>JAEOAD010000013.1:2805000-4005000 GCA_036365145.1 Orientallactaga sibirica
CCTTCCAGTGGCCAGCTATGCCCAGATGGGTCTCTGAAGAGACCTCTAAGTACACATCGCCAGAGCAGAACTCACTCTCACACCCCACACCTGAGTGTCTCCATCCAGGCTCCAGCCCCATTATTAGCTCAGCTCATAAAATGGTCGCTCTCTTCTACATGGGCTAAAATGCTGGATTCAACTTTAATTTTTTTTTCTTTTGTAGTGCTTGAGATATACCCAGGGTCTCATGCATGCTAGGCAAGTACTGTACCATTGTGCTATACCCTGAGTTATTGCTTTTTTTTTTTTTTTTTTTTTTGGTTTTTCGAGGTAGGGTCTCACTCTAGTTCAGGCTGACCTGGAGTTCACTCTGTATTCTCAGGGTAGCCTTGAACTCACGGTGATCCTCCTATCTCTGCCTCACGAGTGCTGGGATTAAAGGCGTGCGCCACCACGCCCGGCTGAGTTATTGCTTTCAATTCTTCTATTTTCTTATATCCTAGTTCATGAGCAAACTACTCTTCCTTCCAGAACCCTAGGTACATATGCCCCCTTCTGCTACCACTTAGTAGTAGCACTGTAACCTCCAGCCAGAGCACCTAGCTGCATCCAGCTTCCTGCCCTTCCCAGCACCTGGACAGAGTGATCTGTTGTTAACTGGCCAGGCACTGTGTTAAGACGACAGAAAGCTCCCAGCTCCCAGCCCTCAGTGATTCTCCACCTGCAGAATCGCATGAAGAAATCCCATCTTTTCCAAAACCTACAAAGTCCTAGGATGTGCCCCTACACTGGGCACTAAGTCCTGAACAACAAGCCCATCTGCCTTCCACAAAACAGGCCTCTGAAAACAGCTCCCTCCCTTGGACAACAGCAACTGCAAGTTCATTTCTTCTTACTCATAAATATGTCTCTAGCATGAAAGAAAATTATCAAAATTAGTCAAAAGAAAAAAACAGGGTTGGAGAGATTGCTTAGTGGTTATGGCGCTTGCCTGAGAAGCATAAAGACCCAGGTTCAATTCCCCAGTACTCATCTAAGCCAGATGCATAAGGTGGCATGTGTCTCTGGAGTTCATTTGCATGGCTAGAGACCTTGGTGTGCTCATTCTCTATCTGCCCCCCCCCCGTCTAATAAATAAATAAAACATACAAAAAAGAATTTTAAAAACTGTATACCAGAGGAAACATAAAGTGGAGAACATCTTGCTTACTCTCACAAATTAATATCACTTCTAAGTTAAAGGTGAAAATAAAGATATCACATTACAGATGCTGGCCCATTTCCCCACCGTCTATGAGTGATAAACCGTGCTAGCAGAGAAAAGGATGGGACACATGGGAATGGTAACCCATCTCTGTCCTGAACCACAAACCTCATGGCCGTGGACAGTCCCTGCAGGAGACGCCTATCTAGAAACACTCTGACAGATAACCTAAGGATGAGCTATGGCACTGAGAATCCCAGGCAACCCCAGGTATGGAGGCCTCCACCTGTAAACCCAATACTCAGGAAGCCAAGGCAGGCAGATCACCATGGATTTGAGGCCAGCCTGGGCTAAAGAATGAGCTCTTGTCCAAAAAGAAAAAAAAAGAAAAGATATTCCAGGCAGGATTGTGATGCCACAATCCTGCCCATTAACACAGACAATTGCCCCTGTGGCCAGACTCCACACTAGTGGGCTTACTACAGCTATGGTAAAGGAGTCTGGCATTTCAAAATACGACTTCCTTACTCTAGGACACATAGCACTTTTCGAGGAACCCTGTAGCTGGACATTTTGTCAAAATTCCTTCTATAGTGACTGACACAAGAGGAGTGTGGTAGTTTGAATATATGTCCCCCAATATATTCAGTGTTTTATTAGTTATAATTTACATCTGCAATCATCTTGCTAGAGGCAATGTCACTGGGGGGGCTGGTCTTAAGGTGTGGTGGTGGGTTTGAGATTCCATTGTAGATATGCAAAGTGTGCCTAGCAGGAGTTCCTGAAGTGTGCTGTGTGACTTTCTGGCTGTAGTTTTGCTCTGTGTGCTGTGTGCCTGGTGGGCTTTTCTGTCTCTGCTTGGCCCTGTGAAGGCAGGCCAGCTTCTTCTGCCATTATGGAACTTCCCCTGGATCTGTAAGCTTCAATAAATAATATCCCTTCCTCCATAACTGTGCCTGATCTGGAAGTTCATCTTAGCGAACCTGAAGCTGTCTGCTACAAGGAGAAAGCTTGCTTGTGCACATCGGGATCTCAAGTGGAGTCTGAGGAGGTTAGATATTAGTTATGCACACTCAGAGATGCTGCAGGACCCAGCTTGAGTCTGCTGGGAAGATGAGTGAGCATCAGACACCGTTGGTGCTACAGGACTGGACCCCACCATAGTGTTAGACAAGAACACAATGTCAAGCAAGTAACGTGAGGAAAGCCTTGCAAAACACCAACAATGAAGGAAGGGTCAGAGCTCAAGAGAAGAATGTGGACAGAGCTTTCCTACATCGTGGAGGCTGGTTCTCTGGGAAGATAACCCTGAGCTCTTGTCAGGCTACCACTGGGGGACTGTCCACAGTCCAGGCCACACCAGATGTTGATGGTGCTGTTTCAGGATGGGGTCCTCCTGGGACAAAGCTGAATCCAGTGTCTCTGCAAAGAAAGCACTGCTGCCCTTAGCCAGTATGCCAACTAGATTCCTGCCTCCTACAACAAAGAAGGCAAGTTTGCATAGGACCTCCGCCGCCTACACCAGCTTCCAGCTAAGTGAGAGCTGAGCCTGCTAGGGAAGAGACAGAGGGACAGCACTAAGACCTGGGGGACACTCACAGGCCCTATGTGGCAGTTACTTCCTCACTGCTGGGACAAAACACCTGACCAGAAGCAGTTTATGGAAGGAAAGTGCTGTGTGTCCTAGAGTAAGGAAGTCGTATTTTGAAATGCCAGACGCCTTTACTATAGCTGTAGATGAGCCCACTAGTGTGGAGTCTGGCCACAGGGGCAATTGTCTGTGTTAATGGGCAGGATTGTGGCATCACAATCCTGCCTGGAATATCTTTTTTTTTTCTTTTTGGACAAGAGCTTATCCTTTAGCCCAGGCTGGCCTCAAATCCATGGTGATTTATTTCTGGCTTACAGTTTTGAGAGGAAGTTTCATCACGGTGGAGAAAGCACAGTGGAGCAGACAGCTGAGTGTCACTTATCCATAAGCAGCAAGGAGAACACAGAATGAGCTAAATGTGACAAGCAGGGCTGGGCTAGGCTAAACACCCTAAGGCCCAGCCTTGTGACAATACCACCTTCAGCAAGGCTCTTCCAGCTGGGGACTGAGTAAGAGGCTTAATCATAAACACCTGAGGCTATGGGGGACCTCTGACATTCAAACCACCACATCCATTATCTCTACAAAAAGGCCTTCCTAGCCGGGCGAGGTGGCACACGCCTTTAATCCCAGTACTCGGGAGGATTGCTGAGAGTTCGAGGCCACCCTGAGACTACATAGTTAATTCCAGGTCAGCCTGGGCCAGAGTGAGACCCTACCTCACAACCCCGCCCCCCAAAAAAAGGCCTTCCTTTCTAACTTACAGACCAAGGACTTATTCTACAGGGCACTTGGGAAAGCATGTGGATCCTCTCCCCCCTCCTCTGTCTGTGTCCCTCTGTGTCTCTCTCCTCTCTCTCCTGTTTTCTTCTCCCTCACCAGCTCCTTCTATACATTATCGTGCACATTTCTCCTGTGCCTTTTATTTAGATTCCTGGGGCATCTGAAGTAGTATGAGTGGAGAAGACAACCTACAATTCAATGCTCCTGTGGCAGGACAATGAATGGCACATACAATGGGGCTGCCATTCTCTCCAATCAAATGAAGGCCTTCCTAACTGCTCTATTTTGCACCCCACTCTATTCCCACTGTTCCTGGGATGGGATCTGGAGGAAAGTCACATGCACCTTCTAATGAGGAAGACAGTGCAGCCTTCCCTTCTCCCCCTGCAGCAGAGAGAGAGAGATGAAATGCCTGGAGCTGGGGCAGGCAGGGGTCGCCATGAAGATAAAGCATCAGTTGGCAGAGGATGCCAGAGAGGAGAAAGGAGAAGCTCAGCTCCCACGAGTGTTGCTGAAGAAGTAAATCATCTGCCTCAGAGATCTTATTAGTGAAGGACAAACTGCTATTTGTTCAAAAACCAAGAGTAAGGTTTTCCCTGTTTATAGCTCTAGGCTTTTCCAAAGGCAAATGCCCAGGTCCAGGGATGGCTGCTACCATGCATCCCTTCTGGGATTGGTGCCTAGGGTTACCCTGGCAGAAAAAGCAGAGAAAGAGATGGTCCCAAACTCAGGGGTGCACCCAAAGAGCTGATGGCAACTGAAGACAGCCTGTGGACAACTATCAGCAGAAGAGGTAGTGCTGGCTACAAAGGGATATTGGGGGGGGGGGGCGAGATTCAATGTTATCCCTGAGAACTTGGGAGACTGAGGAATTGCTCTATGTTTATAATTCAAGCATAAAGCACACTATCTCCAGGAATAGCCAACAAACAAAAAGTGCAGCCACAAAGAAAATCAGAGGTCCCTGGCCAGCACTCGATGACCACACTTACACCAGTGCAATCAAAGAACAGACTTCTGCCTGTCATCTTTCAGAATCTCCACACCATGCACCAAGGGTTTGACTGGGTCAGGGACAGAAGGATAATTATAAAGAGAAAGCACAAAAGATGAGAGGCAAAGGAAAGTCTGAGGAGAGCCTTAAACACCGAGTTCTGGACAACCTGAGTTAACAGAGCGAGTTCCGGTTCAGCTACCATGCCCAACCTTTTTTTTTCTTTTGTGGCTGAACTCTGACCTTTGCACATGCCAGTCAAGTGTTCTACCGCTGAGCTACAGCCCTCCCCCCATTTCATTTTGTTGTTGTTGTTTTTTGATTTTTCAAGGTAGGGTCTCACTCTAGCTCAGGCTGACCTGGAATTCACTCTGTATTCTCAGGGTGGCCTCGAACTCACGGCGATCCTCCTACCTCTGCCTCCCAAGTGCTGGGATTAAAGGCATGTACCACTATGCCCAACTATAGCCCCATTTTTAAAAAACAAAATGTATTTATTTATTTGCAAGCAGAGAGAGAGAGAGAGAGAGACAGAAAAGAGACAGAGGGTATGGGCACGCCAGGGCCTCTAATCACTGCAAGTGAAGTCCAGGTGCATGCACCACTTTGTGCATCTGGCTTTATGTTGGTACTGGGAACTTGAATCAGGATCATCAGGCTTTGCAGGCAAGCACATTAAAAGCTGAGCCATCTCTCCAGCCCCTCTTCTACTTTTTATTTTGAGGTACCATCTCAGTAAGCTGCCCAGGCTGGCACTGTTCTTGGGATCCTCCTGTCTCAGCCTCCTGAGGGGTTGAGGTGACAAGGTTACACCGGGAGGCATGCAGATTCTTCCGGTTCTTAAAGGAAGTCATTAGGGGTGGTTCTGCTGCTGGTTTGTGTCACAGCAGAAAGTGCACTGGCAGAAAACCTAAATGCGCAAGTAAGAAACAGGCACCCAACGGGAGGAGAGCGAGTGGAGGCAGCTCTGCTGACAGTCCTGAACAACAGCCTCAGGGTCAGGTCTGTTTATTCATTATACAGGGGCTCTCTGTACTCTAGGATTTAAAAAAAAAAAAAAAAAAAAGACACACACTAATTTGGTAAAAATAAAAGTACTTATTTAAAAATATTTTTTATTTACTTATTTATTTATTTGAAAAAGAGGGGAGGGAGGGAAGGGTGGGAGGGAGGGAGAATGGGCATGCCAGGGCCTCCAGCCACTGCAAACGAACTCCAGATACATGCTCCCCCTTGTGCCTCTGGCTAACGTGGGTCCTGGAGAATTGAACCGGGATCCTTTGGTTTTAAAGGCAAACACTTTAACCACTAAGCCATCTCTCCAGCCCCAAAGTACTTATTTTAAAAAGAACATTAAGTGTATATATTATTCCCACCCAGCTACTCTGAAAGCACTATGCTTAATGTTAATATTCACATATTAACGCTACTCTCACTTCTGGTTAGAGAAGCTTCTCTTTTCAGCTGGTGATGACCATTGGGATGACCCAAAAGGCAACACAGTGCTGAGAAGAAGGGATGGAGGAGTGCCCAGCACTGAAACACCTCTGTCACACCCTCCAAGGCTCAGGGACCTTTGCAGAAGAGGGGGCAGATAGAATGGAAGAGCCAAAGGAAGGGTATGATTCCTTACAATGCAACTGCCCAGACAGAAATTGGCCTCTATATCCATGACCTTGCAGTGCCTAGCAATACCTTTGCAAGACCCTCATAATAGAAGAAAAAGACGATGACATCAAATTAAAAGAGAGACTAATGGAGAGTGGAAGGGAATATGATGGAGATTGGAGTTCTAAAGGGGAATGGGGGAGGGGAGGGAAATATATATTTTTTGTATGTAAGTATATAAGTTGTCAATAAAAAAATTTAAAAAATAAAAAGAACATTGAGCCGGGCATGGTGGTGCACGCCTTTAATCCCAGCACTCGGGAGGCAGAGGTAGGAGGATTGCCGTGAGTTCGAGGCCACTCTGAGACTACATAGTGAATTCCAGGTCAGCTTGGGCCAGAGTGAGACCCTACCTTGAAAAGAACATTGAAAGCCAATAGATATGCAGATTTTCTTTAATTTTCAAATTACAAAACAATATGACACAAAGAAAAACCATGGGACGATTGTTGAGTGACAGATACTCATTTTTCTGGCTGTGATGAAGTTTCAATTACATGCAATGATTGATGCTGTGCTTTTATGAAGCTGCATTCAAGTTTACCAGCGATATTCCTGAGAGAGAAGTAGATGACCTGCGGCCCCAGGACAAGCACTGTGCCACAGAGAAAATGAGTGCTGATGAGTATCCCCAACAATGAACGCCAGTCACCTGTGTGCTCACACTCTTCATCTGGAGGCTTTCTAGCCCAACAACCACTTTCCTGCATTCTATTTATCATTTTTACTCTCTCCTCTGCCCCTACTCCACACTACACATGTGTCTCCATTCAGATCTCAGCAGCCACAGGACAGTCTGGTGAAAGTGCAGGGATATTTCTTTTCCCAACCATGATTCTCTTCACTGTCTAAACACTGGCATAAGTCATTCACTTGGCAATTTCTATCCATTCACATGCTATATATAAAAAAAAACAGTGAAATAGATCACAAATGTACAAAGAAATTGGCCAGCTACAAAGTAGTTATTAAAAACAATTTTGTGGGTTGTTGCGGTGCATGCCATTGGTCCCAGTGCTTGGGAGGCAGGATGTACAAGGAATACCCTAAGTTTGAGGCCAGTCTGGAGCTACAGAGTGAGTTCCAGGTCAGCCTGGGCTAAAGTGAGACCCTGCCTCAAAAAAAATTATTTTCACAATTTCAGACAAGGTCTCATGTAGCCTAGGCTGGCTCTGAACTCCTGACCTTACTGCCTATACCTCCCAACTGCTGGGAGTCTACACGTATGCTACCACGCTCAGTCCAGCAAAGAATGTTTTAGGAACGAAAGCCTAACAGGTCTTTTAGGATTGATGTTTCTAAAAAAGAGAGTGAAATGACTAAAATGAACATTAAGATATTAGCTGGGAGCCAATTTTATCATTTTAATTTCCGCTGCTTATGCAGAGCCCAACTGAACAATGGCCAATAATAGTAAGTGTGATAGAAACACAAGACTGATCTGCACTGTAATTATGGAAAGAACGAAGATAAAAATCCAGCTAATTACGAGACATATGGTGACACTGCGCCGCCTTCCACATGCCAATGTGCTAGCATTTTCTCCATTTCATGCCCTCCATGACGAATGAGTCAATTAAACTCCCCCCCCAAAATGGTGCATGTAAATGTTTTTTGCTGCAGTTAATGAAACGGGCAGTGTTGGGGCTGGCTGCTGTGTGGCAGCACGCACAGAGCACGCACAGAGGCGCCACCAGCAGAAACTTGAATACGATGCATGAGCGTGAACCGCTATGCTGAAAGGGAGAAGCCCTCCCAACACACTGCTCTTCCCTTCCACTCTAAGGCTCAGAAATGGGTTGTAAGAGTCAGGTAGATTTCTCTGGTATCTCTATGGACACATTCTAAGTATAAAAGAAGCAACTCCTTACAGTGTTTCTCACCTGATGTGAGGAGGCACAAATCACAGTGCTGTGGATCTCGGTGCTGATGAGATACGCTCCCTTGGGAAACGGGGAGGAAGTGACTGGGAGGGAGTAAGGTAAAATGTGACACAGACCTGACCTGCTAGCCAACAAAGAAGCCTGTGGCATTCTGGACAAAGATGCTACATTGATCAGTGGCTCTCACAGAAGTATGAGTTGACACATATAAAATACTAACCTAAGACATGTTAACTGTGAATTCTAGAATTTCAAATTTTGTTGCTGACTCTTTCAGCAATCTCCTCTGATGAAATGTGAAAAACCTAACAGACGCATTAAAATTGAATAGACCCAGAAAGGCTTGAGGAAACACACTGACGGCCACCTTTTGTTCTTGAATGGAGAATTTTCCTGCACTGCAACCAATCAGAATTCACGAGACCCCAGAGACCACAGAGGACTTTGTGCAGGCACTCCCACACAGGCCACAGGACAGAGGTCTTTTAACTGAAACTGCCTCTTCAATTTCTCTTTAGAACTCACCATTTAATTTAAGCATCATATATCAATTAAAACAATCAGGCAAAAATGTCACTACATTAAACCATTCATCTTCCATACTTCCTGTTCCTTACATGAGACCGGTCAGGGGCAACTGCTTTGTTTTTATCATTTAGCTTAGTGGGTTTGGGTTAAAAAAAACAGAGAAGAGAGCCGGGTGTGGTGGCACACGCCTTTAATCCCAGCACTCGGGAGGCAGAGGTAGGAGGATCGCCGAGAGTTCGAGGCCACCCTGAGACTACATAGTTAATTCCAGGTCAGCCTGGACCAGAGTGAGACCCTAACTCGCAAAACCAAAAAAAAAAAAAAAAAAAAAAAAAGAGAGAGAGAGAGAAGAAAAATATTGAGGCAATAACAAGGATACTGATGGAAATGAAGACGGTGGGGTTGGAGAGATGAGCCCATTTCTTCTGAAATAAATACATCTGCAAGATCTCAACACCTTGGAGGAAAGGCCTACTGAAACACAAATCCACTCTATTAATGTCATCATGTAATTAATCTGATTAAAAATGACACTAAGTAAAATGGAATGCAAAAGCAATGCCCCTGGCTCGTATGGTGTTTCCTTCCACTCTCTCAGCTACCCCCTAGATAGCCCCGCAGCATGGAAGTCCAGCATCACAAGCTCCTGCGGCCCCTCACCATGGAGCCCACAGCTCTACCTCACTGCAGGCCCCAAGTGACTCACCTCCAGCTCTTGCTCCCTCTGCAGGGCAAACTGCTTGAAGGACTTGACAATCAGGCCAGCGTTGGAGCAGTCATAGACAAATATGGACGGGCTGCCCATCCAAGTCTGCAGGTCGTATATAGACAGAGGGATGTACTGAGTGTAGTTCTGGAAAACAACAAAAGGGCACATGGGTTATGAGTGTATCTCAAGAGCTCAAGCTACTGACCAGCGCTCACACACTGAAGAAGAACGTCAAGTTGCACCTGGCTGGAGAGAGTCATTCTGCTGCTGCCAACCACACAAAACGACACCCGACTTTTCCCTGTCTGCTCATGCAGCATCTTAGTCCAGGCAGTGCCAAGGGTGGGACAGCTGTCCAAGTTCACAGCAGCAGCCCAGTTTCAGTTGCTCCTTATCCCTGGGAAGGTAAGCTCACACCCTCTGTGGATGTCCCTCCTTGTATACCATCCACAACACTTCCCTGTGGCCTTGCACAACCATGTTGTTTTCCAGATGTCTTATGAAGTCACCCTTGAGGGACACACATGGGTTTGGCCCTGGACATTGTTCTTTTTCAGATCACAGAGCAATTACACAGCAACACTCTACAACTAAGTGAGATACTTCCTGGACATCCCCCTCCCCCCCAAATTACAGTTCACTTTGGCCCAGGCTGACCTGGAACTCACTCTGTAGTCCCAAGGTGGCTTCAAACTCACAGGGATCCTTCTACCTCTACCTCCTCAGTGCACTACCACACCTTGGCGGGAACACACTCTTTTTTTGGCCTGAAAAGATGCTGGTGATCGTTGGTAAGTGCAGAGAAGAAGGTTCTAACCTTATGAAATACTGAAAACCCTCATTCAAAAGCAACTCTTTTGCACTCACCTTTCCCTGAGCATCAATAGTGTAAGGGAGAGGTTTGGCAGCCATCTAAGTCTGCACACTGGAGTGCAGGTGGCTGGCTCCCTAGCAGCTAAGCTACAGACACCCTTGTGGGGTTGCTGCTGCACTTGTTTACAGATCAATCAGAAGACAATGCCAAGCAAGCCTGGAGAAGAGTGACAATCAAGTGGGCAGTAGGAGCTGGCCTGATGTGATAGCAAAGCATGAGGCTATCATCACTCAAGCAGGACAACGTAGTGTGCTACCAACAGAAGAGTGTGGCCCTCTTGGGTACAGACAGGTAAGGACCATGTTCTACCAAGGTCTGCCATTTCATGGTGTCACAGTGTCCTCATTTGGCAGGTTGTTTATAACCACTGTGCTCTGTGAGAGAACACCTGGAAATGTTCTCTAAACAAACTCTCCCTGAAGGATTTTAAAGACGCCAGTTCTCCCTTAATGGCCTATACAGCAATACCAGCCTGATCGAGATGCCTGTGGGGTTTTTCCTTTAATGGAATTTGACAAGCTCATTCTAAAGTGAGTGTAGAAGAGAAATGCACAAGATTAGAAAAACTGTAATAAAGAATAATGAATAGAGACTCGCACTACCAGATATTAAGTAGGCTATAAATTTATGGTAATTACAGGCTGGTATTAGTGAGGCCGAGACAAACAAATCAACAGAAGAGAAAGCCCAGAAACAGGCCCTCATACATAACTGTAACGAGGTGCATTTAAATCAGTGAAGAAAGAATGAGCGATTCAATAAACAATGCTTGAAAGCCAACAAGTCATTTGATCTTGCCACCTCAGGTTCTCTACAAGGAAAATCAGGGTGGTGGAAAAGCAAAGAGTGCAAGCAGAACATAGAACTTTTATGTACTGTGGTATACAGCAACCATTCTCTAAGCACAAACCTGGGGTCCTACAGAACACAGAACTTCTATGCACTGTAGTATACAACAGCCATTCTCTAAACACAAACCTGGGGTCCTACAGAACACAGAACTTCTATGTACTGTAGTATACAACCACCATTCTCTAAACACAAACCTGGGGTCCTACAGAACATAGAACTTTTATGTACTGTGGTATACAGCAAGCCTTCTCTAAACACAAACCTGGGGTCCTACAGAACACAGAACTTTTATTTTCTGTGGAATACAGCAAGCCTTCTCTAAGCACAAACCTGGGGTCCTACAGAACATAGAACTTCTATGTACTGTGGCATACAACAACCCTTCTCTAAACACAAACCTGGGGTCCTACAGAACATAGAACTTTTATTTACCGTGGAATACAGCAAGCCTTCTCTAAGCAGAATCCTGGGAATCGTACAGAAACAGACAGATAAAATCATACAGCCGGGCACAGTGGCGCACACCTTTAATCCCAGCACTTAGGAGGCAGAGGTAGGTGGACTGCAGTGAGTTTGAGGCCAGCCTGAGCCTACATAGTAAATTCCAGGTCAGCTCTGTGCTAGAGGCAGACCCTACCTCAAAAAAAACAAAACAACAACAAAAACAAAACAAAATTTAAAAAAAAAAACTACATACGAATGGTGGACAAATTTTAAAAAGCAGTGACAAAACACTGGCAAAAGGAACAAGAATGGTCAGTGATCAGGAAAAGTGAGCCATACTTTTGGCTGATCACAGAAAAGCAAACTATAGTAACAATCTGCCCACTATACTATTTATCACCCATCTATCCATCCACCCATCCATCATCTCTGCCACCTATATATTGTGTGTCTTCCTATCACCAATCTGTCATTTATCCTCTATCTAGCTGCCATCTCACCATCTCTCCAGCCAGCCACCCATCCTTCCTCGGCAAGATGAAAAGATAAAGGATAAATTGCACACACACTGGCAAGGGTAAGTTGAACAGGGCACTCATTCAGTGTTGGCGCAAGTGGAAATTAAGGACATTTTTTGGAGACGGTTTGGCAGTACTGATGAAAACTGTAAATGCCCATCCCTTGCACATTAATATCTAGATACATGTCCTACAGAAACACTGGCTTTTGTAGGGATGCACACAAGGAAGTACAGGGCTTTTGGGGGGGAGGTAGGGTCTTGCTCTAGGCCCAGGCTGACCTGGAATTCACTAGGTAGTTTCAGGGTGGCCTCAAACTCACAGCAATCCTCCTACCTCTGCCTCCTGAGTGCTGGGATTAAAGGCATGTGACACCACACCTGGCTTAGTACAGGTGGCGAGATGCCCCTGTGGCCTACTGCTAACATGGAATCTGCTTTTGCCCCTCTGTCATGGGGATGGGAGCTGTACAGGGTGAATACGTGCTCTACTTCCTTCCCAGCAAGAATCTGGCCAGAAGTTAAGTGCTCCAACCACAAGTGCTGTTCTCAGTGCTGAGCCTGCTGGGATGTGGATATACTGACACGTCTCTGGCCATGCACAAGACAACTGCTAAGGGTGGCAGACTTAAGGAGAGGAGGAGCCCAAGCCCCAAATGGCCCATAGGGACTTTACATGGAGACCAAAAAAAAATTCTACTTCTTAAGTCCCAAAATATAGGCCCTGGGTCCCAAAAGAGCCCATATAAGACTCAAAAGATGGGCTGAGGAAATACCTCAGTGGTTAAAGGCACTTGCTTGCAAAGCCTACAGGCCCAGGTTCGATTCAGTAGCACTCATGTAAGGTCAGACATAAAAAGTGGCTGGGGGCTGGAGAGATGGCTTAGCGGTTGGTTAAGGAGCATGCCTGAGAAGCTAAGGACCCCGGTTCAATTCTCCAGGTCCCACATAAGCCAGGTGCACAAAGGAGCAAATGTGTCTGTAGTTCGTTTGCAGTGGCTAGAGGCCCTGGCACACCCATTCTCACTCTCCCTCCCCCACCCACCCGGTCTCAAATAAATAAGTAAATAAAATCTTTAATAAAAAAGTGGCTGGCATTCATTTGAAGTGTCAAGAATCCATGGCACCCATACACACATGTACAAACAAATACATGATTTTTAAAACAGTGCTTTTTAAAAAGAATCAACAGGGCAGTGAGAACCTGTGGCCCAGAAACTTGGGAGGCTGAGATAGGAGGATTGCTTGCACCCAGGACAACCTGGGAAAACAACAAAACCCTGTCTTCAAAGAAAAACAAACACAGGGACAACAGTAATAGGCAAAAGAGAGAGAGAGAGAGAGAGAGACAGACAGACAGACAGACAGACAGACAGACAGACATAGTACTGTAGAGCACTATGGTGTGTTTTTATAATCACTCACATTAAAAGATGGAAGGGGCGTCCTGTAACTTCTGAAATATAAATCTTAGAACATCATGGACTCTATGACCCTAGTTTGTATGAAGACAAAGTAGGACTGTGAAAGTGAGGCATGGCCACACACCACAAGAAAGCATCACTACATGCTGACCAATGAGAGGCAAATGCCAACAGTTCCAGGTTGGTGAGGGTGTGGATGGCACACCCTAGCTACTTCTTTAAAGCCACAACTCTGTAGGAATCTTTGCAGCAGAAATCACTTATATCATGAGTCCGAATGCACATAGAATGCTGGGAGGGAGCAAGGGGACATGTCCCTACAGAACCAGGCCTCCAGGTTTTTGCCTTGCAGTGCACATGGTCACACAGGATCTGAATGAGTGTGGAGGCTTCTGGGGAGACCACATTTGATGGTTTCCCTGAACTCAGCCTGCAGCACACAGTCAGGTCTTATCAGGTCTCTGAGTACAGGCCAAAAGAAAGCCTGGAGTGAGCAGGGCCCTTATGCTGGCAGAGAAAGGACTGCGGCAGCCTGCGTTGGCGGGCTGTTCATGCACCTCCCACACACTCCAGGCCCCAAGAGGAATCTGAATGCGGCTCGTGACTGCTGGTGACGTGAGAAACTCTGTCACCACACTGGTTTCTGGATGCAAGCACACAGGTCCCAGAAGCAGCAAGCAAGCATAAAATAAAGTCTGCTCTGTGCATTTCCCACATCAAAAGTTAAAATTCTTATGCACAAAGTTAATTAATGGGGATGCATTAACATGAGAAAATCATTGATAACTTTCCCTTCCAGCCTATAGACAGGGTCCCAATGGATCCCAGACTCTTCCCCATTGCTGGTAGCCACCCACAAGACAGTGTGGTAAAGAGCCCCAAACCTTTTACATTGGTATTGGCCCTAAGACTTTAACTAAGAGGAACTGTCCCTCCATCCCATAAAACTAGGTGCCTCCTACAGAGAATGGATTAAGCACACGCACATGCCCTACAGAGAAGGGCTATGAGGTAGGCGGCAGTCCTGGATGCCTGCCCGGAAGCACATGCCTACATGGTCACTCCCCCAGTGTCTATTTGCCATCCAGTAGCATCCCTTGGCTTTCTACACCCCATGTCAGCACCATTCAACCCCCCACCATTCAATCAAAAGATCTCCGACTGCAGCCAAATGCTCCTAAAGAAACAGCCTCCTGCTTAAGAAGGTTAGGGAGACAATTTTATCAAAACGTTATCTGTGTTTTGTTGAGCTGAAGAAGGCAGCAACAGTTCAGAAGTCTGTATTCCTTAGGGAGTGCAAAACCAACTCTATCAAATCACAGGGAGAACTAATCCTAATTACAACAGGAGGTGAGGCTCTGCGTCCATCTCAGACAGATCCTGGATGCTCTCTCAAGCTCTGAGCCAGGACACACCGGCCAAGGACAGCCTGAGCACAGGTACAAAAGAAGGGGACCAGCTCCCAGCAGCACACACAGTGCAAAAATCACCGTCAGGGTGACTCTGCTTCCCTCCTAGAACACTCTTCACCCTTGCAACAGGCAGCGTGAGCCCCCCCCCGAGCTCAAGGGCCTTCAGCAGAGGGCTGGCTTCACACCCACCCATTGAAGAAACAAGAGAGCCCTAATACAAGAGCCTTTCTTCTCTCCAGAAAACATACTCAAGGCCATGCTTTTACTCCAAAGAAAGAGGAATGGGGTTTAGATCATTTATTCATTAAAATCCACTTTCTCTGTCAGATTACATTAAACACAGAGAAAAAAATCCATTTGCTTTATGAGATTGTCATCACAGGCTGTGTAAACCACAACAGTGGCCAGAGCTGGAAAAGGCCCAGTCCGTCACGGTGAAGAGGACACCTTCCCACAAGGGCCAGGCCACTGTGGGGCCACTGCTCATACTGCCAGCACTGGTGACCTTCAAGAGGAAGAGTGACACTGAGCTGACTGCCATGTGGAATCAGAACTTTAGCCCTTGAAACCGTGGGGCAGAAGACAATGCAAAGTGCCTCCTGTGCCCAGCTCTGCTGTCATCAAGAGGCTACCAAGCAGGATGGCCAGGTGGGGCTGCAGGAGATGAGATGAGGGGAGAAGATGAGGCTTGATGAAGCTTGAGTCCTCTGAGTAGGACAGCCAGGCCAGCACAGTGGCGCCCCCTGCAGCACCAGAACACACCCAGAGAGCTGAGTGCACAGCTGCAACTGGCCCTCACGTTCCCTAAACCACTGCTGCTGGGACAGAAGTGTCCCATTGAGTTAGGCTTCCTAAAACTTCTAACAGGTGTGCTGGGATGTGAGGAAGATGCTATTGGCTGTTGAGACAGGGTTCCACATAGCCTCTTCCAGGCTGGGTTACTGCATTTAACTCACAGAAATGCCATCCTGCTTACTATAAACTAATGTTATCCGCATCTGCTAGTCACCCTGTGGTTTGTTTTCCTCAAATAAATTACCAAATATGAGGCTGGGGAGATGGCTGAGCAGCTGGAGGTGCTTGGTTAGAGTTTGAGGGCCCAAGCTTGATTCCCCTAGCACCACATATAGTCGAATGTACAAGGTGGTTCATGCGTCTAGGGTTGGTTTGCAGTGGCACATCCATCTCCCCCTCTCTCCATCTCTGTTTACAAATAAATAAATATTTTTAAAACTACCAAATATGTCAGAGGTGGTTACTGGCGGGGCTGTACATGGTGATTCCCCTGGTTTCCCTGCCTCTCAGAGCACGGCCTGAATATGACTTAACAGGAAACAGTCTCAGAGGATGACTGAGTCACATGTGACTAAGTACAACCTCTACTTCCTGCTTGCCCTCCTCTCTTCCTCCCGGCACACTCATGTCTCAGGGAAAGCAGCGTGCTTCTGACTCGGTTCGTGTACCTTCCTTCCCATTTCTCAAGCTTTACTCCTGGGGTGCACTTTCTTGTCCTCAGTCTCTCTGATCCCTCTGCTGTCTACAAACACAAGTTGTCTTCTGCCGGAACAAAACAGCCCTCCTCAGCCCAGTTCTTCAAGATCACCTAATGGCCTGCTCCAACCACACTTTCATTTTTTATTGCAAAAAATAATAAAATACATTCCATTCAAGAACATCACCAAAATTCTTAAAATCTTAGCTTATTCTACTTCCTATTCTCTCACTCCCCATTTGCTCATTAAAATTTAAGTTCTCGTCTACAGACAGATGAAAAAGCAAACACCAACATGCACAGCACAGACTAGTCAAGAGGGCCTTGCAGGACTGGCACCCCAGTGGTGTTGGGCACCCCCAGAGTTTGCATCTTGTTTTCTAAGTACCATTCTCAGAGGGACTGAGGAATGTCTTGTGCCATCGTTGATCCAGAGACAACTGCAGCATCTTGCAGAGCCATAAGGTAAGAAAGCACTCAACGAATGATGGGCATACGAAAAGGACACAGATGCCAAAGGGCAACCACCACTGCATGTGCCATAATTTGAGAATCAAAGTTCCTTAAAACAAATACAAACAATAAAACCACAACAGATCATGTCAGACACCTGAAGCAGCCATCCAGAAGGAGCTGTTTGTCAGTGGTTAAAACTGGAATAATTTGAACCAACAAGAAAATTGTATTATTGGATCATAACATGAGTAATAAACCAAATATTCGTGAATCCTGCTAATTTTAACAATTGGGTAAATAAAATGCAAAAGAAAATTTAGCTAACAAAGGGAAAGAGATGTCCTCACTGGAACAGCAGAAGGGAGAACTGAGCAGCTGGCTAAACCATTTAAGGTGTCATGGTATGAACACAACCATGAAGGATCTGGGTCTCCCTGGCACACACTGACGTCCAGGAGCAGCAGCATGGCACACGGAAACCACAGCACCACTTGACTAAGCAACCAGCAAAGTCATTAGCATCAATACCCCAAATTGGCATGGCATTTTTTAATTTATCTTTCAGAATGTATTTTGTTTGTTTATTTTGGTTTTTCAAGGTAGGGTCTCACTTTGGCCCTGGCTGACCTGGAATTCACTCTAGTCTCAGGGTGGCCTCGAAATCATGGTGATCCTCCTACCTCTGCTTCCCAAGTGCTGGGATTAAAGGCATGTGCCACCACACCCAGCTTTAGAATGTATTTTAAAAATATTTTTTATTTTTATTTACTTATTTGCAAGGAGAGAGAGAGAAAGGAAGAGAGGGAAAAGAGAAGAGAGAGGGAAAGGGAAGGAGGTTGGGAGGCAGAGAGAGAGAATATGAATGAATGAGAATATGAATATGGGTGTGCTGGGCCTCTAGCCATTGCAAACAAACTCCAGACACATGTACCACTTTGTGTATCTGGTTTAATGTGGGAACTGGGGAGTCACAACAAGGCAGTCAAGCTTTGCAAACATGTGCTTTTAACTGCTGTGTCATCTCACCAGCACTTAAAATGTATGTATGTATGTATGTATGTATGTATGTATGTATGTATTTATTTGGATAGAGAGACAGAGAGAGACAGACAGAGAGAGAGGGAGAGGGAGACAGAAGGGCCATGCCAGCAGTCTCTCAGCTGCTGTGAATGAAATCCAGATGTGTGCACGCCCTTGCATCACTTTGCATCTGGCTAAACGTGGGACCTGGAGGTTGGAACCGAGTTCTTAGGCTTAGCAGGCAGTCGTCGCCTTAACCGCTAAGCCATCTCTCCGGCCCTTAAAATGTAGTTTTAGTTGGCAGGCAGTAACTACGCATGTGTGCTTATGGGGCCCAATGTAAGGTTTCAACAGTGTACAGTGTGTGATGGTCAGATCAGGAGCTGTCCGTCCACATTCAGCATCTCTCTGTGCCCTGAGTACTTCAGACTCTTACCAGCTATGTTGAAGAAGTCAGCGAACTGCCATCAACCACAGCTGCCCTACTGTGCTACAGAGCGCTACAAGTCATGTTTCTACTTTCTGTCCCACTGCACCCTCTCCGCCTAGGCTCTGGTGACCACTGTCCAGTTTCTATTCCTGAGAGCAGCCTTTCAGTTTTCACATGTAAAAGAGAGCATGCAATGCTTGACTTCTCTTAACAGAATGCCCTCCAGTTCCAACCACAGGACTGCATAACTTAACATAACAATAACATGACTTCAGTCTCTAAGCTGTCTCTTCTTCCCTGAACTTGCAGACATTTCCTCATTGAATGCAGCACATAAAAGACCTCTATTTTTCTCAGACTGGTGACCCATTTACTGGTCCATTTCCAGCAGGCCCTTACTACTATATTTTACTTCAATGAGGTTGCCCACTCCCCTCCTGTAAAGAACAGGGCCTTGGAGCGCCAACTTCAGACAACTTGAAAGGGGACAGCAAGAGTAGAGACACACAGCTGTTCTATAAACTGCTTTCACATTAGGAGCACCCAACTGTAAGAGTTGGGGACCTACAGTCGGAGTGTCACCATTTGGGGATTCTCCACAGAGCAAGGCACAGAACTACCCTGATGTCATGGTACTGCCTGAACCAGGGATCAAAGACCACCAGACAGGACTGACCTTAACTCATGAGTCCCAGTCTCACACAAAAGACTGCTATGTTTGCTACGACACTTGAAGAGTCACACTGGAAATTGTGAATGCTAGCATCCATAAGAAAGGGTAACAGTTTTATAGGCACAAATTTTATTTAAAGGAAGTGTCACACTACAGAAGGCTCTGATCTCAAAGTGACTTGCTGGTGGACACAGGTTGCCCAGGACCCACATCCTCCCTGCTTCAAGCAGACTGCCGGTGGGTGCAGGATACCCAGGACCCATGTCCTTCCTGCTTCGAGCCATGTTTTGAGCAGACCTTTCTCACTGCATGCTGTCACAGAGCCTACAGCAAGGCTTTATTAATGAAGCAAATGCAGGCGACCCAGGGGGCCAGCCAACTCTAACTCAACTGATAAACTGATCAGTAGCCCCAGCAGGGTCCCCTGGGTGGACACAGCAAAACCACGACCATTGCTATGACCACATGTACTTTTTCTGTTTTTTCTATTTCTTTTTTGATTCATATTTCAGTACAAAAATATTCATAGGATTTTTTATAATGGAAATAAAACTAGAAACCACCCAATGTCCACCAACAGAACAGATCAGTCCACTGCAGTATGATTCCATGTGAAATATTAACCCAACAGTGAGTTAATTAAAATATGCTCACTACAGTGGACCAATCTTGAAAACACACAGTTGAATTTTGAAAGTTAACTGTGCTGTGTTTGATAACAATTATCTAAAACTCAAAAACAGCAAAAGCAGCTGGCATAGTGGCATACACCCATCATCTGAGCCCTAAGGAGGATGAGGCAGTAAGGATGTGAGTTTCAGATGAGTCTAGTCTACATACTGACAGCCTATCTCAAACACATATACAAACATGATCAGCAAACCCAACCAGTACATGCCAAACAAACAGCATTGTGGACTGGTGAAGTTCATTTGACAGAATTACAGTAAATATGCTGTCGCAATGGAGAGCAGCCTCACAGTTTACCAGGCTCGTAACTGTAGGGCTGGATCCAATGGGCCACACAGATTGTGAGAGCTGGACCCTTCCTCTCATTGCTGCCCACCCTCTGCCACAAGGTCCTGCTGCAGTGTATGGTACTTAGCCACAGGGCCAAAGCAACAAGGCCTATCAGTCATGCAATGAAATGGTCATAACTATGAGTAAAACAAACCTTCCTCACTGGAAGATGCTCATCTGACCGTCACAGTAACAGAAAGCTGACCCAGAAACTAGTCATATATATCCTTCTGCATACACTGTATGACATCTAGGGTCTGTGTGCAACTTGCAGGTTGCAGCTGCTCATGGGAACTAAAGAAAAGCAAGGGTGCATATGGAGCAAATCCCTACAACAATAAACACTACAGTATCCCTATTAGGAAATAAGTATGTACCGCTGAATATAATATTTAAAATGAAATGCATCAGTACAACATAGTCACTAAACACCTGACTCACCAACATCTAAATGTGGACCCTCACTGAAAAGCCCGGTGCAGGCAGGCAGCTGCGGCCTTCCTCAGCATAAACACTGCCTGCAGAGGTCTGGGTCACACCTAAGAGCTATGCGAGAGGCTCACAGCTTAAACACCAACACAAACTCTAGATATAAAACCATTCAGCAGGAGAAGGAGATACATTACTATAGTGTGAGTCAAGCAGCTGCATCCACAAACATAACTGGGAATGGAAAATACAAACTTTCTATCACACAATGAAAGATGCAGCAGGATGGGAGGAGCATTGGCCCACAGCATTCACTCAAGCCCTACACGGCCAAGATTCAGCTGGGCTGAAAAAGTGCTGAAGGAAGAGCCTGAGGAGATGGGTGAGACTGTCTAGATAAACCTGCTCCAGCAAAAGTGGAAACAAAGGAGCTGGGCGCAGTGGCGCGTGCCTTTAATCCCAGCACTTTGGGAGGCAGAGGATCACTGTGAGTTCAAGGCCACCCTGAGACTACTTAGTGAGTTTCAGGTCGGCCTGAGCTAGAGTCAGACCCTACCTCGAAAAACCAAAAAAAAAAAAAAAAAAAAAGTGGAAACAAAGCCTCACCCCTGCCCCCAAAAGGCAGTGGGAAAAAATAAATCTTCAAAGCAGTATAAACACAAGGGAAACAGGCCAGTGGCTAGCCAAGAAACTAAAGAAGCCTACCTATAGGAAACGGGACGCCAATCCTAGGACAGTCCAGGCTCTTGCAAAGAGGAGAAAGAAGTCAAATCTGATCAATTATACACTATCAATCCATGGCCCCTGTCTCCCTTCTTATACATTTTGGAAATGCAAGCTCTGTGTGTGTTGTATGCATGTGTATACATGTGAAAACCAGAGGAAACGCTCAGGCGTCATTCCTCAGGCTTTGAGACAAGGTCTCTTCTTAGCCTGAAGCTCACCAAGTAGGTTGGGGAGGGTGCCCAGTGAATCCCAAGGGACTGCCTATGGTCACCTCAGCACTAGGACACACCAGCAGGCCCAGTGTGTAAGTACAAGTGTTTCAGTTGCTTTCCAAACATTTTACAAGGAGGGAACCCTGCCTTCTCCCATGTCTCAGCACAAGTTTTTAAAGATGTGAAATTATTTACTGTTTCTTTATTTTACCAGAAGACGGTGGAATAGTGAGCTGTGGTGAGCTGTGACTGCCTGTGTCAGCTTAACATTCCGTAATAGGGGATCACAGTCAGTATAAAGCATACTAAATGGCAACTTGAGCCACAGTTGTACACTTAGTGTGTTTTGATTTTTTTTCTGGAGGGGGTGTTTAGAGGTAGGGTCTCACTCTAGGCTGACCTGGAATTCACCATGCAGTCTCAGGGTGGCCTCAAACTGGCGGCGATCTTCCTACCTCTGCCTCCCAAGTGCTGGGATTAAAGGCGCGCGCCACCCCAGCTTACCTTGAGTATTTTAGGTTACTTCTGGTCATGTTATTTTAAGCAGAACTGTTTTCTAAAGAAACCCTCCCTGCTCATTGCTCAGTCAGAACAGTGTCTTTTGTAACATCTCTCATGGAGGGTCTAGACTCACTGATAATTCTGACAATATGTTGTGAAAGATGAAACATTTTAGTGTACAATTATATAACATAAACTTATGACTCAGGGGGAGCTGAACAAAGATTATCAGCATTTGAAGATACTGATCCTCAATATACTCATAAGGAAAATCTATGTCAAGTTCAAAGCTGGAATGTCACTGGAATAACTGCTTAAAAAAGAAACAAGGAGCCAGGCGTGGTGGCGCATGCCTTTAATCCCAGCACTCAGGAGGCAGAGGTAGGAGGATCGCCATAAGTTCAAGGCCACCCTGAGACTACAGAGTGAATTCCAGGTCAGCCTAGGCTAGAGTGAGACCCTACCTCAAAAAACAAAAACAAAAAAAAAAAAAAAAAAAACACACACACACACACAGAGAGAGAGAGAGAGAGAAACAAAAAGAAAGAAAGAAACAAGGGTGATGGCTTAGCACTTAGTGGTACTGGCTCACAAGCCTGCCAACCCAAGCTCAACTCCCTAGCACACAGAAAAGGCCAGATGCAAAACAGCACATGTGTCTGTGATCCCAGCATACCTAGAGCAATGGGAGGCAGAGCCAGTAGAACCTGGAAGCTCGTAGGCCAGCTAGACTGCTGTACATGAAGCAGAGAAAACAAAACAAGAAGTGAAACCCTGTCAAGCAAAGTGGAAGGAGAGACCACCCCAAGACTGTCTTCAGACCACCACACATGTGCCACGGCATCCATACACCCATCATATATAGAAACACACACATGCACACCTACAATGAAAAAAGAGAGACACACGGCTTTTTAGATTTCGGTATGGATGTAATTAAATAACTGTGTACAAACTGGAATGTCTGTATGCTGATCCTGAACACAGCCAACAAAATATGTTGTAAAAATGTTTGATGCACTTGATCGCTCAGTGCTGTTTGAATTATGCATCCATATTCTATAGGACACAGACTTTACTGGGCATGAGCCCTGATCTCTGCTGGCAAGTGCCACTGGAACAAAGGGCAGGGACAGGAGAAGGGCTAATACCCTGTGTAACATCAAATGTCTTAATTTGGACAGGTACAGAAGTAAATGCATATTTTTGTATGTAAATGCTTAATAGTGAAAAAATAACATTTTTAAAAAATCTACAAAAACTTTTTTTGTTTTGTTTTTCAAGCTAGGGTCTTGCTCTAGCCCAGGCTGACCTGGAATTCACTATGTAGTCTCAGGGTGGTCTCAAACTTACAGCAATCTTCCTACCTCTACTTCCCGAGTGCTGGGCAGAAAAATTTTTAAATAACTTTGACATGATGAAATTTTTCTAAGCACTTCACAAAAGCACACGGAATGATACTGATAAATTTATTAGATTAGGATGTGAAGTTCTCTAGGGCCAAAAAATGTAAACTGAGTTAAATGATAATAGTTTATCTATAACACCTGCAAATGCAATAGTTTGCAAACAAGTAATAAACCAATCAAAATAGTCGCTGCCTTCTGAAAAGAACAAGGGACAGAGGCCATGGACAGTTCAAACACTGAAAATGCAAATGGATAGTCAGAAAATTAAAAAAAGCACACACACAGTTCTTTTAAGCAAAGAAATAATAGAGACATCGTCTCCTTCTGTGGAGGAGGAGGGGAAGTTAATATTGATACTGGGGATGTTGAGCACATTCATCTCAGTGCAAGTGCACAAAGGAGAGGCCAACAGGAGGGATACCACTCACTCTTCACTATCACCCATTGCCTTCTGCCCATACTTTGAAGCTGGAGTCAGAACGGCAGGTCCAGGAGTGTCCTTTGTAGCATAGGCACTCAGGTGACCACACCAACGGTCTTGCATTTGCTCTGCTCTGCTCTGTACTGCACTGTTTAGGGGTTCCGGTGTCATGCCTGCGCTTGGCCCAGCACTTTCCTCTTTCTTGAAGGCCTACCGAAAAAGGCAGTGGCCAGGCCTGAGAGCTCACAGGCATGTCCCTGCAGTGGTGAGCTGAGGCACAGGCAGGCTTGGGAACTTTGGCTCTCTAACAAGGGTTTTTAAATGCAGGGTATCTGAGAAGAAGGCTAAAATGTGGCCTAAGGTTTTAGCCCTTCTATCATGAAGGAAATAATAATTAAGATAGAAAACAACTGCTAAGCCCTTATAAAAAAAAATTCAGAAGCCTTTAGCCCTTCTTCTAGAAGAATGGAGTATCTGGTGATGGCCTTCTATTACTGTAAGCAAACATAAAACATGAGAAATTTACAGAAAAAGGAGTCAAGTTACAGCAAAATTAGGGCTTTTGTCTCTGCTCCTACTGCATTCTCACAATGGATAAAGTAACAGTGTCAACAAATGACCAATCAGGCTGAGGAAGCAGTAACCAACTGCATGCTACCCCAGAACAAGAGGCAGTATCTATTTACCTGATAGCCATGCCATGTAAAACCAAAATAAAACTAAATATTTATTTAGAATTGTTAATGGGGTGCACAGTTATTTAGCCTTAAGAAAGGAAAGGCAGAGGCAGTAACAAGAACAGCAACAACAAAGCAAGCCTGAGAGAGTCCATGGGACTGGAGTCCTGGCGACAATCCTCTAGAAGTTGTTGACAACCATGTCTGGCTTACAAGTACCACTTCACAAATGCCCAATGTTTCTGGGCCGTCACCTCCTGCTACTGAGTGCTGCGTGTCCAGGGGACACAATGTAGAAGGAGATAAATCTCCTCTGTCTCCTGGAAAACAGCGCATGCAAACACGCCCACGGCAAGGCAGGCTAGAGTCAATGCAGATGAACCCAGCTACTGGCAGTAAGTAGAAAGAAAGCCTGCATCCTGAGGCGCTTGGTAGGAACCTGCCCCCGAGAGGATGCTACTGGAACATGGCTGAGAACTCAATTCTATTCCTGCTCACTGGCAGAACATGTCCTTGGAATTTCTCAGAAGTGGGGAGTCACATCTCTAGAACTGGACTTCTTTCTCTGAAACACCAAGTGCTTCCTGCCAAGGGCCTAAACTCCTTTGAGGGAAGGGGATTGATTACATCTCGCTGGGCTTCCTCTCTTTTCCTTCTGCTCCTCTCCCTGTCTGTCTTAGGATGGTTTCTGCTGCTGTGACAGGGCACCACAGACTGGGTAATTATAAAGGAAGGGAAATGTTTCTTCCAGCTCTGGAGGCTAAGAGCCCAAGATCAGGGCACTGGCATCTAGTGAGGCCTCCTGCCAAAGCATAACACAGTGAGACAGCAAGTGTGTTAGATCAGCTCTCTCTTCCTCTTCTTACGAAATCACTGATACCACCATGGGGCCACCTTTATGATCTCATGTAACCCTAACTATGTTCAAAGGCTCCAGCTGCACCTATCACCCACATAAGAATTTAGGGTTATGTTTCCAACACATAAACCTGGGGACATATTCATACCACTGTGTCATCACCTCCCTGGATCCACCTCTGGTCCCCGAATCTCAGTCTCTTTCCTGCTTCCTTTAGCTCTAGCTGTGTCCCCCCCCACCCCCCGCTTCTCCACACTTACGGACCCCAGGGCTACTGCACCACATGGACACAGGTGGCCCACCAGCCCTTTCTTCTTGCTGTTTTCTCCTCGTCACAATATAGTTCTCAGCTGTTTCCTCCACCTCCACCTGCCATCCACCACAGTGACCGCTCAGTGAACAACAATAAGTTCACCTTACTGGCCACATTCCATAAGCCCACAACCTTTTCCTAGCTGGTCTTCCCATCAGGATCCACCCCTCAGGCAGCAGTGGAGGGAGGGATCTCAGAAGCCATTTGCCTGTGCCCCTTTCTCAGAAGTCAGTGAGGCATTCCATTTTAGTCCCAGCACCTTCTGTCCTAATTCTTGGCTCAGGCTCCAGGCTCCCACAGTTCAGAGTTCTTCCATTCCAACAGCATAATCCCCTCTAAGCTCAT
This sequence comes from Orientallactaga sibirica, assembly GCA_036365145.1. Taxonomy (NCBI): domain Eukaryota; kingdom Metazoa; phylum Chordata; class Mammalia; order Rodentia; family Dipodidae; genus Orientallactaga; species Orientallactaga sibirica. Next base: position 2,830,849 of record JAEOAD010000013.1, read on the forward strand.
CCCCCTACCTCCTAGCAGAGGGCCCTGATTTGTTCTCTTCTTGAGATCCAGCGTAGGCTCACCTCCTCCAGGAGCCAGCCCCCTCCCATCCATCCATCCATCCATCCATCCATCCATCCATCCATCCATCTCCGTATCATCCTGACACAGAGGAACACAATTGGTCTTGCTATAACTCAACTTACAACCAGGACTAGCATGAAACACTGTGCCTGTCATGTGGGCTCCACAACAAGCACCCTCTTCACTCCCTAGTTAACATCCAGAGCAGTCAGCCACACTGTGAGACAGAACACAAGGCCTCAGAATGTGTTTCTGGCACGGGACAAAGTCAGCAAGAATGAAAAATTACTTTGCATCAAAATGTAAAACCAGGGCTGGAGAGATGGCTTAGCCGTTAAGGCACCTGTGTCCTAAGCCTAAGAACGCCAGTTTCAACCTCCAGGTCCCACGTTTAGCCAGATGCAAAGTGACGCAAGGGTGCAATGCCGCACTTGACCACGGGGGGGGCATGCATCTGGATTTTGTTCGCAGCAGCTGAGAGGCTGCTGGCGCGCCCATCTCTATCTGTCTTCCTCTCCCCTCTCACTGTCTCAAAACAAAAAATGTAAAACCATGTAACTAACCCTCCAGGTTGGGGTTCAGTACATGAAGGGAGGAGGTGAGACAGGATGCAGCCATCATCCCAGCTCTGCAGATGAGACTTAGCTCCGCACCTTGGCACACAAAGATCAGAATGGCTTTTGCCATAATGGACTCTGTAGAGGAGGAAAAAAGGTGCTAGGTGGAAAAGCCCCTCTCTAGGAAGAACAGAAGAGAAGGTCTGAAAGCTAATTGGAAGTATTCAAAGAGCAGATTAATGCTTTTCCCCAGATAAACGTTCTGCCGTGTGAGCTCCTAATGGCTACAGTTCCAGACCTAATTGCCTGACATGCAGATGGGAGAGGAGGAGAGGAGAAGAGGAGGGAAGCCTTGGCCACCAGAGATGTTCTTAAGTCCTGAGCTTGGTTTTCTGCTAAGGCCAAGGAAAGAACTACAGGCAAGTAACTGGCAATTTACAAGGAGAAAAGTAGACAGTAAATAAATCTTACCTTTTCCTTCCAGTATACTATTTAAAATGCTTGCTTCATTTGGTCCACTGCATAGATTTTAACAGATGGGCTTAGCAATAGGATTGCAGAGGATTCTGTGGTTTTATGCTCATCTGGACCCAGAAAAATACTAGTCTCTCTCTGTAATATACCATACAAAAAGAGGTAGGGGGAGGACAAATTAATAAGACAACAGTAAAAAAAAAAAAAAAAAGACAAAGGAAAACCTAGAGACAAAGCTGTTTTCTGGCCCACCTATAGATTCCCCAAGCACTGGTGACAAGAGAGCCTCCCTAGACACAAAGATCTTTCTCTCATGGAGAACCAGAGATGCCCCAGAGGGTGCTGGGAGTTAGCAGGGAAACCAGCCCACCAGGACTGCAGAGATGGCATGTACACATGTGGCACATAAGGCATTGGATTGTCACCTCCAACCCAGCTAGTGGAAAGTGACTAACCACCTGCTCAGGTCACAGAAGCCTCTAAGGGCTGGAAATAAAAGACCAAGTCCTTGCCTCACAGGGATGAATTCCTGGCATGTCCCAGAAGAAATGGTTTCTACGTTTGGCAGTTTTTTGAAAAATTCATATACTGCCTCCCACCCCCAACCCAAGTAATGTCTCATTCTAGCCCAAACTAACCTGAAACTCACTCTGTAGTCTGAGGCAGGCCTTGAACCCACAATGATCCTCCTATCTCTGTCTAATAAGTACTTGGATTAAAGGCTTGCACCATCACATCCAGCTGAAAAGCTAATATACTCTTAACCATGGGATCCAGAAATCATGACTGAAAAACTTACATTTGTATTAAATTCTGATAATCCCAGCTCAAAAAATAAGGACAGGCTGGGCATGGTGGTACATGCCTTTAATCCCAGCACTTGGGAGGCAGAGGTAGGAGGATTGCTGTGAGTTCGAGGCCAGCCTGAGACTGCATAGTAAATTCCAGGTCAGCCCAAGCTAGAATGAGACCCTACCTCAAAATAATAATAAAAATAAAAGTAAGAAAATAAGGGCAGAAGGATCCATGAAGACCAATCTGGGCTACATAAAGTTCTAGGCCAGGCAGATCTACATAGTGAGCCACTGTATTGAAATAAATCACCCCTAAGCAGATGTTTATAAAAGTTTATTTGAAGCTGGGCGTGGTGGTGCACGCCTTTAATCCCAGCACTCAGGAGGCAGAGGTAGGAGGATCACCAAGAGTTCAAGGCCACCCTGAGACTACATAGTTAATTCCAGGTCAGCCTGGACCAAAGTGAGACCCTACCTTGCAAAACCAAAAAAAAAAAAAAAAAAAAAAAAAAAGTTTATTTGTAAGTGAAAAAACTGGAAGTTACTGAGATATAATTAAACAAACTGCTACATCCATATCATGGAATATTACCCAGTGATTAAAAAAATAACTGATGGGCTGGAGAGGTGGCTTAGCGCCTGCCTCCTAAGCCTAAAAACGCCGGTTCCAATCTCCAGGTCCCATTTTTAGCCAGATGGAAAGTGACGCAAGGGCACAATGCCACACTTGCCCACAAGGGGGTGCACACATCTGGATTTCATTCACAGCAGCTGAGAGACTGCTGGCGCGCCCATTCTCTGTCTCCCTCTCCCTCTGTCTCTGTCTCTCTCTCTCTAAAAAATAAAACATAATAAATAATAAAAAATAATTGAGCTCTCTAACTATGAAAAGATACTGAGGAGCCTTAGACACATTTTGCTACATGAAAGAAATCATTCTGGAAGGCTGTATACAAACTAGATGGTTCCAACTATGGAACCTTCTAAAAAAGACAAAACTAGAAGGGGGAAGGGGAGAGAGAGAAGGAAAGGAGGAAGGGAGAGAGGGAGAGCACTGCTAAATGAATGACATCAGCATCCACAACACCGAGAACGGGACCTTGCTAGTGATCACGCATCACCATCGGCTCATCAGAGGTAGGAACTAAAATCAGCAGAGCAAAAGACTAGCTCCAAAAATGAAGGCCTACTAATGTGATTAAAGACTGATCCAACCATACTAGCTTACCAAAGGATGGCCCCCTTCCCCTCCAAAAAACCCCCAAAATCTCACTTTACAAAACAGTCAATGTGTGACTAGGGAGTTTGCTTAATGGGTGAAGTGCTTGCTGAGCAAGTGTGAGTACAACAAGTTAGCTTGCTAACACACATGTAAAAGTGCTGGAGTGGAGGTCTGTAATCGAAGCACACCTATGTGTAAGCAGAGAGGAGACGCTGCAAAAAGCTTCAAGAGCAGCTGGCCTGGCAAACAGATGGGTGAACAATCAGAGACCCTGTCTCAAGTGAAGTGGAAGGTAGAGACCAGCACCCAAGTTGTCCACTGGCCACCACATGCGTGCCATGGCACACATACATACACACAAATCAATGTTAGGGGAGAAGAACAAAGACCAAAAGACCAGCCAGGAGTGATGGAGACTACACAGACCTGGTGTGGCAATGACATTCTCTTGCTGAAACAAAGCATCCAACCAAAAGCAGATTTGAGAGTTTATTTTGGCTTGCAGACTCAAGGAGAAGGACCATGATGGCAGGGAAAACAAGGCGGGAGTAGAGGCTGGACATCACCTCCTGGCCAACAGCAGCAGGAGAGTGCCAAACACTGGCAAGGGGGAGCCAGTTATAATACTCATAGCCCACCCCCAACAACATACCTCCTCCAGCAAAGCTCCAAGTCCCAAACTGCCATCATCTGAGGACCTAGCATTCAGAACACATGAGCTTATGGGAAGACACCTAATTCAAACTGCCGTGTCTGGAGAGTGAGTATAGGTGGGAACCTCAAAGACTCTGGATGCACAACAAAGTGAACCACTAAAGTATGCTTGTTACTGTGCGATTCCAAGATAGCTGGTGTTGTAGTCAGCTGCATGTTGCTAGGATAAGCATCCAAACACGACCCAGTTTATGGGAGGAAGGGACTCTTTTCAAGCGTGCAGATGCAGGAGAGAAGGTCCGTCATTGACTGAAGAAGCTACTTCCATACAACCAAGCACCACAAACAAGCCCAGCCAGAGCTCAAAACCACTCTGCAGACCTTTAGGTTGGAATTTAGATCCACTTCCAGTGACCCCGCCCAGCAGGAGTCTGCCTGCTAGGGAATGAAGCTGCAAACTCAATTTTTATTTAAAAAAAAAAAAAAAAAAACCTAAGTCTGTAGGGAACATTTATTCAAATTGCCATAGTTGGAGAAATGAGATCACAGAATTGAGATGAAATTTCCCTTGGTTTTTTGTTTTTTTTTTTTTTTTTGGGGGTCATGGTAGGATTTCACTCTGGTCCAGGCTGACCTGAAATTAACTATGTAGTCTCACGGTGGCCTCAAACTCATGGTGATCCTCCTACCTCTGCCTCCCATGTGCTGGGATTAAAGGCATGTGCCACCACGCCTGGCTTGAGATGAAATTTCCCTTGTAATTTAATGCATTATGCTTAAGTAGGAAAACACTAAGTCCAGGCAGGTGTCAGGAGGTCAGCATTTTTGGGATGGTCACAGAACAACACGTCCCACAGAGCATAGCCAGCACGTGCAGCAGTAGTGCCTCCTGACCCTGGGCAGCCATGTAAAGCAATTCACTCCACTGTTCATCTACCTTCCTGAGGACCTCGAAGGTCAAAGTTGGTCCTCTGACCAGACTAATAAAAGCACATAAACTCCTATCAGAATAGTCAACAAAAACAACAGGACACGGCCAACACGCCTCGACACTAACAAGGCAGTAAGGGTGTGATGAGCAGCAGCCTGAAAGCTCAGTTGAAATGGCAGTTACAATGAGCAACTGTCCCCTGGGAATGATACTAGATTAGCAGAGACCTCACACAGCACCCAGCACCCCAGGTCACCTCATCTGTAAGTTCTCCCAACAGGTAGACAAGAAATGTGTCAGTCTTACACACCTACTCTACATCCAGGTACACAGCAAGAAGGAGCACTCCCAACTTATCTCTAGAGTCACAGAACATCGACTACGCAGGACAAAGCAGCAAGAGAAGAAGAATCCCCCACACAGAACAGAACACCAGCAAGCTGAGGTAAACCAGGGAGGCAGACAATTCACAGTGACCAATGGGCCGTCCCCAAATGGAAGGTGTGTGCAGTATCAGTGTCCACAATACCACACAACAGAGTATCAGTTTAAGGAAGATAAATCCCACAGCCACTTTTATAACACACAACAAAATGACCAGGGCATGATCTCTTTAAAATAAATTAATAATGGCTTCAGAAAAATCAAGTCATGATTTATCTTATTTTGGGGTTTTTGTTTCTGAGGTCAGGTCTCACTCTAGCCCAGGCTGATCCAGAACTTATTCTGTGGCCCCAGGCTAGACTTGAATTCAGGGTGATCCTCCTACCTCAGCCTAAGTAGTGGAACTTAAGGCATGAGTCACCACACCCAGCTAAGTCATGACTTTATTTTTTTTAATTAATTTATTTATTTATTTGACAGAGAAAGTGGCAGACAGAGAGGGAGAGAAAGAATGGGTACGCCAGGGCCTCCAGCCACTACAAACGAACTCCAGATGCATGTACCCCCTTGTGCATCTGGCTAACGTGGGTCCTGGGGAATCGAACCTGGGTCCTTTGGCTTTGTAGGCAAATGCCTTAACCACTAAGCCATCCTTCCAGCCCCCATGACTTTATTTTTTTTAATCAAAGTAGGGGCCGGACAGATAGCTCACACTGCTGGGATGAACTTCCAAACCAGACACAGTTTATGAGAGGAAGGGGTTTATTTAAGGCTTCCAGATCCGGGGAAAGTTCCATAATGATGGAAGAAGCTGACCCTCTTTCTCAGATCCAAGTGAAAAACATCAAACAGGCAGAACCACAAGCACAAAACCGGCCGCAAACAGCAGGGACCCAGGCAGAACTCAGAGCACTCTGTACACCTTTGGGCTAGAAATCCAGTCTACCCCCAGTGACATGTCCTCCAGCGAGGTGGCAGGGAATCCAAGTTTTAATAAAACGCCTGAGTCTGTTGGACGACATACATTCAAACTACCACAGTGGGTAAGAGGGCTTGTCACACAAGCCTGAGGGCCTGATTCACCCACATAAATAGCTAGTCATGGGCACACACAACTATAGCCTCAATTCCTATGGGGGACGGAGGCCAAACAACCCTGGGGCTTGCTGGTCAACCTGTCGGAATTCTGGCAGCTGTGGGTTCAGTGAGATGAAAGACTGCCCCTTATGTACTTACACCACATCACACACACTACACTCAACTCCAAGTAGGAATAGACCTTGCTTCTTTTTCTTTCTTGGAGATGGGGTTTCAGGTATCCCAGGACAGCCTCAAATTCCCTATCTAGCAGATGAGCTTGAACTTCGGATCCTCCTGCCTCTGAATTACAGGTGTATACCACAGCATTGTTTTTGGTGGCACTGAAGAATCCAACCCTGGGCTTCATGCATGCTAGGTGAGCACTCTTCCAAAGGAGCCATAGCCTCAGATCTTTCTTAATCTGTTAAATGTTTTCATTCCCCCCCTCCCCCCAAAAAGCACATACATTTCCCACACCATGTCAAAGGAGATAAAGATGTCACAGCTGCTGCTTCTGTGCTAGCACAGGAAGAAAGTGCAATCCCCAAAAGGCACAAAGTAGAGAAGAAAGAAAGAAAGAAAGAAAGAAAGAAAGAAAGAAAGAAAGAGAGAGGGAAAGAAAGGAAAGAAAAAGAAAGAAAGAAAGAAAGAAAGAAAGAAAGAAAGAAAGAAAGAAAGAAAGCAAGCAAGCAGGCAGGCAGGCAGGCAGGCAGGCAAGCAGGCGAGCTAGCAAGCTAGCCACCCTTGTGTGCAGATGAATCTAGTCTATGAGGAAACCCACGTTCCCCAGTGAGTTAGGAATATGAACCCTTATGAAGAAAACTACACACTGTTCTGATGGACACTTAAAAGAGCCATAGTTTGAAAGAATGAATATTCAATGAGTCTACTCTCTTTCAATATATGGATATATATACCTCAATGTATGGATATAACATAATTCAAAGGTATTTTGGGGCTGGAGAGATGGCTTCAAGATTAAGGTGCTTGCCTGCAAAGACTTGGGATCCAGGTTTGATTCCCCAGTACCTACATAAACCAGATGCACATGGTGGCACATGTATCTGGAGTTCACTTGCAGTGGCTGGAGGCCCTGGCATGCTCACTCTCACTCTCCCCTACACACACACTTCTTTCTCAAATAAACAGAGGTATTCTCATGGACATGGACTGTGGGGCTGCTCAGCACATATCATGTAAGGTGATCGAGTAAGTCCCTTTTTACTACATATTCATTCTATTGGTTCTATTCCTCTAGCTCTAGAGAACCTTGACTAATACAGGCTGTCCAACAAAGCCTACAGGTGGGGAGTCTCAGCCCATACCCGTGCTCCCCATCTTCTGGGGAAAGAGAGTGGAGGCTGAGAGTAGACCTACCTTATTGAAGACCCAGACCTCGCCATTCACTGTGGGCCTGGGCACCCCATGGCCATTGTAGTGGAAGAGGACCCGCTCCTCCTTGGCATTCCGGCGCAGTGACGTGCAGAGCTTCTTGACTTCATCCACGGTGGGGTCGAGGCTCTGCTTGTATCGGGCCTGTGATGAGAAGAAGGGAGACGGTTGTCACAGACTAGGGATACCTAGAGGTGCTCTCCTCTGCACTGAGTCGACAGTGGCCTCAAGCTTTTGCAGAGAGAAAACAGTGACTGCCTCATGGGCAGCAGGCAAGTCCCTTCCCACAGTGTATTTTCACTGAGAGCAGATCTAAGTACAGCTTGTCACATGGTGGCACAGGTCAGACACAGCTGCTGTGCTGATAGTCAGTGTTTCTCAGACACAGGGAGCCTTCTGAAAACCTTTCTATAACACGGAGCAAAGAGGACTTACTCAAACAAGGAGCACCATGAACAGCGCAGCCACAGCAGAATTCTAACAGGCAGGTGGGGAGGGAAGCAGTGCCCCCCCCAATCCTCCCCACCCTCACATGCCCCTCCCATTTGCCCAGGCTTAGACCCTCACTGCCTGCTTGGCTATAAGCGGGTCCTGAAATTGACATACAAGCACAGGAAGGTCTTTATAAGTATACAAACAACAAACACGCGTGGTTGAGAAAACCTAACTAACAAAATGACAAAGATTAAACATGTAAGAATTAGCCTACATGCTGGAGAGATGGCTCAGCAGTTAAAGCATTAGTTTAGGAAGAAATGTGCAAAACCCAATTGTGGGAATTTGTCAGTGCCCTCCAGTAAAGTAGTAAAAACACAAGACTTAAACCTGCCTCAGTAGGACACTCAGAATTCTAAAGACAAGCTCTTCCCAGTCCATACCAAGGAAGGGGGGGGGAGAGGGGAGCAGAGCATAAAAGGAAAGTCAGAAAACACAGACAAAGAAAACCCTATGGGGGAGGGGGCTCCGCAGACATCTCAAACCCTGTCCGGATGTTGGGACACAAAAGCCCAGGCCAGGGAACTGAAACAGACATTGAAATATGTCACATACCAGATTTGGCTCCTCTCAGGCAGCAATGTCGCTGATTATTAAACTTACAATAACCTGCAGGTGGTCTGAGTCAGGGGCAGGCCTATGCAGAGCTGAGTGTAGCCATGTCATAAGGAAGCTGAAACAAACTGATGGTGGGAACAAAGGTCTTTACTTTTACCCTGGCTTGTTATAAAGAATTTATCAATGTAAATTCCGAATAAAGGACTAAAAGTGGAGTGGAACCGATGGACATAAAGCACCAAGGCACACCTAAAATCAACAGCAGGCCTCACGCAGATCAAATGACTCCAAGCAGCAGGAACATGTTCTCCAAAACTATGGCAAACCTACTAGAAAAATAGCAAAAGGGCTTGACTATAGCTGAGCATTACACTCTGATGTTAAAAAGTAATGTGTAGGCATGGGACGTGGCTCTGTTGGTACAGAGCTTGCCTAGCATGTAAGAAGCCCTGGGTTTGATTTCCAGCACTGTATAAACCATGCATGGTGATATCCACCTGCAATCCTAGAACTCGGGAGGATCACAAGTTCAGTCAGCTAAGCTATATCCCTGTTAAACAGCAGACCCTGTTTAATAAGAAGTAATGTGCAAGCTGGAGAGATGGCTTAGCGGCTAAGGCGCCTGCCTGCTAAGCCTAAGAACGCTGGTTCCAATCTCCAGCGGTTCCAATCTCCAGGTCCCACATTTAGCCAGATGCAAAGTGAGGCAAGGGTGCAACGCCGCACTTGCCCACAAGGGGGCACACGCATCTGGATTTCCTTCACAGCAGCTGAGAGACTGCTGGCGCGCCCATCTCTGTCTCCCTCTCCCTCTCCGTCTATCTCTCTCTCTCTCTCTCTCTCCAAAAAAAATAAAAAAAATAATAAAAATAATATTTAAAACAAGAAGTAATGTGCATGGTCCTACACAATGCAGTTCAGAAGCTATTCATAAAAAGAAATTAAATACTGGAACCATGAATAGTGGGTGTATTCATTTTTCTTCCCTTGGTTCTGTACTTCCCTCAATAAATATAATAATTTAGGGCCAGAGAAATGGCTTAGCGGTTAAGATATTTGCCTGCGAAGCCAAAGGACCCAGGTTCCATTCCCCAGGACGCATGTAAGCCAGATGCACAAGGGACGCATGCATCTGGAATTCATTTGCAGTGGCTGGAGGCCCTGGCGTGCCCATTCTCTCTCTGTCCCTCTTCTATCTCTCTCTGCTTGCAAATAAACAAATAAAATTCAAAAAATAATCATAAAAATATAATAATTTAATAATTATCCTCAGTTTGGTTTGCCCAATTCTTTGGTTAAATGCAAATGCGAACCCAGGGTCTAGGGTTCAATGACTTTCCTGAACCCCCAAAATCCTGTTTTAATTCCTCCCCAGCCCCACTGGCAAGAAATAATCACTGCACAGCTATGTGTATAAGACTGTAGGTTCTGTGAGGGCTGGCACTACTTACAAGTCAGTGCATGCCCTCTGTACTGGGTGTATTTTTATGTCCTTTCCACGGCCTTACAACATACTTGGTCATTAGCAACTAGTTGCTGAGTGACTGTCAGATTGTTAGTGACATTAATTATAATAATTAGTAGAGGAACAAATCAAAATGATAAAATCCCATCTGACATGAAAGTGACACAAGTGAATGTCAACATGACTCTGGAAAGGGCTGAGGGAAATGGTGGCACCTGGATGCTGGGCACTGAAGTGTACATCAAGCCCAGAGGGCTGAGATGCAGTGGTAGGCCGTGTGTTTAGCATGCACAAGGGCCTGGGTTCAAATCATAGCCTGCCTCCCCTAACAAGTTATGAAAATGACAGAAAGAAATATCTTCAGCCCTTCACTAGTACACTGTTTATCTGTGCTCGGAGTGAGGCTGACCAGGACACTGTCTCTGTATTCTGAATATTTAGATTTTGCTTGATCCCATGAGATGACCTGAGAACACTGGAAAGTAAAGGCACAGTTCTGAGGCAGGATGGTGGAATACCTGGGATCTCAGCACTGATGAGGTTAGGCCAGCCTGCTGCATAGAAGACCCAACCTCAGAAAGAGGGAAGGAGGAAAGCAAACACACGCCATGCCGGGGAAGAAGAAGCCCTTTGTTGTTTTGAACAGTTCTGGGGTGGAACCCAGCACCCAACACATGTGAGGTAAGTGCTCTATGGCTGAAGCCTTTTATCCAAATGTCATGATTTTTGGCTCCATGCCCGCAAAACTACATGCACAAGCCGGGCATGGTGGCGCACGCCTTTAATTCCAGCACTAGGGAGGCAGAGGTAGAAGGATCACCTTGAGTTCAAGAACACCCTGAGAATACAGAGTGAATTCCAGGTCAGCCCGAGCTTGAGTGAGACCCTACCTCAAACCCCTCCCCACCCCCCAAAAAAAACTACATGCACAAAAGAAAGTATACTCTGAAATTGCAAAACAAGTATATGAGGTAAAGGTGGCTGGACTCTGTTCAAATGGCAGCTGCATGGGGTGGGGGTAGGAGCAGAGCAGTCCATGGAAACTGCTCTGGCCAGTATCATCCACCCCCTACAGGAACATGGCCACACAGGGAATCAATGAAGCCACTCCCTCAGGCAAATCACCACCTCATGCTGTGCTATGACCTGCATACACCTAAAACATGAGTTTTCTCAGAAACACAGTGGCTGTTATGCCCACATTAAACAGCACACCACATCCTACCCTGGCAGACAGTTTGCTCTGGCCTTCTGTAAATCAAAATAACGCCACACTTTCAGTGCGAGTGCACTTTACCATGTGTCATGACTGAGGAGGGAAATACAGAGAGGTGTTCAAAGAACATTTGAGTGTGGAATTAGAGCCTGGAGCCCCACATGGAACATGGCTCACAGGGCTGGAGCAGCGCCAGAGCCAGAGCACAGCTATTTCCAGGAAGCCCTCAGGGTAGGAGGGTCAGACCACTATGGGGAAAAAAACAGACCTCAAAGCCACGTTTGGGATTTGCTATTTACTCTCTTTGTGAACACACACAACACAGTCAAAAACACAAGCACCTAGGTAGCATGAGAAATAGAAGGGAAATCACACCATGAAGAGCCAATTCAAGTGAGCTCAGTGGTTTTCCAGCCCTGGTGGTAGCCAGATCTCCAACAGTAGATCTAGCTCCTGCTGTGTGTGCAACATGCAGAAGGACGGCTGGCCATGCTAGACCAAACCATTACACATGGGTGTGAGCTGGGTGAGAACTAAGATGAAATAAGGAAATGCAGAAAGGGGGCCTTGGTCTCCTACCCCAGCGGAGTCTGGCAGTGCCAGGAGGTAGGACAACCTTGCTTCCTCACTCCAGAAGTGACCACAGCAGGAGTAGAATGAAGCTTGCAGAGAATGCGGCCTTTGCTTAGCAGGAAAGGTAGCCTGGAGGCAGTGACAGGAGCCATGCCTGTGCTCTAGCAGTGGCCTCCTCCGCAGCTTTGAAGTTACGAAGGCTGATTTACCTCCTGAAGACAGCAGCAAATGAGCCTCAGTGGGCCCCTGTGTAACTCATGCAGCCACCATTAGGGCTGCGATGGCTGCCAGTGTAGCACTGCTCACCAGCTGCATCTGCTGGAGCTTTAGTCTCGTGAAGAAGCCACAGTTGGGGCTGGCACCTCATGGTCAGGGCTCCCAGGAAGCAGGTCACCTACATTTATATGTCTCACGAACATCACCAGATTCCAGACCTGACTCCAGGCCTGATTCCGCCTTTAGAAGGTGGATGCCTGCTTCGCCTACAGCATATTAAACTCACTCATCTTAACAAACCAATTTTTCAGTTAAAAAACTTCTGACATCAAATTCAGGAAACTCAACTGCATAATTTGTGGTAGTGGGGGACGGTATTCATGCTCTCCCCTAAAAAAAATAATAATAATTGTGCACCATGAGTAAGAAGCAGTGTCTCCAGCCCTTCGGCAGTGAGGATAAACTGGGCCTGATGCATCCACCTGCAGTTGCCGTCTTGTGCAGGCTACAAGATCCATGTAAAGTAGGAGAGAAGCTGTTAACAGATGAGAACCTCGGGTGGGAAGAGGCCACACTGCACTCTGCTCACCTGTCCTCCAAGCACAGCCCATCTGCTGCACCCGGCTAGGCTCACTAGCAGGTCTTGCCGATGGCGGGGACATCTAGGGAAATGTCAAGTGCTTGCTGCTCCCTACCCACATCTCACCGACTTCTTTCCTGCTACAGCACAGCTGTTCTTTCTGTGCTCCTCTGCACAGCTATTGAACTAGGGTTCGTGAAGTCACAACTCCATGGAAAAAAATCCCTCGTTGCCTCCTGAGATCACTTCTGAAAGAGTGATGTTCTCCAAACCAGACCCAAGGCCACAGAGAGGAAATCACTCTAAGGTATCAATAAAATCAGGGATTTGTTATTTCTGACCTTGGCTCCAGCAAAGTCTTGTCTTCAGGGTTGCAGAAACTTATTCAGTCTCATTTCCTCTCCTCTCACACTCAGAGGACACACAATGGACCAGCATGAAAGGCACTTCGGATATTAATAATGTGCCTCCTGGGGGTTGACAGGAATTAATTAATATTTTTAAGAGCTTTGAAATGAGAAACACTAAATTAAATGTCACCACACCATGTAAGGTTTTGTTTCAAAATGAGGGCGCCTGCCTAATGGCTCCATGGTGTGAAAGACACAGCGACAGAAGTGTCTAATCGTTTGAGGAATTTATGGCCCTTTTCACCGGGTGTGCAAAATGACAAAGCAAGTCTCTATAACACTACCTATTGTGCTAAGCTTGGCTCCTGAAAAGCCAGATCCTCATGGGATTGCTGGAGCCCACAGCAGAGGAAGAGAATAAAAGATGAGTAGCTGAGGAACGACAAGGAAAGCTTCCTTCCCACTGAGGTGAGTTGGATTTTGCAGTCCAGGTTACACTCAGCTTCTTTTCTCTCCAGCACCTCCACACACACAAGGAGACTCCAGAGCAGCCAACTATGGTGTAGGGGGGCTCTGCTTCCCATCGTGGCGGTAGCCATATGAGCCCTTCACGAACTCACATGATGCAGCCAGTGCATCCAAGAGAGCTAGGGCTGCACTGGGAAAGACATGAGCCTAGGGCTCTGCTGAGTGGTCTCTTCTTTGAGCAAAACCCCAGGGTGGGTGAGCAGTGGCAGATCATCTACCTCGGTGAGGCTTCTGGCCCAGTGTCCTGACGACGCAGGTCTCGAGGATGGGTTGCATCTTTGTGTCCTACCAACTCCTCCCATTCAAGTTCAGATCCAAGAGCTGCAATGTTTGCAAGATGGTGTCACAACTATCCAGAAGGGACAAACATATTTTGGGGCTCAGACCTGTTCTGTCCCAGGCTCCCCTTTTTTCCCTTGCAGCAGGAAGCAAGGTCTTCTGGGAAATGCACAGCAAGGAAGACTTTTCAGCAGGCCCAGCCTCCTCCCCGGCCAGCATTTCCTACAGCCTTGTTTGCACCTCTCCCTTCATAGTAGGACAAAAAATGAACAAGCGGGATTAAAAACGAACAGCCAGATGTGATCGTGCCTATCTGTGATCCCCACATTTGGGAGGCTAAGGCAGGGGAATTACTACAAGTTCAAGACCATCCAGGTCTATCTGAGTTCCAGGCTAGCCTGGATTACAGACACTGACTCAAAAGAGCAAAAATAAATCAGCAAACAACCAGCCAAAAGGAGCAAAGGTGACAGGTTATGTACAGTTTATGTTCACATAGTCTAAGACAATATACCCTCTGCCTACATTACCATCTCCAGTAGGACTATGTGGTAATTTGTATACGATGTCCCCCATAAACTCACAGCTTGTTTCGTTTGGTTGTGGTTTTTTGTTTTGTTTTTGTTTTTTGAGGTAGGGTCTCACTCTAGTTCTCAGAGAATAAGGGTACCAGAGACTTGGGGCTTCCATGTTCCCTTGTTGGGTTTGTTTTGATTTTCTGAGGCAAGCCCAACAGACTGGCGTGGGGGTGGGGGGAGAAGGGAAGATGTGGCGTGCCAGGGCATCCAGCCACTGCAATCAAACTCTAGATGTGTGCCCCCCCATGTGCATGTGCAATTTTGTGTACTTGCATCACTGTGCATCTGGCTTATGTGGGACCTGGAGAATTGAACGTGAGTCCTTAGGCTTCATAGGCAAGTACTCTAGCCGCTAAGCCATCTCTTCAGCCCAAGATCTTGTTTTTAATGAATGAGTTTGGCTGGCTGGAGTATAGCAGTGGCCAAGCCCTCTGTTACCACTCCAGGTCCATCCACAAGCCCTGACCAACTGAGCTCGGCTCCAAGCACAAGCACAAGGGGTGGCAGAAGAAGCACCCAGTTCGCTCTCCCAGCCCTCAGCAGGACCTGGACAGTGAGCACAAGCCAGATGACAGGTGTGCCGTGTGGACCTATAGTAGTTTCTGCCTCTGCAGGCAGGATGCACTCATCTCAAGCTGTAACTGCACAGGAGGTGAAGAGTCCTGTCTTCCAGAAAAGGACCCATCTGATTGTCAATGTCTTCAGGAACTGCCCAAGAGTGAAGATTAAGAACAAAAGGAGAAGGGCTGGAGAGACTGCTTAGTGGTTGAGATACTTGGCTACAAAACCTAAAGACCCATGTTTGACTCTCCAGGTCCCACATAAGCCAGACACAAGATGACATAAGTGTACAAGGTCGCACATGCGCACTAGGTGGTGCACATATCTGGAGTTCTATTACAGTGGCTGGAGGCCCTGTGTCAATTCTCTCTCTCTCACTCTCTCTCTCACACACACACACTCGCTCTCTTGCATTTAAAAAAAAAAAAAGTCCAGTCTGTTGGGCTTGCCTCAAAAAAAATTAAAAATAAAAAGAGCAAAAGGAGAAAATTAAATGATGACAGGGCAAAGGACATCGAGATGGGTGACTGGGTATATGAAGTCTCTTATGTAAGGCTGATGCTTACTTTAAGCCCATGCCCTTCCCCCTCCTCCTCTATCCGGGAAAGTGATATGCACAGTATGGGTGGAGCAGACTCATGTCCACAGGGGAGGTGTACAGATCCCAGGGAGCAGCAAGGCTGCATGTTTCCTTGCTCTTACCTCGCTGTTTTTCTGGCTATTCCAACACATGCGTGCAGGACTCCACCTGCTCTTGCTGGCCAAGCCAGTGTGAGACTTCACTGCTTTCCCATGCCACATGGGTGATCCTTCATCTGGCTCTCCTACTTCCCATCTCTCTCGAGGCCAGACTCCTGTGGTCCTTGTGCCTCATGCTGCACACTTCTCCCAGGTCAACGGTAAGAGGCTACAGCTGCGCTGCTGCCTTGTTCCAGCATGCCACCCTCTAGACTCACTGCCTTGCCCTGGACTTGGCCCCCCAAAACCCAAACCCCAAACTTTCTGGCCCTCCTTAGTTACTCCTCCATTGGCCAGCTTGATAGCTATCTTACATAGGTAGCCTGGCCCCCTGAAGCCACAGCCATGGGGTGAGGGAGTGACCACCAGGTGCTCAGGTCCTGTCTCTAGACACAGGCTAGGGTGATCCACGTCTGGATTATATGGACTTTATTAACACAGCCTTTTCTGTCAATTAACTGAACATTCTACTCAACTCTGCCTAACTCTGTCAACATGGACTTTGGGGTTAATTTTTTATCAGGAGGAATGTAGGGCAGACACTACACAACACAGATGTTCCAACCCATTCCATTAGCACATCTTAATCTGTCCTTCAATATCCCTGAAGTAAGATGCTATTCTGTGTGACCTTTTTTCTGATGCTTTCACCAAAAGATTGGTTCACGTCCCCAACCCCTCATAAACAGCAAAATAAATGAATAGAAATTATACTTATTTTTTTTAATTTTTAAAATTATTTTATTTATTTTTGGAGAGAGACACAGAGAGAGACAGACAGACAGAGAGGGAGAGGGAGACAGAGATGGGCGCGCCAGCAGTCTCTCAGCTGCTGCGAAGGAAATCCAGATGTGTGCGCCCCCTTGTGGTCAAGTGCGGCATTGTGCCCTTGCGTCACTGCATCTGGCTAAACGTGGGACCTGGAGATTGGAACCAGTGTTCTTAGGCTTAGGAGGCAGGCACCTTAACCACTAAGCCATCTCTCCAGCCCAGAAATTATAATTATTTTGTACCTCTAAATGAACCTTGTGTCTCTACCATCTGAGTGGTGGCTTGAGTTATGTCTGGGGGCCTGCTGGACAGGGAGCACCATGGTAATGAGGCCAACATCACTCTGCTTCATCTGAAACGAGGTGGACTTGGTAGACGAAGCATGGAGAAATTGCCCTGAGACAAGTCAAAACCAGCTCACCAAACAAAGCCACTATCCTAGGCAGAGTGGACAGTGTCCTCAGTAGCCCAGGCTGGTCTTCCTCTGCCTGGCTAGGCACCTCTGCAGTCTGAAGCCACTGTCACTAAGAATGGGCGGAGTCAAGATAAACTGCTTTAAAGGACTAGAAGAGGTGGCCTTCAGCAGTGTGCAAATTCAGAAGTCACAGGTCACTCTGCAGCTTGTTCCAGAACGGCTATTATTCTGGATTGCCAATGACTGTAGAGCAGGTGATGCCCACACACTGTCTTACTGTGTATTATGTGAAATGGCTACTGGGGGGACCTGGCTCCTTTGGGTGCAGGGGACAGCTTGAGCTAGAAAGAGGAGACGGGTGCACACCAGGCGAGCTGCCTCCACGGAAGGCTTCAGCTCTGCCCCAGGTCAGTGACTCTTAGACATTAAACCTGGGAAAGCAACTTTCTCCTTAAAACACCTGAACCAGCACTGGCTCTGCCTTCCTGTGAGGGTGGTGTGCAGAAATGCGTGGAGAGTGCTCCCTGGGCTGATGGGCAGAGGGCTAGCAGTGCCCCCAGCTCTCAGGGCAAGCCAGCAGCTGTTCTGAGGGCTCACCTCCCACTCATCACCTTTCTCTCACCACCACCACCAGAATAGTCACTGCCATCCTGGACAGAAAGCTGAGACACAGATAGGGTAAGAAGCCAAAGAGCAAGGTCCCTGCCTCCACAGTTTACTGTTCACTAACCTTATGACAGTAGAGGTCTGAGACTCCTGGAGAGTACTCTTATGCTTGTGCAGACTGGGGTAAGCAGGAGTAGATATAGAAGAGGGGGTGCCTGCCTGGCACTACTACCTGAGTATAGGCCACCCTCTTCATGCAGCCTGCCCCGCACCTGACAGGCAGGACAAACCCTGAGGACCTGCCTTCTGGTAGAGGGAAGTGGAGGACCACATGAAGGACAGCAAGGTTCGAGCAGAGCTTATGGACAACAACTTTAGTCACTCATGACTATCAGCTTCCACCAAACAGTTCCACACTTCACATGCTCCCTCTGGAAGCCACACCTCCTCCTCATGATTTTGCTGGACCACCTTCTGCAATGGACAGCTTCTGGCTACCTAGAATCGTCCATGTGCTAATCTGCCAGATGGGAAAAGGATGGAAACATTAGGGACCCAATAAGCTGTATGAGAGGGAAGCTGGACCCACACCACTCCCTGGATTCAGGGCTCAGACCCACAGCCATGCCCCGAACCACTGTCATAGCTCACAGACAACTCCTGAATACAGCTGTCTCCTGGTTGGGGCTCATGTTAGCATGGAGTAGCCTTGGGCTTGCTGAGACTGGACCATCTGTAACGAAAACCAAATGCCAAGAGGGCAGGTCATACCTTGCATGAGATATCACACTGCGCAAGAAATAGGCATGCTTTTGTGCAGAGCAGCCTAGGGCTGGTGCCATACACCACCACAAAGCATCAGGCTTGAAGAGGGCAAGCAAAGAAAGCAGGAGCCCAGAGGCTCATGAGAGGAGATAACAATAACGGCCTCCCACATTGTCTATCTGCAAATGTCACCGAAGTGCTGAGGGATGTCTGTAATCACAGAGGCAAACCAGAAACCAAGGTGTCCATATTCTCCTCCCAGTGTCTGCAGCTGCAAACTCACACCACCCGCTTTCACAGAAGCATTCCCCATGAGCCCACCCATCTGCAAGTCTTATCAGATAACCTCACAATGACACAGTGTGGGCCACCCCGATTTCCATGAGGAGTACAGTGGTCTGGACATGAGGGGTGCCTTGAGTTCCAAGGACCACAGAGAACTCTGGACACTCTGGTACCTTGTCAGCAGAGCCCTACACTTGGCATTCCAGGGGACCCACATTCCGAGCTCATGCTCACCACTTCTGCTATGCCTTCTTTGGAACACTAGTTTGATCTTTTTCACTGGCCTTGGCCAAATGCCAGGATTTTTTCCACTGACAGCCAGGAGTACAACCTGGATTTCCAGCACGAGGAAGGAGAACAGCTGTACTCACAGTGTGCACAGGGCACACACAGAAGATCTCCGTGCTGTCACAGCCCCGGTGGGCACATGAATATGGGTAAGAAATTATAGTACTGGCACTGAAGAGAGTACAAGGTCAGGGCAACTCATGTTCCAATACACATCTTCCCAGGAAGACTGGTTTTACATGGTGTTTGTGAAATTGTGGCCTTTCTTTCCTTTATGTATTATTCAATAACAATTCCTCCTTCCTTAATTTGCAAAAGAAGTAGAAGAGGGGGATAACTGGATGATTATTTCAAGTCCAAGAATAGTTTTGGCTTACAGATGGTGATAATCCTCTCCTGATAAAAATAAAGGCTCTGAGCCGGGAGTGGTGGCGCACGCCTTTAATCCCAGCACTCGGGAGGCAGAGGTAGGAGGATTGCCGAGAGTTCGAGGCTACCCTGAGACTACGTAGTTAATTCCAGGTCAGCCTAGGCCAGAGTGAAACCCTACCTCGAAAAACCAAAAATAAAAAAAAATAAAAAATAAATAAATAAATAAATAAATAAATAAATAAAAATAAAGGCTCTGGGGCTGGAGAGATGGCCTAGCAGTTAAGGTGCTTGGCTGTGAAGCCTAAGGGTTCATGTTTGACTCTCCTGGTTGCATGTAAGCCACAGGGCTCATGCATCTGGAGTTCAACTGCAGTGGCTGGAGGCCCTGGCATGACAACTCTTTCTCTCTGTTCCCCCTCCACCCCGTCCCACCCCCCAATAAAAAAGGCAGTCTGTTGGGCTTGCCTAAAAAAAAAATCTGTGGGCTCTCAGCCCTGCTTAGGATACAGGAAATCCTGCTCTCAGCTGAGGCGGCCTCTGCTTCTGGGGCCTGGGAAGTATCTACAGGCCCACTTGCTATCCCAGCTGCTGGTGCTCCAAGCATGTGAGCGCTCGAGGTCAGGGGCCCTGCTCACCTCCACAATGATTCGTTGACTCAAAATGGCACTAATGCTGAGTTTGAGAAACTGATTTACAGGAGCAAAGGGAACTTTGATTCTAGTCAGGACACCTGATTCTGATCTGACACAATGGAGTGGAGTGCAGCAGAGGGGAGCAAAGTGCAAGTGCAGAGGTGTGCATGTAATGAGCTAGCATCTGAGTAAGAGAGAAACAGTGCAGGTGTAGACACCTGTGTGTGTTTCATGTACATGTGCACATAGTTACCTGTAGGGAAAGGAGGAGACAGGTTAGAAGGACGGGAATAACAACCAGTCTTCTGTGACACACCTTACCTGTGTCTAACTTTGGAGTCAAGAAATAATATATAACTACAAAGCAAAATTAACTTTAAAAAATCAGCTATCAAAAAACAATAAACAAAATCCATCAAATGGATTCATTCAACCATGTGCCCAAGTAGCTCTTGAAGAGACAGACAGGACTCTCCTGAGGGACCATGACACAGGGTAAAGGTGCGACCTCACGAGCCCGGTGACAGAGGTCAGGCAAATGCCTCAGGACAGCAGCCAGTGGTGGGAGGGCGGATGCTTTAAGCACACAGCAGAAAAGCTGAGCAGACACACTCTCAATACCACATCCCACTAGACTGTTGATTTCAGACCTGGGGTAGAACACAGGCAAACGAACACACAACATCCCAATTTGTCATATCAGGTAAGAAAGGAGGCAGCCAGAGTCTCCCGGGCCATTTCAAAAACACTCAGAAGCTGCCCAAGCAGGCTCCTTCTTTCAATAGCAAAACACTGTGGGCATTAGTGACTAGCAGGCATAGTGAGTGGGTTCTGCATATTCCAGAGAGTCGTCGCCCCTTACTGCTCATCTCCAAGAGAAGCCTGCTCTTTACTGTGAACACTGGCACACAGAAGAGGGTGATGACTCTGGCTTTTCTGTATAGAGTGTACTTCAAGCTATCCAAATAACTGACATAGTGTCTCTGTACAGAAACGGCCCCGTTAGCAAACAGGTAAGAATGACATAGCTGAGCCGGGCATGGTGGCGCACGCCTTTAATCCCAGCACTCGGGAGGCAGAGGTAGGAGGATGGCGGAGAGTTCGAGACCACCCTGAGACTACATAGTGAATTCCAGGTCAGCCTGGGCTAGAGTGAGACCCTACCTCGAAAAAAAAACAAACAAACAAAAAAAAAAAAAAAAAAAGAATGACATAGCTGTTGTGAGGTCATCATCCTGTAACCTCTAATGACTAGATCCGAGCCACCACTACAAACATCCCAGACTTGGCTGCAATCTGTACAAACCTCTGGTCTTTATCTGCCACAGTGGAAATTCAAGGGACAGGTGCCACTGCCATCACCATGGGGGAAAGGACAATCACCAAAGAGAAAGCACAGTGTAATTCCACAGGAAACACAGGTTCTTCAGCCAGTGAACTTCAGAAAGGGACAGACAGCTGCACAAAGTAGTTGGGGAGGGGATGTTAGATTACATCTGTGGCTGAGTATAACAGATAATTAAATTAACAATGCAGCCACCTTGCCTGTGCAAATAAACTGCTTTTCCGGTCACAGTTATCTCTAGAAATACACAGAAATGCTGACTGATGAAATAATGAAATTAGGTGATGGCTAGAATTTCTTTGAAATCAGCCAGGAGGGCAGGTGGGAGAGGGGTGGGTGGTGCCTGGGTGGATAAAGTGGCTACCACACAAGCACAAGTGCCCAGGTCTGGTCCTCAGAAGCCATGTAAAAGCTGAATGCTGCGGTGGGTTCTGTAAGCCAGCACACCCATGACAAGAAGGGGGTGGGACAGGCGGACCTCTGGGGAACAGAGAGGTGAACAATGATCGAGAGACCCTGTCTCAAATGAGATAGAAGGACCAACACCCTAACGTTGTCCTGTGACCTCTGACATGGTGTGTGTGTGTGTGTGCACGTGTTCACACACCCGGCACAGTTGGTAACACTGAGGACAGAGGTGAAATTGCCTATGACAGACACTAACAAATAAATTAAAAAGCCACAAAACCAAATACAGAGGTAAATGACCTAGCCAGCCAGCTTTCATCCCAGCCTAACCAGGTCCTCAGCCCTCGGGCCTCTTACACGATTTTCCTACAGCCTGTCTCCTGTCTCTCCTGAGTCCTGTCTTGTGCTTCCAGGGGCTGAGTCATCTGCCCATCCTCTAGCACTGATTCCAACAACCAGATGTTCCTCCAAACTGCTGCACCCTCCTGACTTCCCTGCTTCTTTGCATTTTGTACCATATTGAACACACCAGGGGAATGAACAAATAAACCAATGCTACATCCACAATGCCTGAGCATGTCTATAATTCCATACAACTTCCAAGCATGTTGTGCTCAGAGCCAAAAGCATAAAAAGTAATGAGAATATCAAAACCTGGGTGCAGGTCTGATAGTCACGGAGCTTTCTCATCACAAAGCACTAGGCACTGGGTTGAGGGGACTGCAAGTCTGAACTGCATGGAGCTAAGGTGCTCCAGAACACTGACTCAGCCACAGCACTGCCACTGACCTGGCACGGCGGTGGCAGTAGACTGGAGACAGCCCAAAACTCATTTCTGAGCTTCTCTATCAGCTTTGTGCATTGTGTTACAGCAAGAACAGTGCAGGGTGGAGCTGCTCCTCTGATCTACGGGGGGTGTGACGCAGGAAAGTCACACATGCTCAACATGAACTGCATGTTCTTTCCTGTAAGCCCATACTAATTCTGCAGCTGTGCTGCAGCATGTCACCTCGGCATATATGAATATTTGCATCGTGGTAATGGCATGGAGTGGGACACACAGGAAAGGAAGGAGACAAGTGCCCTACCACCCTGATGAAGCAACAAGTCAGAAAGCAAAGCACACGCATGCGCACACACAACAGGGGCACTGCAGAAACAGAGCCAGATGGCAGGGTAAAGGGATGAAGCTCCAGGAGCACCAGTCTGGGAGAGGCAGAGAGGAGAATGGGACAGGAAGAGAAAAGCAAGGCCACATAAGGATCCATGGGGAGGCTCTAAAACAGGGCTGGATCAAGGATCGAAGGCAGGAGACACTTGGCAAAGATAATGCCTGCCGGAGGCTGACCACAGGCCTTGACCCCACCCACAGGCATGGTCCATAGAGAGAGGCACATGGTTGATGGAGGCTTGGATAAGCAACCCCACTTCCTGTGTCTGAGCTGAAAGAACAGAGGAGCTGGCCATCAGCAGTAACCACAATTGGCAGGTGCAATAAGCCGTGTGATTTTAGCCCTCACAGCCCCTGCTTTTAAGGCTTCATGTTAAAACAAATTTCACTCAAGATTCAAAATAAATTACATTTAAGGATCCAAAGTAGAACAGCCTAAGTCAACTGAAGCAGCTCAGGAGGTGTGTGGCTGGGTTGCAGATTAACCACTTATCCTCTACTAAACCTGATTCCAAAGAAACCAAGGAGCACTGCTTTCTATCTGGTTGACACGTGGTCCAATTAGACAGAGTCTTTCCAACCTTGCCGGAAAAAATGCTTTCCAGGAGACGAACACACCCCAGGGAGCTCTGAGTTCTACAAAGTGGCTCAGGGTAGAATACCAAAGAATCACATTCTTACTCTCTTCAGTGCATGACACAAAAACATGGCACACTCTATGCCATGTTGCTGCCCTAGAAAATGATGCGTGACAGACCTACCAACTGGGAACCACGGTGTGCCCAGCTCAGGGGGCTGCTGTCAGGAATGACGAACGCATATGCTGAGTTCCAAATGTGGAGGCACCAACGCTCCGAAACCATTACTGCGACGAGTCACATCCACACATCCTCCGTCCCTGAGACATACAGTCTCAGATATACACAGCTCAGGTCAGCTGAAGTGGCATTCAAACGCGATGCTTGGGGGCCTGAAAAAAGTCCTTGAACCCCAAACCCTATGTTCATTTCTAATTTTAATCAAAGAATTGAATAAAAAAGACTGAGAAAGGGGCTGGAGAGATGGCTTAGTGGTTAAACACTTGCCTATGAAGCAGAAGGACCCCAGTTCGAGGCTCGATTCTCTAGGACCCACATAAGCCAGATGCACAAGGGGGTGCATGCATCTGGAGTTCGTTTGCAGTGGCTGGAGGCCCTGGCGCACCCATTCATTCCCTCTCTCTCTACCTGCCTATTTCTGTATCTCTCTCAAATAAATAAATAATAAAATATTTTTTAAAAATCTTTTTAAAAAAGACTGAGAAAGATAATTATTATATTTATTGAGGCAAGTACAGAGCCAAGGAAAGGCACCCACATGGCTAGAGATGCCATGTGGAAGACCTGGGGAAACCATGGAAAGAGCTCCTGCCCTGTGGGGAGCTAGAGAGGATAAAGAGCCCATGTGGAGAGAAAGGGCAGGCCTCAGTGAGTGTGTCCTCCCCTGGTAAAGGTGTATTTGTAACCTTGTAGTGGTGGGCCCTGCCTTCTGGCTCTGGGGAACCAGAGGGACAGCTGATTGCTTAGGGCTAGAGGCTGTCTCAGGAAGAGGCTAACCAAGTTCTGGGGATCTAAGCTTGACTAACCACAGGGTAAAGACTCAAGAGGGGCTCAGTTTACTTGTGGAAAAACAAGTATAGGGAAGTAGGCAGATCATCCTTTGATCTGTAGCTAGTGCAGATTTTCCTGCCTTTTTTACTTTCAGGGGCCCAGTCACCCTAACTGCCTATGCCCTCTGTGCATGAAGTACAGAGTTTCTGTCTCTGAGACATACAATCTCACACCTACACAGCACTGGTCAACTAAGGTGGCATAAAGAAGTCCAGAAGTTTGAGCCCCTCTTAGGGGACCTCTTAATTCATGTCTCTACCATAGACGCTCAGAGCCTTTGGACACAGGAGATCCGACCATCCTCAGAGAGATGCAGCCTACAGGAATATCCGTGTTCTGCTCTCCAGGGCAACCGGTGGTTTTGTTTCACTGCACTAGAAGGGTGTCCACAGCTGGAGGCAGCTGCACATATGGGGAATTGGAGTTACTGTCCACACGCAAACTCAAAAGTTATGGGAGCATATGGAAACAACGTTCAGTAATCAGAACAGCATGGCGCTCTGGATAGGGAGTTCTCATATGTTGCTATGGGGAATGTCAAATGTCTTTACCTTGGGAGAGACACTGAAAAAACAGAACATATAGCCGGGCGTGGTGGCGCACGCCTTTAATCCCAGCACTCGGGAGGCAGAGGTAGGAGGATCGCTGAGAGTTCGAGGCCACCCTGAGACTACAGAGTTAATTCCAGGTCAGCCTGGACCAGAGTGAGACCCTACCTTGCAAAAAAAAAAAAAAAAAAAAAAAAAAAAAAAAAAAAGAACATATGCACCTGGGAGGTCCAGTGATACAACAGTTTGCCCTAAGGACACACCCTGATGATGGGGACCCCAGCCAGGCTCCTGCTCCTCACTGTAGAACATCAGAAGCATGCCTGAGGACATGTACAGGAGAGCAGCTGATGCTGGAGGACCCTGTGACTCAAAAGAAGAACAGGAGGTGCCCAGAAGTGGGGAATGACTTCCATGATGCACCATGTCATTAAAGAAAAGCAGAGCAGGGAATATGTGTAGTATGCTATCTTCTCCATAAAAGTAAACGAGAAATAAGAAAACCACCATGTATTCCATTTTTTAAACAGGAACACAAGAAAGGTACACCTGACCCAAGTTCAATCTTACTTACAAAACGAGAAAGTCCTAGTCTGTAGAGAAATGTGGCAGGTACAACCTTAACAACAGGATCAAAATGAGAACACGGGGCTTCCATGGGAGCTGAGAAGGCACTGGCTCCCCTACGCTAATGCTTTCTTGGCACCACCATGATACTATGATGGCTGAAAGCCCATAGGATCTGGATTGATCCCAGCCAAGGGGAGCAACACAAGCTGGCACTGAGACCACAGGCAAATGTGACAAGAAAGAGCAGATCACAGGACAACTCACACGGCACTGCCTGTGGTGCTCATGTACGAGACAGTCCTCACTCTTCAAAATGATACAAGGAGTACCTCCACATGCAAAGGCAGATGCTTGTAGGTGACTTTCACAGTATTTCAGAGGAAATGGAACTGGAGATACAGACAGGGATGCAGGATTTGATTGCCAGCAAGGGAAGGCAAGTGAAAGTGATGACGACGTGGATCAAGGCTCCATGGGAACACCGAGCATATAAGAACGAACAACTGAACCAGCACTAAAAGCATCTACTTCCTTTCTGGATGGTGTCTGGGTCCTTCTGAGCTCCCAGTTTGAGCACAGCTATGCTCCTCTCACAAGGTGCTGTGAACTGTGAACCCCTGACATCCCTGTTATATGACAGTCTAAACCTGGAAGAACAGTGGGACAAAACTGAGAAGGAAGACTGAGGTGATGAAGTAAGCTATGGGACTCAGTAACAACTATGTGAGGCAACAGAGAAGCCACAGCCACCCCAGGGGCCCACGGCTAGTGGCTGGGAAGATGGTGCTGCGTAGAGACAGACAGATCAGCAGCACTCGGCAAGGTTAAATGCACTGGGGAAAATACATCTTCCCAGAACAGTGGTACATACTAAAACCACAGCCCATGGGTTACATGCAGCAATGGTAGCTGGTCTGCCACCCCCCTGGGGGCCAGATGACACTCTGTAGTTACTCAAGTGAAGACAGCCAACGCAGAGGACCAGCACAAACTCCCATGGAGAACAGCAAGGCAGTCTAGGCCTCTCTTAGGCACAAAGTGATCAGTGGAGTGGAGAATGTAAGGAATCTGAGCTGCTACAGCACAGTCACACAGCTCAGGTGGGGTTCAGTGCTAGAGCGCTGGCCCAACTCGCTCAAGGCCCTGCCCTCCGTCCCCAGCACCACCCTCACCTCCCAACGAAGAGCCACGCTAAATAAATAGTCAATTGTGAAGCCAAGATTTCTTCATACCCAATTTTTGTGAGTTCCCTGTGGCTACTGTCATAAGTACCATAAACTTCATGGATTAACATAACAGAATATTCATCTCTCGTTTGTGGAGGGCAAAAATCCAAACCCAAAGTAGCCAGGGCCAAGGTCCCACTGCAGCTCTGGAGGCAAACCCTTTCATTGACTGCTGATTAGCCTTGACAGGCTGTGGCTTAGAGCCACATGGTTCCACAAGCCTGTAACTACATCTCCACATTGCCTTCCCTCCCTTAATGACTCCAAGCTTCTCAGCTTCTTGCTCTTACAGTGTAAGAGCAGGCCCGTAGGCCCACTCAAATGATCCAGATAAGCTCTTCCCTCAAATACCTCAACTTAATCAAACTTTTCACTAAGGAGACAGAATCAGAGACTCCAGGACTAAAAAGCAGTCTCAGAGTAGCCAGGCAGACGACGACACTAGGAACTGCTGTGGTTTGCCACATCCAATATAAGGTGTGAGGGCTGGAGAGATGGCTTAGAGTTTAAGGTGCTTGCCTGCAAAGCCTAAGAACTCATGTTCTAATCTCCAGGTCCCACAAAGCCAGATGCAAAATGACACCAAACACACAATGTCACAAATACACACAAGGGGGCACATGCGTCTGGAGTTTATTTGCAGTGTCTGAAGGTCCTGGCATACCCCCCCCCAGCCTCTTTCTCTTTCTCTCTCTCAAAATAAATAAATAAACAATTTTTTAAATATAAGGTGTGAGTCACTCACAATGTTTTAATACATTAACACGGACTCAGTAAAATAAAACAAAACAAAGGTATTGCAAGTCTCTGCAGCACTGGCCTTTCTTATTTTGATTTTTTTGTTTTGTTTTGGTTTTTTGAGGTAGGGTCTCACTCTAGCCCAGGCTAACCTGGAATTCACTATGTAGTCTCAGGATGGCCTCGAACTCATGAGATCCTTCTACCTCTGCCTCCCCAGTGCTGGGATTAAAGGCGTGCGCCACCACGCCCAGCTTGGCCTTTCTTATGAATATGTTAAGTAAGACCTGCACAATTGGTTTCACCAGCCCTCACCTCCATACACCAGCACTCCTTCCCCCACCCAACAGCTTCTTAACTGGGTGTTATCTGTTATCTGAATAGGGCTGACCCATGCTATTCACCATGACCTGTCTGGTACTAGGGCCAGCCATACATGGTATAAAGAAGCTGCAGACAGCAGACACTTGCCCAGCAGGCAGCTCAGCAAATGAGCCACTTGAAGCCTCAAAGCCAGACAACACTGGCGTCTCCCATAGCACAGCCACTCTGCTCATTATTGGGTTCAAGACACCCCTTAAGGGTGCTCTTTTCCTAAGCAGTCATTGATTCTGGATTAAAAAGCAAAAGGAAAGCCGGGCGTGGTGGCGCACGCCTTTAATCCCAGCACTTGGGAGGCAGAGGTAGGAGGATCACTGAGAGTTCAAGGCCACCCTGAGACTACAAGTTAATTCCAGGACAGCCTGGACCAAGTTACCAAAAAAAAAAAAAAAAAAAAAAAAGCAAAAGGAACTACTTAACCAGAAACCACCCTTCACAGACACAACCAAGAAGGCGCCAAACCAGCCCTGCTCTGTACGCCTCGATCTAATAGGTCAGGCTACAGCAATCATAAATAACCAACCCTTGGCATGCTCTGGTCTTCATGAACCTCCTCCCATTCTGCTGTACACAAAAGGAACTCTGGTCAAAGAAAATGGTAGCTTGTACTTCTAATTCATTGGATTTAGAGATGTTCCATCTATATCTTGCATAAAGAGAGCCATCCCAAGCTTACCGTCTACGTCCTGCATAAAGAAAGCCATCCCAAGGTTACCACAGAATTTCAGATGGTTAAAAGAGCCATCCCAAGCTTGGTGGCACACTGCATAAAATCCCATCCACTCGTCCACGTCCAGCATAAAGAGAGGATCCCAAGAGTACCGGCCACACCCTGAGACCATAGTGAATTCCAGGTCAGCCTGGACCAGAGTGAGAGCCATCCCTTGCAAAACAGAAAAAAAAAAAAAAAAAAAAAGTGGTTTTCACCAACCATAATGAAAATTAACAACTGCAGACACTAAACTAAGCTATTAGAAAAAGGAAGGGGAAGGAAACAATGCATTGTTAGTTCTGAACACTAGCGGGTCAAGAAGACATCGTCATGTCCCTGCACTAGGTAAAAAGCATCAGAGCTCCTGCTCTGCCTCTGCTCCACCCAGATTTGCCCTCCCTGTAGTGACTCAACAGAATGCCAGACTTTGGGCCAGAGGAAAGGAACCGTCATTAGGGGACACTGAGGGATCACTGAAAGCAGAGCACTTCTGTGGGTGGGAGGTAAACCCAACCACTGCTGAAAGAAAGTACAAAATGCAGCCAAAAAAAAAAAAAAAAAAAAAAAACATCGACTTGTGAACAAGGTAGGCAGGCAGAGAGCTGTGTGACACAGACAACAGAAAACCTCTCCAGAAGGTTCCAATCATGCAGAGTGCTGTACATGTACAAAGTACACGATGCTAACTCTAGAATCCCCGTCACTGCTGTCTCCTTTGAGATCAACACTAAAGGAGACTTCTTACACACCTTTCAAGACTCCAGGAACAAGGTAGAAGAGCCACAGGGAGGGAAGGTGTACTGTCAGGCACTGCCCTCCTGGCATGAACCCACTGCCATTATCCCCACAAGACTGTGCTGTTCTGAGCCCATGAACAATTTGACATACAAGACAGAGGACAAAACGAATGAGACAAGAGAGAGGAAGGACTACCTTGAAAGGAGGGTCTTCAGTGGCATCAGGGCAGAGGGAAGGGACACAAAGAGGATAATGGAATGAGAACATGACAAAATTATAGAATGTTCATATGTTAATGTACCCAATAAAAATTTTAAGTAGCCGGGTGTGGGGGGGCACGCCTTTAATCCCAGCACTCTGGAGGCAGGGGTCAAGGCCACCCTGAGACTACATAGTGAATTCCAGGTCAGCCTGGACTAGAGTGAGACTCTACCTCAGAAAAAAAATTTTTAAGTGCTGGAGAGATGGCTCAGCAGTTAAGGTGCTTGCCCGCAGAGGTTAATGACTTCAGTTCAATTCTCTAGTACCCATGTAAACCAGATGCACAAGGTGGTGCATGCATCTGGAGTCCACTGCAGTGGCTGGAGACCTTGGTGCACCCATTCTGTCTCTCTTCTCTCTGCTTGCAAATAAATAATTTTTTTTAACTTTTAAAAAATAGGGCTGGAGGGATGGCCTAGAGGTTAAAAGCACTTGCCCACAAAGCCAAAGGACCCAGGTTCGATTCCCCAGGACCCACATAAAGCCAGATGCACAAGGTGGCACATGGAGAAGTTCATTTGCAGTAGCTGGAGGGCCTGCATCCACATCCTGGCGTGCACCACCACGTCCGGCTCCATCTTCAAGATGGATGAGTACACTGTCCACTCCCATTTTCCCCTTTTATCACCATTGGCCACCACGTCCGGCTCCATCTTCAGACTCTGAATGAGTACACTGTCCACTCCCGTTTTCCCCTTTTATCACCACTGGCCACCACGTCCGGCTCCATCTTCAGACTCTGAATGAGTACACTGTCCACTCCCATTTTCCCCTTTTATCACCACTGGCCACCACGTCCGGCTCCATCTTCAGACTCTGAATGAGTACACTGTCCACTCCCGTTTTCCGCTTTTATCACCACTGGCCACCACGTCCGGCTCCATCTTCAGACTCTGAATGAGTACACTGTCCACTCCCGTTTTCCGCTTTTATCACCACTGGCCACCACGTCCGGCTCCATCTTCAGACTCTGAATGAGTACACTGTCCACTCCCGTTTTCCGCTTTTAGCCGCTGTTAACACATCGGGGTTGTGAGTCCTGTGCCTGTGTTTACACATCGAGCACTTTGTTCCCCCACGCAATGAGCAGCTGCCCCATCTGAGGTCTCAGCTGCCATTTTACCTGTTTCCAAATGGCCATCTAGCTGTCTGGCCTTCCGTGCTGGTGAGGCATGTACACGTGTGGTGTTGTGAGCCCTCAGTGCCAGGAATCCAGTTCTGTCCACAATCCATCTGCTCCTCAGGAGCAACCACACACCACTCTAACATCTTTTTAACTTTTTTGGCCTCGGTTGTTTCAGGGACCAGCGGGACTTTGTGTTTCTTGGCTTGAGGACCATCTTCCCAGAAAAACTTCACTCCACTTACACAAGTTGGGTTTTAAGCAGTGCGGGTACTATTCCTGGGACTGGAAATTGGCATGGCTGTTCACTCCACACTGAAGCATTCCTTTGTGGAGGGAGGAGGCTCCCGAAACCAGACAGGCACAAAGTTCATGAGAGCCCCCCTCAGTGCATGAGCAATAAACAGTGGCTGAAGCACAGGAAAGTCTTCAGTGGTGAGGGTCCACAGCTGTGCAGGGGGGCTTCTGTGATGTGCCTGTGCTTGGTGGGGGGACTTCTCCAGTCACTCATGCTCCCCAATTAATTCAAAGGCTCACAAAGCTGGACTTGGATGGAACTGTCTGTCATTGCAAGAAAGAAATAATCTCACCAAGAAAAGTAATGCAATATCCTGGACTTCAGCAACTCAGAACAAAAACCAACCATCCAGTCCTGCCAAGAATGGGGAAGCTTCTATTTTCAAGCCTCCTCCTGAGTTTTTGGGTGACACAAAGTCATAGTTTTGTACACTGCTTGGGAGGCTTACTGGGACAGCTGTTACAATGCAAAAGCAGTCTAGGTGACATGCACAAGGGACATGTGGCCACAAGCTAATAATACGATTTACAGACAGGCAAACCAATAGGCCCATACCCCACCTCAGTGGCCAGCATGACCAGTGACTACCTGGTTCTGGTGGCCAGTGAGGGTCCATCATTCCTATATCATCTCACCTAAGCTTCCCTTCCCTTCCATTTTCCCCAGACCTTCCCTCTCATTCTCAAGCCCACTGCCTAACTCACACCTGCCTGGGCACCTGCTCTTCTGTTGACACCAAAGTGATCTATAGCCTCTGTCACCATCCCCCTCTTCATCCCTAGAAGTTTCTGCTGAGGCCTTAGAAGGATGGGTATAGGATGAAAGAAGCTATGTTAGGCTTGGGTATGGCCTATTTACTTCAGGGTTGGAAGCATTAGGGCCTTATCCTGAGAGCAAGATTTCATGATAGCTACTTCTCCCCTCTTGTCCTGCAATGATGTTTGTTCACCAGAACCTGCAAGTCTCAGTCCTGGTCTTCTTGAAGCCTGGAGGCCAGAAGCAATATGGAGAGCAACAGATCTTACAGTCAGATGTCCTTATGGCAAGATACAGGCATCAGTATGGACTATAAAGGGATCTCAGGGTGGAATGTCCTTATAGAATCAGAATAGCATTCTGGGGGAGAACAAAAGAGCAGCTGTCTTCCCATAGTTCATTTTTGTGTTGTGCTTTCTTAAGGTGGTCAGGATTAAGGATTCAGGGACAGCTTCCAAAGGAAATGACATTAAAAGTAAAGCTTGAGGTGTGAAGAAAGGTTTAGGGCAGAAGAGAGGAAAGGTTGAGAACAAGAAAAGTTCAAAGTCAGGCTGAGTCTTGGGAGACTCTGGAAACTGAGGTGGAATCAAGGAGCTGGGACCAAATCAAAAGCAAGTTTTCTGCCCACCTGAAGAGTTGAGACTTTGTGATGAGACCAATAAAGCCATGAAATGCTTTAAGCAGGTGAAGAGTCTTCTG
The DNA here is from genome assembly GCA_036365145.1 of Orientallactaga sibirica. Taxonomy (NCBI): domain Eukaryota; kingdom Metazoa; phylum Chordata; class Mammalia; order Rodentia; family Dipodidae; genus Orientallactaga; species Orientallactaga sibirica. The sequence goes on from JAEOAD010000013.1 coordinate 2,863,294, forward strand.
AGGTGAAAATCTCAAATGTCCCCAGAGTGAGACTAAGTGGCCAAGGTCAGACAGGACTATACAGTTTTAGGGTTACATTTTCATTACTGCAGTTCAAAAATGTAAAGGAAAACAGTGAGCACATCCAGGCACAGGCAGCCTGAGCATCCCAGAGTTGGTGTAAAGGCAAACACAGCACAGCAGGAGAGAGCAGTGATCCCTCTCAGTTCGTAAGAAAACCATGTTCTTGTCAGCACAAGCATTCACAGTGAAGCCCCAAGGCTGAAGCAGTTATGCAGTGCAGCCCCTGCTTCCTGGCTTGCAAGTGTCTAGCTGACTGCATGCAGCCTGTGGTCTCACTGCACCTTCCCTGCGGAGCTGGTGTCCATGGTGGAGGATGAGGGCCTGGAACACCAGCCAGGATGACTGAGAGCACACAGTGCCTAAGCCACCACCCACTCAGGACAGACTGACCAACCAACCAAGAAGCCCAGGAAACCTCCACACTCAGGTGAAGGGCTCCTGGTTCCAGCACCCACAGGCACCTGTGTTGAGAATCTCCTTCCCAATAAGCCATTCCACCACGGCCTCATTAAACTAGCTCTGCTCTCCTCCACATTCAACTGCAGGCAAAGTTCTCCACAGCTGCTCTGCTGACCTTCAACCTGCAAGCTGCTCAGCACTGAAGAAGCTTCCACTCCACGCCACTCACCTGACCTCCTGCTGTGTAGGTAGCCCCTACCTCCCCGGGGCCAGGTCTGGAGGAGGGGCCAGGTTCTAACATGCTGTGTCTTAGGATGATAGTGATGGTGAGTAAGGAAACACACACATTTGTAAGAACAAAACAATACTGATCACATTTGCTGGAGTTCTTTTTCTCATTTCTTATACTTTTTTGAGACAGTCTTACTGTACAGCCCAAGCTAGCCTAGAACTCAAAATTCTCCTGCCTCAGCTTCCTAAGTGCAGGGGTGTGTGAATAAATAGTTTCACTAGTCTTATTGCTTCTTGTTGTGTGGCACAGTGCAGGCTGGGCACTAGCCAGACAGTGTGCTAAAAGAAACCAGACCACACCCCTCGGGTTTTCTCACCAGGATGGCGGGTAGTCAATGACGGGTACGACCCCATGAGATGGGGCAACCTAAGACAGGCACCATCGCATGTGATGATCCCTTGGGGCCTGGGTTCAACAATGGCTTGGCAAAGAACCATGCCTCCCAGGGTCACCAATAATAAAAACAAAAAGGAGGATATGTATGGCACAATGCAGGCCAGGCCGTAGCCAGACAGCATGCGACAAGAAACCAGGAAGGGGCTTCTGTGGACGTGGCATCCTGCACAGGCCTGGTGTGACAACAGCTACAGTCCCATGCTCGCGAGAAACCTGCTGCGAGATGATCTGTCCGGAGACAGGCTGTCATTGGTCACAAGAAGGGGACCACCCTATACAATGATTGGCCAGCCAGACCTTTAAACCCCCTGCACTTCCTTGAATAAACGAGTTTGCAGCAGCGCGCCCTCTGCCTGTTCCACCCAACTCCCGGAGACTGTTTCGTGACTCCGCACCTCTCACCCCCTACTCGGCAGAGACCCTGCCGTCCCTCCTTGGCTGGCCCTAGGGGGACCCCAACATCTTGTCTTTACATATAGCCTTGTATGGGGTGGGGGCTGCCTAATGATCATTAGCACCAGATCAGGGAAAAGTTTTAAGTTTCCAGAACTTCTGAATTTCTAGGTAGGGTGATGAGGGCCTAGCTCTGTAGGAGAGGGAGGGAGGGAGGGAAGAGACACACAGAGAGATTAATATATTCAGATGAAGAATGCACCACGATCCAAACCTCACTTTCTTTTTGGATAGCTGCTCCCCCCTCCCCCCCTCCCTCCCTCCCTCCCTCCCTCCCTCCCTCCCTCATGTTCCTCTCCCCCCCCCCCAGAGAAAGGTAACCTTACATCAGTCAACACAGGATGTCCATCCCCAGTAAGAAAGGAGTTTCTGCTATTTCTAGAAAATCCACCAAGAACTGCTCGGGCCATGGTGCTTTATTAAACAGCTGACACTGCCATTATCTGAGAAAGCCTAGTATTTATGAATCTCATCTAGAAACATATAGAAGCCTCCTCAGCACTCTCCCCTATTAGAATTCTTCTCAGAAAATGCTAATAAATAGATAAAGTCAAGACTTAGGTAATTTTCCCAAATTTGCACTGTAATAGAAAATGTCTACAGGCAATGATAAACTTGAGGGGACATAAATGAAAACAATGTGAAAGAATGGTCCCCTCAACAGCAAAGCCCACATCACCCACCATGGCACAACTGAGACTTACACACGTTTCTCACAGGATGGTCCTCTGCAAAGCCAAGAGGTTGCATGTGACAGGTCACCTAGGCACTTCTAATAACTCAGGGTGCTGGTCACCAGGCTTAAGCTCCCTTCCAGAGACACGGTCCTTAGAACCAGTCAGAAGGAGTAGAGAGCTCCTCTCTTCTTGGCGTGATGGCACAACCTAAGCTGATCTAGGCAGGAAGGGTACGATGTCTATGCATGCTCACTGCCACTTCCTAGCACTGACACACCCTGCTTCTCCAGTAACAGAATTCCCTGCCTCACAGTGAAAGTGCAACAGAAACTTTTAAGAAGCATTCTTGGGGCTGGAGAGATGGCTTAGTAGTTAAGGCGTTTGCTTGCAAAGGCAAAGGATCCCAGTTCAATTCTCCAGGACCCATGTAAACCAGATGCACTAAGGGCGCATGCATCTGGAGTTCATTTGCAGTGGCCGGAGGCCCTGGTGCACCCATTCTCTCCCCTTCTCTCTGCGCCTCTTTCTCTCTCTCAAATAAATAAAACATATTTTTTAAAAAGGAAGCATTCTGCCAGGCATAGTGGTGCACGCCTTCAATCCCAGCACTCAGGAGACAGAAGTAGAAGGATCGCCATGAGTTTGAGGCCACCCTGAGAATGCACAGTGAATAACAGGTAAGCCTGGGCTACAATGAGATCCTACCTTGAAAAACCAAAATGAAAGAGTTATAAACTGGAGAGATGGCTTAGCAGTTAAGGCGCTTTCCTGCAATACCAAAGGACCATGGTTCGATTCCCCAGGACCCATGTAAGCCAGATGCACAAGGTGGTGCATGCATCTGGAGTTCATTTGCAGTGGCTGGAGGCCCTGGCATGCCCATTCTCTCTCTCAAGCAAGCAAACAGTTTTTTGAAATGAAGAGTTATGTCTTCCTTCCTGTAAGGTGAGATGTGGTGGCATGGTTGGAGCTTTAGAAGCTGTTGTGGACAGTGAGGTGACCACACAATTGGAACCCATGAAGAGCATGGTGAGCTCAGTAGAAGCCAGGAACCCTGCTCTTCCAGAGCAGCAAGTGTTTTATTGACTACCTCAGGAAATATCTTCTCTTTTACTTATGCTAGTGCTATTAATTCCCGTGTAGCCCCAAGCTGGCTCCTCATATAGTTAGCACAGAGACTGGAGTGTGTCAACTGCAGGAGGGAAGTCCAGAGCTGCTCTTCCTCTAAGAACAAGGATTTCCTTTCGTATCTGCCCAAAACCCCATTTTATGATATCAACCCTTTGAAAAAAGGAAAGATAAATCAACCTACTACTGACTGTATTTTAAAGAGAAGTAATGGATCCAATTACAAAATGGAATCATTACTGGGACTCAGCGAGGCTCTCAGACTCTGAAATTAAGCAAGACAATCACTGCCATCATCCTAATGCTCAGGAGTCCTATGGGCACCAGGCATGTCACCCACCTTCATACAGATGTCTTCCTCCACTGTCTGCGCCTACTCCAACATGAGAAGGTGGCTCAATGGGCAAAGGGGGTAGCTAAGGCACAAAGGAGGAGGATGCTGAGCCTGGAAATGGAAAGGGAAGCCTACGTGTCTGCGGTTGTTTGTCTGGGATCTCTCATGGGTCCTCAGGCTGCACAGAGCTTCTTCTCTGACCCCCCGATCCTGTGCTGTCAAGGGTTACTGAAAGCAGCCCCTCGCCATCCAAGCAAGCCCCGTTTGCCTGCCATTTCATCAATTTCTTTTCAAAGGAAGCCTAACATTTTTTTTTAATTTTTTAATTTTTTTATTTTTTTTTGAGAGAGACAGAGAGAGATAGAGAGGGAGAGGGAGACAGAGATGGGCGCACCAGCAGTCTCTCAGCTGCTGTGAACGAAATCCAGATGCGTGCGCCCCCTTGTGGGCAAGTGTGGCATTGCACCCTTGAGGAAGCCTAACATTTAACATCACTACAAACATCCCTTGGATCTCAGTCTTTACTCAGCACTAAGGACAGAGGCAAACACACATCAGATGTGGAGGGCTGTAGCAGACAGCTTCAGGTTTGCTGAGATGAACTTCCAGACCAGGCACAGTTATGGAGGAAGGAACATTATTTATTGAAGCTTACAGATCCAGGGGAAGTTCCATAATGGCAGGAGAAGCAGCCTGCTCTCACAGGACCAGGCAGAAAGAGAAAAAGCAACCAGCCACACAGCACACAGAGCAAAACTACAGCCAAAAGAGTCACACAGCACACTTCAGGAACTCCTGCTAGGCACACTTTGCATATCTACAATGGAATCTCAAACCCACAACCACACCTTAAGACCAGCCCCCAGTGACATTGCCTCTAGCGAGGGGATTGCAGATGCAAACTATAACTAATAAAACACTGAATATATTGGGGGACATATATTCAAACTACCACAAGGGGAGAAGAAACAAAACCAATAACCAGAAAGCATTCAAGCCTGTTGAGGTGCCCCAGACTCACAGCACAAATCTGATCGCCAAGGAGCAGTGGGAGCCTCAGCCCTGCCGAGCAAGACGCTGAGGACAGAGAACTGAGGCAGCTCAGGGCCAGTTCAGAGCAGGCCTTGGAGGTCAGGGCACACTGGACAAGGGGGAGAGGCCAGCAGGGCGTGGTGGCAGACGCCTTTAATCCCAGCACTCAGGAGGCAGAGGTAGGAGGATTGCCATGAGTTCAAGGCCACCCTGAGACTACAGAGTGAATTCCAGGTCAGCCTGGGCTAGAGTGAGATCCTACCTCAAAAAAAAAAACCAAAAACAAACAAACAAATAAATAAATAAATAAATAAACAAACAAACAAACAAACAAACAAGAGGGAGAGGCTCAGAAGACCGCAAGCAGAGTGCTCTCTCAGGGCTCTGAGGGCCAGCTTCCTTCCCTGGCTCCACATAGGAGCAAGATACCCCAGAGCCACCTGTGGCTGTGCTGAAGGAAAGGGCCCAGCCAGACCATGCAGGGTCCAGCAGACCCAGACATTTCACCTGCCACTACACTGTGTGCCCGTCACACATGACATGTCCATGGTCACTGAGAAGTGAAGGGCACCTTGGTAGGACATAGATAACACCTTCCTGCTCTCCCCAGAGCTCAGTCCATATGGGGAGAGACACTGAACATCATAGCTAGCACTGGACAACCGTGGGAGGTGGTGAGCACTCCACCCTCATGTGGCACTCACTCTCACGCAGACCTTCAACTTACCTTTTGCAAAACCCTGGACAGAGAACGAAAGCTGGTGCTCATGGCAACTGAGATCCCAGAAGCTTTGCCGTAATGAAGGAACCCCATCCTCAGGGATCAAGGGTTCTACTTGATGACTGGGGGAGGAGGCTCAATCAAAATAGATTCTCTAAGACCCTCTCCCTAAAGTGCTGAGCAGTCAGGGGAAACAAGTTCAACAGCCAGGAAGATGGAAGGAAAACTCAACTGCTCCTGGCAATGATAGGGTTAACTACAAGTGATAAGACAGCTCCAGGTGACACAGACAGGCTGGAGTAACCAGGACAAGGGACTCTAAACTATAGGTAAGTTTGAATCACCTTAAGGACAACTGACTAGCTCTCTTAGCTGAACTTTTAAATAATCAGGAATAGTCCTAACACTCCCTTCACTTTGAATAAGAAACTTGCAGTCCACCAATAACATACAAGACCCAAGGTGATGTCAAAGTGCCTGCCAAAAAGCCTACAAAAGACATGGGGGGGGGACCTATATAAGAGACATGGACTTCTAATTTGGGACAGAAGACATTTGAGAGCATGGAGCTCGCTTCAGCCCACCAGTGAAAACAAAGAATTCTCCACTTTGCTGAGTGTTGTTTGGATTTCTCGCTGACTTGAGCCCAGCTTCTCTGCAGCATGACCACTCTACTTCCACAGCTCTGTAGCTCAAGGCCTGGGAAAAGAAATAGTGAGAACAGCAACTGCCAGGTAACCATACAGAAGAGAAGGAGAAACAAGAGGAGGCAGCAGCTGTGTGTTCTTTCAAAATAAACCCTGGGGGTGGGAGAAACTAAGCTGGGAATGGTGGCACACACCTTTAATCCCAGCACCTGAGAAGCAGAGGTAGGAGGATCACTGTGAGTTCGAGGCCATCCTGAGGCTACATAGTGAATTCCAAGTCAGCCTGGGCTAGAGTGAGACCCTACCTCAAAAAAACCAAAAATAAAAATAAATGAATAAATAAATAAACTCTGAAGGATACACAGAGAGGAGCAGGAAGATGAAGTGACCTGTTGGTCCACGGCTCATTTGTATGGGGGGTGTCATTTTTTCTGACACTACTTATCAGCTATTTCTATTTTACTGTCCACATATAAGTTTTTCTCCTAAGACTCTAAGAGTGGCCAAGGCCAGGCCTGTCCAGAATTGCACCCTTAAGGACAGAGACTGGGGAGCCCTTCCCACACATCCTCTGCACTTCACGGGCACTGGTCATAGGCAGGCAGTGAGGTGAAGAACCTGGGCAAAGGAGTGGCATGGGTGGGGCTGTGTTCAGTAAAGCTCAGTGGGATAAAAGGTACCAGGGAGCGAGTGCCACTCTCTTCTCACCACCAAAAGCACAAGGAGCACCATCTGGCCATGTGGTCTGGTCTGGTCAGACGGATGGATGGGAGGGAGGGAGTTTGGTTTGAGACAGCGTCTCATACAGATCAGGCTGGCCTTGAACTCCTGATCCTCCCTCTTCCACCTCCCAGGTGCTGGGATGACAGGCATGTGCCATGCATATGAAGTCTGCACACAAGTACTCGGCATTGCAAGACTTCCCAGTCATGTGTCGGCACCAACTGAGACCCCCGACCCCACGGGGCTCCAGGCTCCTACCTGAAGGTCACTCTGCTTACGGCAAGACAGTAGGTCCGTGAGGAGTTCTTCATCAAAAGCACTTCACAGAGTGGAAGGAGCGCCACGCTGTCACTGTCTAAGTCATGCCAGTCATCCCTCCATATCACCTCTGCAACCTTGTGGCCACACAGCATCTAGCACAGAGCCAAAGAAGGGGCCTCCACAACCTGTGTCCCTGAGGGAACATGAAAGTTCCCTGTCAACAGTTACCTGAGTCCACAGAGGTCGTAGGAAGGGCGCACTCCAGACAGGAAAGGACTGACTCCTAACTGGAAGAAGGTCAAGCAGAGACTTGCACACTCAGGCAACGGTGGAGAGGAACACTGCAGATAGTCTGCATGTGTAATTCATGTGCAGTGGGTGCACAGTGGGGAGGGCCACCCTGTCAACCTTGGCCTTGTTTACCATCTGCTCAAGCACCAACCCTTGCTCAAGGAGGTGGTGGGCCCTTGGTCTTTCCACCCCTCGGGGTGGAAAGTCACCACCCTCACCCCATGGCAAGCCCTGTTCCCTGGGCCTCACAGGTCCATGGAGGAGGCCAGGAGCAGAGCAAAAGATCCACAGGCTCATGGGGAAGCCAGGTGGGACTCTGACAGCCCTGGCGTGTGGTGCTCCTGTACAGCCCTTCCTACAATTTTGGCGTCTGAAACCCTCAAGACTATGTGGAGTACACAGTGACCGCCTATTGTTCTGAGGCACTGCTCTCCATTTGTCTTCCATTCCTCCAGATGGTTCTGCTGCTGATGTCTGTCAGCTCCAAGGTCATGGGGGCCACATCTAGTTTTGCTCCCTGACAGACCTTTGTCAACCAAGCCAGGAGAGAAATGAACGTCTACGTGCCAAGCAGGGTCAAAGTCTCTGCCAGCAGGAAGCAGCTTTTACTTGTAGAACCATGACAACTAGCAGGGTGCCATATTTTGGCAAAGAATCAGCAATGTTTTGCTGTACTGAACGGTGGCAGGTTGTCACACAGGCACCTCATTTACACTGGCACACACCCCAGCACACTGTGCCTTCACATTTGTCTCCACGACACTCCCCAGCACCTCCCCTCCTCCCTACCTTGTATGTCTCCAGCAGGCCAGACAGAAGGGAGGGAACAGCCTCCAAATCTCCCAGCAGGGAAGACAAGAGAATAATAGATACAATTTATTTTCACAACCAACTTTGGAAGAAGGTAATTTTTTTAGGTAATACCAAATGGCAAGATGTTTAATACTTCACAATGAAAGACACAGGAGAGATGGCTCTTCTCAAGAGAGTCACTAAAGATAAGAAGTATGCCTGCTCTGTACCATACAGGTGTCAACCACAGGCCACTTTGCACAGAGAAAAAGATGGAATGTTGAGCACAGGTTGAGGACATATTAGTCACTTTCTCGTGGCTGTGACAAAAGCACAAGGGGAGAGGGTTATTTTGGCTCATTGGTTTTGGAGAGGAAGGCATGATGGCAGGAGTATGAGGCAGCTGGTCACACTGAGTACACAGTCACAAAGCAGACAGAGCTCAATGCTGGTGCTTACCTTGCTTTCTCCTTTTGATTTATATTATTTTTTTGAAAGAGAGAGAAAGAAGCAGATAACAAGAGAGAATGGGCACACCAGGGCCTCTAGCCATGGCAAACAAACTGCAGACATGTGTGTCACCTTGTGTATCTGGCTTATGTGGTTACTGGGGAATTGAAACTGGGTCCTTAGGCTTTGCAGGCAAGTGCCTTAACTGCTAAGCCATCTCTCCAGCCCCATTACTTTCTCCTTTTTATGTAGTTTGGAACTCCAGCTTATGATATGGTGCTGCCCACATTCAGAACAAGTTTTCCCTTCTCAGTTAATCCTTTCTGGAAACACCCTCATAGGCACGCCCAGAGGTGTCCAGGTGTCCAAAGCCACTCCTGTTGGCAGTTAAGATGACCCTCACAGAGGGGAGTGAACAAACAATTGTGATATTCTAGAGCCTCCCTGTGCTCCAGCAGGCACTGCAATCAGCAGACACTTGGTTATAGGAACAATGGAGGAAACCAGAAGTCAGAGGAGATGGAGGGAAGGCCCATGGGCACCCACATCCTCAGTTTACAGCAGCAGAAACACAAGACTTCTGACATCATAACTCACAGACAGGAATAAAGAAAGACAGGGGATGGAGAGATGGCTTAGTGATTATGGTGCTTGCCTGCAAAGCCTAAGGGTCCATGTCTGACTCTCCAGGTCCCATATAAGTCAGACGCATGAGGTGATGCAAGCGCTTAAGGTTGCACATGTGCACAAGGTGGCACACATGTCTGGAGTTTAATTGTACTGGTTGGAGGCCCTAGCATGCCAATTCCCATCCCCCCAAACATACATTTAAAAAAAGAACTACAAGGCTGGAGAGATGGCTTAGTGGTTAAGGCCCTTGCCTGCAAAACCTATGGATCCATGTTTGACTCTCTGGATCCCTCGTAAGCCAGACGTACAAAGATGAAGCAAGTGCAAGATCGCACATTCCCACTAAGTAGCACAAGCGTCTGGAGTTTGACTAAAGTAGCTGGGGCCCTGGCATGCCAATTTTCTGTCTCTCTTTCTCTCTCTCTTAAAATGAAAAAAATATTTTAAGAATTACAAACAGAAAGAAAGAGAGAGAGAGGGAGGGAGGAAGGAAGGAAGGAAGAAGGAAAGAAAGAGGAAAGAAAGAAAAAGAGAGAGGGAGGGAGGATGCAGATCTTCACAGCTCATGAGAAAACAAACTTCTTGATCCTGTTAAGGACAAAGCTATTGTCATTTTGGACTTAAAATTTATAAATATTCCACTTTGTCAAAAAAAAAAAAAATTCCAAGTCCAGGTCTTGTGAGACAGCTTAGCGGTTAAGGTGTTTGCCTGCAAAGTCAAAGGGCCTCAGTTAGATTCCCAAAGACCCATGTAAGTCAGATGCACAACGTGGCACATGCATCTAGAGTTTGTTTGCAGTGGCTAGAGGCCCTGGCGCACCCATTATCTCTCTCTCAGTCTCTCTCTCTCTCTGCTTCTTTCCCTCTCATAAATAAATAAATAAATAAATAAATAAATAAATAAATAAATAAATTTTTTGAAGTTCCAAGTCCTACTGAAGAAATGAATGCTACAGATTTATGTAGGGCACTCTTGCAGGGAACCAAGGAACAGCCCACGTTACTATAAATGCCCATTTCCAGTTGGGCAGTTTCTAAGAGCAGTGTTTCCCTCAGACACTGCCAGGCCTTCCTTGTCCCCCATTAGCCTGCAACCCCAGCCACTAAGGTCCTGGGTTCTGAGTCCTACTACGTGCTTCTAAGGCAACCAACTGGGAGGAGCAAAGAGTAAAGGAGAGGAGAAAATCCCAATGCTGGGTGGACAAATTATTTTCCCAGGTATTACTCAAACAGGAAAGACAAAGAGATCCCATTCACACATTTGTGCTAGGCATTTAGAGCTGGCTGGGATCCTCACTTTTCCTCACCAGGACAAGAAGCCTCCCTGAGCCAATACATGTGCCAGTACTGCTCCTTGTCTGTCTTGACCGCCACCACTCTGGACAGAGCACATTCCTGTTGGCGTGCCATGGAGGAATCCCATGGAGACCTTGCAGAAGACAGAAGGAAACTTCAGACAGGACCAAACTAAGAGCACTGAAACACAAGTGGCTGCAGGTGGCCTGCCCACTCCCACCCCTCCCGCTTTGACAGGGTTAGGGACTTTAAAGACACAGGTCCCTTCTAGCGCCTAAGCCTGGTAATGAGTGAAACGATTACTGTAACTCCTTCCTAAAACCATATACCTTTTGTAGGCATGTTTCCATACTAAGCACAGATGCTAGCATGGCCCACATTCACTCCCTCCCGTGAAGGAATATGTGCTATTTGAAGTGAAAATAACATCCATATATCACCTAAGAATTCATTCAAAGACAGCCAGACATCACTGGTACTTGTTTGCATGTCTCCAGAGTGCCGGGAGAAAGCCATTGATAAGGGTCCTCTGCAGTGCCTGGCTTTGCAAAGGGAAACATGATTTCTCTCATTCTGTCAATTTCATACTGCTTGTAAGTACAATTGAGCACACAAGAACCCACGCCCTGCAATCCATGCCTGGGTGTTTACACAGAGTAGTCCTCTCAAGGCTTCTCCACAAACACAGCACAACAACTTCATTCCTAACAGCCAAAAAGAATGGAGCTACTCAAATCCTCACCTGCAGGACAGGGAATGAAACCAGAGATTCTGCCCAGCCAAGAGAGCAGAATGAACTGCGGGCCCAGAGACACTACAGCACAACACAATACTCACATACTTGGAGAGAGCCTGGGATTCAATCCCCAACATTACTGTGGGGGTGGGGGTGGGGGTGAGGGGATCAGAAAGGGACAGGAGGGAACTTTCTGGAGAATCAAATGTTCTTGTTTTGAGTAATGATTAAGCAGGAGTAAATCGCTGTCAAAACTTATCAAACTAAACACTCCAATGCGTATAGATGGCATCTAAAAATGCTTGGGTGAGTGTGGAGAGTAGCATGAGTCACAAGCATGTTGGAGTGAAGACAGACAGGCTTTCTGTACCCCACCAGCTCTGTCCTGCTCACTGAAACAGCAAATCCTGATGGGATAGGGCCTAGACAAACCCAAAGCCACAGGTTGCTCAGCAAGAGCTTTCCTTCAGAACACAGAGCTATGCTGGGGAAGTAGAAATCTCATGAGAAGACCCACCAACATGCAGTGACATCAACCCCATCAGAAAACCAGAAGACAAAGGAGAGGATGCCCTTCCCAGCAGCTGGAGCAGCAGCGTCTATCTCTATGAGTGAGCCTGATACCAGGGATCTCTGGAGAAAAACCCTGAGGCCTGACAGGAAGACTCCTGTCCTAGCTACCGTGGAAAGGGAGCAGGTCTGCTCAACCCACGCTGTGCTGCCATCTCAACAAAGGTTGGGACTTGCCAAGATCAAGGGGTCGGGGCTCCGCCTGCTCCAGCTGCCCCCTGAGTGAAGCACTCAGCCCAGATCTCATCTCTACTTCCTGCACCCATTCCAAAGCAGGGAGTCACACTGGCCCTTGCAGCCAACTGGGTGCTATGACCCAGAACTCTTCCCTACCACAAGAAGTTATAAATCTATGGCGGGTGGTGGGTGGCGGGCAGCAGGCGGCAGGCGGCGGGCGGGAGGGAGGGAGGGAGAGAGGGAGGGAGGCGCAAGGTGTGATCAGTGTGGTAGGGAAGGAATTCTGGGAGGAGCTACAGGTTTTTTACAGCACTGCTTAAGAATTCCTGGAGCTCCACACTGTCCTCAACTCTACCCCTCTAAAGATGTGCTGTAGTTTCTTTGATATAGATGCTGTTTTGTCATAGAATATAGGGTGCCAAAACCTGTTCAGTGTGCCCATGTTGTATGCACCACTAAGAGAAAGGCTGCCAAATGCTCTTTCTCATTTGCAATTAGTAAGAGGGCTACTGTCAACTCACTCAGATGTCTACCATTCATAATGCTGTGTGGGGAAGAAGAAAAGCTGCTGGGCGGGTCTAACGGCTCCTTCCACTTCTCTCCTAAAGGTGCAGAGGCCCTCTCTGCTGAGTCAGCTCCCTTCTCAGTCTCATGTCACTTGGACTGCCCTGTGTGCACAAGTGTGAATGGTGTGGCATCTCCTATCTGCATGTTCCTAATGATGATGTACTGGGCTCTCCTGAGGCACACCCCCCTTCACAGGTTCCAATGCTATTGCTGCACTCAACAGTCAGGACTAAGAGTCCCTCCACAGGCCAGGTGTCCTCATACAGTGCGAGCAATGACAGCTATCAGCCGCACTCACCCTTGTTGACAGCCCAGCCTCAGATGTTCATGGGGAGCTGGAGCCAGCATTCAGACCGGATGCTGGAGGAGCAAGGGCCACAAGCTGCAGGGCAGGTCACTCAACAGAAGCAAGTAAGAAGCATGTGGGGGTGAGGGAAAGATCTGACATACCCCAGCTACAGTCAATGGATGTGTGGTGGCTTGATCCAGGTGTGTCCCATCAACTTGTGTTTTCTGAATGCTTGATCCTAGCTGATGGATCCTTACTGGAAGAGATGCATTGTTGGGGGTGGGCTTATGGGTGCTATAGCTACCTTCCCCTTGCCAGTGTTTGGCACACTCTACTCTGCTGTTGTCTACCTGATGTTGGCCAGAAGGTGATGTCCACCCTCTACTCATGCCATCTTTTCCCCTGCCTGTACACAAGAATAAACTCTTTCCTCCATCAGCTGCTTTAGTCAGGTGCTGCTTTCTGCCAGTAAAGAAAGGCTGACTGCAACACTAAAATTGGCACCAGAGGAGTGGGGTTATTGTTGTTGACTGTGTGGCTTGTGGAACTTATCTATGGGAGGACTATGAAAATTTGAAACACTGGCCTAAGAGATGAGACACCTTGCAGTGCTATAAGTACAGCTTAACGCATTCTGGTCAGAGCAGAAAGACCTAAATGCAGTATGAACTGTGAAGTCTGGCTTATGAGGGGAAGAAAGAACTTTGTGAGGACTGATCTAGAAGCAGTTTGTGTAAGAGTTTGTGTTCTGCCTGCCTGTGTCCTGAGAACATGTGCAGGGTTGCACTGCATAGAAATGGACTGGCATGAGCAGATGGATATGGCACAGAAACAGATTAAATCTTTGAGCCAAAACTGCTGCCCGTTCAGTTGCAATTGTCTGAGAGACTGTAACCACTGACACTGGGCAGCTGACCTGCATTGAGACAGCAGAAAGAATGCACTTTTGAAAGTAAAAGCCTGACTCCTACTTTCCAAGGTCAGCTTTACTTCCCCCTAGATTAACAGGTTGGTGCTCACCTGGTTATGGAATATAACAAATGCAGGACAGAGGGTCACTGGATTAGCAATGAGGACTTGTTTTTGTGAATGGCCATAAGCACTGTGAGACAGGGCTGCTGGAGTCTTTGTGTGGAGATCCACTGGAGCCATGAGGATGAGCCAGGGGTTGCAATGGCGACCCAGTGGAGATGCCACGATTAGAGGATGCCTGCCAAGAAGAGCTGTCGGCTCAGATGGAGTTTTTCTCCGGGATTTTGAGCAGCCCAGCTGGAGGGGAGGAACTGGAGCTCCAGAGACTTGTCACTGGTTAGAAGTATCAGACTTGGAGGCTTGCCACTGATTAGAGTTGTCAGACTTGTAGCTATAGAATTTAATGTTTGCCGTGTTTGTTTTATATCTAGTATTGGTTCAATCTCTCCTTGTTATGCCAATGCCATCTTTTATAGTGTTAATGTTTATTCTGTGCCATTATGGATTTTTAAAATTATTTTTTGGTATTACAGCTCAGTTTAGAGGCCTTTGGACTGTGGAGATGTTTGAACATTGGGATGGATAAAAACTACGGGGACTTTAAAAGTTGGACTAAATGCATTGGATTTTACATCATGTATGATTATCAGTTTATAGGGAACACGGGTGGAATGTGGTTTGATTCAGGTGTCCCCCATAAACTTGTGTGCTTTGAATGCTTGATCTCCAGCTGATGGACATTTGAGAATGGGATGCTTACTGGAGGAGGGATGTTGTTGGGCGCAGGTTTATAGCCAGCTTCCCTTTGGCACTGTTTGGCACACTCTCCTGCTGCTATTGTCCACCTGATGATGGCCAGGAGGAGATGACCACGCTCTGCTCATGCCATCCTTTTTACTGTCATCAAAGAGCGTCCACTCGAGTTTGTAAGCCAAAATAAACCCTTTCCTCCCAGCAGCTGCTTTTGGTCAGGTGCTTTCTACCAACAACATAAAGGTGACCACAACAGGAGGACGGAAGTGACAGGACAGGCAGTGCCAGTGAGGACATCAAGCCACGGGCTCAGAAGGTAGTAACGAAGGCGGGTGAGGATCACCCAACTCCTAGTAACATGGTGGAAAATGACAAAAACACAGACAGACAAAAATTTAAAATTGAAAAAGAAGAATAAATATCAAGTTCTAGATACAATAAAAACACCCTTCAAAGCCGGGCGTGGTGGCGCACACCTTTAATCCCAGCACTCAGGAAGCAGAAGTAGGAGGATCACTGTTGAGTTCAAGGCCATCCTGAGACTAATAGTGAATTCCAGGTCAGCCTGAGCTAGAGTGAGACCCTACCTTGAAAAACCAAAAAAAAAAATAAAATGAAAGCCAGACATGGTGGCTCATGCCTTTAATCCCAGCACTAGGGAGGCAGAGCTGCTGTGAGTTCAAGGCCAGCCTGAGATTACATAGATAATTCCAGGTCAGCCTGAACTAGACTGAGACCCTACCTCAAAAAAAAAAAAAAAAAAAGTTTAAAAATTTTTTAAATAGCAAAATAAAAATTTTCAAAAAAAAAAAAAAAAAAAACTGCCGGGCATGGTGGCGGAAGCACTTGGGAGGCAGAGGTAGGAGGATCACCATAGGATCAAGGCCACCATGAGAATACAGAGTGAATTCCAAGTCAGCCTGAGCTAGAATGAAACCCTATCTCAACCCCCCCCCAACAAAAGACTACAAAAATTTATTGCCCATAGCCTCACCCTAGAAGAAATATTAAAGAAACGTTTCCAGTTGAAGGAGAATGACCCTAGATAAGATTAAAAATGCAGGAAGGTGGGCTGGAGAGATGGCTTAGAGGTTAAGGCATTTGCCTGCAAAGCCAGAAGACCCCAGTTTGATTCCTGAGGACCCATGTAAGCACATGGTGGCTCATGTATCTGGAATTGTTCTGCAGTGGCTGGAAGCTCTGGTGTGCCTATTCTCCCTCCCCACCCACCCCCTGTGCGCCTCTCTCTCTCTCTCAAATAAATAAAATTTTTAAAAATGCAGGAAGGGAGGAGGGGAGACGACTCAGCAGTCAAGAGCACATGGCACTTAAGCATGAGGGCCTCTCAGATAAGATTCCTCTAAGTTTGCACTGGACAGATGGCTTAGCCAGATGTAAAAATGACACAAGTACACAATGTCGCGCACACACACACAAGGGGGCGCATGCATCTGGAGTTCATTCACAGCGCCTGAAAAGGCCCTGGCGTGCCCATTCTCTCTCTGCCTCTTCCTCTCTCTCTCTTTCTCTCTCTCTAATTAAAAAAAAAAAAAGGGTCCTCTAAGTTTGACTCCTTAGGAACCATATAAAAGACTGAGCATGACCACAAATGCCTGGAACCCCAGTCCACAGAGGGGCAGGAGACCAGAGAAGGACTGGCCCTCACTGAAGGAGAAACCTAGTCTCAAGGAAATGTGTGGATGAGCAATAAGGAAAAGACACCCTGTGTTCTCTTCTGGCCTCCATACACACATGCATGGAGCACAATGGGACATGCACATACACACATGTGCATCCACCACACATATACTCTACACACAAACACTCAAAATGAAAAGGAGTAAAGAGCACTAAAACAGTGGCTTGAATGTGAAATGGCCATGTTTGAACACTTTCTCCATTGCTAGTGATGCTGTCTGGGAAGGTTGAGGAGCCTTTAGGAGATGGAGTCTTGCTTCAGGAAGTGGGTCACTGGGGGCGGGCCTTGTGTTTTTGGCCCAGCCTACCTGCTGCCTGTTTCCAGACTACTGTGGTGTGACTACCTGCTTCCCAGCCATGATGACCTCCACTCTCCAGGACTGTAAGCCAAAATGAAGGGCTTCCCTAAATTGCCCTGGTCCAGTATTTGTTCACAAGACAGTAACTGAGATAGCAAATAGGTGGATTAGTGGTTGAGTAAAACAAGAATACTGTCCTCCAGGGTTTTACATATATATGAATAGATAGCGACACCCATGACAATGACATCAGGCAGAACAAGGCAGGAAGAGGTAGATTAAGCGTGTTCAGGTTCCAGCTCCATTGGAAGGAGACAGAAGTTCTAATGTATGTACTAAGTGTATATAGTAACTTGCCAGAATTAACACAATAAATGCACGTTTCACAGATTAGAGTCCTTCACATGTCACTAATAGAAGAGGAAAATGGAATAACTGTTTAAACCTGATTAATACAAAAGGGGTTAAAAAAAGTAATAAGGATAAAAATATGATATAATGTTGGATTAACACCCATGTATATCAATTATGATATTAAATAAATGCACTAAATACTAAATAAAAAGACAAAAAGGGGCTGGAGGGATGGATTAGTTGTTAAGGCATTTGCCTACAAAATCAAAGGACCCCAGTTTGATTCTCCAGGACCCACGTAAGCCAGATACACAAGGTGCCACATGCATCTGGAGTTTGTTTGCAGTGATTGGAGGCCTTGACACACCCATTCTGTGTCTGTGTCTCTTTCTCTCTGTCAAATAAATAAATAAATAAATAAATTTTTAAAATGTGTTTTTTAAAAAGACAAAAAGGGATGGAGAGATGGCTTGGTGGTTAAGAAACTTGCGTGCAAAGCCTAAGGACCCGTGTTTAATTCCCCAGATTCCACATAAGCTAGATGCATAAGGAGACACATGTGCAAGGTCACACATGCACACAAGGTGGCACACACATCTATAGTTCAACTGCAGTGGCTGAAAGCCCTGACATGCCAATTCCCAAGTGCCCCCCCCCCGTGTGTGTGTGTGTTTGTGTTTGTGTGTCTGTCTGTCTGTCTGTCTGTCTCAAAAAAACCAACAAACAAGATAAAACTAAAAACAACAACAACAAAAAAAACCTCTAACTAGTAAATAAGCATTCTAGTGAGTTGGGCTCACCTGGGCACCAACCTTTTTGGCTGACATAACATGACAAATAAAGCCTCAGGCCTCTCCAGTCAACCAGGAGCCAGCAAGTGGCATCACTGCAGTTCCTCATCCTCATTCATTCACTGAGTATTTTGGTGATCTGAGACAAATCCAAAAACTGGACTTAACAGACCAAGGCAGGAATCAAAGACAGAAAAGGATGCACTCATGAGACCTTCAAAGACCAAGCCCCACTCCTCTCACCAGGCAGCCCCCACCACCTGCTCCTGCTCTCCCGGGTCTCCTTTGCACAGCCTGCGCTTTCCAGTGTGCTTCATTCAGCCCTCTGCGCAGTCTCCAAGTCCAGCTTACATACAGACTACCAGTCCAAAGACCCAAGAAAGGCTGGTTCAAATCACACAAAGACCACAGTCAACTTCTTAAATTTAACCTTTTACTATGTAAAAGTAATTCCGCTAGGCTAAGTAGAGGCATACATAGGGTTGTGGAAAGAAAGTCAATTCTAATCTTCAGAATGATAAATGCTCAGAGTGAAAACGATGAGCTTTGCTGGTTGAGTATGGACACTAATCAGAGGGCACAGGGCCCTGTGGAGGACCCTCCTGTTGACTCCTCTGGTTCCTGGATCTGCACAGGTCTTATAGATGATGGCTCTGAGACTCCACATGAACCTCCAACTGCTGCCTTCCTGGAGATAAAGGTCCATCCCACCTCAAAGCCCTCTAGCTTATCACAGGTCCCACATATGGCAGAGACATAGGTGAGGCAGGACCCACGTAAGCCATATACACAAGGTGAAGCATGTGTCTGGGGTTTGTTTGCAGTGACAGGAGGCCCTGGCGCACCCATTTTCATTCTGTCTCTCTTCTATCTCTCTCTGCTTGCAAATAAACAATTTTTTTTTAAAGGTAAGGTTTCACTCTAGTCCAGGCTGACCTGGAACTCACTATGTAGTCTCAGGGTGGCCTCGAACTCATGGTGATCCTCCTACCTCTGCCTCCCGAGTGCTGGGATTAAAGGCGTGCGCCACCACGCCCGGCAACAAATATTTTTTTAAATGTGAGATAATACTCGCCAGGCGTGGTGGCGCACGCCTTTAATCCCAGCACTCGGGAGGCAGAGGTAGGAGGATCACCATGAGTTCGAGGCCACCCTGAGACTACATAGTGAGTTCCAGGTCAGCCTGAGCTACAATGAGACCCTCCCTCGAAAAAAAAAAAAAAAAAAAAAAAAAGAGAGAGAGAGATACTCATATGATAATATACTCCTCAGCCATAAAAAGGACGGTTTACTGCTACGTGTGAGAGTAGGATGGAAACACCGTGCTCCCTGCTATGTGTGTGAGCATGAATGATAAAACTGTGCTGAGTGAAAGAAGTCAGACACTAAATACCACGTGCTTGTTGTATGATTCCATGATTCCATTCATCTGAAAGACCAGAACAGGCAAATCCACAGAGGCAGGAAGTAGCTGAGTGACCAGACAGTACAAGTGAAGACTGGTTGCAGTGGTAATATGTTACTTTCAGAGGCCATCAAGATGTTCAGAAGTAGGCACAAGTGGTGAATCTACAAATACCAAGGAACTGTGCCTTTTTAAATGTCAGGTTCTGTTATGTGAACGTTATTTCAATTTTTTTAAAAAAAAATTTCTGGACTGTGTGCCACCAACACATAAATCCTTGCTACTTCCAAGGGAGTTATCCAGAAGCTATGGTGAACGCCCAGGTACATAGGTAACGTGTGACAAATGGGTCCCCTATAAAACGAAACAAGTCAACACAGAAATTTTTCTGTGACTATCCTCTCTGATTTATTGTGAACAATTTCTAGTTTGGCTGGGGTACAACTAAACTCTTCACAGTGGCAGGCAGTGATTATATGGGGACTGCCATCAGTACCCCAAACTCAGCTTTCCATTCTTTACTGTTTCCACTTGCTGACATTGATGCCTCTAGCCCTGCCCCTCCCTGGCACCTGTTCTTCAGAGTTATATGCCCATCATTCAGACACCCACCCCATATGGACATGGGCACTACATGGATACATGGATGCCAGGAAGCTAGGTCAGCTACAGTTTCATCCTCAAAAAGCATGGGTCTTAACCAAAGGGAGGGGAGGGGAGGAAAGGAGAGGACAGGACAGGACACCAGGCATGGTGGTATACTCCTTTAATCCCAGAATTCAGGAGGCAGAGGTAGGAGGATGGCTGTGGGTTTGAGGCAAGCCTGGAATTATAGAGTGAGTTTCATGTCAGACTGGGCTACAGTAAGACCCTACCTCGAAAAAGCAAACAAAATAAAAAACAAGTATAGGTCTTTTCTGTAATTTGTGTGTATGTGTGTGTGTACATATATATATGTGTGTGTGTGTGTGTATATATATGTGTGTGTGTGTGTGTGTATACACACACACACACACACACACGAACATGGAGGTGAGGGAGAATATCCTTGAGAAGCTTGTTAGAGACAGAAGCAAGCCCTGTTTCACTCTAAAAACAATAGGCCTTGAATAGGCCAAACAGCAGTGAAGAGGTGGGACAAAGGAGGATGGAGGAGGGTGAGAAAGCAGGAGGCCTCCAGGGCAGTGGCAGGAGGTCCCTCCTGGTACAGCTCAGCACCGCCATCTGAGCAGTCAGAGGAGGGCCAGGTAGTTCGGCTCTGCGCGCGACATTAGCTACTTCACTCTCTCATTAGCCTTCCCCCTTGATTTTCAAACCTTAAAAGGCTAAACAACAGCATGTCAATGTTCAATCCTACAAGGCAGCAAAGCCAAAATTCAACATGCCCCTGTTCTTTCCATAAATACGGAGCTATTACTGCCCTTGAGCACCAGTGCAAAAGCAGGAAGGTTCCTTCTGCACGGGTGGGGCAGAGGCGCACTCCTACAGAGGGAAGGAAGCAAGTCTTCAGACAGGAGCCTGGAGCCTAATGCAAGCACTGTCCACAAGGGAGAGGAGCAGAGAACAACACACGCACCACTGCCTCCAGAACAGTGAGATACAGACCTGGATCTACTCCAGCAGTGCCCTGCTCACTGCTAACAACATGGGCTGCAACTGTAAATGGACTCATGGGAGCCTTTCCAGCTGCCCCAGAACAAGTCTCCAATACAAGAAACAGGTACCCCTTCCCAGGCCACATCTAGAGAACTAAAGTCCCAAAGTATTCTAGTCCTGCAACATGCCATGCATTCTTCAGAAGGTGTGCAGAACAATCTGCTCCCTCTTACCAACCCCCCTCCTCCTAAAATACTTGCTCAACCTTTAAAAGAATACATCATCGCTGGGCATGGTGGCACACGCCTTTAATCCCAGCACTTGGGAGGCAGAGGTAGGAGGACTGCCGTGAGTTCGAGGCCAGCCTGAGACTGCATAGTAAATTCCAGGTCAGCATGGACTACAGTGAGACATTACCTCGAAGAAAAACAAAAAGAATGCATCATCATATCATGTCGACAAGCTGCTCTGAGTGGTGGCAGAGATGGTGACACCTGTGTGCTCTCTTATGAACCGAAATGGTGGGTGGGGTTTGTGCAGTTTGGTATAAATGGTTTTCTGAATCTAAGCTTATTCCACCTCCAGCAGGCTGTTACTGGACAACAGGGAACAGGGCTGTGGGCAGGACTAAGAAGCATCTAAGTTGCTCTAAGGGCAGAGACAGAATGGTCCCTGAACACAGGACACAGACAAGTGACCAGGCAAGAAGGAAGAGGAGGGACTGGACAGAATGGGGAATAATTACGACCAGACCAAAAATAGAACAAAATGTCAGTCATGGGGACAATTATGGCAAAAAGTTAAAACACAGGGCACCAGAAGATGAGTTACACAGAGTTAATGAGAAGGGATGCAAGGCGCCTCACACCAGACTGGAATTATGTCAACTGTGAGCCACCCCTACAATTTTGCCTTTGGCTAGGAGTCCTCATTTGTAGTTTATCCCAAAAACACAAACAGGTGGGTGAAGCCCAACCTTTGACTACATATAGAAACAAACCAGGGAGGGAAGAAGAGAGGAGGGAGGGCTGTGGGCAGGGGAGCTGGTCAGACCAAAGGATGGCAGCATACTGGCCTCAGGGTGGTGGTTACAGAATGATGTTGCAGCTGGGCGGCTCTGTCAGTTTGGGACCAGTATCAAAATGTGGCTGTCCCAAGCTGGGGTCACTGCAGTACCATATACATCAGTCTATTTCACAAAGGCCTTTGAATACCTCAGCTTCTTCCCAGATTAGCCACATCTGATTCAGAGTCCACATAAAGGTGGTGCCACTTACCTTACTTACCAATGCACAAAGCATCCCTATAAAATTCAATCCAGGGACTGGAGAGATGGCTTAGCAGTTAAGCGCTTGCCTGTGAAGCATAAGGACCCAGGTTTGAGGCTCAATTCCCCAGGACTCATGTAAGCCAGTGGCTGGAGGCCCTGGTGCGCCCATCCTCTCTCTCTCTCTCTCTCTCCCCCCCCTCCCCCTCTGTGTGCCTCCTTCTGTCTATTGTTCTCAAACAAATAAAAATAAACAAAAAAAATTCAATCCAGAGGGGCAGAAAGGAGAGCTGCTACTAACTCCTATCCTCCTGCTTCTACTTCTGCTGCTATAACAGAGGCAGGCGGCCAGGACCTGTAGACCATAGGAAATATGAGTCGCCCATGGAAAGAGAGGCAGGCAAGATCCGTGAACCCACCTCACCCACCATCAGAACTCTGAAAGCCCAGGACTGCACTGTGCAAAGAGCTCCTTCCCTAAGCCTAAGCCTGGCATTCATGGTTAACTTGGTCACTACGGTCTCTACAATCACGACCAGCACACTGCAGGGAGGAGATGCAGAACCCAGATTCCGGTAGCCCTAATGACAACCCATAAACACTGAACTTTGAAAGCAACACTCGTACTTAAAACCCACAAGAAAGGCCTGAAAATGTCCAAGACAGAAAGGAATGTGTCTGCTGCCAGTCTTCTCAACCCCTTTACCTCAGCTACAATTCATTCCAAACCCCTCAAGGGGCATGCAAACAGGGAGGGGGGCTGCAATTAAAACCAGACTTAATAATGGCTTCTCCCTGGCTGGTGGAGCAACTGGGAGCTTTGCTTTGCTGCAGACAGATGCCATACCCTAAGCTCACTGCTTGGCAGAAAGCTCTGTGAAACAGGTTCATTTAATATTTAAGGGTTACTGTTATCCCCAAAATGTGACTCTGTGGCTCCTACTGACCATTTGGTTCCCCGGAGCCCCACAGCTACTGTGCAGAACCCTGTAGTTTTCTCTGGTGCCCTCAAGATGGGAGGAGCTCCTACAGCAATGTGCACTCACAGCAAAGGTGTGGCCTGCTTCATGACCTACACAGAGGTCACCTGAGTGCCATGCAGCAAAGCTCCGCCCTCACTTAACAAGTGATTACAACTACTTGTAAGCTGCCACAAAGGTTGGGAGCCACCCCCCAGGGGTCCCTCAGCCCCTAGCTGACATCTTGAACTATATGGCCAGAACTCCAATCTGTTGGGCAAATTCCTAAAAGGGTACTTTTTTCACTGTGTATCCCAGTTTTATAAGCTCCCACTTCCAAGCCCCAGTAAAACTTTCGCTTGAGGCTCATCAGAAAATGAGGTTTTACTATAGGATTTTCAGACCAAACAACAGCTGGTGTTTTTCCTTCAATCTCCTGCAGAACAAAAATTTATGTACCTAAATGTAATAAAGCAAAGTCTCAAATTTAACCATAAGAAATATTTCACCAGTGGCAAACTGATAAATTATTTAGAAAAGGGCTCAATCAGCCAGGCAAGGAAATACGAGCTGATAGAGTCTGGCAGCTTTCGGAAATAAATACAATCATTGTGGTTTCCTCTAAATTCCTTTCTGAACCAAAAATCACCTTTACCTCCTCTCGAACTGTCACAGCTAGAAAAGGAAGGAGGAGATAGCAGAGTGCAAAGCGCCTCCTGCAATTCTAGCATCTCCAAGACAGGCGCTGCTGGAGGGCTCCCACCCACAGCGAACATGAATGAAAATGACCTGGTTGCAGGTTTCCCAAGCTTTGTGAGTTTTACAATCAAGCATACAGTGAAAGAGGAAAGCAGACCTAGGGGTCTTTCCATCACAGGTCACTACTGCTTGTTGCAGATGGTACATCAACCTCTCTTTACTACTGCAGAAGCCCAGAAACTCTGCAGAGTACAATAAAGTGGTGCGTGTTTAGCTTTGCAATGCTGCAAAGGACCCTGATTTACTGCTGGGGAGCAGGCGCCTTGTACACACAGCTGAGCTTGGGAACTGCCTCTGTGCAAGCTCTGTACAGCAGTTAGGTCTTGCACCCACTGAGAAGATCTGCCTCAAAGCGAGGTCTTACTCTATCCTGTGGCCCTGAGAAGTTATGTGAGCACAAAAATGTACCATGCACTAGGCCTGCAGTGTCGTCACTGAGGACATATAGCACAACCAGCCTTGCATGTGACATTCATGAGCCAGGCAAAGGTACCCAGAGACATCCGTTACCTTAGGCTTATTTCTGAAATGGAAGCCACGAATGACTTGTATTGAAAAATTTTTCAACATTTTTAGCACACTTGAAAATGAATGCATTAGTCCTGACATCCCAAAGGAAAATATTCAGTGTTCCCAGTTGGGGCTTGGCCCGCTGAACACAGGAAAAAACCACACACTGTCTACATGAACAGCCTCATGCTAAGCTGGAGCTGACGCGTCTCTCCAATTCCACTCTGTAAAGCACCCAGATGGAATCCCACCTGTACTGAGGCCTCTTCCTAAGTACCTCATAGTCTTGAAATGGTCTCCATCTCCCCAAACTCTTGTGTTCAGAAAAACAAAATTTGCATTTTACAGATCTTTTCTGGAAACCCTGCTAGCTTTAAGCAATTTCCCCAGATCTCATCTGTGGAGGACTGTGCCCCTATCCCAGAATGGTCACTCCACTGTCCATCCTACAAGTGAGTCCACACTGCTGTGTCCATGATGGCTCATCTGCCTGGAAGTAGGCCCTGTCTGCTACAATGTCTCCCCCAGGTGCCACAGGACAGATCTGTTATTAGACAGGAACTGAGGTCAAAAGGAACAGAACCTACTTTAGAAGGTTCCTCTCACTGTTGGTTGGTGTGAACCACTGACACCTGCCAAGCTATACCAACAATAAAGCAGGTGGTAAAAGAGAAGTGGAATAAACACTAACATCACACACATGCATTGGGAAGAATGTACTTCCACCTGGAATAACTCTTTAAAAAGAAGAAAGAAATGAGTGCAACAGCAGAGGCTCACTCTGAAGAAAGCCATGGGATGACGTCAGCGCCTCTGCTAACATGCTGCGCACACAACTGGAGAGCGCTTACACTGCTCTGCCCTCACCAAACAGCAGAGGTGCAGTCAGCTGGGGAGAAGACAGGACTGTTGAGTCAGAAAGACACTTCTCTCTGCCTGCCATGTCTACCCACACTGCCACCACCCCCTCTCCCATCAGTGCTGGCCGCCTTGCTGACATCCCAGATACCTTCCAAGTCCTCAAAAAGGCTATTCTTTCACTGAAACCCTGGGCAGCTCAACTGCCTTTACAGGAATATGCCATCAAAATTTCTCTCCAGTCCTCATCCAACTAACACATTGCACTCGAATGAAAGAAAGAGGGCTGGAGAGATGGCTTAGTGGTTAAGGAGCCTGCCTGCTAAGCCTAAGAACCAGGTTCCAATCTCCAGGTCCCACGTTTAGCCAGATGCAAGTGATGTAAAGGCGCAATGCCACACTTGACCACAAGGGGGCGCACACATCTGGATTTTGTTCACAGCGGCTGAGAGGCTGCTGGCACGCCCATCTCTATCTGTCTTCCTCTCCCTTTCTCTCTGTCTGTCTCCAAAAAGAAAGCTAGCTAGCTACTGAAGCTTTATATAAGCCACAAACAAGTAACAGATTTGAGACAAAAAGGAAAACACCATAGGCACATACCAAAACAACCACTGCGCCTTCTAAAACACAAAGACCCAACGACGACGGCACCCAATAATGAGCCAAGAGCTACAGCAGAAATTACCTAAGGACACTGCTCATGGCAGGAACAGGTTTATTTTTGGCTAGTCTCTTATGGGAAGAATGCAAATAATGCACAAGAGATCCTTGAATTCCAGATCTTGTGGATAAATAATTCACAAAGCAAAATCCCAAGCATGGGGCTGGAGAGATGGCTCAGTGCCTAAAGCACTCATTGCTCAAGCCCAAGTACCAAAAGTTCAATCCTCAGACCCCACATAAAAAGCCCAAAGTCATGGCAGACTTCTGTAAGTACAGCACTCTGATGATGAGATGGGAGACAGGCAGGAGACCATCCCAGAAGCTCTTGGTGAGCCCAGCATAAACAACATCAGAGGGAAATTGAAACAAACACCACCTCAAAATGAGGCAGAGCAGCAAAGGCTGACTTGAAAGTTGTCCTCTGACCACATACACATTGTGGCCCACCTCCATCTGCACTCACACACAAGAACACGTATACAAATGTGTACATACAAACAAGTAATTTTTTTTAATTCCAAGCAAGCCAAATTTAAGTGGGCTCCAGTTGACGAGCGTGTTTCCATTAGACCAATTGCTAAACGAGGAAAACCTAAGCCATGGGCACACACAGGTGAAGCTTCCTGCTAACCCTGCTTTTACCTACCACACGCCTCACCCACACAGGTAAGGGGTCTTCCACCAACACCTGCTAAATGTATTAAAGCTTCAAACCAGTTACTGAGAAAAGATCAAGGAAACAGGTTTCTGAGTTTGTGACGCACAGCTACGCTCTGACAGACAACCTGACACAATTATATTCTGTGCCGTTCTTCTTCACACACTGTAAGATACACCCACAAAGGAACATTAATTGGTAACTGGCTCCCTAAAGGGAGTCTTACCTTCTGAATCAAAGACTAAGCACATAATAAGTGTGATGCTTTGAACGCTGGACGCTTTTTTCCCTCTGTCTGAAAACTGAGAACAGGAAGATGCTCTACCTTGCCGAGGTTGTAGAGGAGTTATTAAAAATACATTTCTAGTGCAAAATAAAATCATGATTTAAGAATGACAAGAAAAACAGTTTTTTGGCTAAAAGTTTTGGGAGTAAATTACATTCATAAAATCAATGGAGTACAGGATGAATGACTTGTAACAGCTCGTTAGCTGTCACTAGAAATAAGACATATGCACTCAACAGACCAGCAGGTGACATAGGCGCACAGGAATTGTCTGAGGAAGACTCTCCAGAGAATTCTCATTTGGGTTCAGAGATGGCTTACAACCTAGAGAAGAAGGGAGGACAAATAAAGCAGGCTTACCCTTGGCTGCCAGTTCTCGTACTGCTTCTGTAAATTGGCACCAATGGTTTCCAGAGCTTTCTGAGGACCCATTGACAGAGGATCTGTAGAAGCAATAAAACAAAGTTCTGTACAGTAGTCTTCCCCTGCTGTGAAATCTCCTCCATGGAGCTCCCACTTCCACAATTCATAGTCACCTTTAACCGCAACCCAGGCCTCAGGCTTATCTGATCTGCTGCCCCGCCCAGGAAAGCTGTGGGCTCACGAAATCGCCTCCCAGCCAGGCTTTTTCTCTCCCAGCATTTGTTGGTTGGCAGCACCTGCCTTTTTCTCACTCTTTGGTTCTGCTCTAGAGCTCCTGTCCTGGCTTCAGTGCTAGGACTGTATACACAGGACCCTATGAGGAGAACACTAAGCTCTTCTGTGTGAAGGGAAAGGAATATGAGTGGGAGAGGGGGAAGGAAACAGCACACTGCAATGATTCTCATCACACTACATACTCTTACACACACACACACACACACACACACACACACACACCTTAATCGTTTTTAAAACGTCAGAGATGCCCATGGTTTGTTGGTCACTTCTGGAGTTGCCTGTGGTTATCAAACCTGTCTGTTCTTAGGACCCCTTTCCAGTCTAAACATTAAGGACCACAAAAAGCTTTTGTCTATTGGTATTTATGAAAGTAGACATTAAGGTGAATGGCTGGAGAGATGGCTTAGCAGTTAAGACACTTGCCTGCAAAGGCTAAGGACCCACATTTGACTCTTCAGATCCCACGTAAGCCAGACACACAAGGTGACACAAGTGCAAGGTGGCACATGTGTCTGGAGTTCAATTGCACTGACTGGAGGCCCTGGCACACCAATTCTCTCGCTTGCTCACTCCCATTAAAAAAAGAAATTAAGGTGAAAAAAAAGCAGAGGATCCCAAGTTCAAGGTCAGCCTGGGCTACGGGAAGAAGTAAACTTCAGATCACGATTCTAGCAGGGGACTCACTCTCTTCCTGCTGTTTCCCATCTGCTGTGGCAGACTGTGCTGCCACCTCTACCATGCTTTTTCTGCCATCGTGGGACTTCCCGTTGAGACTGGAAGCCAAAATAACCCTTTCAAAAAGAAAAGAAAAAAACCTAGCCTTTATTCACTCACTGAAAGATAATAATCCCACTATGTTTAGCAAGAGCATTTATGATGAAAACCAACTGGTTTCTCAAAACAATGGTGAGAAGAGTCTCAGGGCTGCACACGGTGCTCACTTCTTCAACCTCTCCCATCTGCAGCTTCTGGGGATAAGTCTGAAGAAAATCATGCTGCACACACTTATCACCTCAGGTGGATGTAGCTGGCCCTGGCTCTTGTTCATCACCTCTTCAGGGTTACTTGCTTCATGGGGTCAAAATCATGTCAATGGATCTGGCCTGGGGCCTGTATCAGGCTGAGTGGATCTTTTGCCCACAGGTTGCATTGCACAATGCAGACTACCTGCATTTCTTTTCTAGCATTTAAAAAACCCACTCAATGAAAAAAAGAAATTTATATTTAAAAAGGGGGTTGGAGAGATAGTTTAGCAGTTAAGGTACTTGCCTGCAAAGCCCAAAAACACAGGTTCAATATTCCAGTACTCACGTAAGCCAGATGCACAAGGTGGCACATGTGTCTGGAGTTTGCAGTGGCTGGAGGTCCTGGTGCACCATTCTCTCTCTCTCTTTCTCTCTCCCT
This sequence comes from Orientallactaga sibirica, assembly GCA_036365145.1. Taxonomy (NCBI): domain Eukaryota; kingdom Metazoa; phylum Chordata; class Mammalia; order Rodentia; family Dipodidae; genus Orientallactaga; species Orientallactaga sibirica. Next base: position 2,892,110 of record JAEOAD010000013.1, read on the forward strand.
CCCTCTCTCACTGCCTCTTTCTCAAATAAATAAATTTTTAAAGAGATTAATAAAAAAAATCCACTCATCAACATCACTGTGACCTCACAGTACCAAGAAGCTACCAGCTCATGAAGGAGGGTGAGTTTCCAAACTCTAATCTCTTACTTGAAATTTAATTGAAATATCAATTTTGGGGCTGGAGAGATGGCTTAGAGGTCAAGGCACTTGCCTGCGAAGCCTAAAGACCTAGGTTCAAATTCTCCAGGTCCCATGTAAGCCAGAAGCACAAGGTGCCACATGCATCTGGAGTTCGTTTGCAGTGGCTGGAGGCCCAAGCTCGCCCATTCTCTCTCTCAAATAAAAATAAATACTTTTTTAAAAAAAGAAATACCAATTTTTGTTTTTGATTTTCTTTTTCAAGGTACGGTCTCACTCTAGCCCAAGCTGACCTGAAATTCACTACGTAGTCTCAGGGTGGCCTTGAACTCATGGCAATCCTTCTATCCCTGCCTCCTGAATGCTTGGCGAGAATCTCAAATTTTATTACTAGACACAAATACTGTTACTTGATTTCCTTACTGTGAAAGGCCCAGTTTATTGATTTTCCAGAGCCAAAGGCTCAGGGTCTGTGTCTTTCAGCTCAGATCCACCTGCTGCACGAGCGCTTCTCCTCCCATGGCCATGGCCAGAAGCTCTGCTAGTTGGCAAAGTGTGTCCCAAAGACCTCCAATTTCATCATGCAAAATGTCTGAAAATGTCCTCTAAGAGACTAAGTTTATAAAATTGGTATGCATTTTGTCTTTACCAAGGACAATCTTTTTAAAGCTGGATTTTTTAAATTTTAAGTTTATTTATTCATTTGAGGGAGTGAAGGAGGCAGACAGAGAAAGAGAAAATGGGCATACCAGGGCCTCTAGCCACTGCAAACAAACTCCAGATGCATGTGCCACCTTGTGCATCTGGCTTATGTGGGACCTGGGAAATTGAACCTTGGTTCTTTGGCTTTGCAGGCAAGCACGTTAACCACTAAGCCATCTCTCCAGCCTGTATTTTTTAATAACAAACAACTAGCAGGAAAAAAAAGTTTGGAACCACTGCCTTCATCTGTGCAGGAGTTCCAGCAGTTTTATCTGCTGGATATCTCCAACATCAGTGGAGAAAGGACAAATAATGCCTAATGTTTTTATTAAACTACTTCTCTATCACTGCAGGCCCACAGCCCTACAGACCACACTTTGAGAATGGCTGTAATGCTGTTTTCCAGAGTTTGATTTTACATTAGAAAGCACTCCTTCAACAGAAGTGGACAGGGAACCCCTCCTCCTCATGTCCCTCCCTTTCACACCATGCCCACTCAGTCCTCAGACTCAAAAAAATTACCAGCTTTCTACCTCTCATCTTAATCAGAGCCTCTCTACTGGTTATAGCTTAGTTTTAAGACGTAGGAGAACATGCCAAGGCTTTACAACAAAAAGTGACCCTCACCCTCAGATGAGGCCACTATCAACTTGATCATCATTTCCCAACTTTCCATGTGACAGACCACCAAAGACCTTGCCCTCCTACTCAGTTTTCCTCCTCTGTTTTCCCAACATAGCTACATCACGTTTACATTGACGCTTTGGTCTACCCATGAAAACAACATGATTTTTATGTGGTGCTCTTTCTGGGTCTTTTCTGCATTTTTGTTTGTTCTCTTATTTTACTTTTTTCTCTTTATAAAATATTTGTATTTATTTGAGAGAGAAAATGGGCACGCCAGGGCCTCTGGCCATTGCAAACAAACTCCAAATACGTGTCACCTTGTGCATCTGGCTTTCATGGGTCCTAAAGAATCAAACTTGGATTTTAGCTTTGCAGGCAAGTGCCTTAACCACTAAGCTGTCTCTGCAGCCCTGTTCTCTTGTTTTTCAATGTACCTAACATAATTCTGTCAACTTCCCCAAAGTATTGCTCACAAATGCTACTTTTCACACACTTACTCATCAGCTAGTCTTGTCCCCTTTTCTTGGGCCACTGACTACACAATCCCACCTTAGCAGAAGAAGGTAAGAGTTCTTCTCTCTATAAAAGGGATTGATTCCCAGAAAAAGAACCTGCAGAGAGCTGTGGACAAAAGAATTGACATTCTGTCGTCTTGTCACTGGAGTCCCACAGTGAGAGATATCATGGCTGAAACTTCCTAAAATTTGTCAAAAGACAACAACTTGGAGATTTGAGGAGTTCAGTGAACCACAAACAGGATAAAGCCCAGGAAATCCACAACCAGACACATTATAATCACACTACTAAGAGATAAAGACAACGAAAGCCCTAAGAGAAAAATCAGATCACACCCAGCTCTGGGATTAGGAAAGCTCTAGTTTCCTCACAACCCTGAAACCAGATAAGACAGAACAATCAATGCCTTCAAAACGCTACTGAAAATGACCTCCATCTAGTATTTAGCTTGAAGGATATGTAAACATGGATTTTTCTTAAGAGACAGAGAGAGATGATAGATAGATAGATAGATAGATAGATAGATAGATAGATAGATAGATAGACAGACAGACAGATGATAGATAGATAGATAGGAAGACAGATAGATGATAGATAGATAGATAGATAGATAGATAGATAGATAGATGTATAAATAAATTACAAAGGCTGTGGGGGATGAGGGTCAAGGTGGAAGTTTAAAACTCTCAATACTAGGTCTAGAGATGAAATAATCAAGCAGGAGCAAGCACCTAAAAAGTAAAGTTAAGGGTCACCTACAAAGAAACAGAAGCAGTTTAACAAGTAGAAACCAATGGAATAGCAGACCATGCTATGAACCTGGTGAGCAGAGCAAAACACAGAGCCAGTAGGAAGATAAAGTTCACTCCGCCACACCTGCGCAGCTATCGCCCAGTGTGGTGAGGAACTAAAGCGGGCAGCACCTGTGGTGAAGGAAAAGAAGTGGTCTCCTCTGTAGAAAGGAGGTCTGTGTGGCCTTACCGTACCAATGCATGTGGTTCTAAAAACCCACAAAGCAGGGAGAAGGAAGGACCATACTACCCTTCTTCCCTTTTCCCCAGCTTCCATTCACACCATCATCCCCAAGTCTGGCCCTCTGGATGCACCTGCCAGTTAGTGTCCAGCAGAGACAGCAGGGCTCTTTAGTAGAGGCCTCCACAGAGGACACTCTTCCTTCCCTGTCACCATCCAGACGCCTGCGGATCTACAGGAAGGGACCGAACAAGTGAGGTTCCAATCTATTGAGAATCCCTGTGGACAACTGGACTTCCTGTCAAGAATATGACAGTGAGGGGGGAGTACATGAAAAGTAGAGGGAGCAAAGGAGCGAGGACAACCAAGTAATGCACCTGACATCACCGTGCAACTGTGGATAAGTCAGCCTGGGTTACCAGCTCACCTGGGGTAAGCAGACAAAGCACAGAATTCAAACTGCAATCCAGTTTTAATAAACATTGTCTCCCAATGCCTGCTCAGCTTCAGTTTTGTTTCAAAAGGAACCTTGGAGGAACTGATAAACTTCCAGAGAGGGAAGGTGTAAGTGAATTAATAATGAAGCGGTGGGTGGGGTGGAGGTGTGGAGAAGTAGACAGAAACTAGCATTTTTAAATTATCCTGCCTGCAAGATTTTCCCCTCACTTAAAACTGACAGGGAAAGGAACTGGCCCAACAAGTCCCTAGAGCCAAAATGGGAAGCTCACAGATGACATGGCCCAGCATCGTGGAGGGCACATAAATGGTTCAGGCAGTCACCAGAAGGGTGGGAACTTTTTCTCACACTTTACCTGTGTTCACCTTCACATATACACATAAAACTGGATAATTAGTAAACCATAGGTACCTGAGACTCTCAGCTCAGCTCACTGGGAAGCCCAAGAACACAGCAGGTCACCTGACTAGGAAGAGGTGGAGCTTTTTCTCTCCCTCCTGCCTGCCACTGTCTTCACCTACACCCTACCTGGAGTTACTTCCATCAACCACTAACCTGTCATCCTGACAACGTGACATCCTTGATAGACTCTCTACCTCCTGGTAAGTTCTTAGATCTGGGGCCCTGATCCTAGAAAGTGGGGCCAGGCACAGGGCCACCCAGAAAGGAGCACAAAGATCCACTGTGGCCACTGACATGCCCACTCAGATCAGGAGCACCAAGAACAGGATCACATTGCCCAGAGAGTGGAGGCAGGTGTGCCAGTGAGGGGCTAGCCTGGGCTGCTTCTGGAGCACTGGCCACACTGTGTCGTATCTGCAGGCAGGTGTGCCAGTGAGGGACTAGCCTGGGCTGCTTCTGGAGCACTGGCCACACTGTGTCGTATCTGGTTTCCTGCTGCCATCAGTCTGGGAAAGCCCATCTCTCTATATACTTGGATTAGGTTGCATGTAGGCAATTCTTCAATAAAAATAAAAAATCAAAAGAAACACCCAGAGCTTGCTGCTCAGAATCCCTGCACTTCTTTGTGCCTTGTACTTAGCACTTAAACATTTGTTAATTAGCTTATTAGCTCAGTCCTGCCTATTGGATGGAGTGTAAATCAGAGTATGCCTTTCAAGGACTCTACCATTAATTAGTTGTGTAACCCTGAATGACTAATTTTCGGTTGAGAAAATACATAATAGCATAAGGGCTACTTTGAAATTAGGAAGGCTTTTAATGACTGTATCTTATTAATCATAGTATCATCTCTGTATTTCATAATTAGTGGTGAGCACAGCGAGAGGCCTGTCTCTCACTACAAAGCTGCAGAACCACCTTCCACAGGCAGCCTTCTCCTCCCACTGAGACTCACCCCCCACACGCCTACTGTATAGACCATATTCTTTGCTGTCTGGTTGGGACGCCTGATTTCAAACACAGGTCTCCTGATTCACATAAAACTCCACAGGGAGCCGGGCGTGGTGGCGCACGCCTTTAATACCAGCACTCGGGAGGCAGAGGTAGGAGGATTGCCATGAGTTCGAGGCCACCCTGAGACTACATAGCTAATTCCAGGTCAGCCTGGATCAGAGTGAGACCCTACCTTAAAAAAACAAAAAAAAAAAAAAAAAAAAAAAAAAAAAACTCCACAGGGAAGGAGTGAGCAAGGGCTCTACAAATGGTTACACTATTCTCCCTCAGACAGGAATAGAGATGCTGCTTCGAAACACCAGCACAAGAGGACAGAGAATGTGGGGTTTTGAACCACGGAACCACAAAAGCACAGGTTCCAACTGCAGGCCTGGCATTATGCCATACCATGGACAGCCACTGGGTACAGCTAAACTCCACAGTAAACTGATCAAAGATGGACTCGCTCTTCTGCTGGCCTGCCTGACCTCCTCCCATAGCATGCTCTGAGACCCAGACCTCTTACTGGCCCTGACACACAAGTGCTGGTCAGATCTCCTGGCTCTATTCTAAGCACCTGGAAGGAAAGGCCACTGCTGATAGCTCTTTTACACATGGCTCTGCACTTGACATGCAGGTTTCCACTTAGTCCCAAGGGCACCTTGCACCCTGACTGATGACCAGGAGGGTGATCAGGTGTGGGGCACGAGCCAGTAAAGGACCTGTGCACGTGCTCTGTGATGGCCAGAGGTAGGCCAAGGGCAGCTGTCACTATTTCAGCTCCTCTGCAAAGGCCACACATGCAGACCAGGTGGGGAAGAAACACTCTAAGGAATAAGGGACAAAACGTCTCCCAAATAATTCCTTGGTGTGGTGGTTTGTGTGTACATGTCCCCAGAGCACATTTACTTCCCGGCTGCTGGGCTGTCTGAGAGGTGGAGTCCTGCAAGAGATGTGCTTCCCTGGACTGCCCGTGGATTAAAGAGTCTAGCCTACTGTGTTCAGAGCCAGCTTGCTCTTGCTGCTCTTTTTCTGCTGTGTTTGGGTGATGTCGTGAGCCCTTTGTTTTTCTCCACCATGATGAAGTGTCCCCTCAAAACTCTAAGCCTGAAATAAACCCTTTTCTCCCATAAGCTGCTTCTGGTTGGGTGTTTTGTCCCACCAACGAGAAGGCAACCACTACACTTGGGATAACGACTGCCAAGCCTCTGACAAGCCTTGGCAGAATCCTCTTCGGACACACAGCTAGCAGCAGCCAGCACATAAAAACAGCTCGACACTGCCCTTCCTCCTGCTCAGCACTCAGCTCTTGACACTCTGCGGTCAGACAGTCCCCAACAAGTGCTGGTACACACTATGTAATGGGCTTGTTCTCAATATTACTGCTACAGTGTTTAATGTCAGACCATAAGATAAAACAGCCTCTCCTCTGCTTTTCTGAAAAGAGTCATTTCAGAAGGTAAAGTAGTCTCTGTAACCAGAGGAGTGAAAAGCAAGGATGGGAAAGAGTTTAAGGTTCACTCTAGAGCTTACAACTCCTGGGGACCTGCCAAAGATTCCTCACCTATGACATTCACAGCTCCCATCCAGTGAAGCCCCCATGGCCCTCAGCACAGCACTGCATCTCCTTGGTTTTCTTTCCTCCCGTCACTGCTGTGCTCCCACATGTGTGTCAGGTGGTCCACACAAGACAGGGAGGTACAGATACTAGTCTTTTTCAAGCTTCCCACGGCTTTAAGATCTGAGCACTTTCAAGCAAGCATAGGCAGCTCAGTGTCCTAGGGAGCCCAGGAGATAGCTCAGAGCTACCTGGCCCCCTGCATGTTGAATCTGTCAGCAGAATAAGAACATCATGCGCTCACTCTATCACACATCTTTTAGAGACATCCACCCCGAGTGAGCAGCAATGCATGAGGCCAGCACACTTAATAGTGGGGCTAAGTGAGGCATGTTTGATGGGCTGCTCTGGCAGCCACAGGTGGACAAAAGAGGCAGGACGCAGCTCAAGTTCTCCACTCGGCACCCAGTGTTGAGGGAGAGGTGCTGCAGGTAGCAGGAGGCTGTGGAGGGGAGAGTCACTAGGGTTGGTACAATGGCTTGAATGTGTGTCCCCAAAATTTGTATGTTGGAAATTAAACCCAAAATGTGACAACATTAAGAAGTGGAACCTAGGCCGGGCGTGGTGGTGCATGCCTTTAATCCCAGCACTCGGGAGGCAGAGGTAGGAGGATCGCCGAGAGTTCGAGGCCACCCTGAGACTACATAGTTAATTCCAGGTCAGCCTGGACCAGAGTGAGACCCTACCTTGCAAAACCAAAAAAAAAAAAAAAAAAAAGAAGTGGAACCTGCAGTAAACGATTAAGTCATGAGAGCAGAGTTCATATGAATGGGATTAAATCCTTCTGGCCTCCTGTCATACCATGTGAGAATATGGTGTTCAAGGCACCGTCTTGGAAGCAGAAACTGGCCCACACCAGACACACAACCTGCCAGTGTCTTGACCTTGGGCTTTGGTCAGCAAAACTGTGAGCCTTAAACGTCTGTGACTTACTAATTACCTAGTCTTGAATATTCTGCTATAGCTGTACCAACAGACTGTGATGGAGTGGAGGGCTGGAGCTCAGGTACAGGCATGACAAGGAAGCCCTCAGCAAGGGTTAATCTGAGGTCCCAGGCAACTTCCCTCCAGCCAGAAGGTAGACGACATCGTCAGTCCACTCTGCAGATGAGGAAACAAAGCTCAAAAGGGTTCATCAAGCACAGCACCAATGGGATGGATAAAGCCAGGGTTTTAATGAAGGCATGATTCTTGGATTTCTGCCAACAGCACAAAATGCTGAGAGCAAACATAAAACACTGGACTTCTGCCTTCTAAATGGCAATATCTTTGTCCCGGTGAGTGAGGCTTCCCCACTGCCTTCCCTACATATGGCCTGATCACATAGTGAAAAGGCATTAAGAGCTGTCACCAAGCACAGCACCATCAGTAGTACACTATCTCATCGCCACACCAGCCAAGCTGCTTTACAACTTGCACATCCTTACGTCCTTTCACTTTTGAGGCCACTGGGACCCAAACTCTCAGCTTGTGGCAATGACCACCAGAACTCTTGCACAGGTCCCTCCTGTTCCTCTGGGCACCCTCTAAGTCCTAACTCTGTTCCCTTCCTTCCCTCTGATCACTGTTCACAGCATGGAGACAGCCTCCCCAAGTCCCCAGTCTACATCAGGTTTTCTCCATACAGGGCTTTCCAGCTTTCTCCTAGAAGCCAGTTCTACTCCTTAGAGTCCAGAAGCCCCTGACCATATGTAAACTGTAACGCAATCCTCCAGCTGGGCCAACCCTGAGTATTGGTCTGTCTGCCTGGGCTGATCACACCTGAAACATAAAGCACTGGCTGGAAATGCTGAACTCAACAGTCCCAAACACCTCTTAGTGAAACAGAGTGCAGCACAGAGGCTGGTTTGGGGGCAGGCTGGCAGGCACCAGCTCCATCAAGGCCACAGAGCTGCGAAGGTGGGGTGGGCCAACTGAAGAGGGGGTACTCCTGACTGGTGAAATCTGCAGCAAAAGTAAGGCAGCTCTCTTCTGCCATCCTCCTCCACAGAGGCCCAAAATGAGTTGTGAGCAAATGGACATGACAGAACCAAAGCTGCAACCTTCAAAGTGTCCCAAAGGCCAGTGGCCTGCCACAGAGGGAGACCATTCAAAGCAGAACCAGGCACTCACAGGCCCCCATGCTGCAAAGGACAGGCCTTGGCTTTTGGCAACAACCTCCATGCTCTTCCCCACTTCCAAGAAGCATGTGATATCGCTGGCAGAGATGAATTCCCTTTGGGCAAGACATACACACTGAGGAATTCCCAGGCGACTCTGATGGATCAGGGAAAGGCTGCTTGCTGCTCTGGTTACAAGTTTTGGAACATGGACTCCTGGACAGCACCACAAACTCACCAAAGCAGATTGTTAACACTCTTTCCTCATCCTATGTGGTCAAAATCATCATTACTGCCCAGGCCTATCCACTTTAAAAAGACCAAATGAAAAACTTTCAACTTGAAAACAGCATCTGCCCTTCTGAACTAAAAACACAGCTGGGTGTGGTGGGGGGGGAGACTGAAGCAGAAGGATCTCAATTTTGAGGTCAGCCAGCCAGGGCTACATAACACCAATCTCAAAAGAAGGGAAGGGGACCCTGATGGAGACAGAGTAGAGTGGATGTTCCTGGGGGCTTGGAAGCAGAGAGCTGTGTAAGGGAAACAGTGGCAGCAGGAATGGTGACAAGCTCCCAGAGAGAAAAATGGAGATGGTTACACACACGGTAAGTGTGCTTCATAGCTCTGGCCAGGCCCTAAAAAATGCCTACAAAAGTATTATAATATAGTATGTATGTTTTCAACAAGAACTGTCTCCAAACTTTACACAGGTTCAAATCCCAATTGCTGTATGCTCACAGAAAAACTTAGGGCCAAGTCCTCGTCTCTATCTCATTTTCCTCAGCTTTAAAGTAGAGATCAATGCTAGAAGCTCCCTCCACATAGGGCCATGGAGACGAGAGGAGCTAATTAAGAACTAGGAAGTGCTGGAGGCCCTCAGCGCCTCTGTCACCTCCTGCATGCCACACGGTGCTCTACTGCAAATACTCAATTTACCTTTTCCGGATATATTTACATGCAGGCATGAGTCATTCAATTTTTCAAAAGCATATATTGCCACTAATAAATACCAAACAGGCAAATTCAAAAGGAAAAAATTAAAGAACACAATAATCATTATTATTGTTAATTTTTTTCCTTGAAATATTTTCTCCACCACAACATAAAGGCAAATGCATCTAAAATTACTGAAAGGTTCAGATGGAAATCAAATCCTCAGAGTCACACCTCATGGGCTCAGGGGAGGACGTGACACTCACCAATCCAGCATTCCAAGCGTGCACAAGGCGTGGTCTTCACCACATCTGGAGGGTCCACACCACGTTCAGGCACAGAACTAAGGCCACACTGACTGTCTTCATCTAGAAGCACAACAGAAGAAACACACATTTCAACATGGAGCAGAGCATGGGATTCCCAGTCTAACGTGTCCCTAGAACACCCTGCCCTCCCTGGCACTGGCACTCTAGCCCTTGAGGACAGAAGCACAGCTCAGAGAACAGGGCTCAGAGGAAGGAGACTGGTGGGGCAGCAGCTTTTCTCAAGCTTTCTCATGATAAAATTCCAGAAATCAAGTATTTGATCAAAAGGTAAACACATTCTAAATTCCTTTGCAAACCCACATGAATGTACTATCCCACAAGTTCATTGACAAGCCCACCAGGTTATTTATGAGCAGCCAGAGAGCAGAGACAGAAATGTTAAGCTAGCTTTCTCCTTTTATTCAGCCATGGGATAGTGCTGCCCAGAGTCAAGCCCTTCTTCAGTTGTAGTGTTCCAGAAACACCCAGAGGTGTGTTTCCATGGTAATTCTAAATTCACCCAAGTTGACAAGGAAAATTACCCATTGCATCTTGCATAATGATTGAAGGCCAGGCTTTCTTCCTCAAAGAAAAAAAAGTCTTGACTATTACTTAGCTATTTAATCTTCGACTTTTTTTTTTTTCAAATTAACCAGTCACTTTAATCCTATTGAAAATTTGATGAAAATTGCACTAATAAAAGTGAATAAAATTATACTAAGTTATATCAAATTTGCTAAATGACATCCTTATAATATTCTACTGTCTTATAGAGAACACAGTATGTTTCCTCATGTACTCAAATCTCCTAACTTTTTCAATAATATCTTTATAGTTTCCTTCCCATTAAGTCTTGCACATTTCTCATCAAAATTATATCTATCGAGGGCTGGGAAGATGGCTTAGTAGTTAAAGGTACTTGCCTGCAAAGCCTGCCAGCCCAGGTTCAATTTGGAAAGCACACATGCAAAGCCAGATGCAAAGTGGCACCTACACCTGGGATCCCTGTGATGCACATGTGACAATGGGAGGCAGAAGCAGGGAAACCTGACACTTTTGTTCCCAGTCTAGTAATTTGTCTACAATGACTAGAGACGCTGACCCAAAGAAGATGGAGCACAGTTTGAAGTTGCCCTCTGACCTACACACCGGTGTCATGCCAAGCACACCCATAACACACACACACATTAGTAACATTTTTAAAGGGATTATCTCTACTTCATGAGTATGTGAAGGAAAGTCGCACATCTCCTTGTCATTGTCTTTACTGACGCCTGCTCGTGTGTGAGGAAGTGTTCGATCATGCCACTGCCCAGTCCTGACCTGTGCAGCACCTCCTGGTGGCTCTCTCCAGCTCTTTCAGTTAGGGCACTGTCTGCATGACAATGGATCTGCCTCATCCTTCCCACAGACCATGTCCCCTGTCCCTTAGTTAGGTGTTACTGTATTGTGCCAAATTCTAAAATCATGCTGCTAAGAAAAAAGTCACAAAGGATGACAGTAATGAACTTCACACTGGTTCTAGTGAGGCTGCTGTGTGCTGCGTCATGAAGAACAATGGCGACTCCTGTCAGTACACTAACTCTTTATTTCAATCCTGTGTAGGGGAGGGGGAATGTGCGTGCACACAGGCCGTAGCACATATGTGCAGGTCAGGTGTCAGTCCTCACCTTGCCCTCTTGCTTGAGTCAGGGTCTCTTGTTCAAAGCTGCACATGCAAGCTGGTTGGCCCATAGCATCCAGAGATTCCCCCGTCTCCACTTTCCATCTCGCTATAGGGAACTAGAATTAGACACACGCTACCCGGTCCAGCTTTCCATGGGTTCTGGGCTCCAGGCTCAGGTTGTCGCACTTGCACAGCAAGTGCTGTTATTCAATGAGCCATCTCTCCAGCCTTAGGATACTCTTCATCATGTCAAGAAAAGATTCCTTTACTGAGTACGGAATAGAAAAGATCGTGGTCCTCTGGCTGCAGAGATGACTTAGCAGTTAAGGTGCTTGCCTGTGAAGGACCTATGTTTGACAGCTCAGGTACAGGCATGACAAGGAAGCCCTCAGCAAGGGTTAATCTGAGGTCCCAGGCAACTTCCCTCCAGCCAGAAGGTAGACGACATCGTCAGTCCACTCTGCAGATGAGGAAACAAAGCTCAAAGGGTTCATCAAGCACAGCACCAATGGGATGGATAAAGCCAGGGTTTTAATGAAGGCATGATTCTTGGATTTCTGCCAACAGCACAAAATGCTGAGAGCAAACATAAAACACTGGACTTCTGCCTTCTAAATGGCAATATCTTTGTCCCGGTGAGTGAGGCTTCCCCACTGCCTTCCCTACATATGGCCTGATCACATAGTGAAAAGGCATTAAGAGCTGTCACCAAGCACAGCACCATCAGTAGTACACTATCTCATCGCCACACCAGCCAAGCTGCTTTACAACTTGCACATCTCACGTCCTTTCACTTTTGAGGCCACTGGGACCCAAACTCTCAGCTTGTGGCAATGACCACCAGAACTCTTGCACAGGTCCCTCCTGTTCCTCTGGGCACCCTCTAAGTCCTAACTCTGTTCCCTTCCTTCCCTCTGATCACTGTTCACAGCATGGAGACAGCCTCCCCAAGTCCCCAGTCTACATCAGGTTTTCTCCATACAGGGCTTTCCAGCTTTCTCCTAGAAGCCAGTTCTACTCCTTAGAGTCCAGAAGCCCCTGACCATATGTAAACTGTAACGCAATCCTCCAGCTGGGCCAACCCTGAGTATTGGTCTGTCTGCCTGGGCTGATCACACCTGAAACATAAAGCACTGGCTGGAAATGCTGAACTCAACAGTCCCAAACACCTCTTAGTGAAACAGAGTGCAGCACAGAGGCTGGTTTGGGGGGCAGGCTGGCAGGCACCAGCTCCATCAAGGCCACAGAGCTGCGAAGGTGGGGTGGGCCAACTGAAGAGGGGGTACTCCTGACTGGTGAAATCTGCAGCAAAAGTAAGGCAGCTCTCTTCTGCCATCCTCCTCCACAGAGGCCCAAAATGAGTTGTGAGCAAATGGACATGACAGAACCAAAGCTGCAACCTTCAAAGTGTCCCAAAGGCCAGTGGCCTGCCACAGAGGGAGACCATTCAAAGCAGAACCAGGCACTCACAGGCCCCCATGCTGCAAAGGACAGGCCTTGGCTTTTGGCAACAACCTCCATGCTCTTCCCCACTTCCAAGAAGCATGTGATATCGCTGGCAGAGATGAATTCCCTTTGGGCAAGACATACACACTGAGGAATTCCCAGGCGACTCTGATGGATCAGGGAAAGGCTGCTTGCTGCTCTGGTTACAAGTTTTGGAACATGGACTCCTGGACAGCACCACAAACTCACCAAAGCAGATTGTTAACACTCTTTCCTCATCCTATGTGGTCAAAATCATCATTACTGCCCAGGCCTATCCACTTTAAAAAGACCAAATGAAAAACTTTCAACTTGAAAACAGCATCTGCCCTTCTGAACTAAAAACACAGCTGGGTGGTGGGGGAGACTGAAGCAGAAGGATCTCAATTTTGAGGTCAGCCAGCCAGGGCTACATAACACCAATCTCAAAAGAAGGGAAGGGGACCCTGATGGAGACAGAGTAGAGTGGATGTTCCTGGGGGCTTGGAAGCAGAGAGCTGTGTAAGGGAAACAGTGGCAGCAGGAATGGTGACAAGCTCCCAGAGAGAAAAATGGAGATGGTTACACACACGGTAAGTGTGCTTCATAGCTCTGGCCAGGCCCTAAAAAATGCCTACAAAAGTATTATAATATAGTATGTATGTTTTCAACAAGAACTGTCTCCAAACTTTACACAGGTTCAAATCCCAATTGCTGTATGCTCACAGAAAAACTTAGGGCCAAGTCCTCGTCTCTATCTCATTTTCCTCAGCTTTAAAGTAGAGATCAATGCTAGAAGCTCCCTCCACATAGGGCCATGGAGACGAGAGGAGCTAATTAAGAACTAGGAAGTGCTGGAGGCCCTCAGCGCCTCTGTCACCTCCTGCATGCCACACGGTGCTCTACTGCAAATACTCAATTTACCTTTTCCGGATATATTTACATGCAGGCATGAGTCATTCAATTTTTCAAAAGCATATATTGCCACTAATAAATACCAAACAGGCAAATTCAAAAGGAAAAAATTAAAGAACACAATAATCATTATTATTGTTAATTTTTTTCCTTGAAATATTTTCTCCACCACAACATAAAGGCAAATGCATCTAAAATTACTGAAAGGTTCAGATGGAAATCAAATCCTCAGAGTCACACCTCATGGGCTCAGGGGAGGACGTGACACTCACCAATCCAGCATTCCAAGCGTGCACAAGGCGTGGTCTTCACCACATCTGGAGGGTCCACACCCACGTTCAGGCACAGAACTAAGGCCACACTGACTGTCTTCATCTAGAAGCACAACAGAAGAAACACACATTTCAACATGGAGCAGAGCATGGGATTCCCAGTCTAACGTGTCCCTAGAACACCCTGCCCTCCCTGGCACTGGCACTCTAGCCCTTGAGGACAGAAGCACAGCTCAGAGAACAGGGCTCAGAGGAAGGAGACTGGTGGGGCAGCAGCTTTTCTCAAGCTTTCTCATGATAAAATTCCAGAAATCAAGTATTTGATCAAAAGGTAAACACATTCTAAATTCCTTTGCAAACCCACATGAATGTACTATCCCACAAGTTCATTGACAAGCCCACCAGGTTATTTATGAGCAGCCAGAGAGCAGAGACAGAAATGTTAAGCTAGCTTTCTCCTTTTATTCAGCCATGGGATAGTGCTGCCCAGAGTCAAGCCCTTCTTCAGTTGTAGTGTTCCAGAAACACCCAGAGGTGTGTTTCCATGGTAATTCTAAATTCACCCAAGTTGACAAGGAAAATTACCCATTGCATCTTGCATAATGATTGAAGGCCAGGCTTTCTTCCTCAAAGAAAAAAAAGTCTTGACTATTACTTAGCTATTTAATCTTCGACTTTTTTTTTTTTCAAATTAACCAGTCACTTTAATCCTATTGAAAATTTGATGAAAATTGCACTAATAAAAGTGAATAAAATTATACTAAGTTATATCAAATTTGCTAAATGACATCCTTATAATATTCTACTGTCTTATAGAGAACACAGTATGTTTCCTCATGTACTCAAATCTCCTAACTTTTTCAATAATATCTTTATAGTTTCCTTCCCCATTAAGTCTTGCACATTTCTCATCAAAATTATATCTATCGAGGGGCTGGGAAGATGGCTTAGTAGTTAAAGGTACTTGCCTGCAAAGCCTGCCAGCCCAGGTTCAATTTGGAAAGCACACATGCAAAGCCAGATGCAAAGTGGCACCTACACCTGGGATCCCTGTGATGCACATGTGACAATGGGAGGCAGAAGCAGGGAAACCTGACACTTTTGTTCCCAGTCTAGTAATTTGTCTACAATGACTAGAGACGCTGACCCAAAGAAGATGGAGCACAGTTTGAAGTTGCCCTCTGACCTACACACCGGTGTCATGCCAAGCACACCCATAACACACACACACATTAGTAACATTTTTAAAGGGATTATCTCTACTTCATGAGTATGTGAAGGAAAGTCGCACATCTCCTTGTCATTGTCTTTACTGACGCCTGCTCGTGTGTGAGGAAGTGTTCGATCATGCCACTGCCCAGTCCTGACCTGTGCAGCACCTCCTGGTGGCTCTCTCCAGCTCTTTCAGTTAGGGCACTGTCTGCATGACAATGGATCTGCCTCATCCTTCCCACAGACCATGTCCCCTGTCCCTTAGTTAGGTGTTACTGTATTGTGCCAAATTCTAAAATCATGCTGCTAAGAAAAAGTCACAAAGGATGACAGTAATGAACTTCACACTGGTTCTAGTGAGGCTGCTGTGTGCTGCGTCATGAAGAACAATGGCGACTCCTGTCAGTACACTAACTCTTTATTTCAATCCTGTGTAGGGGGGGGAATGTGCGTGCACACAGGCCGTAAGCACATATGTGCAGGTCAGGTGTCAGTCCTCACCTTGCCCTCTTGCTTGAGTCAGGGTCTCTTGTTCAAAGCTGCACATGCAAGCTGGCTGGCCCATAGCATCCAGAGATTCCCCCGTCTCCACTTTCCATCTCGCTATAGGGAACTAGAATTAGACACACGCTACCCGGTCCAGCTTTCCATGGGTTCTGGGCTCCAGGCTCAGGTTGTCGCACTTGCACAGCAAGTGCTGTTATTCAATGAGCCATCTCTCCAGCCTTAGGATACTCTTCATCATGTCAAGAAAAGATTCCTTTACTGAGTACGGAATAGAAAAGATCGTGGTCCTCTGGCTGCAGAGATGACTTAGCAGTTAAGGTGCTTGCCTGTGAAGGACCTATGTTTGACTCCCCAGATCCCATGTAAACCAGACGCACAAGGTACAGGGTTGCACATGCATACAAAGCGGGTGCACATGTCTGGAAATCAATTATAGTGGCTGGAGGCCCTGGTGCACCAATTCTCTCGCTCTCTCCCACTTAAAAAGGGGGGGGGGGCAGGCATGGTGGCACACGCCTTTAATCCCAGCACTCGGGAGGCAGAGGTAGGAGGATAACCATGAGTTCAAGGCTACCCTGAGACTACAGAGTGAATTCCAGGTCAGCTTGACCAAAACGGGGGGAGGGGAAGATTATGGTCCCTTCTATCCCTGCACTCCTGTCTCCAAGAGGACAGCACCCTCCACAGAGGGTGGAGGATCTTCTCACAATGAACCTGAGTCCTTTTACTTGTGTCAGAGGAAGGGCCAAGGGCCCATCCGAGAACAAGGAACCTGAGTCTGCCCTCCCGTGTTAGGAGAAAGGGCAGAGAATAGGCCGAGAGCCCATCCGAGAACAAAAGTAACTGCAATGCACTATCCATCTTCCAATTTAAGTGACCAGTGTCAATTTCCGCATGGAGCTCATCACGTTCTAGCAGATTTCATGGAAACATTTCTGTCATCTTCTCACAGCCATCGAGGACACTGCTACCACCTACCTATGACAGTTTTAGGCCAGATTCTCAGAGTCTCTCTTTTCATGGAAACATGGTCCCTACAATTCCGATTCTCCAGTGTTCAAAATAGCAGTGCCCTCACCCTCAGTCTCCCTTTGCCCAAAATCAACTGCAGGCAGAGAGAAGTAAATGGAAAATTCCAGAAATACACAACTCATACATGCTAGCTACACACCAGTCTCAGCAGAATAACAAAACTCTCCATCCTGTTACTTTGGGTGTGTGTCCACACTGTACATGCTGCCTGCCCACTAGTCAGATAAGAGCTATCTGTGTCACCAAATCCACTGTTCTGAATGATGGTGTTTGTTTTACCTAATGATATCCCCAAAGCATACAAGGAGTGAGGTTGGCTATTCAGACATGACAATGAAAAGCCACAAAGTGCTTCCTTTGAGGGAAAATGCAAAGTACAGTAACATAACATTGTCCTCTGTTGCTAAGCTACCGATGCTCTACTGGTTGATAATCACATCTCATCAGAGACGATGATGTATAGGAAAACACAGTACGTGGAGGGCTCAGCGCTGCCCTCAGTTTCAAGTACCCACTAGGGTCTCGGAACATATCCCCATGAATGTCGTACTTCATCACAGCTGAACTCTCCCCACTGTTTCTCATTTGATCCTTGGTCTGCAAAGAGAACCAAGAGTTTAGTTAAGGAAACAGTATCTGTGGCACACCCAAAGGATGCCACATTTCCCTCCTGGGCAAACCTAAGCTCTGTGGTACTGCCCTAAGATCAGCCTGCCAGGGCACTCTCTCCCGATGCACTGCCCGTCCTACTCAAGCGTCTTATGCCCCCAACAAGAAGGGCAGAGTGACTGTCTGGGCTGGCGAGGGACTTGTCAGTTATTCTGCTCTCACCACGGAGGTTCACAGCCGGGTGTGCACATCTGATTAATCATGGCCTCCACATAGCAACCACATTCCAAAAATTCTACATTAGTGATGTTTAATGACACAGCTATAGAAGTATTCAACGTACAGTTATCAAATTCAATGTGCTGAAACTGCAGAATATTACATTTCAACCACTTTGGACATTGAAACACTTCTACTCCAAAGTAATATAAAGTGAGGTAACATAGTTATACCCCCAGTGTCAAATTTTGAATTAGGAAAGACTGTCATTTTGAAAGCCAGGTATGACAGCACATGTCTGTAATCCCTGCACATCACAGACTGAAATAAGAAGACTGCCTTGAGTTTGAGGTCAGCCTGGGCTATATATTGAATGAGACCCTATTTCAAAAAGAAAACAAAAACAAAAAGCATATCATTTTGAGAAACTATAATAAGACTAAGTGATTACTTCCGATGCATGACCTTGAACACGTGGGGTAATACAATCTCTTCTAAACAAATTAGAGATGGTGGGGTTGAGCTCTTAGAAACCAAAGATTCCCAAGTCTTGCCCCAAAGACCTTAAAGCACCTTGTGTTCTAGGTGGGAAAGGCTGGGCCCTATGGTTGCTGAAGGCAGTTTCCGCTAGAGTCCTCTCTGCCAGAAGTATTCTGAAACACAGCATTGTTCAGAATTCAGGAAGGACATGCTAACCCCATACCAAGCTCATATGATACACCCCGAGGGTCTGGGACAGCACATGTATTCAACAGCACTAACACTACCCAGAGAGACACACAAAGATGGAGTCTCTGCCTGATCAGTATCTCCATCCACAGGCTCACCCCATCCACATGAAAACCTGTGCAGGCAATGTGTGCCACCTCAGTGGTTAGGAATTCATGCCTGTCACCATCTAAAGACTCAGTCAAAGCCAGGCACTCGAGAGACAGAGGTAGGACGATCACCATGAGTTCGAGGCCACCCTGAGACTACATAGTGAATTCCAGGTCAGCCTGGGTTAGAGTGAGACCCTACCTCAGAAAAAAAAAGAAAAGAAAGAAAGAAAGGGGAAAAAAGACTCAAATCACAAAGGCTGTCGTAATGTTTTCCAATTTCACTGATTTGGGGGGAAAAAATCTACTTTTTTGCCAGGCGTGGTGGCGCACGCCTTTAATCCTAGCACTCGGGAGACAGAGGTAGGAGGATCCCATGAGTTCGAGACCACCCTAAGACTACATAGTGAATTCCAAGTCAGCCTGAGCTAGAGAGCGAGACCCTACCTCATAAAACAACAACAACAAAAAACATCTACTTTTTAAAAAGGTGATCAAGTGTGAATAAAATTTCACAAGCTGCCCTCCCCTAATATCCCAGTCACTACTGTGTAGAACAAGGACAGAGAGAACATGTGTTCAGATGCCCAATCATGCAGTGACATCCCCACCACTGTGAGACACAGGACATGTGTTCCTATGACCAACCATGTTACAACACTCCAAAACTGCGTGCGGGATGAGGACACAGGACATGTGCTCAGCTGCCCAATCAGTGCTGTGGCTCATGCGTCACCTGCATGCATGGAATGAGATAGGAAGCAGGCCAGAGGGTTCTCCACCAGTGTTGCAACCTGCACTGTTCCCTGTTTGTGGACAGAGCCGCCCACTCCCAGGAGTACTCATTAGGATGTGGGGCGTCAAGAAAAGCTCGGCAGAGCTGGGCTACACAGATGCATAATTCATAAACACAGTAGAAACCGAAGCATACAGCAAAGAGAGGAGGAGAGGGGAGGCTAGAAGGGAAAAGCAGCCTGCCTCCACCTCCAACCAAAGATGGCTGGGAAGAGGCAAACAAGCAGCCTGGCAAGGAGCACATCAAACAGATCTGCAACAAAGCCTCAGCCCAGCGAGCGGGCTGGTGCCAGTGGCCCGGGCCTGGGACATTCCCTGGTCTGTTCCTGCCATGGGAACTGGAAATGAATCCAAACGTTCTGGAATTTACAAACCTGGTTGGTTACTCTGAGCCAGAAGCCTAATTAGGTTTAAGTACACTTCTTTTAAGGCCAAATATTGTTCCTGTTACACTGCTGTTAATATCTGCCTCCACCCCTACAAACAAACCTGAGAGAAAGGAAAGGAAAAGGCAAGAAGTAAGTTTCCAACATCAAAGTCAGTCAGCCTCATCCACTGTTGCTGTCTCAAGCATGCTCCCTGGGCCCTCCTGCCTTCACACCAGGCAAAATGCCCAGGAGACTCTGCGAGCTTAGTTCTGACATCAGACAGCCTAGAGGTGTTTGTTTTCTAAGTGAAAATAAAGCACTATAGACAAGTCTCAGAACAGGAATCTTACAGCTCACTTTAAAGGTGTCGGATTTGTCTGAAGTAAATTGTAGATATAATTGTTCAAAAACACTAAAGAGTTTCTTTTCAGTGGCTTTCTATGCCAGCACACTTCTGTGGTTCTTACAGTCTGGATAGGTGATTAGCCCCAGCCTTTATGACCCAGGCCACTGTACCTGGGGCTTTTGGGGTGTCAGGCCACAGCAAGGGACTCCACAAGAACCATTTCTTTGCCTGTTCCCTTTTTTTGTTTTGTTTTTTGAGGTAGGGTCTCACTGGCCCAAGCTGACCTGGAATTCACTATGTAATCTCAGGGTGGCCTCGAACTCTAGGTGATCCTCCTGCCTCTGCCTCCTGAGTGCTGGGATTAAAGACATGTGCCACCACGCCTGTTCTTGTAACCCCTCACAAGGCACAATTAAAAGGCATCTTCTAAGTGTTACATGGAAGAATGTTGAACAGCCTTTATAAAACAATCTTCAGGTTGCAAAACTGTAAGTTAGTTTGGTTGGTACACAGGTGGACTCTGGTATATGAATCACATGTCAGTCCATTACTAAGACACATTCTCAAAGAGTGTTACACGGCCTAGCACAAACCTGAGTGAACGAAAAGAAAAAGGCACAAAATGGCATCCATAAGTATTACTCCAGCTATGCACACAGAGGTCACAAGTGGTTTTGATCTCTGGGGAGAAGAAATGTGAATGATCCCTTTTCTCTTCTTTAAAACTGGCCTTTGGAGCGGGCTGCGATAATTTCAAATTTCCAACTATATTATTACTTTGGGAGGAGAACATAAAATTTTTTTATTATTATTTATTTTTGGAGAGAGACACAGAGAGAGACAGAGAGAGAGGGAGAGGGAGACAGATAGAGAATGGGCGCGCCAGCAGTCTCTCAGCTGCTGTGAACGAAATCCAGATGTGTGCGCCCCCTTGTGGGCAAGTGCAGCATTGCGCCCTTGCGTCACTTTGCATCTGGCTAAACGTGGGACCTGGAGATTGGAACCGGGTTGTTAGGCTTAGCAGGCAGGCACCTTAACTGCTAAGCCATCTCTCCAGCCCGATTTTTTAAAAATATTTTATTTAGTTAGTTATTAGAGAGTGAGGAGGTGGAGGACCTCCAGATGTATGCACCACCATATGCATCTGGCTTATGTGGGTCCTGGAGAATTGAACCAGGGTCCTTTGGCTTTGCAGGCGTGCGTCTTAACTGCTAAGCCATCTCTCCAGCCCAAAATTTTTTACTTGCAATAGCCAGTGAGTTTCTTCACAAGTGTGCGTTTGTGGATATGCAATGTTCACTGCACTTACTTGGCTGGCTGAAGCATAAATGAGCATGTGCAGCACCAAGAAAGCTGGGGCAGAGACGGGAAGCACCAAGTGCCCTCGGAGGTAGAATCTAGGCCTGAGAATCCCCTGTGACCAACAAACACTGGGCTCACAAACCAACAAGCAGAGTACTGGCCTATAGTTTTCCTGGCACCTTCCCACCAGTGTGCAAAACAGGGCCTCTGCTGACATGTCTTTCATGGGAACAAGATTCTCCAACTCAGTAAGTGGACTGGGTCCAAAGCTATTCAGAGATTGCTTTTTCTGATCAAATGCTCCACTACAGGTTTACTTCTCTTAATGTACATTAAAATTTGCAGTCCTGAGCTGGAGAGATGGCTTAGCCGTTAAGGCGCCTTCCTGCAAAGCCTAAGAACACGTGTTCAAATCTCCAGATCCCACGTTTAGCCAGATGCAAAAGTGATGCAAGCACACAAGTGCACAAGGGGGCGCATGTGTCTGGAGTTCATTCACAGCGCCTGAAAAGGCCCTGATGTGCCTATTCTCTCTCTCTCTCTCTTTCTCTCTCTCTCTCTCTCTCTCTCTCTCTCTCTCTCAAAAGAATTAATTAATTAGTGGTCCTGCTGGGAGACTCATTCATCGCCGGAGCCAAGTTTCCCTTCCCTCTCCATTACCCAGGACTCCTCATCCATGGTTCTGGTTCAGAAAAGCAATCCTAAGGCAAAGACACACAGGCTAAATCATAAGCTTGAGGCACTTCTTGGTGTGAGTTTCAGGGGCTGAGAAAGCTTTGTTCCTCTACTCACAACAGCCTCCAGGCTGGGCCAATGTGACTTGTGAGGTGATCCCCAGTGCTCTGTGGAGGGGTGGGGCCGTTCACAACCACAGGGGCTTTAGGGGAAGGACTCTCCCACAGCCCATTGTGGCTGCCAAGGCAGAACCATGGTGAGAGAGATGCTTCAGGAAGACACTGAAGAGGCCGGGGTGGAGCTCCAGCCAAGAAGTTGCCTGGTAAACTGGGAAGGCTTGAGCTAGGTGTGGCAAGAGTAGAAAGGGGAAAGAGAGAGACTTCTGTTTCAAAGAGAATTGGTTAACAGCAGGTGCTACGAGTGGGCAGCCAGAAGAAAGACCCACTAAGGCTTCCACGGCTGCAACCAGTAATAGGACATGCACTCATAGCACAAGCCACCTCTTTCACACCCATGAACTAACACCTTGTATCTTCCTAGGGTAAAGACCAAAATAACTATGTCCTCAGACTGCCTGGCATGGGCCACATGTGACTTAAACTCCACACTACTGGCCAAGAAACAGATTTGGAGCCCATAGCACCAGGCAGTAGCAGCTTCTAAAATTCCTAAGTCAGGCCCTTGGGTTCTCCAAAGATCCTTGGGCACACTGTTTTCTGCTTTACCTAGTGCAGTCAATTTTGCTGCCTATATAAGCATGGTGGCTCAGTGAACCTCACCTTAATAAAACAATGTCAGAACAACACCCCGTGACTGAACTGCTCAAAGGAATTCCAAATGAGAAATTATCACAGGACAGGGCCAAAGGGAGGAAGGATTATAAACAGGAAATAGCAAATGGTAGTATTTCAATTTCTTTAAGTCCTGGAGGCAATGCCGACAGCACACAAGAATATCCTTTAGGGATTACTGACACTAAGCCAAGCTGACAGGAAACCATGGTACACACTCAGGTCCATGGCCCAGAATTTAACCAACACAGGGTGCACACAGCTGCCTCAAAGCTTCCCTTTGCAGGGTTTTAAGACCTAAGCAGTGAGATATATTCCACTCTTTCCATATCCACATTCCTTCTTGACGGTCTTCGCAATTCTAAAATTTATTTATTTGTTTGCAAACAAAGAGATAAAAGACAGAGACAACAGGCATGCCAGGGCTTCCAGACGCTGCAGAAGAACTCCAGACATGTGCACCACTTTGTGCATCTGGCTTTATATGGGTACTGGGGAGTCAAACCTGGGTCATTAGGCCCCACAGACAAGTGCCTTAACTACTGAGCAATCTCTCCAGCCCCAGTCTTTGCAATTTTAACAGCCCAAAGTTTTTTGGTTTTTTTTTTTTCTTTAACACTCTGTCTGGTCCAATCTTGGAAAAGTGTTAAAAAAAAAAAAAAACAGGCATGGTGGTGCACGTCTTTAATCCCAGCACTCAGGAGGCAGAGGTAGGAGGATCACCATGAGTTTGAGGCCAGCCTGAGCCTACATAGTGAATTCCAGGTCAGCCTGAGCTAAAGACAGACCCTACCTTGAAAAACTTAAAAAAAAAAAAATGCAACAAACTGAAGAAAAACAGGGTGGAGATTTAGCCCAGTGAAAGAGCACTTGTCTATCAAGCACAAGGCCCTGGCTTCAGTCCTCAGCACAAGGAAAGAGGGAGGAAAGGAGGGAGGGAGGGGGCAGGCAGGCAAGCAGGTAAGTAAGCTAGCTAGGTAGCTGCATTTTATCACAAATTCAGTGTCATGGGCTGGAGGGATGGCTAGCAGTTAAGGCATTTGCCTACAAAGCCAAAGGACCAGGTTCAATTCCCCAGGACCCACATTAGCCAGATGCACAAGGGGGTCCATGCATCTGGAGTTCCAATGCAGTGGCTGGAGGCCCTGGCGCACCCATCTCTCCCTCCCCCCTCCCCCTCTTTCTCAATCAAATAAATAAAAATATAATATAAAAAAATTGAGTGTCACATCTGAATACAGCAACTCCTATGCCTACAAACAGGCCTGCAAGTCCAGTGGTTTTCTACAAGGACAACCAAGCAAAAGAGCTACCACAGAAATCACACAGAAGTCTTCCTGCCAGGTGCAGTGGTGCATACCTGTAATCCCAGCCAACAGGTCAGGAAGGTGGCTACAAACTGAGGTCAGCCTAGACTACACAGCAAAAAAACAGGCTAGCCAGGGCTACAGACCCGTCTCTAAAACAAAACAAAAATCTTTTCCTGAAATATTTAAGCAGTACCTCAAGCCTATCTAGAGATGCTTAGATGTCTTTCTTTGAACAAGAAAACGAGTTTGAAAACAGCATTCTTCAGAAACATTTCACCACAGAGTGTCATCCATGAAACACTGAAGACGGGCTTCTTCTGGGAAGCATCAATGCTGGACCCATGGGACAACCCAAGCATGCTTCACTCAGACCACTATTGGCTTGGTATTATTTGAAGGTGGGCACCTCCTCAGCTGTGGCACATCCACCAAGCCTTGCTTGCCTTTGGACCTGCAGTGCCTGGGACCTTTGCTACCATGAAGATAAAGCAAGGTGACAGTGTAAGATCCACTCTACTAGAGCAATGCCTGTAGAGGAAGCTGCCGTAACACCATGAAGAATCACATCCTGTAGTCACAACTCTGGGCTGCAAGTGCACTCCCTGAAGCCCCATGGGGGAACACCAAGTGCACACTTCACCTCTGCTGTCGTTATCCAGCCAGCACAGCCCAGCAGAGATCCCAACACTGCTGCAAAAGTGCGCCTCGCTATTAGGCCACAATAGCACTTTTTAAATTTATTTTTTAACTGACACAGCTACAAAAATTATGCATGATAATAGGCTACTTTGCACGATGCTTCAATCAGATTAAATGCACCCACGTCCTCGCACATTTATCATTTCTTTATGAAAAGGGAATTCTAGACCCTTTCTTCCAGCTGTACAAAATATACCATACAGTGCTGAGAGTGCTGCCACACTCCCTTTCTGGCTATATGAGCAGACTGTCCCTGCTCACTTCTTTAAAAAAATGTTTTATTTTTATTTATTTGAGAGAGAAAGAGAGAATGGGCACCACCAGGACCTCCAGCCACTGCAAAGGAACTCCAGACAAATGCACCACCTTGTGCATTTGGCTTACGTGGGTCCTGGGGCTTTGCTGGCAAGCGCCTTAATTGTGAAGCAATTTCTCCAGCCCATTGCTCACTTTTTTTTTTTTTTTTTTTTTAGACCATTGCTCACTTTTTGAGTGAAGTAATATCCCTCCTGGGATGGCTCATGGCATTGAAACATTAGGCCCAATAAAAGTCTTATCTTAAAAGTGGCTTTACTGATTTTGTATCTTTTTTGCTAAAAGTGGGCTAAGCTGATAGCACAAAGCCTGAGTGGTGGAAGCGGTGACAGAGTGGTAGCAGTGGCAAAGGAAGAAGTGGCAAGAAGACAGCTGAAGAGCTACCAGGGCAGGAAGCAGAGCAAAAGATTTAAAGAGTGAAAGAAGGTAAGTTGTGGGTCCAGTCAGTCACTACAAGAGTTCTGGGAACTAATGACCATAAGCCTAGGGTGACCTTCAGAGCAGTAATGCTAGTCAGTCAAGGCACAAGGGTCCCCACACCCTAAGCCATAACAATAGCAGGTGCTGCCCGAGATTGCCACTCAATGCTCGAAGCTGAATGTTGTCAAAGCTGCCCTTCATCTATAGACAGTGCCAGTCTGCCCTGAACTGATGCCAGTGAACAGTCAACTTGACACGCTCTGCATAAACACACATACATGTGTTCACAAACACATGCATGTGAGTATTCACCTACACACATATACACAAAACTACTCCCCCCAATGTCCACAGACATTATGGCCCTGTATCTCTGAAGTTTTAATTGAAGCTTATTTAAAAATCATCAAAGAGGCTGGGCACGGTGGTGCACACTTTAATCCCAGCACTCAGGAGGCAGAGGTAGGAGGATCGCCTGGAGTTCGAGGCCACCCTGAGATTAAATAGTGAATTCCAGGTCATCCTGAACTAGAGTGAGACCCTACCTCAGAAAACAACAACAAAAAAAAAAAAAAAAAAAAAAAAAAAAAAAAAACTTCAAAGAGGGCTGGAGCAAATGGTTCAGCAGTTAAGGCGCTTGCCTGAGAGGCCTAAGGATCAAGGTTCAATTGCCCAGGACCCATGTAAGGCAGATACACAAGGCAGCACATGCATCTGGAGTTTGTTTGCAGTGGCTAGAGGCCCTGGCATGCTCAATCTCTCTATCTTTTTTTGTTTGTTTCCAGCCCAGGCTGACCTGGAATTCACTCTATTCTCAGGGTGGCTTCAAACTCATGGCAATCCTCCTACCTCTGCCTCCTGAGTGCTGGAATTAAAGGCGTGCACCACCACACTCGGCTTCTCTCTCCCTCTCCCTCTCCCTCTCCCTCTCTCTCTCTCTCTCCCCCTCTCTCTTTTTCCTCTCCCTTCCTAAAATAAATAAATTAATTAATTAAAAAAATATATATCTAGGGCTGGAGAGATTGCTTAGTGGTTAAGGCACTTCCCAGCAAAGCCTAAGGACCCATGTTCGACTCTCCAGTTCCTACATTAGCCAAACACACAAGGAAGCACATGTGCACAATATGGTGCTCGCATCTAGAGTTTGATTACAGTGGCTAGAGGCCCTGGTGAGCCAACTCTCTCCCTATCTCTAATTTAAAAAATATATATCTATTTGTATATGTGAGCATGTTTGCCACAGTGGGCATATGGAGATCAAAGAGAGATGGCTTAGCAGTAAAGGACTTGCCTGCAAAGCCTAAGGACTCACGTTTGACTCTCCAGGTCCCACATAAGCCAAACATACAAAGTGACACAAGCACACAAAGTCACACATGCACACAAGGGGATGCACATGTCTGGAATTCCATTGCAGTGGCAGGGGGAATAAAGAAAAAAAAAAACCTTTGAGGTGTCTAGGCTCCATCTTTAAGAAAGGGTCTCTGGCCACTGTGAATGAACTGCCAGGCTGTAAATAAGCACCAGGCTTTCTGGTCCAGGAGCCTCAAGAGTCTCCTACTGCCATAGGTGCTCTGGAATCACAGATGATGTTATACATCATTTTACATCTAGCTTTACATGGGTGCTAAAGAATTGAACCTGGGCCTTTAACTCCTGAGCCATCTCTCCAGTCCCTTGTTTCATTTCTTCAAGAAAGCTCTAAATGATAGCATCAGCAGAGCTGGGAGTGTGAACAGACAGACATGATGGGATACCTCCAAACCATCAGTTTTCTAGGCATAATGCTATGCTGTTGTTATGGTCTGAAAGGAGGACATCCTTTATCCTTGCAAGGGCACACAGATGTGTGCAGGAAGAAGTCATGCTGTACACTTTTCAAATTTCAAATGACTCACATACAAATAAGAAATGAGAACAAAAGAGCAAACTGGACAAAATGTGAAACCCTGTGGGCTCTAGTGGAGGGTGGGCGGAGTTCACAGCCCACCCCTTCAATTCTACTTAGAGGGAAGTTTTCACAATGAAGGCTGGGAAGCAATCCATCTGAACAAAAACAAAATTAATCACAAGACTCCAAGTAAAAATGCATTCTATTGCTTTCCACCAGCTTCTAAGTGAAAAAAAAAAATAGCATTTTTGTTTCCAACAAATTCTAAAAACTGTTGCACTCAGCAGACTGCACTTGCACACTCCTCAGGGCTGGCACAGGGGCAGCAATGTACAGACATCAACACCTTCCCTGCTACTCTCACAAAAATGACCTATAGCTTGATGCTGCCTTGAGAACTTTCTAGGTTTCCTTTCCTTCCCTTCAAGAGACAACTCTATCAAGTCAGGAAAAGGTCTCTTTGGTGGGCTTCTTCAAGCTCCCTGTGCACTCACTCTCTGAGTGGAGGGAGCAAAGCATGGAGGCCGTGGACCTCTGCAGAGTCACCGTGGGGCCCTCCACCATGAGTAAGGGAACAGAGTTCCTCCTGACACAGAGCTACGGGCCCTGCCACCAGGGGGCAGAGGACATACAGCTGCACAGGGAGCCCTCCTGAGCCCTTCCTGCTCACAACACACATACCCACTCTACTTAATGAGCTTGCTAACTGACAACAGTGAGAATGTTGTTACATTCTTACACAAATGACATAGACAGAATTCAGAGATGTTTCTGTCTGTATCATCATTTTGTTGTATAATCAAAAGTTTGAGAGCCGGGCATGGTGGCGCACTCAGAACTGCTGTGCAGGATGAGGATGCAGGACATGTGCTCAGCTGCCCAATCGGTGCTGTGGCTCATGCGTCACCTGCATGCATGGAATGAGATAGGAAGCAGGCCAGAGGGTTCTCCACCAGTGTTGCAACCTGCACTGTTCCCTGTTTGTGGACAGAGCCGCCCACTCCCAGGAGTACTCATTAGGATGTGGGGCGTCAAGAAAAGCTCGGCAGAGCTGGGCTACACAGATGCATAATTCATAAACACAGTAGAAACCGAAGCATACAGCAAAGAGGATCGCCATGAGTTCGAGGCCACCCTGAGACGACATAGTGAATTCCAGGTCAACCTGGGCTAGAGTGAGACCCTACCTCAGAAAAAAAAAAAAAGTTTCATGCTGGCCATGGTGGCATATGCCTTTAATCCTAGCACTCGGGAGGCAGAGGTAGGAGGATCACCATGAGATCAAGGCCACCCTGAGACTACATAGTGAGTGAAAAAAAAGAAAAAGAAAAAACCTGACAAGAGGGCTGAAAAGGTGGCTCAGTGGCAGTGTGCTTTCTGTTTCTGTGCAAGCATGAGGGGCTGAAGGATCCTAAAAAGCCAGAGTTCAAATCTCCAGATCCTACATAAACAGCTGGGCGTGATCACACACACCTGTAACCCCAGCCCCCACAGAGAGGCCCACAGCTCCAGAATCAATAAAGAGATTTTGGCTCATAAACAAGATATGACAGAAGAGTGATGGAGTGGGACACCGACATTCAACTGGGCTCACCACAGGTGAGTGTTCCCCCACCCCTGCCACAGGCAAGAATACAGGCTGCCACCCCCTCCTCCCCCACATGACATTACACACAGACCCAAGCAAATTTTTTAAAGGGGGGCGGTGAAAGAAAAGCAACCCCGTAAGCAGGAGTCTGTCCTCTCCCTGCTGTCCCCAGGCAGGTGAGCCCAGGGTGCTGCCCTGTAGCAGCAGAACAGGCTCTCACTATGGGCTGTTCTTGCACTTACTTGGTCAACATCACTTTGAAGATGCCAACTTCAATTCTGTCTTTTAACATCTACTGGTACATGTAATGGCTCTATGAAAACAATTTCATAACTTACCTACACATATATTTCCTAAAAACAACCCCACAGATTCTTGCTTATACATTAATTGATGCTTTTGTTCATGTCCAGATTTAAAAAAAAAAAAAAAAAAAAAAAGAAGCTTCCAGCTACTGGCTGTCATGAAGACCAACAGCTTCCTCCCGGGCAACGCAGAACACTGACTGTGGCTCCTGGACACAATGTGTGGCTCACAAGCAGCTCTCCTGCTCCATTCCATTCACAATAAGTGACTGGGAACTTGGTGCTGGAGAGTCCTGGCTTTCTGAAAGTAGACTGTACTTACTGCCTGCCTTCTCCGATAGCCTGCCACACTGGTGACCCCTCTTCACAATGACCTTGCACTGGCCTCCTCGTGTCTCAACCATCACCTCACCACCCAACCCTGCTCTACTAGTATCTCCATCAGCAACCATCAATGCTCCATCCCCCAGTCCTGGCCATTCTTTCCCAACTAGCATCCACTCAGCACTGCACCTCCCCTTAATTCAGGCCCTCAGCTGACCTCTCCTTCATCCCTCTCCATCTGCCCTGCAGTAGCCCATCCTAGGTCAAAGTGACAGGGTGCCTTCTTACCTGGCTCCCTGCCACCCAGAAAGCACTTCAGCCCTCCATGACTTGCTGAAAGTTGCCAAACTATTCCGCTCCCTGCGACTTGGGCCACTCTTCGCTCACCATCTGTCTCACTGCCTCAAGACACCTTCACTGAGACCCATCACGGGTCCTGGGCCCATTCTTCCAAAGCAAGGTCTCCACCAGGAGCCCCAGCATACCGTGTGACACTCTGTACTGGACTCTTCCCACAACTACACATAAGATTCACTCTCCAGAGATTGTGACACATGTGCGCCCACACACGTACACAGGTGAACACGAGGATTACAGCCACAGGGAGCTTTTGTAATGACCAGCAGCAGATAGGCACCATTGTCTGCAGGTGGGCTATGGCAGACATCTGAGAAACCCTGATGAGGCCACAACACATACCCTGGCAGGGAAGAGCTGCTGGGCTGGGCTGCACACCCCACTGTGCCACATTGTGCCCAAGTCCCAGGTAGTAGTGACATGAGGGTCACTTTGATGGACAGCAAGGCTCTGCACTTGCACATCATCTCCTGCAGCACCTCTAAGTGCTCAAGGACACTGAGACATCCACAAGTACCCACACAGGTGTGAGAAACCAACATGTAAGACAAAGGTGTTTCACTGACTGGTCACACATGTTGGGAGGGTGGAGCAAGGCTCATCTCCATACCACACTAGGAAGGAGCCAAGACTTACATGAGAAAAGCTCAAGACAGGGAGAACACCCAAACATTCCAGGGGAGTCGAAACATATGCTATGAAGTAATATAAATAACATAGAAGGAAATGGTGAAAAGTTGACTGAAGTTTTAGACTTTCTGAAGAGTGAGTGCACTCAGGTTTCACAGATTTAGCAAAGTGTGCACTCATCTAGAGATGACCAAATTATCAGAAGCCACTATGTGTCAAAGGGAAGGAGAAAACGACAGTTAAGAAGAAAGAAAAAAATCAATGTGAAAACCAAAAAACATAGTAATTCCTAAAAGAAAAACTTAAACAGCCAACACATGAGAGCTTACTCCACCCTCCTGACGGAAACACAGACAAGGCCACGGTTCATGTCACAAGGATGGAAAAAGCCTTCAAGGATGACACCTAACATGACAGGATGCAGGTGGACAGGAATGCTCAAGCCCTCCTGGACCACAGACAGTAACTACCTCTTAGAGGAGAATTTTGACAACATGATAACCCTGAAGAATCCATCACTCCATAACTCAATTCCAGGAACAGACAAGCTGCACACCAGGAGAAAGGCTCCGCAAAGCACACATCCTGCAAAGGTACAGCTGTTGTGGAAAACGGTCTAGCAGCTCCTTAGCAAACTACACATGCAACTGCACACCCAGCGGAGGCCCTCCTGGGCGTTTATCTCAGAAAGGTGAAATCTTGTGTTCAGGAAAAACCATATATAAGCGTTCACAGCAGCTTCATTCATAAGAGAACAAACCCTGCCATCCTTCAGGGAGTAAATGGTTGCACAACAGTGGCCGTCCTCACCACAGATTCCATTCAGTAATAAAAAAGAACAGACTTAGCAATATGGATAAATCTCATGGGAAATTCTCTGGGGGGAGGGGAGCCAATCCCCAAAAGCTAGATAGATACTGCATGATTCAAGTATATAACATTCTTAAAATGACAAAGTTAAAGAAACAAAGCCCTATGAGTGGCTGTGGGGGCTGCAGAGGAAGCAGGGGTTCTGTGGTGTGAAATGCCCCACCTCACCTTAGGCCGTGATGCTAAGAGTATCTTTTGGTTTTGGTTTGAGACAGGATCTCAGTGGATAGCTAGTTTGGCCCGAAACTTCCAATCCTCCTGCCTCAGCCTCCCAAGTGTTGGAAGCACAGGAATGCACCACCATGCCTAGGTTACTACTGTACCGTTTTCAACAAGAGTATAGAATTTCAATGTTACTGCTGGGGAAGCTAGGGGACAGGTATGTTGCATCACTTTTATTCATGAAACTGCATGTGAATCTATAATCATTTTAAAATAAAATTAACTTAAAACAGAAAAGTGCTTGGTGTTTCTTCTTTGTATAGCTGAAAACCTGCTTTTTTTTGGCGGGGGGAAAGACTTGTTTTTTTCCAGGTATGGTCTCATTGTAGTCCAGGCTAATATAAAACTCACTCTGTACTCCCAGGCTGGCCTGGAACGCACAGTAACCCTCCTACCTCAACCTCCTCAGTTCTGAAGGCGAGCGCATGCGTGTGCATGTACGTGTGTGCGTGCAGTATTGTGCACCCACAACCTCCTCAGTTCTGGGATTAAAGGCAAGCGCATGTGTGTGCATGTATATGTATGCATGCATGTAGTATTGTGCACATACAACCTCCTCAGTTCTGGGATTAAAGGCAAGCGCATGCATGTGCATGTACGTGTGTGCGTGCATGTAGTATTGTGCACACACAACCTCTTCAGTTCTGGGATTAAAGGTGAGCATGTACGTGTGCGTGTGCATGTAGTATTGTGCACCCACAACCTCCTCAGCTCTGGGATTAAAGGCGAGCGCATGTGTGTGCATGTACGTGTGTGCATGCATGTAGTATTATGCACATACAACCTCCTCAGTTCTGGGATTAAAGCGGCGCATGTGTGCATGTACGTGTGTGCGTACAGTATTGTGCACACACAACCTCTTCAGTTCTGGGATTAAAGGTGAGCATGTACGTGTGCGTGTGCATGTAGTATTGTGCACCCACAACCTCCTCAGCTCTGGGATTAAAGGCGAGCGCATGTGTGTGCATGTACGTGTGTGCATGCATGTAGTATTATGCACATACAACCTCCTCAGTTCTGGGATTAAAGGCGAGCGCATGCGTGTGCATGTACGTGTGTGCGTACAGTATTGTGCACACACAACCTCTTCAGTTCTGGGATTAAAGGTGAGCATGTACGTGTGCGTGTGCATGTAGTATTGTGCACCCACAACCTCCTCAGCTCTGGGATTAAAAGCGCATGTGTGTGCATGTGTGTGCATGCATGTAGTATTATGCACATACAACCTCCTCAGTTCTGGGATTAAGCGGAGCATGCGTGTGCATGTACGTGTGTGCGTACAGTATTGTGCACACACAACCTCTTCAGTTCTGGGATTAAAGTTGAGCATGTACGTGTGCGTGTGCATGTAGTATTGTGCACCCACAACCTCCTCAGTTCTGGGATTAAAGGCAAGCGC
This sequence comes from Orientallactaga sibirica, assembly GCA_036365145.1. NCBI lineage: Eukaryota > Metazoa > Chordata > Mammalia > Rodentia > Dipodidae > Orientallactaga > Orientallactaga sibirica. The sequence continues at coordinate 2,925,196 of JAEOAD010000013.1, forward strand.
ATGTGTGTGCATGTATATGTATGCATGCATGTAGTATTGTGCACATACAACCTCCTCAGTTCTGGGATTAAAGGCAAGTGCATGCATGTGCATGTACGTGTGTGCGTGCATGTAGTATTGTGCACACACAACCTCTTCAGTTCTGGGATTAAAGGTGAGCATGTACGTGTGCGTGTGCATGTAGTATTGTGCACCCACAACCTCCTCAGCTCTGGGATTAAAGGCGAGCGCATGTGTGTGCATGTACGTGTGTGCGTGCATGTAGTATTATGCACATACAACCTCCTCAGTTCTGGGATTAAAGGCGAGCGCATGTGCGTGCATGTATGTGTGTGCGTACAGTATTGTGCACATACAACCTCCTCAGTTCTGGGATTAAAGGCGAGCGCATGCGTGTGCATGTACGTGTGTGCGTGCAGTATTGTGCACCCACAACCTCCTTAGTTCTGGGATTAAAGGTGAGCGCATGCATGTGCATGTACATGCATGTAGTATTGTGTACCCACAACCTCCTCAGTCTGGGATTAAAGGTGAGCGCATGTGTGTGCATGTACATGTGTGCATGCAGTATTGTGTACCCACAACCTCCTCAGTTCTGGGATTAAAGGCAAGCGCATGCGTGTGCATGTACGTGTGTGTGTGCAATATTGTGCACCCACAACCTCCTCAGTTCTGGGATTAAAGGTGAGCGCATGTGTGTGCATGTGCGTGCATGCAGTATTATGCACACACGGGAGGGACAGAGGAAGATGTCAGGTGTTCTCCTCTATCACTCTTCCACCTTATTTCCTTGAGACAGAATCTCTCACTGAACCTGGAAGTCAGCATTGTTTGACCAGTGAGCCACCATGATCCTCTCTCTACCAGTCTCACCACTGGTGTTACATGGCCTGTCCTGATTTTTACAGGACTGCTGGGTCTTGAACTCTGGTCTTCATGTTTGCAAAGCTCTTACCTAATGAGCCAACTCCCCAGTCCCAAAACTTTTTTTTTTTTTTTTTTTTTTTTTTCGGTTTTCAAGGTAGGGTCTCACTCTAGTCCAGGCTGACCTGGAATTCACTATGTAATCTCAGGGTGGCCTCGAACTCATGGTGATCCTCCTACCTCTGCCTCCCGAGTGCTGGGATTAAAGGTGTGCGCCACCACACCTGGCTTTTTTTTTTTTTTGGGGGGGGGGTTTCTTCGGTTTTTTGGTTTTTTGAAGTAGGGTCTCACTATAGCCCAGGCTGACCTGGAATTCACTACGTAGTCTCAGGGTGGCCTCGAACTCTTGGTGATCCTACCTCTGCCTCCCGAGTGCTGGGATTAAAGGTGTGCACCACCACGCCCGGCTCCCAGAACCTAGTCTTAACCCCCAGCTCCAGAGCATTTGAGCACTAGGGACTGTATTAACTATTGTCAGCATGTTTTGCTCCAATTCCTTTTTTACAAAGCCCACTAGACCAAGTGAGAAGGTGGATATCTATAATCCTAGCACTCAGAAAACTGAAGCAGAAGGATCACAACACTAAATTCGTGTTTTCCTTAGTCCAACACCAACAACAGACCCCTCCATCCTCAGGAACAGATTAGAAAACTTTGCTAGAGCTTAAAGTGCTAGGTGTGGCTCTTAAGACTCTCAGAGTAACCACAAAAGAAGCATCTAATAATACTGCAGATAATTTGAAAACCTAAGCATTAAATTAATCCAAGATGCAAAAATATCCACATTATAATACAAGAAACACAAAAAAGTCAAGACAATATAAATCCACCAAAAAGTATAAATCCATGAGAAATGACCTCCAGTTAGACTGATTTAGAAGAAATGCCTGAGAAAAATTTCAAAAGAATGATTATAAATATGCTCAAAGAAATCAAAGAGGAAATCAAAGGAATCAAAGAAGACATAGGAAACCAATTTAATGAAATAAGGAGGTCAATACAAGACATGAATAACCATGGGTTACTGTCTACAATTATGGAAGTTGTCAATAAAAAAATAATAAATTATGGGCTGGAGAGATGGCTTAGCAGTTAAGGCGTTTATCCGTAAAGCCAAAGGGCCCCAGTTCACTTCTCCAGGACCTACACAAGGGGGCGGTCATGTATCTGGAGTTCGTTTGCAGTGGCTGGAGGCCCTGGCATGCCCATTCTCTCCCTCTCTTTTTCCCTCTCTCTCTCTCTGCCTCTTTCTCAAATAAATAAAATATATATTTTTTTAAGTTAAAAAAATTGCCAAAAAGAAAAAGGGGCTGTGGAGATGACTTAGCGGTTAAGGTGTTTGCCTACGAAGCCTAAGGACCCCGGTTCCATTCCCCAGAACCCACCTAAGCCAAATACACAAGGGGGAGCCTGCATCTGGAGTTCATTTGCTGTGCCCAGAGGCCCTGGCGCACCCATTCTCTCTTTCTCTCTGCCTCTCCCCACCCCTCAAATAAATAAATATTTCTTAAAAAAACAACAAAGAAATAGAAAAAAGAGAAAACTTTGCTTGTACCTGATAATGAGAATTCCCATGGGGCCAGTCCCACTCTTCTGCCTTGTCTAAGGGCAGTGACATTTCTGCTGAGAGATGGGCAGCACACTGCACAGATGGGCTTAAGGTACACATCCAACACAACAGGATTTTAACTTTCTAGAATCAGGGGAACAGGTCATTAGCAAACCAGCTCCTAGGGCAATTTTCTGCTCCTTCGCCTCCTCTCTCCAAAGGTTAGCACACTATTCTGTTAATGACTATTATCTGAATTTATGAAGACTGAGAAAATTACTTTAACCACTTTTGTAATGCAAATATATTTTATAGATACTTAATATTTAATTACAATTCAATGGTGAACATGAACTCGGGCAAATTCAGTGTTGACCCATTATTTCACATAAAATTCTAAAGAAATAAGTCTTTTCTCCTCCCAAAATATCTGCTACTTCTCAGTAAACACTGATCACATTCAGGATTCTGTTGAAAATGAATCAAAGGAGATATGCATACTTTTTCTGTTTTTGTTTTTGAGACAAGGTCTCACTGTAGAATAGGCTGGCCTTGAACTCATGGTGATCCACCTTCTTCAGCCTCTTGAATACTGGAATTTGTAAGTGTGAGCCACCATTCTTGCTTCTGATACTCAACTTTTTTTCCCCCTTTTCAAGGTAAGGTTTCACTCTAGCCCAGGCTGACCTGGAATTCACTATGTAATCTCAGGGTCAGGGTGTGTTGCAGACAGCTTCAGGTTCGCTGAGATGAACGTCCAGACCAGGCACAGTTATGGAGGAAGGGATATTATTTATTGAAGCTTACAGATCCAGGGGAAGTTCCATAATGGCAGAAGTCGCGGCCTGCTCTCACAAGGCCAGGCAGAGAGAGCAAAAGCCAACCAGCCACCACACCACACAGAGCAAAACAAACTACAGCCAAAAGGTCACACAGCAGACTTCAGGAACTCCTGCTAGACACATTTGCATATCTTTACAATGGAATCTCAAACCCATCACCACACCTTAAGACCGGGCCCCCAGTGACCTTGCCTCTAGCAAGGTGATTGCAGATGCAAACTATAAACTAATAAAATACTGAATATATTGGGGGACATATATTCAAACTACCACATTCCGCCCCTGGCCCCCAATATATTTAGCTCCTGGCCCCCAATAGATTTATAACTATCACACATTGTAAATTGTACTCAGTCCAATTTCAAAGGTTCTCACAGTCTTGATCAACTTAAGATAGTGAGTCCTGTAAAATCAAACAAGTTAAATACTTTCAACATGTAAAGGCACAGAGTAAACATTTTTAACTGGTATAAGGCATAGCAAGGAGAGGAGAGACTAGAACAATACAAACTCAACCACCATCAGCCGTCATCAAACTTCTGCAGTTCAAGTTCAATATAACCAGAGACTAACAGTCTCCAGGTTTTACAATTCCACCCCTCCAGCTGGGCAGAGTCGCCAGGTAAAACTTTCATCCTATGCCAACACTGCACTCCATGGTAGTCCTTTTGCACAGTCCTGGTATATCCAAAACATCTTCAGGTCTCCATGCAAACCACAGTCCATCTTCCAAAGGCTCTTCCAGCCTATTCCTGAGGGTCTTCCTGCCCTGCCTCATGCCGCATCGCAGCAGCGGCTCCTGGAACCATGTGCAACTCATGACCACTCCATGCATTTTTCATGCTTCCAAAACCAATACCAGGTGTGCAGGACACAGCCATATTCTTAATCCAGGGACAAAATAAACCATAGCCTTGAAAAGCAGGTTCCTTCTCCAGTCAACTCTTTCCAAGAATTTGCATTTTTAACAGTCTTTCCTCAGGCATCCTCTCCATTGTTTTAATGTAAATCAAGTCGGGCCACCTTCCTTCCACCTTCCTTAAGATTGCTAATGTGGTTGACAATAGCAGCTAAACCAGTCTCAGTGCCTCTGCTTTTAACTTGCTTGACGTTTTCCAACTTAAAAATCTTAAAATCTCAATCCGTTATCTTCAGCCAAGCATATCAGTCCATTACAAATTTAACCTTGATCAAACTTTCTGGGCCTGGATAGCAGAATGTAGCCATCCCTTATGCCAGTAGCCCAGTTCCAACAAAGTCCTCTGCCTTCTTTCCTTCCCCTTAGAAAGCTCATAAGCCAAGCCTCGAAGTTCAATACTGTCTGCACTTAGCATTCTCAAACTCTCATCAGAATAGTCCATAAAACTTGGCTTACCACTCCAGAAGGCATCTTCAGTTGCAAGCACCAAGTCCATGCCCATTCCTCCAAAACAAAGGTTCCAAAAGACGAATATCCACACGATCTGGTTCATCTCACCCCACACTCCTCGGTACCACTTTACTGTTGCAGACAGCTTCAGGTTCGCTGAGATGAACTTCCAGACCAGGCACAGTTATGGAGGAAGGGATATTATTTATTGAAGCTTACAGATCCAGGGGAAGTTCCATAATGGCAGAAGTCGCGGCCTGCTCTCACAAGGCCAGGCAGAGAGAGCAAAAGCCAACCAGCCACCACACCACACAGAGCAAAACAAACTACAGCCAAAAGGTCACACAGCAGACTTCAGGAACTCCTGCTAGACACATTTGCATATCTTTACAATGGAATCTCAAACCCATCACCACACCTTAAGACCGGGCCCCCAGTGACCTTGCCTCTAGCAAGGTGATTGCAGATGCAAACTATAAACTAATAAAATACTGAATATATTGGGGGACATATATTCAAACTACCACAGGGTGGCCTCAAACTCACGGTTATCCTGAGTGCTGAGATTACAGGCATGTGCCCACCACGCTCAGCTAACTCAACTTTTTTTGTTTTTTGTTTTTGTTTTTGAGGTAGGGTCTCACTGTAGCTCAGGCTGACCTGGAATTTACTCTGTAGTCTGAGTGGCCTTGAACTCACTCCTCCTACCTCATCCCCCACAGTGCTGGAATTAAAGGTATGCACTACCATGGTAAGCTCCATCCTGTGTTTTAAAGAAACCACTTGGGAGGCAGAGGTAGGAGGATCGGGGTGCCTTCGAGGCCACCCTGAGACTACAGAGTGAATTCCAGGTCAGCCTGGGCCAGAATGAGACATTACCTCGAAAGAAAGAAGGGAAGGGAAGGGAAGGGAAGGGAAGGGAAGGGAAGGGAAGGGAAGGGAAGGGAAGGGGAAAAAAAAAGAAAGGTAAACTGGTACCCATGGAGAAAAGAGCCAACTGTGCCCTGTGGAAGGCCTTGGAAGGATCTAGAAACTTGGGTTTCTGGGTGGCTCCTGTCTCCCTCATGATAAGAGTGGCTTTCCAGGTCCCAAATACACAAATAGCATGGTCATGCCCAACACCTGCCTCCCTTCCAGAAGTCTTAAGATTTCTAGTGCCCACCAAGCAGAGGTCCCACATGGCCAGGACCAACAGAACACTGAGGATGAAGCCTCTAAGGATATCACATTGCACATGTACAGTCCTGACTTGTATGCTTGGCCTTCTGTGTGACTCCACTGGGAGCACACACCTGCTGGTTTTACTGTGTCCCTTCACTGTGCTAAACCACAGCCGTGAGAGCCAAATGCTGAATATGGTGTGTCTTCAGAGAATCAAGGCAGGGTTGTGGTCTTGGGGACGTGGACACAGTGCCACATTTTTTCGACCAAATGATAATCAACTTCTTTTCCATCATGCCTTTAAACCCTTCAAAAGATGCCTCTGCCCTGACAGTGACAAGCCGCTCATTTAGCGCATGTTGTTGCTAGATGAGAAACACACCTGCCCCTGGATCAGAAGCGCTCGGGTAAATGGGCCACGCATCCAGCCACTCCTCACCCAGAGCTTCTGTGGTGTTAACAGTTCCTTGATAGGTTTCTCCTGGCTTGACAGGAAGACAAATTAGATTTTAAATTATTTTCAATTTTACTCAACAAAGTCCATAGGTCAGATAGTCGGGATAAAGGTGCGATTATTCACGATAGAAACACAATATGGGGCTGGAGATATCGCTCAGTTTGGCAGAGTGCTTGCCTAACATGCACAAAGCCCTGGTTTTGATCATTTTGTGAACTGGTCATGGTGGCACACACCTATAATCCTAGCTGTGGAGATGGAAATCCAGCTCCCTGGCGAGTCTGAGGCTAGCCTTGGGTATGTGAGACTACCTCAAAAGACAACAGCATAAGAAAGGCCGGTGGTAAATCCAGCCTCCAGCCTGCACAGTGGTTTCCACCTAACCTGAACACATAAGCAACACAAGGAGAGGGGCAAAGCCCATGGCCTTCTCAGGAACCCAACCTTCTCAGTAATGACCACTCGACCAGGGGTGAATGAGCTGCCAGTGAAGGTGAACAGTCACAAGAGTGTATGTGAGGAGCTCCTGGGTGCGGGAGGCTCTGGCATGTCTAGTACACAGGGCACAGCAGGTTCCATTTGCAATGCCACAGGCAAACCACCCCACACTCGAAGTGCAAAACAGTCCTTACACTGCGCTTGGCATCCAGAGTCAAGAACACAGTCAGAAGAGATAGCCTGTCTCTGTTCCACTATGTTTAGGGCCTCAGCTGACAAGACACAAATACTGGTGACAGCTCGGAGACTGGCACAGGTCCTACCAGGAAGCCTCTTTGCTGGGACATGCAATGGTTGATGGTGGTTGCGGGCTGGACTGAGTTACGGACAGAAACAACACATGGCCTCCCCCAGAGGCTGGCCTGGGCTGCCTCAGTCTAGGTAGGCAGGTTCCAAGAATGAATGTTCCCAAGAGAAGGTGGAAGGTAAATGTGTCTGAGCCCCCAAACCATAAAGCATCATGGCTACCATGGTCATAGCCCACCCAGACCCCAAGACAGGGAACAGAAGCTTCACGGCTCAGAGGAAGCTTTTTGGTCAGCGCACAAGACCGTGTGCACTAGAAGTTCTGCTGTGGTCCTCGCTGGAAAGTATGACCTACCACAATCTGGTCCTGACCATCACAATCCACAACCACACACATGCAAGCTGCACTGGACCCCCGCCAAGTCCCAAGGCCCCTGGCCAGTGCATCAGCAGGAAGTCTAAGACCCTGTCCACCATGTCTATTGCACGCAGGTGAGGAGCCCTGTACACAGGACTGTACAGTTCTTCAAGGCAGTTCCTCCTTCATTATCATTACTTCCATCCAATCTACCTGACCTGCCGGTGGCCTGAACACACCCCACCCCACACACACCAGGAGGCCCAGGCACACACTGAAGCACCTGCTTACGCTCTTGGACCTTCTCGTCAGATAGTCATTTTCCAGTAAGTCAGCTAGGTGGTTTTGTCAGCCTGCTTCCTGCTCACAGAAGCTCAAGAGTCCCAAGACCTCTTTTCCATTCTGTTCTTTTGAGTCCACACAGACGCAGATACATAGTTTCTTTGAAAAGAGTTTTCTTCTTGCACAACCTATAATCCAAGTCCATTAGACAAACCACAGAAGAAAAGCCCTTTTATGCCCTGGCTCCTTTTGGAGGCCATGAGCCTTGACAACCTTCAGGTCTCAGAAGCACATCTGGGTGACAGCACAGGGCTCAGTCTCTGAGAGGCTGCGGCTGCGTGCTAACTTAATTCTCACCCAAACTGCTCAGCCGGAAGCCAGTTCTTCACTGGAAGATCCTGGACCTGGAACAAAGGCTGCGAGTGAAAAAAGATATTTTTTAAGTTTTTAATATTTCCTATTTATTTGAGGGGAGCAGACAAAGAGAAAGAATGGGCACGCCAGGTCCTCCAGCCACTGCAAACCAACTCTAGACCCATGTGCCACCTTGTGTATCTGGCTTATGTGGGTACTGGGTCCTTAGGCTTCACAGCCAAGTGCCTGAGAAAGATTTCTGAAGCCAGCCAGTCCTCTTCATGTACATAGCATGGAAACCACGTGGGCTCTCTGCACCCTCTGTCTGTACATCTGCAGACCACCTGCACTTTGCTAAACCGCAAGATAACCTGAACATGTGTGGGGAGTTTATTAAACACACGTGGTATATTTCCCAGTTGGCCTCAGCAACAAGAACACCCAAGTTTCCACTGCCACCTAAAGAAGGCACCCCTTTCCTCCAGCAGTACCTCCTACCCAGGGTATTCAAAGTGTGGCCAGCAGGACATTCCAGCCTGCTGAAGGCCAACGTAGGTCTGCTGGTATGTCCACTGTCTGTGTGTGACTGCAGAGGAGAACAGAAGCCACATGCCACTTCTGAGCCTGTCATAGTCACCCTGACTTATAGCTTCCAGGAGGCCCTTCCACTCTTGCCCACAACACTGCCCCAAAACCAATGCTGCAGACCACTCCTCACCTATGCTCAAGTCAGCTTCATGGTTAAGCAAGCACCCCCTTGAGCCCTGACCTGGCAACATTAGACAGCCATTCTGCTATGCCCACTTGGTCTAAGCACCAAGACTGAAGACAGAGCCACAGGAAACATTCTCTCTGCCACAGTCCAAGGTCCCATCTGGGAAGGCAGAAGTCCGGGGAACGCCTGCTAAGGCTAGGATTACCAGACAACTTCTGCCTTTTTGTAGCTGCCATGGGCTCTGGTAGGGTGAGGACACAGCCTGTTATGACCTGGACCATGATCACATGGGCCTAGAACTAAGGAACAGGAACTGAGACACACCTCCTCCCTGTCCTTCCACAGAAGTGTCAGTGCACAACACATGAGCTCGGTTGTGGCTACCTGAACAAAATGCCCTGTCCTGAAGGGAGCTCTGGCCTATTTCCTATTGTCTGGCTGAGTGAAAAAACTTTTCACTTTTAAACAAATCCAAGGTTAGTAGGGACACATACCAGTTGAAACACCTGGACATGTAAGGGACAGAGGGACAATCACCCTGGACCACTCTCATGGACAGACTGACACGGGTGGCATCACTCAGTACTCAGTGTCCCAGTCACTGCTCTGTGTGGGAAAGCTCAAGTCCCTAGGGCAGGAGGAGTCCATTTCTCCATGTGTGTGACCAGGGAACTGAAACTTCAAGGATCTCCAGAAACAGAGTGTGCAGAGTGTCTTTTGCAAAACATGAATCTTCACTGGCTCAACACCTCTAGGCATCTTCAGACAGAATGTCCCTGGGGATCTCTCACTCCAGGAAGTTGTATGACCTTATAGTTTTGGTTCCTTTTTGCCTCCCAGGAAGAAGGAAGGAAAGAATAAAAGGAGTTCAAGCCAGGCATAGGAGTGTGTATCTACATGACAATACCTGAGAGGCTGAGTCAAGGTTACCCTGAGCTTCATAGCAAGTTCCAGGTGGCCAGCCTAACCTACTGTGAACTTAAAAGTTCCTGAAAAGTGCTGCATTGACTTCCAACACGGCTGAATGGAACGACAGGACTCCTGTGGTCATAGAGGGATGTAACGTTGCGAGATCAGGACCAAAAAATCTCAAGCTGCCTTTAGCCCCTTAACAGCCATCTATTGCCCACTTCTCTGTCTCACCTAACACCCTTGATGACTATCAGATCACCAAGTAAAACCTTTTTGGAATGTACTGTAAGACCACCAGCTTCTACCAACCCAAAGGCTAAGAGTATCATCAGATAGCTGAAGATTGCAGAGGTTTCCCGCTTTGCTATAACCCACCTATCTGATGTTTCCACCAGTATATTTAAAAAAGTGCCTTGGGCCGGGCGTGGTGGCGCACACCTTTAATCCCAGCACTCGGGAGGCAGAGGTAGGAGGATTGCCGTGAGTTCAAGGCCACCCTGAGACTACATAGTTAATTCCAGGTCAGCCTGGGCCAGAGTGAGACCCTACCTCGAAAAACAAAAACAAAAAAACAAAAAAAAAAAAAGTGCCTTGGGCTGGGCGTGTATGCCTTTAATCCCAGCACTCTGGAGGCAGAGGTAGGAGGATCGCCATGAGTTCAAGGCCACCCTGAGACTACATAGTGAATTCCAGGTCAGCCTGAGCTAGAGTGAGACCCTACCTTGGAAAAAAAAAAAGTGCCTTGGTTTATGACTTTTGTTTTGTCCTGTAACTATAAAACCTTCATGAAATTATTCATATATTGGAACATGGAATTTGGGGCAACTTGAATCTGTGTCCCCAGGCCATGGTCACTCATATTTGACTCCAGAATAACCTCTTACTCTCTCCTACTCAGTGGTAAAGAAAAATGAAGTTATGAAATTTGCAGGAAAATAGATGGGCCTGGAAAGGATTATACTTAGTGAGGTAACCCAGGCCCAGAAAGCCAAACACTACATGTTCTCTCTCATATGTGGATCCTAGCTACAAATGATTGGACTTGTATGTGAGTAGGAGTAAAACTCAGTAGCAGGGGCCAGTAAGCTAGAATGGGGATATAAAGGAAATAGAAAGGGAGGGGGACTTAATAATGGTATTGTATGTATGTAAGTAGAAGAACAGACTAATGGGGGTGAAAAGGCCTAAGTGAGGTCAGGGAAGAGATTGAGTAAAGGAAAGGTGAAGGGAGGGCTAATCAAAATCTAAGAGGATATAAATAAGTCATATGGAAACCTACTTTTCTGGACAATGGAACACTCAGAAGCCATAGATTGTTACTAGAAAATTTTCAGTGCCAGGGATGGGATACCTTCCAGTGAGTTGTTGGCCAGGGAGGTCACAGATACCCCCAAAACATTACAGGCCATTGCCGAGGCCCTTGGTTTCCCACCAGGAATAGATGATAAGACCCTATTGCTGAAGACTCCACATGCTTGGGCTGCAAGGTCCCTGAGAAATCCTGCTGGAACTAAGGTGAAAGCCTCCTCCAGGTGGACCAGCTGACAGAAAGCTGGAAAAAGCTACGCTGCATGCAGTTCAATGGGAGAGAGAAAACACCAGTGAAGGGACTCAACAGTGAACACTGAAAGCTTTAAATTTGGGCAGACAGGCCAAATGAGCCAACAGGTGCAAGAGTGGCATGTCTCTTATGGGAGAAACCAACCACTCTCTAATTGGACTGGAGGCCCGCTCCACGGGAGGGAACACATCCCTGATACTGAAAACCTAAAACGGGTAGTCATGAGACCTAGGGGTGTAATGTCTGCTAGTGTCTGGATAAATGTGTATACTATGCTCTCCAAACTGCCCAGTAAGCACTTCTCTTAATGTCCACACCCATATATTAACACTACTCTCACTTTTGGTTAGAGAAGCTTCTCTTTTCAGATGGTGGTGATCTTGGGATGACTCAGAAGGCACCATGGTGCTGAGAAGAAGTGACAGAGGAGTGCTCAACAATGAAACATGTCTTAACACACCTTCCAAGGCTCAGGGTCCATTGCGGAAGAGGTGACGGAAAGAATGTAAGAGCCAAAGGAAGAGTAGGACTCCTTACAACGTGCTCTTCCAGACACAAAATGGCCTGGATATCCATGACCTCACAGTGCCTCAAACTACCTACATTAGACCATCATAATAGGAGGAAAAGATCATGAAAACTGAAAAGAGAGACTGATTGAGAGGGGGAGGGGATATGATGGAGAGTGAAGTTTCAAAGGGGAAAGTGGGCGAAGGGAGGGAAGTACCATGGGATATTGTCTATGATTAAGTAAGTTGTCAATAAAAAAATTAAAAATAAAAATAAATAAATAAATAAAACTATCTCTTATTCTCTTTGAGGTGAAAGCTCTGTGTTTTGAGTCAACACTACATTGTGAGACCCTAACTCAGAAAACTAAAGGCTGGATTTATAGCTTACTGTAAGACTATTTTCCTAGCACATTCAAGTCTCCAGGTTTGATCCTCACCACTGGGGGGAAACATTATCATAGGTTCCCCCACAGCCCATCACTTCTACTAAGAAAGTGTCAAGTCTTCTGTTTTTTTCTTTCAAGATGTCTCTCCCTTAGGGTCTTCTATATCACATAACACCATCTTCTCTCTATACCACCTACTATGCTCTGATTGATGGGATCTACTTCACATACCCATGAAGATGACTCTAGAAAATAGCTTTCACCTGACTCTGCTTACCATTACCAGATTCAGCCATCCAGGTAGACCCCATCATGTTACCCAGCCCCCAAAATCTGACCTTCTCATAGTCCTTGAAAAACCATGTTTTAGCCGGGCGTGGTGGCGCACGCCTTTAATCCCAGCACTTGGGAGGCAAAGGTAGGAGGATTGCCGTGAGTTCAAGGCCACCCTGAGACTACATAGTTAATTCTAGGTCAGCCTGGGCCAGAGTGAGACCCTACCTTGAAAAACCAAAAAAAAGAAAAAAAAGAAAAACCATGTTTTCTCTCAAACCCTGAGAGACTGTACTCTGCACACCTACAACTCTCTCTTCCTCTTGGTACCCTTCAATACTCCGCACAAACGCGTGCACACCGGCCCCCAAACACAGCATTCTTCCCATTGCCAAATATCTGGGCTTTACTGTACACACTACAATCTTCTGAGTCAAACCACAGAATTCTAACATTTTCTTCATTTGTTCTGTGTGCTTCTAGCCACTGCAAATGAACTCCAGACATGTGCTACCATGTGCATCTATTTGGGCCCAAAAGCACAAAACTAAGTTTTAACTTTCTTGAAAATCCCCACCACTATCAAACTAAGCAGAGTCAAATAAAAGTGAGTGCATAATAAAGGTCTACTGGATGAATCCAGTTCCACAGCTCATCAAGAGCCAGGGAGACAAGAGCCTCTGGCCTACAGACAATAATGGCTAAAATGCCTGGGAACCTTAATCTTTTAAGAGTAAACTGGGACTGGAGAGGTGGCTTAACAGTTACGTGCTTGCCTGTGAAGCCTAAGAACCCTGGTTCAAGGCTCAATTCCTCAGTACCCACATGGTACACATGGTGGCACATGCGTCTAGAGTTTGTTTGCAGTGGCTAGAGGCCCTCCCATTCCCCCCCCCGTCTCTAATAAGTAAATAATTTTAAAAAGAGTAAACTGCATTTTGTTTTGGTGAAGCTGGGCTAAGAGGCCAAGACTCCGCCCCACTCTACCATTCCCACACCAACCTCAGTTTCAGTTCATTTAAATGAGAGAAAGGTAACACAACCATTAGAAGCACACAGTCTCTCTCTCCAAGGCTTTCTAAATGGAAGTTCCTAACTACAGGCACCATCAGGGAGGACAAAAGAATAAATGGCAAACACAGTAAGTAAAATGCCATCTGGGCAGCACTCCACATTACCTCAGAACCCATCTGAGCCACACCCTTGCCTATGCCACAGTCCAGAGGACCCCACCAATGAAGGCAAACATTTGAGAGCAGAAAGGTGGAACCTCACCATGCCCATCAGCCACTGAGGAATTAAGGGAGGGGAATCCAGACAGGCCGAACCAAGAAGATGAGCACGTTCTCTCTCCCTCGTTACTGACACGAGCAGGGGCTGTTTAGTCCACCTGCAACTTGCCGCTCCAACCCAAGTAGAAACGTGAGAACAAAGAAGATGGCAGGAAGAAACTGACCTCTTTGAAATAAAGCACAAAGGCTGTTGGCAAAAGATATAAACAAGGCCACCACCCATAGCCACATAACGTAGCTCTGAAGTGTGTGCTACTTCCCTCCACACCCACCCCAGGACCTAAGGCTTCACATGGTAAAGTAACAGAAGCATTAGCGAGACTTGAATTTGGGGCTGGAAAGATGGCTCAGCAAGTAAGAGCGCTTGCTATGCAAGCAGGAGGGCCTAAGCGCCATCTCCAAACACGCATGTCCAAGGCCAGGCACAGCCTCAGAAGAGCCTATAACCACAGCACTGAGAGGGGTGAAGACAGGAGGATCTCAAGGGCTCACAGGAAGCTCCAGGTTCAGTGGAAGACTCTGACTCAAGAAAACAAAACATAAGTGACATAGAGGAAGGACACCATGTGCACTCCTCTGACATCCATGGGGAGCAAACATGTACCCACATACAGACTTAAACTTGCATCAGACTAAACGGTAAGTAATTCACTTCTCTTTCACCAAATCCCCAGCAAGGCCACCCCAACAACAAGGGTTGGCCGGTGGTTAAAAGGCAGGAGTTAAGGCAAAATGGACCAGACTGGTCTATTGGACAGCTTGTGCGTAAAGCACTAGAGGAGTGGTACCTGCAGGAAGACCCCTGAGCCTGACTTCCCACACTGTACCTGGAATAGAGCCCCGACAGCCTGGCAGTCAGGCTGCAGTGAACCTGCATTTGAAACTCTAAAGCCACCCTTCCTCCCACTGGCTCTGACACCTCCAAATATCTCTTAGCAACAGCCATAACACTTAGCACCTAGCCCAGACAGTCACCTGTCCAGCCACTCCAATGAATTGTTCTTCATCTAAAAGGTGTTTAATTGGGTGTCTAGACCCAGCTGAAGAACCCAGAAAAGAACTAAGAGTTTAGAATGGCCAAAATCTTGGGCGGGGAGGGTTGTTGTTGTCGTTCTTGAGACAAGATCTTTATGGAAACCGAGCTGGCCTAGAAACCTAGAGCTCACAATCTTCCTGCCTCCGCCTCCCACATCCTGGGATTGCAGGTACACATGCAGATTGGCCAAAACTCTCGTGAGAAAATTCAGAATAGCTTGGCAGTATTGGTGAGAACACAGAAATCAAAACTATTCCTGACATCCCTTAGAAACACAGGTGTCATGGCAGCACCTGCAGCATGGGCACAGGACTCTTCCTCCAGGGAGCCATGGCATTTACTACAGGTTTAGGCTCCTAGTTGTTTGGCTTTGGCAGTTACGGAGCTTGCCTGAAAGCCTAAGGATGCAGGTTCAATTCCCCAGTACCCACCTAAGCCAGATAGATGTACAAGGTAGTGCATGCATCTAGAGTTCATTTGCAGTGGCTGGAGGACCTGGTGGAACATTTCTCTTTCCAATAAATAAAGAAAGGAAGGAAGGAAGGAAGGAAGGAAGGAAGGAAGGAAGGAAGGAAGGAAGGAAGGAAGGAAGGAAGGAAGGAAGGAAGGAAGGCATTCTGATATTTAAAAAATTAGATGTCTGCCGGGCGTGATGGCACAGGCCTTTAATCACAGCACTCGGGAAGCAGAGGTAGGAAGATCACCATGAGTTCGAGACCACCTGAGACTACATAGTGAATTCCAGGTCAGCCTGGACTAGAGTGAGACCCTACCTCGGAAAAACAAAACAAAACAAAAAACTAGATATTTAAGGAAAAACTTGGGAGCTGACAAAAAGCTGGCTTCCTTTTACACAATCAGAACATCCATATGTACCACAACTACTAGCACCCTCCCTAATCTAAGTAATGTTTAAATTAAATGAAGTTAAAGACAAAAGGTGCAAGCCCAACTTCTACCTTATTTTAAATATATATGCACATATGACATCATTACGTTGAACCTTTTCCTAGTTCAATAAAATCAATATGGGTAACACAGACTGACAGGCCCTATGAAAATTACAGATTAGGACTGGCCTGGAGACACAGCTCAGTGGTAGAACACCTGACTAGCACACCTGAGGCCCTGGGTTTGAAAGATGAGACCACGAATGATGTCTTGGAACAGAGCATCTTTCTGCAACTGCAGGATGCCTCTCACCCACACAGCTGGGCAATCCATCAGTTAGTGCCAGCGAGAAAGAGAGGGGAGAGGACAATGATGCTGCATGGCCAGTGCTGGTCTCGCCAGCCTCCCTCTCTGGCACACACAACAGCCCCAAGCATTTCCTGATCACATACTGAAGGTTCTCATATGCCCCTATCTAACTCCTGAAATATACATAAGCCAAAAATTAAGGAAAGGGATAGATGTCACAAAAACAGATAGAGCAGGATTTTATGTCCAAGTGTTCTGGGGGAGAGCCCCACTCACCAACCAGCAAGTTACCATGGAGTCACAGTGCAACCCTGCTTATTAGCACTTGCCACACTTGAGAAATAAAGGGAAAGAGCCACTGGGTGATGGATATTTTTAATTAAAATGTTCACTTTTCAGTGCTGGCTGGCTATCAGCTGACAGCTAAAAGGCTTTGCTGCTGTGCAGTGGGATGGGGGGAGACCACTTTCTGCTTTAGAAAGAAGGTAAATACGAGTGTTGCTGGGACTAGTCTTCATTTGACTAAGGGGTCTGTCCCAAAGCAAACAGTCTTGCCAACACACTAGCCAACAGCACAGACACAGAAACAAGTGGGTTCTGATAGCAGGAAGTGCTGGTCTCTATCTGAAGGCCAGAGGGATTCCTCCATCCAGAGAACGCAATCATCAAGGATCTTTGCTGTGCACCAGCAATTCTCTAAGACCTCTTTTGCTACTAACAATTACACAAGACCCTAATACACAATTGGCTTCTGCCAATTATAACCTTCAGTATTTACATTTCAGGAATTAAAATGAGGGTTTTTTCATTTTAATTAATTCATTTAAAATTAATAGTGATGTTCATATAAATGACATTCTTATTCAAAGATAATCAAACTAGGTGCTCAGTCAGTAAAGCACTTGCCATATACACCATGAGGACTTAGACATAAGTCTGAATCCCTGCGCGTGCACACGCGCACACACACACCATACCAACAGACATATGAAAAAAAGTCTATATTTTACCACACCAAAAGGTTTTGAGAAGAGACACTGTTTTCCATTTTTGCATATCTTTTTACTATCTGGCTGCTTTCTGCTATTTCAGCCACTGTGTGTGAAGAAATGCCAGCCTCACACAAGGAGTTGGCCTCCAGGGGCAGCTTTTCAAGTAACTGTCTTTGATTTTTGATACTACACCAAGCTCAGCAAGTGGCACTCAGGACAGAACCAGTTACCTTTCACATTCTGAAACCTCACCATCTGCTGTTCACCTCACACTGACACCCAGTACGCTGTCACCCAGCAGCGACACCAAGTCCAAGGAAAGTATGACACTCTGCACTGTCTACCATACTCATCGGTATCACCACCAACAGCTCATCAGAAAGAACTTCAGGCTCTGGCAGCCAACAAATAGCAAACACCAAGTTTTTTTAATATTTTTATTTTTATTTATTTATTTGAGAGAAGGAAAGAGGCTGAGAGGGTAGAGGGAGGGGGAGAATGGGCACACCAGGGCCTCCAGCCATTGCAAACGAACTCCAGATGCATGTGCCACCTTGTGCATCTGGCTTACGTGGGTCCTGGAGAATCAAACCAAGGTCCTTTGGCTTTGCAGGCAAGTGCCTTAACCACTAAGCCATCTCTCCAGCCCAGACACCAGGTTTTAAAAAATTCTTATTTCAGGGCTGGAGAGATGGCTTAGCGGCTAAGGCACCCGCCTGCTAAGCCTAAGAGTGCTGGTTCCAATCTCCAGCAGTTCCAATCTCCAGGTCCCACGTTTAGCCAGATGCAAAGTGAGGCAAGGGTGCAATGCCGCACTTGACCACAAGGGGGCGCACACATCTGGATTTCGTTCACAGCAGCTGAGAGACTGTTGGCGCGCCCATTTCTGTCTCTCTCCCTCTCTATCTCTCTCTGTCTCTCTCTCCAAAAATAAATAAAAAATAATAAAAATCCTTTTAAAAAAATTCTTATTTCAGTAAAAAGCTCGAATTTTATCCTTGGCAAACAATACCAATGTCCATTGTCTTCCATGGAGTATCAGGCTCATGAGGCAATTCTATCTTTCAAGCATTCTTTCAAGGAAATGGTGGGAGGGAACCACAGGTTTACTACAAGATGGCAGACAAGCTTGTTGAGACAGCCATGGCAACTTGACACAGCGTGAGGGTGCTCTGGCACCCAGAAAACACCCTACCAAGGCTCAGGATCACAAAGGTAAAAGTCTTGCTTTCATTGCCAATATGAAGAACACCCTTCAACGTTTGCAGCCACTGAGACACCAACATCTCCGCCTGTTGCCACATCATACCAACTTGATACAGGAGCAGAGTCACTCACTGTGAAAACTAAGGGGATTTTTGAAGTTAGGCTGAACCCATTTGAATTATGAAAGGGCATGGGCCTAAGGGGACAAGGTGAAAGTTATGGCCCAAGAGTGGTGTGTTTGGGCTGGAGAGATGGCTTGGCGATTAAAGCACTTGCCTGCAAAGCCTAAGGACTCATGTTGGACTCTCCAGATACCACATAAGCCAGATATCTGCACAAGGTGACGTAAGCACACAAGGTTGGACATGCACACAAGGTGGCGCACGTGTCTGGAGTTCAACTGCAATGACTGAGGTCCTAGAATGCCAATTCTCTCTCTCTCTCTCTCTCTCCCTCCCTCCCTCCCTCCCTCCCTCTTTTTCTCACTAAAAAGAAAAAAGAAAAAAGTGGTATGTTTGAATGGCAAGTTGACAGGGATGGACTTGTGACAGTTAGTATTGATTGCCAATGTGAAGGGACTGGAATCACCTAGAAGACATGTCTGTTAGGAAGTGCCTAGACTGAGTTAACTGAACAGCAAAAACTCGTCATTAATGTGGAAGGCACCAACCCATGGGCTGAGGTCCCAACTGAGAAAAGGAGAAAGCCAGCTCGGCACCAGCACTCCTCTCTCCCTGCTTCCTTACCACAGATGCAGTGTGACAGCTACATCATGCTCCTGCCACCATGCCTTCCCTGCTATAATGGGCTATACCCTCAAACTGTTGGTCCAAATAAATCCTTCCTTCCGAGCCAGGCATGGTGGCGCACGCCTTTAATCCCAGCACTCGGGAGGCAGAGGTAGGAGGATCGCCGAGAGTTCGAGACCACCCTGAGACTATATAGTAAATTCCAGGTCAGCCTGAGCCAGAGTGAGACCCTACCTTGAAAAACCAAAACAAAAAAAAAAAAAAAAAATCCTTCCTTCCTTCCTTAAGTTGCTTATCAAGTATTTTGTCACAGCTCAGAGAAAAGTAATACCCACGCACCTGAAGACTAAATAGTAGCAGTGCAGCCAGACTGAGCAACAAGTGCTGGTGGGAAAATTGAGGTAGGCATATAAAACTAAAACTAAACCCTATTGCCCAGACACTCCAGTCCTTGGCAGCTACCCCCAACATCTGTATCTGCTAACCAAAACCACACAGGAAAGTGTCTGCAGTAGCACTACTAAGACAAGGCCGTCCACAAAGCCCACTCAGCCCTGCGGTGAGACGTCAGCACAAAGAACAAGGACTCCTCCCTGGCATACACAGCGTGGGTTTGTCTCCAGGCTTTGAGAGGCACAGAGCATGCAGAGATGACACAAACTCCAAACCAGGCAAAGCTAGACTGTTTAGAAGACAGTTGGTAAAACTAAAAGGAAAATAAGGCATGGGGCAAGAGCCACACAGACCAGGCACATGCACAGACCAAATGGCTTTCTAGAGTCCTGCTTCACCATGTGTTTGTTTTATATGCCTCCCTGCATGTGTGGCCTGTGCTTTCAACATACGAAGGTTGAAGAACAGACCAAGTGGTCCCTGACGGCTGTGTTTTCATTCACAGACATTTCCAAGGACAGCTCCTCACTAGGCATTCTGCTCGGGACTCTCACACCATCAACTGCTAAAATCTGATCTGAGGAATATGGACAACTAAAATATGTGCCAGAATGTGATAACAACCTTAAGAAATGTCAGTGCCAACAAAGATCTTAAGACACTAGCATCTGAACGCTGGAACCCACCACCAACTTTGCAGTAAAGGGATGAGATGGGGAGTGTGGGGTCCCTGAGACAGAAGGTGAGAGGCAGAGAGAGAGAGAAAGAGAATGGGCACACCAGCCACTGCAAACAAACTCCAGATGTAAGCACCACCATGTACAGCTGGCTTATGTGGGTACTGGGGAATCGAACCTGGGTCCTTGGGCTTCACAGGCAAGTGCCTTAACTGCTAAGTCATCTCTCCAGCCTAAGAGGCAAGTTTTTTAGGGGAGTAAGCGGGATGGCACAATCCCCTGGCAGCCATCCCACCCAGGGCATGAAGCAGAGTCCCAGAGGCACAGAAAGTTGATTTAGTGCAGGCACAGTTGTGCCAGGGCAAAACTTAATTCTTATGACTCTCTGAAAAAGGACACCTAAGTGCTGAATTTGGGTCATACAAAAAGTGGAATGGGGGCTGGAGAGATGGCTTAGCAGTTAAGTGCCTGCGAAGCCTAAGGACCCTGGTTTGATTCTCCAGGTCCCACGTAAGTCAGATGCACAAGGGGGCACACACATCTGGAGTTTGTTTGCAGTGGCTAGAAGTCCTGGTGTGCCCATTCTCCCTCTCCCTCTCTCTCTTTCCCTCGCTGTCTCTAATAAATAAATAAAAATAAAAAATATTTTAAAAATAATAAAGGCGGCAGGCATGCACCACAAAAAAAAAATGGAATGGAGCTGGGCATAGTTGTACATGCCTTTAATTCCAACACTTGGGAGGCAGAGGTAGGAAGACCACCGTGAGTTCGAGGCCATCCTGAGACTACACAGTGAGTTCCAGGTCAGCCAGGGCCAGAGTGAAACCCTACTTTGGAAAACCAAAAAAAGGGGGGGGGGGATGGAAAGACTGCCTGCTGTGTTCCTGTGGTCATGACGGGCAGGCACACAAAGGATCACCTGGGCAGGCAGAAGGCAGCCGATCAGCATCAGTGGGTCTCAATTTAGCAAAGTCTGTGACAACTCAAGTGTGGGTTTTTGTTTCTGTTTTTTCTCTCAGGCTCAATTTCAGAGAAAAATAGGTCTGTATAGCGTTGGCATGTGCAGGGAAGCAGGCTGGGTGAAGCAGAAGCTAACGTATGGCTTACCAGTTGAACCACACAATTAAACCGGTGCCAGAACCAGAGGATTGATGACCTCACAGACGGTGTGTCTAGCCCCAACCTTCCATCTGCCTGGTGCAGCACCCCTGACACCCCGCAGACAGCTGCATGATCTACGCAGGATGTCAGCTCATAGCCATGAACCAGAAGGAGCTGCTGAAGCTTGCAAACATTAGTATGCTCGCTCCACTACATGGAGGGTGCTGAGTGGACTGCAATCTCACTGTACTGCAAAGGACCCTGGGCCTTTGGATGACACACATACCTGAACTACAAAGGGTGCTGAGCTGAGTGAACTGCACGTTACCTGAATTACAAAGAAAGGTAGATGCAGAACAAGTGCTTTTCAAAAATACTGCAAATTTTTAATCTCTTACCACAGAATTTGTCCAGTAGATGTTTGAATTCTTTAAAACCCAAACCAAAAGTAATTATAAAATGTGTCATTCCTAAACTGTACTGAAAAAGCACTGAATAGAATTCACTGAGAAACACAAGTGCCTCTAAGATACACAATGTTTTAAGGCACATAAGCCTGGGTGCCAAGAGCATGGACACATAAGGACTACCCAGCCGCAGGTGATGTGGGATGCACTCAAGTCGTGTGGCTCGAGCTGGCCCTTGAGCCACAGCATCCCTGTGTGCTTTAAAATGAAGAGAGAAGATACAGACTGCAGCCAGGAGTAGTAACAAGGCTGAGCGCATCCTTCCATGACTGAGGCTTACTTCTGCTCCCAGCTGCCACCTTCTCCAGCTGAGAACCCATTCTTATTCTCAGTCTCACAGAGAAGCAGGCAAGCTGGGGAGGGATGCAGAAGCCAGCCACCACCAGCTCATGCCTGCTCTATAGTTTATGAGTCCATATAAATAATGTGTGGCTCATCTTAATGTTTGAACTCTTGTAACATCTTGTCAGTAAATATCCAACACGTATGAGATCATTTATTTTAATAAAGTTTCATGACTCACCAGCTACCAAAGCCTTGATTTAATTCAAAGTTCAAAACATAATTCCCATTTTCTCAGGATAAAATTTTTTTCTAAATAAATAATAGATCAAAGTAATGGCACATTGGCAGCATCCATTTTCCCAACGACAGAAATGACGGGAACATTCTGCAGCACCTTCAGATAAGGGTGGCTCACAGAGACATGGAGAGATGGTGTAGAGAAACCAAACACTAGGAAAGGCCTCTGTCATCTTGCTGGACAGAGTCAACAGTCACCCATGAAGGAAAATACCCACCCCCAGATCCCTCCCTCATCCACCAGCAAGGACTGACTACACAAGCTCCTGGGCACTGGCCTCTTTCTTCTGTGTGGGCAGGAAAACCTCCACAGGGCTTTTTCCCAAGTGAATTCACTCCTCTTGAAAGGCAATTAGTTATTTATGACTCACCCTATAAAATCTAGACTTTTTTTTTTTTTTTACATTTTTTAACTCCCCTGAGTTCTAACCTTAAAAGCTCTAAGAGGGCTGGAGAGATGACTTAATGGTTA
This sequence comes from Orientallactaga sibirica, assembly GCA_036365145.1. NCBI lineage: Eukaryota > Metazoa > Chordata > Mammalia > Rodentia > Dipodidae > Orientallactaga > Orientallactaga sibirica. The sequence continues at coordinate 2,947,762 of JAEOAD010000013.1, forward strand.
AGGCACCTGCCTCCTAAGCCTAAGAACACTGGTTCCAATCTCCAGCGGTTCCAATCTCCAGGTCCCACGTTTAGCCAGATGCAAAGTGACGCAAGGGTGCAATGTCGCACTTGACCACAAGGGGGCGCACGCATCCGGATTTCGTTCACAGCAGCTGAGAGACTGCTGGCACGCCCATCTCTGTCTTCCTCTCCCTCTCTCTGTCTCTCTCTCTCTGCCTCCCTCCAAAAAAAAAAAAATGAATAAAAATAAAATATTTTTTTAAAAAGCTCTAAGAAAAATTTCACGCGTTACAGTGCTCCTGTGAAACCCCCAGATGAGAAGTTTTACGTAGCTCAATAAAATCCCAACAAAAAGTAAACTTCATCAAAGCACAACCAGGATGCCAACCGACTCCCTCTGTGAGCAAGAGACTCAGGTGTTCAGGTCAAAAACAACTAAACATCTGAAGAGAAAACCTCTGGGCCTGGCCCCACCGGACACTGTGTGGCTCCATCTCACCTTCAGTGCCCAGCTGGAGTCAAGCCCTGGGCTGGGCAGAGCAGAGCAGAGCACAGAAGGAGGGACTGGGGCAGCACCCCTGGCCTCACACTAAGTAGCACAAGGCCTAGCAAGGATCCCACTCCCTCCTGCCCAAGCCAGTCACTGGAGGAGAGCCAATCCCAAGACAGCATGTGGTCCTGTGCTCTTCCACCAAGGAGCTTGGTGTTTCCCAGTGAATAAGCTCCAAGTTCATTTGCAGTGGCTGGAGGCCCTAGCACGTCCATTCTCTCTCTCAAATAAATGAATAAATAAATAAATAATATTTTTAAATGGACAAAGAATATCCACAAGTGGTACAAGAAGCAGTAAAAACTGACTCATAAACATTCCTAAAATGTCCAACCACACTCATCACTAAAAAGCAACTTAAGTCAGGCGTGGTGGCGCACACCTTTAATCCCAGCACTTGGGAGGCAGAGGTAGGAGGATTGCCATGAGTTCGAGGCCACCCTGAGACTACATAGCAAATTCCAAGTCAGCCTGGGTTAGAGTGAGACCCTACCTCGAAAAAAAAGCAACTTAAAACAATGAAGTGATCAAGCATCCACGTAAGTGCAATGCTTTTTCTAAAGGCAGTGCAGTACCAGAGAGGGGACTGAGAGCACAGGGGTGTCCACTGCACGCAGCCTTCCAGAAAGCTGTTCTGCAAACCACAGCACACCCTTCACCATGCTCATAGCTAATTTTTTATGGCATTTCTAGAAAATACACTAAGAAATTACCAGAAATCTAGGCAGAGTCTCATCATAACACTTTTTTGTCTCTTGTAGTACGAGATAGAACTCATGGCTTGCACACGTAAGAAAGCACTGTACCAGAGCTACACCACAGCCCCTGGTAACGTTATTTCTAGGATGGAAAATCCAGACACAATTAACAACAAGGGTTCAGATCTGTAAATGGCAGGTACATCCCAGTAGTAGATGTATATATGCCTGCAGAGATTCTCCTGACCAAGGGGTTGAAATGCAGAAAAGCCTGACGTAAGGAAGCCACACAAGGTAAACAGCCCATGCTTTTCTAAATAGCTGTAAGTCGATTTAAATTTCCAGTTCCCTTCCTAGAATGCAGAGGCAAAACACCAGCTACAGATGTGGCCTGTGGTTCCCTTTCCCCACACAGCATTGTCCCCATCATGACGCTTGGCATGGAGATTACAAATGGCAGAAAAGCTAAACAAAGAGGTTCAAACAGATCTGTGCTGTGATCCTAACCTCACCGCCCACAGCTGTCCTTTTAGGAAGAACACAGTTCTAAAACAGGCTGAACAAGACTCACTGAATGATCACAGGTCTCTTGAAACACCCCTTGACAAGGATGGCAGGGTTACATGGATGTCCTGGATGCCTGGTTGGCACTGAGAAGAACGTGAGGTATATTCTACCCTACCTGGAAGAAGAAAAGGGGGAGACCCCAGCCCGCCCGTGGTGTCCACATGCTTCCCTGGATTTGGGCCAGGTATGTGTCAGGGTAGAAAGTTTTAGCCATAATACCATGAAGGGTCCAGAGAGTCTTTCAGGGCCACAGGGGTGAGGCGAGGAGGCTCACTGTGACGAAGCAACTGCAGCCTATGGCAGGAAACCATTCTAATCCTATTGCCGCCCGCCCGCCCACCCTCCCAGGAAGGCTGTGCAGCAGAGGGGAAGGATGAAAACAAAGCCTGCGCTAGGGCTGCTGCTGCCGTACTCCAGACCCAGACCCATACACTAGAGTAGTGCAGCTCCTGCTTTCTCTCCAGAGAACGTCTCTTGGGCCACTAGTAGCTGGACAGGCAAGAGGAAAAGCACAGTGCTGTCACTCCCATCAGCTTGCTATCCCCTCAGTCACCAGCTCCTTTCTGCCCTGAGGACCCATGTCCGCCAGCGGCACCAGTCTGTGTCCCCACTCTCCAGGCCCCTTCTTTAAGATCAGGCCCTTAGGGTCATGGCTATCTCCTCCCATTTCCTCCCAAGCTTTGGGGGTTTCTTGTCCTTCTAGCTTCTCTAACTTATAAAACAGTTCCCTACCTAATGCCCTCAGTGGCCAGATGCAGCAGATCTTTGGTCTTTGCTGGATCCTGGCTGAAACTTTCCTAATGCATCAACTCAGACACAAATGACCCAAGGCTCTGACAGCACAAGTTCAATATTAAAATAATAATAATAATGAAAAGGTGAAACAGAATTGTGTGGATACCCTGATGGCAGCAATGTAATGCACTGGGGAAATGCAGAAAAGAAACACCAAAACTCACATGCGGAGACTTCAGTATTATTTCATTATCGGTGGTTTAAGACCATTTGCTTTGATTTTGCAAACCTATGATATTGCTTTCTTGCTTCTATGAATTTTTTTAAAGCTAAAAAGAATAAAGCAACAAACTAGGAAATGAAGGCAATTTGTGTTCCAGGGCATAAAGTGGTAAAAACGGAATGCCAACCAAGGACAGGAGTGAAGACAAGGATGAGGAAAAAACTGGCCTAGACCTGGCAGGTGATGCAGGCCCGCTGCAGCTAGAAAGACCTGTATTCACAGAGCCATGTGCAATCAAGCAGGAAGATTGGAATTTAGAAAGAGACTGCAACGCAGAAGGTAATACCATTTGTAAAAGTCAGAACTCTTCACATGTAAGAAAGGTACACCATAAATTCTGAATTCAAAAGTACATTATTAACCTCATTTTAATTTACTGTTAACTCAGTAAACATGATTTTTAACTTAATTTAATGCCTTTCACGGCTGCTACCTATGCTGAGCTTTTTCTTCCTCTTTTCATATACTAGCTGTCCTTTCTAGGCTTTCCACTCACTTTCCTGTCCTTACCAAGATCAGCAAGCAGCATGGGCAACTCACAAAAACAAAGCTTAGTAGAGCTAAGCAAAAATCTAAGAAACAAGAGAAATGGGAGCTGTATTACCTATAGCAATGGTGACAACAAGCATTTTCCTGAAAACTGTGACCTGGAGGATGTGATGGCACGCTGTGAATTTGAGGCCACCCTGAGACTACATAGTGAATTCCAAGTCAGCCTAGGCTAGAGAGAGAGATACTACCTTGAAAAACAAAAACAAAAGTGATCTACTAGCCAGGCGTGGTGGCGCACGCCTTTAATCCCAGCACTCAGGAGGCAGAGGTAGGAAGATCACCGAGAGTTCGAGGCCACCCTGAGACTACATAGTTAATTCCAGGTCAGCCTGGACCAGAGTGAAACCCTACCTCGAAAAAACAAAAAAAAAAGTGATCTACTGTCCAATGTGCTGGCACCTGTGATCCCAGCTACTTGGGAGGTTGAGGCAAATTCAAGGCCTGCCTGGGCTACAAAGTATGTTTATGGCAGCCCAGGTACCTTACTGAGACCCTCTCTCAAGATAAAATGTAAAAAGAAGACTGGGGATGTGGCTAAGAGGTGGAGAGCTTGCCTAGTGTCATAGGTAATCTTGATGGGATGTAGAATCACCTAGGAAAGACACATCTGGGCATGTCTGTGAGGAGTTTCCTGAGAGGAGTGACTGAGGTGGGAAGACCTACTCTGAATGTGGGCAGAACCACTCCCTGAGCTAGGGTCCCAGGCTGAATGAAAATGAGAAAGCCAGCTGAAACCAGCACCTTTCACTTTCTGCTTCCTGACTATGGACACAGTGTGACCAGCTTCCTCACACTGCTGCCACCATCCCTCCCCTCCAACATGGACTGTACCCTCTGAAACCGTGAGCTGAATGAAACCTTTTCTCCTCCCTTGTTATTTCAGCAAGGAAAAACTAACAGATACAGCTAGCAATGGAGGAGGCACACACACACCCCTAAAACTGACCCAGTTTCTAAAACTGTTCTGGAGAACATAATATGCAGACTTCCTTGAAGTTTAGAATCAGACAGGCTGCCTCTGGCCCCAGCAACAGCCCTGTCCCCATTATCAAAGCCCACTTGTCTGATATTTGTTTGATTAACCAGTGTAGAGAAAGTAGTCCAAATCCACAGGAAATGTGTGATGGGAGTGCAGGGCATACGAGAACAAAGCAAGACTTCAAGACCCAGAAATGGGGACAAGATTCCGTGTGGGGAGGCAGGCAGTGGCTGTGAAGAAGGCTGAGCTGACCCAACCCCTCACTGGCTTCCAACAGGTCCTGTCCTGCTGAACACTAAGAAGCTGCCAGGTCCTACAGAAGTGCAAGGCCAAAAGCTCACTCAGGAAGGCTGGAGATGGCTCAGTGGGTGGAGGTGCTTGACATACAAACATAAGTACAAGTATCTGTAATCCTGGAATGCCTACAGAGACAAGAGGCAACAGAATCTCCAAAGCCCGTAGGCCAGCAAGCCTGGCAAATACAGCAGTGAATGAGAGAACCTGCCTCAAATGTGGTGGAAGGCAAGGATATGCACCTGATTTCCACATGCATGCTATGGCACATGTGCACATAAACTTAACCACACATTTACACATGTGAACACTTGTGTGCACGCATGCGCGCACGCACACACACACACGTCTCAGGGAGAGCAGGATGAGGCAGCAGCAGACCTGGGGGAACCCTCAGATGGAGGGAAAGGAGACAAAGAGCCAACCCAAACAGGACACCAAGATGAAAGTCCACATAAGCTGGACCCTTACGCTGCCTCCTCAGAGTAGGAGAAATGAACCAGGTCACCATCTCTATCACCACCTCACCAGAAAACTGGCAATGACAAGAGCAGAAGAGAAAAGAAATGAAACCACAGGTCCCAGGGCTTAAAGCCACAGGTGGTCTTTTATGTACTTGAGTGGCTTTGTCAAATTACATCTTACATGCCAAAGTCAATTTTTCTGATACACAACTGAACTCTGCTACATCAACACACCTGAATAAGCCCTGCCACGTCACAATCTCATGCCTATTCTGAAATCATTCTCCACTTCTCCAAACCTAATCTGCACATGTCACATGGCATCACATACTATGTGGTCCTCTGCCATCACTGTGCACTTTCACAAGCCAGGTTCTCATTTCCAGACAGCCCAGAGAATCCCCAAGACATGACCTTGGATTAATGTGACCCCAGTCAAAAGGTAAGTGCCTGCAGAAGCAAACAAACCTCCACGTGCATGCAGGTACGATCTTCCCAAGCTTGGCTCAACTCCCATCAAAGCTCCTCCAATGGTGAACAGAGGACAAGAACCAGCAGAGCACAGGAGCAGCCCATTGTGGGATGGCAACAGCAAAAGCAAGGAGCTGACCTGAAGGTTCAACAGTGGAATTACCAAAATAAACTGTTGCAACTATATCCTATGTATGTATGTTCCTAAATAAGCTGAAAAGAACTGCAGACAACACACTACTTTTTTTTTTTTTTTTTTTTTTTTTTTTTCGAGGTAGGGTCTAACTCTAGCTCAGGCTGACCTGGAATTCACTATGTAGAGTCTCAGGGTGGCCTCGAAAAAATATAAACAAGAGGACACACATAAAATTCAAGTACCAAAAGTGGTGCAGACTAGAAAAAGAAACAGGCAATATTTGAAATCCAGCCTCACATAAACACACAGCACAGGCTGCATTGGTACAGCCTCACATGAGCAGTGGAGTCCCCATAACCCCCAAACAGATCATCAGGCACACAGATGCTTTGCATGTACATACACTGCACTCCAGGGAGGGGCAAGAAGAAGCTTTGCAGCAAAATTTACTAAAGCAACTCCAAGCTAAGGGAGCCACAGAGGGAGATTAGACTACACACACACACACACACACACACACACACACACACACACACACACACACACACCTCACAGTGTGAATGACTTCAACAGGGAAGGCAAACTACAGCTGGTGCATGGCAGATATGAGACACACAGAGAAAACCATTCTTTAACCTAAAGGAGAGATTAACATCTGGTCATCCCTAGATTAAAACAAGAGCCAAGTGTGGTGGTGCACACCTTTAATCCCAGCACTCAGGAGGCAGAGGTAGGAGGATCGCCATGAGTTCGAGGCCACCCTGAGACTACATAGTGAATTCCAGGTCAGCCTGGACTAGAGTGAGACCCTACCTAGAAAAACCAAAAAAAAGAAAGAAAAGGAAAAAGAAAAAGAAAAAGAAAAAGGGAAGGGGAAGGAAAGGACCCAACAAACACCAAGTGAAGCGAGGGAGGCTGCAATAAACATTATAGACAACTGAGATAAGGTTCAGTTCACGTTTCTTACTTATTAGGGTTAGATTTTAAAAGAGTCACATTTGGAAAGAACTGCATGAAGTCATTCCACTTAGGAAAACATTCAGGCTACTTTCAAAATACATCTCTGAAGCCGGGCGTGGTGGTGCACGCCTTTAATCCCAGCACTCGGGAGGCAGAGGTAGGAGGATCACCATGAGTTCGAGGCCACCCTGAGACTAGTGAATTCTAGGTCAGCCTGAGCTAGAGTGAAACCCTACCACAGAAAAACAAAACACACACATCTGTGTGTGTAAGTCAGCAAAGGTAGGGAAGAATCACCTGCACCATCAAACTACATACAACCCACTTAGCAGAACATTCTTCCCCTAGGCACCATCTGACAGAAAGTTCCCAAATACGTGACAAAGTGAAAGCCACAAGTAACTCTACTATAGTAATAACACCGATTACAAAGTAAGACCAATGTCTAAGCTACAAACAACAATACGTAAGATACAGACACAGCATTACCACATCTGTGCACAGGCACAAAGGATGAGCCATCATTAGCAAGAGAATAATGTACACCCTGCTCAGCAGGCCAGGGAAGTTCTAGGTATCTGGCCTTCCAGCCTCAGGCATACTTTTAGCATCTTAAGTTGTCACAGCAGCAGACAACCCCTGAAGCCTATCACCACGGTCTTGTTAACTTTCACTGTCAACTTGGCCAGATTTAGAATCATGTAGGAGACACACCTCTAAGTCTCTCTATGAGGATGTTTCTAGAAGGGTTTATCCAAGGAGGGAAGACTTACCCTGAATATGGTGGCACCAGCATTCCTATCTCCTGCTTCGTGACTGCAGGTGACCATGACCAGCCACCTCACACTCCTTCCCTGCCATGATGGCCTGTATCTTCAAAGCATGAGACAAAATAAACCTTCCTTCCTTAAACTGCTTTCATCAGGTATCTTGTTATAGCAACAAGAAAAGTAATTAACAGCCACAAATCAAGTGGTGACCACTTGATACCTTCTGTTACAAAATCCTGCAAAGCCCAGAAGGTCTCCCAAACAGAGATTCAGAAAACATGAATGAAACCAGAACTCATGGAGAAAATCCCAAGTTCTGGAACTTACTGATAAATTCATAGGTTTGGGTATCAGAGAAGTGAGTTGCACAGAAAGCAATGGAGGACCCCAATAAGCATGACTGGAAGACAAAGACCCAAATCCAGGTTGCAGGAATGTGACGTAAGGCCCCTACACCCTACTAAGCATGAGTTTTCATTTCACCTGGGACCTGGGACAGGGCTGGGCCGAGGTATCAATAAGCCCACCTGGGAGAGAGAAACATAAAAGTAGAAGCAGCTGAAAGGCACCTGCAGCAAAGGAAGGCGTTCAGACAGCCATTGTGAAAAATCTCTCTCAGTACGTACCATTAAACACAAGAGTTACTCCACAGATCTGTCTTTGTGGCCCTTCATTAGACAGATGGAAATAATGATCGCTAATCAAGTCCAGTCTAGGACAGACAACCAGCCTTATTTTAACAAGAACACTTCTGAATAAAGTGAATCTGACCTCTAAAGAAAACGTGAAAATGCTGCCCATAAGACAGATGCCTGTAATCCCAGCATTTAGGAGCCAGAGGAAGAAAGATCTCAAGTCTGAGGCTGACCTTACATAGCAAGACCCTGTTCCCCATAAAAAGTTAAGTAAGCTATTACTGGATAACTACCATGCGAACTTGCAAAACCCAATACATTTTCTGCAGTGTTCTCAACCACTGATTTATGGGAAATGTATCCTAGAGTCTACTGTTTGATAAACAACATTTACCAGAACCTGGTTCAACAGGCTGAGGTACAGTGAGGATCTCAGAGACTTCCTGTCCTAGAGATGAGGGGAGCAAAGGAGGGAGGAAGGAAGGAAGGAAGGAGGACAGGCAACCAACTTAAGCTACTGAACTTGGCACCCCTACTAGGATGGTATCACCAACTTCTTTCTGCCACCCACCTGATGAAAAATCCAGGCACAGCTTTCCTCAATAGGGGGCAGTATTTGCTCTTTTTCTTCCACATATCCAATTTCTTGCATTATCTAAGCCATCACCCAAAAATAGGACAGGCTATTACCTTTGCCACACAGAGCACGTAGATAGAAATACAAAAAGGCTCAAGATAGTAAGATGCCCTCAGAATAGAAAGATGATGTCATTTATTGGCCCTGGTCTATGTATCAAGCAGTCTCAGGTCATCCACAACTATCGTGTTCAGCCTCCTCACTGTAGTCTGAGGTAGTCTAACACCCACTTGGCAGATGTGAAAGTGAAGAACAAACAGCTAGAGAGCCAGAGAGCCAGCTCAGACCAAGGTCAGTCCGACCAATGTCCATCTTGGATTAAAACTTCTTCATTCGGGGCCAGAGAGATGGCTTAGCAGTTAAGGTGCTGGCCTGCAAAGCTAAAGGATCCAGGTTTGATTACCCAGGACCCATGTAAGCCAGATGCACAAGGTAGCACATGCATTTGGAGTTCGTCTGCAGTGGCTACAGGCCCTGGTGTGCCCATTCTCTCTCTATCTGCCTTTTTTTCTCTTTCAAATAAATAAATAAAATTGGGGGGGGACTCTTCATTCTCAGAAATAAGTTCCATCAAGATGGTCTGACTCTATGGAAGGAGGGGCGATAGCAATGAAAACTCTCCACAGAGAACTGAGAGGTAATGTGGTACTTCTGCAGTCTTGGGCTCCGGGTTCTGCCACTTAATAGGAAAAGAACTGCTACAGTACGTGCCCTCTCCAAATATCCTCAGTTTACTCAGCTGCAATGATACACCTGTAGTCAAGATGAGCTAAATCCATCTGTGTGGAAAATGCTGCAGCTAGCTATAGAGGGTTATGGGGCACAGCCCCGAGCTCCATCCTCAGGCCTCCCCTCAGAACCTCAGCTTGGGCCAGCCTGCCCACAGGCTCCTCTTTCTGCACCATCTGTCCTCCTCTGAACTGCTCCCCTTGCTGACTCCCTGGCAGGGAAGCGTTCACTCACCTTTGCTTCCAGCACCTGTCTGATTTACCACCACCTCCCTCAAAGCACCTTGCCTCCCTTTAAACAACTGCTCCCTCAGCAGTTCAGATCTCTATAGGACCAAAACATCTGCAGCAAAGCCGCCAACCCCGCTGGTCACACCACAAATACTTACAAAGGCTCTACTATGTAACACACCCTGCTGGTACAGTCTGTAACCAGTGGGAGTAAGGTCTGCCCTTTCTGCATGCCTTTCAAGATCATTTGTTCCCAACATTGGCACTATCCACTAACCTGAATACATGTATTCTCTACTGCCAGCATGTGGCAGTTTGAACCAGGTATCCACATGAACATATGTGTTCTGAATGCTTGGATCACAGCTGATGGCAATTTGGAAATTGGAGCCTTGCTAGAGGTATGTTGTGAGGCAGGCTTATGGGTATTCTAGCCAGCTCCCCCTTGCCAGTGTTCAGCCCACTCTCCTGCTGCTATTAGTCACCTGATGTCGGCCAGGAGGTGACATCCACCCTCTACTCATGCCAGGTTTTTCCCCAGCCATCATGGAGTTTTCCCTCAAGTCTGTGGGCCAAAATAAACCCTTTCCTACCACAAGCTGTGCCCAAGTGAAGTCAGTTCAGGTTTCTTCAGGTAATATAGAAAAAGAAGTTAATTCTAATAGCCTACCTGCTGGAGAGTACCCCAGTGTTCATCACTGGGGCATGAACAAATTGTAGCACAATGAAACACTATTTGATGACACTGAGTGTGTACAGCTACACAGGGCAGCACCACTGAGTCTCAGACAACTCAGTGACACTGAGGTCCATATGGCTACAAAGCAGCACCACTGAGTCTCATAGACAATGAAAGTTAGGTGAAAACAAAGAGAAACAAGTACTATGGCCTCCCAGATCAACAGTGGCTGAGAAAGAAAAAGAAAGTGACCTCCCAGATGGACAAGGGCTGGGGAGGAAGGCAGACAAATTGGGGCACTGGCCAGGATCCATCATTTTGTCTAAGGACTGGTCAGAAGAGTGTTTGCTTTGTAAATATTCATCCAACATTGCAATGTGTGTGGAATCCTTACCAAACACAGCTGCTGTAGGTCCCTTAAAGAAGACTCTTTGCAACCAAAGAGCCTAAGACAGATATCCTGATCTAAGAGAACTTGAAGATTAAGCATTTCCCAGTGTCGCTGTTCAGTCTCTTTATTCAAGAGCAGCATCGCCAACTGGACTTCACAGAGGTCTTCCTCCTGAACCTAGACATCATCCACACGCCTCCCTAGGGTCCTTCTCTCTACATGCCAGCCAGCCACATCACCCCAAGTCTCAGGACCCCCAGTCCTGCATCCCTTGGTGCCCTCCCTAGCCCATTACTTCCTGAAATCCCTCCCCAACTCGGGCTGTGCCATGTGGGCTGAGTAGTACCTGAGCTTGAAGGACTGTATCTTCTCCAAGCCAGCATGTATACCTTTCACAATTCTTCCCAAGGCCGTGGACTGGGTCTGCATGGTTTTCATTCCCAGAGGAGCTGGCATAGCAAAGGACACTTACAAAGAGGTCAACAAACAAGGAAGCTTGCCTGGAGCTGAGAATTCCATCAGCTGCTAACACAGACATTCTGTGGTAGTTCAGTGAAGCAGGACCAAGAGATGCAGGGCTTCAAATCTGAGCTCCACCTCCCACCAGCTACACAACCTTGGGCAAACAATTTAACATCTTCTGCCTCTGTTTCCTCAATTTTAACATGAACTGCTGACAAGGCTGTTGTAGAAATTGAAGGGACTGTTAAAAAAAAGTCTGAAGGATGCTAGCACACACCTTAGCACCACTCAATACTAAGTGATGGTCACTGTTTTTTCAGAGCCAGAAGACATTTGAGAGATGGCGGCTGCCCTGGGGCTGGTGATGATCCAGTTCTAGAGTGAGGAGCAAGTTTCCCGGGGTGCCTCTGTGATGCCTCACAACTTATCAAGGTAAGGACACCTACCCTGCACACAGTGGGTACAAGGGTAAAGATACCTACACTACACTGCACATAGTGGGTACAAGGATAAAGACACCAACTCTGCACACAGGTGGCCTTATATCTAGAATTTTCACATCCCTGGACTTGACCATCCAGGTGAAAATATGTGGAAAACAAGTGCCCATTAGCAAACATGAACAACTTTTCTCGGCATGTCACTATGCCCAAAGAAATGCAATAGAACAGGTATTTGAGTAGCACTGCAATGGGCACGCGTTCTCGCCAGACAATCTGAAGTATCTGGTAGTTATATGCAAACAGCTCATGTAAGGAACCGAGTTTCTTTGGACTTGGAATCCACACAGGATAGGGAAGTCCTGGAATCAATCACCCAAGTTCAATTAAGAATAAGTCTACGCATACAGTAAAATTCTGATTGGAAGAGTGTGGAAAGAGAAAGACAAGGAAATGGGAAATACAACAAAATATTAAGAGTGGCGTAACAGAATTTGATATTTTTCAATTTTCATTGTGTTTTTCCATATTTTCTGAGTATTTTGTAATTGACAATGTGTTGTTTTATAATCTGAAAGAAAAAACTCCATTTTCACAGATTTGAATTAGTCCAGTAAAAATTGATAACATACTTTTTCAAGTGTTGAGACAAGTCTCCAAATAAAAATAAAGCTTTAAGGGCTGGAGAGATGGCATAGCAGGTTAAGGCACTTGCCTACAAAGCTTTGTAATACAGGTTCAATTACCCTGTACCCACATAAAGCCAGATGACAAGGAGGAACATGCTTCTGGAGTTCGTTTGCAGTGGCTAGAGGCCCTGAGGCACCTATATTTTCCCTCCCTCCTTCCCTCTCTCTCTCTCTGAAATAAATAAAATATTTTTAAAAAATAAATAAGGCTTGGGCTGGAGAGATGGCTTAGCGGTTAAGGCGCCTGCCTGCTAAGCCTAAGAACGTCAGTTCCAATCTCCAGGTCCCACGTGACGCAAGAGTGCAATGCTGCACTTGCCCACAAGGGGGCGCAAACATCTGGATTTCATTCACAGGGGCTGAGAGGCTGCTGGCACACCCATTCTCTGTCTTCCTCTCCCTCTCTCTCTGTCTCTCTCTGTGTCTCTCTCCAAAAATAAAAAATAATAATAAAAATATTAAAAATAAATAAGGCTTTAAGCTGGATGCTCAGGAGGCTGAGGTAGGAGGATCATCGTGAGTTTGAGGCCAGCTTGGGACTACAGAGTTCCAGGTCAGCCTGGACTAGAGTGAGAACCTATCTCAAAACAACCAAAAAAGCAGGGTGTGGTGATGCACGCCTTTAATCTCAGCACTTGGAAGGCAGAGGTAGGAGGATGCAGTTAGTTTGAGGCCACCTTGAGACTACATAGTGAATGCCAGGTCAGCCTGGGCAAGACCCTACCTCAAAAAACCAAAAAATAAAAAATAAAACTTCTCCCTCTGCCCCCCCAAAAAAGCTTTATTTCTTGAGGGGCCATTCATGGCTGCTAACATCAAGAATAAAGCTCAGAAAAGAGCTGTGCAGAGGAAGAGAAAGGCCACACAAGGTTCTTTAGTGCCCAAGTCCTGAAGACAGACTGCAGGGGTGGATCTGACCAGAAATGACCATGGAACGTCTAATATTTTTCTGTACTCTTATTTTTCTGTACTAATATTTTCTGCACTCTTATCTTATAAACTTCTGGTCTGATCAACTTTGAAGGACGAGCTCTTGAAGAAAGCACCCACCTGCACACACTCTTACCACCTGCATAAGCAGGGGCAGCAGGATGATGAAGGCCAGAGGTCAGAGCATGGAGCTAGACCCCAGGTTCAGGGAAATACTATTTACAGAAAACTCTTCCCCAGCTTCCACAGCCAAATACATACTCTTGCCATGCCCAAGGTCTACAGTGTCCTTGTCTGGAATCTTGCATATTACCTGCTCAATCACTAAGTGCCTTCAAGCCTGATTCCAGGGCTTCCAGAGTCACTGTGCATCACTGCATGTCCCCAGCTGAAGATGTCATCAGCTCCCTCATCCTCATGATGCACCTAATCCTGCCTACCCCAAATACAGGCACACACTGACAATAAGCTTATACAACATACGCATTATGTACACACATAGCACACACAGGTAGTAAACACACACATGTCCATGCACGTAAGTACACATATGCTCTCTCACACACCCCTTCCAGATGAATCCAGATGCAGCCCTCATCATGTCACTACCCTGCTTTAAAGTCAACAAGGTGGCACACTCTCAGCACTGGGGAAGCCGAGACCAGTGGATTACAAGTTTGGGAGAACAGCCTGGGCTACAGAAATTAAATAAATCCAATAAATACCTCTCGAAAAAAACAGTTAACCATCCTGCTTTAAAATGCAGACTCCTGAAGCCTCATGAAGCCTGCCAAGCTCGAAGTGCCCGCCTCTCCAAGCTCACAGAGCCCAGAATACACTTCTACTCTACCCAGCCATTTGCTCAACAAATGGTTATTGATCACCTACAACCTACCAGCGCTCGGAAAGCAGAAGGGACACAGCAGTGAAGAACTCACGGTCTGTCCTCCGCACACCTCTTCACATGTTACACAAAACACTTACATGAGTTAGGTGGTGGTAGTGGAGAGACAGAAAACAAAGCCATGATAGGTCATAGAGTAACAGGGTGACAAGGGTAGATGGTGAGGAGCAGAGCTTTACACAGGACAGAAGGTTTCTCCAAGGAGGACCCAGGAGAAAAGTACTCACTGTCTACCTCTGCACAGCCGGCTTCCTGCCTAACTTCCTCTCTTCCCCTGGCTTGCCTAATCCTCAGTGCAAATTCACAGCTCCTTGAAGAAGACTGCCATCCCCATGCCCTGCCTCCTCCCCTGTCAATCCTCTGCCACAATGAACAGGTGCATGCCTTACAAGCTGGAGTTACTGGCTGAGGCCACTTGTAACTGGCTGACAGGCAGAAGTCCTGACATCACCCCAGCATCAAAACAAAGCTAGCATGGTGGCACACATATATAATCCTAGTGCTCAAGAGACAGAGGCAAGAGAAATACCACAAATTCAAAGCCAACCTGGACCACAGAGTGAGTTCCAGGCCAAGCAGGGCTGTGCACTGAGGCCCTATCTCAAATAATCATGACGATGTCCAGAAATGATGCACAAATGTATCTCCAACAATTAGCACAGCACCAACTACAGGGAAGCCCTCAGTCAATGCTAGCTAGCTTACCAGAATCTAAAAACAACTCCTGGGCTGGGAAGATGGCTCAGCAGTTGAAGGGACTTGTTTGCAAAGCCTGCCAGCCTGGGTTCAATTCCCCAGTACCCACATAAAATTAGATGCACAAAGTGGCACATTTGCATCTGAAGCTCATTTGCAGTAGCAAGAGGCCTTGGCATGGCCCAGTCTCTGGTTTTTTGAGGTAGGGTCTCACTGTAGCCCAGGCTGACCTGAATTCACTATGTAGTCTCAGGGTCGCCTCAAACTTACAGTGATCATCCTACCTCTGCCTCCCGAGTGCTGGGATTAAAGGCATATGCCACCACACCTGGCAAAAATATTTTTTAAAAAATTAAAAGCCAATTCCTTAAGAATTAGTTGCCTTTGCCGGGCAAAGGTGGCTCACACCTTTAATCCCAGCACTCGGGAGGCAGAGGTAGGAGGATCGCCATGAGTTCGAGGCCACCCTGAGACTACATAGTGGGTTCCAGGTCAGCCTGAACTGGAGCAAGACCCTTCCCTGAAAATAATAATAATAATAATAAATAAATAATAAAGAAAAGAATTACCTGCTTTTTTTTTTCAAGGTAGAGTCTCGCTCTAGCCCAGGCTGACCTGGAATTCACTATGTAGTCTTAGGGTGGCCTCAAACTCACGGCCATCCTCCTACCTCTGCCTCCTGAGTGCTGGGATTAAAGGCGCATGCGCCACCACGCCCAGCCCCACTTGCTGGCTGTGGAGCTGTGGAAATGGCTTGAGACATTTGCCGGCTAAGCCTAAGGACCCAGGTTCGATTCCCAGAACCCAGGTAAGCCAGATGCACAAGATGGCTTTCTAAGGATGCCTCTGATACTATGTAAGTTCATTCTTATGTTCCTTATATCCCATATAATCGCTGGCCCAGTGCCAGTTGGTATACATAAATAGAGCTAAAATGTTTGTAAATACAGTGATTTTCCCACAGACACTGACAAACCCTGATATTCATTTTAATAGCATAAAGTCATAGCTTGGGTTTATCTACTTCACTCTGTGCACTTTACAAAAAGCAGTAAAACCTCCTCAGTGGTCTGCTCTCCTGGGTGGTAGAGACTGGCAACTCCCAGACTCCCTCTGTGCAGGCTTGAGCAAATGATTAAATGAAGACCATGGAGCCAGCTTCTCACTGCGGAGGAGGTGCGAGAATGGAGACAGAAGAGCAGAATGCACCCTGAGGTATGGGGTGGCACAACAGCTACCTCTGGACACTGGTGGCTGCCAACTTGAAATAAATATCGTCAGACACAGACCTCTCCATGCCATCTTCTGCTGAGAGGACCTGCCAACAATGCTGCCAGGAACAACGTGCACAGCCAGCACACAGCCTAGGCTTCTGAATTCTCTTCCAAAAGGAACTGAGGCCTTGGGGGAAAGCAAGTTCTGGGACTAGACAGGGAATGTGCAGGACAAGCCTGGAATCTCTTGATAAGCAAGAAAGGGAAGAAGGGTCCACACTGGTTCAGCAAAAGGGCAATGGAGACAAAGTAGACAGGCCCTCACTAAGCCAAAAACTCAACTTTGACTGCAACAGATGAAAAGCTCAAAGGTAAGAATGTGAGACAAAGCAAACCTATGTGATCTCTGCTAAGATGTTCTGAGAAAGGCGCATGGTTACCAACATGCATAACCTCAAGCAGATTATGAGAAGACATGGCCAAATTCAAAGTGATGACACCCTACAAAATGTGCTCTTTAGAAATGTCAAGGTCATCAAATTCATAGAAACAGCAGGTCCAGCAGTGAAGCCAGGCACAGCAGCACAGCCTGTAGTCCTCAGGAGGCTGGCGCAGGAGGACTGCTTCAGGGCACAAATTCAAGACTAGCTGGGCAACACAGTGAGACAGACAAGTGGACAGAAGGGAAGGGGGAGAGGGCAAGGGAGAGGAAAGAACAGGATGTCAGCTAATCTAGGTGAGACTCATCAATGATTCAGGGAATACAATTTCACTGGGGAGGGAATAGGCTGCACAAGTGAGGTGGTGATGGCTGCACACTGCTGCTACGGTTTGGATCTTAAGTCTCCTCTGAGGGACCACGTGCTAAAGACTTGACCCTTCACTGGCCCACTTGAAGAGGCTGGGCCTAGTGCGAGGTGTCCTGGTCACTGGGAGTAGGGCCATGCAGGGCAGTGAGACCCCAGCACCCTTCCCTCCCTCTTACTTTTTGGCCACAAGGGAATTGTGCTCCACCAAGAGCTCCTGCCATATGCGCTGCCTTGTCACGAAACCAGAGAACAAAGCATTGCAGATTAGACAGTATGAAGTCATTAGCCAGCCTCTTCCTCTTAAGATTTCACCTCTGATACATATTACAGTAACAACCACACGCAATGTGAGTGTTCTTAAAGTCACAGAACTAAACGCAGCTAAATGGCGTATTTTACAGCAATGGTTATCAGGAAATTCTAAGAAAGAAAACCCCTTCTGAATTTTTTTTCCTTAAATTTATTTATTTATTCATACTGGGGGGAAGAACGGGCATGCCAGGGCCTCTTGCCACTGCAAACAAACTTCATATACATGCTCCACCACATGTATCTGGCTTATGTGGGCTTTGGGGAATTGAACCTGGGTCCTTAGCTTTGCGGGCAAATGCTAAGCCATCTCTCCAGCCCAATTTTTTTCTTTTTCTTTTTTTAATATAGTAACTTATTAAGAGAGAGAGAGAATATGGGTGAGCACCAGGTCCTCCAGCCACTGTAAATGAAGTCCAGACACATGTGCCACCTTGTGCACCTGGTTTATGTGGGTCCTGGGGAATCAAACATGGGTCCTCTGACTTTGCAGGCAAGTGCCTTAACCACTAAGCAATCTCTCCAGCCCAGCCCACTTTTTGATTCAAGAGGGCCAGACAAAGCAATGTAATCCTGTATTACCTCCCTCAGGGTATAACTGGTTGGAGGAGGACAGACTCCTAACCCAGGACAGAATTGGAACAGAGCAGTACTTTGATATAAACAGCGAGTTCATGCTAGCATTAAATATCAGTGACAAATGTCCTGGGATTTACAATTGTGCTGTTACGGAAGAGAAAGTCCTTGGTTCCTAGGAAATGTGCACATATATAGTGATAAAGGGGACAGGGTCCAGCATTAGCTACACATAAGCTGGGGATGCCACACAGATTTGTGCTACAGAGATCTCCTTGGCTAAGGGTGGAGTGGGGGGACAGGTGACACTGGAGGTGGGAATACTAAGCGGAGGGGCCTGTGGTGATCAAGGTGAGACTCTTCAATGATTCAGGGAGTAAAATCAGGTGTGCATACATGTAAACAGTCACAAGTCAAAGCAAGCGGTAAGTAAGCGAGTGATGGGCCTAAGTTCCTCAGTCTCATGTGCGATCTTTCTGTGAGTCTTAACAGACAACTGCCAGAACACAGACCCATCTGGAAAAGTTCTGATGATAAAACTAACATTTGTGGGCTGGAGAGATGGCTTAGCGGTCAAGCGCTTGCCTGTGAAGCATAAGGACCCCGGTTCAAGGTTTGATTCTCCAGGACCCACATAAGCCAGATGCACAAGGGGGCACACGCATCTGGAGTTTGTTTGCAGTGGCTGGAGGCCCTGGCGCACCCATTCTCCCCCCCCCAACCCCACCTGCCTATTTCTGTATCTCTCTCAAATAAATAAAAAATTTTTTAAAAAACTAACCCTTGTGACCAATGACTGTTTTCTCTTTAGCTGTGTCCTGTTCTGCCTCTTCTCTGCAGTCACATTCCCAGTGCTTAACCAAACAAGGTTTAGGATATTTGCTGACTTAAAAAGATGTGCGGAAGCCGGGCGTGGTGGCACACGCCTTTAATCCCAGCACTCGGGAGGCAGAGGTAGGAGGACTGCTGTAAGTTCAAGGCCACCCTGAGACTACATAGTGAATTCCAGGTCAGCCTGGGCCAGAGTGAGACCCTACCTCGAAAAACCAAAAAAAAAAAAAAAAAAAAAAAAAGATGTGCGGGGCGTGGTGGCGCAAGCCTTTAATCCCAGCACTCTGGAGGCAGAGGTAGGAGGATCGCCATGAGTTCAAGACCACCCTGACAATATGCAAAAAAAAAAAAAAAAGATGTCAAAGTTCTGCTCTACTGAAACAGGTTATCGTGACCAAGGGACCTTCTAAAGCTCTGGAATAACAGGAGGATAGAGTTGGAAACCTGGTGGACACCACCCAGACACTCTGCATGATGCCTTGTTAAGACTCTAGCTTCAGATTCTAAAGGTGATAATGAGGAGGAAGTGTTCCAATCCATTTCAGGACTGTTCCACAGCCTTGTTGAAAATGAAACATGGCACATTTTTTAAAGCAGGGTTTTTTTAAACTCTAGGTGGATGATGTTCTGTGACTCCTGAGCCTTAAATGAGACATGCTAGGACTATCCACATGCTTCCCTTGCCATGAAAGAGGAACTGACCACTAGACGGTCAATATAGCCAACAAGCTTTGCCCTTTGACCCCCACATTTCCACTAGATTCTCTGACTGGTGACCTCTCAGCCCTCACAGTCTCACCTTGATCACCACAGGTCCCTCCGCTTAGTATTCCCACCTCCAGTGTCACCTGTCCCCCCACTCCACTCCACCCTTAGCCACAGAGATCTCTAGCACAAATCTGTGTGGCATCCCCAGCTTATGCGTAGTTAATACTGGTCAGTGTGAATGACCTGTATTTCATCAGCATGTTCAACACAGGAAACTCTACACAAAAGCAAGGTGCTCCTAGTAGTGGTGTCACAGCACTGTACTCTACTGTCCTGTCCTGTCCTGTCTCTCTGGAGGGCACAGCATGGCACAGTGAACACTCAACCTTTGCTAAACTTCATTGAAGGCCTCTGGCTGCCTCCTGCTTGCCACCCAGACGATGTTCCTCTGCTCATAGAACCAGATCCTCCCGGGTGTCCTGCATCCCCTGTTAAACGCCCCCAGGAGGTCACTGAAAGCCCTGGCAGTGGCTATGAGGCTTCTCACCAGGCAATCCCTATCCAAGCTCACAAGCTCTCCACAAGCTCCCCAGTTCCAAGTCAGAGACCCCCAACAGTTCCTTAGGCAAAGACAACCTGAACAAGTGAGGCAGACCAGGTCTTTTGGTCTCCAGGGTAACACGCTTTGTCCACTGTCAGTTCAAGTCACTACCTGATCTTTCAGCCCCCACCTGATCTGCTCAGACCCTTCTAATTTAAGTCTGATGCCCACTTTCTTTTAACTACTCACAACTTCCCTTTTTTTTTCCCTGGTGCTCAAGACCAAACCCAGGCCTCACCCACTAAGCTAAACCCCCAAACTCCATACTCACAACTTTCAAACCTCTTTTAAAAATAATTTTATTTATTTATTGGGGGGGGGGCATGAGAATGGTCGTGCCAGAGCCTCTTGCCACTGTAAAAGAATTCCAGACACATGTGCCACTTTGTGTATCTGTCTTTACATGGGTACTGGGGAACTGAACCTGGGCCAACAGACTTTGTAAGCAAGTGCCTTTCATCACGGAGCCATCTCCCCAGCCCCACAACTTTCAAACTTCTGCTAGCAAGCCCTTTATGCTCTTACAGATTCTCTCAAAACCCCAAAGACTTATTTTATGAGTTAGATTTATCAACATTTCCTGCATTAGAGGATAAAATATTTTAAATATGTTTATGAATTAACTTAAAAGTAATTATAAACTCATTATATATTCATACACCTCACCTATTTCTATGAAAAAGTACCAGTGAGACGAGTGGTACTGTTCACACTCTTGCAGACCTCTTTATCATCTGCTTCAAAGAGGACAGCTGCATTATCATGCGCGCACCCACAGCCCTCCTGCAGGAGGAAGACCAGTCTCACCAGAATCTGCTGTGGGAAAGTACAGGGATAAGTACAGGCATAAGATGACCCAGAGAGTGAAGCCATTTCTTTGATATTCCTTTGGAACTCAGTAAATGGACGTCCTTAAAGTGTGTTGGGATCATCTGAATGATATAAAACAGGATATCTATCACCATGAGAACACAGTGTGAGCTCTAATTCTGAATGGATCTTCTGCCCACGGATGGTTCTCAGTAATGTGCTGATCATCTGGAAAGACGGGTTCATGACTCACACAGGTGCTTCAGATATGGACACATTTCATGCTACAGTAGTCAAAAACATCCGTAATTAATTAAAATCACCATGTTATCAGAACAGTTGTTAAGCATTGGGGAGCAATCTGGTTCCCAAGGGCTATCCAAACTAATTTTCATTTAAAAGCTCAAAATTTATTGACAACAAATATTGTCAGTTGTTTTCCTTAAAGTGATAACTCACTTGGCTCATGCCTGCCAACTACCCCAGCCTACTGCCCAGACAGAGCTTGCCAGCTTTCCCTCGGGGCATGTTATGTTCCAAGACTAGCCAGCAGGTTCCCCTATCCCTCTATTCTTCCTCTTCCAGAGGCTCCTCCACATGCCACTGGCCCCTCCGAGCAGCCAGTAGAGTGGCATGAAGCATAAGGGTCACCAGACAAAGAGCTGGAAAGGCACAGGCTCTGAGGTAGGACGCAGTCACAACAGTCACTTTACCGTTTTATCAAGGACATTCTCAAGTGAGGCTAGGATGTTCTGAACTTGAGTGTGTAACAACAAATACTGACAACTGTCAATAACCACAAGTGTACGTGGCTTCCAAGGTCTTGATTTCATGCTAAGATGCCCCAACTTTAACCTCTGCCACACCTGCACCATCAAGAACCCGTAGTAAAGACAGGCATGGTGGCACACACCTTTAATCCCAGCACTCGGGAGGCAGAGGTAGAAGGATCCCTGTGAGTGAGGCCACCTGAGACTACATAGTGAATTCCAGGTCAGCCTGAGCTAGAGTGAAACCCTACCTCCAAAAACAAAAAAAAAAAAAAAAAAAAGAACTCGTAGTATCAGACAGGAAAAAGCCAGCAAGTCCCCTTATGGTGAGAAAACACTGCACTCAGGGACTCCTGAAGGACCTAGGGAACCCCAGGAGCACAGGGGAAAGGATGCATTCCGCACTGCCATCAGTTCTGCTTAGTATTGGTCTGCCATCTAGCTATGACATCACCACCTAAGGTGCCCACCCTCCACATATTCTGCAACCTCTCCACATGAATGCTACACTTGAGACATGATGACAGTTCAGTTCTGTTGTTGTTTCTAAAATTTCTACATATCTGTATTTGTGTGAATGTGCCAGGGCCTCGCGCCTCTGTACAAGAGCACTGGACATTTGCACCGCTTGTACCTGGCTTACACGAGTGGCTTGGCAAGCAAGCACCTTTCACATTAAGGCATTTTCCCAGCCCTCCTGTTACTTTGTTTCTCAAGTACTTCTTCCTGTCATGGTCAACATATCACTTTGGCAACTCTGGGTATGCCATTAATTCAAAGCCTCAGTTCCCTCATCAATAACATGGTATATATGATGACCCCTAAACAACTTCCTTAAGAGAGAACTATGGCGGGAGTCCTTCATAAACAATTTCTTCATGTTTTTTAACTCTTATTGACAACTTCCATAATAATAGACAATAAACTATGACAATCCACCCCACTGTCCCCTTTGCAACTCCACTCCCCATCATATCCCCTCCCCCTCTCAATCAGTCTCTCGTTAATTTTGATGTTATCATCATCTCCTCCTATTAGGAGGGTCTTGTACAGATAGTCCCAGGCATTGCGAGGTCATGGATATCCAGGCCATTCTGTGTCTTGAAGAGTGCATTGTAAGCAGTCCTACCCTTCCTTTGGCTCTTTTATTCTTTCCACCACCTCTTCTGCAGACGATCATGAGCCTTAGAAGATGTGACAGAGATGTTGCAGGGCTGAGCACTCCTCTGTCACTTCTTCTCAGCACTATGGTGCCTTCTGAGTCATCCCAGAGGTCACTGCCATATTTCTTCATTTTTTTTAATCAGCACATTTTTTGATGTGTGCATGCTCACGTGTGAGTGCAAACATGTGCATGACACAGTGCACATAGGACAGAGAACTTTCACATGTCAGTCCAGCCATTCCTCCATATTTAAGGAGTTTCTCCTGCTCACTAATCTGTTCACCAGGCTACCTGGTCCATGAGCTTATGGCAGACTCCCCAGTCTTCAGAGGAAGAGACCAAGATCTTAATGGGAACAATGAAGGGTACAAAGATCAGAGGGAAAAACATTCCAGACACCCTTGTCCACAAAGCAGAAAAGGCAAACAACAGGTAGATCACAAAGGCTCCAAGAGCCAGAGAAGATGTGACCACCGCTCAGACACTTCACAAGAGCCAGGGAGGAGTGTGAACACTGCTCAGACACTTCACAAGAGCCAGGGAGGAATGTGAACACTGCTCAGACACTTCACAAGAGCCAGGGAGGAGTGTGAACACTGCTCAGACACTTCACAAGAGCCAAGGAGGAGTGTGAACGCTGCTCCACTGCTCAGGCACTTCACAAAAGCCAAGGAGGAGTGTGAACACTGCTCAGACACTCAGAAGCCAACAGAGTGCAAGAAAAGGAGCATCAGAATCTCATGGGCATTTTAACTAGCATGTAAAGAGCTAGTCAGGATGCACATGTCACCACCCAGACAAAGCTGAACAGCTGCCGACTGAACTGCAGCAATGGAGACAGAATGCTCTAGAGCCGGCTGTAGAGATGGCTTAGTGGTTAAGGAGCTTACCTGCGAAGCCTAAGAATGCATATTCAAATCGCCAGGTCCTAAGTAGCCAGACGGAGTGATGCAAGCATGCAATGTCACACATGCCCACAAGGGGGTACATGTGCCTGAAGGGCCCTGGAGTGCCCATTCATCCCCCCCCCCCCGCCCCGTGTGTCTCTCTCTCTCTCTCTCTCTCTCAAAAAAAAAAAGAATGTTCTAGGGCTAGCTCATAGATATACTGATGACATCAGCTGGATGATTAAGAAAAAAACTTAGGGCTGGGAATGGTGGCTCACACCTTTAATCCCAGCACTTGGGAGGCAGAGGTAGGAGGATCAATGAGAGTTCGAGGCCAGCCTGAGACTACATAGTGAATTCCAAGTCAGCCTGGGCCAGAGTGAAACCCTACCTCGAAAAACCCCCAAAAAGAGAGAGAGAGAGAGAGAGAGAGGGAAGACTTAAAGACGAACTACACATCTTCAGTGTCCAGCCAAGCAGCCAAGGGGATGGCGGTGTGGAACCCTGTGATGAAGGCACACCAGGTGATAAGGCATTTGACACTGGAACCACAGAGTGATCACAAGCAAAGATGGGGGCTGGGAAGTTAGCTCAGTGCAAAGTGTTTGCCGCACAAGTATGAGGACCTGAGTCGAATCCCACGTAAGATACCAGGCATCATGGAACACCTATAACCCAATGCTGGGGAGGCAGAGACAGGGAATTCCTGGGGCTCAGTGTTTAGCCATTCTAACTGAATAGATGAGGTCTAGGTACAAGAAGATACTCTGTCTCAAAGGTCAACCTCAACGTCTGGCCTACACACACACTCGTGTCTGCACACATAGGCCACATACGTACATATGCCAAACCATCTACAGTCAGACTCTGAGTCACCAACGTATCAATAGGACTTGAAAGCACAGGCCAGATGAGATCAGCACAGAACAGACCAAGTCCTTGGACACACCCCACTTAGATGCCAAACAGTAAACGAGGCTGTGAAACAGACCCAGAGACAGGAGGCATGAGCTTCACACAGGGGTGAGCTGTGTCTAATGCTGCTGAGAGGTTAAATGGGTTCAGGACCTCCATAAAGGGAGCAGAACCTAAATGCAAGGCTGCAGGGGATGCGAGGCAAAGCAGGCAGAGTGAACAGTGAAGGAGGACAAATACTCCTAGTCACCCAGGCTCCAAAGACCCCCAAACACTGATTGTCCGTTTTTGAATAATGCATCTACTTGCTTCCTCCAGGCTCAAAGTGTGGCTACAAAACAATATACCCAGGCCTGGAGACAAGTTTAGGAAACCACCTCCTCCTGCCACAGGTGCAGACTGTCTGCCAATACCCTACAGTGTCCATCCACATAGGATGACCGTCAAGGGCTCAGCATGCATGGAGATGATCTGTCAATGGCCCCACATGCATGTGCACACACACAGCTATCAAGGATTTCTTTGGGGAGTTTTTCTCTTGTCTGTTTTTTCAGGCAGGGTCTTACTCTATCCATCCTACACATGCCAGGCAAAAAATATATCTGAGACCAACTATCCCCACCTGCCTACTTCCCGTGAGAAGACAAATTCTATAGTGACTACAAAGCATCGCAATAAAACACACACGGGGCCGAGAAGTTAAGACGCACGCCTGCGAAGCTTTAGGGTCCAGGTTGGATTCACCAGGCTGAGAAGTTAAGACGCACGCCTGCGAAGCTTTAGGGTCCAGGTTGGATTCACCAGGCTGAGAAGTTAAGACGCACGCCTGCGAAGCTTTAGGGTCCAGGTTGGATTCGCCAGGTCCCACGTAAGCCAGGTGCACATGGTAGCCCCTATGTCTGCAGTTTGTTTGCAGTGGCTGGACACCCTGGCACGCCCATTCTCACTCTCTCTCCCCCTCTCTCTCTGTCTCTAATAAATAAATAAAAACAAATCTTAAAAAAAAACACAAACGGGAGATATATACATAACAGGCTAGTCAAAGGTCTATGAATGGTTCATTTTGAACTGTAATTCATATAGATACCTAGATATCTGGCAATCACACATCAAAAATAATAAGGATACATGTAGAATTAGCTAAACAACAAACTAACTTAAAACAGTAACAATATAAAATAGTAACTCAGGGCTGGAGAGATGGCTTAGGGGTTAAGGCCCCTGCCTCCTAAGCCTAAGAACACTGGTTCCAATCTCCAGGTCCCACGTTTAGCCAGATGCAGTGACGCAAGGGCGCAATGCCGCACTTGACCACAAGGG
This sequence comes from Orientallactaga sibirica, assembly GCA_036365145.1. Taxonomy (NCBI): domain Eukaryota; kingdom Metazoa; phylum Chordata; class Mammalia; order Rodentia; family Dipodidae; genus Orientallactaga; species Orientallactaga sibirica. Next base: position 2,973,560 of record JAEOAD010000013.1, read on the forward strand.
GGCGCACACATCTGGATTCCGTTCGCAGCAGCTGAGACACTGTTGGCGCGCCCATCTCTGTCTTGCGCCCCCTCTCCCCCCGTGTCTCTCTCCAAAAAAATAAAATTTTTTTTAAAAAGTTTAAAATAGTAACTCAGTAATCAAAATGTAACAGTGGAGATTGTTTCAAAACAAAGCCAAAGCAAGAAGTCCACTGAAGCCAGGTGTCTTGGTGCATGCCTTTAATCCCAGCAGAGGGAGGAGGATTGCAGAGTGTTCAAGGCCAGCCTGAGACTACATAATAAATTCCAGGTCTGCCTGGGCTAGAGTGAGACACTACTTCAAAAATAAATAAGCTTTCTAACTCCTCTTTAGCTTGCTTTATATTAACTTTCTTTTCATTTATGTATTGCAAACACAAGAGCTATGAACTGTGTAATTAGTACTAGACTTGTGCATAAGACTTTATACGGTCTCTCCAAAGGATCAGTTTTACTCCTTAAATTGCTCTTGTTGTTTTGAGAAAGGGTCTCACTTAGCCCAGGTTGGCCTTAAACTCCCTGTGATCCTACCTCAGCCTCCAGAAAGACTATAGGGGTTATAAGAGTAAATTACCATGCCCACGCTAAACTGCTTGTGACTGAAACAAATTTTGCTAACTTTTTAAAAGTAAGCCCGATCAACACCTGAAATGCCAGTTACTAGTGACTGACCATATTATTTTAAATGCTCAACATCATATACTAAAAAACAGTATTCTGGGGTGAAGAGATAGCTTAGCAGTTAAGGTGCTTGCCTGCAAAGCCTAAGGACTCTGGTTCACTTTCCCAGGACCCACATAAGCCAGATGCACAAGGTGGCGCATGCAGTGGCTGGAGGCCCTGGCACGCCCATATTCTCTCTCTCTCTTTCAAATAAATAAATATTTATGAACAATATTCTATATCATAAATGTAATAAACAGAGCAAATCATATGATTGTAATACTAATTTCCCCTTTTATATTACTGACATGTTCACACTAATCAAAGTGGGCTGAAAGGAGAATAAGTCACAATAAGATAAACCACAGGCGCACAGATAGGATGCAGTACCACAATGCACAGGCGCACAGGCATGATGCAGTGCCAGCCCTGTGCTCTGGGCACCAAGAAATAAGTGGCTGTTTTCATTCCTCTCAGCTGGTTCATGAGTCACTGTCCACACTCCAACACCATGAGAACTCCCTAAAGCCTGGACCCCAGTTCCAACCCTTTATAACCCACACTCTCTAATTTCCAATAAACAAAGTCTGTCTGCACATTACACTAACAACAACAGAAAAAGTTAACTGTAGGAGTCTGGCTTCAAGATGAGCAGGAAGCCCACTGTATCTTTAAAATAACTTTACTGGAAATGTTTAGCTAGTAAAAAATTAAAGCAATCTTATTTACAGGACTCTATCAGACTTCTGCACTTCTTCAAACCTGGATATTAAAAAACAAAAGTAAGCCGGGCGTGGTGGCACACGCCTTTAATCCCAGCACTCGGGAGGCAGAGGTAGGAGGATCGCTGAGAGTTCGAGGCCACCCTGAGACTCCATAGTTAATTCCAGGTCAGCCTGGACCAGAGTGAGACCCTACCTCGCAAAAAACCAAAAAAAAAAAAAAAAAAAAAAAAAAAAAAAAAAAAAAAGTAGAAGCCGGACGTGGTGGCGCATGCCTTTAATCCCAGCACTTGGGAGGCAGAGGTAAGAGGATCGCCATGAGTTCAAGGCCACCCCGAGAGTACAGAGTGAATTCCAGGTCAGCCTGAGCTAGAGTGAGACCCTACCTCAAAAAAAAAAAAAAAAAAAAAAAGTAGGAGCTGGAGAGATGGCCTAGCGGTTAAGTCATTTGCCTGCAAAGCCATAGGATCCCAGTTCGACTCTCCAGGACCCATGTAAGCCAGACGCACAAGGGGGCGCATGCATCTGGAGTTCATTTGCAGTGGCTGGAAGTCATGGCGTGACCAATCTCTCCCCCCCCCCCGTCCCTCTTTCTCTCTCTCAAAAGACTAAAAATTTTTTTAAAAATTTTAAAAACTACACTAACCACAAAAGTGGCCTAACCACATGGATACAAGTGTTATTTCCCAAGTTGTCTTTCCTGTAAAAAGAACACTAAAGTGTATTTAGAATATTTGCAGTGAAGTATTTTTCAGATTTGCGTAACTTTTATTTTCTGAATCAAAACTTCACTTGAATTACCACCACCCTGGGAGTAAAAGCTGGCCAAAACAGCCTTTTTCCATTTGCAACCAAAACCACAGAGTTGGAAACATTTTTCGCTTTTTAGATAACTTAAAACACGTGGTTGCAGAATAACCCCAGCAGTTTCCCAAGGGCACTGTGCCAGCTCTGAACTTCCCTCGTTGTTCAAGCTACCAAGCCCTTGCAAGGGATGCCACGGGAATCACTCACCCGATCCTTCATCCTCCAGCTCTGAGCCAAGGATTTGGAGCCTTCGATCTTCTCGCAGTGCCTCTTTTTCATAAACGCTAAAGGCAAGTTCCAGTCGGAAAGGTCGGCCTCATCTTCCTCCCCGAGTCCCAAGAGGGGCGACGGCAGCATCTCGGCCTCCATCGGCGGCGGGGGCGGCGGCGGCGGGGCCGGGGGCGTCCTGGGCAGCAGGCGCTCGAGAACCTCCAGCCTTAAAGCCGCGGTGCGTGGAGCGCGGCGGGCGCCGTGGGGCTCCGTCGGGGAAGGAAGGGACGGAGCGTGGGCCAAGAGTGAAGTTCGCAGCGAGCAGTCCCGGTCCCGGTCCCGGTGCGCGCGGGCGGGCGGGCGCGCGACCCCGGCTCGGAGCCCAGGCCTCACGCGGACCGGCGCGGCCTCCCCTCCACGCCTCGGCAGGGCCCGGGCCGGCCTCCCCGCGCTCCGACCCGGCTGCGGCCCGGCGGGCTCACGGGCAGGCGCCTCGGCTCGCGTCCGGCCGTCCTCAGCCCTGCGGGTCCCGCACTCGCCCGAGCTGCTGCAACCAGAGCCCCGACCGGCCCATCGCGCTCGCCCGCCGCCGCGTCCTCAGCCCCGGGTCCCCGCGGCCTGGCTGGCCCCGGCCTCTGCTCCCGTGGCTGTCTCCTGCCCCAGAACCAGCCCGAGACACGCGCGAGACAGACCCGTGGACGACACAGGTAAAGTGGGCTTATCACGTTGGGGGAGTTTTGCCCTCTGGTTTGGCGCTACAGTGAAACTCTTCTCATCAGCACATCAAGGAGGACGCCATATTGGCAAGGCCCAGCGTGCACCGCGGTCTACGGCGTGCCCTGTAGGCCAAACTTGTTCAAGAACTCCCACCACGTTTCTCTGGATGCGATGAAGACCCTGATGTTCCCGCCCACGTTTACTCCCGTTACCGCGATCTGGCTCTCCCTAGTTTATAGCCCATTCGCTCAGTAGAAGTGTGTTGCGAAAATCAATCCTGCGATTGAAACTATGTCCACTCAGTATTTTAAAAAAGCTTTTTTGTTGAACAAATAAAGCTACATTCTTCTGAATTAAAGAAAAAGACCACATTGTTTCTTCTTGATTCTGAAAAGGCACGAACAGCTTCAGAAAGAACCACTGATACTATTACAAGAGAATGTGGTGATTTTCTTTTTAATTTTTCCATTCAAAAAAACAGATGAAAAAATTTTTCGTCTTTGACATTTTTCTGATCCATCTTGTTTTCTGAACAGCTTAGTTTTTTGATACCATTTCCAGTGCAAACTATTAAAGCTATAGGTTTCTGCCTGTGGAGGCAAGCCACCTGCATTACTTCAGTGAATCTCATTTATTGACCATCTGTGGAGAACAGTTACTGCAGTGAAAATATAAACCGAAAGTGGCATACTGTGCTGCTCTTGGATAGATGTCTAGTGAGACACTGTGAGTCATTAGATAGATGGAGCCCAGGTGGGCAGAGGGGCCTAGCTCAACTCTGACTTGGGCTTTGGCGCCTAAGAGCCTCTCTTGGAGTCTTGGTTTTACACTTTCCTTCTCTGTGACCTCAGTCAACCCCCTTAAACTAGCTCAGTCTTAATCTCCTAAAGTTTTGATTATACCAAAGAATATAACTAGATGGATAAAATTAGCTTGTGAAGGTGCCTAGAATGTAGTGAGCCACCACTGCGTTTTAGCACTGGCCAGCTACAGAAGTAACCATATGCCTTATTAATTGAATGTCTCAAGTTGGTCTCCTCCTGCAGATACTGACTGCTCCTCGGAGTAGGCCAGGGTTGCCACACAATGTGGCAGTCCATGCCACAATGCTGGTGGTATCTATCTGAGCTCCTTTCAGCTGAGAGGGAAGGCTGCAATCCAAGCTCTTTCTCACACAGCACATAGGTAGTGTTTAAGAGAGTGCTAACCTGAATTATTTAAATATTCATCTGGTAACTGCATCACCACAAGCCCAGTTCTCACACTGAATCTCAGATACACCAAGGAGCCTTCACTTTCCCTTTCTCTGCTTCCTGGGGGCAGGGAGAATGCCCCCGAAGTCACCAGCAGAGGCCTCAGGGCTGTAGAGTCTCAAGAGGAAAGCACAATACCTCCTTCCTGTGCTTAGTGGGGGGTGAGGGGTGTTTCATAGTCCTGCTGGGCGGCCACGTCACTGGCCCCTCCCCCGCGCCTGGGCCGCCCAGAGCTCTGCTCCAGCTGCTCTTGCCCGAAGCCAGTGACGGAAAAGCAGTGCTGTTCAACCTGTTTCATTCCTAACTGGCTCTGTAACTTGGAAAAAGAGTTGCATCAGACTATGGGGTGAAACCTTGGGAAACTCGCCCAGTTCTGGATATTCTATGAAGAGGGAGCCAGGGAGCCTGCTAAGTTCAAGGGGCTGGAGTTGGCACCATTTTAGGAAACTTTAAAGACGCTTAGACCTCTTAATCAGGTGACTGATTCAGGGACTCAGGAGTCTTTTTTTTTTTTTTTTTTTTTTTTTTTCCCAGGTAGGGTCTCACTCTAGCCCAGGCTGACCTGGAATTCACTCTGTATTCTCAAGATGGCCTTGAACTCATAGGGATCTTCCTACCTCTGCCTCCTGAGTGCTGGGGTTAAAAGCCTATGCCACCACGCCCAACTGGGAGCCTTACTTTTTTACTCAGGTAACCCTGATGGTAGCATAAAGCCAGCCAAAGCTGCCTCGAAAGCCTCCTGCAGTGGCTCAGTTCCATCCCATGGCGGGCCCTCCATAAAGACACACCCAGTAACTGAATTCTATGATGGAGTTATCCAAACTCCTAACACCAAAGACTGCAGAGCAAAACCACCCTCTGCTGTTTTCACTGACGTGACCCAGAACCAAGAGACCTCCCAAGTTCATGTCCTAAACTAAAGATGAACATGGTGGAGCGTACCTGTCGGGCATTGCTACACACGGACCCTTAGGATGTGAAGACAGGAGGTCAAGGCCAGTCCCGGCATTATGAGACCATCCCTCAAAAGAAAAAGAAAAAAAAAGCCCAGCCCCCCAGCACACGGCCAAGTCCCCAGACACCAGTAGGCCTCTGCCCTCAGTCTCCATAACTGTGCTGTAAGGAACTTAAACAAAAGGTGCATTTCTGAGGATAATCAGGGTCAAAATTCTATGATTTATGTGAAAACCATGAAGAGACTGGTAACAGCCCAGCTCGCCACCTGAAAGTTCAAGAATGTGCTAGACTCATTTTGTTTAAAATAACCCTCGTCCAGTGATTCTCGGGTGCTTCCTTTCAGGCCCCAGACAAGCCCTTGGTAGAACACCCAGGTTTTGGGAATGCAGTCAGCTCAGCCGCCCATGACAGTCTGCAGAAAATTCAAGGACAAGTATTTCTCACCTGGCCAGTCTCAAAGTCATGGTGCGTAATCAGCTGGGCCACTTGGACCAATAGTTCCAATTTCCTCTTTTTCTGACTTTTTAAAAATATTTTATTTATTTATTTGAGGGGAGGCAGATGTATATAGAGAGAATGGGCGCACCAGGGCCTCTAACCACTGCAGACAAACTCCTGAAGCCAGTGCCTCATCCGCTAAGCCGTCTCTCCAAACCCCCAACTTCCTCTTTCATAAGTAAGGACATCAGCTTCCATAGAGCTCTCAAGAAAACCATATAGTCATGAAAACAAGTTTTATGAATCTGGAAAACTTCACAAAACCTGATCTTATCCGGGCTGTAGAAATGGAGGAGGAATTGAGGACACCCTGTCTGTTCAGTCTCTCATAATCTCTGCCCAAGATGTGAATGCAGATACTCATGGCGAGGTGCCTCTGAACTCACCCCAAAGGGCGCCATCCAACTACCAATTCAGGTCTGGAGAGAAGAAGGGCTTCTAGGCCCAGCCCTGACCCAGCTGAGCAGTGATCCCCAACAGAAGGGGAGGAGCCTCATCCTGAACCATGAAGATAGACCACATGACCCTGGCCCGCCCTAACACCCAGATACCAAAGACACAGCAAATGAGCAAGGGAACACGTATGAGAGCCTGAGAGCAAGGTGTGCCTGCCTTTAATCTCAGTACTGGGGAGCCTGACGTCAGAGGATGGCCATGCAGCCAACCTGGGCCAAAGAGTAAGTTCTAGGTCAGCCTGGGCTAGAGCAAGAGTGTGTCTCAAAACAAAAGGAACCCATGAAAAAGCCGGGAGTGGTGGCGCACGCCTTTAATCCCAGCACTCGGGAGGCAGAGGTAGGAGGATCGCTGAGAGTTCAAGGCCACCCTGAGACTACATAGTAAATTCCAGGTCAGCCTGGACCAGAGTGAGACCCTACCTCGCAAAACCAAAAAAAAAAAAAAAAAAAAAAAAAAGAACCCATGAACCTGAGAGTGTTGATCACAACAGAAGTGGGGGGCGGGGGGACTTGTAGGAAATAGCAGCAGCACACATTGGGGCAGGAAGAGGGTCTGGATAAGTGGCTCAGAAAAATCCCTTGCCAACCCCTCCTGCAAAACAGGTGGCTGGAGCCAGGCATGGTGGCACACTCCTTTAATCCCAGCACTCAGGAGGCAGAGGTAGGAGGATCACTGAGTTGAGGCAGACTACACAGGGCCTGGGGCAGGAAGAGGGTCTGGATAAGTGGCTCAGAAAAATCCCTTGCCAACCCCTCCTGCAAAACAGGTGGCTGGAGCCAGGCATGGTGGCACACTCCTTTAATCCCAGCACTCAGGAGGCAGAGGTAGGAGGATCACTGAGTTCGAGGCCACACTGAGACTACATAGTGAATTCCAGGTCAGCCTGGACTAGAGTGAGACCCTACTCAAAAAAAAAAAATAAATAAATAAATAAACTGAAGTGACTGGATTTTCACAGCTTCCTTGAAGGCCCACTATGACAGAGCAAACTCTCTTTCTCTCTCTCTTTCTTTCAAAAGCTTTGGGGTTTTTTTTCTAATTTCTTTTATTCATTTATTTGTGAGAGAGATACAGAAACAGGCAGGGAAGGAGAGAGACAGAGAGAGAGGAGAAACAGAATGGGCAGGCCAGGGCCTCCAGCCACTGCAAACAAACTCCAAATGCATGTGCCACCTTGTGCATCTGGCTTACGTGGGTCCTGGGGAATCGAGCCTTGAACCGGGGTCCTTAGGCTTCACAGGCAAGCGCTTAACCGCTAAGCCATCTCTCCAGCCCAGCTTTATTGTTTTAAGAGACAGAGTCTTGCTGGGCGTGGTGGCGCACGCCTTTAATCCCAGCACTTGGGAGGCAGAGGTAGGAGGATCGCCGTGAGTTCGAGGCAACCCTGAGACTACGTAGCTAATTCCAGGTCAGCCTGGACCAGAGTGAGACCCTACCTTGAAAAACCAAAAAAAAAAAAAAAAAAAAAAAAAAAAAGCCGGGCGTGGTGGCTCACGCCTTTAATCCCAGCACTCGGGAGGCAGAGGTAGGAGGATTGCCGTGAGTTCGAGGCCACCCTGAGACTACATAGTGAATTCCAGGTCAGCCTGAACTAGAGTGAGACCCTACCTTGAAAAACCAAAAAAAAAAAAAAAGAGACAGAGTCTCACTGTAGCCCAGGGTGACCTGGAACTCACTCTGTATCCCCAAACTCACAATGATTCTCCTATCTCAGCCTCCGAAGCGCTGGGACTAAAAGCATGCACTACCACGCCTGGCTATAGAACAAACCTTTCTTTCCTCAGAGCAGAAGGCCATCCTAGCCATGGCACTCCACACACAGGCCATGGAATGGGCCATGGGCCATTCTCCAATACTGCAGACACTTCACTAAATCAACCAAGGGCAAAGAATGTGTTTTGTCATCAAGAGTCAGGAGCAAGACTGGAGGTCAGGAACGTTGAGAAAGGTGGGTGCTTCGCTGAGCCATTGTTTTCCACACAGGAGACCAGCCAGCTCCCTCCAGTGCTTTCCAGAGAAATCTGTGCTTAGCTTAAAAGAACCAAAATAGATGTGAAGTGCTTTGCTTTTGTCTGAGCATCATTACTCTGTTTTTAGCAGAATCCAAGCCACTCCCCTCTGCAGGTCAGATGTTTTGTTGACAGCCAAGTGAGAAGAGGAAGGGGAGGAAGGGAAGGAAGGGGGATAACGGGCTCATCATCACATTCAGTCAGAAATGCAGGCTGCTGAGCCCGCACGTCTGTCTCCTCCTTTTTGTCCCTCTAAAAATATGAGGATATTTACACATGTGTTTTACACCCTCTACAGTGCATCTATTTTACTTATTAACCATGAGCATGTCGGTTTGGATAAGCAGAAATAATATTATTCCCTCTTTTAACAGAGAGTCACTCCTATGTAGCATGGGCACCATGGTGACAAAAGCCTCTGATTAGGGCTGGAGAGATGCCTTAGTAATTAAGGCACTTGCTTGCAAAGCCTAATGACCTGGGTTCAATTCCCCAGTATCCATGTAAAGCCAGACACACAAATGACACATGCATCTGGTGTTCATTTGCAGCAGCTAGAGGCCCTGGCATGCCCATTCTCTGTCTCTCTCTGCTTGCAAATAAATTATGTGGTAGTGATTTTTTAAAGCCTCTGATTAGATAAACATCACCCACTACCCATACTTCTGTTAGAATTGATTTTATTTATTTATTTATTTATTTATTTATTTTTATTATCTTTTTTTTTTTTTTTTTTTTTTTTTTTTTTTTTTTTGCACAGTGCCAGCCTCCTTGAGCCAGTACAAAACAGAGCCAAAGCTGGTGGTGAGGTGGCTTACACCAGTAATTCCAGCACTCTGGAGTGGGAAGCAGAAAGATCAGAAGTTCAAGGTCATCCTCAGATATATAGTGAGTTCAGGATCAGCCTGGGATAGATGATGGCTGGATATGGTGGCACACACCTTTAATCCCAGCACTTGGGAAGCAGAGGTAGGAGTATCTCCTTGAGTTCAAGGCCACCCTGAGACTACATAGTGAATTCCAGGACAGCCTGGGCTAGAGTGAGACAGACCCTACCTCAAAAAAAAAAAAAAAAAAATCACCTGATGGGCTAGAAACATGACTTACTGGTTAAGGCCCTTGCCTGCAAAGCCTAAGAACCCATGTTTGACTCTCCAGATCCCATGTAAGCCATACACAACACAAGCGCAAAGGTTGCGCATACACACAAGGTGGTGCAATGTCTGGAGTTCGATTTCAGTGGCTGGAGGCCCTGGCATGGCAATTCTCTCCCCCCGTCTCACTCTCTCTCTCAGCAGGTATAAGCACGTGCCACAGCATGAGGGCCTGAGATGTCCTGGGACTGCCTGAGTTCAATCCCCTAGGACCCATGTAAGCAGCTGGGCTTGGCCACATACTTCTGTGACCCTGGTTCTGTGGGGATCCCTGGAGCTTGGGGAAACCATAGCTGTGCATTCAGACTCTGCCTCAAGGAAATGACAGAGTAAGGACACCAACGCTCTCTTCTGGTCTCCACCTGCGGCCACAGCGGTACATACATACATACAACACACACTCCCCCCCGCCATAAGAACTATAGAAATCCCAATTTCCCAAAAGAATGGCTTTCAGAGACTTAAAGGACAGAAACTTCAGGACATGCTGATGTGAATTCTGAAAGAAAAGTGGTGGAGGGGAGTGCAAGGCAAGGGGGTGAGTGGATGTGAACCCTGAGCAGAAACAGGAAGTGTCCCCTAGCCCTATCCCTCATACTCTAGGGGCTGCTTTTCCAAGGGGACTTTTTGGTAGGTGGCATCGAAGAGCCCCTCTGGGAAGCACAGAATTTGGAGCAAGGCAAGAGTAAGTTGCCATGACATGTGCCGAGGCCCAGTCCCTTCTGAGTCTAGCTTCCAACCAGGGCACCGTGACCAGTCAGTCCAGAAACAGAGAACAAGACTTTACTAAATAAGACACCACTGCCCCTGACCCTCGAGAATTTCTTATGGGGAAGGGATAAAAGTTAGTGCCCGTCCCAGGTCAAAGTGACTATTAATGACAGCTCTCCTTCCTTTCCCAGGTCCCTGGAGATAGAATTGCAGAGATGGGGCTTGTGCCCACTGCAGACACAGTGTTAAGAGAAAAAAAGTGTGAAGCATTTATGATTGAAACTGTGCTGAGGGAATTTGTAATCCAATAGAAATACACAAACTGAATTTTATAACCTTTTGTTTTAATGATGCCATCTACAATAAGATCACACCTTTATGAAAGTACAAATCATAAACCAGCCATCTCCTCTCAGCCACGTTGATTATGTTATGTCATGTTTACATAACATCTGTGACTCTCAAGCATCGTGCTGAACCAGATCCTGGAGATCTGGATTTATGTGGGTACTGGCGAATTGAACCCCAGCCATCAGGCTTTGCAAACAAGTGTCTTTAACTGCTGATTGATATTGTCAATTCAATAGAACCTAGAGTCACCAGTGAGAGGTTATGTAGATTCGGTCAGCCTCTGTGCATGCCTGTGGAGATGATCTTAATTAGGTTAACTGAGAAGGAAAAACCCATCTTAACTATGGACGGCATCATTGCATGGGCTGGAGTCCTGAACTGTACCCAAAGGAGAGAGCTGGCTGGGCAGCGGCTTCCATCTCTGCTCCAAGCTCCTGCCACCGTGCCTCCCCGCCATGATGGACTCTAACCTGGAACTAACTGTAAGATGGGAAGAACCCTCCCTCCACGAGATGACTTTTTTGCCAGGTATTTTGTCCCAGAAATGGGAAGGAAACAGACAGACCCTACCAGATAGAAGCTCTGTGAGGCAGCGTTCACCTCGGCCTCACCATCTACTTCATCCCACACAGCACAGAGCCTAGGACCACTGTGAACACACAGGACTGGGAATGTCTCAGGTGAACGGGACCCTAAGGCAGAAATGGGGCCAGGGGCTAGAGAGATGGCTTAGCAGGTAAGGCAACTTGCCTACAAAGCCTAAGGACCCAGGTTCTATGTCCCAGTACCCACATAAGATAGATGCACAAGGTGGTGCATGCATCTGGAGTTCATTTTCAGTGGCTAAAGGCCCTGGTACAACATTCTCTCTCTCTCAAATAAATAAATTAATTAAATATTTAAAAAAAGAAAGAAAGAAAAAGGGCTGGAGAGTTGGCTTAGAGGTTAAGGCATTTGCTTGTGAAGCCAAAGGACCCAGGTTTGATTCCCCAAGACTCATATGAGCCAGATACACAAAGTGGAACATGCTTCTGGAGTTCATTTGTAGTGGCTGAAGGCCCTGCTGCCCCCTTCTCTCTCTCTCTCTCTCTCTCTCTCTCTCTTTTCTTCTATCTCTCTTTCAAATAAATTAAATAAAATTTTAAAAAATAAAGAAAGAAATGGAGACCAAAAGCAAGTGTTATCAGGGACAGCCCAGATATTCAGACTGCACAAGGTACCACAACAGCCAGGCCCAAGCCGACTCTGACTAGAGCGAACTCTGGGGAAGAGGAGGGAAGGGCAGACTTGAAAAACTACAGAAACCCCACATGGGTGGTGGGGAAGAATGGCTGTCCAGAGCTTTAAAGGGAAGAGGTGGCACCAGGAAGGTGACTTAGCAGTGAAAAGTACTTGCTTGCAAAGCTTGCTGGCCCAGATTCAATTCCTCAGTACCCATGTCAAACCAGAAGCATAAAGTGGTGCATGCATCTGGAGTTTCTGCACAACAGCAAGAAGGCCTGACAAGCCCCTTCTCTCTCTCTCTCTCTCTCTCTCTCTCCACCTCTCCCTCTCTCCTCTCAAATAAAATATAATAATTAAAAAAATATTTAAAAAGCCGCCGGCTGTCTGGGTGCACGTCGCCCAGGCTTTGGCGCCCGGTGGCTGGAAGGCGCGGCCCTGGCCTGCCCCGTGAGGTGACCTTGGTCAGTTCTCTGTCTTGCCAAGGTTCAGTGGCCATCTGTGGGCCTGTCAAAGCCCCTCTCCGGGCGTGCAGTGAAGGACACAGGCTGCGGGGCCGCGCCATGGGGGGAGATGCCCCTCCATGTGAAGTGGCCATTCCCTGCTGTGCCACGGCTCACCTGGACCCTGGCCAGTAGTGTCGTCATGGGCCTGGTGGGCACCTACAGTTGCTTCTGGACCAAGTGCATGAACCACCTCACCGTGCACAACAAGGAAGTGCTGTATGAGCTCATCGAGAACCGAGGCCCCAGCACCCCCCTCGTCACAGTCTCCAACCACCAGTCCTGCATGGATGACCCTCACCTCTGGGGTACCAGGTATCCTGAAACTCCGCCACATCTGGAATCTGAAGTTGATGCGTTGGACTCCGGCAGCTGCAGATATCTGCTTCACCAAGGAGCTGCACTCCCACTTCTTCAGCTTAGGCAAATGTGTGCCAGTGTGTCAAGGAGATGGTGTCTACCAGAAGGGAATGGACTTCATTTTGGAGAAGCTCAACCATGGGGACTGGGTGCATATCTTCCCAGAAGGGAAAGTGAACATGAGTTCTGAGTTCCTGCGCTTCAAGTGGGGAATTGGGCGCCTGATTGCTGAGTGTCATCTAAACCCTGTCATCCTGCCACTGTGGCATGTTGGAATGAATGACGTCCTTCCTAATAGCCCACCCTACTTCCCCCGCTTTGGACAGAAAATCACCGTGTTGATTGGGAAGCCCTTCAGTGCATCACCTGTGCTTGAGCAGCTCCGAGCAGAGAACAAATCAGCTATGGAGATGCGGAAAGCTTTGACAGACTTCATTCAGGAGGAGTTTCAGCGCCTGAAGACACAGGCGGAGCAGCTCCACAACCACCTTCAGCCTGGGAGATAGGTGCTGTCTGCCAGTCTGAGCCCTGCAAATGCTGGGTTCCCCAATGTTCGTGGAAGAGGCCATGTGAGACCCTGTTCCAGCCCCGTTGGCTCTGTGCTGCCTTTGGATTATTCTCTGCACAAAGCTGAGGCCAGGAGTGGACTGATGCTTTCACCTCAGAAAGACTAACACCTGCTGGATGTCCCCTTAACATCAGTGAGCACACAGCTTCTCAGTGGCCCTTTGGCTGAAGGGAGATCCTCAGCTGTTCCTCCCACTTGGCAGAGAAGGGAGGCCCGGCAGGTTCTTTCGTCCCACCTGTCCAGGGGCTAGCATTGGGAGGAGCAAGCCAGCAGGTGAGCAACTAGTTGAGTGGGGAGTAGTTGGCCTGGTCAAAGCTGTGGCAAGAGACCTTCATGAAGGCCCCTTGATACAGCTACCTTGGGCCCACCTTTGCTCATCCAGGAGCTTCTCCTGACCTCCTCAGGGATGGCTGTCAGCCAAATCTTTCTTCTTCCCAAGCTCCCCCCACTGCAGGGCTTGTCCTGTCCTTGGGTGGCCTCCAGGTCTTGGCCAAAACTCAATCCCAACTGAACAGAACCTGCTGGGTGGCACGGGGAGCATCCCTAAGACCTGACCATGAACCTGACCATGCCAGGGCTCACCCACTTCATTCTTTCTACCTTGGCATCCCCCATGTCCTGGGGTCTGAGTTTTCATGTTTTTAAAATAATAAAACACCTATGTTGTGCCACTGGAAAAAAAAATATTTATTTGCAAGGAGGGACAAAGAGACTGAGAGAAAGGGAGGGGGCACGCCATGACCACTTGCAACTGCAAACAAATCCCAAACACATGCACCTCTTTGTGCATCTGGCTTTACGTGGGTGCTGGGGAATTGAACCTGGGCTGTCAAGTTTTGCAAGCAAGCACTTTTAACCACTGATCCATCTCTCCAGCCCATAATTATTTTTTTAAATGAATGAAAATACATTTGTAAATAATGTGCTACAAGATTTCCTAGAAAGGAAAAGGTCAAACAAGATGCATTCATTGGCTAGGCCTACTGTAACAAAATACAACAAAGTGGCTTAAAACAACAAACTTACCATTTCATATCCTGAAGGCTATAATTCTGTGGTTAAGCTGCCTTCGGAAGAAGTTGCCTCTGCTCTGGTGAGAACCTTCCAGGCTTCTCTCCAGGCTCCTGGCAATCCCTGGCATGCCTCAGCTTGCAGCTGCATCACTCTCTCTGCCACCAGCATCACCTGGCCTATCAAGATGCCAGCCACACTGGCTGAGGTCCACCTTTAATTTTTTGTTGTTGTTGTTGTTTTGTTTTTTGTTGTTGTTGTTTTTTCGAGGTAGGGTCTCACTCTAGCCCAGGCTGACCTGGAATTCACTCTGTATTCTCAGGCTGGCCTCAAACTCACGGTGATCCTCCTACCTCTGCCTCCCGAGTGCTGGGATTAAAGGCATGCGCCACCACGCCCAGCTCACCACCTTTTTTTTAATTGTTTTTTTTCAAGGCAGGGTCTCACTCTAATCCAGGCTGACCAGGAACTCACTCTGTAGCTCCAGGCTGTCCTCGAACTCATGGTGATCTTTCTACCTCTGCCTCCCGAGTGCTGGGATTAAAGGCGTGCACCACCACGCCTGGCTAAGTCTGCCTTTAATCTTCACTTAGCCTTCACTCACATCTGCAAAAACCGTTGCCCCCCCCTTTTTTTTTTATTTTAGGGAGAGAGAGACAGACAGACAGACACAGTGAGAGAATTGGCACTTGAGGGCCTCAGCCACTGAAGTTGAACTCCAGATGCTTGTGCTTGCCTTGCCTTTGTGCATCTGGCTTATATGAGATCTAGAGAGAGATCAAATATGGGTCCTTAGGCTTTTCTGGCAAGCGCCTTAACAGCTAAGCCATC
The DNA here is from genome assembly GCA_036365145.1 of Orientallactaga sibirica. Lineage (NCBI taxonomy): Eukaryota > Metazoa > Chordata > Mammalia > Rodentia > Dipodidae > Orientallactaga > Orientallactaga sibirica. Next base: position 2,988,582 of record JAEOAD010000013.1, read on the forward strand.
TCTCCAGGCCCAAAGACCCTTTTTAAATATAAGGTCCTACTCACAGGCACAGGCTTAGCACTAAAGCATGTTCCTGGGAGACACGATTCTACCCATAGTAAATAAGAGGTATAGGCTTCTTATGGTATGTCAGTGTACCACAAAGCTAGGCACACAGCCTCATAAGCATTAACTTTTAAAGTCCTAAAACACTTCAGATTGCTTCCAAAAGATCAATTCAATTTACAATCAAGCCAGCATGTCATTCCACCTTCCCCAAAATGACCACTACTATATTGACATTTTTCCCCCATAGTTTTATTATCTGGATATTTTACAAATTTGATAAGCAAACAATGGTATCTTATTCTTGCCAACTAGTCTCTATTCTACTTTTTAGAGATTTTTATTTTATTTTTACTTATTTATTTATTTATTAAAGACAGAGAGAGAGGGGGAAAGAGAGAGAAGGCGAGGGAGAATGGGTGCTCCAGGGCCTCTAGCCACTGCAAACAAACTCCAGACACATGCACCCCCTTGTGCATCTGGCCTACGTGGGACCTGGAGAATCGAACTAGAGTCCTTAGGCTTCGCAGGCATGCACCTTAACCACTAAGCCATCTCTCCAGCCGTCTATTCTATTTTTGATGCTGTCATTTTTTCCACCCTATTATGCATGTCTTGTGTATGTAGTGTCGACCCTTGTGAGGCATGAATAGCAAAGCCACTTTTGTCTGGAAGATAGCATTGTAAGCAGTTTTCCCTCGCACCACCTCTTCCACAATGGTCCCCGAGCCTTGGAGGGTGTGATAGAGATGTCTCAGTGCTGATCACTCCACTGTCACTTCTTCTCAGCACTTTGGCCATTTTTGAGTCACCCAGTTGGCACCACCTTATGAGAAGAGAAGCCTCGCTAACCAAAAGTGAGAGCACCATTAATCTATGGGCATAAACATAAGTGTTTAGAGGATGATTTGGTGACAACAGTAGTAATTTCCCCCTTAGGGCTTATCTCGTTCTTTTTACATAAAAATAGAAATATTCAGATTTTTGGGTTTGGTTTTTTTTTTTTTTTTTTTTTTTTTTGAGGTAGGGTCTCACTCTGGTCCAGGCTGACCTGGAATTAACTATGTAATCTCAAGGTGGCCTCAAACTCTTGGTGATCCTCCTACCTCTGCCTCCCTAGTGCTGGGATTAAAGGCGTGTGCCACCACACCCAGCTTTTCTAAAATATTTTTTATATTTCATTTATTAGTTGACTTATGTGAGAAAGATCAAGGCAGATAGAAAATAGGCACACAGGCATCTCCACCTATGCAAACAAACTCCAGACGCATGCATCACCTTGTGCATCTGTCCTACATGGGTAATGGGGAATTGAACCTGGGTCCTTAGGCTTCTCAGACAAGTACCTTAACCACTAAGCCATCTCTCCAGCCCCTAAAATATCTATTTATTTATTTAGTTAGTTGTTCATTCATTCATTTATTTATTTGGGGAAAGAGAAAGCGAGAGAAATGAGCATACAGAATCTCCTGCTGCTGCAACTCCAGATGCAGGTGTCATTTTGTGCAATGGGCTTTAAGTGGAGACTGGGGAAATCAAACCCAGGGTTGTCAGGCTTTGCAAGCATGCACCTTTAACTGCCCTGCTATTTCATTCTTGTTTTTTTATTTTTTGGTTTTTCGAGGTAGGGTCTCACTCTGGTCCAGGCCCTGGAATTCAAGTCTCAAAGACTCAGGGGCTGGGAGAGATGGCCACCACACCCGGCTTCATTCTTTGTTTTGGTTTGCCTCAAGAAAGACTCGGGCTGGGAGAGATGACCCATGTTTTCAAGTCCCAGGTTCAGGACCCAGGACCCATATAAACCAGATACACAGGTGTCTGGAGTTCATTTGCAGTGGCTGGAGGACCTGGCACCCATTCTTATTCTCTCTCCCTCCCTCCCTTTCTCCCTTTCTGCTGTCTCTCTCAAATAAATAACTAAAAATAAAATGCAATTTAAAAAAAAAAAAAAAAAGACTCAGATGCCAAGCATGATGGCACACGCCTTTAATCCCAGCACTCAGGAGGCAAAGGGAGGAGGAGTGCAGTGAGTTCGAGGCCACTCTGAAACTACGGAGCTAATTCCAGGGCAGCCTGGACCAGAGTGAGACCCTTCCTCGAAAGACCGAGAAAAGAAAAAAAAGATTCAGAAAGGACTCAAAAGTGGCATTATTCCCAAAGGTGCAGTGTGGACCAAGACTGGGAACAGGTGTTGGTCAATGACCTGGAAGGGGTTTGTTGGGACTGCACAGCCACCCCAGGACACACCAACCACAGCTGCAGGAACACGAGGCAGATAGAGGCCTGGGTCCTGCTTTCCTTCTGCAGAAGGCAAACATCAGAAAGCACAAAAAAAAAAAAATGAAAAGGACAAAATTTTCCACTTATCCATCTGGATAATGTTTCCAGCGAGGAGGCTCGGAGGCTTGCTGCAGACGGCCCAGCTGCCGCAGCTCAGTCTCGTCTGGGTAGCCTGTCACACGGCAGCTTCTTTCTGATGGCTGCAGGGGATGAGCGAGGACACAGAGGAAGCCTTCTCTGCAGCAGCTCCACCAGGCCATCAATGTCCGATGTCCGAGCCATCGGAACACTCCGTGCCAGCCAGATCCCCTCCTCTGTGAATTATTCATGGCACCTTCCCAATGCCATTCCTTCTTCCAGCGTGATTGTCTTGTCAGCCAAAAAGAAATGTGAAATGTAATTTGTGTTCTCAGGTTTTGCCATAGTTGTGGTCGTTATGTTTTTCCCCATAAGTCTCCATCTTCCTCCCATATTTTCTCTTCTCCCGTTTTTAATCAGAGGGACATGTCAAGAGTGAAGTTGAAAGTCCCGCCTTCCCCTGGCGTGTGCCTCTTGAGGAGACAAGCGGCAGGAGGAGCGCAGCCTCCCCGCTCTGTTTGTGTTTATGATTCTTATTTTATTTTATTGCCTTTGAGTGAAAATGATTGCTGTGGCTTTCATGTGTGTGTGTGATATATATACATATATATTCCTTTCATTTATTTTGAGTACAGTTGGGATTTTTCTGCCTCTTCAATCGCAAGTTCCCAGAAGAAGGGGGAGGGACAGAGGAAGACGGGTCCCTCCTGCCGGCCACCTTACTCCGTGCCCCGCAGTGATCACTAACCTCCTGGGCCATTTGTGAAAATGGCTGGCAGTTGCATCTGGGTGGGCCTTCTTGCTGGGAGACTACAGAGTCCCCAAGTGAGACAGAGCACACCAGCCTAGCTCTCTCCCCCTCTTCTTATAAAGCCACTAATCTACGCGGGTGGGGGGGAACTCTCATGACTATATGACAAAAAACCCCTGTGGGTCCCTCTCAGCCCCCTCCTACTACTTCATCTCCTCCACCATCTTCACCACCACCCAGCACGTCTCACACTTACACTCACTGGTCCTGGAAGGTGGGTGGGGAGGGAAGGGATCTGTGCCTCCTGCTCTGCTCCGGTACTGACCTCCTCACAGGGCAGGGGCATCTATGTGATGATGGATGAGCACGTGGTAGAGCAGGCTGTGATCCCAGCACTCAGGAGGCTGAGGCAGGAGGATCTGGAGTTCAAGGCCAATCAGGACTGCATAGCAGGATCCCAAATTAAAATTCACCCCCCAAAAAGTTGAATGAATGCATAAAGAAAAACCAAATGGCCGGGCGTGGTGGCACACACCTTTAATCCCAGCACTCGGGAGGCAGAGGTAGGAGGATCGCCGTGAGTTCGAGGCCACCCTGAGAAGACAGAGTGAATTCCAGGTCAGCCTGGACCAGAGTAAGACCCTATCTCGAAAAAAAAAAAAAAAAAAAAAAAAACCAAATGGCTGCAACGTTGAATTAATCCCCACGAAACTGAGAACCTTCCAAAACAGGCCCCAGATGTTTAGAGATATACACTGTTCCCTTGGAAACCCAGAAATCTACACACTGGATGTGTCCACTGTCCAGAATGGACGCCCACCACAGTGCCCTGTGACAAGCCTGAGAAGACTTCATGGGGCAGTGGCATCATTTATCCACATCACCAACATTAGGAACAAAATGTAGCTTGCACAAAACCCTGAGGCAGGAAAGAGAAGGCGTAAGGAAGCTACCTGTGACCCTGCTTGGGAAGGCGGCCAGAGCGGGAACACTCGGTGTGGCTGGCCCACCTCCTAAAAAGAGCAAGACAGAGTTGTGCAGGGTCCTAGCAGTGAGGAATGAACCTCTGTGGGCCAACCAGTTTTCTGAGTCACTTCTCTGACCAGTGTGGTGTGACCATCAAGAGGGCACACCAGAGGACTGGGGAGACACACAGCTTCATCAGCAAAGTGCTTGCTTTAAAAAAAAAAACAAAAAAGTGCTGAGTGTGGTGGTACACACCTTTAATGCCAGTACTTGGGAGATAGGCGGATCGCCATGAGTTTGAGGCCAACCTAGGACTATAGAGTGAGCTCTAGGTCAGCTTGGACTAGAGGGAGACCTTACCTCAAAAAAAGAAAATAGAGTGGGGTGTGATGGCACACACCATGAGTTCGAGGCCACCCTCCAAAAGCAACAAGCATTCAGCACCAGAGCGCAAACCACTCTGAACACACCTCTTAAGGTTGGACTCAGATCTGCCTCCAGTGACGTGCCTTTTTTAATAGGAATCTACCTGCCAGGGGCTAAAGTGAGAAATTTTTTTTTTTGTTTTTTTTGTTTTTTTTGTTTTTCGAGGTAGGGTCTCACTCTGGTCCAGGCTGCTAAAGTGAGAAATTTAATTTAAAATGATGTGTGAGGCTGGGGATAGTGCTCAATGGTTCAGAAATTTAATTTAAAATGATGTGTGAGGCTGGAGATAGTGCTCAATGGTTCAAGACACTTGCTTGCATAGCCTGTCTGGCTTCGATTCTCCAGGACCCACATAAAGCCAGATGCACAAAGTGGCACATGCATCTGGAGTTTGTTGACAATGGCAGAAGGCCCCGGTGTGCCCATAACTCACTCCCTCTGTTTTTCTGTATCTCAGATAAGTGAGTAAATAATTTTTTTAATTTTTAATTTTTTTTGGTTTTTCGAGGTAGGGTCTCACTCTGGTCCAGGCTGACCTGGAATTAACTATGCAATTTCAGGGTGGCCTTGAACTCATGGCGATCCTCCTACCTCTGCCTCCTGAGTGCTGGGATTAAAGGCCTGTGCCACCACGCCCGGCGTAAATAAGTTTTTAAATGACTGAGTCTATGGAGCCAAACACTCAAACTATTACTCCAGACCATCCCTCCCCAAATCAAAAGAGTACCATCTCCCACAGTGACAAACAAAGACTTGGGAGCCTTCAAGGTGGTCTCTGTAAAAATGTAGTGACCAAGGACACCCTCTTCCCGGGGGAAGAGCAGGAGGCCTGGGGCCTTACTGGAGGCAGATGACCAGGGCCCCATGTTGAGACTGGGGTAGGGACCTGGGTCACTCAGAGAGCTGCCCATGCCTCTGTGTACATCAGTGGGGCACACTGGAGCCAGGCAGCACAAGGTACCACCCTTACCTGTGCCTGTGTTCTATGGCCCTACTGGGGGAGCCAGGTTTAGTGGCACACGCCTTTAATCCTAGCACTTAGGAGACTGACATAGGAGAACCACTGTGAGTTTGAGGCCCGCCTGAGACTACACAGTGAATTCCAGGTCAGCCAGCCTGGGCTAGAGCCAGCCCCTACCTTGGAACCCCCCCCCACTTCCCCCCCAAAAAAGAGTTTACTAGGGAATGAGATGAGACAATGAACTGCCGGCTTTTTGTTTTGTTTTGTTTTGTTTTGTTTGTTTTTTTGAGGTAGGGTCTCACTCTGGCCCAGGCTGACCTGGAATTACCTATGTAGTCTCAGGGTGGCCTAGAACTCATGGCAATCCTCCTACCTGTGCCTCCCAAGTGGTGGGATTAAAGGTGTGTGCCACCATGCCTATATATATATATATATTTGTTTGTTTGTTTGTTTTTGGTTTTTCAAGGTAGGGTCTCTCTCTGGCCCAGGCTGACCTGGAATTAACTGTGTAGTCTCAGGGTGGCCTCGAACTCTCGGCGATTCTCCCACCTCTGCCTCCCTAGTGCTGGGATTAAAGGCGTGTGCCACCATGCCCGGCTCTGGCTATATTTTTTTGAAGTTGTTTATTTTTATTTATTCATTTGAGAAAGAGAAAGAATAGACACACCAGGGCTTCCAGCCACTGCAAAGGAACTCCAGACTCTTGCGCCACTTTGTGCATCTGGCTTACATAGGTTCTAGGGAATTGAACCTGGGTCTTTGTCTTTACAGACAAGCACGTTAACCGTTAAGCCATCTCTCCAGCCCAACAGCTAGCTTTTCCTAAGAACAGACACCAGGAGGATACCAGGATGTGCTGGAGGAACTGGTGAAGGGTTCTGGGAATAAAGAACCCGGTGATAATGTGTGGGAAACTGGTGCTGCGTCAGTTGTGATGTCAGAGAGGCAGAAGCATGAAATGGCCATGCTTATCCCGGCACAGTTTGACAAGCCAGTACCAGTGCTGTGGCTGTCACCAGTGTGACAGTAACAAGAGCTGGGTTCTACAAAGCCATCAGTCCTATGGGCAGAGCCTCCATGGACAGGATTCTGGCCTGTGACCATGGTGCACATTTTTTATTTTGTTCTCGTCCACAGCTCTTGGTTTACAATGCCTTGTCTATAGCAGGCCTTGGAAACTAGAATTTATGTTCCCCCACGTGGGTCATAGAAACTCATTTTCCTCTGCCTTTAGCTGGCCATAAAAAACAATCTCAGCCCTGCCTTCTGATGAGTAGGTCTGTGAGGGAGTGTCCAGGAAGAATTACCTGAGGGAATGAGTGGGCAACCCTTCTACTGGCAGCCTATAAAGAGGTTCCATCGCTTCCTGGTTAAGTGTAGGAAGAGGTTCGAGGACCAAGCAGTGCCTGTTGCCTGGCTGCAGGTACGTGCATCTACCCTGCTGTTGCCTCCTTCATGGACATCAGAGCCCAGCTTCTTCAGCCATCCAGCATGGACTGAAGACCAGCGGCTCTCCAGGAATCCTCCAGGCCTTCGGCCAGATTAGAACTGCTGAAGCATCCAGCCTCATGGACTGAGCAGCAACCAGGTTCTCAGACTCTCCAGTCTGCACACAGCCACTGCTCAGCCTGTATAGTAAAATCCAATCTTATAAATAAATCCACTGGATAATATGTATTTAGCCCCTCACTTCTGTTCCTCTAGAAAATCCTGACTAACACACACCCTGAGGACAGGGTTGACATAGAGCTTCTGGAGCAGAGTAGGTGGGGGATGGAGGGGCACTCCTGGAGAGGGCAGGGAAGCCCTGTGCCCCCCCCCCACCTCTCGCTGCTTCGTTTGCGTTGTCTATAGCATCCTTTATGACAAAACAGCTAAACGTATTTGCCTGAGTTCTATGAGCTGCTCAGGAGCTAGTTACAAGACACCCAGCTGATAGCCAATCACCCCAAAGCAGAGAAGAAACAGCCTGGGCCTGTGATTGACATCTGACATGGTTGAGGGTGGAGCAGCTGTGGGGACCGAGCCCTCCACCTGCATGACAGCACACTTCCTCCAGGTGGACAGTGTCAGAACTGAAGAGGGGGCAGAATCTTGTGTTGATCGAAGAGGAGAGCAATGAAGCCAGCAGGGCGCCTTGCTGTGCACAGAGATAGGGGCCCATCTCCTGCACTGCCCCCACACAACTCCCCCCCCACCCAGAGCAACTCGGACCATGTCCACACAAACACGGGGCCCTCGCCAGAACCCAGACCTGCAGGCACTTTGATCTTGGACTTCCCAGCCTCCAAACTATGAGAAATAGATTTCTAGGGCCAGGAGTGCAGCTTAGGGTAGAACGCTTACTTGCCTGGCATGCAAGGGAACACTGGCTCCCATCCCAGCACTAACAAGGAAGGGAAAGGAGGGGTAGGAAAAGGACCCGGAGAGATGGGAAGAAAGGCGCTAAGACACTCACTTTCCACACACGGCATGTGCCCATGTTCTCTGTTGCATTACTGATAATCTGAGCAAATATTCTTTTGGTACATTGTGGCATTTTTAAAAGTTGTGGTAAAATATCTATTAAAATTTTCTGTTTTAGGACTGGAGAGATGGCTTAGTGGTTAAGGCACATGCCTGCAAAGCCTAAGGACCCTGGTTCAATTCTCCAGTTCCCACATAAGCCAGATGCACGTGGTGGCACATGTATTTGGAGTTCGTTTGCAGTGGCTAGAGGCCCTGGCACACCCATTCTCCCTTTCTCTCTCTTCCTCTCTCTGTCTCTAATAAATAAATAAAATTTTTAAAAATTTCCATTTTAAGGCCAGGCATGGTGGCACATGCCTTTAATCCCAGCACTCGGGAGGCAGAGGTAGGAGGATCACAGTGAGTTCAAGGCCACCCTGAGACTATCTAGTTAATTCCAGGTCAGCTGGGCCAGAGTGAGACCCTACCTCGAAAAACCAAAAACCAAAACAAAACAAAACAAAATTTCCATTTTAGTCTCTTTTCTTTTTTACTATACATTTTATTTATTTGTTTCTTTTCTTTTCTTTTTTTTTATTTTTGGTTTTTCGATTTTTCAAGGTAGGTTCTCTCTCAGTCTAGCTCAGGCTGACCTGGAATTCACTATGTAGTCTCAGGGTGGCCTTGAACTCATAGCCTTCCTCCTACCTCTCCAAGTGCTGGGATTAAAGGAGTGTGCCATCACGCCTGGCTGTTTTTCTTTTTTTGGGGTAGGGTCTTCTCTCACTCAGGCTGACCTGGAATTCACTTTGTACTCTATGGCTGCCTTGAACTCGCAGCAAGCCTCCTACTTCTGCCTCCCACGTGCTGGAATTAAAGGCATATGCCCAGCTTTAGCCTCTTTTCAAAGCACAATCCAGTGCATCAGTTCACTCACACTGCTGTGCAGCCGTCGCAGCCATCACAGCCATCCACCTTCAGAATACCCTCATCTTCCCAAGCAGAAACTGGCCTCACTTGCCACCCCTCACCCACATTATACTTCCTGTCTCTGTGACCTTGACTAGTCTAGGGACTTTGAGGAAGTGGAATCATCCTGTATTTGTCCTTTGTGTCTGGCTTATTTCATCTCATTTCCAAGACTCATTCATGCTGTTTTTCTAGTCTTAGTCTGTTTTGTTGTTGCTATCACAAAATACCACAGGCTGATAAGTTATAGACCAGAAATGTACTTCTCACAGTTGTAGAGGCTGGAGGTTCAAGAGCAAGGCTCTGGCAGGTTTGATGTCTTATGATGGGCTAGTTTCTGCTTCCAAGATGATATCTTGAGCACTGTCCTTCCAAAGTGGCCAAGGGCAGAGGGCACAAAGGCAGATCTTTGTCAAAAGGGCTGCTAATCCCATTCAAGAGAAGTGCTCAGGCCCTGAGTCACATCTAAAGGCCCCACTTCAAAACACCTGCAATGACCCCAGGTCATGGTCTCCTGACCCCTTATTTTGTAAATCACCTGGTCGCTGTTCTGATGTCACACCCTGGCTATCTTAGATCTCCCCTAAAGGAACCTTTCTTGTCCAGCCCTTCCTTTCCTCACCTTTCCCCAACTGAAAATACCCAATAAATCCCAATGTCTGGAAATTCAGGTGGGCTGTGCTCCTCTCTTGTGAGCCAGCCCTGACAGCTCGTGCTTTTCCCAAATAAAAGCTTTCATCTTTGCCTCAGAGTGGTTTGCGTGGTCGTGGTCACTCACAAACCTTACACCCTGCACACCTCAGTGAGCACCCATGTGACCCCTGTATGGGCCTGCACACCTCAAAGAGCACCCATCCTAGGCAGAGGGCAAGTATACCTGAGCCCCAGTGCAGTCACAGTGAGAGACAGCCACACACACTAAAGGTATGTGTGTATGTGTATGATTTTTTTAAAAAAATATTAAATTTATGTATTTGAGAGAGAGAAAGTGGGGGAGAGAGAGAGAAAGAGGATGGGCACGCCAGGGCTTCCAGTCAATGCAAACAAATTCCAGATGCATGCGCCCCCTTGTGCATCTGGCTTACGTGGGTCCTGGAGAGTCGAACCAGGATCCTTTGGCTTTGTAGGCAAATACCTTAAATGCTAAGCATCTCTCCAACCCCAGGTATATGATTTTTTTGAGCACAGGCAGCTAACCTACTGCCACTTCACCCAGAATGCTGGTGTGTGCCACCACATACTGCCTAAAGATTTTTTTTTTTTTTTTTTTTTGAGGTAGGGTTTCACTCAAGTCCAAGCTGACCTGGAATTCACTTTGTAGTCTCAGGCTGCCCTTGAACTCACAGTGATCCTCCTACCTCTGCCTCCTGAGTGCTGGGATTAAGGCGTGAGCCACCACACCTAGTTTGCCTAAAGATTTTTTTTTCTTTTTTTTTTTTTTTTGGTTTTTCGAGGTAGAGTGTCACACTAGTCCAGGCTGACCTGGAATTCACTATGTAGCCTCAGGGTGGCCTTGAACTCACAGCAATCCTCCTACCTCTGCCTCCCAAGTGCTGGGATTAAAGGCATGCGCCACCATGCCCGGCTAAAGATTTTTTAAAAAAATATTTTATTTACTTATTTGCAAAGAGAGAAAGAATGTGTGCACCAGGGCCTCTTGCCACTGCCGACAAACTCCAAATGCATAAGCCAATTGTGCATCTGGATTTATGTGGGTGCTGGAGAATCGAACCCAGACTGGCAGGCTTTGCAAGCAAGTGCCTTTAACTGCTGAATCATCTCCCTAGTCCAATTTTTTTCTGTTTGTTTTTGGTTTTTGGTTTTCCAGGTAGGGTCTCACTCTAGTCCAGGATGATCTGGAATTCACTATGTAGTCTCAGGGTGGCCTAGAACTCACAGCAATCCTCCTACCTCTGCCTCTCAAGTGCTGGGATTAAAGGTGTGTGCCACCATGCCCAGCTCCAATTTTTTTTATTTTTCTGGTCTTCTGTTTTTGGTGGTAGGGTTTCACTCTAGGCCAGACTGGCTTGGATGAAACTCACTATGTAGACCAGCTGGCCTCAAACTCACAGCAATCCTCCAAAAATACTGGGAAGACATCTATGAGCCACCACTGCTAGCTTAAAGGTTTTTAATTTAAAAGATAAAGAAAGCCCCCTCTCTCTCCTGGGTCTGCATTAGCATAGGGCTGCAGCACCTTCTGTGAACCTAAGTGGCCTCTTGGTTTCCACCTTACACCTGGGAGATGTAAATACAGTTTAGAGTCAAGCCAGGGAGATCCAGGGAGCTTTTGGAAGTCAGAGCTAAACAGGCCTGGTGGTCCTTGGACACGTAAACTGGATTTTCTTCAATAATCCTGAAATTGAGAAAATTGAGAGTCAGGAAACCTTATAGCACCCCCCACAGCACATTCACGCACACATACATGTGTGCACATACTATACACGCCCAAACATAGATGCACGCATATGCACACGTGGATGCACACACACATACATGCCCATACATGTACACACACATGCATTCACACAAAGGAATGCACACACACTTGCTCATACACACATATCCCAAAGCAGCAAGTCTGCAGTCAGACAGCTGACAGCCACAACTCAGGCAGCATTTGAGGCTCCTCCCGGCAGTGCCTGCATTTGGTTTTGATCCATAAACATTCCGAGTTTCCATCAAGCCCCTCAGAGCTCCACTAATACCCATCAGCCTTCAGACAGAGCCTTATTTCCCAGTCTGCCTTTGGAAAGACGAATTTGTGGGGATTTACGAGTGCAGGCGCGGAGCCCCACGGGACTACCTCGGCAGAGGGGAACATTGTTCACTCCTTCATGGTTCAACAGGCACTGATCAACAGTTACAGGGCTTTGGAAAGTCAGAGAACCTCAGAGTATGAAAAATAATCCTCCCTCCCAGGGAGGAGGCACAACAGTCACCTGGCTTCAATTGGAACATTCTAGAAGGAGGCATGGTTGGCCCTTCTTCACCCCGCCCTCTGTCCTGACTTGCTTTCCTGACCTGACTGAGAATCAGGAGAGATTTGCTCTGGCCAGAGATGGAGAGCAAGCAGCCTGTTTGTAGTCTGAGAATGTGCCTGAGAGCTTGGAACCACCCTGTACACCTCAGCCATCACCGAGACAGGACTCTGCTCCAGGAGAGTGGTGGACCCTGCCTGTCACCTGAAACAGAACTGACCGTCCAGCCCACATACCCGCAGTAGCGACTTTTCTGCTAGGCCAGTGTTTCCCTGGATCAGTCTGATCTCTGTAACAACCAGAAACCGTTCTGGATTCAAAGGCCCATCGGCTCCCTCATGACAGCTCTCAGATCTTCCCAAGTCTGCCTGTCTCTTTGGAAAGCCAAGGAGGCTCCAGTTAAGGGAGAGACATGATCCTGGCCCTCAGAGGACTGGTAAGGTCAGGGACATGGCAAGTGTGTGGCAACCGAGGGATTTCATAGCCAGCGACAGTCACATGTCCCATGACTGATCTTCCTGTGTGTCTGTCCCTCCTCCCCACTCCAGCCTCTGCACCTTCACCAGCCCTCCTACTACCAGCGTCCTGTCCTTCCTGGGTTCCACATGGCGAATCTTCCTTCTCCCCACTTATCTAAGATCCATGTGGCATACACGGGCTCCGGGCTCCACAATTTCCTTTCTCCCCACTTTATCTTCCCTTTTTTTGTTTATTTGAGAAAAGAGAGAGAGAGAGAGAATGAGTGTGCCAGGGCCTCCAGCCACTGCAAATGAACTCCAGACACTTGCACCCCCTTGTGCGTCTGGCTTATGTGGTCCTGGAGAATCAAACCGGGATCCTTTGGCTTTGCAGGCAAATGCCTTAACCACTAAACCATCTCTCCAGCCCTATCTTCCCTTTCTTAATCCCCAGTTTTCTCCCTTCCCTGTATGGTACAATACAGGTCTAGCCCCTAGCCAGACCTCATGCTAAAAGCCATACCAGGCCATACCCCTCGGGTTTTCTCACCAGGATGGTGGCTAGCCCATGATGGGTAAGATTCCATGAGATGGGGCAACCTAAGACAGGCACCGTCACATGTGATGTTCCCTTGGGACCTGGGTTCAACAATGGCTTTCCAAAAACCATATCAGGCCATCCCCCTCGGGTTTTCTCACCTAGGTGGCGATTAGCCCATGACGGGTAAGACTCCATGAGATGGAACAACCTAAGACAGGCACTGTCACGTATGATGATCCCTTGGGGCCTGGGTTCAACAATGGCTTGGCAATATACCATACCTCTCAGGGTTGCCAATAATAAAAACAAAAAGGAGGATATGTATGGCACAATACAGGCCTGGTCCTAGCCAGACCGCATGGCAGAAGAAAACAGGAAGTGGCTTCTGTAAAAATGGCGTTCTGCGCAGGCTTGATGTGACAACAGTAACAGTCCCATGCTCGCGAGAAGCCTACTACGAGATGTCCTGTCCAGAGACAGGCTGTCATTGGTCACCAAAAGGGGACCACCCCATACAAGGATTAGCAGCCCCTTAAACCCTATGTGCATTGTGCTAAATAAATGAGTTTGTGGATTCTCGCTTCCGCTTTCACCCAACTCCCGGAGTCTATTGTCCCTCCTGAGCTGGCCCTGGGGGGGACCCCAACACTTCCCCACATCTTTGTAAGGTCTAAATAAAATGTGGTGTTTTAAAAAATCATTTCTTAGGCAGGGAGTGGTGGCGCACACCTTTAATCCCAACACTTGGGAGGCAGAGGTAGGAGGACTGCCGTGAGTTCGAGGCCACCCTGAGACGACATAGTGAATTCCAGGTCAGCCTGAGCTAGAGTGAGGCCCTATCTCGAAAACAAAACAAAACAAAATAAAACAAAAATATTTTCTTAAACTTGGAATTGCCAATTCTAATAGTTTTCAGATATGAACTCAGGGCTTGGGGTTCCAGGAAACACCCCAGAACCCCAGTCTCGCAGTTACACAGCCGCAGTTAAAAAGAGAATCCTAATGGCCAGAAATTCCAAACAATGGAATGTTGTGCAGCCTTGAAGAGGAAGAGGTTTCAGAACGCTCTGCAGCAGGTCGTATCAGACACAGAAGGACTCAGGTCACAGGAGTCCACAACTCACCAGGCTTAATGACTTCACATTCACAGAGCCAGAGAGCAAGATGGGGTGGGAAATGGGGCACAGGGTTTAGTTTGGGAATACGAAGGGGTTGTGGAGACAGGTGGTGGAGAGCGTATCTGATGCACTGGACTCTACTCAGAAAGATTAAAAGGTAGGGCTGGAGAGATGGTTTAGCAGTTAAGGTACTTGCCTGCAAAACCTAAGGACCCAGGTTCCATTCCCCAGGCCCCAAGTAAGCCAGATGTACCTGGTGGCTTCCATTTGGAGTTTGTTTGCAGTGGCTAGAGCCCCTGGCACACCCATTCTCTCTCTCTAGTAAATAAAGAAAAACGACTTTTAAAAAAGAAAGATTAAAAGGTAAACTTTGAGCCGGGCGTGGTGGCGCACGCCTTTAATCCCAGCACTCGGGAGGCAGAGGTAGGAGGATCACCGTGAGTTCAAGGCCACCCTGAGACTACATAGTTAATTCCATGTCAGCCTGGATCAGAGTGAGACCCTACCTCGAAAAACCAAAAAAAATAATAATAAAAAATAAATAAATAAAAGGTAAACTTTGGGCCAGGGGAGGTGGTTCAGTGGTTTAAAGGCGCTTGCTTGCAAAGCCTGCTGACCCAGAATTGATTTCTCAGTACTCACTTAAAGCCAGATGCACAAAGTGGCATGTGTGTCTGGAGTCTGTTTGCAATGACAAGAGGCCCTGGCATGCCCATTCTCTCTCTATTTCTTTCTCTCCTCACAAATAAATAAAAACATTTGTTTTTAAAAGGTAAATTTTTGTAAAGATTTTATTTTCGTTTTTATTTACCTATTAGAGATAGAAAAAGAGAACGAATGGGTACGCCAGGGCTCTAGCCACTACAAATAAATTCCAGATGCATTTGCATCTGGCTTACATGGGACCTGGAGAATCGAACCTGGGTCCTTAGGCTTTGCAGGCAAGTGCCTTAACCATTAAGCAATCTCTCCAGCCAAAGGTAAATTTTTAAAAATATATTTTATTTATTTATTTGAGAGAGAGAGAGAATAGGTACGTCAGGGTCTTCAGCCACTGTAAATGAACTCCAGATGCATGCCCCCTGTGCCTCTGGCTCAGCCATTTCTCCAGCCCAAAAGGTAAATTAAAAAATATATTTTTTAAGCTGGGCGTGGTGTCATACGCCTTTAATCCCAGCACTCGGGAGGCAGAGGTAGGAGGATTGCCATGAGTTCAAGGCCACCCTGAGACTACATAGTTAATTCCAGGTCAGACTGGGCCAGAGTGAGACCCTACCTCGAAAAACCAAAAAAAAAAAAAAATATATATATATATATATATATATATATAATTTATTTCAGAGAGAGAAAGAGGCAGATACATAGAGAGAGAGTGGTCACACCAGGGCCTACAGCTGCCATAAATAAACTTCAGATGCCTGCTCCACCTTGTGCATCTATCTGGCTTATGTGGGTTCTGGAGAAATCGAACCTGGGTCCTTCGGCTTTGCAGGCATGTGCCTTAACCACTTAGCTATCTCTCCAGACCAGGATTAGATTTAAATCCTAGGAAAGACCTCCCACCCAGGAGGGGCCCAGGTTAGTTGTAGTAAAACAAATCTAGAGAAGAGATAAGAAGTCAGATCATCCTTTGATCTCTAGCAAAGTGGAGACTGCAAGGACAGCCCCAAAGACATTCCTGCTTCTTACTTTCAGGGGCCCAGTCACCCTCACTGCCTGACAAAGCCACCTGACTCTTCTCATAACTAGGACTGGACTCAGTTCCCTGCCTACCTCACATGGCTCCTCCCTCTTGGCACCAGGCCACTTCTGCCCATTTCCTGGGCACACCAGGACCTCTGGTCGCTGCAAACAAACTCCAGACAAATATGCCACTTTGTGCATCTGGCTTATGTGGGTCTTGGGGAATCAAACCTGGGTCCTTTGGCTTTGCAGGCAAGCGCCTTAACCGCTCAGCCATCTCTCCAGCCCTCCTCTTGCTTTAAAACAGAGACTTCCATTGGACCTTGCTGCCCCAGCACATTCCTCTAAGAGCTGGCCCTGCTGCAGAGAGCGGAGACATAGGCTGTAGATCAGAAGCCTCTTGACATTCAGATCTACCAATCCATCACAGGAAGATGCACTTCCTCGTAGCCTGCAGGGGAGGCCAGAGCCCTGCCGCTGGCACTGGCTGGGGCTGAACCCTCAGCACTTGGTGTCCTAAGCCTTGGGCTTCTGTGACACCAGCATTCTGCTATGCCTCGCCTCTCAGCTCACCAACACCCCTGGACCAGCCAAAGGAATTTGGTACAGGGTGCCCGAGAATTTGTCTGTGCCCAGATTGTATGGAGTGTGGGGAGCCGACTGTGGGTTTAGGGGAGCAAAGGAGCTGCCACCCTAACCCATGGGACTCACCCATACAACCTTCTAGGCTGGGAGCTCAGTGAGAGCCAGGCCCACCTCTCCCTTCTGGCCCTTAGCCATGGCCTCAGACAGGACGAAGCGTGGTGTGTGGGATGGGTGGATGGGTGCGGGGATGTGGATGATGGATGGGTACTGGAGTAGATGAATGGGTGGGTGGACAGGGGGGCGGGTGACTGGGTTAAGCATGGGAAGACGGAGAAGTGAATTAGTGTGAGGATGAATGGATGCATAGGTGTGGGGGTGAGTAAGTGGATGGGTGATGGATTGGTGAATATGTGGGTAAGTGGGTGTGTGGATAAGTGCAAAGATGAATGAATGACTCTGAGAAGCAGACTTTTTTTTTTTTTTTTTTTTTTGGTTTTGCAAGGTAGAGTCTCACTCTGGTCCAGGCTGACCTGGAATTAACTATGTAGTCTCAGGGTGGCCTCAGACTCTCAGTGATCCTCCTACCTCTGCCTCCCGAGTGCTGGGATTAAAGGCATGCGCCACCACGCCCGGCGAGAAGCAGACATTCTTACCCAGAATCCACCTCTCCCCAGTTGTAGCTTCTCTTGTTTTGTAGATGGGCAGAGGGAAGTTCTATAGCTAAGAAAGTGGTGTTGTGGTTGTTGTGGGAATAACACCAGATGACTGGGCTGGAGAGATGGCTTAGCCAGTAAGGCGTTTGCCTGCAAAGCCAAAGGTCCTCGGTTCAATCCCCCAGCACCCATGTAAGCCAGATGCACAAGGTGGCACATGTGTCTGGAGTTCATTTGCAGTGTCTGGGAGGTCCTGGTGTGCCCATTCTCTCTCTCTGTCTCTGTCTCTCTGTGTCTGCCTCTTTCCCTCTCTCAGTCTCTCAAATAAATAAATAAATAAATAAATAAATAAATAAATAAGAAAGAAGTGGGTTTCTTTAATGTCCATGACATGCTTCTAGCCCCTAAGCTCTTCCACCCATGTCGCTCACCCACTGGGTCCTCTTCCGGGACACAGCACTTCTGGACTCTTCCATCAGGATTCAGCACTACCGTTCACTAAGCCATCTCCCCTTATGTGGGAGCCCATAGACCCAGCACCAACCACGAGGCTGTGAGCTTGCTGAGCTCAGGACTGGATCAGACACCCTAGATTCTCCTTCCTGGGGATGAAAGAGGTACAGACCTGCAGAGTCTACAAGAATGATTTGATAAAACCACCAGCCACAACACTGGCAGTTCATGGTCAGGGCCAGGTGTGCTGACACATACCTGTAATCCCAGTATCTGGGAGGCTGAGGCAAGACAATGACAACAGCTTGCATTAGAGCGAGAAGAAAGAAAGAAAAAAAAAGTTCCTGTCAACAAATCACAAAAAGACCACAATGCCCAGAGCGAAGCACCAGGCAGGAAGCGAGTCTCCAACACTTCTGAGTGGAGGATGGCGGACCTCGAAGGTGGGTGGCCTCCCCCCCCCACTCCCGATGCCATTGCAGATGGGTAGTGGGTTGCTGGACTGTGAAGGGAGCAGGGGGAAGAGAGTGCGAGGAGGGCCACCACTGGCACCCTCTGGGGTCTGTGAGGGCATCTTTCCCAGGAGCAGAGCACAGTGGCCAGCGGAGGGAGTGCTGTGGAGGGCAGGGTGGTGGCTTGGAGGTCAGGCATGCTTCTTAGTGACACCTGAAGCAGTCCTTGGGTCCCTCTTTCCTTCCTTTCTTTTTTTCTTTCTTCCTCCTTGTTTTTGTTTCAAAGCAAAGGTCCTCGGTTCAATCCCCCCAGCACCCATGTAAGCCAGATGCACAAGGTGGCACATGTGTCTGGAGTTCATTTGCAGTGTCTGGGAGGTCCTGGTGTGCCCATTCTCTCTCTCTGTCTCTGTCTCTCTGTGTCTGCCTCTTTCCCTCTCTCAGTCTCTCAAATAAATAAAAAATAAATAAATAAATAAATAAGAAAGAAGTGGGTTTCTTTAATGTCCATGACATGCTTCTAGCCCCTAAGCTCTTCCACCCATGTCGCTCACCCACTGGGTCCTCTTCCGGGACACAGCACTTCTGGACTCTTCCATCAGGATTCAGCACTACCGTTCACTAAGCCATCTCCCCTTATGTGGGAGCCCATAGACCCAGCACAAACCACGAGGCTGTGAGCTTGCTGAGCTCAGGACTGGATCAGACACCCTAGATCCTCCTTCCTGGGGATGAAAGAGGTACAGACCTGCAGAGTCTACAAGAATGATTTGATAAAACCACCAGCCACAACACTGGCAGTTCATGGTCAGGGCCAGGTGTGGTGACACATACCTGTAATCCCAGTATCTGGGAGGCTGAGGCAAGACAATGACAACAGCTTGCATTAGAGCGAGAAGAAAGAAAAAAAAAGTTCCTGTCAACAAATCACAAAAAGACCACAATGCCCAGAGCGAAGCACCAGGCAGGAAGCGAGTCTCCAACACTTCTGAGTGGAGGATGGCGGACCTCGAAGGTGGGTGGCCTCCCCCCCCCACTCCCGATGCCATTGCAGATGGGTAGTGGGTTGCTGGACTGTGAAGGGAGCAGGGGGAAGAGAGTGCGAGGAGGGCCACCACTGGCATCCTCTGGGGTCTGTGAGGGCATCTTTCCCAGGAGCAGAGCACAGTGGCCAGCGGAGGGAGTGCTGTGGAGGGCAGGGTGGTGGCTTGGAGGTCAGGCATGCTTCTTAGTGACACCTGAAGCAGTCCTTGGGTCCCTCTTTCCTTCCTTTCTTTTTTTCTTTCTTCCTCCTTGTTTTTTTTGTTTTGTTTTTGTTTTTTCGTTTTTTCGTTTTTTCGAGGTAGGGTGTCACTCTGGCTCAGGCTGACCTGGAAGTAACTGTGTAGTCTCAGGGTGACCTTGAACTCACGGTTATCCTCCTACCTCTGCCTCCCGAGTGCTGGGATTAAAGGAGTGCGCCACCACGCCCGGCGGGGTTTTTTTTTTTAATATTTTATTTTTATTTATTTGATAGAGAGAGAGGGAGAGAGAGAAAAAATGGGCACGCCAGGGCCTCCAGCCACTACAATCAAACTCCAGACGCATGTGCCACCTTGTGCATCTGGCTAACGTGGGTCCTTTGGCTTTGCAGGCAGATGCCTTAACCACTAAGCCATCCCTCCAGCCCTCTTCCTTTTTGTTTTGAAGCAAGGTCTCAATCTAGCCCAGTGGTTGACCTAGAACTCATTCTGTAGCCCAGGTTGGCCTTGAACTCATGATGGTCATCCTGTCTCAGCCTCCCAGGTGCTGGAATTCAAGACACGCGCTACCCCATCTGGTTTATTTCTGTTTTCTTTCTACGTCTCATCACCCTTGTGGATGGGGTTAGGAGACGGTGAGACGGGATCAGACCCTGGCTGGAGGGAGGAGGAGCTGGAATCTGAGCTCACACGTTTCCGTCCCCTTCCTTCCGACTCTGCACATCACCAAACAAGGTGACTGTTCTTGCAATAGAAGGTCAAGCATCTGTTTTTCTCAGGTGTTCTCAACCAACTCTGGGCCCGGAGGTAGCCCTGGACCAAGAAAGGAGAGGGTGCAACTTTGGCAGGAAAGATAGTCTTGTCCTCGAAGCATGCCAGCAGGGTTGCCTGCAAGGCTTGCTTGAGGCAGGAACCTAGGGACACAGTGGCAGTTTTTCTGTGTGACAGCTCTCTGAAAAGGCCACAGCATTTGCTTCAGCAGATCTGAGAGCAGGGATTGGTGAACTGCTCAGAGCGGGTAAATACCAAGGGTTAAGAGGCAGGTCCCGCCATGAGCCCCGAGGCGGAGCTGCATACATCACCCTTTAGAAAGGACAGGAGCTGGGTCAGCAGGGACTCCATGGCATTCAGGTTCCACACATCACAATCTGTCGCACAGTGTGGGGACACAGTGAAACAGCTCTATTTTACCCTCATATAGTTCTTGTGGGCTGGACCCAAATGATCCCTAATTATTACAGAAATCTCTGCTGCCTGGGCCCATTTCCAAACAGATTGCTGTAACTGCTCATCAGAGGCAGCCACAGGCAGGAGCCCAGGGACTAAGCCCAAGAAGTCAGGCTTAGAAGAGAAGTCTCAAGAGGCCAGGGCGGGCTCCAGCTGTGGTAGAGCTTCCGGTGGGTCACTCAGAAGTGGAGAGGGGTTTGTCTTTGGTTGTGACGTATCTTGGGACCCTACTGGTGGGCCAGGGGTGTTAAATGTTCCCTGTGGTGGCTAATTCTGTGTCAACTTGGCCAAGTCATGATGCCCAGCTGACTGGACAAACACAAGTCTAATATTTCCATGAAGATGTTCTTTTAAGGATGGCTCAGTGGTCAAGAGCACTTGTCACTTAAGCATAAGGACCTGGCAGGGCCTGAGACTATCCACATTTGACTCCTCAGAACCAATGTAAAAAACTGAGCATGGTGCCGGGCGTGGTGGCGCACGCCTTTAATCCCAGCACTCGGGAGGCAGAGGTAGGAGGATCGCCAAGAGTTCGAGGCCACCCTGAGACTACATAGTTAATTCCAGGTCAGCCTGGACCAGAGTGAGACCCTATCTTGCAAAACCAAAAAAAAAAAAAAAAAAAAAAACTGAGCATGGGGGCTAGAGAGGTGGCTCAGTGCTTAAGGTGCTTGCCTGCAAAACCTAACGACCCGGGTTCAATTCCCCAGTACCCACATAAAACCAGATGCAGAAAATGGGGCATGCTTCTGGAGTTCATTTGCAGTGGTTAGAGGCTCTGGAGTACCCATTATCTCCCTCTCTTTTTCTCTCTCTCCCAGTCTTGCAAATAAATTAAAAAAAAATATTTTTAAATAGCTGGGCTAAACGGATTGCTTAGTAGTTAAGGCGCTTGCCTGCGAAGCCTAAAGACCCAGGTTTGATTCCTCAGAATGCATGTAAGCCAGAGGCACATGGTGGCGCATGCATCTGGAGTTTGTTTTCAGTGGCTAGAGACCCTGGTGCACACATTTTCTCTCTCTCTCTCTCTCTCATAAGTAAGTAAATAAATAAGTAAGTAAGTAAATAAATAAATAATTTTTTTAAAGCTGGGCATGGCCAGGCATGCTAGTAACCCCAGTCCATGGAGGGTGGAGACAAGAGAATTGCTGGGGTTTGCTGACTGAAAATGGCAGCTCTGGGTTGAGGGAGAGACCTCAACATGGCTGAGCAACACAGGAGGGCACCTAAAGCTCTCCTTTGGCCACACACACACACACACACACACACACACACACACACACACACACGATATGCCCACATCTGCATACACACACTTGCACAATACACACACACACACACACAATGTTCTTTAAGAGGAATTTGGCATTTAAATCAGTAGTTGCCTAGTAAAGCAGATCACACATGGGTGGGCCTCATGGAAGCATTTGAAGGCTTTAGGAGTAAAGACTGCAGGGCTGGAGAAATAGCTTAGTAGTTAAGGCACTTGTCTGCAAAGCCAAAGGACCCAGGTTCGATCCCCCAGGATCCAAGTAAGCCAGACGCACAAGATGGTACACGTCAGTGGCTAGAGGCCCTTGCACGCTCATTCTCTCTCTCTTTCCCTCTTTCTGCCTCTCTCTGTTTCTCAAGTAAATAAATAAATAAACCGAGAGGAGGAGGGAATTAAGATAACTTGGCGTGGCAATTTCCATTCCACTGGCTTCCTAGCTTTGTGGTTATTTACATCTGCACCTCCCTCATGTTTCTTGAAAATCCTGGCTGATGCAGTCAATCTGCCCAGAGGGCCACCAGGGCCCAACCAGGTCTCTCTCTCTCTCTCTCTCTCTTTTTTTTTTTTTTTTTTTTTTTTTTTTTTTGCTGTTTTCGAGGTAGGGTCTCACTCTAGCCCAGGCTGACCTGGATTCACTATGTAGTGTCAGGCTGGCCTTGAGCTCACAGTGATCCTCCTACCTCTGCCTCCTAAGTGCTGAGATTAAAGGTGTGCGCCACAACACCCAGCTCAGCCAGGTCTCTTTCTTTGCATCTCTAAACTTCAAGATCCGGAAGCATGGTGGTCCACACCTGAAATCCCAGCACTTTGGATGTGAAGGTGGAAGGATCATGAGTTCAAGGTCATCTTTGGCTACAAAGCAAGCTTGAGGCCAGCCTGGGCTACATAAGACCCAGACTCAAAAACCACAAAAAAAAGAAAAAACAAGAAAATGAAGAGTCAAAATAGAAGATGACATATTCTTGTATTGGAATATTGCATCTGGAGCTGGGGAGACGGCTCAGCAGGTAACACATGTGCTGTGCAAGTATGAGGACCCCCAGCACCCATGTCATGCTGGGTGTGGCAGTACATCGTTGTCATCCCAATATTCAGGAGGTGGACTCCAGGTTCCCTGGAGCAAGTTGTCTAGCTAGACGAGTGGAATCACTCAGCTCTGGATTCAGTGAGAAACCTTGTCTCAGTAAAAAAGATGAGGGCAATAGAGGAAGAGAGCCAACATAACTAACTACACACATGTGTAGGAACCCACATCCATGAGCACGCACACGCACACACATACACACAGCTACCATGTGACAGAAGTTAGTCCCATGAGGCCACATTTGAGAAAGGCCTGGGGCTGGAGAGATGGCTTAGCAGTTAAACACTTACCTGTGAAGCCTAAGGACCCCAGTTTGAGGCTCAATTCTCCAGGACCCACGTAAGCCAGATGCACAAGGGGGCACACACATTTGGAGTTCGTTTGCAGTGCCTAGAGGCCCTGGTGTGCCCATTCTTTCTCTCTCTCTCTACCTGCCTATTTATGTATCTCTCTCTCAAATAAATAAATTAATTAATTAAAAAATGAGAAAGGCCTGGTGTGTGGAAGAGGCAAGTGTTCTGGCCTCTGGTGGTCACCTTGTCCTGCCAGGGCTGGTTTGGGCACCTTCCCTCCTGCCCAGGCCTCCAGGTGCCAAAAGTCTCTCTGCAAAGAGCTCTGCCTGCAGCCCAGCTCCCTGCCACTCTCAGGTGTGAGTGGGCTCAGACAGGCTCCTCCTCCTAAGCTGGTTGTCATAGGCAACCACAGATCCTCTAGGCCATGAGAGGCCCACTGTGGATTGCTGGCCTGTATTTTCTAGTCAAACTGTCCTGGAAGCTGTGTTTGTTCTTGAACCTCAGGCCACAACCTTGCTTAGAAGTGTAATCGTAGATGAGCAGAAAGAGGTTGGAGAAGGCAGAAGGTGTTTATGATTCTTTGTCTGGAAACATCAGGTGATGGATGAGGCTGGCTGAGAAGCTGCCTGAGGGGCGCCTGGGTCAGGAGCCCTGGGGAGAGTCACACAGCCCTCTTTCCTGAGCACCTTCAGGCTTGGCTACCAGAGAAAGTAAATGTATTTAATTAAGTAACACATATCAGATATCTTCACTATAAACGCCATACTTGTTCTTGCTATGCAAATCAATGTGGTCCAGTGCTAGGCACTGGGATCCAAAGATGATCCCAGGGTTGTTTTAAGCCATTTGAAAGAGAAAAATGGGGCTGGAGAGATGGCTTAGCGGTTAAGGCGCCTGCTTGCTAAGCCTAAGAACCCAGTTCCAATCTCCAGGTCCCAAGTTTAGCCAGATGTAAAGTGACGCAAGGGTGCAATGCCGTACTTGCCCACAAGGGGGGCGCACACATCTGGATTTCGTTCGCAGCAGCTGAGAGGCTGCTGGTGCGCCCATTCTATCTGTCTTCCTCTCCCTCTCTCTCTCTCTCTCTCTCTCTCTGTGTCTCTCCAAAAAAAAAAGAGAAAAAATGGTCCTATGTGGTGGTGCGTGTGTGTCATCTAGGTATTGGGATGCTGGAGCAGTAGTAATGGGATGTGGGTACAATCAGCCTGAGCACAGGATGACAAGAGCGCCTGTTTGCAAGGAACTTACAATCAGGTTATTTACTCATTACCAAAGATTTGGATTCAGGCCTCAGAAGATGTGGCTTAAATGCTTGCTATGCAAGCTGGGTGACTGGAGATTGGGTTAGCAGGACCCACATAAGAAGCTGGATGGGGCTGGAGAGATGGCTTAGTGGTTGAGGCACTTGCCTGCAAAGCTTAAGGACCAATGTTCGACTCTCCGGGTCCCACGTAAGCCAGACACACAGGTGATGCAACCACACAAGGTGCACGTGTACAAGATGGCATGTGCATCTGGAGTTCAATTGCAGTGGCTGGAGGCCATGACACACCAATTCTCTCTCTTGCTCTCTCTCTCTCTCCTTCTCTCTGTCTCATAAAAAAAAAAAAAAAAAGCTGAGGCCGGGCATGGTGGCGCACGCCTTTAATCCCAGCACTCGGGGGCAGAGGTAGGAGGATCACCGTGAGTTAAAGGCCACCCTGAGACTACAGAGTGAATGCCAGGTTAGCCTAGACTAGAGTGAGACCCTTCCTGGAAAAACCAAAAAAAAAAAAAAAAAAAGCTGGATGGGGGACTGGAGAGACAGCCAAGTGGTTTCCTGCACAAGCATAAGGGCCTGAGGGAAGCTGATACTGCTTGAGTTCAGATCTCTCCATGAGCCTGTAACCTCAGTCCTGAAGGGGAGCAGAGAACTGAGAATATCTAGAGCCCACAAGCTCCAGCACTGGTAAATAGAGACTCCAGGGCTGGAGAGATGGCTTAGCAGTTAAGGTGCCTGCCTGCTAAGCCTAAGAATGCCCGTTCAATTCTCCAGGTCCCATGTTTAGCCAGACGCAAAGTGACACAAGGGTGCAATGTTGCACTTGCCCACAAGGGTGTGCATGCATCTGGAGTTCGTTCACAGCGGCTGAGAGGCCACTTCTCTACCCATTGTCTGTCTCTCTCTCTCTGACTCTCTCAAAAAAAAAGAGAGAGTGAGAGAGAAAGAGAGACTCCAGCTCAAAACAAGACCAGAGAGAAGAGTGATGCAGAGGTCCCCATGACAGCCCATTCTCGCCACCACAGATGAGCAAACTCAGCTGCAGGAGAGTGTGTAAGGTACTGGAAAAGAACATACATGCGCATATACCACATGCCACACAAGCACACCACATGCACCACATTACACACAAACACAAGCAAAAGTAATAGTAATAGCCAGGCGTGGTGGCGCACGCCTTTAATCCCAGCACTCAGGGCAGAGGTGAGAGGATCGCCATGAGTTCAAGGCCACCCTGAGACTACATAGTGAATTCCAGGTCAGCCTAGACTAAAGCGAGGCCCCACCTCAGAAAACCACACACACACAAAAAGTAATAATAATAAAAAAGAAAAAGTTGAATGGGGAGGGGATTATAATCAGGGTACATGTATGGAGGTTGTCAATAGAAAGTTTGAAAAGTTATTAAAAAAAAAGACAAAAGAGAAAAGTTAGATGGAGTATGAAGGGTGTGCAATCGCAGACCTCCTATGCAGAGATGGAGGTGGAGACAGGTGAGTCCTTTGTACGTGGTCATAAAGGATGAAGAGACCCTGCCTCAGTCAAGGAAGATGGTGAGAACAGAAACCCAGCGTTTCTCCATGCACATGCACATGCACACGCATGATTGAAGAGATCAGTATTTTTTTTTTTTTTGAGACAGAGAGAGAGAGAGAGAGAGAGAGAGAGCAAGAGCGCAAGAGAGAATTGGCATGCCAGGGTCTCCAGCCACTGTAATTGAGCTCCAGAGGCGTGTGCCACTTAGTGGGCATGTGCAACCTTGTGTATGCATCACCTTGTGCGTCTGGCTTATATGGAATCTGAGGAATCAAACATAGGTCCTTAGGCTTTGCAGGCAAGTGCCTTAACTGCTAAGCCATCTCTCTAGCCCCTATTTATTTATTTGAGAGAAAGAGGCAGAGAGAGAAAGAGAATGGACATGCCAGGGCCTCCAGCCACTGCAAACGAAATCCTGACGCATGCTCTCCCTTGTACATCTACCTTATATGGGTACTGGAGAATCCAACTGGGATCCTTTGTCTTTGCAGGCAAACACCTTAACCACTAAACCATCTCTCTATCCCCCTCCCATTAATTTTTATTGAGAGGAAAAGAGGCGGAGAAAGAGAGAAAGAGAGAGAATGGGCACATCAGGGCTTCTAGCTACTGCAGATGAACTCCAGACATATGGACCACCTTGTACATCTGGCTTACATGGGTCCTGGGGAATTGAACCTGGGTCCTTTGGCTTTGCAGCCAAGTACTTTAACCACTGAGCCATCCCTCCAGCCTGAGAGTGGATTTTTTAAAAAGTAGAAGAGAAAATACCATCCATAATCTTCCACACAGAAATAATCACTTTCTGATCCTTCTTTGTGCTAAAAGTATTATTTTTCTTCATGGATTTGATCGTCATCTGATCATATGAATGTATAACTCTGCAGTTTAGCATATGTGCTTCCATATTATTTAAAATTCATAAAAAGAACACAGCTGGGGGCAGTGACACTAACCTGTAATCCCAGCACTTGGGAGGTAAAGGTAGGAGAATCAAGAGTTCAAGGCCACCCTGGGCTACATGAGACCCTGGACAGAGATGGGGAGGGGGAGAGGGAGGAAAAGAGAGAGAGAGAGAGATCTCATCTCTTTAGAGTCAGGAATGGTAGCTTATACCTTCAGTCCCAGCATTCAGGAGGCTGAAGCAGGAAGATCAAGAATTGCAGGCCAGCTTGGGGAGCATAGTGAGATCCTGTGTCAGCTCCTATGTCCCCTCCACCCTCACCACCTGCAAAAAAGAACTCATCTTTTTAGTAGTGGTATTAGTAACTACATGATATTTAATCAGCCATATATATATAAAATGTATTTTTGGAGAGAGACACAGAGAGAGAGAGACATACAGAGAGGGAGACAGAGATGGGTGTGCCAGCAGTCTCTCAGCTGCTGTGAACGAACTCCAGATGCATGCGCCCCCTTGTGGTCAAGTGCGGCATTGCGCCCTTGCGTCACTGCATCTGGATAAACGTGGGATCTGGAGATTGGAACCGCTGGAGATTGGAACCAGTGTCCTTAGGCTTAGGAGGCAGGCGCCTTAACCCCTAAGCCATCTCTCCAGCCCTCTAATCAGCCATTCTTTATCATCGTATCTCTAAGATGCTAACCTTTGTGGCTATTACAGTGTCTCCTTCCTTCCGTTCTTTTTTGTTTCCTTTCCTCTTTTTTTTTTCAAGGTAGGTTCTCACTCTAGCTCAGGCTGACCTGGAATTCACTATGTCGTCTCAGGGTGGCCTTGAACTCACAGCCATTCTCCTACCTCTACTTCCCGAGTGCTGGGATTAAAGGCGTGCACCACCACACCTGGCATCATCCTTTTGATTTTTTTTTTTTTTTTTGAGTCAGAGTGTCTAGCAATTGAGGCCATGTGTGCCTGAAGAGGACATAAATGCAGACAAGACTGGCCACATAGAACTTGAAGCCACAGCTCAGAGAAGGAGGTGGAGCCCAAAGCCCCATGGTCCAGCAGAGAGCTGTCAGGGGTTCTGGTTGCTAACATCCCATGTACATGTGGATAAGCCTTTTTGGAGATGAAGGCTTCAAGGCCTGTGGGTAACAGAGACTCCAGTGAGCGCTGGTAAGCCTGTCATCCAGAACACGGCCTACAGTGCTCCCACCGTGCCCACTCATCAGCCCCCATGAGCAGATAAGATCCGCCAAGACTGGATGCACGAGGCTGGACAAGGCTCTTAGCATGAAGGGGAAAGCCCAGGACACACGAAATGGCAAGGCTCTAGAGTGAAGCCCAACAACAGAGAAAAGCAAAAGAAATCAACAAAACCATTTGACAGAAAGTTTTGGTTCAAATGTGGAGCCACAGGCCAAAGCCGTAAGTGACAGCTACTATGAGGACTTGTGCAGAGAAGAAAGGGGGGTGTGGGTACAACCCACACTTTATTTATTTTTTTTTTTTTTTATTTTTATTTTTTATATTTTTGGTTTTTCAAGATAGGGTCTCACTCTGGCCCAGGCTGACCTGGAATTAACTATGCAATCTCAGGGTGGCCTTGAACTCATGGCGATCCTCCTACCTCTGCCTCCCGAGTGCTGGGATTAAAGGCGTGCGCCACCACGCCCAGCTTCAATCCACGCTTTAACCATTAGGCCGTGACCATCTTGAGCCTGACCTCAAGTGACCTATGATGCTTTGGATATCTGGAGCCAGACTCTAATGACCTGTGGCACCTTACACACGGCCAGGAAAAGCAACTCACACTATGACCCATACTCAACAAGATAACGCGCTCCCTGTGCCCTCAGACATGGCCACAAGGGAATGCCAGGATGACAGACCCCTCTCTGGAAACTCGCCCTCTGCTTTCACTACCTTCTCTTTGTTCGTTTCTTAGTGAATTCTTTTCTCTGCCCATGTCTCCTGTCGTCTAGTGTTTCACTGAGCAGCTAGAGGCCTGGTGCTTCTCTCCCAAAACGGAAGGAAGAAAACACTTCAGACTCCAGGAGGAAAGAACGCGCTGAGGAAGGCATGCTCCCCACTTAAGCCTGCACTCGTGAGCTCTGAGGAGGCATCTGTGCAGGTCCTGGGGAGTGACTCGGGCTCCCTGTCACCTGTGCAGCCTCAGAACTGGAGGTGAAGGTGAGGCCTATGGGTGACAGAGGTCCCCATGGCTCTGGGCTCAGCTGTGAGGAGCGCTCATGTGTGCAGCAGACAGAACAACAGAACAGACAGTTGCTGAGAATAGAATGGAAGGAGAAGAAGAAATCAGCAGAGTTGACAGAATAGAGGAACAGGCCTGGAGGTGGACCAGGCTCTGCCAGAGGAGGCCCAAATGTTGCTCACAGGCAATGCCCCAGGCCACCCCAGGAAAGGAAGTTTTTGTTTTGTTTTGTTTTTGGAGGTAGGGTCTCACTCTAGCTCAGGCTGACCTGGAATTCATTATATAGTCTCAGGGTGGCTTTGAACTCACTGCCATCCTCCTACCTCTGCCTCCCAAGGCGTGTGCCACCAGCATGAAAGGGTTTTTGTTGTTGTTGTTGTTGTTTGGTGAGAAAAGAAGCAGTGGAGAAAGTGAAGACAGAGTGAAGGCTGAACCAGGAGGCAGGCAAGGAGGGTGGAGGTCTGTCTTCACAGCAAGGAGTCCACAGGTGCTCCCTGAAGACAGGAAGTCAAGCCCAGGCATTGTGAGCACAGCCTGGAGGCCCGAGGGGGGAGCCACAGTCCTCAGAGCAGGAAGGGCAGGAGGGTTGGGTTCCTTTCCATATAAACCTCTCTGTAGTGCTTGATCTTTTTTAAAATTATGTTTATTTATTTTTAAACTATTTAGTTATACTTACTTGCATGTGTGAACATATGCCAGGGTCTCTTGCCACTACAAATAAATGCCCATCTGGCTTTACACGGATAACTAGGAAATTGAACCAAGACCAGAAGGCATTGCAAACAACTCCTTTAAGTGCTGAGCCATCTCTCCAGAGTCTTTTTGATCTGTATGTATAGCATGTATGCTTATGGTGTCTGCACGTGTCTGCACAGATGCGTGCACTCAGGGCACATGGTGTGGAGGCTAGAGGAAGATGTGAGCTGGTCTCCTTTATTGTTTCTCTGCCTATTGCCCTGACACAGTCTCTCACTGACCTGAAACACCTTGTTTTCTTTTTCTTTTTTTTTTTTTGGTTTTGAGGTAGGGTCTTGCTCTAGCCCAGGCTGACCTGGTATTCACTATGTCTCAGGGTGGCCTTGAACTCATGACGATCCTCCTACCTCTGCCTCCTGAGTGCTGGGATTAAAGGGGTGCACCACCACATCTGACTAACACCATGTTTTCTGATTAGACTCACTGGTTAGCGACCCTCAGCAACACTGTCTTCACTCCCCTTAGCACTGAGGTTTATAAGCATGCATAGCCTTACCTGGCTTTTTTATGTGGGTCCTAGGGAGTAAACTCAGGTCTCACGATTGTTCCAAATGTACTTTTGGGCTGAAGAGATGACTTAGCTGTTAAGGCATTTGCCTGCAAAGCCAAGGGACCCAGGTTCAGTTCCCCATGACCCAAGTAAGCCAGATGCACAAGGTGGCACATGCGTCTGGAGTTCCTTTGCAGTGGCTGCATTCCCTGGTGTGCCCATTCTCTCTCTCCCTCTCTCTGTCTCTTTCTCTCTCTCTCAAATAAATAAATGAAAATAAAAAATATTTTTTAAAAAGTGTTCTTGGGCTGGAGAGATGGCTTAGTAGTTAAGAGACCTGCCTACAAAGCCAAAGGATCCAAGTTCAATTCCCAGTACCCACATAAAGCTGGATGCTCAAGATGGAGCATGTGTCTGGAATTCATTTGCAGTGGCTAGAGGCTCTGGTATACCCATTTTCTCTCCCTAACTACCTTTTCCTCTCTTTTTTCCTTTCAAATAAATAAATAAAATAGTTTTTAAAATTGTTTTAAAATGTACTCTTACTGAGAGAAAGAGAAATATGTGCTTTTTGTCTGTTAAAGGTTAAAAAGGGGCCGGAGATACTGCTCAGTGGTTAAGACACTTGCTGGCAAGGCTGACGGATCTGGGGTTTGATTCCCCAGGACCCACGTAAAGCCAGATGCACAAGGTGGCACATGCACCTAGAGTTCATTTGCAGTGGCTAGAGGCCCTGGTGTGCCCATTTTATCCTCCCTCTCTCTGTGTGCCTCTTTCTCTTTCTCACTGTTTCTCAAATAAATAACTAAATAAAATATTTTCTTTTCTTTCTTTTTTTTTAAATATTTTATTATTTATTTATTTATTTGAGAGAGAGAGAGATACAGAAATAGACAGGTAGAGAGAGAAAGAGAATGGGTGCGCCAAGGCCTCCAGCCACCGCAAACGAACTCCAGATGCATGCACCCCCTTGTGCATCTGGCTTACGTGGGTCCTGGAGAATCAAGCCTTGAACCGGGGTCCTTAGGCTCCACAGGCAAGCACTTAACTGCTAAGCCATCTCTCCAGCCCCAATAAAATATTTTCTAAAAAAAACTTTTAAGAAGGTGAAAAGATGGAGAAACTCAGTTCTGAAAGGTCTCCATGCTGTGGGAAGGCCCCTGCCCGAGTCAGCCATCCTTGAGACTAAGAGTCAACAATCCTTAAAACAAAGCTTCTATTTCTTGTTTGTCTTTTTAATCAATAACACCCTTAAATATAAATAATATAACACGATCATAATCTTCCACCACTCTGTTTCTCTTCCAAGCCCTCTCCCTGACTCTTCATCTTTCCAACTAGTCCCTCTTCCATTCTGATGTCATCGTGTTGTCCTCCTAGAATGCACGTCTTGTGTCCGTAGTGTCGGCTACTGTGAGCTCATGAATACCGTGGTCACTCTGTGCCTGGAAGACAGTATTGTAAGCACTTCTCCACTTTTTTTGGCTCTTACATTCCTCCTGCCACCTCTTCTGCAATGGTCCCCGAGCCTTGGAGGGTGTGACAGAGATGTCTCACTTAGTGCTGAACACTCCACTGTCACTTCCTCTCAGCACTGTGGTGAGTTTTGAGTCACCCCAGTGGTCCTCACCATCTGAAAAGAGAAGCTTCTCTAATCAAAAGTGAGAGTAGCATTAATATATGGGCACGAACACAAGGATTTGGAGGGCAGTTTGGTGGGCAGAATCTATTTAGCTAGACAGCACTAGTAACTCATCCCTACTTCCCCCAAAGTTTCTATTTTCTCAAAGAAGGTGGAGCTCAGACACTTCCAGGTTGTCCTCTGACCGCCACGTGAAAGTTATGCTATGCACACACATACCTGGGTCCTTAGGCTTTGTAGGCAAACACCTTAACCACTGAACCCTCTCTCCAGCCCTAGTTTTTCGTATTTTTTTTGAAGATGTATGTAAGAGGAAAACATTATGAAGTTTTTTATTCCTCTGTGATTGAGCAAACTCTTAAAATATTAAACTACTCCTTAATAATTGATTAAAACTAATCTCAGTGAAACCAGTCACCCATTTGACAGGATCATTGTAAACTTTTAGGGGCTTTTAGCCCCCACCAGGCTTCTAACTTCTCTTGTCTAATTGATTCAGGACTTAGCAGACATTTTCCTCTTGTGGGTTTATGATGTAACCATGAACAGAGCTGGATTGAGGAAAGGAACATGCCAGGCTCATGTATCTAAAGGGGTGGGGAAGAAGAGCAGGAAGGTCCATGAACGGAATGAGAGCCAGGGAGAACAGCCGTGTGGACCTCAGTGCCGGTTAACATCAGCCGCAACTCTCCCGCAGGGCAGCAGCGATACTGGAGTGATAATTATGCCTGGTGTCCAGAACCACTAAAATGTCATGGTGGAGTGGGTTAGAACGTGGGCTCAGCCATCAAATGGGCTGAGTTCAAAGCCTGCCTGTGAGAATATAAGGTTTTTATCTCCTTTATGCCTTGGTCTCCCCTCTTGTAAGCCCACGCATAAGAAGCTCTTGCTCGTGGCCAAGACTGGTGAGGGCTGTGCTGACCAAGAGCTCAAGGAGACTCTGGACTCCTACAGGCTAGAAATGGCACTCAGCATAGAGCTCACACACCAGCAGCATTTGTGAGTGGACAGCTATGAGCAGACTGAGTTCCAATGTCCTAACTTTCAAATGTCTGGCTTTGGGGCTGGGGAGACAGTTAAGGCACTTGCCTGTGAAGCCTAAGGACCCAGGTTCAGCTCCCCAGAACCCATATAAAGCCAGATGCACAATGTGACGCATGTGCATAAGGTCACATATGCGCACAAGATGTCACATGCATCTGGAGTTCAACTGCAGTGGCTAGAGGCTCTGGCATGCCAATTCTCTCTCTTGCTCTCTCATAAATAAATAAATAAATAAATAAATAAATAAATAAATAAATAATTCTTAAGCCGGGCGTGGTGGCGCACGCCTTTAATCCCAGCATTCGGGAGGCAGAGGTAGGAGGATTGCCATGAGTTCAAGGCCATCCTGAGACTACATAGCTAATTCCAGGTCAGCCTGGACCAGAGTGAGACCCTACCTTGAAAAACCAAAAAAATAAATAAAAATAAATAAATGAATAATTCTTCAAATGTCTGGCTTTGTTTGATGGACATCAAGAGACACCACAATGTCCTGAGCAATTCCTGGCATGACAGTCTGTCCTAGAAGTCTCTGGAGCCAGGGCATGTGGACAATGACCTCCCACTGTCCATCTTCCATACACTTGAGATCACTCCTCTCTTTTCCTGATCCATAGCCCCACCTTTCCAGAGTCAATAACTAAGGGCCCAGGGTAGAAGTTAGGGGAGCTATGGGAAGTGTGTCTCACCTACATGAGCAATCCTGAAGTAAGAGGTGGCCAAGCATCTGTTTTGTCCTGTGATCAGGTATCTCTTTGGAGTGTAATATAACATGGGTTTTCCTCTCTGCATGTCCATCCAGGAATCCACCCACCCATCTATCCATCCATCTATTCATCCATTGACCCACCTACCCACCCATGGGTAGGGCCATCCCCACACTCTGACCCATCCATACACTAACCCATCCCTCTACATCTTTTGTTTGTTTGTTTGTTTTACAAGGTAGGGTCTCTCTCTATTTCAGGCTGACCTGGAATTCACTGTGTAGTCTCAGGGTGGCCTCGAACTCAAGGTGATCCTCCTACCTCTGTCTCCCAAGTGTTGAGATTAAAGGCGTGCGCCACCATGCCTGGCCTCTACCTCTTTTTAAAATATACATTTTAGCCAGGTCAGCCTGGGCTAGAGTGAGACCCTACCTCAAAAAACCAAATAAATAAATAAATAAATAAATAAATAAATAAATAAATAATAAAATAAATAAATAAATAAAAATATATATTATTTATTTGTGGTTCCTGGAGTCCCCTGGAGGCCGCAATTCCCCTGAGACATCCAGGCAACTGTGGAGCAGGGTCTTGAGTGGCCGGGAGAGTGACGGGAAGAGAAATCCGGGAGGCAGCGTCAGAGGGCAGCTTGTTTATTGTCAAGGGAACGGCTTGATAAGCGTTTGTGAAGGAGCGGGAAGAGGTTCCGGTCATAAGGGGACTGGCTAGTACAGAGGTCCCGCTGATGCCTAATTAGCATGTAGGGACTTTGGGGTGAGCAGGAAAGGGCCACATGGTCTAAGAAGTGGTGGGAAAAGATATAGGGAATTGGTCATAGGGGGATTGGCTGTGTGAAGGCTGCTGGCTGATACCTCATTAACATATAGTGAAATAAGTGGACAAAGGTCAGAGGCTCTGGGGAAAGCGAAACCTAAGTCTTATCAGGATGTCCAGGTGCCCTGGGCTGGGGGAGGGAGTGGCCACACTCCTGCCAGTCTTGAGATTGTCGGGGGAGGGGGGGTCTGGGCTCACTGCAACCTCAGGGTCTTAGTCATGCCTGATAGCTCAGGTCTGCCTAAACCTCCAGTAGCCCCAGGGCCTCCAACCATGCCCTACATTTATTTATTTATTTATTTATTTATTTATTTATTTATTTATTATTTATTTATTTATTTTTTTTTTGGTTTTTCAAGGTAGGGTCTTACTCTGGTCCAGGCTGACCTGGAATTCACTATGTAGTCTCAGGGTGGCCTCGAACTCTCGGCAATCCTCCTACCTCTGCCTCCCAAGTGCTGGCTACATTTATTTATTTGAGAGAGAGAAAGAATCAGAGAGAGAGAGCGAGCAAGACAGAGAGACAGAATGGGCATGCCAGGGCCTCCAGCCACTGCAAGCGAACTCCAGATGCATGCAGCCCTTTGTGCATCTGGCTTACGTGAGTCCTGGAGGGTCCAACTGGGATCCTTTGGTTTTGTAGGCAAATGCTTCAACCTGTAAGCCATCTCTCCAGCCTCCCATACCTCTTTACTACCCACCTATTCATCCATTCACCCACTAACCTGTCCACTCATCCATACCCACCCATTCATCCGTTCATCCTCTCATGTACTCACCCACCCTCCATCCATCCACCCACCAGTCCTCTACCTATCTATCAACCCACCCACTGACATATCCACTCACCAGACATCCATCCATCAATCTTCCATCTATCCACCCACTGACCCATCCACCCAGCACATATCCATCCACTCAGTCTCCACCCATCTATCCACTCTATATCCATCCCTCATTCGTCCCATGGCATCTATCTGTCACACTCTAAACCAGGGGTTCGGGAGCTCACTCCTTGGACAGATGACAGACCTGCCATTCAATGTACCAGGTATTAAACCTAAATGTCCCTGAGGCGTGCTGGGCACAGAGATAGCACCTCTTGTTTGGGGCAGGTGGCCTTCACTAAAAAGATCTTCTGTGCTCAATTCAAGAAAACCAGTTAGGCCCACGAGACAGACCAGATGGAGTGAGGCGCTGAGCCCTAGGCAGAAGGACCAATTTGAGATGCAGGTCCTTAAGTCCTGTCTGGGGTTCCAGTCCCACCCCAGCACATTCTGCCCATCTCCACCAATATTGATCTAGTTTCCAGGCTATCAACTGAAGACCCTCCAGCTTTTGCCTTGGGGCTGCTGAATGGGATCACTTTGAAGTGGTCTGCATGTTGGGCAGCCCCAGCATGTCCTGCCTGCCTGTCTTCCAAGAGAAGCCCACAAGGGAAGGTCAAGGCTTTGTGACATTTTCACACATTGTTTATTTACTGTATCTCTATCATACCATGTCCCAATTAAAGCAGACCTTCCCAAGTGCTCCGTGTTTGAAAGTTTTCTGAAATAGGCTGATACTTTAAACTCCAAGTGCCTATACCTCCCCACTAAGGTTATCTCTGCCCACTGCTGTTCCCTACCCCCGGGTGC
The DNA here is from genome assembly GCA_036365145.1 of Orientallactaga sibirica. Taxonomy (NCBI): domain Eukaryota; kingdom Metazoa; phylum Chordata; class Mammalia; order Rodentia; family Dipodidae; genus Orientallactaga; species Orientallactaga sibirica. The sequence goes on from JAEOAD010000013.1 coordinate 3,024,568, forward strand.
CCTGGTTTCCACTCACGATGAGGGTCTTATGATGTAGCAGGAACACCAAGCTTCACTAGCTGAGGGCATGTAGTAATTGGTTTGCTTTCATCAAACTCACAGGAGACTAACATGCCCACCAATCCCCCACTCTCCTGGCTCTGCGTTCTGCTGCGTGTGCTGTGTCTGCAGCCGTGTGGGTGGATGTGAGGCCAGAGCAGTGGTCTGGGGAATGCATAGGCTGAGCTGGCCCTGAGCCTTCGCTGCACTCCTTAGGTTTGATAACAGCATTTGCTTGAACTCCTCAGTCAGGGGATCTATGTATCCCAAAGACAGTACATAAAATATTTATTAAGTCCTATTTTTAACCAGGGTTGACTTTAGTTCTATTATTCATGCAGCCACGAAGGAAGGACAGGCTTCGTGTTTGCACACTTGCTGGAGACGTGAAGCAGAGAGGAGGCAAATCTGAAATCAGAGCCCAGGGCCCGGGCAGGGCCAAGGGGTTTCCAAACCTCGCAGGTCAGATCACTCTGCCACGTGACTTGATGAGAGCTTTGCCCTCATTTTAAAACAGAGTCACCTCCACCCTGTCGATTCCCCTTTGATAATCTCTCTGAAGACAGTTGAGCCTAGGTCACCGAGAATCATGCACAGCATGGACCCTTTCAGCCTGCAGAGCAGGGGTGAGCCATCTTCACTAAACAAGGCTCCACTTCCCTGGAGGCCCCTGCTGACAAGGTCTTGACAAACAAGCTGGAACCTGTCAGATCCAGGAACAAGATTGCACTAGGCTGTCCACAGAGCTGAGGCAGGAGCCCGAGCAATGGCCAGCATGCTGGGGGACAAGGTTGGGACTCTCTCGGCTCCCTGCTCAATATACCAGGCACATGCTAACCTGGAGCAAGAAGGACGTTGCCTGCACACGGGAGCAGAGGAGGGAGGAGCGGGCGGATGGGCTGGGAGTCTGAGACCCAGGACAGGTCCTTTGGTCCCTCTTGGGCTCAGTGAGGTTTTTTTTGTTGTTTGTTTGTTTTGTTGTTCTTGCTTTTTTCTTTTTCTTTTGTACTTGTGTGTGTGAGTGTGTACCTGTTCACATATGTGAGTGTAGGCACATACATGCTATGGAACACATGTGGAAGTCAGAGAACGATTCCAGGTGTTCTCATGAGTTCAAGGCCACCCTTGAATACATAGTGAATTCCAGGTCAGCCTGGACTAGAGTGAAACCCTACCTCCAAAAACCAAAAAAAAAAAAAAAAATTTTTTTAATTGACCCATTGTAGGAATTTAAAAATATTTTACATATATCTACATGAGAGAGAGAGAGAGAGAAAGAGGCAGTTATAGATAGAGAAAGAATACCCATTAAAAGCACCAGGGCCTTTAACTACTGCAAAAAAAGAACGACAACATCTGCATCCGTCATGGGATTTTCTGGGTAGGAGCTGGTTTAGGGCTCGGTGCTGGAGGGTCCGAGGTTGTTGCTGCCTCTCCTCAGCTCCTGAGGGCTGAGCCTCTGAGGCTGCTGCTTCTAATCCGAAGGACAGACGTCCTCAGGCAGGATTTGTCTCGAGGCCAGCCAGATTCAAGCCTTCACAGGCAACCACAGCACACTGCTTCCCCCTGGCCTGCAACTTCTCCCACATGTCTGCTCTGTGTGCCTCTGTCCAGCTGGGACAGAGGAGAGAGGACAGGGCCATCACCTCTCAGCTGCTTCCCAAGTCAGAGTCACATTGCGGGGGTTGGCCTGTCCCACTCCTTGCCTGACCCCAGCTGAGGACTCATTCATTCCTCAGCAGTATAGCGGTAGCTTTCTCATTGTTGGGACAAAGCTTATGACAGGAAAGGGTTTTGTTTTTGTTTTTGTTTTTGTTTTTTCTGGCTTACAGTTTTGAGGACAAGTGAATGCATGGCCGGAGCAGACAGCAGTATGTCACATGTTCTCATCAGCAGACAGGAAGGAGAGGGAGGGAGCTGAGTGTGGCAAGCAGGGACTTTAACACTTCTATTAACTATGAGGTTTAATTACAGACACACGAGGTGGTTATTCGAGAACACTTTACACTCAGACCACCGCACTCAACGTGAAAGGCAGAGGCTCCTGACTCAGATACAGGAGCTGGGGCTTTTCCTCTCCAACCCATCTTGGCCAAGGGCTGCCTTGCACTGTGCCAGGGTGCTGGTGCAGAAATGCCATGCAAAGCCTCCTGGTGGCCACATTATGGCCTTTATTTATGTCCCTCTGTGGAGCAGTGTAAGGCTTCCCAGCAGCAAAACGCTTGAAAAGCAATCAAGAGCAGCCAGTTCTTTGTCTCTCTCTATCTGCCTCTTTGTCTCTCTCAAATGAATATATAAAATATTTTTTTAAAAAGTGCTGGAGAGGGCTGAAGATGTTTTAATGGTTAAGGTGCTTTGGCTGCAAAGCCAAAGGACCCAAGTTCGATTCCCCAGGACCCATGTTAGCCAGATGCACAAGTGGTGTCTGGAGTTCATTTGCAGTGGCTGGAGACCCTGGCCTGCCCATTCACTCTCCCTCTCCCTCCCTCTCTTTCTTTCCCTCTCTCTTTCTCTTTCTCTCTCATAAATAAATTAAATAAATTATATATATTAAATTAAATTTATTTTTTTAGATTTTATTTTCATTTATTTAGGCTGACCTGGAATTATTTGAGTCTCAGAGACAGGGGCGATCCTCCTACCTCTGCCTCCCGAGTGCTGGGATTAAAGGCGTGCGCCAACACGCCCGGCTTAATTTATTTTTAGATTTTATTTTCATTTATTTATTTACTTATTTGAGACAGAGACAGGGAAAGAGAGAGAGAGTAAAGTGAGAATGGGTGCACTAGGGCCTCTAGCCACTGCAAATGAACTCCAGATACATTCACCTCCTTGTGCATTTGGCTTACATGGGACCTGGAGAATCGAACCAGGTTCCTTAGGCTTCGCAGGCATCTGCCTTAATCGCTAAGCCATCTCTACCACCCTAAATAATATATATATTTTTAAAGGGCTTGGAAGATCTTAGCAATTAAGGCACTTGCCTGAGAAGTCCAAGGACCCAGGCTCGATTCTCCAGTACCCACATAAGCAGATGAACAAGGTGGTGCATGCCTCTGGAGTTTGTTTGCAGTGGCCAGAGGCTCTGACACATCCATACTTTCTCACTCTACTTCCCCCCTCAAATAAATAAATAAAATATTTTTTAAGCCAGGCGTGGTGGCGCACGCCTTTAATCCCAGCACTCAGGAGGCAGAGGTAGGAGGATCGCCTAGAGTTTGAGGCCACCCTGAGACTACATAGTTAATTCCAGGTCAGCCTGGACCAGAGTGAGACCCTACCTCGCAAAACCAAAAAAAAAAAAAAAAATTAAAAAAGAGAAGCTGGATTTTTTTAGAGTAAAATTTATTTTTTAAATTTTTATTTAGTTATTTGCAAGGGGAGAGAGCGAATGGGGGCACCAGAGCTTCAAGCCACTGCCAATGAACTTCAGATGCATGTGCCACTTTGTGCATTTGGCTATACATGGGTACTAGGGAATCAAACCTGTGTTCTTAGGCTTTGCAGGCAAGCATCTTAACTGCTAAGCCATCTCTCCAGCCCTAAAAGCTGGATCTTGATCACAGGAATCTTGGAAGCTAGAGACTCAAGAACCCAGAGCTGGAGCTCAGCCCTGTGGAGACAGCCTGCCAGGAGGGCAGGAGGGTGGGTGCCGGAATTGGACAAGGGGACTGTGGGCCAAGGGCTGAGTAGGTGGTAACAAGGAGCCCAGACTGCCTGTTGCATGTAGACATTATGGACAGTCCAACTAGGGTGGGCTAAGATTCTATTGTGTGTCACCCTGGAACGGGCACCCTGGCTGATTCCTGCCATGCCTGTGCAGTGTAATTTTCACATTTATTTATTTATTTATTTATTTATTTATTTATTTATTTATTTAAGAGAGGGAGGAAGATAGAGAGAATGGGCACAGCAGGGTTTCCAGCCATTGCAAAGAAACTCCAGATGCATGTGTTACTTTGTCCATCTGGCTTACATGGTTACTGGGAATCAAACCTGTGTCCTTTGGTTTCATAGGCAAGTGCCTTAACTGTTAAGCCATCTCTTCAGCCCCCCTCCCCATTTTAGACCTGCTCACTAGTATTCAGGGAAGCTAGGGTAAACTGACTCACAGCTGGGAATCTTGGCTCAAACCCAGACCTGGGTAGGGAGTTGCAACCTTAACCGGTAGGGTACCCAGACTTCCTTCCCAGCTGAGGTCTGCACTGACACGCTTGCCTAACAGCTGAAGGGTTTCCTCCATGGGCCACTGGAACTGTCAAGCAAGGGGCAAAACCGACCTGGGGCTGACTTTGACTTAGGCAGAAGAGAGCTGAGGGAAAGGCGCAGTGACGGCGATGGACGCGGTGATGCTCCAGCCAGGCATAACGTCAGGTGGGCTGTACCCAGGCCGCTTCAGATGTGATGCAGTCGCTAGCAGCCCAGGACCAGCTGCTCCAGCAGTAGGCTTGGCTTTCTAGATCCTTCCCACCGCATGCCCACATGTTTGTCAGGTTGGCAGGAGACCCCTCAGGAATCCAGTGGCCTTATCAGAAAGATGAGAGAGAACCACCAGATGTTGTAAAATGCCCTGATGTCCAGTGACTAGACAGTCCTCACTCAGAGAAGTCCAAAGAGGCTGAGCGCTGAAGAACACGTCAGTCACATAGTGACTTAACCCACCATCCCTACATAACTGTACTCCTATCAGATCTTAACGAACAGGTTCAGGGGCCTTCGGGCTGGTGGCCACATCTGAAATGTGGTGAGAACACCACAGTGGCAGCCTCGCACCTCACTCTGCCCCTCTGTGTGGGAGGGCCCCAAGTTACATCTTCTGTCGCCAAGTGCAAGAATGAGCCTGGTGCCTTCTGGAGCTCTGAAGCCATTCCAGCAGTATGTCAAACCCAAGAAAGGGGTTGTGGGAACCCCCAATTCACAGCCTGGTCACATATATATGTGACAACTAGGGACTTAGCATTGGTGCTGAAGTCAGAGTTCAGCTTGTTGAGGGATGCATTCCGGAATTCTGGGGTCTGCAGAAACTCCAAGGAGTTAACCACTGAACTGTGGTGAACCATTGCATTGGATGCCAGGCTGGTGTCTTGAGAGATGGAGAACTGGCTGGCGTGGGCAAAGCCCATGTTTGCTGTGAGGGTGTCAGAACAGCTCTGAATGGTAAGGACACGACACTCCTCGGATTGTCCATCACAGTTCACTCCCTCCAGAAAGGGGAGGGTGGTGAAGGGCAGAGGAAGGAAGGCCGGCTTAGGCTGGAGGAGTTTCAGACCCTATGAGGCCTCAGCCTCCCACTGGGGACCAGAGCTCAGATCATGTTTGGTCCCTGGCTGAGGGCAATTTTGGAGATGCTAGAGGAGGTGTATTGTCGGGTGGGCTTAGTGGTGTTATAGTAGCTCCCCCTTGCCAGAGCTCAGATCACTCTCTTGCTGCTGTTTCTACCTGTTGTGGCAAGGGCGATGTCCATGCTCATGCCGGGCTTCCCGCCCTCGTGACGCTTCCCCTCAAGACTGTAAGCCCAAGTCAAAGCTTTCCTCCCATCAGCTGCTCTTGGTTGGACACTTTATCCCAGCAAAAACAGGCAACTACAACAAGGGTCTACATCGAAAAGAAGCGAAAGGCTGCTCAATAGCTACAGACTTCACAGCTGGGGCTGGCCTGCCCAGGGAGGAAGCCTGTGCTGAGCCAATGGGCTCTTCCAGACAGAAGAGCGTGGCTGGGCATGGCCACTAGGATATTGAAGGACTGGGAACCCATGGCTGCTCCTAACGTGCGTTCCCAAGATTGCATGTGTGTTCATGAGACAACTCAGCTCCTCTGCTGCCCAACGTGGAGCTGTGGCTCAAGCCACAGAAGCTGTTGGCCCAGCCGAGCTGCGTCTCCTCTAGCTGCATTTTGTGTATATGTATGTGTGCATGTTTGCATGTGTGTGGGCATATGTGTGTATGGGTGTACATGAGTGCACATGTGTGTGGAGGCCAGAGGTTCATATCAGGTGTCTTCCCTGATTGCTCTGGACCTTATTTATTGAGACAGAGTCTTTCACTTGAATCCAGAACTTGCCAAGTTGCCTAGTCTGGCTAGGCAACTTGCCTCAGAGAGCTCCTGCCTCTGTTTCCTGGCTGCTGGGATTTTAGTCGGGCTTCCACACATGCCTGGCATTTGTGTGGGTTCTGGGGATCTGAACTCAGGTCCTGATGTTTTCATGGCAAGCACTGCTGAGCCATCTCCCCCTGGAGAACAAACCAGGGCGTGGGTGACGAGCAGAGTGGAGGGCAGACCACGAGTGCTGTTGCCTGGGCATAGTGAGGCCTCACCACCTGTCATCCACACACTGGGATCTTCTCTGAGAACTGCCTACCACAAGGGCACTATGTCATGCCTTGTCTTTCACCAGGGTGGAGGGAAGGTGCTCTATGGACAGAAAGGGGCCAGAACACTGTGGTCCATCCAGGGCCAAACCCCTCATCTTTGGGGTCCAAGTTCACCCGTTATATCTCCTACATTCACACTGTCACCTCTCTGCTGGCATCTGCAGGTGGAGGCTGTGTGTGCTCAAACGGTGGGCTGGGACGGCACCAAGGGAGCAGTGCCTGGGTCCTTGTCTTGGGGCCTGGCTATGGGATGCACGACAGGCAAAGAATATGTAGGTGTCTGGTGAATGACAGACAGCCCAAGTGTGGAACAACGAGGGGAGGAGGGAGCCCATGCAAGGGCGCAGCTGATGGCAGGGTAAATGCTTCGGCAGCAGATCGATTCTACAAAGCAATCTGTCCCCTCTCCAGCTGGCCCCAGGAGGCTTAACTTAATCACCCTGGAACACTGTCACAAGATGGCCCGAGGCACAAATTCCTGCCTTCCTCCAGGAAACAACTGGCGGGATGGGAGAGTCCCTAGGGCAGAGCAACCCAGCCAGCTTTATTAAGTCCTCAAGTGTCCCCCTGTGCTCACTGCCCACCCCCCTGCACCCCCTCCAGAACCTATGGTGTCATGTGGCCCCTCCTCCCTCACTGGACAGAGGAGCAGAACCAATCACTGTGGAAAGAACGAGCCCCCCACTGAGAGGCTCCCAGGGCGGGGTCAGAAGCCCCCCTTACATCCTCTCTGATAGGGAGAGAGGGCTACAGGAATGGGCCCCGACGTGTCCCTGTGGGGGTCTCCTAGTCTAATACGGTCCGTGCTTTCCCATGGCCACACCGGATGATGGTGACCATGGGCTGAGCTGACCCAGAGTCACGAGAGTCACTGCATTGACTTTACAGGGTGGTGGGGTGCCCTGTACCCAGAGGGTCACGGGATCTGTCCGAGGCCCAGCCAGGTGTACGGGGACAGGTCTGTAGTTCCAGTCTTTAGTTCTGGAGGTCCACAGGCGACACCAGTAGCAGAGAAAGACGCCCTCCCTACCACCTGGCTCTCCTCCAGAGCCTGGGTTTCCGGGAGCAGCCCTCTCAGAGAGAGAGAGAGAAAGAGAGAGAGAGAGAGAGAAACAGAATGAGCTTCCGAGAAGCATTTTCTATGAATGGTCCAACCGCTCAGCCTGCAGTAACGTCAGCCACGGCAACGGCAGCGGCAGTGAACTTGCCAATCAGATGGGAGCAGCCCTTCCTGCCAGCCAGGGGGCCCCTCCCCTGGGGCCTGGGGTTCCCCTCCCCCAGACTTGTTCACCCCAACCCCAAACCTGTCCCTCCCTTTTTTTTCTGTCTGCCCTCCATCCTTTCGAGAAGAACACTGCAGATTTAACCTACAAATTAAATTTTTAATGAAACAACACAGGAGTAATTCTCGGTGCCGTGCAATATTGATGAGGCTGCAGCGTCCAGCCAGCAGGTCCTCGCCCCAGAAAGCTTTTTAGGATGTTATGCAATATGGAACCAAATTAATTATTGGCATCAAAGGCTTTGTGCCTCTGTAGGACTGCTGGGGCCAGTGGGCGTAAAACGGGCACTTTTCGTTGTTGTCAACTCGAATGGCAGTCTCCGGAAGAGGGCGGTGACTTCATAGACCCAAATACTAGCAGTGTGATGCCTGGGGCTTGGGACACACACACGCGCGCGCGCACACACACAGAGAGAGAGAGAGAGAGAGAGAGAGAATATGCGGTTATGTAGTGAGACAGCAAGAGAAAGGGAGGGAGAATGCGTGTGCTTGAGAAGGAGGTAGAGGGAAGACAATAGGAGAAAGAGAGAGAGAGAGAGAGAGAGAGAGAGAGAGAGAGAGAGAGAAAAACTTCAGCCTACAAGCAAATACTGCAGCAAAATGCAGCTAATTCCTCCAGGCCTGTAGACCGCCCACTTCCTGGCCCCCACCCCTTCTCGTCCAGGCATCCCTCACTCTAAGAAGTAGAAGAGTGGGTGCAAAGCCTTCAGCTGGTATCCTTCCATATTGTCTCCACACTAGGGATGGCAGTGCCCCACAAGAGCTGGGCCCCTCCTGATGCAGGGGTGCCAGGAGTCCTGAGTCTGGCTGTGGCAGGCCAGCTTCCCTTGGCCAGGTTTGCTACCGTCTCTGCAGCACCTGGCTCCAGTTCCATCTGCAGCCCACCCTGCACGCAGTGACAGATCCCTGCAAGGAGAGGTAGCCTGGCCTCTGGAGCCTCAAGGGAAAGCAAGGCAAGCTGGCAGGGGGTCGCACCCAGGACAGGAGCTGTTTCTAAAGCCACAGGAGGGCAAGGAGCCCATCCTCGGCACCTGGCTCCTGAGTCATCACCCTGGCTCTCTGGCCCCACCCATATCAGCTGGTTCTTGTGTCTGGGAGGCACAGAAAATTCCTCTCAGAAACAAGGAAGCCAAGGCTCAAATTGCAGTGCTTGTCCAAGGTTTTGAGCATAAAGAAGCTGCAGAGAAAAGGGTTCCCCTAGAACCCTAGAAGCTCTTGCACTGTGCAGTCCTCAGCCATCTCCCCTGGGGTGAAAAGGACAGCGGCAGGGTCCCTCTGTGACACCTAGTGTCCCTAACGCCATCTTGGCCTGTGGGCAGCACTTGGTGACCATTCATAGTGGGAATGCACATTGGGGGCAGGGGATCATTGGGTTGGGAGGGTCAGTGAGCATGGCATGGACTTTGTTCAGGTGTCAAGGAGGCTAGTTCCTCGACAGTCCTGCGATGGTCGCTGGAAAGGCCAAGCTGTGCTCTGTAGCAGGATCCTGTGCATTACCACCAGGTCAAGGGTGGGCTTGAGAATGCAAGCAGGGAGAGGGCAGCAGCAGCAGCTAAGCGTCCTGCCCTGTGCCATGCAGAGCAGAAAATGGAGAAGGAAATGAGAGGGGTTGGCAACCAAGCACAAGGAGGACCTCATGCCTTGTTCTCTCTATTTTTTTAATTTATTTATTTGCAAGCAGAGAGACAGAGAGAGAGAAAGAGAGAGAGAGAAAGAGATAGAAGAGAGGCAGAGAGAGAATGGGCATGCCAGGGCCTCCAGCCACTGCAAATGAACTCCAGATGTATGTACCCCTTGTACATCTGGCTTATGTGGGTCCTGGGGAATCGAACCTGGGTCCTTTGGCTTCGCAGGCAAATGCCTTAACCGCTACGCCATTTCTCCAGCCCTGTTCTCTCTATTTTTGCCAGCCACAATTTCTTTCTTCTCTTCTCTTCTCTTCACCTTTTTATTTATTTATTTATTTACTTATATTTTTATTTGAGAAAGACAGAGAGAGAGCAAGGAAGAGGCAGAGAGAGAATGGGCATGCCAGGGCCTTTTCAGCTGCTGTGAAGGAACTCCAGATATGTGCATGTGTGACAATGTGTCTGGCTAAACGTGGGACCTGGAGATTTGAAGAAGTGTTCTTAGGCTTCACAGGCAGGCGCCTTAATTGCTAAGCCATCTCTCCAGCCCTCTTCCCCTTTTTTATAAAAAAAAAATTTTTAAGGCACACTCTCCTGTTGTCTATCTCATGTTGGCCAGGAGGTGATGTCCACCCTCTGCTCATGCCATTGTTTCCCTCTGCCATCACAGAACTTCCCCTCAAGTCTGTAAGCCAAAATAAACCTTTTTTTTTTCTCCCCACAAGCTGCTCTTGGTTGGGTGTTTTCTGCCAGCAATGCAAATCTCTCTGCAATAATAAAGTTGGTACCGAGAAGTGGTGTTATTGCCACTAGAAACCTGTGTGTGGCTTTGGGCCTCTTGGAACTGCTTTGCAGGAAGAATGTGGACAAATTTGAAATCTTGGCCCAAAAGATGCCTTACAGTGCTGTAAGTACAGCTTGAAAGACTATTCTGGTCAGAGCTAAAAGACCTGAATGCAGTAAGAACTATGGACTATGAGGTTTGGCTTATGAGGGTGAGAAAGAGCTTTGGCTGGACTGTGCTAGAAGCAGTTTGTGTGAGAGGCTTGCTTTGTTCTGCATGCCTGTGTCCTGGGAACTTCTGCAGGGTTGCATTGCATAGAAATGGATTGGTGTGAGTAAAGGGAAATGGCACAGAAAGAAATGAAATGTTTGGGCTGAAACTGCTGCCTGTTCAGCTGCAATTGTATGAGAGATTATAACCTTTGAGATTGGGCCATCTGACCTGCATTGAGACAACAGAAAGAATGCAGAGTCTTTTGAAGGGGCCTGATGCTGAAGGACCAGTGGACTGACAACCCAACACTGTGTGATAATCTTCACAACCGCTCCTGAGCAGTGCTCACTGCAAGCTTGGGTCCCTCCCCAGCACCGTTCAATGTGACTCACCTCCTACCTGAGATTTAAGCTGAAACGGGGAACCACCCTTCCACACCACCTCTCCACCGCCCCAAATTACCGTCAGCCTCACTCTGAACCAGAGTGCCCACCGCATCATTTAAAAAATGATTTGAGCCGAGCGTGGTGGCGCACGCCTTTAATCTCAGCACTCGGGAGGCAGAGGTAGGAGGATGGCCGAGAGTTCGAGGCCACCCTGAGACATAGTTAATTCCAGGTCAGCCTGGACCAGAGTGAAACCCTACCTCGCAAAAAAAATAAAAATGATTTGAGGGATGGAGTAATGGCTTAGAGGTTAAGGTGCTTGCCTGAGAAGCCTAAGGACCCAAGTTCAATTCTCTAGTACCCACTTAAGCCAGATGCGCAAAGTGGCTCATGCATCTGGAGTTTGTTTGCCGTGGCTAGAGGCCCTCATGTGCCCATTCTTTGTCTCTGTCTCTCTGTCTCTCAAATCAATCAATCAATCAATCAATATTAAAAATTATTTGTGTGTGTGTGAACATGTGTGCCATGGCACACGTGTGGTCAGCGGCCAATCCAGAGTGTCTGTTCTCATCTGCCTTGTTTGTGGAAGAGTCTCTTGTTCACCACTGTGAATGCCAGCCTGGCTGTCCCTTGAACTTCCAGGATTCTCCTGTCTCTGCCTCCCATCTCTCCATAAGAGGGCTAGGATTACAGATACTCAATACTGTGTCTGGATTTTGTGTGGCTGGTGGCAATGTGAATTCCCATTGTCAAGTTTGGGCAGCAGGCACTTTATCCGATGAACCATCTCCCCAGTCTCACGTCATTTGTGGACATTGTCATTCAGGGCGGAGGCTGGCCTAGAGCCAAGGGGCTTTCTCTGGAACGCCACAACATCCTGCCCTCAGGAACTCCGCGTCGTTTGGGGTCCATCTCAGAGGCATCCTAGTATAATTACGGGCAGCAGATGCCAACGGTTTAAGAGGCGAGCACAAAGGAGAAACTTAAAACCAGGAAAATTCTTTCCATCAATCAAAAAATAAAGAGCCAGAAACCTCTCTTTTCCTCCACCGTTCAGGATAGTTGCTGGCACATGGCAGCCTCTGAACATCCACCTCGTAAGTGAACGGGTGAATGGACCTGAACCCCAGGTCTTGCTTTCCTGGAATTGTGCTGTGCAGAACACTCACTTGATTATCTCATCGGCAAAACAGGCAAAATAAAAAGAATGCCAGAACTCCGGGTCGTTTGGTGGCGAGGCGCCTAGTTAATCCCAGCACTCAGGAGGCAGAGGTAGGAGGATTGCAATCAAAAATTAAGAGAGTTCGAGGCCACCCTGAGACTACATAGTTAATTCCAGGTCAGCCTGGACCAGAGTGAGACCCAGAACACTCACTTGAAAACCAAAAAAAAAAAAAAAAGAATGCCATTGGCAGTGCCACTTCCTAGCTTTCCTAAGTGAACAGAAGAGGGCCTGGGGGCTGGGGAGGTGGCTCCATGAGGAAGAGCTCTTGCTGTGCAACCATGAGGGCCTGAGTTCAATCCCCAGCACTCATGTAAAAAAACAGGTGTGAAAAAAAAAAATCAGGTGTGGGACACGGGAGATGGCTTAGTGGTTAAGGCACTTGTTTATGAAGCCCGAGGATCCAGGTTCGATTTTCCAGGTCCCACGTAAGCCAGGTGGTGCATGCATCTGGAGTTCCTTTGCAATGGCTGGAGGCCCTGGCATGCCCATTCTTTCTTTCTCTTTTTCTGTATCTAATAAATTAATAAAAATAAAAATAAAGGGCTGGAGAGATGGCTTAGCAGTTAAGGCATTTGCCTGCAAAGCCAAAGGATCCCAGTTCGATTCCCCAGTACCCACATAAGCCAGATGCACAAGGGGGCACATGCATCTGGAGTTATTTTGCAGTGGCTATATGCCCTGGTGCGCCCCTTCTCTCCCCCCACATCTCTCTGCCTCACTTTAAAAAAATAAAAATAAATTTAAAAAAAACAGGTGTGATCATGCACACCTATAATCCTTGGGCTGTGGAGAGTGAAGACAAGAGATTCACTGGTCAGTTGGTTTGAGAAAGAAAGAAAAAGAAAGAAAGAAAGAAAGGAAGGAAGGAAGGAAGGAAGAAAGCCCCTCCAGGTTCAGGGAGATGTTCCATCTCAAGGAAATAACATGGAAGAACATAGAGGATGACACACAGGGTGCATACACACACTTGTGCATACACTATACATATACACACCACACCACACATAGTACACACACACTCATGCCCCCCATACAGGGGGTGTATATGAATACTTTGTAAGCACACCAGGCCAGAATTGTACACTCTGCCTTTATTCTCATGTGGTGTTGTTCCTCCAGCACAGTGGACACCCCTCCCCCTCATGAAGGCCCTCAGGTTTAGCCTACTGTTTACTACTCTGTCCTGGGGACCTGATACCCTGCAGTCTCTGTCAACCAATGGCCATCCTGTCCCCAGTGGAGGAAGGAAGAGAAGCGGCTGCTCTCTGCTGGAAGGAGCTGTCGCTCTTCCCCTCCCAGGGTGAGTGATGGCATCCACGCACAGGCCTTGTAATAACTGTAAACCCTCGCTGGTATACACCATTTTTATTCTGAAACACTTTTATGCCTCAACTCATTTTATATTTCATATGCCCTCTCCTGGTGTTTGGCAGATGGTGAAATTGATGTTCAAGGACATGGCGGGCTGGCAGGCCCCCGGCACCCATCGCACCAGCCAGATGCCTTTAGCTGAAGGAGCATCCCATCTCTGGGGTGCTCAGGGCAGGACTCCAGACTGTCCTCGTTTGCATTTACGAGCAAGGTATCCGGAAGGCAGTGAGAGGAGTGATGGAAAACAGCGTGTAAGTGCTCAACAGTGTGTCCGGTTGTTGCCATCATCAGATACAGAGACCAGAAATCTTAAAGTTTCTTGAATACTGGATTCCCTGGAGCTCTCAGTCTGCCGTTTAATGACATCATCTCCCTGGATGCGCTCGCTCTTGCTCTCTTGCTCTCTTTCTCTCTCTTCCCCTCTCTCCCCTAACGTGGATGTGTATCTTCTCCAGGCTCCAGGGTCAGCCCCACCTCCCCCAGACTCAGATCACTTCAGCTCAGCTCAGCTTAGGGCATCTTGTACAATATTAAGGGCGAGGCTCTGGGGTGAGGACAGCGGGGTCCACTTCTTATTCTTCCTGTGAAACATGTGGCCTCCCTCTGTCCACACCAGCTCAGGATCCTGGGAAAACCCTGCAGGGGGCAGTGCCTCCACCCTGGCTTTGAGAGGAGAGTCAGGGTTTCCCCAGGGTCCTGCTTCTTCTCCCTGTCCACGCTCAAGCCCAAGCATCCCGGGTGTCTTCATGTTCACACCCTTCGCCATTGCTGCGGCCCTCAAACCTCACCATCCCAGTGGGGCTTCAGGTTCATGTTCCCCTGAAAGTGTGCTCTCACGGGCCCCCAGCAGAGTGTCCTACACACAGGACCATGACTGCTCCTGGGGGTGGGATCCAGGCTCTCAGCCAGGCCTTTCAGACCCGCACAGTGTGACTTACTATCTTCCCATGTCCCCATAACACTTACTTTGCAAGTTGATTCCCCTCCCCACGTGGACTGCCCTGCGCTACTCCTGCTTTGCTCTCAAAGAGATCACGTGTGTGGCTGGAGATTAAACTTAGGGTCCACTCATGCTAGGCAAGCACTCTGCTACTGAACTTCATCCCCAGCCCCTGCCTTGTTGATGCCGGCTGCCTCTCTGTCTCCAACACTCTCCAGATTCTGCTGTGGCATCACCTGGTTGGGAGAACACCCCACCCCCAACCCTGCTGCTGCTGGCTTGAGCATCTCCTACCCAAGGGCTCCATCGTATTTTGCTGAAGGTGTATTTATACCTGTCTAGCATTACTGAATGCTTTGAAGGATGGGGGCGGGGGGTCAGCATTTTTTTCATTGCTGGCACCTGGCCTGCCCTCAGCAGATGCTCTGGAAATATTTGCCAAACTTAGAGCAAACATTACGAATGTTTACACTGTGCTAAACACCCAAGATCCTGCCCAGCACCTGAAACCCCTGCTTGGAGAACAGCCAGACCAGCGTTGCATTCCCAACTGCAAACTCCTGCTTACTGGGACCCACAAGTCATCAGTCCAAAACCACCTGTCCCCCCTTGTCCCCACCGCTGACCCCAGCACTGAGCTCAGCTCCACGGGAGGACAGGGCAGAGCAGGCCAACATCATCCAGGCAACTAGCATCCAGCTCTGGCCAGACAGGACCAGCAGCTGTCTGTCTGGCTCAGAAGAAGCTTTGGAGGGGGGGACCCTTAGCAGGATTGCAAAGAACCTGGACAGGAGTTGGCTGCATTGGCTACTTGATTCCCACTGCAGCAGCCACACGGCCCCTTGAATTTCCAGTGAGTGAGAAGTGTGGGACCTGAGTAGCCATGGGCCTGGCTTCTCCTTTTCAGGGCACAAGTGAGAAGCTTTGAAACCTGGAGTCCCCAGACATGGCATGACCCACCCACCTACGTGCTGGCTATTGGTACCTGGGCCCTGTCCCTCACTGGCTCCTCCGTTAGCTCTGTCCAGTGCCCAGCAGAGGCTCCTTTCTGGAATGAGCACATCAGGCCCACACTTGATTCCCACATCTTCACTGGACCTCATGGGACTGGGGCTTCTGTCCTTTTCCTCATGTGAGGACCATGGCCTACCCATGTCTTCAAAGGGCACCTGGGGGCTTTAGAGATGGCTTAGTGGTTAAGGTGCTTGCCTGTGAAGTCTAAGGACCGAGGTTCGATTCCCCACTACCCATATAAGCCAAATGCACAAGGTGGTGCATATACCTGGAGTTCGTTTGCAGTGGCTGGAGATCCTATAACGCCCATTCTCTCTTTTTTTTCTCTCTCAAATAAATCAAATATATTTTTAAAAAGAGCTATTGCAGTCAGGTTCGCATTGCTGGCAGAAAACACCTGACCAAGAGCAACTTGTGGAGAAAAAGGTTTATTTTGGCTTACAGACTTGAGGGGAAGCTCCATGACGACAGGGGGAAACAATGGCATGAGCAGAGGGTGGACAGCACCCCCTGGCCAACATCAGGTGGACAGTAGCAACAGGAGAGTGTGCCCACCACTGGCAAGAGGAAGTGCCCATAACCCCACCCCCAGCAATACACTGCCTCCAGGAGGCTTTAATCCCAAATCGCCATCAGCTGGGAACCTGGCATTCAGAACGTCTAAGTTTGGCGTTGTAGGTTAGTATGGGGGACACCTGACTCAAACCACCACAGGGGCACATGAGTGAATACGGAAGGACAGCTGCTTGTTAAGACAAGGTCATGACCACTTGAACACAGAAGTGTTCATGAACAGGACAGAGGCAGGGCTGGGGAGAAAGCTCAGTCAGTGGATTGCTTGTCTCATAAGCATGAGGACCTGAATTTGATCCCCAGAACCCAGGTTAAATAAAAGCCAGGCGTGGAAGCACCTGTCTGTAATTCTGGTGGAGACAGAAGGATCCCTGAGGTCCATTGGTCAGCCAGTCTAGCTAAATCGGTGAGCTCCAGGCCAATGAGAGACCCTGTGTCAATGAAGGTGGACAGTGCATCTGAGGCTCACAGCCAAGGTTGTCCTCTGGCCTCCACAGGCACGTGCCCATGAGTGCACACATAACAGACACACATATATGAAAAGAAGATGACAGGGAGGACTGAAGGGGGAGACCTCTCTCTGCACCCTGAGGAACAGAGTCCTGGGCACTGTCACATAGCTGGTGGGCGGGGCATGTCAGAAAAATGACTCTGGGCACAGGTGGGCTGAGGCTGTGACTCAGAGGCCTGTGAGACTTGCTGCTGTCAGAGCAACCTCACGCCCACCCCCTTGGCCCCAAGGGTGCCTCCAGGTGGGGGAGGACTTTCCCTTGGCGGCGTTCTGAAGGCACAGCTGCCACAGGTTCCCTGATGAATGTCTCCTGGAGGCAAGAGGCCCATAGATTGACGCCTGTGAATACCGCCCCACCCCCATACCTTGTGTTGGGAATGTAGTCGCATAGAAAGTGCCAGCAGCGCCTGGAAAGCCCTGTGAACTGCCACACAAGGAGCATTTCTATGAAACCAGCACCCAGATGGAAAAAAAAAAAAAAAACAGAATACAGCCAGTACCAAAAAACAAGCCGACCCTCCCCATTCCCGGTAAACAAACAACATGGAAACACTGGCCATTTATTCCTTCGCAAGGCGCCCCTCAGTTCCAGACAAAAGAGTGGCCATGGCATGTCCCTCAGAAAGGCTTACATTTGGCTCTCTGCTGACTTGTACTGTCACAGAGCCAAGATCAGCAAGGACATCTGCTGATTCGGTTTGGGGGATGGTCTCTACCCACTCCACTCTCGCAGGTTCACCTCCTCAGCGCTTGCTGTCCCAAAGGGCATGGCTACCCTGGTGCTGGAAGGACTTAGGTGCAGGGTGTTGGTGCCCCTCCCAGCACCTACACGTTTCCTCTTTGAGGGAGCCCTGTCCTGCTCAGGGTGCTAGTTTAAGACTTGCTCGTGGCCTTTGGAGATGCTGCAGGATGGAGCTCAGCCACAGCGTGTGTGAGCTCCCACTGTCCACTGGGTCAAGACCACGGATGGTCGCTGAGGTCCTCACAACACTGCCCAGTTTCCTGTTTGCCTGATTTCCCACTCTGGTACCAGCCACGGACTCTCAGGCAAATTTCCCACTGTCTCTTTGTCTTCTGTCGTCAGGTGAGAACCCCCTCTGGCCGCTGATGGTGCAGCGCTCAGGAATTTTGCAAGCTGACTGCTAAACACAGCCATCCTTAAAGCTTAAATTACATACGCTCACAATTAAATAAATCACCATAAACATGAAGGTAATAAGTACTCCAGACACATCTCTTCCTAATTATTTTATTATTACATCTTACTCTTCTCTCCTTTTGCAGTTGCCTGCGAGGATCCCAGGGGCATGGATAGTAAGAGCGCTCCACAGGCCACATCACATGTGCCCAGGCAAGAGCATTCCCCGGACTTCGCCCTCTCCTCAGCTTCTGACTCTGGGGAGAACCGGCCAGGCAGAGAGCGGGTGTCCACATGTGAACCACCCTGTGCCGCCTGTCCCTTTGTGTGTGGGGGTTCTCCTCTGGTGGCTTTGGGCTGGTAACCCTTCATTCCCTCTCCCCAGCACCCGAGGCTCTCAGACACGTCAGCTCTGGGAGGCAGAGCCAACCCTACAAAGTACAGGGTCTTGAGTCCAGCTGGAAAGGATTTAAAGAAAGCGGAGGCCGGCCGCCTGACCTGGCAGGGTCCGCAGGTGTCCCGCAAGGCGCCTCCTGGTGGACAGCGCCCTTCACACTGGTGGACTGTCCCCTTATTCTTGTGTCCTGGAGGTCGGCTCCCATCCTTTGCGGAGGAGTGCCTAAGTGCGGAGGTGGCCGGCCGCCAAGGTCTCCCCCCGCAGGTCGTAAAAAAGCCCGGGTCGCGGGCTCCTGAAGCGGCCAAAGCGAGCTCGGCGCTGCGGCTCCATCCGCACAGCCGGCCTGCTCGGGGCGGGCTCGGCGCCCACGCACTCTCCGCGGGGATAGCCTCGCCGCAGGGCACGGCTTCGCGTGGGCCGCGTGGGGAGGGAGGCGCGGAGAGGCCGAAGCCCCGGGCCGGGCAGGGTCGGGGTCCCTGCAGAGCGCTCGGGGCGGGCGCTGGGGACAGAGAAGCCCCTGTCGCGGGGAATCCCCGAGTCCGGCTTCTGCCAGGGCTTCTCCGGGCGCCCGGCCCGGGTGGGGACGCGCGCGGCCTGGGCTGGGGAGGGCGCGCGAGCCGCTGCGGGCTCCGGCGCTCGCTGCCCCGCAGGGGGCCCCGGCGGGGGCGGGGCGGGAATGCCGCCAGCCCGAGACGGCCGCGCGGGCCGCGGGGTCCCTCTGGCGCCCGGAAGCGGCGCATCGCTCGGCCGCGGGAGAGGCGGGGGCCGCGCCGCTCGCTGCCCCGACCCCCGAGGGGGAAATGCCCAGGCGCGGGAGCATGGGCGGCTGGGCGCCTCGGGGCCTTCGGGCCGGGAGGGGTGGCGGGAGACGATGGGAGTCCCGACTTCTCTCGGTCGGGCTGGCTTCTGCTCCCACCCAGGGCGATGGCCAGCGCACACATCTGGGAACCCACCGAGCGCTGCCTGTAGGCACCCAGGCTAGCCTGTCGCAGTGCCCAGTGAAAGGAGAGTGGGGGAAAGGTGTGACCCAACCCGGACTCTACAGGCGCCTGTCCTACCACCCAAAACTCGATTTGGAACCTCCTCGCCTCCGTTTCCTTTTCTGCATAATGGGAGCTTGGGCGAGTAGTTTCCGAAGTGCGCTTTGGGCTCCCACGTGGTGTTGGGGGGGAGGGGCGACAGCGGCCCAAACACCGGTCCCGAGTTCGCAGCAGGCGTGGGAACCCGAACTGGAATCCAGGAAGCCCAGCTAGGCAGCACCGCTGTCCAGAAAAAAAAAAAAAAAAGGCGAGAGTGTGTGGGTGTCTGGGTGAAAGTGCCGGGGTGCAGAGCATGGCGGTGCGAAGTCCTGGCCACCCACCTCTGGCATTCTTCCCCGCGGTCCAGGGGTGTGCAAAGTGGGACACGCGGGGCTCATGAGGAACAGGAAACTCAAAACGCACACGCAGACACAAAGGGGGACAGACAGACACACCCAGAGCGCCCCCGCATCTTGGCTATGGGTCTGCGCTCCCGCGGGAGCCCCCTTCGGGTAAGCAGCCGGCCACAGGGGCGCCGTCGATCCGGAACAGGTTTGGTTTCGATGGCAGGAAGGGCCTGGTGCGCCCAGGCAGCCTCGGGAAGTCCCCAGCAAGGAACGTGGCGGGGGTGGAGGGTGTCATTCCCTGGGGACTCTAATTGGGTCCTCAAAGCCCTGGAGCTGGGCGAAGGGAAGCGCAGGAAAGCCAGGGACCAGGTCGGGGAATCCATCCCCCCCATCCCACCCAGAGTGTTCCGTGGCTTCCAAGCCACACGGACATCTAGGAAGCGTGGCCCCGCGATCCCCTTTCTGGATTGGGGGTGACGCGAGGCCCCACTGAGAGCGCTCCCCACCGGGAGCACCCGGACTGACCATCTGAGGTCGGGGCTGGCAAGCGAACGCCCCGGGGCTCGGGATCCGCGGGCACTCCGTGCGTGCGAGCGAGCTGACCGGACAATCCGTCTGCTGGCCTCGCCAGTGGCCTTTCATACGGTCGGAACCCCGTCTTAGACTGGGGGCGCCCGATCTTCCTCTTCGCCCGGGACTCTGGGAGCTTTGGGGAAAGAGAAGCGGGCGGGGGCGGGCTGGCGGTGGGAGGGGGCGCGGGCTGCTTCGCGAGCGCCCGGAGGGGGCGGGCCGAGGCAGCCCCAGCCGCGGTCCCGTGCGACCCCCCGGGCCCCGGGCCGCACGCAATTAAAGCGGGATTCCTCCCCCGCTGACGTCGGCGGCGCCGAGGCCCCTCCCGCGGCTGCATAAAAGGCGCGGGCTCCGCAGCGCCGGCAGCAGTGGGGGCCGGACAGCGCGGCGCCCAGGACGCCCGCCGAGCCACCGCCGGAGCCCGGTCCCCGCGCGCAGCCCAGCCAAGCCGAGCCGAGCCCAGCCGAGCCGGCCCCAGCGCTCCGGGGTCCGCAGCCATGCTGGCCGGCCGGGCCGCGCGCACCTGTGCGCTGCTCGCCCTCTGGGTCCTGGGCAGCCGAGCCCAGGATTTCGGGCCCACGCGCTTCATCTGCACCTCGGTGCCGGTGGACGCCGACATGTGCGCCGCGTCCGTGGCCGCGGGCGGCGCGGAGGAGCTCCGGAGCAACGTGCTGCAGCTTCGCGAGACCGTGCTGCAGCAGAAGGAGACCATCCTCAGCCAGAAGGAGACCATCCGCGAGCTGACCACCAAGCTGGGCCGCTGCGAGAGCCAGAGCACGCTGGACGCGGGTCCCGGAGAGGCCAGGGCGGGCGGCGGCCGCAAGCAGCCCGGCTCCGGCAAGAACACCATGGGCGACCTGTCCCGGACACCGGCCGCCGAGACGCTCAGCCAACTCGGGCAAACTTTGCAGTCGCTCAAAACCCGCCTGGAGAACCTCGAGGTCCGCGTGAGCCGCGGTTTCCCCTCGTCGTCGTGCACCCTTCCACCCTCGCCCACCCCATCCTATCGCCACCTGGCCCGGCTCCCCCTTCCCCTTCTCGTGCCGCGCGCGCTGATGCCGGACCGGCGCCTCCCCAGCCTGCCGGGCGCCGCGGAAGACAGGCCGCTCCCGCAGTCGCCCCGGGGACTGGGGACCATGCCGCGGGTGCCTGGGGTACCGTCCCGGCTCTTCGGGTAACCGTGAGGGTTTTCCCCTTGTGCTCCCGCAGCAGTACAGCCGCCTCAATTCCTCCAGCCAGACCAACAGCCTCAAGGATCTGCTGCAGAGCAAGATCGATGACCTGGAGCGGCAGGTGCTGTCTCGAGTGAACACTCTGGAGGAGGGCAAGGGGGGCCCGAAGAACGACACGGAGGAAAGGGTGAAGATCGAGAGCGCCCTGACCTCTCTGCATCAGCGGATCAGCGAGCTGGAGAAAGGTAAGGGCCCGCCTGCTCGCTTGCTTGTAGGGGCCATGCTGCCTGCTCTGGTCTCAATCCCTCCCGGAACAGTGCTTGGTTCTGCTCACTTCCCAGCGAGGCTGGGCTGGAAAGCCCCTAGCCGTCCTCTTCAGCCCCAGGTAGCCCCTATCCAGGTTCTGGGTTTCCAGTCCAGTTCCTGGGCTGGAGATAACTGCTTTGGGAAGCTGCAGAGTCCAGGAAGGGGCTGCACAGAGCATTGCTCATGAACACACTCACACGCTGATTTTTAAGTCGGATGTGTTTATTCTTCAGTAACTTTGCATAGTAGCTGAGGCTGGCCCAAGCCTTCCCTGGCTAGGAAAGCCTTCTCCAGCTGAACTCTATTCCCCAGCAAAGATCCGGGCATTGGCCCTCTCGGACCATTAAGCCTGTTTCTTCTGTGCTCCCCTATGCCTCTGGGGTCCTCTTGGGATTGCTCGGTGTCCCCTCTCCACCTTGAACTCCTGCTTCCTCATTTTCATTCTGAGTCACCCAAGCCTGAGCCTTTTCAGGTCCCTTGCAGGTCCCCTGGTCACTAACTCAGGCTGGGCCCTCACACCTGCCAGGGTACATGGACAAGCTGTGCCCTGAAGTTGCAGAAATCAAACAAGGTTGTAAAGGGGGGGGGGTGCTTCAGCTCAGAGCAGGGCCACGTGACCCTGCTCAGACCGCAAAATGTGCTGGATGGATTTAAACAGTGCCATCTTAAGGCGTGTTATGTAACTGAAAAACAGATCAGGAGAAAGAGGGACCTCAAGAGGCAGGGGGAGGGAGGGGGAGACTTGGAAAGGAAAACACTCCAGAGAGATACCAGGCCCTAGGCTAGGCACCCCCCCACCCTGGGCCTGAATAGGGAGGGGCTGCAGTGGCTGGGTGGGGGGCAGCACTGCTCTGCTAGACCACCTGGAGGAGGGGGCAGCTGGCTCATCTTGATGCCTTCCAGAAGTCACTCAGCCCGGAGAACGGGCTTCTTCCTGGCCTCTGGAGCAGGGGCAGGAGCAGGAGCAGAGGAATGCAGCCAAGAGTTGGCAGGGTGGGTGTATTCCTGGGCTCCAGATGGGTGGCTGCCTATTGCTGGACAGCAACATTTTCTGGGAGTCAGTCACAGCAGGCCAAGAGCCACAGCCATAGTGGATGTGAGGGTAAGGGTGGGAGGTTAGAGATTCCCCGGGGACATTGGTGGCTGTGTGTGAAGGAGGCGGGTGTCACCAGGCCAGGAGCCTGAGTTTCCAGGAAGCTCATTAGAGGCTGTGTGGCACCCTCACAGCAGTCACATTAGGGGCCCTGTCTCCAGGGAGGCTGCCCTCTCCTGCTGTCCTTCCTGTCAGCAGGCCACAGGCAGCGTCCCTGGGTGAGCTGGGGAAGAACTTCTACCCCTCCCACCCCCCCACCCCCCGCAGCTCTGAGGAATACATGGAACTGTGGAAAGGAGCTGAGTGATGGGCAGTAGCATGTCCCGGCCTCGAGGGAGGAGGGCGGGCAGCAGGGGCTGCTTGTCTTGGGTAGGGATCAGAGAACATCAAGGTGTTCCAAACACCATCTCTGTCTGAAATCAGGTCGCCTCTCGAAGGGGCTGCTCTGAGAGGAGCTAGCCTCATTCTTCATTCCCCTGTGGCCACACCTTCTCAGTCAGCCAGCCAGCAGACAGGTTGTGAACTGGGACCTAGCCTTTTTCCTTCCCCATGCCCACCTCAGGACCCAGGAGCAGGCTCTCACACCCTGCCCTGTGCTGTACCCTGACCTAGGCCTCCCTAGGGATGGTACAACGTGGTGGTGAAAGCTGACCAGGCCTGGAGTGCAGAGACCTTGGGTCAGCTTTTTTTTGCCAGCTGGCTCTGTGCCTTGCCTGCGTCATGGGGCTTGGTAGGGACCAAACAAGACTCAGGCCATAAGCACTTGGTCAAGGTACAGATGGCAGGCCTGGGTCTTGTCCCCCACAGGTCAGAAAGACAACCGACCCGGAGACAAGTTTCAGCTGACATTCCCGCTGAGAACCAACTACATGTACGCCAAGGTGAGGAAGAGCCTGCCCGAGATGTACGCCTTCACCGTGTGCATGTGGCTCAAGTCCAGCGCGGCTCCTGGCGTGGGCACGCCCTTCTCCTACGCAGTGCCAGGCCAGGCCAATGAGCTGGTGCTCATCGAATGGGGCAACAATCCCATGGAAATCCTCATCAACGATAAGGTAGCCATCTGCCCCACCAGGGCTTGTGGTACTGTGGGATGAGGCTCCCCAAACTCTACAACTACTGGCCAGGTGGCCCTGAGAAAAGTGGCTGCCCAGCGGGCTTGAGGGAGGCTGAATCAGACTAGACATGGGGAAGGACCCCCTTGCCCTTCATCCAAGAATGCAGAGAGCTGGAATCTTCCAGAGAGAAGCCTCAGTGGGGGGAGGGGAAATGATGGAGGACAATCCTGGGAATGTTCTAGTACAGCCTGCTGATGTGCTCCTGGCTCCTCCTCCACCGGCTAGACTCTGAGTGGCTTAGCACATCCCTGTGTGTGGGGGCACAGATACTCTAGTGGGGCACGTGTATGCAAGTCTACTGTACTTTGCCCCTTCCTCTCAGGAGAAAGTAGTCCTTTTTCCTGTGGTGAGCTCCGCTCCCCTGCCCTCTGTTAGCATTAGCGAGTTAGTTCCCAGCTTTCAGCGTCCTCCTCTGCATACCATCCCTGGTAGTCAGTGGCTCAAAGCTGGCTAGGAGCTGAATCCTGAGCTCATGTTCTTAATCTCAGAAAGCGTTGCTCTTTCCTGAGCTCCATTTCAAGTGGAAAGGGCGCAGTGAGGTCTATCATATCTGGGGTGGAGGGTGGCTTGAGATTTCTGGCTCAGGGCTGGTGTGACCTTAGCCTCCCTCAGCCTCTCTGCAGAGGCTGGCTGTGAGTGGTGTAGGCCAGAGGACCTAGCAACTGGGTTGGGGAGAGGCTGGGAGTGTTGGAAGAAAGGAGAGGCCCAGTGGGGAGGCTGGAGGCTACCGGTAAACTTAGCCATCAGGGACCCACTCTCCATTTGAGGCTAGTTTTGTACACTAAGACAGAGAACAAGGGAGGCAGCCTGTGCCCAGCTGGGTGTCGTGAACCCCTAAGCAAAGCATTCTATGTGGTTCCCATGGCTGACCCAGGAGTGAGGGCTGGTAGATGCTGACATCTGGGGGCAGTGCAGTGAGAACTGCATGGGGAGAATCACAATGGATCTCACAGGCATCCTTGACTCTGGCACGTATGTGAGATGTGTGTCACTCCCCTTCCCAGGTGGCCAAGCTGCCCTTCGTCATCAATGACGGCAAGTGGCATCACATCTGTGTCACCTGGACCACTCGAGACGGGGTCTGGGAAGCCTACCAGGATGGCACACAGGGCGGTAATGGAGAGAACTTGGCACCCTATCACCCCATCAAGCCTCAGGGTGTACTGGTGCTCGGCCAGGAGCAGGTAGTTGGCTGCTGGGGTGGTGGGCAGGGAGGGTAGAGGGCAAGATGGGGGTGGAGAATTGGATCAGAGGCGGAGATGGAGGCAGGAAGTTACACAGCAGTTTTGGCAAAGCTCTGCTGTGGGTGGGGTTTCAGGAAACTCCACAGGAGTGGGCCCTGGGTTCCATCACTCTCAGGGACCACAGTAACCCTTGCAGTGCGTGGTTTAGTTTCTGTGAAGTGGTTCATCTCCCACTGGGCACCTGGGAGGGAGATGAAGGGGCCAAAGGCAGGTCTTTCCTTCCTGTTGGGATGTCATTGGCTGCAGCTGACGAGAGGGTGTAGAAAAGGGCCCCAGAGTCTGCCGCCGTGGTTGCTCACCACCCCTGTGGATCTTTCACTCGCTGACCAGGAGACTGGCTGCAGGAAGGACAGAATCCACTTGAAGATTCATGTTCAGAGCTGGCTGGCATATACTTTCCCTGGGCTCCTCTCAGAGAGGGACAGACAGATCACGGCTGACTATCCAGGGACAGAAGAGGAGACAGCACCCAGAGTAGACAGGATTGCCTCTGCTGGGGGAAGCAGGGAGACCCAGACTCACCCATGGGATGGGATGTCCAGCTAGGCTCCCATCTCACCCAGCAACCCCTTCTCCTTCCCCTTGCTCCTCTCCAAAGGATACTCTGGGTGGTGGATTTGATGCCACACAAGCCTTTGTGGGCGAGCTGGCCCACTTCAACATCTGGGACCGCAAGCTGACCCCTGGTGAGGTGTACAATCTAGCCACCTGCAGCACCAAGGCACTGTCTGGCAATGTCATCGCCTGGGCTGAGTCCCAGATCGAGATCTTCGGCGGAGCCACCAAATGGACATTTGAGGCCTGTCGCCAGATCAACTGACAGCTTCAGGCCAGGGCTGAGCCCCCAGCCCCACGCCTGCCCACCCTGCTTGTGCAATGACGACCCATCGTCTCTTCTCCCCTCTCCCCAGGAGTGAGTCAAGGCCACGGCCCCTGCACACGCACGCAGCCTGGTTTTTCTTCATGCACACCTGAAGCAGTTCCAGTTTTCCTCCGGTCCTGAGGGCACCCCACTTCTCCCTGGAGCCCGACTGTTTCCCAGGCATGCCCTATTCACAGCTAAAGCAGGCATCATCAACTTTGACAGTGCATAAGTAGGTGGAAGCGCGTGTGTGTGTGTGTGTGTGTGTGTGTGTGTACACGTGTGTGTGTACACATGTGCGTGTGTACGTATGTCTGGGGGAGGTTTTTCTTTTAGAATGAAGTATTTCATTTCCTCCTTTTTTGTGGTCTTGGGAAATCTCACAATGGGTCAGAGGCCTGTTTTTGCCATCTTGGTTAGCTGCCTGTGTGCCTTGGGGCTGGTGTAGCTTCCTTAGCACACACATTTATCCTCATTTGCAAACCTCTTTCAGAGTGACATAGCTCTCTGTTGACACAATCGATGTCTTTTAGTGGGTTGTTATGGCCGGGGGACCTTTTCACTGAGAGGTTTTATTTGGATGCAGAGTGAAGTCTCTGAAAGTTGAAGGCCGACTTCTTTATCCCCGTCCAGGCAGGTCGGGAGACCTACTGTTCGTCGGCACTAAAGGCAGCATGGAAGGGCTGGGCGGCTCTGGCCTGCTCTGAGCTTTGTTCTTGGCCTTCCTGCCCCCTCGGCATCTCAGTAGGCGGGCACCTGTCATTCCTTTTCAGCCACCAGGGCTGGCTGCTTGAGCCCAGTGGCTCTGAGAGAGGAATGCCCCAGGACACAGGACCTTGGCACCCTCTGCTATTCCCTATGGAAATGGAAAACCAGAGGTTTCAAGTGGGGACCCCATGTGCTGGATGGAGGCCAGTACCAGCGAGCACTGCGACTTGACCCTCAGTCCATGGACAGTCTTCCCCGTTCACTTTTCATAGCCATATCCCTCCTGGCACACTAGGTCCGGGTGAGCTGGCTCAGATCCCCACTAGGGGGCCAGGGGTGTGCCTGGTTCTCCATCTCACAGGGCCCGAGTCCTGTAGCAGCCCCTGCTTGTCACTAGCCCGTGACACTGAGCCTGACTCATATTCAGACCTGTGGCTTTCCTTTCCCCTATCGAAAGCAGCATAGATACACCCTTCTGGTCCTTCTGAGGAGGGAGCACAAGTGTGTGTGTATTGTGTGTGTGTGTGTGCATGTGTGTTGGGTGATAGAAAACACTCAGGAGGCTGTGCCCAGGCTAGGGTGAGCCCCCTGCTTTGTTTTCCCATTTGGTGGTCACACACCCAAGAGCAGCCTGGACTCTGTCTCCAGGAACCTAACTAGCAAAAGGCTGGCTAGTCTTTCTAGAAACCCTACGCACTGCCTGGCTCGTCTGCAGCAGCAGCAGACGCTCAACTGGAGCAGGTCTTGGCACCTGCCATTCCTTCCAGGGGCGCCTGTCTCCTTCAACACAGGCCCATGTTGTGTCTGAACCTAGTGCATCCGTGCGTGCGTGCGTGTGTGCGTGTGTGTCTGTGTCGGTGTCTCTGTGTCGCTGTTCTCGTGGGTGTCTGCACGGTTCCCAGCTGCCGCTCTGCAGTGCATTCCTCTCGTGGAGAGGGTGTGGATCAGGTGGCGCTATGTGTCGTTGTCCAGCAGTGGTTTTTTCCTTAGATAATTGTGTTCCCTCAGCGCCCATTGGGTTGTGGCATCCTTGGATCTGTGGGGATCTTCTCTGTTTGCATGTTCCTCAGGGTGGCGTGTTCCTTGCTCCCTCGGTCCAATGCGTGTTCCCTTGCCTGCATGGACTTCTCCGGTTCTGTATTGTGTGCTGAGTGCCACCCAGTGTTCTGTGATCACCCATGTAGCTACCAAAAATGGCTGGGTAAGCAAGCCAAAGGTGTCGGGGAGGTCGAGAGAGAGATCAGAGTCCCTCTCTCTTCCCCCCTGCCTAGACACACCAAGAAGCATCTCTAACATGTAGGTTGAGAACAAGCCTGAATGGTACCCATGGCTGGGAGAGAGAGCGAGCTTGGAATCATCTTTCCAGATCAGATCGAGCCCCACCCTCACTCCAGCCACCTGGGAGCTGCTGCCCAGCAAGACCCAGAGCTGGCTGTGTCCGGTGCACTCCCACTAGCCCCTGCCACCAGCCCCAGCCCCTGCCAATACGGACAGACCCCAGACCACCTCTGCCCAAAGATGGGCAAGGTGGAAGCTGTCCGTTCAGGACCACAAGCCATTCTCTGCCCTGGCTAGAGGGCAGAGCACACCCCCATGCTTCTCTCCACTCTTCTGCCTCCCGGCCCTGCCTCACCGAGGTGACAGGGACAGAACCCCCTAACTGGAGTCCGTGCCAAGCCCCTCCACTCTCTCACTGTGTACACACTTGGCACTTTGCTGGCCCCCGAGAAAGGTAGATGATAGCCGCAAATCTAATCCACATAGTTTCCATCGACTCCGTAAACTGATTGATGTTCCCTCTTGCACTGAATAATCCATGCCTCTCTCAGGTAAGCCATTTTATAAAATAAGAAGATAGAACGCACTGTGAGACAGTGTTTGCTTCCGCCGAGCTGGTGTCGCACGGCACCCTGGGCGTCTGGGTGGGAGAGCTTTCACGGAGGCCGCCCTGGCCCTGGGGGGCTGAGATCCCACTTGAATCGTAAGCCTTCTTGCTTTTGATAACACAGTATTATTTCTCTTACTGTAGAAGAAAAAGTTTATTACCAAACAAGAGTATTTTTATGAAAGGACAAACCTATAAATTATCTCAACCTATATCTCCCTTGAAAATACTTTCAGGTTCCACCAAAATGTAGGGCTGAAAGCATGTATTTTGGAAGAAAGAGATACATTTTGTATGCTTTCTTTTCCTTTTATAGATTTCCCAGTTTATTTTCTAAGACTGCAAAGATCACTTTGTCACCAGCCCTGGGACCTGAGACCAAGGGGGTGTCTTGTGGGCAGTGAGGGGGAGGAGAGGCTGACATGAAGTTCACGGTCATTCCAGTGAGCTCCGATGAGGGGCCGTCTGTTCTTGAAGGTGTTTTGGGGTACAGGAGGTCAAAAGGCCATCGGTGGGCTTTTTGTCTCGGAGCTGACTGGTTACATGGAATGAGTTGATTCGAATTTCAGTTCCAACCTTAATAGAAGAGACTAGGGTTGCTATGGCCAACGCCAAGGGCATAGACCCCTGAGTAATCATAAGACATCTGAACATGGCTTGAAGGAGTTGTGATTTCATCTCTTAAACAGTGTGTGAATGACAGGAGATGCATTGCTTCTGTACACAGTGGACTTATGTGCAATTTGTGAAAAGGGAACAAGTCATTGAGGAGAAGCAAAAGCCCAATACTTAGAGTCCCAATTTTGTCTTATTTGCCAAAAAAAAAAAAAAAAAAAAAAAAAAACAACAAAAAAAAACAAAAAAGCAAATCCCTAGAGTTGATATTGTTACAATGTATATACTGTAAAATATGAGAGAATTGATGTATCTGACTTTTTCATTATTTGCTAACCAAAGCTGTACATTTTTCATACAATCTGCAGCCTTTTGGGTATCAAAGGGGTAAAAACCATGGGACCTGCCACCTCCCATCAGCAATTCTGGAAATGCACTATTTCTACTGGTATCTTGCTTTCTTTCTTTTTTTTTCCCATTTTCTTGCTGAGATGACATGAATTGTTGAGTTTATTTTTACACAGTAAAGAGTGAAGAAAGACTGTGGTCTCCTTGGACTGTCTGATTTGATTTTCCCTAAAACTTGACAACATCATCAGCCAGGGTACAAGTGACCCTCACCTGCAGGGACACAGGCCTTGTGTTTGTGCTCTGTGCCCTCAACAACCCCAGAAGCCCCTGGGGTGTTTGGGTGGGGGTTCCTCACTTCCCAGAGGCAGCTGATACAGAGCAGAAAGGTAAAGGGATTCCAACGACTACATGACCATGCTGGGCCTGGAGTGCAGAATAACTGGACTCCACACAGCCCACCCCTGCTGGGCACATGTAGGAGCCCAGGGACCTGGGATTCCCACGTGAACCTGTCCACCCTCTGCCATGCTCTGCCAGGGATCCCACATGCGTTTCTTTGAGAGTTGCCAGGCCACTGTCATATTCACAAACAAAAGGAAGTTGGGGATTTGGGGAAGAATGAGCTTTTCTGTAAAAAAAAAAATTTGAAGGTCAGGAGTGGTGGTGCATGCCTTTAATCCCAGCACTCGGGAGGCAAAGGTAGGAGGATTGCTGGGAGTTCAAGGCCAGAGTGAGTTCCAGGTAAGCCTGGGCTAGAGTGAGACCTTACCTTGAAAAACCAAAAAAAAAAAAAATTTTTTTTTTTTCTTGAGAGAGAAAGAGGCACAGAGAATGGGGATGCCAGGGCCTCTGGCCACTGCAAATGAACTCCAGACGCACGCACCCCCTTGTGCATCTGGCTTATGTGGGTCCTGGGGAATCAAACCAGGGTCCTTGGGTTTCACAAGCAAATGCCTTAATCACTAAGCCATTCCCCAGCCCAAGAAGCTTTTCTTAAGGTAAGCTTGACTCTGGGCACATGTAGATCTTGAAAGGTGCGCCTTCCAAAGGGTAAAATGGCCAGCATCCAGGTGGCCTGGATTATTTATTAGAGAGCTCAGGATGCTTAACAAGCTGAGACATGGGACGTGGAGCCACAGTAGCCTGCCTGGCCACTTGGTTGCTTCCCACCACACACACACACATACATGCATGTACGCATGCATGCATGCACACACATGTGCATACATACACACTAGGGCAGCAGAAGGGACCAGCCACTCTGCACTTGCTTGTTAACATAACCCAGGGATTTCCTGCTGAACGGCTTCTGCCCTTGGCCAGGATGCAGATGCTGGGATTTGGTGGGGCATGAAGGAGCCATCGTAGTCTTGGAGGTGTGGAGGAAAGAGGTTGGGAAGGCACTGCAGGCAGACATTCCCCCACTGGGAGCTGCCTCAGTCCACACATAGTGGCCCGCTGGGCTGGAGACCTTGCACCCGCGGGGAGCAGTGTTCACCTGTGGAGAACTCAAGGTTGTGCCCGATTTGCGCAGCTCTGGCCCACACAGCACCTCGGACTCCCACTCAGGAAAGCGTCACACTTCTATCTCTAATGCCTTTGTAAGAGTTCAGTCACAACTGGTAACTGGTGACTTTCCACACTTGTCACACCTGCTCCGGGGACATCGGCTAGTGACATCAGCAGCCACAGGGCTAAGAACATCAGCCTGGAGGGAAGCAGCGGGCTTGCAGCTGTGAGGGTCTGTGCGTAAGTCAGCTCCAAGGGAAGAGAGTTCAGGATTTCAGAGGCTCATCTGCCCATGCACCGGAGGGGCAGCCTGTTTCCAAATCTTCACTAAGTGTCCCAATTCTGCTAGCCTTATCAAACGGCTCCATGCAAGGTGACCTGCCACCTTCAGACCCTCTATCTCCTCTCTTCCGAATTCTACAGGAGATACGGGTTGGGAGAATCTTGAGAGTCTGACCTAACTCCCCCACTGCTTAGAGGATTGAGGCCCACGAGGACTGCAGCTTGTTTAAAGTCGTACAGGGCTGGGGAGATGGCTTGTTGGTTAAAGGCATTTGCTTGCAAAGCCTGATGGCCCAGGGTTGATTTCCCAGTACCTATGTAAAGACTGATACAGAAAGTGGTGCGTGTGTCTGTAGTTCATTTGCAGTGGCCCTGGTATATCCATACTCTCTCTCTCTGTCAAATAAAAATATTGTTTTTAAAGTTGTGGGGCTAGAGAGATGGTGCAGCAATTAAAGGTGCTTGCTTACAAAGCCTGCAGGCCCAAGTTTGATTCCCTAGTACCCACATAAGCCAGATGCACAAAATGGCACATGTGTCGAGTTTGCAGAATCAGGAAGCCCTGTTGTGCCCATTCTATCTCTGAGTTTCTCTCTCTCTCCCTCCCTCTCTCTCTTTCAAATAAATAAATAAAATAGCCAGGTATAGTGGTGCATGCCTTTGATCCCAGCACTCTGAAGGCAGAGGTAGGAGGATCGCTGTGAGTTCAAGGCCACCCTGAGATGACAGTGAATTCCAGGTCAGCCTGAGCTAGAGTGAGACCCTACCTCAAAAAACAAAACTAAATAAATAAATAAAAAAATTTTTAAAGGGGCATGATCCACCACACCTGGCTCATGACCCTGTTTTAAAAAAAAAAAAAAAAAAAAAAAGGAGTAGCTGGGCCATGGTAGTGCACACCTTTAATCCTAGCACTGAGGAGGCAGAGGTAGGAGGATCACCATGAGTTCGAGGTCACCCTGAGAATACAGAGTGAATTCCAGGTCAGCCTGTGCTAGAGAGAGACCCCCCCAAAAAAAAGAGGAGCTGCCTAGTGAAGTTTCTCAGGTGGTTTGTGCTGAAAGTTTGTGTTCAGTGTGGTGATGGGAGATGAGGCCTTAAAAGGAGGAGCCTCGTGGAGTTCCCCAGGTCACTGGACTGCTGTTCCAGCCTCTCCCCACATCCCGTTTGGTGACATAATTTCTCCCTGTTGCACCAAGAACACACGAAGCCATCCATTCTTAGATTTTCATTCTCCAAAGCTGAGCATGATAAATCTCTTGCCATTACAAAGTTTGCCCGCCTCTGGTATGGTAATGAAAACCAGACTCATTAAAGGGGTCTTCCTGAGGTTGGGCTGTGGGGGAGCCTGGCTGTAAGCCTTGCACTCCTACTCCCTGGGGAATCTGTTCAGTGCAGCTCCCCTAGCTCTCAGTGCCTGCATCACCTCTCCCAACACCACGCAGGCCCGCAGGAACTCTCTAGGCCTGTCCTTCACCACCTACTGACCGATTCCAGAATATGTCTGCTGTAGCCAGCTCCATGTTGCTGGGATGAACACCCCAACCAGACACAGTTTATAGGAGGAAGAGGTTTATTTCATTCAGATCCTGGGGAAGTTCCATCTATGGCAAAAGAAGCTGGCTCCTATTCATACATCCAAGCAGAGAGAAAAACTACCACCAGCCAGCAAACACCAGAAGCAGAAAACACAAAACCAGCAGCAAGCAGGAACCTCTGCAGAGCTCAAACCTCTCTGCCTACCTTTGGACTGGAATTCAGGTGTGCCCCTCAGCCAGGAGGCTGAGACCCAAGTTATGAGCACGCATAAAGTGATGCAAGAGTACAAGGTGGCACATGCACACAAGATGACGCACGCATCTGGAGTTTGACTGCAATGGCTGGAGGCCCTGATGCACCAATTCTCTCTCTCGTAAAATATAAAATTTAGGGCTGGAGGAATGGCTTAGTGGTTAAGGGGTTTGCCTGTAAAGCCAAAGGACCCAGGTTCAATTCCCTAGGACCCACATAAGCCAGATGCACAAGGTGGCATATGCGTCTGGAGTTTGCAGTGACTAGAGGCCCTGGTGCACCCATTCTCTTTGTCTCTCTCTCTCTCTCTCTCAAATAAATAAATAAATAAACAAAAACACAAAAAAATTTTTTTAAATGAGCTGGAGAGATGGCTTAACTGTTATGGTGCTTGCCTACAAAGCCAAAGGACCCAAGTTTGATTTCCCAGTACCTACATAAAGCCAGGTGCATGAGTCTGGAGTTTGTTTGCAGTGGCTAGAGGCCCTGGCAAACTCCCTCTCTCAAGTGAACAAATTAAAAAAATTAAAATTCACAAAAGTAAATACAAATTTAAAAAACGCCAAGTGTGGTGATGCACACCTTTAATCCCAGCTCTCAGGAGGCAGAGGTAGGAGATTCACCATGAGTTCAAGGCCACCCTGAGACTACAGAGTGAATTCCAGGTCAGCCTGGGCTAGAGCGAGACCCTACCTCGGAAAACAAACAAACAACAACAATAACAAGAAAACCAACACCTGAGTCTATGAGGGCCAGATGCCGAACTCCTGCATCCCTTCAACTCTCCCCACAGGCAGCAGATGAGGCTAGACCAAGCCCTTCAGGGTCTGGGGGTTGCTGACAGCAGCCACTGCACACGTTCACCAGGTTGACGTGGGTCTCTGCCTCCTGCTGCACAGTGCCTGGTACCCCTACTAACTCCATGGTGCCCCAGGAAGCCAGTATGTGCCCAAGACAGCAGCCCAGGGGCAAGGGGCTGACTGACCTGCTTGACACTGCACTCCCCTCCCACAAGGCAGCGAGGTGGGTTGTCCCCGGCTCTCCCCTACCGCCCTGCCCTTGCCCTGCTGGGTGGACTACCCCACACCATGCCCAGGTGGTCCCTGCAGCCTTGGCTTCTGGAAACACCAGTCCCAGAAGTAGGGTGTTCCTTATGCAGATTAAAACCAGCGTCAATCCTGGAAGTGCCACGATTTTCATCTGAATTCAGCAGTAAGAGGCTCTCTTGGATGGGACATCCAAGGAAGGTCAAACAAACTGCTTCTTGGCCTTTTGTCTAAGATCAAGTGAAGGAATGTGAAATGTTTCTAGTGGCAGACATTATTTATTTATTTTGAGACAGGGTCTCAATCTGTAGCCCTGGCTGCCATAGAACTCACTGTTTAGACGGGGTCTCATTCTGTAGCTCAGGATGGCCTGGAGCTATCTAGACAGACTCATTCTGTAAGTTGGGCCTGGCATGGAACTCACTATTTAGCCCACATTGACTTCAGACTCACAGTGATCCTCCTGCCTCAGCCTTCCAAACATGAGCCACCATGCCCAGCTAACCAGCAGAATTCTGAGGTCCTAGAAATCATTTTGTCTCTTAGTTCCTTCAAGAGCATCTGCACCTTCTGAGACTGACCTGGTCACTGTAGGACATAAATGGTGATCTCTTTCACCCTGCCCCCGGCTCAGAGTGACAGGGAAGAACTGGATGGTGTCCATGGCGCCTTGTGCTCACTCTCCTTGGTGCTTAAGGACCAGACTTTCTGTTCACTGGACAGCCATGCTCCTTAGCAGAGGCCAAGTGGCCCTCCCTGCTTCCCCCTGCCCCCGTTCTCTCTCTCCCTATCCCCAGTGATTAGAATTTTCCACTGTGATGACCTTCCCTTGAGGTCTCTGGGGTCATTCCTTAAACCCTCAGGCTGAGCCATCTGCCCTTCTAGCCACATAGGAGCTTGTGTTACTGAACACAAATGGTAGGTGCAACAGTTTCTCAGCAACCAGGCAGACAGGGATACAAGAATTACAAGATGGGCCCAGGGCACCACCCCACTATCTTGGCCCATCTAGGGAGGGTGCAGGGCTTGGCAGATGGCTGCGGGAGACAACTCAGCCAGGGACTAGGCTGAACATCCATTCGTTTCAATGAATCTCTGCTTCACACCTGCCACAAGCAGATACCTGGGCCAAGAGCCCAGGTGAGAGTCGGATGGGCAGAAGATGAGTGGGCCTTGGAAGCCCAGTTTGGGCACCTGGGCCAGCTCCCGTGGGAAGCAACGCAGAAGCCACCGACAGAGGAGGGGAGGGAAGGGGAGGCAGTGTGTGTGTGTGCACACTCTGTGCCCATAAGACACTGCCAAGGAGGCCGTCTGTCCCGTTTGATTTCTGTGCTTCTCAATTCAGGCCAAGGTGGGGGGGCCATCTGCTCAAGTGAGCTCAGAGAAAACATTTTCACTGTGCAGAAAATTGGCTTCGGAGGGGAGCCTGGCTCATCATACAGCCAGTGAAGGGTAGCACAACCAGCGGAGCTGGGGGTTCTGCCTGCAGAGGCTCTACCCAGTAAGCCAGGGCAGAAGGGGCAGGGAGAGATGGGTGAAGGGAGGGAGATGCCCAACCCCTGCAAGACCCAGCCTCAAGTCTTTTCTTATGTGACTTTACATGGAGGTCCAAGTGGGGTGCGCTCTCTCTCCTCACCCAATGAAATATAATTCACAGACGATGCCAGTCACCTGTATGACGTGTAGTGCATTTGTAAAGTTTAATGGCCTTCGTTTTATTGTTTTGTTTTGTTTTTTTTAAAAATATTTTATTTTTATTTATTTATTAATTTGAGAGAGAGAGAGATACAGAAATAGGCAGGTAGAGAGAAAGAGAGAGAGAGAGAGAGAGAATGGGCGCACCAGGGCCTCTAGCCACTGCAAATGAACTCCAGATGCATGTGCCCCCTTATGCATCTGGCTTACGTGGGTCCTGGAGAATCAAGCCTTGAACCGGGATCCTTAGGCTTCACAGGCAAGCGTTTAACCACTAAGCCATCTCTCCAGCCCTTGTTTTGTTTTTTGAGGTAGGGTCTCACTCTACCCCAGGCTGACCTGGAATTCACTCTGTAGCCTCAGGCTGGCCTTGAACTCACAGCGATTCTCCTGAAGTGCTGAGATTAAAGTATGTGCCACCATGCCCAGCTTTTACTTGGTTTAAATTGTGGTAAATATATCAAACATAGCCAGGCGTGGTGGCGCACGCCTTTAATCCCAGCACTCGGGAGGCAGAGGTAGGAGGATCGCCGAGAGTTCGAGGCCACCCTGAGACTACATAGTTAATTCCAGGTCAGCCTGGACCAGAGTGAGACCCTACCTCGCAAAACCAAAAAATATATATATATATCAAACATAAAACCAGAGCTGGAAGCCGGGCATGGTGGCGCACGCCTTTAATCCCAGCACTTGGGAGGCAGAGGTAGGAGGATCGCCGAGAGTTCGAGGCCACCCTGAGACTACATAGTGAATTCCAGGTCAGCCTGGACCAGAGTGAGACCCTACCTCGCAAAACCAAAAAAAAAAAACAAAAAAAAAAAAAAAAAACCAGAGCTGGCTCAGCAGTATGATAATGGAGGGCATCAGATGTTCTCCTCTGGCCTCCACACACGTGTATCTGTACACACACAGGTGCATATATACCACACAGACACACCACATCACATACCCAAAACAACTAGTAAATAAAAATGGACTCTACACATTCTGTTGTTATAACCATTTTGAGCTCATACATTCAATGGCTTGAATGACTTCATGCTGTGCAATCCTATTATCCTCTTTATAGCTTTTTCATGACTACAAAGCTTCTGCTGACACCCACCAAGGAAGAAGTCCCCAACGTCAGCCCCTGGTCATCTTGAATCTGGGCAGTGGTGTGTGTGTGTGGGACCCAAGGTCTTGACCACAGTGAGCACATACCTTGCATGTACACTGCAGCCTCAGACCCATGACACAAATCTGTCTCCACACATCTGCTTGTCCTAGGAACTTCACAGAGGTGGAATCCTGCCTCTTGTCCGCGAGTGAATGGCTTCGAGCCTCCTCAGTGTGTGCCATATGTCAGTTTCCTTCGTTGAGTGGCTTCGGCACATGGGCCTTTTGGTTACTGGGATGATGTTGCTAAGAATGTGGGTGAGGGCTGGAGAGATGGCTTAGCGGTTAAGGCGCCTGCCTCCTAAGCCTAAGAACCTGGTTCATTGGAACCAGGTCCCACGTTTAGCCAGATGCAAAGTGACGCAAGGGCGCAATGCCGCACTTGCCCACAAGGGGGGCGCACACATCTGGATTTCGTTCACAGCAGCTGAGAGACTGCTGGCGTGCCCATCTCTGTCTCCCTCTCCCTCTCTGTCTCTCTCTGTGTCTCTCTCCAAAAATAAATAAAATAGTAAAAAAAATAAAAAAAAAGAATGTGGGTGAGCAGGTACCCCAAGTCTCTGCCTTTGATTCCCTTGGGTACACACTCAGAAGGGGAGTTGCTAGCTGGTGTAATAATCCTGTTTGGCTCTTGAGGAACTGCCGAACTGTGTTCCCCAGTGGCTGCACCATGTCCCATTCCTACCCACGGTGAGCGACGGCCCTGGTTTGGCCCCGTCCAATTGACACTTAGGGCTTTTGAAAAAATTGTATCCTTCTCACTGAGCACGCAGCAGATCTCACTGTGGTTTTGTTTGTTCTTCTCTAAAGATTAGTGATGTTGAGCCTCCCTTCATGTGCTTTTTGGTCATTTGTGTAACTTGTTATGTAGCAAATTCATTTGCCTGAGTGTGTGTGTGTGTGCACACACGTGGAGGTCCTCCTCCACTTTAAGACAGGGTCTCGTTGGTCACTGCTTACGCCAGGCAGGCTGCCCGCAATCGTCCAGGGATGCTCCCATTTCTCATCTTGTCATGGGCACACTGAGACTGCCGATGTGCCTTCCATGTCTGGCTTTGTCATGGGCTCTGGGGATCTGAACTCAGGTCCTTACACTCGCATGGTCAATGCTTTATCCACTGCGCCATCTCCCCAGCCCGATCTGCCCAGTTTTGAAGAGTGTTTGGTTGATGGTGCATTTGTAGAAATAAATATCCCTTACCAAATGTCCAGTTGTTAGCATTCTCCCCCAGAAGACATTGCCAAGGACAGGTCATCTTTTCACTCTTGCTCATGTCCTTCAGTGCACTGTGGCTTTACATTAAGATGATGGCCTTTCTGTATTTCTTCTTTTCCTTTTTTTTTTTTTTTTTTTTTTTTTTGGTTTTTCAGGTAGTAGGGTCTCACTCTGGTCCAGGCTGACCTGGAATTCACTATGTATTCTCAGAGTGGCCTCGAACTCATGGTGATCCTTCTACCTCTGCCTCCCGAGTGCTGGAATTAAAGGCGTGCGCCACCACACCCGGCTCCTTTTTAGTTTTTGAGGTAGGGTCTCGCTCTGGCCCAGGCTGACCTGGAATTCCTTTTTAGTTTTTGAGGTTCGCTCTGGCCCAGGCTAGTCTCTGTAGTCTCAGGGTGGCCTTGAACTCATGACAATCCTCCTAACTCTGCCTCCCGAGTGCTGGGATTAAAGGTGTGTGCCACCACACCTGGCTTTCTTTTCTTTTAAAAAATTTTTTGTTTATTTTTATTTGAGAGCAACAGAGAGAGAGAGAGAGAGACAGAATAGGCGCACCAGGGTCTCCTGCCACTGCAAATGAACTCCAGATACATGCACCACCTTGTGCATTTGGCTTACATGGGTACTGGGGAATCAAGCCTTGAACCAGGGTCCTTAGGCTTCACAAGCAAGCGCTTAACCGCTAAACCATCTCTCCAGCCCCTTTTCTTTTTTTAAGGTAAGGTCTCACTGACCTGGAATTCACTATGTAGTCTCAGGGTGACCTTGAACTTACAGTGATTCTCCTGCCTCTGCCTCCCAAGTGTTGAGATTAAAGAGGGGCACCACAATGTCTGGCCTGTATTTTCTTTCTTTATTATTATTATTTTTTTTTTCGAGGTAGGGTCTCACTCTGGCCCAGGCTGACCTGGAATTCACTATGTAGTCTCAGGGTGCCCTCAAACTCACAATGATCCTCCTACCTCTGCCCCCTCCCCCCGAATGCTGGAATTAAAGGTGTGCACAACGCCTGGCTCTGTATTTTCTCTTTTTATTTTTAATTTTTGGTTTTTCGAGGTAGGGTCTCACTCTGGTCCAGGCTGACCTGGAATTAACTATGTAGTCTCAGGGTGGCCTCGAACTCTCGGCGATCCTCCTACCTCTGCCTCCCAAGTGCTGGGATTAAAGGCGTGCACCACCACACCCGGTTGTGTGTGTGTGTGCACACACATGGAGGTCAGAGGATGATCTTGGATGTCAGTCTTCCTCCTCCACTTTAAGACAGGGTCTCATTGGTCACTGCTTACGCCAGGCAGGCTGCCCGCAATCGTCCAGGGATGCTCCCATTTCTCATCTTGTCATGGGCACACTGAGACTGCCGATGTGCCTTCCATGTCTGGCTTTGTCATGGGCTCTGGGGATCTGAACTCAGGTCCTTACACTCACATGGTCAATGCTTTATCCACTGCGCCATCTCCCCAGCCCGATCTGCCCAGTTTTGAAGAGTGTTTGGTTGATGGTGCATTTGTAGAAATAAATATCCCTTACCAAATGTCCAGTTGTTAGCATTCTCCCCCAGAAGACATTGCCAAGGACAGGTCATCTTTTCACTCTTGCTCATGTCCTTCAGTGCACTGTGGCTTTACATTAAGATGATGGCCTTTCTGTATTTCTTCTTTTCCTTTTTTTTTTTTTTTTTTTTTTTTTTTTTGGTTTTTCAAGGTAGGGTCTCACTCTGGTCCAGGCTGACCTGGAATTCACTATGTATTCTCAGGGTGGCCTCGAACTCATGGTGATCCTCCTACCTCTGCCTCCCGAGTGCTGTAATTAAAGGCATGCACCACCACACCCGGCTCCTTTTTAGTTTTTAGTTTTTTTTTTTTTTTTTGGTTTTTCGAGGTAGGGTCTCACTCTGGCTCAGGCTGACCTGGAATTCCTTTTTAGTTTTTGAGGTAGGGTCTCGCTCTGGCCCAGGCTGACCTGGAATTCACTCTGTAGTCTCAGGGTGGCCTTGAACTCATGACAATCCTCCTAACTCTGCCTCCCGAGTGCTGGGATTAAAGGTGTGTGCCACCACACCTGGCTTTCTTTTCTTTTAAAAAATTTTTTGTTTATTTTTATTTGAGAGCAACAGAGAGAGAGAGAGAGAGAGAGAGAGAATAGGCGCACCAGGGTCTCCTGCCACTGCAAATGAACTCCAGATACATGCACCACCTTGTGCATTTGGCTTACATGGGTACTGGGGAATCAAGCCTTGAACCAGGGTCCTTAGGCTTCACACGCAAGCGCTTAACCGCTAAACCATCTCTCCAGCCCCTTTTCTTTTTTTAAGGTAAGGTCTCACTGACCTGGAATTCACTATGTAGTCTCAGGGTGACCTTGAACTTACAGTGATTCTCCTGCCTCTGCCTCCCAAGTGTTGAGATTAAAGAGGGGCACCACAATGTCTGGCCTGTATTTTCTTTCTTTATTATTATTATTTTTTTTTTCGAGGTAGGGTCTCACTCTGGCCCAGGCTGACCTGGAATTCACTATGTAGTCTCAGGGTGCCCTCAAACTCACAATGATCCTCCTACCTCTGCCCCCTCCCCCCGAATGCTGGAATTAAAGGTGTGCACAACGCCTGGCTCTGTATTTTCTCTTTTTATTTTTTAATTTTTTGGTTTTTCGAGGTAGGGTCTCACTCTGGTCCAGGCTGACCTGGAATTAACTATGTAGTCTCAGGGTGGCCTCGAACTCTCGGCGATCCTCCTACCTCTGCCTCCCAAGTGCTGGGATTAAAGGCGTGCACCACCACACCCGGTTTATAGCTTATTTTCTCTTTTTAAAAGACATTTCAACATATTTTTTTTTGGTTTTGTGAGGAAGGGTCTCACTCTGGTCCAGGCTGACCTGGAATTAACTATGTAGTTTCAGGGTGGCCTCGAACTCTCGGCGATCCTCCTACCTCTGCCTCCCAAGTGCTGGGATTAAAGGCGTGCGCCACCACACCCGGCTCAACATAGATTTTTTTTTTTTTTTTTTTTGGTTTTGCGAGATAGGGTCTCACTCTGGTCCAGACTGACCTGGAATTAACTATGTAGTCTCAGGGTGGCCTCGAACTCTCAGCGATCCTCCTACCTCTGCCTCCCGAGTGCTGGGATTAAAGGCGTGCGCCACCACACCCAGCTTCAACATAGATTTTTTTACAATGTTTTTATTTGCAAGCAGAGAGAGAGAGGAGAAAGAGTGTGTATATGGACACACCAGAGCCTCTTGCCATTACAAACAAATTCCAGAACATGCATCATTTTGTGCATCTGGCTTTATGAGGGTACTAGGGAATCAAACTCTGGCCATCAGCCTTTGCAAGCAAGTGCCTTTAACTGCTGAGCCATCTCTCCAGCCCCTTACATGTATTTTCTTACGCTGCTTGTATTTTTGGTGTAATATCCAAGAAACCTTTGGCATAACTTAATCCTATAGGTCCCTGGACCCTCCATTTCCGTGTAGGGTTAGGGCTGGACGACCAGCGCGTCCTACCCAGGCTGTGAGCTTGACAGGTGGAGGCTCTGGCTGTTTGTGCCTCAGAGATCCTTCTGTCTTGAAGATTCTTGGCTCTGGGCTTTGCTCTTCAGATTTGGTTCTCTAAGAATCGCAGAATGTCAGCACAGATGTAGAAAGCAGGAAGGAAAAAAAAACAACACCCAGAACTGCTCCTTGAAATAAGAACCGGCTGCTTCTGTGCACCAGGGGAGTAGTGTGATTCCCAGAAAACACCTGATGGCTTTGCAGGATCTCCCTGTCTCCAGGGGTCCAGGCTGGGAGGAAAGGGTGGCAGGAAGGGAGTGCTTGCACAAAACATGAAAAGGGACTCTGGTTTACCAGGTGCCCTGGGATAAGAGGTGAGAGTGGAGAGTCAAGGAGAGATAATATGTGAGAGGCAAGAAAGGTGGAGGTGCAGCTGGGGTCAGAGGTTCTCAGCTGCCAAGAAATGGTTCATGTTATTGTCATGAAGTGCTGTCACTCCACACATCACAGCCCACAATGGCCATGTGACAGCACTTCACACAGATGAAGGAGCTGCTGGAGTCCAGCGAGGACCAGGCGTGACGTTCATGGCCAACAGCAGAGATACTTTTTCTCCCATCAGCTGCTTTTGGTGGGGTGCTTTGTCCCAGCAACACAGGGCTTCCTGGGGCCTCCCAGCACAAGTCTAGTTCTTACGGGCCCTCCCCACTCCCTCCAGCTGAGACACAGTGTGCAGCCTCTCTGCTGGCCACCAGTCAGTGACCTGGCGTTGAGTCCCCTGTAGTATGCTCCTAGAACTGTGGCTGGAGAGCAATGGGCACCACAGGAAGAATGCCTGGTTTCAAGGAAGAATACGGGAAGCCACTGGGTTGTTTTAAGCAGAGAAGTGACTGGGGAAAGAGACTCTGGGGGAGCCATGCAGCTCTTTCTGTGGGTGGAAGCATCTGGAACAGGTTCCCTGTAGCTATGGGTGAAGGAATGGGCTTCTTCCACCCTGAGGGCTTGGGCCAGGGTGTAAGGTCTGTAACATCCAAGGGTCTCTTGGGTGCTAGAAATGCAACCTGGGGCTCCGACAGAAGAAACCAGGTGCTGCAAGCTGGATGGGGCCATTTGTTCTGCTGACTCCTGACAGCCTGGGGACCCTGAAGGCCCCAGTAGAAGAATATGGTCCTCATCTCCTCCTTTAAGACAGACTGAGGAAAGACAAGACCAAGTCAGACCTGCAAACACCAAGGAGCTCCCGTTCCACACACATTTTGGAAATAGGGGGCTGTACATGCAGCTTCCCAGAGAGTGATGAAGCTACTCCCATGACCCTGCAGATGGGCACGGGACAGCATGCGCCTCAGGGAGGACCTCAGAGCTTCTGACTTAGGCCTAGGGTGGGGCAGCCTTCCTGGTAGAGGGTGAGACTCCAGCAGGTGCTTCATCCCATAGTTACTGGTCTTAGAATGCTCATGTTCCCTACAGTGCCAAGGAAAAGGTGTTGGCACAGGCAGTTCGCTGCCTCTGCTGTCTGACCTGCTTATGTGCACATCAGGAGGACAGAGCGCTAGGTTGGGCCTGCTCGGATTTTCTTTCCTCCCTTGGACATTCAGCCCCCTGCCCAGCCTTCTCTCCTGCAATGCGCCCACCAGCACTCCTGCAGGCAGCTGCAGCAGTAAGATACAGAGGCCACAAAAGTCCCAGCCACACATAAGTACACTTGTCCACACTGAGTCCTGGGACTGCCAACGAGAGGGAGGGAGTACGTCATGAAGCACACTGGACACCTCAGGGCCAAGCACCCAAGAATCCGTGGGGTGGGACACACCATATATTTTGTCAGAAACAATCACAATGCATCAAGAGAAAAGGCTTGGGGCTGAGGGGATGGCTTGGTGGGTAACAGTGCTAGCTATGCAAACGCGACAACCTGAGTTCAAAGCGCCAGAACTCACATGAAGCCAGACGTGTGACTCCAGGTGGGAGGTGGAGTCAAAAGAATGCCACAAGTTCGAGGGGCTAGCCTGGAAGATGCAGCAGTGGACATGGAGAGACCCTGCCTCAAAGAAGGTGGAAGAAGCCGGGCCTGGTGGCGCACACCTTTAATCCCAGCACTCGGGAGGCAGAGGCAGGAGGATCGCCGAGAGTTCAAGGCCACCCTGAGACTACATAGTTAATTCCAGGTCAGCCTGGGCCAGTAACGGAGATTGTCCTCTAACCTC
This sequence comes from Orientallactaga sibirica, assembly GCA_036365145.1. Taxonomy (NCBI): domain Eukaryota; kingdom Metazoa; phylum Chordata; class Mammalia; order Rodentia; family Dipodidae; genus Orientallactaga; species Orientallactaga sibirica. The sequence continues at coordinate 3,068,123 of JAEOAD010000013.1, forward strand.
CACCCGTGAGCCGCGGCACGCGTGCATCCCCACCCTTCGCTCTCACACACGATGATGAAAGCCCCTGCAAGAAAGGATTCGAGCCGGGCGAGGTGGCGCACGCCTTTAACCCCAGCACTGGGGGAGGGGGGGCAGAGGCAGGAGGATCACAGTGAGTTCGAGACTACAGAGCGAAGGTCCTACATGGACTGGACCGAAGACCTTTACACTATCAAGTGTATCCCCAAGTCTTCTAGACCAAAGCGCTCTGGCTATGGAGCTTAAGCCTTATTTTAAAACCTCCAGCCAAGTGTGCGTCTCCCGTCGCAAAAACTCTCCTGCCGCCTCGCTTCTTCCGGGTAGACGGCTGCGCCGAGCCGGCTCTCCGGGGCCTCCCCGGCGTCGCGGCCGGCAGGGCGTGGGCCAGCGCGGACCACCGCTCACACCGGCCCGCCGGGGCTCTGGCCTCCTCCGACGCACGGCGCCGCCACCCGCTCGGAGATGCGGACGCCGGCCGGGTTGTCACGGCAACGCCACCAGCCGCACGCCGATTGGTGGAGCAGGGGCGGAGAGCTCTCGCGATTGGTGGAGCAAGGGTTCGAGCGATCTCGCGAGAGCCTGGCCGCGCGCGCTTCTGACCGGGGCTGGGCGCTGACTGTGGCGGGGCGGGCTTCCAGCCTGGGCCTTTCGTCCGGGCAGGTGGGTACCCCGCTCGTGCTGTCCTGGCGGGAGGCGCCGAGGCCCGTGTGGGTGGTCGCGAGCGCACGGTCACGGTGCCCGCGTGTCCGCCTGCCATAGCCCCGGAGCCAGGGTCTCCTTGCCTCCACCTTTAACCTGTCCAGCACATGAGCACGGGTGATGGCAGAAGCAAGATGGCCAGGCTTCGTCTCTGGGCTGCCTGTTCCCCTCCTGACCCTTGCTGCCTGCCCTCTGCTTCCTGACCCACCTGCCTCCTCCGGTCTCAGGGCCTTCGGCCGGCTGTTCTCTCCCGCGAGCACTCCCCCATATCCGGTGACTCAGGGCATTGCTCACATGTGACCCCTTTAGACTGGGAACCCCCTGGTCAAAAGCTGTGCCTTTCCCATGCCCCCTGCTGTGTATTTGTAGGCCTTGTCACCATCCCGCATGGTTGAGAAGGCTTCAGGAGGGCAGACTGCCATGGACAGTTGGCTACACACGGGCAGTAAACAGACTAAGCTCCTCCCTGGGAAGAGGTGAAGAGAAAGCTTCCCTCCCGAAAGGCAGGGGCCTGGTGAGAGGACTGCCACGGTGGGTCTCTATTGCGAAGTGAGAGCCGTGAAGGACAGGGAGCGCGTCCTTCCAATGGGCTTAGAAAACCGTAGGCCTAAAGATACAGGTGCCTGACACTGGGCTGAGTGCCGCACTGGCTGAGAAAACCTGGTGTCACCATGATGCCACCTTGGTCTGGTGGGAGAGCGGGGCAGCGATAGGTGAGTGTGAGCCATGGGAAAGAGGAGGTGGGACCGAACCAGTGGAAGGTCAAAGGAAGTCCACGGGTACTCTCGGGCCACATCTAAAGGCAGCTGACACAAAGCAGGTTTCATGAGCAGGAGGGGCAGGGCTGACCATTACATCTCTTAACTCTGCCTCATGTGGCTGCACATTTATGATTAACCTTTCACAAAGAAGGAAGTGGGCTCCTGCCCCAGGGCACATTGCTGGTCATTGCACATCTGGCTTCAGTGCCACCTGCTGCGTCTTGGAATTACATGCTCACCCCAGGCAGGAAACCAGACAAACCTGGAGGCTGCCCAGAATTGCATCCAAACGTCTGGACCACCAGCTTCTCTGTGGGTCTGGACACGGGAGAGGAGGTCTTTGTAGGCATGTGGCTTGGGCAGGCCAGGACAACCATATATCAGCCAAACCTGTGGGCACAGAACAGGTCGCTTCATCAGCAGATGCCCTCAAAGGTATTTCTGTCAGTAGAGTGTCCAGCTCTCTCCTTCCAACCTTCCCCAGCTTGCCTCACTCCAGACTTGAAGGTTCCAGGACCATGTCAACATAGAGTCCTATCTTGGCATTGAGCCTTGTGACCAGGAATGGACATCTGGTCTACCTCAACCCCCGCAGTCAGGACATCTGTGGCCCCATGGAGGTTGGTGACAAGAATAGTCATCCCTGGGGAAAGGCCATGCTCTGCAGTGAGCCCGCCAAGTGGCAGAGTATCCCTGACTTTCCCAGCTGGCATCTGCCCTTACCACCGGGGCTTCCCAAGGGCCACCCCCAAGGCCCTGCCATGCCAGGACTTCCTGTATTCCAGGCTGTGTCATCTTAAGCCAAGGGAGGAAGGATCTGGCATTGGTCACCACTGTGGGTGCCAGGCTTAGGGATGTAGGCCTGAAGACAGTGGAGGAAAGGGCAGCCCATGACACGCTCTGTAGCTGGCAATGGCATCAGCCTACTCTGCCAAGCTTGGAGCTGCAGATCTGGCAGAATGAAGACTGAGATAGCTTTATTCTACACAAGACAAAAATGGGCTGGCACAGGTGAGGCATCCACAAAAAGAAGCCCCAAGAAGCCAGTCAAGAAAGGCCCACCCCAGGACTATAGGGGACCTCTGGCTAGAAGCAAGAAGCTTGGGGGCCCAGAGGGGCTAGGGAGGTTAGGAATAAGGTCTTGATTCTAGGGAGCCCTCTATCTGGCCTTGTCACCATTAGACCAACCCCTGGGTTGTCCCTGAAGCTCAGCCCAGTGTAGCTCAGCTCCTGTTTCCTGTGATCAGTAAGTGCCCTTTCCAAGAGTCCTCTCTGTGGCTACCCTCTGGCCACTAGACCGAAAGCCCCCAAAGGTCCAAGAAGAGCCTCCCTGGGCTGTAGTCTCACACCGTGGCATGCCGGCTGCCTCATCTGTAATCCCTGGATGTGTTAGTTTAGCTTTGACTTTGTTAACAAATGACCCCAAAGCTCGATGGCTCAAAACAACATTTCTTCCTTCCATTCCTGGAGAACTGAAGCTGATCTTCGGAGCCAGACTTCCCCGCTCAGTGATCCCGTCCCCAGAGTTGTGGTCTGCTGCTGCCATATCCATCCACATGTGTTGGGTCTCCGTTCCCTTTCTGGCAGCTTTGGTTTCCAAGTCCTAAAAGCAGAGTCCCTCCTTTCCTGCATGTCAACCATGAAGACCACCCACAGACCCCTGTGCGGACCTTAGCATCCTCACCCATCATCTGTAGAAGTGAGGGCAGGGCAGGAGGGCAGCCTGCACATGGTAACTGATAGTGCAGAAGGGAGGGACAAAAGAGCGGTCCCACGATGTCCCCTCTCGTTAGAGACTAAAGAAGGCATTGGGGAAGGGTCTCATCTCAAGAAGGGAGAAGGCATCCTGGGCTTTGAAGACATCCTGCGCATGCTGCATCCTGAAGCCAGGGTGGGTCTGGGAAAACTGCATTTGGGCCATGTTTGTTTGCCCATCCATCTGCCTGTCCATCCAGAGAGCCCTGGAATCCTTATTTGAGTTTGGAAGCCATAACAGTGTGGATAGGCTTTGAGCCCAGGACTGACAGGAGAGCAACTGAGCCAGGAAGCAGCTTTTCAGCAAGGGCCTCAGAGTGTTCTTGGAAGCAGGCTGAGTATAAATTATAAATAAACAAACGAGAACTCTGCAGCAGGGCGTGGGCCAGTGGGAAGAGAGGAAGACAGGAGGCAGGGAGCCACCTAGATGCTAAGGCCACTCCCTGGCCTGGTGCCCCAGGGCTCTCCTCCTACCTCTGCACTTGGTGGCCCTCTCCTTGTGGACTGTAGACCTGAGAACTCAGGTTTCCCGGGACTCAGATGTTGGCTGACCCTTACCAGATACAGAGGAAAAGCCCCCTGCAGACCCCCGTGGAGAGATCTGGGGACCCACCTGGCTTGCACAGCCTGAGGCACAGTCTCCCTTCAACCAAAACAGGCCCTGGTGGACACTCATCCGTGTGGGAGGTGTCTTACCAAATGTTTGAAGGGGAAAAAAAAATCCCACTTTCTTTGTGTTTTTCCCCTTCTATTTTTGGATTATTTTTCTAGATGACTTCATTTCTAAGAAGGGGGTAGTAGAGAGAAGGAGCCCTGAGCCACAAGAGGGCTTGAGGGGCTGGGGCAGGGCAGAAGAGGAGCGAATTCCCAGACTAGCGACTGTGGAGACAAAGGCCTTTTAGCCTAGAGGAGCATGGCTCCAAGATCCCCCACCCTACATGTGTGCAGCCCGGGCAGACCCCCTGGGACCTGCTGCCAGTGATGCTGCCACTACACCTCCCATCCAGCTGGGCTAGAAGGGGCTCCAGAAGCTGGTCTGTGGACAAAGACCTCCCCACCCTCTGCTTGCCCCTCGGACAGAGCTGACAGCCATGACTCAGGAGAGCCCTTGGCCTGCCCGCCTCCACACACCAACGCGCCTGCTCTGTCTGAATGGGAAAAGAGGCATTGCACGATAGGAGGAGGCTCGCTGTCTGCCCGACAGCCCTGGAGGCGGCCTCAGAGGCTGCACAACCAGAAACCATGCTGCAAACACACGTCTTCCACTACTGGGCAAGGACTCAGAAGCCCACATCTGCTATGCAGAAGTTAGAGCTCTCCACCCTGTGGCATCAGTAGCGATGACCTCCAAGACAGGCAGGGAACTGAGTGGGGGGTCAGGTCAGCCACTGGTATTGTAGCTGCAAGGGAGTCAAGGAACAAGCCTGAGGAAGGCAGGGCCTCACACACAGGAAGGGTGCTCACAAGGCAACCACCACTCCACACAGGCCATGTGGCTAGGCCTGGTTTGTGAGAAGGGAAAGGAGGAGGCTGTGCATGGCCCACCACCACTTACTGCATGACAAAAATCAGCAGAAAAGATTCTCTCGGGGATTTGGAGATCAGAAGTCCAAGGTCATGACACCAGCAGGGCCAAGCCCTCTGGAATCCATCCCAAGCTCCTGTTCAGCTGTTGGGGTGTTGGTGACCCTTGATATCCTACCATAGTCTCTGCCTCCACATGGCCTCTCCTCCCATGAGTCTGTCTTGAATGTCACCCGCAAAATCTTTAATTTCAAGACATCTGCAGACTCTTGTCCAAATAGGGCCCCAGTCAGAGGTTCTGGGTAAGCATATATTCCTGGGGCTACAGTTCAGCTCCCTACCATGGCATGAGACATGAGCACAGGGCAGACAGAAGGGAGGGAGGACAGGTGGGAGGAGATCTGGCCTGGACAGAGCAGCTAGCCATCTCGGCCTGTGTCTGGCTGTAGGACTGTCTGTTCCCCTCAGTTACTGAGACCCGCATGTCAGCTTGCAACTGCCCAGATGGGGGACTCCACTTCTTTCACCTCCAGGTATCCTGAGGACCCCACCCACCTTTTGTGTGTTGGAGCCCTGTGCTTCCCTTTGACAAAGTTGGAGAAACAGCCTGTCCCCCCTTCCCCGCCTAGCCACGGGAGCACATGAGTCAGTGAGTCCTCTAATGCCCACTGCCCAGCACTCACTTTTCTCTACAGGTCCCCTGTGGAGATTGGGACATTTCTTCTGAGTGGACCCCGCCCATGCTCAGCAACAAGTGTTCTCAGCCACGGAGAAGGTTCCAGATGCCGGGTGGGAACTGGAAAGTGATGTCTGTGCACACCTTGTAGCTAACCTTCCTTGTCTCACTGGCACTTTGACACGGCCCTCAAGACGTTTCGGGGGCTGGGATTGAGGAATAATCACTGCATCCCAGACTCTGAGTTCAAGCCTGTCATTTAACCACAGAATTGGCAAACCAGACAGAGAAGAATGATTTGTAAGTCACAAACACATCGGGGATGCGGGGGGGGGGGTGAGGACAGAGGAGGAAGGGAAGCGAAAGTGGCCAGGGAGAGGGAGAATATACCACGTGGGCCAGGAGCCCATGTGGAAGAACAAACATGGACCCTGGAAACAAAATGTGCAAAATGTCCAAAGAGATTAAAAGGCCATAAAAACAGTAACAAAGAAATAGCCCTTCCAATGGTAACAGGATGGTAGGAGTTCAGGAAAAGTCCTTGAACCCCAAACCCTTGGTTCATCTTCTAATTTTAATCAAAGAACCAAATAAACAAGACCGAGAAGGATAATTATTAAATTATTATATTTATTGAGGGAAGTGCAGAGCCAAAAAAAAGGCACCCACGTGGCTCGAGATCCCAAGTGGAGGGGCTGGGAAAACCATGGAGAGAAAAGTGAGAAAAGAAAGTTCAAAGAGCCCCTGCCATGTGGGGAGCTGGAGGGGGTAAAGAGCCCATGGCCGTAAGGGCTGGCGGGGCGGGGGGGGGGGTTCTCCCTTCAGCTCATGGATGGGCTGAGCCCAGGGTAAACTCACCAGCAGCTGGAGGTTCAGGGGAGGTCAGGCAGCTTAGAAGGCTTGCCCTCTTGCAAGTGTATTTATAGTGGTGGGCCCTACCTTCTGGTTCAGGTGAATCAGAGGGACAGCTGATTGGTTTGGGCTAGGGGCTGTCTCAGGAAGAGGCTCACCAAATTCTGGGGTCTAAACCTGACCCGCAACAGTGTTAGGATTTGATTTCAATCCTAGGAAAGACCACCCTCCCAGGAGGGGTCCAAGTGCTTTGTGGAAAAACAGGTCCGGGGAACTAGGCAAGAGTCAGATCATCTCTGATTTTTAACAAGTGTAGGCTTTCCTGCCTGTTTACTTTTGGGGACTATTCACCCTAACTGCAGATGTCTTGAAATTAAAGATTTTGCGGGTGACATTCAAGACAGACTCATGGGAGGAGAGGCCATGTGGAGGCAGAGACTATGGTAGGATATCAAGGGTCACCAGAGAGAGAGTCTTACTGGCGGGCCCAGGGGATCCAGGCGGAGTTATGAGCAGCCCAAGAGGGAAAAGAGAAGTTTCCTCCATGAGTTCAAGTAAGATGTGCTTGGAGTCAGCGCTCCAGAAGAGATTGGCACACCTGTGTCAGGTGTGTCAGCCAATTGGTCTAAGCTCAGAGAACGGGTCCACCCATGCCTGGGCAGGGTGCATTCATAGGAGATAGAGATGTTTTTGTTTTTGTTTTTGAGGTAGGGTCTCACTCTAGCCCAGGCTGACCTGGAACTCACTATGTACTCTCAGGGTGGCCTCGCACTCTGGACAATCCTCCTACCTCTGCCTCCCAAGTGCTGGGATTAAAGGCGCGCGCCACCACGCCTGGCTTTGAGAGAGAGATTTGATTGGATGAGGCAAGCAGACCTGAGTCCTGCAACTAAGGCAGGTGGAGCTAGCTGAGGTAGGCGTGGCAAGGGTTCCTCCCTCCGGATCCTATTCCCTGTCCAATTGCCTGCACCGAAAACTAGTATCTGTCTCCCTCTCAAAAACAGATGTCAACCTCACTTCAAGTATGAGCGGATGTGAACTCCGGCCCCATGCCCAAGTACCCCACTCAAACTTTCAATGTTCTTGCCACTAACTCTGCCACACAGGCACCACCCCAGGTAGAGGATTACCCACATCAGGGCCACTGTGCCTGTGTGGAACTTCCTGTGGGCGGGAAGCTCAGTGCCCAACAGAACAGAAGAGCATCTCCATGCACAGGGCCAGGCTTCCTTAGGGAAAGCTGTCTCCTCCCTGGCGAGGCTTCCAGAACAGCCATGAGCAGAGACCCCCTCCACCCTTCTCCAGTGCAAGTTGTCTGTTTCTTGCCCTCTACTTGAAAACTGGAGCCCTGGGCCCTCCCTCCCTAAGAAGGCCTTGCCCCTGGAGACCAATTTACAACACAAAGAACACATTGGGTCCTTGGGTCGTGAGGCAGCTGGGGAGGACGACTTTGGACAGGTGGCCCAGCACCATGCAGTCGGGTGGAACTGAGGTACATCCTGTGCCTGTGTTGGAGGTGACCAAGTCTGCTCAGGACTGGTGACTGAGGGTGCTTTGACCTGTACTGGTTGTCAGCCACCTCTGCTAGTATGAACTACGGTCACTTTCCTGGTCACTCCTGGGCAGAATCCGTGCTGCAGGAGCCACTCTGCCTTAGTTCAGTGGCGATGTCATACTTTGAAAAAGAAAAAGGGGAAAATAAAAGACAGCCACCAGCAAATGGGGAGGCTGAGTAACAGCCGGGCTGAGTCATGGCAGGGGGAGGCATCTGGTGAGAGAGCTTGGCCAGCAGGGGAGGGAAAGCCTGAGGCTTGGAAGGGAGGAGTGGGATGGAGGGCCACCTGCCATGCTCCCCTGGACTCCTGGAAGACCAGGCACTGAGTGTGCAAGTCCATACACCTGGAGTCCAGGCAGCAGAGGAGCACCAGGTGGCTCCGTCCCAGGTGTCTGCACTCAGGTTCCCTCCTGTCTGTCCGGGGAGATGACGACTACACTCCCTGCTAACGGGCGATTGTAGGAGGACAGAGAGTTGGGGGACTTCAAGTGCACACAGCTGACAAGCTGTGAATACAGGCCACCTTGTCATGTCACCACCCTCCCAAAGGAGACGCCCTTAGAACCTAGGCAGACACTGCTCCTGGGATCAGGGATTCTGGGGATGCCCCTGGGACCTTCTCCTAAGTTCTTGGTGGCTTTAAGCTATTTTCTTCAAAAGTGTTTTATTTTTATTTAAGAGAGAAAGAAATAGGCAGGGGGAGAGAGAGAATTGGTGCTCCAGGGTCTCCAGCTACTGCAAATGAACCCTCTTGTGCTTCTGGCTTACATGGGTCCTGGAGGATTGAACCAGAGTCCTATGGCTTTGCAGACAAGCACCTTAACCATGAAGCCATCTCTCCAGCCCTGAGCTAGTTTCTTGACGATTCCCCTACACTTCCTTCTTCTTTGCTTCCCAGTGACTTCCATTAGCAGGAAGTGTGGTTGTCATCTCCCTGGCCAGACAGGAGGCAAGGCCGAGGGAACCTGAGTGCAGACACCTGGGCTGAGCGGCCTGGTGCTCCTCTGCTGCCTGGATTCCAGGTGTGTGGACCTGCACACTCGGTGCCTGAGGGCACAGGCAGGTGGTGACCTACCTCCTCATACCTCTCCAGGATACATTCTCTGTTTCTCACCTCTCCTTGAATGCTGGGGATCTGGGTTCATTCCTCCCTTAGAGAAGCCTACGAGGAGTTCTGAGTCTAGTGGGCTTTTGGGAGTCAACCAGGGTGGGGCAGGGTCTCCAACCTCAACTAGTATGCGGTCCATCAGCTTGGCCCAGTGGACTGACCAGACCCTCACCACGTGGCTCCTGGTGAAGTCGTGGTCAGAGAAGCTGGTGAGGAGTATAGAGAGTGACCTCAGTTAACACAGCCTGAGGCCAGCCTCAGAGCGCCTTGGGTGGGTCTTGCAGGGTGTGGGTGTGCTGGCATCTCTATGGTGCAGTCAGCAAGCTTCTGTGAGCAGATGATACCCCCATCCTGCAGAGGCTCTGGGCTAGAGAGTTGGCAGGTTGTCTTCAGCTCCTGGGGACCTGAGAGGGAAGGAGCTAGTCCAAGACCACCAGGGCAGACATGGTAGGAACTGCCAGTCCTGCTTCCAAAGCCAGACCCAAGTTCCCCGAGCTCCCTGGCCTCACCCCACCTGGAGCCTATATGGTCCCTGTCCCTCCCTCTGCTGCGGTCTGCTAGCCGCTCCTCTGGCGAGTGCCTGCCTCTCCCGCCCCCAGGTTCCCCGCGGGAAGGGGTTCCTATGGCACCCCTTCCCCCGCACACACTTAGCTCACTGGCAGCCATCTGCCCCGAGACGGTGGCAGCAGACGCCTCGGTGCACAGCGGTGCCTGAAACGCAGTCGGCCCAGTGCCGAGGCTGCTCTGAACACTGTCAGCCAGAGCAGGGGCTGTGGCCCCCAAAACACCTTGTCCAAGGTGAGGCCAAGTGGGTTAGGGTACCCTGATGGCCCACCAGGGCTGAGGACTGGAACCAGAGGTGCCCTGCAGTGCCCTCCTACCATGGCTGCCAGGAAGGAGTGGATGGGGGCAGCCTGACAGGCAGCTTCCTCCCTCCAGGACAGCACGTTCCAGCATCTTGACTCCTGAGGCAGGCCCACAGTGTTGGACTACCACCCCGAGCTCTATCCAGGCCCTCCCCAAGAAGAATGCCTCTGCCCCAAGCATGTGCTGAGGCTCAGGGGAAGGGTCCAGAGCTTCCCAGAGGCCCAGAGCCTAGGCCATGGCTGAGAGCACTCTCATACCCTCTGCTCAGCCCACCTGAGTGCAGACCCGCCAGGGTCCAGACCACAAGTCTAGGACAAACCTTAGCTTCCTCCATCTCCCCCGACTTCCCCTTGCCATCACTGGAGACAGGTGGCAATATACAGCAGGGGTCTATACCTTCTGGGAAATGGTGCTCACAGCCACTGGACCCACCTGTTCTTTCCAGGACACAAATGGTCAGTTGGTAGAGATGGTCTCTCTCCTTGGTTCTGGAGGAGGGACCCTGCCGAGGGCCCTGAGAAACTAGCCTTTGACTCCGCTCTGCTCCCTCAGTCCCAGGAGCAGGCACTAGGGAGTGACCCAGGTGTACAGCTGGGGGAAAGCGGGGTGGGGGGGCTGAAGTGCTCCACCCACTGACAGAGGGCCACCCCCCATAAACACAGGCCAAGTAGGGGTGATGGCACACATCTGTAACCCCAGCACTTAGAAGGCTGAGGGAGGAGTTCCAGGTAGTTGGACTACATAGAAGATGGTGTCTCAAAAAAAACAAACAAGACAAAAACCAGAAGGCACTGGTTGAGCCTGGTGCCTTCTGACTCTGGCTTGAGTTAGGAACATCCTGAAACAGAAAGAATGACCTTGAAGGATCTACAGACCTCTGGTGTGTCCATGGCCTCTCGTCCAGTGTTCACTGTGAGAGGAGGAGAAAGGAGAGAAAGGGGTTTAGTTATGGCCAAGCGTACCGTGTGGGGCCACAGATGGTCAATGTGATCTCTTCGGAACCAGTGCGTAGAGACGTCAGGAGCCTCTGAAACCCCAATCCTTGTAGCCTCCCAGTTCACTCTGTCCCCCTCCTCCCAGAGTCCCTGCAGGGTGTGCACACACACACACAGGCAGGCACGCACAGGCACGGGCACGCGCACGCCCCCGGGCCGCCTCTGCTCCCTCGCATCTTACATTTGTTTTGCTTCAGCATGGCTCGAATGGGGACACGCTGCACTCTCTCAACTGGCAGCTCCCTCCAGCCCCCTGCGGAGGTGCCATATGTCAGTGTCATGAATAGGCATGAGGCTTGGGGGCTGGGAAGTGGCAACTGCCAATCACTAGCTGAGTAGACAGTGGGGTGGGATGGGGTGGGGTGTGGCCGTGGTCCTCCCCAGAGTGGGCACATCCCAGCACCCAGAGGGCCTTTCCTGAAAGCAAAGCCAACCCCCAAAGAGGCGCAGACAGTGACAGGCATGGAGAAGTCAGAGTCCCAAGTCTGCTCTGTCTTTGAGGCCCAAGTACCAGTTGGATAGCCAGGGCCACCTCCTTTAGGACCACTGTCTCCACTGTTCCAAGCCTTCACCAGGAGTCAGGGACAGGCCCACACCTGTAAGGGGGGGGCATATTCAGCCACCCCTGTGATTGTCCATTATTCATCTGACAGTATTGCTGGGAACCAGGGCTTTATCATTCCCACTCCCCAGATGAGGAAAACAGGCTGAGAGAGGTTCTCGAAGGCTGTGTCAAAGTCTCACACCTTCCCCAGTGGCAGAGCCTGGATTCTGCTCAGGGCGTGTTGCCAGTAGTTCCACGTGCCCAGCCTTGTGAAGGCTGTTCCTAGGCCATATCTAGACTGCTGGTTAATTCCCCATCCACACGAGACCCTTGCCTTTGGGACCTGGCTGTCTCTTTACCTCCCAACTCTGCGAGGCACTCCTTTGCTTAGGATGCTACCGCACCTCCTGTTCCCGTGCCAGAGCCACGCACCTCATGGATTGGATATCTGGCTGTGCAACTGACCCTCCCCACCACTGTCCTACCCCTGGTAGCTGGACCTCTCTCAGCTCTCCCTTCAGGAAGGTGACTATGGAGTGAACCATGGGGCAGATCCGGCCTGTGCTCTGGCGCGGAGTGAGAGGTGTGCTTCGTGCCCCCTGGTGTAAGGATGGAGGCGAGGCTCCCCTCCCTGGGCTTCACAGGCCCTTCACTTCATTCCCAGCCCTGCTGGAGGCTGAATCCGGATTGGACTGACCGCTCCGGGTTAATTGGCTCTCTTTCCCTGCCAGCATGACGGATCCTGCCTGACATTTCCCCAGATAGTTAATTGATACCCAAGTAATTTGTCATGGAGACCTCGTTATATGCCAAGTGGGTCCCCTAAGCTGTTAGCGTCTGTGCCCCAGAAACAAGATTGGCAAGTTAATAATGGAGTCTTAATCACACTGCTCCCTGCTGGCATTGGAAGAGAATTTCTGGGAGACACGATGAGACTGTCCATAGGACCTTGAAGCTTTAGTTTCATGAGAGTCCTCAGCTTCTGTCCCTAGCAGAAGGCCCTACCCTCAGTCTCCCCACCCAGCTGATCCTGCCTTGGGCAACAGAGAATTCTTCCTGTCCACAGACAGGCCACGGCTGAGCCGGGCTCGTGGCTCTGGCCCGGGTCTCAGTGTCCATCTCTTGTACACGGTGATGTGCTCCAGAGGGCGCCTGGGCCTTAGGCTGTGCCAACCAGCATACAGTGCCTGGGGCCTCTGCTAAAGTTGGCAGGATCGAGGGGTCCCTTTGTCTGGGGTCACTGATGGGGGAGGGCTGCTGCAGCCATCGAGTACCCACTAGAGGAGAGTGTGGTGGAGAGTCAGCGAGCCACGTATGGCAGTGGCTGGGTCATGGTGAGCCAGCTCTGCCCTGGATGGACCGTCAAGACCACTGCTGGGTCACTTGAATCTCTCCTTAGGGACGCAGAGTCTGGCTGCACGCACACCTGCCTGCTGTGACCATGTCTTGCTCATGTGAGAGGCCCCTGGGGAGAAGGCCCACCTGGGACGATGGTTTAGGCCAGTTCCCAGGCTGTGGAAGTGACTGTGGGGAAGGCACCACTCCATCTGCTCCCATGCCAAGGGCCAAGGGAAGAGCTGAAGAGAAGTCCACGCTCCCGAGACACCTGGGTTCAGCACCAAGGACAGCGGCCTACCGCCCTTTGGATCTGCCCTGTCCTTGAGAGGCCCTTGAAGGCTAGCTGCCCATTGTCTGGGACCACGGGGAGATGCTGGAGCCTTGGGGAGGTGCAGCTTACTGAGAGATGTTAGAGCATTGGGGACATGCTAATGTAGGGGACCTTGGGACCTGCTCTCGCTCTTTTGCTTCCTGGCTGGCATTAAACAAGCACCTGGCTCCTGGCAATGATGTACTGCCTCATGGCCGGCCCCAAAGCAGCACGATCCCATGACTGTGGGCCAAAATAACCCTTTCTTTTCTTTAAGGCAATTCTCTCTGGTATTTTATTATAGCAATGAAAGATAACAGGTGACTTCAGCCCCCCCCCACACACACACAGAGAGAGAGAGAGAGAGAGAGAGAGAGAGAGAGAGAGAGAGAGAGAAGGAAGAGGAAAAGACATAGAGACAGGCAAGAGACAAAAGTACAAGAGACAAAGCTAGAGAAAGGGAGAACAGAGAAAGAGAATAAAGGAAGAGGGAGAAAGAAAGACAGATGAAACAGACAGCAAAGGAAGAGGGAAAAAGAGAAAGGCAAGCAGACAGACAACAGAGCAATACAGAGACACAGAGAACAAAGGAAGAGGGAGAAAGAGAGAGAGAGAGAGGGAAAGAGAGAGCAAGACAAAGGCCACAATGTGTTCTATGACCTAAAATTGGGAGTGATCCTCCTTCTACCATTATCCATGGGTCACACAGACCAACCCTGCCTAACTACACATAAACCCAGGAGGGCGGGTCTCCTGGGTCCTCTGTGAGGCTGGCTACCACAGGCACCAAGGAAAAATGAAGCTCATAGCTGGCCTGCTGCTTCTAATGTACCAAAAGGAGATTTATATTCTATTTTATTCCAGTGCAGGGTTTGGGGAGAAATAAGTAATGGGTGCATAGAAAATAAACCAGTCCTCCTCCCCCAAATGAGGCAATTATTAATCCCAGGAAAAAGAAGAGGTTGTATAAGAAAAAAAAAAGTAATTACAAAGCATTACTCAGCCATGACTAGTATATGCAAGAAACGATCACACAGACATTGGATTCTGACTCCATCAGAGCCAAAGGCTGGTGGGGAGCGAGTGTGAATGAGCACGGGCTGCTGGAAGAGCACATTCCCATCCTGGTAGTGGAGGTCAATGGGTAATCTCTAAATCTAAAAAAAAAAAAAAAAAAAGGCAGAAACCTTTTCATGCTATTTAATATCCAAAGAATCAGCTACAATAACAGAACATTTGCCTCTGAGAAAGGAAAGGGGTACCAGGGAAGGGAGACATGGGAATCAGGAAGGTGCTTTTACGGCAAGCCTTGTAGAAGTATTGGAGTACTAACCAACACAGACGTATGGTTTAGACTACACACACACACACACACACACACACGCACACACGAGTGAAAATTAACTAAAATCAAAACCCCAAACACGCAAGCTGCCTATAATCCCAGATCCCACCAGGCCCGGTGGGCCCACGGAAAGGAAGCTGGGTCTCCCCGGGCCTGGAGTCTGGCTTCTGGCACTTTATTTCCCCTCTTCAGGGGCCTTCAGTCTGTCTGAGACCCCAGGAACTGACCCAAGGGGGTGTTGCCCTCTGCCAAGGGAGCTAAGTCCATCCACAGGGCTGCTGGTGCTGAGCACCTGGCTGCTCATGTGAGGAGGCCAAGGAATTGCTCCCTCCTACCACCAGGAGGGGAATGGGGAGCAGAGCGGGCTCTGTTATCTTTGCGACACTGGCCCGCATGACTACCCCAGGGGCCATTCATCTGCATGTCTGCGCCACACCATGGTGCCTTGCCTTTAATTAATAACTTGGTAAAACTCCACACTGGCCTGACCAGGGCACCGTAGCAGGACTGAGGGGCTGGGCCAGGCTGGTGATCCCCTTCGTCCCACCTTGCTGACCCCTAGCTTCTCACCTGAGACCACAGCTTGGGACAAACAGGTAGGTAGATGGCCCAGGCAAGTATGACAGGTACAGGCCCTCTCTCTACCTCCAAAAGCCACTACTGACTCTGGCACACACCACCCAATAGGGAGAGAGGTGGAGAAAAGCCCAGACACACGCCCATGCAGAAGCAGGGACAGACCCCTGCGCAGCTGTCCCCACCAGGACACAGAGCGGCAGACAAAGCCCTTCAGGAACTCTTCTGAGCAGGCAGAACACCCCTGGGACTACATAGGGCAGCCACTGGGGGTGTCTCAGGGCTGGCCAGGTGGGCACTTCTTCACTGGAGCTGGACCTTGGACCCAGGAGGAGGCAAGTGGCTCTACTATGACGTGGAGGAAGGACAAGGGTGCAGCAGCCCCTGGTCAACTGCCCAGTGACTGTATGGGAGTGGACCTGGCTTCTCCCTGGGGCTGGCTGTGGCCAAATCAGAGTGGGTGGGCCCCTCCAGGCCTGGCTGCCACAGGAACAGGGAAGTGGGGTCCTGAGTGATAGAGGTTAGGCCAGGCCACCAAGTCCTGGAAGTTCTCATCCGAGCCTTGGGGCAGGGTGGGCATGCGGGAAGGGACAGACAGGCTGCAGGTGAACAGGAAAATCTATTTGGATCTGACTTAAATTATTAAGAGGGTCAAGAGTATTCTTAGCTCCCGCGAGCTATGCTCTACCGAGCTGGGCATCACCACGGCCCTATTTTTAAGGTTCTGTGGGAAGGAGCTGAGACGCCAGTGCACTTAGGCCCCCTGCCTCAGGCATTTGTGTCTGGCCAACCCTCCCTGCCCCCTGGCTCACATGTGGTGCTCCAGTCACCCTGCCCCTCCAGTTGGGTCCCCCTGGCCCTCACAGCCTACTCCCTCAAGCCAGCCCCTGGCAGCAGCCATGGAGAAAGGGTCTGGCAAACTCTGGGCTATTGGTCCTCCATGCAGGGGTTAGCGTCTCACACGCCAAGGAGATGCCCTTATCACTGAGGTGGCATTAGTGTGCCCATGGGATAGGATGCCATTCACATGGCCTGCACCCCGCACATGCTGTGGCTCTGCATCTCTAGCCTGGCCGGCACCCCATGAACTAAGCCCTAGTGTCTTTAAGTTGCTAAACCCCAATCCTCTGGCCAGGGTTCCTGAGACTGCACAGTGCCTTGGGGGTCCCAACCCTGCACCCTCCACTCCAGAGTCAGGCCCCTAGTGAGGACATGGTGGGGCTGAACCTGCTCCTGCCAGATCCTGAGGGATCATGCCTTGCTGCTTGGGGCTAGCCGGGGAAAGCCTCTGAGCTTCCACTGCCCCGAGTCCTGTCACTACGGGAACCTGCCTCAGACGTCATTCTAAACTGAGCAAGGCTGACCAACTTAAAAGACGTGGGCTGCCAAAGACTGGACTTAAAGCAAGGCTGTTTCCAAACACCTCAGGGACACAAACCGGAAATGCCATGAACAAGTGTGTGCCAACAAGCGGGATGGGAACAAACTCCTTGAGACACACACTTCAACACCACTTGTATCCTGAGCAAACAAGCCAGGTGGGAGGTGTGGGAAACAAGGGCTGCAAGAGAGACCAGCTGGTGAAAGGAAGTTGGGTGGCTGGTTCCTTTGTGGTTGGTGTCTGAGCCAGGGTCTCACTCTAGCCCAGGCTCACCTGAAACTCACTTTGTAGCCCAGGCTTGCCTCAAACTCAGCGATCTTCCAAGTGCTGGGATCTCAGGTGTGAGCCATCGAGCCCAAGACTGGGTTCTTAGCGAGGTGAGCAGAGGGTCACCACAGGACCCAGCACTTCTCCTCTGAGGTCCCTTCTCCCGAGAACTGAACACATCCACACAGAACCCCAGGTGAGCGAGCCCGGTGGCGTCACTCATAAGGGCTCTAACAGGAGCATTTGAACAGCCAGCTGCTTAGGAAGGGATCAACAAATGCATACTTCCGTACTTGGGATGTCCCTCACTCACAAAAGGGAGGGATGTGGTGGCACACGGTACCCCGCAATGAACCTGGAAACATGTAAGTGAAAGAACAAGGCCCTATGTGAAGAAAAGGTGGTCCCATTTCTCTAAGGGGCCCGGAACAGATAAACCCATAGAGAGAGAAAGCAGGAAGTCTGGCCACCGAGCTCTAGTGGGAGGGTGGAGGGTAAAGGGCAATGGGCAAGGGCTCCTTTTGGAGTAATGGCAGCTCTGGGCTAGAGTGAAGATGGTTACAGCAGATGGCCAATGTCCTTCGTGTTTGAGACCAGTCCTCGGTATGTTGTCCAGGCAGGCCTTGAACTCAGACTCAAGTGATCCTCTGGTCTCAGCCACTGTGCCCAGCCAGATGGTGAATCTTCTAAAATCCAGTGAATCACACACTCTAGTATGACTGAAATGACAAATCTTATCTCAAAACAAATGACATACAACTGCCTGCAAACCTCCCAGCTCTGGCCTGCTCTTCACTGTGTGCAGGCTCAGGCTGGCAACCCATACTGACAAGCCACCAGCCTTGGCCTCTGGGGCCCGACTTCTCCAAACTAGCCAACAGCCTTCTTTCATCCAAGGGCCACTGCACACCAGGGCGTGTGTGGAGCTCACCACCCCCTCCTAGTGGGACCTTCAGGCCAGACCTTAACCCCCCACTTAACACCTGAGCTTTCCCAAGGCCTCACAAGAGGCAGTGGGATTCTGGCCAGCTCTGCTCAGCCTCAACCCTCTGCCTACACACCTCCTCCCAATTCCTTCATCCTGACAGGGCTCCGGGAGGGAGAGATCTGGAAGAAGTTAAGGAGGCAGATGGCGAGGCCAGCTGTGAGCCCTCCAGCTCTGGCTTCCACAGGAATGTCGGGGAAGGTGAGGTATAAGAGTCTGTCTGTGTGTGTGCGCATGCGCGCATGCCTGGTAGAGGGCAGCCAGCCTGGGCTGCACCTCCTGGGGACCCTGACAGTCTGGGGCTCCTGGCACCAGCTTGGGACCCCGACTCAGCAAGTGTGTGGAGCATGGTCCCAGCAAAGGACTTGGTTTTCTTTGTCACGAGCACTCTGGGGGAGATAAGCAGGCATTTGGACATGGTCAAGGCTACCTGTAGCCAGCACTTTGCTGCTTAGGTCCCCTGGACCCTACTTGGGGCTCCTGCCCATGGTGGACAGTCCAGGAAGCAGGTGTGGGGTCCGCAGCCAGCCTCCCGCTGTCTTGTGTCTGGGCCCAATCTGACACTGCCTTGCCCTGTGCTCCATGCCTTACTTCCTGGGAGTTCATGGGTGCCAGCACTATGTCTGTGTATGGATAATGCCCCCACAACCCTTCAGGGGGTGAGAGGCCACTCCCAGCTCCATCAGAAGCTGCAGCACACCCAGCCAGGGGGTCCTGACGCCCTTGGCACACTGGCCTGGTGGGAGACTTTCAATCTGGACATGTCTGGGTAGCATTCCTTGAGTTAAGCTGGAAGCCATCACTCCCGGCACGCGGTCAGGTCCCTGCTGTCTGTTCTCTATTGCTGACTCTCCTTCCATCCTGACCCAGAGCTAGGTGAGAGGGCTCCACAGAATCCAGTGGCCAAATGGCCAGCCCCATCCACCACCTGTCCCCTCTACTCCCAAGAGCTTGGAGACCGGGGAGGGCAGGCAGGGGCACGGTGGAGTCAGCCGTCTGTGCCCTGCCTCAGCAGACAGGAAATGGTGGGGTTAGAGCACATCTGCCTTCCCAGAGGGAACTTTTCTTTCATTTTTAAATACATGTAAATAATGTATTTTGAACGAGTGGGGCGGGGTTTTGGTGATATCTCTAGTGATGATGGCAGGAACAGAGCCAAGATCCTGGGGGGGGGGTTCCCCACTGTGCAGCTAACTCCCCGTGCCCACCCTTGGCCCACTCCAGGTGTTGAGGCTTTCTCACAGCAGCAGCAGGCAGACTGGAGGCCAGGCACTGAAGGGGCTGAGGCCTGGTCTACTATGGCTGGGGGGCTGGCATAACAGTGACCACGTGAATCAAGACAGAACACATGGAGACAGGTCTGTATTCCAAGGAGGGGTAACATGGAACTGTGGGTGCTGGTACAGGTCACTGGCCTTGGGGTCACTGGGCACTTGAACCTCAAAGTCCCTGCAGAGATCTGTCCTGCTGAGTGCAGTGGGCTGCTGAGGGGTCTATCAGCATTGTCTTTGGAGCTTGGGCTCTACCTTTGTGGCTGCTGGAGGTTTTCCCAGTTCCTAGGGACCCGCTCCTCAGGATGGAAGAGGCCTGACTCTTCAAGGTGTCGTTTCCTCTTGGCCTTTCTGTGGTTCCTGGGAGCCTAGCTGTGGCCCTTCCAGGTCTGTCCTGGGGTCCCAGCTATGGTCCTCAGGAGGCCTGCCCTGATCTGTGTGTGTTCCCGAGGCTCCTCTGGGGCACATCTTTGGCCTTTGCACTTTCTGGCTCCTGGTAATGATATGGAGAAAGGGACAGTATTAAAAGCTAGGGCTAGCTAGGAGCCCCAGCCAGGGGGCAGGTAGAACTCAGTGGTGAACTAGGTGGGTCCACCCAGCTGTCAGCTCCAATTGTGAAGCTCAGTTCTCAAAGTAGCTCAGAAGAGCCAGGAAAGTACCAGGGGAATGAGCAAATGAAGGCACGGGGAGTGCACATGGCATGGCTGGCTGCGCAGGACAGGGTCGTATCTGACACCAAAGGGTACACACCTTGGAGCCCTGGAAAATGAAGGGGACCATGCAGGGCTGCGTAGCCATGCTGAAAGGTGGGCCTTAGCAGACGAGCCATAGCACTGGGATTTCTGGAGAGCTCCCACCTGGGTTTGGAGTCCACACCACCTCCTCCCAGGGGCCTCTCCTGTGTCTCATCAGGCCTGGCCCGGAACGGAGGTCTCAAGCCCCAATCCTGCAGCAGGAAGAGGGCAAGCAGCCTTCCCAGCACTCACCTCCCCTGCCCTGCTGCAAGTGACCCAGGGCGTCCCAGGGTCCTGCGGATGTGCTCTCGAGAGCGGATGTCAGCCTGGAAGAGACACACAGCTGTTGTCGGCCCACCCCAGGCAGCCCCTCTGTGCCTTCCACAGGAAGCTCATGTGGGTCCACCATGTCCTTTAGGGCAACGGGAGCAGCAGCCCCAAAGGTGTGTGGGTGATGGAGATGCTGAGACACTTGGGCCAAGGGCTACAACAGCAAGGCCCAGAAGGCCTGGGGTGAACAGGCTGGCAGGGCCCCGGACTCCTTGGGGTTGCTGTGCAGCCTGGCACTCCCTGGTCTGCAGGTCTTGCTTCTGTAGGTGCTGCTGAGCCCTCTCTTCTGCGGCTCTGGCCCAGCCATCTGTTCTCTTTGGGAATCCGTTTCTCCAACTGGTGTCAGCCATGACACCTGCCTATCTCCAGAAAGTGTGGCAAGTTACCAGAACGAAAGACTTGTGGACCACAAGCAGGGAGGCTCAGGTCTGAGTGGGACCCCCCGAAGGGGCCTGGCCTCAGGAGCCCCCTGATCCCAGCTCAGAGGGTTTATCTTAGCTTTGGGCATGTGATGCAGATGGCAAAGCTAATCCTGTACACGGCTCCTTGTCAGGTCCTGTGACCAGGGCTTCACGGGGCTGTGTCAGAGCAGAGGGGAGGGAGCCCCGGGGGTCTAGTGTGAGCACAAGAGCAGAGGCAGTTCTGCTGAGGGGCCAGTGGGAGGAAGAAGGGCCAAGAGCCCAGCTGGTCCCCAGTTTTGAGCAGGCTAGCCTAGGCTCCCGGGGTCAGGCAGACCATGTGCTTGCTTGGCCTGTGGTCCTGGGATCTGGTGGGCTCTTCTCCAAAGCTAGACTAGAGCTGGCCCTATTTCCAGAGTTCAAGGTTCTTTATGGAGGATGACCTCTCATCTGCTAGGACACTGTCCCTCTGGGACAGCCCGAGGTATAGAGGGGTGGAGGCCTGCACAGGAGGGTATGGGCTGTCATTAAACCATGATGAAATGGCACCCGTGAACCAAGCAATGCCCTGGAAGGGGGTGGGGTGAGTTAGGCTGAAGACGCTCTCTGGGGGTGCCAACAAGCCCACTCTGAAGCCACCACTGGGCAGCCTATGGAGGAGCTGAGGAGTGGCATGTGAAGTGTAGGCTGCTGCTGCCACCTGGAGGCCACCCTGCAGTGGGAGGTGGCTCTTCCCTGGGGGTGAGTCCAGCCTGTGGCCCCTCTACTGGGTGTCTGCCTCTACAGCAAATGGAGCTGAAGAGGAAGCCTGCGTGGTCCACATCTGACTCAGATAGTGGCTGGCTCAAGTGCCTGCTAGGGAGGTCACCTCCCTGCCCTGGATGAGTTTCTAGGACCCCTCTGGCTCCTCCCTGCCCCAGGGACTTTGCAATACTGCCCATGGGCTTGGGCTGCAGTCTCCTCCAGTGGTCTCCTCTTAAGAATGGCTTCTGCTGGGTCCTCGGCCTAAGGGCCACTCTGGGATGGGCATCAGCATGCAGTTGGCGATGGGTGATGGGCGGCCCTTTGCCACAGCTGAGCATAGGAAGGTGGCCTGTGGGTACTAGGGGCCCAGGCTGAGCTGACTGGCACCTCACAGTCCTGAGCTCCTGGATCCCAAGCACAGTGAGGTGCCAGGTGCCGCTCCCAAACACTATCCTACAATACAAGAGCCCCCAGTACTGTCCTCTTAGCCCTGCAAAGGCCTCTGCCCAAGGGCTGCTCTCCCCAGCTCCGAGGGGCCAGCTGTGGGCAGACAGGCACTCTGCCACCTGATTTGCCTGATACAGTGCCAGTGTGGGTACAGGACACTCCCTGGCGGACAGGCCTAAGCCAGGACACAGTGGGCTGTGTCCAGGTGAGTGGGCAAACACTTCTGGGGTGCTGCAATGCTCTACTTCCAAAGCCTCGTGAGTCACCCCAGGTCTCCAGCCAGGGGCCTGAGGCCTGTCCTCAGTCCGGATCAGCCCCCCTGCAGATCCCTTTGCAACCCCAGCTGAGCTGATAGTGGCACGTGCAGACTGGGTGGCAGGGAGCAGAGTGATGGCCCTTCCGTCCTCCTCAGACAGCCCCTTACCTGGCGCACAGGCTCGGGGACCCGGAACCGGCAGCAGCAGTGGGTCAGGCGCACGGCAGCCTCCAGGCTGATTTTGTGGCCCACAGAGACATAGAGGGGCTTGGTGCTGTGGTCATGGCTCTTCAGGGCCTATGGATGGTAGACGGTCAAGCACAACAGGGACACTGCCTATCAGTCTGGGCTTGAGGATCTGACAATGTCCTGGGTGGCAGGAGGGAGCACAGAGGGTGCCAGGTGCTCTGGGACTGACCCTCAGGTGCCTTCTGGGACAGGTAGGGGGGTAGGAGTGAGGCCAGAGGAGGAAATGACACACAGCATGTCCTGGTGGGTCTAGTCCTTGGCAGGACATGGAGAGGATGGAGTCTGGCGTGCATGCGCGCATGCCCTGTGTGTGCAGGAGTCTGTTGTCTGCAGCATGCTCTCTCTGACCTGGAGCCTGGGCAGGGCAATGGCTTGGGCCACTCACCATTCCCAGCACAGTCCCAGAGCCTCCTATCAGAGGAAACGTGTCTCCTCCAGCCAGCAGAAGCCGAATCTAGAAAACAGAGAGAAAAACCTGCAAAAACTCTTGTCTTGGTGAAAGGCTGAAGGCAAGCTTGTTTTAAAACCTAAGCAGTCCGGTTTGGTGGCACATGCCTTTAGTCCCAGCACTTGGGAGGCACTGAGGCAGGAGGATCACTGTGAGTTCAAGGTTACTCTGGAGCTACAGAGTGAGTTCCAGGTCAGCCTGGGCTAGAGCGAGAACCTGTCTTGAAGAGACCATAAATAAATAAAACAAAACAAAACAAAATAAATTTGAAGAGTGACAAGCTGGTCTGAGTTGGATGCTGCACTCAGGCAAGGCCTGTCACTGGGGTGGCAATGAAGATGCTAGTGGCAGCATGACTGGGGTTGTGGGTTGAGGGCACTGTTCATGGGGCCCCGTATACTCTGATGACAGGGGCTCAGAGAAG
Source organism: Orientallactaga sibirica (assembly GCA_036365145.1). NCBI lineage: Eukaryota > Metazoa > Chordata > Mammalia > Rodentia > Dipodidae > Orientallactaga > Orientallactaga sibirica. Next base: position 3,090,980 of record JAEOAD010000013.1, read on the forward strand.
GGCCACACAGTGTGCACTACCTCCCACTGCTTCCTCTCTGGCTAGTGACCTGGCACAGGAGTGAACTCACAGCCCTTCCTTTCAGGAGGTGGAGGGTGGGCACACTGAGTGGTCAGGCTGACCTGAGTAGGCTAGGCTCTCTACCAGCTCAGTGTGTTGAACTGCTCTACATGGGTTCCTGAGGGAGGGCCAGCTGTCTCTGCTCTTAGAATTTGCTGTGTGCTAAATCAGATGTCATTGGCTTCCTCTGGATGGGGATATCAAATCCCTAGTGCTAGTTCTGGGGCAGAGAAGGGAGAAGAGGGGGCGGAGTGAGGCCCAGAGTCAGGCAGCACTGTGAGCCAGGCCTGGCGGCTGACTGTGAGCACTCTTGGAGGGGAGAAGGCAGCTGGGGTGAGGTGGGAGTAGCAAAGCTGGAAAGCCCGTCCTATCTCCAGGAACTGGAGGACACAGCTCTTCGTGGGGGCTGTAGTAGCATGCAGACAAGATGGCAGGAGAGGCAAGCGTGACTGGAAGACTGGGGAGATGCCCAGGGATCCTGAGGGCTGTGGGTCACCCCTGGATGCACTGTCTGGAGGAATGTGGAGGAGATATGTGCAGAGGAAAGCGAGTCTTCCTCTGAGCAAGGAGCCAGGGGTGGGGAGTGAAGGTGCTCCAGGAGGTGGCCGAGCCACGGGACCCGTCCCCAGGGCTAGTCCAGCGCTCACTGGCTGAGCCGCAGGCCCTCCTCACCTTCTCCTTGTGCAGAGCGTTGTTCTCTAGCCCGTCTACCTGCAGGAGTTTCTTGGCCACCCCAATGCAGGGCAGCTCTGTAAGGACACCAAGGTGGCAGGCCAACCCAAAGCCTGCCAGGGAGCAGAGGGGGTGAGCTGAGGCGGTGGGATTGGGCAAGCAGCACAGGACGAGGACAGGGAGCTGGAATTTCCCATCTACAGACGTGACTCTATGATGCGAGCTGACAGTGGACAAAGCCCTCTGCCTTGACCTCGCAGGTACAAGGTTTCAGTGGAGGAAGCCTCTTCCCTATGGCAGGGCGGGCAGCCTATTTCCTGTGCTCATAACCCTTCACATGCCCTCCTCTTTGCTGGTGCCCTCGGGCCACTCCACCAGTCCCTCCCAGTCTGTGTCTCTTGCCAAGTGGCCTTGACTGCTTGTGCAAGGCTGGAGGCCTGTGCCCAGGAGGGACCTGCTGATCCCAGCCCTGGAATCCAGGTCAGCAGGAGTCCACTCTCTGGCTCTGGGCCCATGGCTCCAGCCAGGACCCTACGATGGTTGCTGGCTAGGAGGGCCAACATCCTCCTCATGGTCCCACTTGGGGTGCCACTGTTGTTACTCACCCCAGGTTTGTAAACAGAATAGCCCGTCAAGTCCAGCCATCATTGTCAGACCAAGGCCCCTGGCATGGGTAGGGACAAAGCCTGACTGGCAGCTCAGACAGGGAGCAGAGGTGGAGCTGACCTGAGCCCTCAGCCCGACTTTGTATAGCTGTTAGGTCAATGCTGGATGGGCCAGTGCTGGGGACTGTGTGGCTCAGGGGCTGGGCAGGAAGAGGGAGGGTGAAGGGGCATACTGGACTCTCCCCCAGCACCCTCTCACCCTGGTTTGGGAGGATTACCTTGGTGGTGGAGCACCCCGTTTCCATCCACAAGGAGGACCTACAGATCCACAGGGGAGCATGGTTAACTGGGCCAGCCCTCACTCCTCAGGCTGGGCTGTCCTTGGGGCAAGCAGGAAGGGGAGACGGCCATGGGGGTGCACCTTTTAGAAACTCCCTCTCCCTCCTTCTGTGGGTGGCCTGCAGGGGCCTTCCCTCACCAGGTACAGGCAAAGGGGCTCTCTGGCCCTTAGGTGAGGCACCTGCCTGAGGCATGAGGCGTGGCTCCTTCTTCCGTAGCTGCTGTACCAACTCCACCAGAAAGGGCATTTCTCGGAAGGCCAGGAAGCCTGACACGTAGGGGGCGGTCAGGCTGACCATGCGGCTCTCCTCGTACAATACCTGCCAGCGAGGCAAGTGCAGGTCAGATGTGGGATATGGCTAGCTGCTCCCTCCTTTGACCCCATCCCTGTGCACACTGCTAACATCATTCCTCTCTGCCTCACCTGTGGTCAGGTGTGAGACCAGACTTTGAAAAATGGAACAAGGTGTCTGCCCTACTATTGGGTGGTAGGAACAACGCTTGAGTGTCAGCTTGCAGGTGCTTGCCTGGGGCCAAGGTATGGAGTCCCTCCCCCACCTCAGAACATAGTGTGATGAGCCTTCAGGACCTGGTGAATGATGGGTGATCCCAAGAAGCATCCCAAGAACCTGGTATGAATGCAAAGTCCCTGCCCCCAGGATCCCACCTTGCTCAGGAGCTTGGCTGTGGTGATGGCCAGCCTCACCCCTGCCTGTTCCTTACTCTCATGGTCCCCTCATCAGCTGACCTCTTGGCTGCCCACCTGTGGGTGCTGGAGGCTCAAAGGAGACAAGGCACGGGGCCCCTGGGCAAGTGCACCATGAATGCAGGTGGTGCTGTGTGAGTGTGAGAAGGACCTGGGGAAAGGCCAGGCAGCCACTGCAGACTTCTGAATCAGGTTCAGAGAATTTGCCTCCAGAGCCAGGCAAGCTGAAAGAACAGGACTCGGGCTGAGAGAACTCTGGGGCCGTCACTGAAGCACACCAGGGCAAGAGCAGGCCAGCAGGCTTTGTGCATACCGCGAGGAGGTGAGGAGGATGAAGGGGCCCCGATGGCATTCAGGAGGCACTGGACACAATCCAGAGAGCTTTATAAAGCACGGCTATACAAAGACCCTATTAGCCCACGAGGACAGCCAGTTCAAACCTGACTGAGCACTAAGGGGCTCAATGCAGGGCCCTGGGCAGCAGTGTAGTGAGCTTCAGACCACGAATCGGCATCAGCCTCACTGGCCTGCTGTGGAGATTGTTTCCAGCGTGTCTGTGATCTCCAGAACCCCAACTGCCCCGCTGCGGTCACTGAATCCCTCCAGAGCTCTTGGTAGAACTTCCAAGTCACAATTCACACTCGGACCTCAAGGCTGGATCCCACGCCAGTTACCCACAGAACGGATGGCTGGGTGTTCACACACAGGGCTGGGGCTTTTTGACAGCTTCACCAATGACTTAACAGGAAACCTATCAAAGCTGCCAATGACCCACAGTATGGAGGATTCACTCTGGAGGCTGACAAGAGACCCTGACAGAGGCTCCACACAAGATGACTTTCCACAGGGACACATGCAGAGTTCATGTACAAATCATATCCCCAAAGGGTGACAATAGCTGTTCAACTCAGAATGTCTACACATAAGTTCCTCCACACCAGAGGGCCCACAAAAAAGGACATCTCACCCCTTCCCACGAACCAATGACCACGGTGTCAGCCTGCCCTAAGTGTCTCTGTGCACCTGTGAGAGACAGCTCAAGCAGCAGAGCGGTTCAGACAGCACACTGGGTGGAGGATGCTGGGGTGAAAGGGACGGTGGAGTCCTGATGAAAGTCACCTCCAAGTTACAACGTGATCAAGGGATAATAACTTAGGCTGGGAGCCTAAGCGCCACTGAGGAGAGCAACAGAACACGAGAGAGAGAAAAGGAGATGCAGACAGGTTAAAATGAACAGTGCTCGGGCTACAGCATGTGGCTGGTATGAGGAAGGCTCTGGATTCCAACCCCTAGCACCACAGGAAGAACAAAATAGAATAATACAAAAAGGACAAAATCAGCTAAGTCAAGGGTACACAGGACAACACTGTGGTACCCGCTAAAATGCCGACACTGTGGTAAGATGCACTTACACAAATGAGTGTGGACATTAGGCTCATGAGCCCACTGCACTGGAGTGAACTACAGTTGCCAAGCTGGGTCACTTCCAGGTGTAAGATGGATCCTGCTAACAGGGCATCACCAGAGCAGGGACAGAGAGACAGGGAAGAAAGAAGTCAATCATTTTAGCACTGTAGCTGTTAGGAGAGAGCAAAGAGGAAGGAGCCACGGGGCTGTTTATAGGGCAGTGGAAAGGCAGAAGACCCCCTTCCCATGCTGTCCTGCCTGGAGAGCGCAGAGGGGCAAGAAGGAGACAGAAAAGTCTCTGCTTCCTTCAGAAAACAACACAGACCACAGGTAGCCAGTGAGGGGACAGGCTACATCAATAGGCCACCATTTGTCAGGGGAGCTGGTGAAGGGATTCTTGACTGCATAAAGGTGGACCCATAATTCCCTGAGAGGCTCAGCTTCAGAATCACAGGGAAACCTGTTTGAGAAAGCAGTTCTCTGCCTCTGCTCCGTGAGATGGTTTTCCTCAGTTAGTGGGCTGGGGCTCTGGGTGTGTGTGTGTGTGTGTGTGTGTGTGTGTGTATAACTAGCTTTATTGAGAAACACTTTACATCTTGTAAAACTTATCTGTAAAGTGTATATTTCAATGATTTTTGGTGTTTACAACTATCACCATTAACTAATTTCAGAACCTTTCCTCTTACAACCCAAACTAACCCTGCCCTTGTTAGCAGGCACACTCCCATCCACCCCACCCCCAGTGTGATGGTCACTCTTCACTGTTATCTTGACTGGATCAAGAATCACCTAGGAGGACTGGAGAGATGGCTTAGCAGTTAAGGACTTGCCTGAGAAGCCTAAGGACCCAGGTTTGATTCCCAAGATTCCATGTAACCCAGATGTACATGGTGGCACATGTGTCTGGAGTTCATTTGCAGTGGCTAGAGACTCTGGTGCACCTATTCTCTCTCTCTCCCTTCCTCTCTAATAAATAAATAAATAAATAAATAAATAAATAAATAAATAAATAAATACTTTTTTAAAAAATAAAAGAATCACCTAAGACTCCAGGTGATTGCAGGAGACATACTTTTAGGCATGGCTGAAAGGACATTTCTAGAAATTGACCAGGGAAGACCCTCTCTGAAAGCAGGCAGTGCTATCTCATGGGCTGGGGTCTCAGACCGAACAGAGAGAAAACAGCACCCCGCTGAATACTAGCACCTCCTTTCTCTGCTTCCTGGTCTGCTGAGATGTGAGCCTCATCTTCCTGCCACCATGCCCTCCCTCCATGATAGCACCTTCAAACCACAAGCAAAATAGACCTTATTTTTTGTCACGTACTTGTCACAGAGCAATGAGAAAAGTAATATGCCCAGATAACCACAAATCCACCTTTTCCCTCTAGTGATTTATCTAATCTGTACGTCTAGGCATATTTCCAGGCAATCCACAGTCAGGTATTTGGGGGCCGCAAGGCCAGACTCATCCAAGACCTCCTCTGACAGCCTACAGCAAAGGAAAATGTCAACTGAACACCCAAGTAGCAGGTGCTCAGCTTGGTGCTGTATTGTGTACCACTGCCCAAGAACTAGTGAGCGGGAAAGATGGACTGTGCACGGCAGGCTTTGTACAGGTGAGGACAGAGGCAACAAGTGTGATGAGGGGACTGAGGACACAGGTGAGGGTGCACAAGTCCACCACGAGAGAAGGCTGGGAGAAGGTACTGTGCTAGATGCTTCTCACACATTCCCTACAACGTTGCAGCTGGACAGTAATCACCATCCTCCCCAGGTCAGGAGAGACTCAAAGGTATCGTAGGGAATGGCAGAGTGAGGGTTCCAACAGGAGCTGTCTGGCCCCAGGGTCTCTGCTCTTGCCCTCTGCCCTACCCCACAGAGACCAGAGACCTATAAGGAGAGGGGTCCTGGCTCCTTTCACACTGCACATTTGTCCCTCATATAGATGTGCTGAACTGGAACTGAAAGGGGCCTTCAGGGCAAAGCACAAATCCACAGAGGAAGACACTGCTGTCTTTGTGCACCAGAGGAGTGACGACAGGAAATGCTGATGCCGGGTTGCAGTCAAGGTTTCCTAAGCTACTGTGTATGAGCCACGAGCATACTGCCCGTTCATACATGTTGTCTGTTTAGGAAGGGTCTGAATGTCTTCTACGTGCCACGTGCGGAGACACCATTGGGGGGCAAGTCATGGTTCCTGGCATCATGGAATTTATGCTCTGGAAGGGGAGGCAGCCATTTCATTCTAGTGTGACAAAAGGAGGTGCAGTGCAGGGTTGCTATGGCTTTAATGTGTGTCCCTCAAATTTGCATGTTAAAATTTCAGCCTACAGGGTGACAGTATTAAGAGGTGGGGGTCTCCTTGTGAGGTTACTGAGTTGCCATTTTGAGGACACACAGAGGTTAACTGTCTACAATCTACGATCTGGAAGAGAGCCTGACCAGAACCACACCCTGCCAACACCCTGATTTTGGACATCCAGCTTTGGGAACTGTAGGAAATACTCTTGTTATTTACAAAGCCACTCCGTCCAGGGCATTTTGCTATGGCAGCTCAAATGACTGAAACAAGGATGCTGAGCGGCAACAAGCGGTCTTGTGAGATGGGGTGGTCACTTGAGGATGTGACGTCTATGCTGGACTCTCAGGAGTGGGAGCAGCCAGGTGAGGACTCGGTGGGAGAGGAGACATGCCTGTGAAGGAAGGCCACCAATTCCTTGTGGTGGGATTCAGAGCCATCTTGAATGATGTTTCTGAAGGACAGGGTATGGAGGAAGGGGAACTCACAGGGTCATATTAAGTAGGGCACAGAACATGGATCACAGCAACAAGTATGAACTGTATTTATCATGAGGTCATGGGAAGAACACTGAAATGTTTTTGTTGTTGTTGAGATAGGGTCTCATATAACCAAGGCTGGCCTTGAACTCATCCTCCTGCCTCAGGCTCTCACATGCTAGGATTACAAGTGTGTGCACCATCTTGACCAGACTGCTTTAAGACCTGTGACTGGACTACACTGTTTTTTTTTTTTTTTGCAATTGCTCTTTTAGCTGTGGCCACCAAGGCACAACACTTGAAGCAGGGAGGTTGTGAAGATGCAGCTCAGTCACTTATAGGAGGGACGACAGTGGCAAATACACAGGGGACTGAGGGAAAGTAGAAAAGGGGACAGATTCCGAGATGACTTAAGGAAGCATGGAGCTGGGGGGAGAGGATACAAGCAAAGCACAAAGCTAAAAAAGTATGAGCATGTTCTATTTCGCATGACAACTAAAAAATTTAAATAAACAAAAGTTAAAAAAATGGAGCTAGGGTGAGACAGGATGGAAAGGGAAGGGCATAGGAAGGCACAGAGATTCCCAGCTTGGACAACCTGGAGTGTATTGTTGTGGACCACTGAGATGAGAATCCCAAAATGACAACCAGACTTAGAAATCAGAATCATGAGTTGATTCTTCTTTTTCAATATTTTATTTATTTACTTATTAAGAGAGAAAGAGGGAAGAAGGGACGGAGGGAATATGAATGGGTACTCCAGGGCCTCCAGCCACTGCAAACCCACTCCAGACACATACACCACCTTGTGCATCTGGCTTACGTGGGTCCTGGGGAATCGAACCAGGGTCCTTTGGCTTTGCAGACAAGCGCCTTACCCACTAAGCCATCTCTCCGGCCCATGAGTCGATTCTTAGGGTCACAGAATTCCCTAAGTTTTTGCCTTCTGAAGAATTCCCATCAAAGACACCTCAAGCTATTCAAGAAATTCTACCAAAGGGCTGGAGGTGTAGCAGACACGTGCGAGGTCCTGGGCCTCATCCCCGACGCCATAACAGAGGCAAAGAAGCCCCCTACGAGAGGGTCCCTCGTCCTGCAGCCCGGACTGTCCGCGGTCTCTAGTCCGGGAGGGGCTAGCCCAGGTCTGGGTGTCCTTCCCGGGTTACCTCGAGCTCCGGGTAGCTGAGCACCACCAGGGAGGCGCAGGCGCGGGCACCGTCGCCTGGCACGAAGGACACGTCCACGCCCCCGACCCTCTGCAGCCCCGAGAAGGCGGGGTCGCGCTGCCACGCCTCCGTGTCCCGGGCCCGCACGCGCGCCCTCAGCCGGGCCTGCTCCCTGCGGGAGGACGCGGACGTGAGCCGGGCACCCCACTGCTCCTCCTCCGCCTCCCCCGCCATCCCGCCCGCGCGCCGGCCGGACCCGCGGGGCCGGAAGTGGGCGCCGCACCTTCCGGGAGCTCGCGGCCTGCGCCGGAAGTATGGCCGAGCCGGGGCACTGGCCCCGCCGGCCGTCTTGAAGGGTCCTAGGAGAGGCGCGTAGTCCCCGGCCCTCGGCTCCCGCACGTCCCTTCACCCCGTTATACCGTGTCCAGAGTGAAAGGGTTTCTTCCGACGGCCGCTCCGCAGACTCCTGAGCCATGCTTCGGCGCCGGCGCTCTCTCGACGTCACTTCCGGCGCGCCGTGAAGGCGTCGCCTGGGCCGCCGCTGCCGCTGGGGCCGCCAGGGGTCGCTGTCGCCGCCGGGCTTGCCGCGGGACCTAGACGGCAGGTGGCTTATTGGAGAAAGCTTTTGTCATGTATTATTTTATTTATTTATTTAATTTTATTTTTCTTATTTTATTTTGGTTTTCCGAGGTAGGGTCTCGCTCTAGCCCAAGCTGACCTAGAATTCACTGTGTAGTCTCAGGGTGGCCTGGAACTCACGGCGATCCTCCTACCTCCGCCTCCCCAGAGCTGGGGTTAAAGGCATGCGCCACCACGAGTCTTGATTTAAGAGACCTGAAGTTTGAGTCGGGGCAGAGGGGTCCAGGTTCCGAGGTGAGAATGAGGAGGGCGCTTGCAAAGCAGTCAGTGAGGCTGAAGTGCCAGCGTCTGACCCCTGGCTTACGATCTGTCAGAGTTCAGAAAAGTATGCGCCTAATGTTGGATTTCAGGATTGTCCAGGGTAACGTGAGGAATACGCGAGGGAAAGAAGGGCAGCTTCAACAGCACAGGTTGTTCATTATTGGAGCAAAGAAGTTACAAGGGAGGGCAGCTCTCCAGGGATGGAACTGCTGTTTGAGTGTGGGGGACTGGAGCCTTTAAAGAGCCAAGGATAGGGGTAGGGTTAAAAGAATTTTGGTTGTTTCTTTTGTTTACTAATCGCCAGCTGAGAAAGGAACAGGGACGTTGCCCTGGTGGCCTGATAGCTCTTGAAGTCCCATCTGGCCTATCTTTGAGTTTGCTTTGTAACAGATGTCCCTTATCATGCTATGGGTCCAGGAAAGTTTTATGGTCCACCAAGGTCAATTAGCCCTTCACCTAAGTCATATAGTATATTATAGATATATACATATAATATACTATATGTGTGTATGTAAGTGTATGTATGTATATGTATATATGTATATATGTATATATATGTGTGTATATATATATATATATATATATATATATATATACATACACATACACACACACACACACACACACACACACATTTCAAGAAGAAACCACAAAACCCTGGATTAGACCAGACTAGAAGTTGAGGTTTGGGAAAGACTCCCTGTTTACTGATCATTGACAAGGCCTTGAAAGCTTGGCAAGTTTTCAGTTGGGAGAGTTGTAACGGGAAATTGGGGTTCTGGGGTGCTTCCTGGAACCCCAAGCCCTGAGTTCATATATGCAAACTAACCAAAGAATTGGCAATTCCAGATTCAAGAAAATGTTTTTTAAAATACCATACCATATTTTATTCAGATTTTATAAAGGAGTGTGGAAAGGGGAAGGCTGGGAGATAAGGGGAGATAAAGTGGGGAGAAGAGAAGTACACCACTTGGAGCCCAAAAGCCCTTATGGGCCACGTGGAGCCCAGGAGTCCATGTGACCAGATAGGATCTGTGGGAAAAAAAAGGTGGAAAGAAAAAGAGAAAAGTTCAAAGAACTCCTGCCACGTGGGTATCTGGAAAGGATAAAGAAGCCATGCAGGTTCAGAAAGTGCAGAAAAGTGGTGGCACACACCTTTAATTCCAGCACTTGGGAGCCAGAGGTGGGAGGATTGCTTTGAGTTCGAGGCTACCCTGATACTACATAGTGAATTCCAGGTCAGCGTGGGCTGAGTGAGACCCCACCTTGGGAAAAAAAAAGAGCAGAATGCACTTTCAATAGTGGTCATTACTTGATTGGTATTCAGCTCAGGGCCTGGAGTTCTGACTGCTCCTGAATGCCTCTCCCCAGGCCCAGCTGATTCATGCTGACATTCAGTACTTGACCTACCTGTTGGGTAGCTATTCCCCCCAAGTGAAACAGTCTCCTGGAGGGAGGCTCATAAGACTGTGGGCATTGGAGAAACTGACAAGGCTCAGTGTGGTGGTTTGATTTAGATGTCCCCCATAAACTTAGGGGTTCTGAATGCTAGGTTCCCAGCTGATGGAGATTTGGAAATTAACACCTCCTGGAGGCAGTGTATTGTTGGGGGCAGGCTTATGGGTATTATAGCCAGTTTTCCCTTGCCAGTGTTTGGCACATTCTCCTTTTGCTATGGTCCACCTTATGTTGGCCAGGGGTGATGTCCACCCTCTGCTCATGCCATCGTTTCCCCCTGCCATCATGGAGCTTCCGTTCGAGTCTGTAAGCCAAAATAAACCCTTTTTCCTCCCACAATCTGCTGTTGATCAGATGACTTCTGCCAGCAATGTGAACCTGACTGCGACACTCAGTAATCCAAGACTTACGAGGATCTTCTCCAAGGTGGGGCTGCCTGTCAATTGAGCAGGGAGTCCTAGGGATGCAGCTTTCCCAACTCACCACTCAAGCTTGTGGAACCTTTTGGTGACGCAGCTGCCTCTGAGTCACCCATGCTCCCACAACCCCAGCAAACTCATTGTTCACTAAGCTAGCCTGGGTGGACTCAAGTCTCCTTAGAAAGTTACACAACAGTACCACGTCACTGTTTGCATTTTACACAGTAGTGCACACGGATATACCTAGACTTGGGTAACCTGGCTTGATCCTGTGAGCAGAAGGTTTCTTCACAGTGACTGCTAATCACTGGGAGCTTGTGCTTCTGTTGGAACTGTGCGACACATGTAGGAATAGTGGACCAAGTCATAGCTATCTCAGTCAACACGGCAATGTCTCATGACTGTCTAGGGACGTATGTAATTTGACCATTTCTCTTTTGCTGTCTTCTTATTACTAAGGGGTCTCTCATCCCAAGCCCAATTCGCCAACAATCAGCTCTCATCCCTATTCACTGGAGGCCCATGCTTGGCTATTTTCAGTAAGATCCCTTTGGCAGAGGGCTTCCTCTGAGACTAAGGATATAGCAGCAGTGCTGACTTCACTGTAGACAAGCATTCTGCTGTCCTTTTATCCCAAGGAAATATTTGTCGTAACCAGAGCAAAGGCTTTTTTTGTTCTGAACCCTCCAGGCACAGATACTACTGTACCAAAAACTGACATCATTTCTAAAAGCTCAGCTGAGGTCTACATGCTGTAAATAGAAGCCATGCCCCCCAAAGAAGGATCCTTTAGCAGCAAAGCTCAAGTTTATTAAAACAGGTAATAATATAATGCAATTTACTTTTGCCTGTGTTAGGCCAGTGTATTTCTGTTCAAACAAGGTAAGGCTGCATAGACAGTTAAGGGTTTCAAAGCATAACATACAAAATGAAACATTAATTAAAAAATTCTTCATGACAGAAAAAAATTCCCAGCCCAAGGGAGGAGAGGGGGATTCACAGTGAGATACTGTGGGTCTGAGCTGCCCCTGACAGCCAGGGTGAGCAACCCCCAGCTCTGAGGTATCACAGGAGTTCTAAGGCAAGTTGGACAGCCAGCAAGCCCAGTCCCCACCTGTACCGTACAGTCAGTAGGCAACCTAGGGTCCAGACATCTGGGGACAGGGGTCACTCAGCATTGTCTGGCATAAATGCGAGTGCACGTTGTAAAGAGTTACCTCTGGGGTCTAGTCAGGTGCTGTGAGGAGAGTGTCAGAGCAGAGGGCAGTTCCTGCTGTATCTCCTGCTGCTGGTGCCATGTCCTGGCTGTGCTTGTGACTGCTCTTCTCCATCTTTGTAGCTCAAAAGGACTTGGGCCCAAGAGTTCAAGTTGATTGAATTCCTAGCTGAGAATGTACGTGATGGACATAGCCTCCAACCTGTAAACACTGGCTGCCTTGATGTCATTGCAAATGGGAGCTGTCAGGAACAGGATTAGTCCAGGGGGGTCAGGGGCCTCAAAATAGACTTTAACAAAAAGGGAGAAAAGCAGCGTGAGATCAGGGTGAGCTCTTTCCCTTCCTCTGATCGGTTTTGCCTCAAGTCTCAACCTTGGCTGAGACCCGGGAAAGGGTCAGGTACTCGTACTTAGGGGAGCTGACATTACACTGTGACTACACACGTTTATTGGACACTTCAGAAACTCTCCCCAGCACCTCCACAGACACGTTTGGTTGAAGTCTACATAAACAAATTGTCAGACTCTCAGGAATAGGAGATGTGGAAGGGGTTCTGGCCAACAACCCACTCCTCTCACTTTCTTGTGTTTGCAGTGCTGGGGGGAGAACCCAAGACTTTGCAATCCAGGCAGGTGGTCTACCGTGCACCTACACCCCTGACTCCTAGTCTAGGGTTCTCAGCATTTGGCTTTGACCTTTGGAACTTGGCAGTGACTCATTATGGGGTCTGTATCAGCTTTGGTTCATGTGGCCTTAAGACATGTACAGAGTTGTCGACAATAAAAAAAATTGAAAAAGACATGTACAGGCACCCTTAGCTTCCTTGTGTTAGTGTGGCACCTTTTCATAGCTTGGAAACTAAGAAATATTTGTATAGGACTCAGTTAAGGGACTAGTAAAAAGAAGAAAATCAGATTCTTTACTGGGCGTGTAGAATAGAATAGAAAAGAAAAATAATTATCACTAGCCTTGTGTTTTCCCTGGTGACTATAAAGGACCAGGCTCAAGGCTGGCCGTCTCAAGAAGGGAGGAGTGTATGTGCCCATCACTCCCCTTTTTGTTTCTCTTGGAATGCACAGGAGGTGGTTGATTTCCAGTTTCTGTCATCTGTGAAAAAGCTTCACTCTCAAAAGGACATCAGATTTTACAGAGCACGCGGACTCTGAATTCAGTGCTGCATCCATGCTTTTCCTTCTGGGCATGCACGAAGGACACAGCCCATACCGGGAGCTTTGCAGCACTGGGAGCTATGCAGGGAGACTGGAAGACTCGACTTCTCTGTCGTGTCGTGTTGTGTTGTGTCTGAGGGCTGAGCTGCTCTACCTCGCTTGCCGCTCCTGTTTCCGTGTGGCAGCCGCTTCCCACACTGTGATGCAGCTAGACATCAGTATCTCTTTTGGGAACTGGGATTCCACTTCGAGAAGGACATCGCTCTCTTTAGTCTCCATGTAACTTACCAGAGTGTCCCTGAGGCTGTGAAACCAAGAAACAGTAACATTAGGGTCCAGTCAGTGGTCACACATCCTGGTCATCAGCAGGACCAAGGTGCTCACTAGGACCAGACATATGGAGTGTCCACTTAGGTCAGCAAAGGCTGAGTTCCTGAACTGGGCTCGAAGCCTGGGCCCACAGTGGCTCCTGGTAGAAGGAGCCTTCTCTACAAAGCCCAGCTAGTGGCTGCAGACACTATGGTTTGTGGGGCTGTGTGGACAGAAGAAGCTTTGCAGTTATATTACAGATTCTTCAGGAAGGGATGGGATGAGTTCAGGACAGTGAATATATATATATATATATATATATATACACACACACACACATATACATACATACATACATACATACATACATATGCACCATATAGCGTACTGGAAGAAAAGAGCCACTCTAAAATGGATTGGTGAGGAAAACAAGTTCGATGAGAGAAACTAAAGCAGCTGAGCAAGGTGATGCACACCTGGAATCCCAGCACTTGGAAGGCAGAGGCAGGATTGTGAGTTGTAAGCCAGCTGAGGCTACATAATAAGATCCTGCCACAAAATAGAGTGTGAGGTTTAGTTCCCACAGCACACTACACAGGAAACTGGCCAACAAAACGAATACTTCACAGAACTATGGCAGAAAGAGGAATATTGTATAACCTGGGGTAATAAGGAAGATCCTCACCAGTGTAGAGGTTTTATAGAAAGATCCTGTCAGATCTGACTTCCTAAAATTAAAGCCTGAGAGCATTTGTAACACATAGATAAAACATTTGTTTCTGTTTGATATAAAGGGCTCTTATAGACACTAAAAAAGAGAGAAACTGCCTCAAAGAAAATAACCAGAAGCTATCAAAAGGCGGTTGAGGGCTGGAAAGATGGCTTAATGGTTAAGGTGCTTGCCTCCGAAGCCTAAGGATCCAGGTTCAATTCCCCAGTACCCACATAAGCCAGATACACAGGGTGGCACATGCATCTGGAATTTGTTTGCAGCGGCTAGAGGTCCTGGTGTACCCATTCTCTGTATTTGCCCTTTTCTCTTTCTTTCTCAAATAATTAAAAATATATTTAAAAAATACTTTATTTACTTGAGAGAGAGAAAGAAACAGAGAATCAGTCATTGCAAACAAACCCCAGACACATGCACTACCTTGTGCATCTGGCTTAAGTGGGTACTGGGGAATAGAACCTGAGTCGATTAAGGCAAGTGCCTTAATTGCCAAGCCATCTCTCCAGCCCTAAAAAAAAAAAAAAAAAAAGGTAGTTGAGGGCTGGAGAGATGGTTTAGTGGTTAAGGCACTTGCCTGTGAAGCCTAAGGACCCATGTTCGACTCTCCAGATCCCACAAAGGCCAGATGCACAAAGGTGAGGCAAACACAAGGTCACACTTGCTCACTAGGTGGTGAAAACATCTGGAGTTCAATTGCAGTGGCTGAGGCCCTGGCATGCCAATTCTCTCTCCATCGCTCTCTCTTAAATTAAAAACAAAAACCAACCAACCAAACAAAAAATCCTGGCAGTTGATAAGATGACAGGCATGGCTGATGAAGTAAAACCACCAGACTGCACAGTAAGTGGGACACAGGAAAGAAGGAGATGCTGGCTTTTGTCCATTTGATTAGCACAGATGGAAAAGATTAATAGTGAGTGTCTGCCTACAGCCTTTACACACTGGTGTAGCTTTTATATATCAACAGCGAGTCCACTTGTTGTAAGAAGAAGAGGAGATTAAAAACCAAAGACATCAGTCTGAGGTAGAGTAGAAATGGAAAATCAGCAGGAAAAGGGTCCTTCCAAGGCAGGTCCCAGGACGTCAGGACATTCTGCAGCCTCTGCCCTGCCAGCAGCTCTGCAAGGCCATACCTCCACTTGGGGTTGAAGCTGTCCTGGGGCTGGGGTCTCCTGAGTTTCAGCACAATCATTTCATGGAGCTCCAGGAGGAAAGCGTCTAGACCTGCCTGATTCAGGAATGTGTTCAGGAGCTTGGTATGCTGTGAGCTGAGGGCTTCCTTGTAGTCCCTACCGACTTCCCGAAATGGCTCCTGGAATGAAGACGAGCAAGCAGGGCATGAAGACCTGCAGGAGGGTGCAGCTCCCTCCACTGGGGGGTCGGGGAGGAAAGCAGACACCAGACTCACTTTCTTCAGTCGCAGCAGCTGTTCAGACTTGTGTGCAGATAGGAACTGCCAGAGGGCAATGGTGTGTCTTAACTGACACCTCTTGAAGGCCTGAAAGAGGAACCGAACTCCAAGTTGTCGGCAGAGGTCCCACGCCCGGCACCCATGTACATGGAGGAATCTGAGTGCTATTGCGTGGGCACACTCCCCCACTTCTGCCTTGAGCATATTCCATTTCCCTAGCGATGAGGGCCCATCCGCTTCGACTGCTCTGCTTGCAAATACTTGATAATCTCCCCTCCCTGCAGCAGTTCAGGCATCCATGACACCTCACAATGCATGCATGGGTCTGCAGTGTCCTGTCACATGTGGTGGGCCCTGCCTAATGGTCAGCACCGTCTATGTATCTGTCTCTGATGTTCCAGGCTTGCTCACCTTGTGGACTGACTGGCTGGGTGAGAAATGCTTTTGACACCTCTTTTCTGGGGTGCCCGTATGCTGCTCCCTGCATGATAGCATTCTGGTAGGAAGCAGGGGACTCTTATGAGGGTGATGCTAACTTCCCATTCAAAGCTTTCCAACAGGCACCACCTTACTTGTTTGTTTTGTTTTTGTGAGACATGGCATTGCTAACTTGCCCAGTATGGCTTTGAACTCATTCTATATTCTATTTGAACTCAAGCTGGCCTGGAACTAGGACCCACCTTTAAAACCAGAGTTGTCTGGTCACCCATCTGCAGGACATCTTGGATGTACGCATTCAGTTCCATGCTGGGATCCCCACCAGCTGTGCTCAAGAAGCCCAGGGTGACTTCTATGAGAGACAGGGCCTCGCAGGCGTCACTGAAGGATTGCAGCTGTCCGCTGATGGCATTCACTACGGAGTTGGGGAGCGGGTTCTGGGAATCCAAAAACAGGTCGGGGGCCATAGTTGGCTCCTTGTTTCTTACTGCCTGAGAAGAGCTTAGCTTCGTCACTGCCCAGCCACAGGTGGGACGAACTGGCCACTAACCACCACAACCAGTTGACACTTGGTGCTAAGTGTAGGCAGCATTCCAGTCTCAACATTAATGGACACAAATTCACTGAATTATCAAAACAAGCCTGTGAGGGGTTTGGGGAGCTGGCTCCGGGTAAAGTGCATGCTGGGAAGCAGAAAGACCTGGGTCTGGATGGCCAGCACCCATGTGATCCTAGGTGGACGAGGCAGCTTGCCAGTATATAATCTCAGTGCTTGGAGGCGGAGACGGAAGGCCCTGGGTGAGCTGGCTGGCTAGAGCAGGGGGCAAACGCTAGATACACGTGAGAGGCCCAATTCCAGCATGGATTGAGGAAGACACCCAGTGTCAAGCTCTGGCCTCCATACATGTGCACCTGGGCAGCTACACACATCAAACACAAACAACAAGAAGAACAATAAAAAAGTTCTGGGCTGGGAAGATGCTCAGCATTAAAGGCACTTGCTTACAAAAAAAAAAATCCCGTGAGGATATGGAGAGACACAGCTCTTCACCCCCGCCCCAAGAGCGCTGATAAGAAAACAGGAGTAAGCAAGCCGTCTGGACCGTTCACTTCAGTGTACGTGGGTGTGACTTGATTCTAAGAAATCAGCCCCACGAGGTGTCAGTGTGTTTAAACTCAAGAAGGAAAACCACTGTTCTGCTTGCTTCTCTGCACAGAGTCCTGGGCTCTTAGGAGCCCCGAGGGTTCTTAGAGAGTCACCAAAACTCCTGTGCAGAGTCCAGTGTCCTGAGCAGACACTGGGAAGAAGCTGGGGCTGTCAGTGGATGGAGGTGTCCAGTAAATGACAAGGGCAGTCGTGAGTACCTGCTCCATTTTGCTCCTGATGTCCGTGAAGAGGTGCTCATAGTTCCAGTCATGTCTGTATACCAGCGTGGGTATTCCCTAAAGTGATAAAGGAAAGAGTCTTGCAAATGCAATCCATGGGACGTTTTCATTTGATGGCAGGTCCACGCTTCAGCAATAACCCAACAGGACTCAGCTAGTTGGGACATTTGTGGTATAAGCAGGCCATTGTGTGTGTGTGTGTGTGTGTGTGTGCATGCGCGCGTGCGTAGGAACGGGGGCAACATGGTAGGGTTCCTCAGTAGTGATATTAACTATAGTAGAAAACGTAATCAAATGAGTCCACTAAGATGTGCGGTTTCCTGTGGGGACCTGAGGTGCAGGCAGCAGTGTGGAAGTGCTTAGGGGTGTTTCCCAGCCAGCAGGCTGCTGGGAAGGTGCTGTGGAGGCTTTGGATGGGAAGGAGACAACACGGATGAGACTGTGGCACAGGTCACTCTGGTCCCCTTCCCTCAAAAGACACAAAGGGAAACCGGGCGTGGTGGCGCACGCCTTTAATCCCAGCACTTGGGAGGCAGAGGTAGGAGGATCGCTAAGAGTTCGAGGCCACCCTGAGAGTACATAGTTAATTCCAAGTCAGCCTGAACTAGAGTGAGACCCTACCTCAAAAAACCAAAAAATAAAAATAAAACACACAAAGGGATCCTTTCTAATGACAGACACAGCCAGTGCATGTTTGGCAGGGGGCTCCCCCACCTTGATGGTCAGCCTGGGCTTGCCCTGGAGGAAGCGGCCGCTGATCTGCCGCTGGATCTTCTCAAGGTCAAACTCCTGCGAGGTCTCCCCACCCTGCTGCACTTGGTACTGGCAGTTGGAGAGAATCAGTGGAGTCAGGTCCTGCTCTACTTCGTAGCTGATGACGTGCAGGTCGGTCACCTCCGAGGCATCTACAGAATAGCTGAGAGACACAAGACTCATGCGTGACGTCAGGGGCAGGACCATGGGGCCTTGGGTTTTAGGGTGCATGGGGCCCACCCCTATTTCAACCCTCGGTGGTGTAAGCAGGTGCCCTTGTGGGGCTCTGCAGAAGGAGGATCTGCCAGGTCAGGAGCTGGCACTGGAAGGGGCCTGGAGGCCCGGGGCTGGCCAACCACTGTGCTCTGCTGGCTTGTGCATGTACCTGTTGTCTTCCTTGAAGAACTTTTCCACCGTGTAGACCATTTCATTGTGTAGGCTTATCAAGTAGCTGACCAAAGCAGTCGAGCAGAGGCCCAGCCCCCGTCGACGTGGTAGGATGACCTCGAAGTCAGTGTCCAGATCCAGATCAGAGCGGCAGTAATCCTTAGGTAGCTTGATCTCACCTGGAAATGCAGGATTATTCCTGAGCAGAAGGGTCATCCGCCCCATTCTGCTTCAGTCACAGCACTGCGGGAGGGGAAGAGGAGGCACCAAGCCACGGCCCCATCTGCTGAATTCAGAATGAGAGCCAGGCTCATGGGCTTCCTCCGACCTCAGGTATGCTAACAAGTTTCCAGCGAGCTCTCAACTCCTTCTTGAGTCCCTATGTGCTGATTCAGGGAGACTGCGGAGCAGTGGGTGCACATCCTACAACTCTGCTGGAGGGCAGAGGGACACCTACCACTGGTCTCCAGCGATCGCCTCAGTGCGTTCCATGTAGACAGGAAGACAGTGATCCGGTCAAAAAATAACTGCTTCAGGCCAGCTGTTGGACAAAGCACTTGGTATGAATCCATTGAGCACAGTAACGAGTCCTAGGTGGGACCAGTTCTGTGCCTTCCTGCTTGGAGTAGCACCCACAGGATCCTTTCCCCTCACACTGAAAGCTTAGGACACAGAGACCTGTTACTGAGCACACAGCCCCACCAGCAGCCCTCTTTCCTTAGGGTGGTCTTGAAGCTGTGACCATCATCCCTCCACCATCAGACTGCTAGGATGACAGGCATTTGACACTACGCCCAGCACGTTGTGGTGCTGGTGACTGAACCTGGGGCTTCGTACACACTAGGAAGGCACTCTGCCCAGTGAGCTACATCCCAAGCCCCAGCCAGCAATCCTGTTGGACCAGCTGTGTAACACAAAAGGCGCTGGAGCTGAGGAAGAGTCATACCTGAACTGTGACTGTTAATAAAGCCTCTGATGGAATGGTATTCCACGTCTGAAACATTCTGGAATCTTTTCACTAGATCCCTTTGCAGAGCCAAAATCTCGGGCAGGAATTTCACCAGCCTCAGTTCTGCTTCCTGGAGATGGGAAGACAGGTCAGTATCAATTCCTCCATGCACCTAAGAGGTGCTGTTGGGCGTGTAAACGTCAGGGCTGCCCAGGGACAAGAAGTGGCGCTTTCATCTGGTCAAGGCGCTGCTTTACAGGGCACCTTCTTAAGCACCTATGGCTGGCTCACAGTGTTAGTCCACGTTCCCTGCCCTCGGGATGGGGTACAAACAGTTCAGAGCTCTGCCCTCCTAAGGTCAGGCCTATGCACCAAATCCAGTGGAAGAGAGCTGCCTTGAAGACTGGAACCTGTCTCCCACCCTATACAAAGATCGATTCAAGATGGACCAAAAATTCTACATGAAGACCTGAAACTCAGAAACTATGAGAAGAACATGCTTGGATAAGCTGATTTTCTCACAGGATCTCAAAAGCAAACTTGACAAATGGGATTCTATCAAAGTGAAAGTCTTTGCAAAGTAAACAGTCAACAGACTGGAAGAAAAGGCTTGCCAGTTACTCATCTGACAAAGGGATAATAGCCAGAACAGCAAAGAACTCAAACATTTAATTAAGAAAAAACCCACAAGAAATCCAATTAAAAATGGCAAATTAAGCTGGGCGTGGTGGTGCATTTCTTTAATCCCAGCACTCAGGAGGCAGAGGTAGGCAGATCACCATGAGTTTGAGGTCACCCTGAGACTACATAGTGAATTCCAGGTCAGCCTGGGCCAGAGTGAGACCCTACCTTGAACCCCCCCCCCCAAAAAAAAGCAAATTTAATGACTCTATAGACTTCTCAAAAGAAATGCAAATAGTACTGAGGTGTGAGTGGTTAAGCAGCACTCGGGAGGCAGAGGCAGGAGAGCACCAGGAGTTCAAGGCCATCCTGAGACTACATATTGAATTCCAGGTCAGCCTGGGCTAGAGTGAAACCATACCTTGAAAAATAAAATACAAAACCAAACAAACAAAAAACCAAAAAAGAAGAAATGCAAATAGCCAGAAGATACATGGAAATGCTCAGTCCCTTCAGCCACCAGGGAAAGGCCCTCAGAGCTTGGGTGGAATCCCACCTCACCCCAGTCAGTCAGAGCTTCGCTGGAATCCTACCTCACCCCAGTCAGTCAGAACACTACTAAATAAACCAGTGCTGGTCTCCTGCCACCACCATTCTCTTAGAGCCACAGCATGGACTGCTACGTTCTGTCTGTAGGAATTTTTGTTCTGAACAAGAACTTGAGGCTCCTGGTCCCATGGAATATCTGCACAGAAAAGACACTAAGTCAGACGTACCTTCTGGAGGAACTGCCAGAGGACAGGCACAGTTTCTTGGCCGTTTTTCTGCTCCACGATGTGCTGGAGGTACTCTACTGTGATCTTCTTTCTGCAGCTCCAAATCTTTGAGCAGTGGATCACGCTTTTCTGGGGCAGGTGGGGCAGAAAGGCTGCCGGATCCCCATATATGATTTTGGCCACAGGGTTGGAGCTGATGCGCTCATCTTGGCTGATGAGAGCATTTATTTCTGGAAGGGTCTTTTCGAGATGCTGGAGAAGAAAATGATACAGAATTTTGGGAGTGAGACATTGCCACGCACAGGTTAGGACACCCAGTGGCCCTTCCAGTGGCTCAGACAGACCACCCTGCTCGTCCCATCACCAGCTGCTGCTGGCTTCTTATAACTCCTGTGATCCTTGCTCTGAAAAGAGGCTCAGAGCCCTGCACTTCATTCCTCTCCTTTCATCTGGCTTAGGCTCAACAATGTTCTTTTTTTAAAATTATTTTTATTTATTTATTTCACAGAGAAGGAGGGGGGGGAGAGAATGGGCATGCCAGGGCCTCCAGCTACTGCAAACAAACTCCTGATGCATGTGCCTCCTTGTGCATCTGGCTAACTGGGTCCTGGGGAATCGAACCAGGGTCCTTTGGCTTTGCAGTCAAATGCCTTAACTGCTAAGCCAGCCCTCCAGCCCTCAATAATGTTCTTGATGAAAACAGGAGTCACCACCAATCCATGACATACATTTCTGATGGGTCTCTAGATGATATTTCATTTCTCTGACTCTTTTTTAAAAAATTTACTTATTTGCAAGCAAAGAGAGATAGAGAGAAGAGAGACAGATAGAGAGAATGGGCATGCTGGGGCCGCCAGCCACTGCAAATGAACTCTGGATGCATGCACCACTTTGTGCATCTGGCTTTACATGGGTCCTGGGGAATTGAACTCAGGTCATTAGGCTTTGCAGCCAAGTGCCTTAACTGCTGAGCCATCTCTCCAGCCCTCATTTCTCTGACTCTTATCCTCACATCCTGTTGTATAAAGTGATGGCTGCCCTATGTAGGGTTAGAGTACTGAAATCTGAGCCAGTCAACGGCTGCTGCGGAGCCTCCCCGTGGATGGTGGGTCTAAGGCTCCCCGCAGATGCATGGAGGACATCACCGTAGACGGAGGCCGTAAGCAGCCATTACTACTCACCCTCAGTTCAGATGAAAGAAGAGCATCCACGTGTTTCTCCCACTCGTTTCGCTGTCCTTTGGTTGACAATTCTGCATTAAAATTTAACGCTCCTACAAAGAAGACCAAAACGTGGGGGTTGTCCAAAGAACTAGCCAAAGCAGCTTATATACTAAATTTAAAGTAACAGCAAGTGCCCCTCGTGAGGGAGACACCCTCCTAAGATGGTAAAAAACCCCTGCTGCCACCACCCACCCAGCCTCAAAAAATCCCTCTGACCCCTGTCATTCTCAGAAGGAAGCCATTTTGGACAAAATTACTAAGAGCAGAGCTCAGAAGTCCAGGGGCACAGTGACAGTGGCCAGCACCACCGTCAGCCACCTCATCGGCTGTCCCTGGGCTGCAGGCAGAGCAAGCAGGACCTGTGGAGGGGACATGGAGAGCGGGGTGGCGGCTTGCTTCTGGGACTCCTTCGTTTGTGTGAAATCACACCAGAACGAGAGGCTTTCTAGAAAACCAGTTTAGGTTAAATGGAAAAGGTATGGTAACACGACTGGTGACGGAAGCCTCTGGAGGGGCGCATTCTCTGGACAGCACTTTCTATTGTTGTTGTTATTGTTTGTTATCACACCGATCGTTTAAGAAGATACGTACAGAGCTCAGGTGTAGACCAGAGGTAGCGTTTGCCTGGCATGTGCAAGGTCCTTGGTTCAATCCCCAGCACCACCAAAAACAAAACGGCTGTTTTGTTTTCTTTTTTGCATGTGGTATGTGTGGGGTGTACGTGCATGCGCTTGTGTTTGTATCTGTGTGGGCATGCGTGTGTGCATGCATGTTCACATGTGTATGTGCGTGCGTGTGTGCGGGGGGAGGCCAGTGGGTGATGTCAGGAGTGTCTTCCTCAGTTGTCAGCCTTCTTTACTGAGATGGAATCTCTCACTTGATGGACAGTTTGCTGACGGCCGGTCTAGCCAGTCACTTTGCCCCGAGGATCCCCTGTCTTGGCTTCCCAAGTGCTGGGATTATAGGCGGCCACCACACCCACTGGCATTTTCATGGGTGCAGGGAGTTAGAACTCAGATCCCCACGCTTGTGGGCAAGTGCTTTGCCAACTGAGCCATCTCCCCAGCCCACCAAAAAGAGTTTTACAGTTAACTAAAATCACACTTAATACCATCTATTCAGTGATATTTTCTAACTCACCTTGTAGACCTCTTTCTGTATAGATTTAAATGCTTAGAACTGAGAAGCGGGCTCAATGAGCACCATGTTTGGTAGCTTTTGTTCATGTGACCAGCTGTGTACAGGGCAGCATTAGGTCAGTTTTCACTACGATACTTTTTGGGCATTCGTGGCAGCACTGTTGGTCTGTGCACAACTGTGGTGGTTTTAGGACAGCAGAATGGGACAGTGACTGACTCCTACTGTGCTGGATGCCCAGCGCCTGCTTTGGCTGACACGGGCTTTCAGCACAGTAGGTCCACGGCTCTGTGCAAACATTCTCAAAGCGCTCGGATTACAGACTACCACTTCTGGCTCAAGGTCATGGTTCTCACTCACTAGGGAGTCCAGTCCATCCCAGTCCTCATCCCTTTTCTTACTCTGGTTAGGGGCGGGCTCTTGCTCTCTGAGAAGCCTTCGCAGGATGAGGTGCACCACATGGATGGTCTCATCAGCGCTCCTGCCCAGAATTGTGGTGAGCTGCTCCAGGTCTCTGTGGACGTGCCCCTGCAGGAACCCCTGTGGGTCCTGCACTGGAGGCTTAATGATGTTTATCAGGTCCTGGGGGAGGGGGGGATGCCAAGAACACAATACTGTTAGGAGATTGCGTGTGCAGAGTGGGTGGTGAGCCGAGGAGTGAGCTACAAGCATCGAGTCAGAGCCTGGCTTCAGAAGCGTAGCCAAGGGGTGAGCTAGGCGTGGGGAGATCCATGGGGGAGATCGGCTGCCGACAGATGGGAGGAACCCTGTACTTTTTGCCCTCCTGGCTAGTGTTAGCTTGAAGTTGACAAATGTGCTTTGTTTCCTTCGCTAGAGTTCAATGCAGACATGGGGGCTTAGGATCCCACCAGCCTCTCCACGCCCAGGTGTGTACTGAGGACGCAGTTCTACCCTGAAAGTGGGCTTTGCAGTCTGATCTGTACACCTTGCATACTGAGATGCCACCTGGTCCCTTTTAAACACATACAAGTACATGGTGTCTATTCAAAAAAATGAAGGGCTTGTCGGTAAAGTGCTTGCCTTGCAAGCATGAGGGCCTGTGTTCAGTCCCCAGGACCCCCTAAAAAAGCTGGATGTGATGGTGTGTTGTGATCTCAGTGCTGGGAGGGGCATCCCTGGGGCTTACTGGGTGGACAGGCTGGCCTGCCTAGTGAGCTCTAAGCCACTGAGAGACCCTGTCTCCGAGAAGGTGGGTGGTACCTGAGGAGGAACAACATCTGAGGTTGACCTGTGGCTCCATGCTCGTGCACGTCATGTACCTCCAACCCCCCACCCCCCACTCAAATGCACAAAGAAAAACATGGGCTAAGGGTGTAGCTTAGTGACAGCTCTTGTGTAGCATTTGTTAGTCCCTGTGTTCAATCCAGAGCATCACAAAATTTAAAAAAAAATCAGTTGGATTTTTGATAATATGAATACAACAACTTGGTATCCATTAAAAAGAAAAAAAAATGGAGGGTTGGGAGGTGGCTCAGTCGGTAAAGTGCTTGCCTTGTAAGCATGAAGGCCTGCATTCAATCCCCAGGACCCACATGAAAAACTGGATTAAAAGAGCTGAATTCTGCCCCATGCCATAGTGGGAAAGTTAGGCAGTGTCAAGTTTTTACTTCCTGGTGGGTCAGGCATGAACAGCACACCCAGAACTCCCAGGCTGTGGCGAGGATGCTTCTGACAAAAGACTGGGGAACCACAGCGGGTTCTTCTCTGGCAGCTCAGGACAGCTGGGGTAGCGTTAAGCATACCTGGGGGCTTTGGGTGGCACCCAGAAGCATAGCCAAATGAGTGAGTAGCCGAGTAAGAATGAAGACAACTGGGGACAGTCCTCGGTCGGACGCCATGGCTGCACCTCTGGGCGGTGGCTTGCCCAACACGTGGCCAGTCTTAGTTCTGTCCTCATTGTCTCTGAAAAGGACGAGAAGAGACAAGGGAAAGACTGAAGGGCTATTTCTTCTCACTTCCAGGGGCAAGCCTCAGATTTTAGACACGAGACAGGGGTCTAAGTTTTGAGCTAAGCAACGTTAAAACGACTTCTTTTTCTACTAAGCCTAGTCCACTTGCCTCGGAGTCTTTTTCTTTACAGACTCATCTTTCTTGCTGACCGAGTCCCCCGACACTCCAAGTATGAAGTGGCTACATGCTGATCCTTGGGCAGGTGTCAGGCAGAGCTTTGCTCCTGTCTGGGGGCAACTTGAGACGTTTTGTGCCCACATGAAGAATGTCCGTATTTTCTCATTTTTTACCAATCAAAACCTGGGAGTTAGGGTCTGGCAAAACGTTGTATATCATGTGCAGATAAGAGACACAGTGTGACATCTTCAGTTGCAAAAAAATGTTAGAGCACCAAAGAAATTATGGCGATTTGAATCAGATGTCCCCGTAAACTCATGCGTTTTAAATGCTCGGTCCCTAAGCTTGAAGCAATTTGGGAGGTGGAGCCTTGCTGGAAAAGGTGTGATTTTGGGGGTGGGCTTTGGGGTGTTATAGCCAGCTCCCCCTTGCCAGAGATCAGCTCACTTTCTTGCCGCTATTGTCCACCTGATGTTGGCCAGGAGGTGAGGTCCACCCTCTGCTCACTCCATGCCTTCCCCTGCCATTATGGAGCTTCCCCTCAAGTCTGCAAAGCCAAAATAAAAACCTTTCCTCCTATCAGCTGCTTTTGGTCAGGTGCTTTGTCCCAGCAATTGAAGGTAACTCCAACAGACATGTTGCTAGTTTATGGAGATCACCAACCAGAAGCACCAGAATATGTTGTGCCCGCAGAGAAGTCCCACTGACCATCACAGAGGAGCCACCAGCTGCGCTTGTGTTACAACTGTGGGGCTCTGCAGTCTTCTAGAACAGGCCCTCTGTGTCGGCAGATCCGCCCACTTGCAAACCAGAACTATTTAGCAAAGAGCATTTTACTGAGCATGCTCAGGCTCTCCTCCTTGTCAGGGCTCCCTACACCACACAGTATGTCTACACACTTCCAGTGTGACAGATGCTCTAATTAATCTTGAGATGACACATCACACAGGAGTATGTGTGTGGGGGGTGGTCTATCCGCTTACTATTCTGCTTGGTACGAGGTACTTGCACACCTGTAGATTTTGGTATGTCCTGGAACCTACCCACCTTACATACCAAGAGGCGGCAGTATTCAATACGCCCTTAGCAAAGCCTTTCACTTTTCTCTCATTTAGCAAACAAAAACAAGCCAGGTGGGGTGGCACACAACTATAATCCCAGCACTCAGGAGGCTGAGGCAGGAGGATTTCCATGAGTTCTAGTTAGGTCTGGGTTACATAGTAAGTACCAGGGCTGCCAGGTCCAAGTGTGAGACTGTCTTAAAGAACAAGAGAGGAAGAGGAGAGTGCACAGGCACGCTAGGACATACGGTTTCCAAGTACAGGTGACACGTGCTGAGACACATTTGAATGTCCCTCAGAATCTGGTCACCTGTTGATGGCGACTCTATCCACAGGGATGAGCCTGAGGCTCCAGCATAACTCGTCTATGTCTGTGAAAGTGTTAGTGTGCACACTGAACACCTCACAGCTGTCGGTGACAGCACGACACAGGTCCAAGAGTACAACAGTGTTTGTGACACAGTTGTCAGTTTAGCAATGGATTAGAAACGACCCTGCAGCCCGGGGCAGGACTCCCAGGAGAGAAATAGAGGCCTCCATACCTGACAGCATTAAAGCCATGGTAGGGCATGTGGTTGAGGCCTCCGATCTTAGCGCCACAGTCCACACAGAAGCTGTGCTCCATCGGCTTGCCGCACTAAGGGGAAAACAGACATTGATTTATGCACAAAGGGCACACAGCAGTGACAGCCCTTTGTCCCAGGAGGTGGGCCTGCTTCACCAGGTGTGTGGGTATTTATTTCTAGGATGGTGGTGGTGGGAAAGACATGTGGACAGTGTGGATACTTAAAATTTTTAGTATCGTCCATGGACAACTGCAGACTTTTATGTTTCAAAACTGGGCATGGACCGGGGAGGTGGCTCACTGGTTAAAGTGCTAGCTTGCAAAGTCTGTCTGCCAGGGCTTGATTCCTCAGTACACACATAAAGCCAGAGGCACAAGGTGGCACGTGTGTCTAGAGGTCATTTGCAGAGGTAAGAGGCCCTGGAACACCTACACACACTCTTCCTTTCTCCCTTTATCTCTCAAATAAATATTAAAAAATAAAAAATGGGCATGACAACTTGAATTTTAATCCAGACGGAGTAATATTTCGTATACAAATGTAAAAATCCATTCTGATTTCTCATATTCATCCATTTATTCCATTCCTGTATCTGTCACACCCATCTGATACCATGAGATATGGTCAACTTGATATTCTTACTTACATTGGAATTAAAACTTTAAATAATTTATTTTTATTTACTTATTTATGAGAGAGAGAGAGAGAAAGAAAGAAAGAAAGAAAGAAAGAAAGAAAGAAAGGGCCTCAGGGCCATCTACAAACAAACTCCAGACACGTGTGCCACCATATGCATCTGGCTTATGTAGGTACTGGGGAGTCAACCCTGGGTCCTTAGGCAAATGCTTTAACTGCTAAGTCATCTCTCCAGCCCAATTAAAAAAATTATTTACTTAAGAGAGAGAGAAAGTGGGAGGGAGAGAGAGAGAGAGGGAGGGAGAGGCAGACAGAGAGAGAATGGGCACACAAGGGCCTCCAGCCACTGCAAATGAACTCCAGACACATGTCCTAACTTGTGCAGTTGGCTTACGTGGATACTGGGAAATTGAACCTGGATCCTTTGGCTTCTCAAGGAAGCACCTTAACCTAAGCCATCTCTCCAGCTTCTCCAGTTTTTTTTTAATCCAACCATAAGGCTCTCTCTCAGAGGCCACTTTCTAAAGTTGGACTGTGTGTTATTATACTGTGACACACAGCCCGCAGAATAGCAGAACAGTCACAGGCCCCCAGAGCACAGAGCAGCAGCAGGCGGGGGGGAAGAAGCTAAGCCTGCCTCAGTTGACGGAGCAGGAAGTGAGTAAAGCTCAGAGGTGAGGTGGTCACATGTCACCCAGCAGGCACGGAGCCAGGGAAGCGCCCTCTCACTCACAGAGGGCTAACATGGGTCCTTCTCCAGGGGCTCCCTGTTAGGGCTTTTTCCTGTCCTGTGATATCCGAACTACAGCCCCTCTCTGGCCAGCAGTGCAGCTGAGAGTCTAGTCAACTTGAGGCCACCCTACAAGGTACGGGGATATGCAAGGACACAAGGGCCCCCAACCAGCAGCACTTTATTTTTATTTTTTATTTTTATTTATTTTATTTATGAGTGAGAGAAAGAGAGAGTTGGCACGCCAGGGCCTCTAGCCACTGCAATCAAACTCCAGATGCATACACCATCCTGTACGCATGCGCACCCTTGTGTGCATGTGCCACCATGTGCATCTCTGGGTCCTGGGGAGCCAAACCTGGGTCCTTAGGCTTTGCAGGCAAGTGCCTTAACCACTAAGCCATCTCTTCAGCTCCAGCAGCACAGTTGCAGGCCAGAAAACTTGTGTGACAATGTCTGGACATTCTTGCTTGCCAGACTGGGGGAAAGGGGCTAGGCATGCTGCTAAATGTTGCACAATGCAAGGGGCATGCCCACTGTGCTGCAGGGCAGCAACCCTGGGCTAGAAACCCTCAGCACATTGAGGTGCTTAGTCAAAATACCCTGTGACCTTCAGAACCAGTCTGTGATCTCCCAGAAGACCAAGACCCTGTTCTCATTCTCCACCCGACACTCCAGGCCCCTAAGCCCTGGGGGATACACATTTGGAGATCTCCTCCCCCCTACCCCAAACACTAAAACTCACCTCTCCTACAGAGCACAGATGACCATTGGGACAAGCTGTTGAAAGAATGACAGGACATATTAGCTAGTGAGGGTCAAAATGACCCCCATTGGCCCACTGTCCCCTCTGGCCCTGACCAAGCACAGCACATAGCAGACATCCTTGGCGCCTTCCCAGCAGTTTGGCCTGCGTGGTCAGCTAGTACCTGACCAAGCTGGTGCTCGGTAGTGGCCGCTGCTAGTGGAGGACGTACGAGTTTACTTTTGTACAGCTGAGAAAGACTAGATTATAGCGTACACTAGAGGTCCCCTGGCAGAGCGGGCAGTATTCTAGATCTTTGTATTGTCTGGCATTTTTTTCTTCTTTTTCATTCTTTGTTTGCTACAACTTTAAAAACTAATTTTACAAGATTATTTACTCAGGGCAATGGCAAAATTCACATCAAGTCATGGTTACAGGATTTTTGCCTCACAACTCTATATTTCCAAAGAACTATCCTTGGGTCAAAAATTGCAATATTGTACTTGGCCTTTGAATGAGCCTCACTGTGGCTCCCAGTCCTGGATTCTCCTATACAGAATATTCTAGAAAGCAGAAGTGCACTCTGAAAGGTCCTTTTCCTTGAATCAGTGGTGGGACAGTTGGGACCATGGAGCCAGCAGTGTGGGCCCTGCAAACTACCGCTGTCCTGTAAGTTGCCACGGGCAGCGCAGACAGGCCCCTGTGGACCCCAGGTTGGACCTCAAGCACAACTCAAGACCTTGTGTGGCCACAGGCTGACTGAGCTCAGAGGAACATGATGCCAACACTTACTGTACCAGAAGACACCTTCCATGCCTTCCCACTTCCTGGCTTGAACCAACAGGTCTTCAGGCATCGTTGGAAGAAAAGCATTCTGAAAGACCAATGGCAGGACAGCTCCAGGTGAGTGAGCGAGCTGACTGGCTGCTGTGGGCAGCAGAGGCCAGCGGAAGGAGAACCTCTGACCCCTCAGCCTTCCAAATTCTTTACCAAGGTGTCTGACAGCTCGGGGAGAACAGTAAGCGGCAGGCCAAGTTCTCATCTCCACACTGGGCAGACAGATCACAATCGAGAAGACCAGTGGGCTCAGTAGTTGCCAGGGCCACGGGCTTGGTCTCCATAGGAACAAAGCACTCAAAAGCGGAAGTCATCTTACCGCCATCCTGGCTGGGTAGAAGGCCAAATTCCTCAGGGGTTCCAAGACATTGTGTTGTCCGCACAGGAGGACAGCTGCAGCATGGATGGCCATTTCTGTCACTGGTCCTTCAAGGCTACTGTCACCAGGGCTCATCCTCAGCAGGGAGAGAGTATTAGCCACTAGGGCTTTTGCAAAGTGTCTGATGTCGGGAGCAGAAAGGATCGTGCTTTCCTCTATGAATGTGTTCACGGCCTTGCATTGCTGGTGAGAAGAAAAAATAATATATATATATTTTTTTCCCCGAGGTAGGGTCTCACTCTACTCACTCTAGTCTAGGCTGACCTGGAATTCACTATGTCTCAGGGTGGCCTTGAACTCACGGCAATCCTCCTACCTCTGCCTCCTGAGTGCTGGGATTAAAGGCGTGTACCACCACCCCCAGCTTGAGAAGAAAATGTTTTAACATTAACATGTATCAAAACAATACAGAAGAGCTCAGGACTATAGGCTCAGGCCTATAGTCCCAAGCACGTGGGAGATGGAGTCAGGTGAATCAAGAGTCAAGCCTGGGCTACATGGCAAGACCTTGTCTCAAAACAACACAGCACAGCACAAAACAAAATCAAAAACACCAAGGTCTGGGGCACTCTGTAGTGGAGTGCTTGCCCAGCATGTGGAAGGCCTGGGCTCCATCCTCACAATCAAGAAAACCACTGTGGCATGTCAAGGTTTGCTCTTCAGCAGTCATATATGTTTAACAGCAAATACCAAGGTCAAGATGGTTAAGTTATCACCAGTCGAGAGGAATGTCTTTAAAGAAGAGACTTTTCAGGGCTGGAGAGATGACCCTGCGGTTAAAGGTGCTTGTTTACAAAGCCTGATGACCGGGTTTGATTGCCCACTACCCACACAAAGCCAGATACACAAAGTGGTGTGTGCTTCTGGAGTTTGTTTACAGTGGCAGGAGGCCCTGGTGTGCCCATTCTCTCTCTTTCTGTCTGCCTCTTTCTCTCAGTCCTAATAAATAAACACATGAGATTTTTCATTAGGGAAACAGAGCCCACATGCCTGGGTGAAAACTTCTGAGATTCAGATTACTGCACATTCTTTAGTTTTGTTGGAATTCCATAAGCTTCGGGCTAAACAGAAAACAATTCTTCTACCTAGGAAGGTTGAAAACCTCTACCCTACATGCAAAATTATGGGCATAATTTGTATTTATGACTTTTGTTTAAATCAAAAATCCTTTCTCACAGTTAACACCGATAACCCTACTGAGGTGGCCTCAGGGAAATGGGACCAGGGAGAGGGGACATAAGGCTATATGACCTACATAAAAATTATTTTTTGCAAAGGTCCCTCTCAGTGACGAGGCTGTGGACACAAGCCCTGCGCAAACGTGCCACTCACCTCTGGCTTCGGATGGAGGCTGGCGTTGCGAGAGCGGTGCAGAGCAGCTACTTCTCTGTACAGAGCCAGCAGTAAGTAGGTCGCCTGCTGGGCTTTGGGACTCCTGCAGGCCTGCAAAGGCAAAAGCACCAGTGTGACCTCAAGGTTCCGTGGCTGTTCCTGAGTGACAGGAGCTGGGCGAAATGCACACGAGCGCAGGAAGCTCATCAAACCGCTGGAGGAGGAGCGGAGTCCTCCCAGGCCCGGGCATTTACACCCATCCCCTGGCCACAGCTCTGGGACTCCAAGGTTCATGCACCCTGGCTGGACAGCCAGCATCTTCTCTTGCTGACAATGTTCCTGAGAGACAGGAGTTTCTGCTTTTTTCTTCCCAGCACAACACCAGGGTGAACAGAGACCCCAAAAGGAAGCAAGGGGGGCAGAGAGGAGTGGGTAAATAAAGCGCTCTCTGTGGAAGCTTGGGGGCTTGAGTGCGGCTCCCAGCACCCATGTAAAATGCTGGGTGTGGTGCTGCGCCTGGACTCCCAGCACTGGGGAAGTGGAGCCTGGAGCCTGGGTGAGCTGCAGGTTCTGGGTGAGCCTCTGTCTCAGAAGATAAGGTGGCAGCAACTGAAGACACCTGGCACTGACCTCTGGCCTCCATGGGCCTGTGCATATAAGTGCACTTGCATGCACACGTGTGCCCACATACTGCAAACATGTACACAGCACACCACATGCACAGCAGGACAAATGGAAGTGAAACCAGAACACTTTTAAGGTTAGACTTCTCGAAGCCTTGCACGAGCATCAGAACAATCACAAACTAACAAAGTACGTGAATGCATAGATAGCAGTTTTGTGGGATGTACCCGCCTTCTCCAGGTCCCAGTGATCCTAGAGGAAGTGGCTTTTCAGCAGGGTCTCAGAGAAGTGACAGACACAAGCCAATCAAAACGGATTTAGCCGGGCGTGGTGGCGCACGCCTTTAATCCCAACACTCGGGAGGCAGAGGTAGGAGGATTGCCATGAGTTTGAAGCCAGCCTGAGATGACATAGTGAATTCCAGATCAACCTGGGCTAGAGTGAGACCCTACCTTGAAAAACAAAACAAACAAACAAAAAGGGATGTAGCCCAGCTTGTGTATTCCAGACTCACTAGATCTTGCAAGCGGGCCAGGGCACCGTGCAGGCCATGCCCATCCAATTTCCAGTACCACTCTAGGGGGATGCTCAGTTGCTTAGTCCATCACTTGACGTGAGCAAGGCGAAGATGCAGGCCTTAGGGGAGTCCCTCCTGATACAGAGAAGCCGAGCCCACCCTACCGTCACTGCAGCCTCGACATCCAGCATCTCGCACTTGAGCACAGCTTTGCCCATCGCATCACGAACAGCCTTGTACTCTTCACCATGCACCAGGTAGCGGTCCATCTGGCCTGGATGGTCCTTCTGCAAACCCAGAAGCACAGGGGTTAATCCCAGGGGGGATTATGTAAGAGCTGTTACACAAAGAACTGTCCAAGGCACCAGCTCTTCTCAGAAGCTTAGAGGCAGCTGAGTGGGGACTTGTGGCTGGCCCCAGGCACAATGGCCCAGTGCTGTCTTTGGTACCATCTGCCTCCCCCATGGACCAGAAGCCTGGGAAGGAAGTTGAGCTGACACTTGCTTTTTCCACTCAGCACCACACAAGGTGCCACCTTGGAGCCCCAGTTGATAATGACGAGGAGAAGGGTTTTTTTGTGCCATCCTATAACCCAGGAAGTGAAAACTCATTTTCTGGGCACCATGAAAGGTTACACAGAGAGGCGCTCAAGCCATGATTCCTTTAGCCATCTGTCTTACTTTTGATGGTCCAGGTCTCTGCCCACCATAGGCAGGAAGAATGTACCCTATAAGCTGCATCACTTTTTAAATATATATTTTAAAAATTTTTGTTTATTTTTATTTATTTGAGAGAGACAGACAACAGACAGAGAAAGAGGCAGAGAGAGAGAGAGAGAGAGAGAGAATGGGCATGCCAGAGCCTCCAGCCCCTGCAAAGGAACTCCAGATGCATGCATCTGGCTTACGTGGGTGCTGGGGAATTAAGCCTTGAACTGGGGTTCTTAGGCTTCACAGTCAAGTGCTTAACCACTAGGCTTTCCAACCCCACTTTTTTTTTTTTTTTTTTTTTTTTGGTTTTTCGAGGTAGGGTCTCACTTTGGTCCAGGCTGACCTGGAATTCACTATGTAGTCTCAGGGTAGCCTCGAACTCACGGCGATCCTCCTACCTCTGCCTCCCGAGTGCTGGGATTAAAGGCGTGCGCCACCACACCCAGCTTTCCCACTTTTTAAAAATAAAACCATTTTTCTAGGTCTCAAAGAACCTCTCATCATTTTCTTCTTTTTTTTTTTTGGTTTTTCAAGGTAGGGTCTCACTCTGGCCCAGGCTGACCTGGAATTCACTATGTAGTCTCAGGGTGGCCTTGAACTCATGGCGATCTTCCTACCTCTGCCTCCTGAGTGCTGGGATTAAAGGCGTGTGCCACCACGCCCGGCTTCATCATTTTCTTTTTAAAAAATATTTTATTTATTTATTTATTTATTTATTTATTTATTTGAGAGAGAGAAAGACACACACACACACACACACACACACACACACACACACAGAGAGAGAGAGAGAGAGAGCGCCAGGGCCTCCAGCCCTGCAAACAAACTCCAGATGTATGCTACCCCTTGTGCATCTGGCTTACATGGGTCCTGGAGAATTGAACCAGGATCCTTTGGCTTTGCAGGCAAATGCCTTAACCGCTAAGCCACCTCTCCAGCCCAAGCTGCATCACTTTTAATCCACTGGAAGCACAGACATAGTCGCTCACTACCCCTGTGTCCAGCCAGATTAGAAATCAGGCCTCTATGAACTGCAAGGAAGCAACGAACTGGAACTTCTGGTGCACATATGTGTGAGTGCACACACACACACACACACACACACACACACACACACACACACACCGTGTATGCTGATTGATCCCTGCCCTGCACTGAAGCAGTGCAAAGGCCCCATGTCTGCAGGCCACCTCCCAACTGGACAGAGGCAGGTACAGGTGGACAGCACGCTGACCAGCAGCCCCATATCCAGCTGGGCTGTGTGGTAGGTGGGGCCCCCACTCCTCACCTGTTGCGTTATGACATCCCTGGGAAAGACCCACTGGCATGGATGGTTCTGCCTGGAGAAGCTCTGAACGAACTCCAGCCCGCGCACGTTTGACAGCTTCCTCACCAGATACACTCGGTGCCAGTCATCCCTGACCCGGGTACAGAACTGCTCCACGTGCTTCAGGAAGTTCCGCTTGTCCTCGGACAGCTCTGCAAGTTCAGGGAGAAAGCAGGTGAGTGATGGTGGCAGCAGGACAGTCACTGCAGGAACCACAGGAAGCCAGAGGACCTGAGTCTGCTCTTTGAGAACTCAGTAAAAGCACATGCAGAGGAAAGGGGATGCGGTTGGGGCTGGTGTTACCTAAGAACAGATTTCCCACAGTTCCCGGATTTCCGAATGACAGGGTCTGTAAGGAGGTCACCTGCCTGAGCCTTCCTGAAGCTCTGAGAGGAAGTCGGCAGCCAGGTCGAGGCACAGGCGGACCCTGGCCACCTCCTGCAGGTATTCCACTGAAGCAGCGCTGGCAGGCTCCTGGCCACGCCTCCCTGGGGAGTAGGACTTAAGGAAGTGGGCTTCCTCTCTCAGGCGGCTCTGCTCACTACTTTTGCAGCAAGCACTCATCTTCTCATGTGCCGAGTCCTGAAGGACAAACGGAAAAAAAGCAAATCAGAGCGTTAGTTTGCACAGGCAAGGCTCCAGTTTCCTAAAACTGTCACAGCATGCCTCTAGCGCATTACAGGAAAGCAAGGTCAATCACTGAAGATTGAGTGTAAGACATAGATATATATTTGAGAGAGAGAGAGAGAGAGAGAGAGAGAGAGAGAGAGTCAGATAGAGAGGGAGAGAATGGACGAACTCCAGATGCGTGCGCCCTCTTGTGCATCTGGCTTACATGGGTCCTGGAAAATCGAAACGGGGTCCTCAGGCTTCACAAGCAAATGCCTTAACTGCTAAGCCATGTCCTCAGCCCAAGTGTAAGCTTTTTGAATCATGAAAAATAACATCCCTTTCTCTTTTTTTCTGTTTTCTTTTTTTTGTTGTTGTTGTTTTTCAAGGTAGGGTCTCACTCTAGCCCAGGCTGACCTGGAATTCACTATGTAGTCTCAGAGTGGCCTTGAACTCATGGCGATCCTCCTACCATTGCCTACCTCTGCCTCCCAAGTGCTGGGATTAAAGGCGTGTATCACTATGCCCGGCCTTCTCCCTTTCTCTCTTTCTCTCTCCCTTTCTCTCTTTCTCTCTCTCTCTCTTTCTTTTTCTCTTTCTCTCTCTTTCTTTCTTTCTTTCTTTCTCTTTAAGATTTTATTATTTATTTTAGAGAGATACAGAAATAGGCAGGTAGAGAGAGAGAGAATGGGTGCGCCAGGGCCTCCAGCCATTGCAAACGAACTCCAGATGCATGTGCCCCCTTGTGCATCTGGCTTACATGGGTCCTGGAGAATCAAGCCTCGAACCGAGGTCCTTAGGATTCAAAGGCAAGTGTTTAACCACTAAGCCATCTCTCCAGCCTTTTCCAAAATTTTTAAAAAATTTTTAAACTTTTTTATTTTATTTACTTTTCCCAGCACTTGGGAGGCAGAGGTAGGAGGATCGCTGAGAGTTCGAGGCCACCCTGAGACTACATAGTTAATTCCAGGTCAGCCTGGACCAGAGTGAGACCCTACCTATAAAACCAAAAAAAAAAAAAAAAAAAAAAAAAAAAAAAAAAAAAAAAAAAATTATTTTATTTAGAGAGCGAGACACAGAGACAGACAGAGAGAGAGGGAGAAGGAGACAGAGATGGGCGCGCCAGCAGTCTCTCAGCTGCTGCGACTGAAATCCAGATGCATGTGCCCCCTTGTGGTCAAGTGCAGCATTGCACCCTTGCGTCACTTTGCATCTGGCCAAACGTGGGACCTGGAGATTGGAACCAGGTTCTTAGGCTTAGCAGGCAGGTGCCTTAACTGCTAAGCCATCTCTCCAGCAGCTTTTTAAAAATTTTTGAGAGAGAGGGAGAGGGAGAGAGAATTGGCATGGCAGGGCCTCAGCCACTGCAATCAAACTCCAGACACTTGCATCACCTATTGGGTATGTGTGACCTTGCTCTTGCCTCACCTTTGTGTGTCTGGCTAACGTGGGATCTGGAGAGTTGAACATGGGTCCTTAGGCTTTGCAGGGAAGTGCCTTAACCGCTAAGCCATCTCTCCAGCCCTAACATCCCTTTCTATATAAGGCAAGAAGGAGAGGAAAAAGGCAATTTAAGAGGAAGATTTTTGTGTCATGTATTTTGCATATGTAGTGTAAGCATTTTGGAAATAAAACTATGAAGATGATAGAAAGTGTTCCTACTCTGAGTGAGTAATGGTGACAACCATTGCCAACTGTGAGGGGGAGTCCAGGCTGGGCTTTTGTTGTTGTTCTTTGCATATGCAATAAAAGGCATTACACTCACACATCACTGGATAGGGACACCTTCTGAGAAATGCTTCCTGTCCAGGTTGTGCAAACATGAGTGCACGCCTACAGAAACGGGGACAGTTTGGACATTAATGGTACTAGATGGCACGTGTCGCCTCCTGGGACCAGTGACAGGTCTGTGGTGGTGAATGTCAAGTAGCTCATGACCATGTACAGCACCGTGGAGGGCAGAGTGCAGCTGCGGGACTTGACTTTTCTTCCACAGGAAACAGAGTATCTGATCATTAGTAACCAAAATGACATCGCTGGCTTCCAGAAACACTTTTGCATTGCCTGAACCATAGCTTGTAGAAGAAAAGGTGGGGGGGGGGAGCTGGAGAGATGGCTTAGTGGTTAAGGCACTTGCCTGCGAAGCCTAAGGACCCTAGTTTGATTCTCCAGGACCCACATAAGCCAGATGCACGAGGGGCACATGCATCTGGAGTTCGTTTGCAGTGGCAAGAGGTCCCGGCATGCCCATTCTCTCTCTGTCTGCATCTCTTCAATGTCTCTCTCTCTCTCTCTCTGCTTGCAAATAAATGAATAAGATTTGAAAAAAAAAAAAAAAAAAGAAAAGGCAGGGACGGGGCAGCCAGCTTACCTCCAGGCAGTTGATAAAGAGCATGTACAGTTCCGTCTTGTCCTCCACGAGGAAGGCTTTCTTTTCCAACTGGGACAGGTAATGCTGAGTGTAATCTTTTACTTCATGGAAGCTATGGAAAGAAAAATTTCCCTCCTGGTTATGTTGGGTCTGGAGGTGCACCGTACAAAAGAAAGTCAATCACTTACCTGTCCATCTATTTTTCTGAGTGTGACTAAAAGAGTTAGCAAGCCCCTTTATGCAGGAATTCAGTCCATCTGACCATTGCCTTTCCATGCTGGGGACTGAACCCAGGGCCTTATGTATACCAGGGAAACTCTCTACCGCTGACCTGCATCCCTAGTACTGGGATCTTTTTGGACACGTATGATTTTGGGATACCAAGCACTTGTCATTTGGAAAATCCTTGCAATGCTGACACATTTTCATTCTAGAGCATATTGGGGAAAAAACACTCCACCTGCATTCATTAATATCATCATGGACCCCCTCAAAAAGGCTTAAAGTTGGGCTGGAGAGATGGCTCAGCAGTTAAGGTGCTTGCCTGCTAAGCCTAAGGATCCATGTTCAACTCTCCAGGTCCCACGTAAGGCAGACACACAAGGTGATGTAAGCATGCAAGGTTGCACATGCATACAAGGTGGCTCACACATCTGGAGTTCTATTGCAGTGCTGGAGACCCTGGTGTGCCAATAATCTGACTCTCTCTCATAAAAAAAAAAGTTACGAAAAAAAAGGCTTAAGGTCTTAGAAAGCTGATCTGTTTGTGATAGAGAACACAAGTGTTCTAAAATTTTAATTTTCACTTAAATATTTGAATTCTATCATTGGCTACACTGTAGTTGTCCATGTGCAACAGGCTCACTTTGATCTCAAGAAAATGCCAGTGAGCCCAGCTCTGTGCCCTGTGATCCGATAATCATTCTTCCAGGAACAGATGGCCTGATCTGACAAAAATAGCTGGTTCATAACTCAAAGCCATTCTGCACGACTTTCTGAGCTAAGCCCTGGGCTTTGGGTACAGCCAGTGTCCTGTGACCATTTCCTGTTTCTACAGAGTAGGGCAAAGTCGTATCCTTAAGGGTCAAGATCTAGTAAAGGGTGAGAAAGGCCCTTTCAGTGACTGTGTGTGCAGTGCTGACGACAAACCACCACTCTTGCTGACTCCCTCCGTCTTGATGAGACTCCAGGGCATCGTCACTCGCCATGGTGAGAAAGGCCCATGCTGCCTCCAGACGACTGAGCTCGGGGCCGCACAGGCACTTGGAGAGCTCTGTGGGTGTCGCCTGCCTCTGTGGAACCCAGGAAATATCCATGGAGTGCAAGTTCTGCAGAACATGAACTTGGAGGGTATTGGGACACTGAAGGAAGAGAGTGAGCCACCTCCCTGCATGTCACAAGACTGGTGCTGGGGGACCTGGATCAGAACCACAGATCCCTGCATGTCACAAGACTGGTGCTGGGGGACCTGGGTCAGAACCAAGATCCCTGCATGTCACAAGACTGGTGCTGGGGGACCTGGGTCAGAACCACAGATCCCTGCATGTCACAAGACTGGTGCTGGGGGACCTGGGTCAGAACCAAGATCCCTGCGTGTCACAAGACTGGTGCTGGGGAACCTGGGTCAGAACCAAGATCCCTGCATGTCACAAGACTGGTGCTGGGGGACCTGGGTCAGAACCAAGATCCCTGCATGTCCCAAGACTGGTGCTGGGGGACCTGGGTCAGAACCAAGATCCCTGCATGTCACAAGACTGGTGCTGGGGGACCTGGGTCAGAACCAAGATCCCTGCGTGTCACAAGACTGGTGCTGGGGAACCTGGGTCAGAACCAAGATCCCTGCGTGTCACAAGACTGGTGCTGGGGGACCTGGGTCAGAACCACAAATCCCTGTGTGTCACAAGACTGGTGCTGGGGGACCCGGGTCAGAACCACAAATCCCTGCGTGTCACAAGACTGGTGCTGGAGGACCTGGGTCAGAACCACAAATCCCTGCGTGTCACAAGACTGGTGCTGGGGGACCCGGGTCAGAACCAAGATCCCTGCATGTCACAAGACTGATGCTGGGGGACCCGGGTCAGAACCAAGATCCCTGCGTGTCAGAAGACTGGTGCTGGGAGACCTGGGTCAGAACCAAGATCCCTGCGTGTCACAAGACTGGTGCTGGAGGACCTGGGTCAGAACCACAGATCCCTGCACTTGAGTTACATGTGCTTCCCAGTGCCACGGCCACTTCCTGGCGCTGTCTTCTTGTTAATCACACTTGTCACTGGACCAAACTCATGTGCCCATAGGGGAAAACAATACATAAACACAGCCCTCAAGGAAACCAGGTTTCCTCATCGGAGAAGGCTCCTCAGACCGCACATGAGCTCGACTGAGCTGCCGTGAAAGCACAGCGGGAGCAAACCTCGAGGCGAGCTGCCGTTACCTGTACTTCAGGAGCAGTTTCAGTAGCACTGAGCGGATCACGGGGGTCTTGTCCACCACGTCATTGAATGGAGACAGAGACTTGGTGTGCTCACGTTGTCCTGCGGCCAGGGAGAGAAAGACACTGAAGCTCATCTCGCCGTGGCAGCTGAGCCCAGGTGCCAGGTTCTAGGGCTACAGGAAGAAGGCAACTCACTTTGGGCAGAATCTCTCAGCAGTGCCTTCTGTACGAACAGTAAGGACAGCAGGCTGTCAATGACACTCTTCTCAGGAGGGGTGTTGTCTTTGAAGCACATGGTGGAGACCAAGTCCACAAAGAAGCTATCGCACATCTGCCGGAACTGGGCGTGCTTCTCAATGGCTTTGCTAGGAAGGGTGGAAAAAGGGTCAAAAGACCATAGAATTAATTTTATTTATTTGAGAGAGAGAGAGAGAGACAGGCAGCTAGAGAGAAAGAGGCACTGAGAGAGAAAGAGAGAGAGAATGGGCATGCCAGCGACTTAGCCACTGCATGAGCCACTTTGTGCATCTGGCTTATGTGGGTTCTGGAGAATTGAACCTGGGTCCTTTGGCTTTGCAGGCAAGTGCCTTAACAACTAAGCCATCTCTCCAGTCTTGTTTGTTTTGAGACAAGAGCTTGCTATGTAGGCATGGCTTGGTCTTGAACTCATGGCACTCCTCCTGCCTTAGTAGCATGAGTGCTGACATGACCTGTGTGTTCATGACTGGTTAGCACTGCTTTTCAGTAAGCAGATGTGATGGTCTCCTGCCACTGACAAGACCTGTTCTTCAAAATTCCAACAGGGTCGAGATTACCACCCCTGCCACTGTGGAGCGGGGTCACACAGCCAGAGCTTGTGGGCCCAGAGAGCCAGGGTTCTGTTCCTCCCTCACCACACCTCCAGAGCGAGAACCGCTTTTGCCCTCAAGCCAGAGAAGGGGAATGGTGTTCACACATCGACAGGGCAGATGGTGGTGAAGCGTGTGGCTCAGTGGCACCAAGTGAGCCTGTGACAAGCTCTGGGTCCCATCTGTAGCCCCACTCGTGCTTTCCTGACAAAAATACCACAAACAGCATTTACAGCCCTTGTTTCTCTTTTGTGGGCTTTATTTAACTGCTGACTTTCTGGTTGACTTAATTTTTTCTGTGTTGATTTCAGAGATTTAAAAAATTTTTTTACTGTCTTATCAAATCTGTGTCTGGGTTTGCTGTAGGAGGACAGCCACCCTGAGACTACATAGTTAATTCCAGGTCAGCCTGGACCAGAGTGAGACCCTACCTTGAAAAATTGAAAAACCAAAAAAAAAAAAAAAAAATTATTTTATTTATTTTTGGAGAGAGACACAGAGAGAGACAGAGAGAGGGAGAAGGAGACAGAGAATGGGCGCTCCAGCAGTCTCAGCTGCTGCGAGCGAAATCCAGATGTGTGCGCCCCCTTGTGGGCAAGTGCAGCATTGCGCCCTTGCGTCCCTTTGCATCTGGCTAAAAGTGGGACCTGGAAATTGGAACCAGTGTTCTTAGGCTTAGCAGGCAGGCGCCTTAACCGTTAAGCCATCTCTCCAGCCTGGGAGAGAGAGATTTTTGAGGCAGATGTTGGGGAAGATACCAAGTGGATTTTGTTTTTACTTTTTATGAAAGCTCTCTGAAATCAGCCTTCCCATCCAGGGAAGGGCAATGAAGAGTTAGTATCTCTGAAGACTGTATTTGATTGTTTTTGTTTTTCGAGGTAGGGTCTCACTCTGGCCCAGGCTGACCTGGAATTCCTTAGGTAGTCTCAGGGTGGCCTTGAACTCACAGCAATCCTCCTACCTCTGCCCTCCCAAGTGCTGGTATTAAAGGCGTGTGCCACCATTCCCAGCTGAAAACTGTATTTGCAAAAAGGAGGAGAGAGAGAGAAAGAGCTTTCGTAAGAGAAAGATTGTTTCACCTGTGTTTCTGAGAAACAGTCGGTGTGAACATGTCCGGCAAGGAGGTTAAACACAAGGGGCATAACATCTGTCCTGGGGTGAGCCAGGCTTTGATGCAAGGCAGGCAGAACACGTGGTCACAGGGCAGAGACACGGGATTCCAGGCATCTCCCAGGCAGATGGGACATGGCTGAATCCCAAACCTAGAAGCCAAGCAAATGATCATTCTTTTGCATAGAATTTCGCCACAGGGAGCAGGCATCCCCAGCCCCACCCCAGGCACGAATGCGCACTCACACTCATGGTCCCAACCACGCATCTCACCTGGTGAAGGTCTTGCTGACTTTCTCCTTGCACTCACAGAGGGTGGTCATCACCGCTGCGAAGGGTCTGTAGGTCTTGATATCAGAGTTCTTTTCAAGACACTGGGGAGAAAGGCAGCGGTGATGAGCTGTGAGCAGCAGGGCAGGGTGGAGACACAGGTGGAAGCAGAAGTGAGCTGCACCTATGTGCTCAGTTGCTGCAGACGTGCAGTGCATGGCTATACCTGCAAGGCAGTCTGGAGTCCTGGCTTGGCATTCCCCACACCTTAAATGCCCCTTTTGTGACTGTGCTGCCTGTTAGGAGACAGACAACACTCCCAGCTGCTGCATTTTCCTCTTTTTTCATTTAAGGCCCTACCTCCTGTCCCCATCATGAAATATTTCAACTTTTTTCGAGGAAGGGTCTCACTCTAGCCCAGGATAACTGGAACTCACTCTATTCCCAGGATGGCCTTGAACTCACAGTGATCCTCCTACA
The DNA here is from genome assembly GCA_036365145.1 of Orientallactaga sibirica. Taxonomy (NCBI): domain Eukaryota; kingdom Metazoa; phylum Chordata; class Mammalia; order Rodentia; family Dipodidae; genus Orientallactaga; species Orientallactaga sibirica. The sequence continues at coordinate 3,133,669 of JAEOAD010000013.1, forward strand.
CCTGTCTCCCAAGCGCTGAGATTAAAGGCATGTGCCACCATACCTGGCCTTATTTTAATTTATAATAATAAATTAATGGCCACCAAATAATTTCTATGGTAGTACACTACCAGCCTTTATGAATCTTGGCATGGTGGGAAATCTTCATTTTAGATCATGACATAAGGAAACAAAGCATTGCAGATTCAGCTGCAGCAACACAAGAGCCCCCTCCCCCCCTTGTTTTTCAAGGTAGGGTCTCACTGTAGCCCAGGCCAACCTGGAATTTTCAATGTAGTCTTAGGGTGACCTTGAACTCACAGCAATCCTCCTACCTCTGTCTCCTAAATGCTGGGATTAAAGGCGTGTGCCACCACGCCTGGCATCAGAACCCTTTTGATCACCCACATCCCTGAATTTCTGCTCCCAGGACATGTGTTTGCATCCATTTGCATGTGAGGCTTTCTGCTGGGGCCCTGAATGCTTTACTGCTCTGTGCCAGAGGTCTGACACAGCAGTGTGGCTTCCATAAGGGGCATTTTTCATTGATCTGTGTGGGCCTGGGTTTTCTCATTAACTGCCACATGGACCTGCCGAGGAGCAGACCTGTTGCCCGTTCTCCATCTCGCGGGATTTCCTGTGCTCTTTATGCTTTGTGACTCTGAACGGTCATCGTTGCATATGTTGCTACGGAGAAACCCTAGGCGATTCACAGAGAAGTAGAACCCTGATCTGTAGGAAAGGCACATCTTAACGCAGGCCCGTGAGCCTGGGGATTGTGTTCTGTGAGTCTGTGGCTAAGCGTGTCTCACGTAGACTTCTCCTGGGGAAGTAGGAACAAATGCCCACTCACCTCCAGTAGAGCTGGGCAAGCAAACAGGTGAGCGGGTGACCCTCAACAGCCATGCCACTGAAAATCCCCACCCGCAGCTGCATAGGCAGAGCCTTCCCTTCAGTGAACCTTCCACACAGTCTAGAGCCTACCAAGCCCATGCCCGTGCAGCTGGGACAGAATTCCAGACAGCTGAGAGGGAGCTGTGGGAGGGAGTGGCTGGAATCACAGGTGAGGCCTCATGACCCTCCCCAGCCCCTCTGTGGAGGAAGGATTGTCTTGCAGGTAATCAAGCTACCCTGCTGGAGGAGGCGAGGCTGTCAGCCTTGTGGGACAGCTCTGGACCACAGCAGATGTGTACAATGGCCGCACGGCAGCTACAGCTGACTTTCTCGGTGCCAACAGTCCCCCTGCCCCGCCCCCACCACTGGATGCCTTCCGGAACTGCTGTGGGGTGAGGTTAGGGGAGAGGGAGGCAGAGCTCGTGTTATGTCAAAGATGGTGATGTTTTCTGCAGGGACGCGTGCTGGCTGCCACTAGCTTTATCAAAGGAGCCGTTTGCTGCTCCCCTGGTCTTCCCTGCATCACTGTCATGCTGACAGTCATGATGGCAAACCTCCCTGAAGGCTGGGATGCTGAGGTATTCTGGGGTCACCCCAGGGTCAGGGAGGCTTACTTCATCCCTCCCACAGGTGCAGAGGCTGGCTCCCTGATAATCCCCATCTGCAGAGTCCCCAGGATCATTCATGTTCCTGAATCCGAACTGAATGATACACCTGGCTTAGCAGTCAGAGAATGAACAAATAGCCAGCACAGAGAACCAATGCCTGTGAGTGAAGTCGCTCTCCTCTGCACTGTTACTGAAATGGCCAGGGCACTGAGAGAGACACAGACAGACGGGGGAACTGTCGGGGTGTCAGGTCTCCATGCCATCGGGAGGCAGGCAGGCCCCTGCTTCCAAGCACTCACCTTGTCTAGTGAGAAGACATACTTGGTCACCAGCGGACACAGCTCAGGAATCTGGCTCTCAGTCCCAAGGAGCACGTGCTCCACAAACAGTGCGACAGAGAAAACACGGTTCCACTGCGCTCTGTCAAAAAGGAGAGTCAGCCAGGCATGGGGTGCACACCTTTAATCCCAGCACTCGGGAGGCAGAGGTAGGAGGATTGCTGTGAGTTCGAGGCCACCCTGAGACTACATAAGGAATTCCAGGTCAGCCTGGGCTAGAGTGAGACCCTACCACAAAACACCAAAATAAATAAATAAAAATAAAAAAGGGAAGGGGGAGTCGCTCACTCTTCTTTGACAGAGGACTCAGATATGGGGGAACAGGGCTAGCAGAGGAAAAGGGAGGTCGACAGGAGGGAGAACCCACTAGCTCCTGTGCAGTGACATACTGACACACTTCCATGCTCTCTCCTCTCTTTTAAAAAATATTTTATTTTTAGGCTAGGCATGGTGGCGCATGCCTTTAATCCCAGCACTCGGGAGGCAGAGGTAGGAGGATCGCCATGAGTTCGAGGCCACCCTGAGACTACATAGTGAATTCCAGGTCAGCCTGAGCCAGAGTGACACCCTACCTTGAAAAAAAAAAAAAAAAAAAAAAAAAAAATTATTTTTATTTATTTATTTGAGAGAGGGAGATACAGAAATAGGCAGGTAGAGAGAGAGAGAGAGAGAGAATGGGCATGCCAGGGCTTCTAGCCACTGCAAAGGAACTCCAGATGCACGCGCCCCCTTGTGCATCTGGCTTACGTGGGTCCCGGGGAGTTGATCCTGGGTCCTTTGGCTTTGCAGGCAAGCGCCCTAACTGCTAAGCCATCTCTCCAGCTCCTCCCTCCCCCATGCTCTCTCATATGCTTGGCTCAGGCAGGACCCACGGTTCATGCTAGCCCTGGCCCCGCCTACCATACTCCTGAGCTAGAGAAGTCCTCTCTGGCCCTTAGAGTCTAGTGAAGGGTCGTTCCCTTACAGACTGTCACTTTTCCACTTCCCTGCTTCTCTGCTGCCCCTCCTCCTCCTCCTTCCTCTTCTTTTTTGATAAAAGACTTTATTGCAATGGGGTAGAGATGGAAGAGGGACAGAGAGGGAGATAAGAGAAAGAAGAGAACGGAGAGAAGGAGAGCGCATACATGAGGTCGGGTGGGGGGAGAGGAGTGAGGCGCACACCTATAGCAGGAGAGCTGGAGAGAGAGCTCTGCTGTCCTTTCTCAGAGGACATCACAATAGCCTGCCTGTTTTCTACAGACCCCAGGACAGTTCCCCTTGGGTCTCTGGGATCTAATGAGATGCTTGGCACTTGAGAGGGGCTCAGCAAGTGTTAAGTGGTGAAGGAGGCAGGCTCCTTTCCAAGGGTGGGAGGGCCTGTGCAAGCTGAGTGCCACAGGCGGGATCCTGTGACTCACCTGACCTCCAGGACGATGGTTTTGGTCACATTTCCACTGTCTCGCAAGTACCCATCTGAACAGACAAGCTCCAGCGGCATGGATAGATTCTTTACCAGCTGTAACCAGGCCTGGGGACTTGGCTTCAAGATATCTCTCGTCAGCATTTCAGTACAGGCCATTGCTGCAAATGCATCCAGTGTCTGGGAAGAGAGAGCAGGTACATGGCCCAGCAGGTTCCCCACTCCCCGTCCTGCCCTTCGGCATGTGTGCTGATCCTCAGATCTAGTGTGCTCTTGGGTCCTGGCTGGTAACCTACTCCTTCGTGGTCCTAGGACACAGGAAACACCAGACATGTTCGTGACACCTCCCACTGACTTATCCATACAGAGTCTCCCGGTGAGGACAAGGTCCCATAAGCTCTCAGGGTGGCTGCTGGAGCACCCAGCACTCACTCAGGACAGGCCCGGGCCATACCATTTCACATCCAGCCAAGCTGGGCCTCTGTGCCGCTTCAGCGAGGCTGCGCAGAACTGTGGGGTGGATGGCCAAGATCCTGGAGAAGTTCTGGAGCCGGATCCTGAAATGCTGGTAGGCGAGGTGCACCCAGGGCAAGGAGAGGCCTTCCTCAGGCAATCCTGATGCCACGCGCAGCTCATTGAGGCAGGACCACAAGGCCATCTGTAGAAACTGGGGTCACAAAGGCTTTTAGTACCTATTTTTAAGTGATAAAGACATGCTTCCTTGAACAACATCAGAACTGTTCAAAAGCTATTTAAAAACAAGATTAAAAATGAGCTTATAGCTGGGCATGGTGGCGCACGCCTTTAATCCCAGCACTCGGGAGGCAGAGGTAGGAGGATCGCCGAGAGTTCGAGGCCACCCTGAGACTACATAGTTACTTCCAGGTCAGCCTGGACCAGAGTGAGACCCTACCTCGCAAAACCAAAAAAAAAAAAAAAAAAAAAAAAAAAAAAAAGAGCTTACAATCTCCTGCTTGCTTTTTGGTGGAACTCTCTGGCCCTTTTTACATGTGTGCCTTCCCTCACCATTGTCCTCAATCAGGACCACTAGATTCCTGACTTATTCACTTGGCATCACATTAAGAACACTCCTCTCTCACTAAGTAGGATTGGGAAACTTTATTTTCAATGGTTTTAAAGCAAACATTAAAAAAAAAAATCACCATTCTTTAATCTGTCCTTTTTTTATTTTAAAAAATAGTTATTTGAGAGGAGGGTGGAAAGGAAAGAAGGTAAAGATAGAGATAGATAGAGTGCATGTATATGGGATACCAGGGCCTTCTGCCACTGCAAAGGAACTCCAACAGGTGTGCCACCTTGTGCATCTGGCTTTACATGGGCACTGGGGAATCAAATCTGGGTTGTTAGGTTTTGCAGGCAAGTGCCTTAACCACTGAGAAATCTCTCCAGTCCTTTAAATTTTTAAAAAAGTTTTTAAATTTTTATTTAATTATTTGCAAGCAGAGAGAAAGAGAGAGAGAAGGAGAGAAGGAAGAGGTGTACCAAACACTGTTAGTGGAGTCCAGATGCATGTTCCACTTTGTGCATCTGGCTTTACGTGGATACTGGGGATTCAAACCCAGCTCATTAGGCTTTGTAAGCACATTTAACCTCTGGGCCATCTCTCCAGCCCTCATTTACTATTCTTAAAGGGTCATATTAATTTTATTTTTTAATTTTTTTTAATGGGAGAGAGAGAATTGGTGTACCAGGGCCTCCAGCCACTGCAATCAACTCCAGATGTGTGTGCCATCTTGTGCATATATGTGACCTTAGATGGTTGCATCACCTTGTGCATCTGGCTTACATGGGAACTGGAGAGTCGAACATGGGTCCTTTGGCTTTGCAGGCAAGTGCCTTAACCACTAAGCCATCTCTCTCATCCCCAATCCTTTTTTTTTTTTTTTTTTTTTTTGGTTTTGTGAGGTAGGGTCTCACTCTGGTCCAGGCTGACCTGGAATTAACTATGTAGTCTCAGGCTGGCCTTGAACTCTCAGCGATCCTCCTACCTCTGCCTCCCGAGTGCTGGGATTAAAGGCGTGCGCCACCACGCCCGGCCCCAATCCTCTTTTTTTTTAAATGTTCATTTTCTCTTAAAGAAAATTAATATAAGGTCTGGAGAGATGGCTTAGTGGTTAAGGCATTTGCCTGCAAAGCCTAAGGACCTTGGTTCAATTCCCCAGGACCCATGTGAGCCAGATGCACATGCACAAGGTGGCGCTTGCATCTGAAGTTCGTTTGCAGTGGCGGAAGTGCTGGTGCACCCATTCTCTCTCCCTCTCTCTCTCTCTCTCTCTCTCTCTTCATCTCTCTTTCTTTTTCTCTATCTTTCTCTCTGTCTCAAATAAATAAATAAAAATAAAATAATTTAAAAAAAGAGGGTTGCAGGCTGAGGAGATGGACAAAGAGTTAGCAAGCATACTCACATAAGTGCTAGGCAGGCATGGTGGCCTTCCTGTAATTCTAGCACTTGGGAGGCAGAAACAGGGGATCTCCTGGGCAAGCTGGCTTGCTAGTCTAAGCTGAATTGTCTCTGGGCCCAAGTGAGAGACTGTCTCAGTTTGCAAGATGGAGAGTGACCAAGGAAGACACTTGATATCAACCTCTACTCTGTACACTCATGCACGCACACACATGCACCTGCACACATGCAAACATGCACACACACACAAACACACCATATACACATAAGCCAAAAAAAGTGGGTACTAAAGGGAAATTTTTTTTGATGATATTGTTTTGTTTTGATTTTTCTTTTTTTTAGAGAGAGACAGAGAAAAAAAAGAATGGGTGCGCCAGGGCATTTTAGCCACTGTGAACCAACTCCATATGCGAGAGCCCCCTTGTGCACATGTGTGACATTGCACACTTGCATCACTGTACAGCTGGCTATGTGGGACCTGGAGATTTGAACAGGAGTTCTTGGGCTTCACAGGCAGGTGCCTTAACTGCTAAGCCATCTCTCCAGCCCTGTTTTGATTCTTTGAGATAAGGTCTTGCTACGTAGCTTGAGCTAGTCTTGCCTTTGTTGTGCCCCTCCTGATCAGCCTCCCAGCCAGGATTACAGGCACAGCCACCACATCGGGCAGCTACTGGGAGATTGGAAGGCTCCTCCAAGTAACAGAAAGTTAGGTCCTCAGAGGCCTTGGGTAAAGGCTCCAGGTCTGGCCCTGGGCGCTCTGAGACACTCCACAGCATCCATTCTCCAGGCTGGACATGCTTGTCCATGTTATACACGCTCCCCCTCAATTCAGGCTCCACTCTGCAGGGGCAGTCCACACTCCACAGCATCCATTCTCCACGCTGGACATGCTGGTCCATGTTATACAAGCTCCCCCTCAATTCAGGCTCCACTCTGCAGGGGCAGTCCACACTCCACAGCATCCATTCTCCAGGCTGGACATGCTTGTCCACGTTATACAAGCTCCCCCTCAATTCAGGCTCCACTCTGCAGGGGCAGTCCTACAGCATCCATTCCCAGGACAGGACAAGCTCCCCTCAATTCAGGCTCCACTCTGCAGGGGCAGTCCACACTCCACAGCATCCATTCTCCACGCCATGCTGGGTTATACAAGTCAGGCTCCACTGCAGGCAGTTCAGCATCCATTCTCCACGCTGGACATGCTTGTCCAGCTGGGCTCCACTCTGCAGGGGCAGTCCACACTCCACAGCATCCATTCTCCACGCTGGACATGCTTGTCCATGTTATACAAGCCCCCCCTCAATTCAGGCTCCACTCTGCAGGGGCAGTCCACACTCCACAGCATCCATTCTCCAGGCTGGACATGCTTGTCCACGTTATACACACTCCCCCTCAATTCAGGCTCCACTCTGCAGGGGCAGTCCACACTCCACAGCATCCATTCTCCAGGCTGGACATGCTTGTCCACGTTATACACACTCCCCCTCAATTCAGGCTCCACTCTGCAGGGGCAGTCCACACTCCACAGCATCCATTCTCCAGGCTGGACATGCTTGTCCATGTTATACAAGCCCCACTCAATTCAGGCTCCACATCTACCTCTAACTCCTCCCAGGAGGACAGCCTCGAGGTCAAGAGCAGGAAGTCCTTGGAGTAGCACTGCAGGAGTTCCTGCTGCTGCGCCACAGGGAGCTGGGCAATAAACCTGCCCAGGGGAGTCTTCTGGAAGATTTCCACCAGCTTCTTCGAGAGCCCTGCAGGGAGGAAGCCAAAGAGCAGCTTGAATGGGGAAAAACAACACAAGCTTAGTGAGGCGCTCGCCCCAGCCCAGGAAGGAACCACTGAGCTGTGTCCAGGGGAGGGGAGGCCGTCCTGAACCAGAGCTCAGAGTCAAGCAGTGTTTGCTGCCTGACCTTGTGGGTCAGGATTGAAGGGGATGACCCCTGTCTAGACAACAGGAGAAAAAGAGTGGAGGAACATAGGTCAGTGTGAAATTTAGGTCACAAACACTGGGAGAAATGAGAGATAGACCAGCTGTGTTGTGTATCCAGGGTTCCAAGAGAATCAGGGAAGTGGGCTGCTCTTCAAGGACTGGGATTGTAGACCACACTAACCAGAACTCTGCCTTTCTGTGGATGGGGCCCTGGGTCATTGCATGCTGCCCTAAACAAGCAGGGCAGGTGGGCCATTGCCTGAACAAGGAAGGCACTTTTCATCAGGACACAGACTGCTCCATGTTGGTTTGGACAGTCACAGAATGCTGAGCTAAAAAAACATGGTCACCTTGCAGTATTTATTTATTTAAGAGAGAGAGAGAGAGAGAGAGAGAGAGAGAGAGAGGAAGAGGCACAGAGAGAATGGGTGCACCAGGGCCTTTTCAGGTGCTGTGAATGAACTCCAGATGTGTGTGTTCCCTTGTGGGCAAATTCGGCATTGCGCCCTCACGTCACTTTTTGTGTCTGGCTAAACGTGGGACCTGGAGATTTGAACAAGTGTACTTAGGCTTTGCAGGCAGGCGCTTTAACCGCTAAGCCATCTCTCCAGCCCTTTTATTTATTTTTTTAAGAGTCTTACTCTGTGGCCAAGACTGGCCTCAAACCCTTTTTTTCTCTTTATTCATTTGAGAGAGGGAGAGAAAGACGCACAGGAAGAGGGAGAGAGAGAGAGAGAGAATGGGTGTGCCAGGGTCTCTAGCCACTGCAAACGAGTGCGTTGCCTTGTGTGTCTGGCTTATGTGGGTACTGGGGAATTGAACCTGGGTCCTTAGGCTTTGCTGGCAAGTGCCTTAACTGTTAAGCCATCTTCCCAGCTTACCTTGCAGTCTTTTGACCAGAAAACTCTAAGTAAAAGCTGAAAAGATGATTGCTTGTACAAAAGACATCTTTTCTAAAAATGCCAGGCTCTTGCTTTTTTCTGGAGGTATGCAGGCCAAAGCCTTCAGCATGTGACAACAGACGGGAGTGCTTGTGTGACTTGGAAGGACCAGAGACAGCTCTGATGCAGGAGGAGGACGCTCTGCTCTCCTTGCCAGCACTTACTGACAAAGTTCTGCGGAGGGGACACTTCCCTGGGGTAGCACTCAAGCCATGCAGGAGCACCAAAGGGAATGGCCTGCCTGCCACAGGTCGCAAGCTCTCTCCTTAACAGAACACACTCCATTTTGCCATGTCTCAGGCTGCTGTAGCACTGACATCACCTCACAGGCTTCCCTGCCACATACAGGCTTCCGACCCCTGGTGGACATTACCCCCTCTTACTTCAGCGTGAATTTTAAAATGAAGTAATGACACACTCGAGGCTGCTTCATTACAAAGTATTAGAGGTAAAACCCGCAGAATTAACATGCTCTGCCCGAGCCTGCCTTGGGGTGGCTTTACCTTCTGCATCTGAGATGTACTGAGCCTGGATCCAGAGCTCCTCCAGGTAGTCCTTGATTCTCCAGCTGAACGGGACAGCGTTGCGTACACCCTTGAACACGTTCATGTGGCTTGGCACCATGATGGAGGCCATCTCCCCCTTAGGCCTGCAGTGAGGCAAATGAGAACAGGGCATGGCTTGAGACATCAGGCAGGGCCCAGCACTGCTGTGGGCCCCTTCAGTCCTGGAAGAAGCGGCTGGAGCCGGGGGGTGCTCAGTGATGGAGCACTTGCCTGGTTGACCCCATCCTGGGCAAAAGGCAAAAGAAAGCCATCGTGCAGCAGGCTGCGTGGATAGCTTCAGGTAGTGAACTAAAGAACAGTTTCACATGACCCTTTGTTTTCAGAGAAAACAAGTGGTGACAGGGGCCAAGCAAGCTGCCCAAAGTTTGTGGCAGAACCAGATCTCCTGTGTCTTCACTCGCCCACTCCTGCCCCTCTGCCCACAGGCATAACTGGCAGGACAAGGCCTCCTCTCAGACATCAGCAGCACCATGGGTTCTGTGTCCCATCAGCAATTTAGAATCCCACACCTTATGTATCCCTTGGTAGCCTACATCCCAGAACCAAACTCCCCTACATTCTGAATACCAAATTTTTGGAAGGCTTGTTGAGCCTGAGCCCCACAAGATCAGGCCTCTGGACGGGCTGCGTGGCTTCCACCACAGCACATGGGAACACCAAGCACACAGCTCTGCCAAGCAGTGATTCGGATGCACAGGCAGTTGAACTTGGCTACATGAATGATTATGGCTGCTCTGAAGGCCAGGAACGGCATCATGGAGAGTGAACCATGACCTGTCAGGACTTGAGTCAGGGTCCTTTGCTGCTATTTTACCAAGAACATCCAGGGAATGTGCTGCTAAGGGAAGAAGCTACAGCCCATCAGATGCTTGGGAGGGTGGAGCAAGGTGCTGCCGAGGTGCGACGATTCCCTCCCACAGGATAAAAAGGTGGCCACTCACCTTGTGTTCATCAGAGGAATGCTCAGGAACTTGATGTCACTGAAGAGAAACATCCAGAGATCCCGGGCCCAGGCTGGTGGATCTGACTGGGCCAGGAGCTCCAGGTTGCCATCTCTGTCCATGTGCGATACCATGCTGGCCAGGAGTGGGGTGACTGCACCTTGCACCCGCTTCCAAAGGGTATGCCTATAGCAGGAACACAGGGGACCTGCTGTGGCTCAGGAAAACCCTAGGTGTACCCATTGTCACTACATTATCTTGCCAAGCAAAAGCAAAACCTCTAGGCAAACAACTCACTGACATCCCATCATTTTCAAGAGCCAGACAAGAGACTCAGAAATGTAGACCATCCAAGCTTAGAGGCAGAGTTGGAAAGGAACTGCACTCTACATCAGCGACTGAGGCCAGGACAGTGGCAATGGAAAACCATTTGCTATTTTCTTTTCTTTCTTTTTTTTTTTTTTTTGCTTATTTCATGGCCCAGCTGACCTGGAATTAACTATGTTTTCAACCTCTGCCTCCCGAGTGCAAGCCACCATCAGCTATTTTCAGGTCCCAGGTCCCATAAGCAAAGAAAAATTCATTAAGAAAAACAAATAATCTTAAGAAAGAAAATCCTTTGTGGATAAAACATAATAAAGGTGAAGATGGGCTGGAGAGATGGCTTAGCGGTTAAGGTGCTTGCTCACAAAGTCTAATGACTGGGGGTCAAGTCCCCAGGACCCGCATAAAGCCAGATGCACAAAGTGGTGCATGCATCTGGAGTTTGTTTGCAGAGGCTAGAGGCCCTGGCACACCCATTCTCTCTTTCTATCTGTCTCTCTTTCTCTCTGTTTCTTTCTCTTCTTGCAAATAAATAAAATATTAAAAAAGAAAGATGAATAGATCAAAGGAAAGGTGTTCTAGGTCAAGTTCAACAAACACATGTTTGTTTGGGATTTAATTTTGATGTCTGTGCATATGCTATTTTAGATTGACATGGCTAACTAGCAAAATTACCTGCATTACACTTTGTTGTTAAAAATGACATGCTTAGGGCTGGGGATGTTGCTCAGCGGTACAACACTGGCTTGCATGAACAAGGACCTGGGTTTGCTTCCCATCACTTTCCCAAAATATTTGTTTGTATGTAACAATAAAAAAACTCTTTAGCCTGGCCTGGTGGTGCACGCCTTTAATCCCAGCACTTGGGAGGCAGAGGTAGTCAGATCTCTGTGAGTTCAAGGCCAGTCTGGGACTACAGGGTGAGTCCCAGGTAAACCTGAGCCAGAGTAAGTCTCTACCTCAAAAAAAAACAACAAAAACAAAAACAAAAAAAACCCCTCTATATGGACCTGGGAGAGACGGCTCAGCAGTAAAAGGCACTTGCTCACACAGCCTGACAGCCCAGTGCCCAGGTCAAGCAGATGCACAAAGTGGTGCACACATCTGTACTTCATTTGCAGAAGCAGGAGGCTCTGGTGCACCCACACAAACTCACCTTCTCTTTGTCAAGTAAATCAATAAAAATATTAAAAAATTTAAACTATAACTTCCTTCAAAAATCTTGTGGTAAAGGGTAAGAATAATTGAGTAATTAATGTTGAGAAGAAAGATAAAGGCCCTATTTGAACAGATTAAATAGAAGTAACTTTTTACAGTTACAACATGCTGGTGAACATTCACATTCTATAGCGACGTAATTTGGAGGTTTTCCTATATATTTTAATGTGGAGAAAAGTTTAAACACACAAAAGCAGCACGAATGCCCTGTACAGCCACTGCTCAGGTTCTCCTTGAGCCCTGGGGGGAGCCATGGCTCCGAGTTGCTCAGCCGTGTAGGGAGAAACTCAGGTTCGATTCCTCTCTGGGTGGAGCTATGCCCGCAGCTGTACATCCTGGCATGGAAGGAAGGCCTGCACTTCCGTTCCCCTCCTACCTGAAGGTGCCCGCCTCCTGGAGGGCGTCTTGATTCGCAGCCTCCCTGGCAACCCACTCCTTCATGCTGCAAACCTGGTTCTCTTCCTGCTTCTTCAGAAGCACGTGGAGGCGCATCTTGAACACCCGCAAGAAAGTAACTGTGAAGGCAGAGGGACTTAATTCGGCCCACCTGTGGGTATTGGGGTGTCGGGCACGTCTTGTTTTTGACACCCCCATCCAAGAGGAAAGCTGCCTGTTCTCGAGCCAAATGTGAGATGCCCTTAGATTCCCACCCAGAAAGGGTGCTTTCTCCAAACTCTGGGCTGAGCCAGTCCTCGGGGCAGGACGCTACCATTGAATGCGCTGTCTTCATTTAAGAGGCCAAGAAGAATGGTGACTCTCCTCATGTTGCGGGCACAGCTCTCATTCTGGTCTCTGAGCATGCCCACGGCACTCTGCACACAGCTTCGCAGCAGTCTGGTAGTGTCCAGAACCTGTGCCCACTGAGGGAAACAGTAAGCCTTACATTATGCCAGTTCCAGGCTGGGCAAAGGCCAGGCCACCCAAGTTAGATGACAGTCCGGTGTCGGCATGCATAAGGCCATCTGTTGACAGACATCATGGCGAAGGACACACCATGACCTACCACCCTATGCCCCTAGAGGAGCAATGACAAAACAGTTGCTCACACTAAGGGTCAGTCAGAGACAGAGGAATGAGACACAACTAACTTTGTAAAGCATGCCAGAACAATCGTAATTCACCCGCACATCCAGCATGAAGGGAAGAGAGGGCTCCGGTTAACTCTGGCATGACTGGTGTGTGTGTGGGGTGCTCCTTTGACTCCCAAGGGAGAGGGTCAAAGACGTGTCTGCAGACCTTCCCCCCATGGCCGACAGGGTGGAACAGAGAACTCACATGATCGCCTCCTGGATCAGAGGTCTCACACTCCACCCTCTCTGGGTCTTGTACTTCCATTTCTACTTCTTCCTCATCCTCTGCCTTGCTGGTCTCTGTCTCCATCTCTTCTTCCTGGTTGCCTTCAGCTGCAAGCAAAGCAAACACCATCAAGTCAACCTCGGGGACAGAACTGGGTGCAACAGCAACGTCTGGGTCTATGCCTAGACTGAGACTCGCCAGACTCCCCTGTTCCTGTCTAATGGGTGGCTCAGTCACTGGGAAGTGCATCAAGCAGATCAGCCCCGCATTCAGGAGTTCCACAGCCTGGGCTGGCACTGGAATTATGAGACAGACAGGCGCGCTATGGGCCATGCTCAGGTGGCGTTTCCTTTGGCTCTGTAGCCACTGATTGTAAGCCCTGCTGAGAGGCAGGTGCTGGGACTAGAAGGTGACACTGCATGGTGGCACTGCCTGCAGCATCACACTTGGCACCTCCTGCAAGCGACTCAATCCTTGCATCCTCAGAATGCCACCTCGTGACTCACACTCTGGTTTGTCAGCTGGCTGGAACAGCTGGCTGATGGTGACACTCTGCAGCTTAGTCACGTCTGAGGCCATGACCGTGGACCTGCGGAGGTCATCGATGTGCACAGACTGCCACAGCCCTGTGAAGAACAACATCATCAGAGTCTTCCATGCGAGTTCTGGCTTTTACTTTTTATTCTTGGTTAGTTATAAACAAGGACACACCACTACCCCGAATTTTAATTATACTATTGCTGAAGGCGTGATTGGTACCCCAAATCTAAGCCCTCCAACATGTGGGGAGCAGCCAGATCCATCATGTGTGGACTGACAAGAGACCTGAAGTAACTATCTGCAGAGGACACCTACTGAAGGCCTCAGCTTCATGACTCATGTCTCACTGTATTTTCCACGTGATAATTTGTAAAGGGGACCTGAGGTGCTGGCAAGGTTTGCTTTCCGTTGTCTATGAAATTATCAAATGGCTATTTTCCTATTTCTAGAATACCAGTGATCTTTTTTAAAATTTTATTTATTTATTTGCAAGCAGAGAGAGACAGAGATAGAGAGGGAGTCATACACGCAGAGAGAGACAGAGAGAGAATATATGGATGCACCAGGGCCTCTGGCTGTTGCAAACAAGCTCCATATTGAATGTGCCACTTTGTGCATCTGGCTTATGTGGATTCTGGGGAATCACACCCGGGTCATTAGGCTTTGTAGGCAAACACCTTAACCACTAAGCCATCTCTCCAGCCCCCAGCCCTTTTTGTTATTACTTTTCTTTTTGGTTTTTCAAGATAGGGTCTCACTCTAGCCTGTAATTCACTATGTAGTCTTAGGATGGCCTTGAACTCACAGCGATCCTCCTACCTTGGAGGCATGCACCACCATGCCCTGCCCAATTATCGTATATAAGAGAGCTGGTGACCCTTTCACACACAGAGAGACAGATGGGCTGGAGAGATGGCTTGGCAGTTAAGCACACTTCTTTTGCAAGCATGAGGACCTGAGTTCAAATCTCCAGAACCTACGTAAGCAGCTGGGCGTGGCTACATCTGTCTGTAACCCTGGTCCTGTGGGGAATGGAGACCAGAGAATGGCTGGGGCTCTCAAATGGCAGGCTCCAGAATCAGTTAAGAGACTCTAGCACAAGGAAAAAAATGGGTTGGTGAGTGATGGTGGGGGACACTCAGCATTTTCCTCGGGCCACTGCATCAGCTCATACTCATACACACACCATACACACTTTGCACACCAAAAGAGAGAGAGGGAGAGAGAAGGATGGATTAATTTGAAGATAGTATATCTCTCACAAAGAATCAGTGCAAAAATATGAGTGGGCAAGATGGCTCAGCAGTTTAAGCACTCGCTTGCAAAGCCTGCTAGCCTGCATGCAATTCTTAGTACCTGCATAAAGCCAGATACACAAAGTGGCATGTGCATCTAGAATTTGTTTGTAGTGACAAGAGACCCTGGCATGCCCATTCATATTCATATTTATTCACATTTCCTGCCACTTCTCAATAAATAATTTTTTTTAAATCAATGCAAAATATAAGATGAAATAAAATAAAAGGAAAATACAGGCAGTGTATTATGCCAATGAGTCAGGAATTATCCGCATAATGGGAGAGGGGGCCAGAGAGCCAATCCAGTGTTCACCTGAAGTAGAAAAGGAAATGCTGACCCTATTGCTATAATAATAATAATTTTTTTGTTTGTTTTTCGAGATAGGGTCTTGCTCTAGCCCAGGCTGACCTGGAATTAGTCTTAGGCTGGCCTAGAACTCACAACAATCCCACTACCACAGTCTCCCCAGTGCAGGAACTAAAGGCGTGTTGCCAGCACACCTAGCAAAATTTTCTCTTATGGGAATGGGTCTCCTTATGTAGCCCAGACGTGCCTTGAACTTTTGATCCTCCTGCCTCAGCTTTCAGAAAGCTGGGGTTACATGTGCATGAACACATCACGGCTAGTTTAAGAGGATGTCTGAAACTGCGTCTCTGAGAAGGAACTCTAATTGCACCTGAGAAGACTGTTGGGCTTAACATTCTAATTTCAGACCTGGGACCACATGAGAAATTCCTCGGAGACTACGTAAAGGATGCATTCACAAAATTCAGTGCTACCTCCATGGAATCCCACGTAGGATGCTCCACTTCCCATCCTGGACAGTTTTATGATGAAATAGACGAAGACACAATCCTTTGTTTCTTGTATTTTGTTGATTTCATTGATGGCAGAATACCTATTCAAACAGACCAATATAAATCTACACACGGCAAACAAGCAGAAACCAAGTTGGAACACAGCTGGCACATGTTGTATGAACTGGTGGGGTCAAGCTGTCTCACAGCTTTAAGAGCTTTAACTAAATGTCACAAGCCCATGGAAGCGAGGCATGCTCTGGGGGATCACTTCCTACCCCTCCCCATACCCTCTACTTAGGAGTGGCATTCTTTCCCTGAGAAGACCCCACCCTACTCTCCCGGAGGCCATGGCTGAGGCTCTTGGCCTGGCCATTTCAATAGAGTCTTCATGGTGCCCTGGCCTTCATGGCAGCAGCCAAAGCCCATTTTCCTAGCAGGACCTTGCTCTGCCTTCAAGTGCAATGTGGCCGAGAGTGATAGAGAAAGAGAGAGAATGGGCAGGCCAGGGCCTCCAGCCACTGCCAACAAACTCCAGATGTGTGTGCCACCTTGTGCATCTGGCTTACATGCGTCCTGGGGAACTGAGCCTCGAACCAGGGACCTTAGGCTTCACAGGCAAGCGTTTAACCACTAAGCCATCTCTCTAGCCCCAGTTTTGTGTTTTCAACTTTCTCTTTTTATCTCCTAGCTTCTTGGGAGGAACATATGTCTTATTTATAGTGCTTTTGGGGACTTTCTGTAGGAGATCCTAAATGGAATGTTGGGTTTGCCGAACTGATTCCGAGGCAAGCGCTGGAGGCGTACTTGGCAGAGGCGACCAGCTGAGCGCTGCGGGTGCTGTCGTCAAAGTCCGTCTGGATGATGAGGATTTTACAGCCGTCTCTGTTTGTCAAGCAGGTGCTGAAGAAGAGAGGGGATGGCCCGGTGAGTGGTCTGTTCTGAAAGGTGCATAAAGCAATTCCCTGAGGAATGGACAAGGCAGGAGTTCCAAACAAAAAGCATGAGCCAGGGGCTCATGAATCAGTGCTAATTACTACAGCCCTGCCAATGACATCCACAAAGGGTTGGGGCCTGGGTGACAGGGGGCTGGCAGGGCACCTCACCGCACTTCCTTGAGGAATGAGTACTCGGTGTCAAACTGCTGCAGCGTCAGGAGCATGGGCCTTCCAGCCAACCCATTCCCCTCTGCTTCTAAGACTTCACAGTCATGACTGGTGAGCAGTCTGGAGAAAGTCGTGACCTGCAAAGTGGGAGACAAACCATTCATCAGTCTACGTGAGAGGCCCGTCTGCTAGAGCCAGAGCCTGGCCGTAGGTGGACGCTCAGGCGGACTGCCAAGGGCACAGCATGGTGCAGTGCAAAACAGACAGGAAGGAAGCCAGGCCAAAGGGTTCCAGATGTAAAGCAGGCTGAGGCAGGAGGACCTCCATGTTCAGAAGGCACCAGAAGATAGAAGTGTCCTGCCCCAAAGACACCTTTGTCTCCTCCCTGCTTTAGTCTCTCCTGGAGTCTCACAACCCTTTAGGGCTCAGCACAGATGCTATTTCCTGTATTACTGTAACTAATTACAATGCTTATGTTGTGTGTGTTTATGGATGGGGGCGTGCATGCGTGTGTGTATGTGCATGCCTATGTGCCACAACACATATGTACAGGTCAGAGGACAGTTTCAGGCGGTCAGTGCTCTCCTCCCACCTTGTTTCCTCTTGCTGTTTTTGCCCTGTGAACTTCAGTCTGGCTGCTTCACGAGACTCCTGGCTCTGCCTCCCACTGCCCTGAGTGCACTGGGATTAGGGACACGTGCACCACTTTGGGTCTGGCTATATAGGGGTCCTGGGGATTTGAAACTCCTTTACCCACGGACTCATCTCTCCAGCCTCACAATGCCACTTCCCACAGACTTGGCTCCATGTTATCGTTCCTCGACCATGGGCTACACATAATGCAAACACAAGTACTCCTTAGGGCGTTCAAAGGAACCTCCAAATCCCCATCTGCCTGTCTGGCCTAACCTCTGAGTTAAAAATTTTTTTATTATCTTATTTATTTTTGGAGAGAGACACAGAGAGAGACAGACAGAGAGGGAGAGGAAGGCAGATAGAGATGGACGTGCCAGCAGCCTCTCAGCTGCTGTGAAAGAAATCCAGATGTGCGCTCCCTTGTGGGCAAGTGAGGCATTGCGCCCTTGCGTCACTTGGCATCTGGCTAAACGTGGGACCTGGCGATTGGAACCGCTGGAGATTGGAACCAGCGTTCTTCTAGGCTTAGCAGGCAGGCGCCTTAACCGCTAAGCCATCTCTCCAGCCCACCTCTGAGTTTTTGATCTCCACATCTAATTAGACATGAGACAGATTTCCAAACGCATCCCAACTGGATTTCCCTGCTGGTGTTCACACTTAGATTCTTTTGTTACCACCAAGCAAATCCCCAGGCAGCTAAGAAGGATCCAGGGGTGTCCTCAGATTCCTCCACCCCACTGCCCTCCATGGAGTCAGCAGCTGGCCCTGACATTGGCACCCTGACATTTCTTGGTGCCACCTGCCTCTCTGCTTCGACTGCACTGATCCAGCAGCTTTCCATCTGGGCTGCCAGCTTGTCTAACTGATTTCCCATCGCCCAGGCCCAACTAAACACACACCCCTTCACTGTTCATATGGGAGGGGAAGATCAAGCTCCTGAAAACCAATAGTGATGCCCTTGGACTGGAGAGATGGCTTAACAGTTGAGTCATTTGCCTGCAAAGCCAAAGGACACAGGTTTGATTCCCTAGTACCCACATAAGCCAGATGCACGTAGTGGCACATGTGTCTGGAGTTCGTTTGCCGTGGCTGGAGGCCCTGGTGCACCCATTCTCTCTCTCTCTTCCTGTTTCTCTCTCTCTCTTAAATAAATAAATACATAAAAAGTTAAAAAAAACAACACTTCAATAGTGATACACCCTCCAAGAAGTCTCTCTGGCTGTTTCATTCTTGGGATGCAGTACTCACAGCCTTGAACTTCAAACTGTATTAATAAACTCTTCTGGCCCTGGTTTCACACCTCAGTCCCTTTGTCTTCAGAGGGTCCTCTGCCTTGACGTAGACTCAGGCAGCTCCAGGGTGAGCACTCTCTCTCTCCCCCCATGTGTATACATTTTCATTTGTGTGCAGGTGTATGTGGAGACTATGAGATAACCTTGGGGTCAAGCTCAGGTTGTTGTCCATCTCCTTTGAGGGAGGACATCTCACAGACCGAGAGCTCACCAAACAGACTTGGACTGCCTGGCCAGCGGCGCCCTCCTCTCTGCCTCTCCAGAGCCAGGGTTACACAGGCATACGCCATTATGCTGGGCATTTTTTATTACTTTTTTTTTTTTTTTGAGGTAGGGTCTCACTGTAGCTCAGGTTGACCTAGAATTCACTATGTAGTCTCAGGGAGGCCTTGAACTCATGGTAATCCTCCTACCTCTGCCTCCCACTTGCTGGGATTAAAGGTGTGCGCCACCATGCCCAGCTACTTTTTTAAAAAATTTATTTATTTTTATTTATTGATTTTAGAGTGAAAGACAGAGAAAGAGAGAGAGAGAGAGAGAGGGAGGGAATGGGCACACCAGGGCCTCCGGCCACTGCAAATGATCTCCAGATCCATGTGCCACCTTGTGCATCTGGCTTATGTAGGTCCTGGGGAATTGAGCCTCGAACCGGGGTCCTTAGGCTTCACAAGCAAGAGCTTAACTGCTAAGCCATCTCTCCAGCCCATACTTTTTTTTTTTAATTTGAGAAAGACAGAAAGAGACAGAGAGAGACAAATAGAGAATGGGTGCACCAGTGGCCTCTCAGCCACTGTGCATGACCTCCAGACGCATGCACCCCCTTGTACATCCGGCTTATGTGAGTCTTGGGGAATTGAACTGGGGTCCTTTGCCTTCGCAGGCAAACTCCTTAACTGCTGCTAACCCATTTCCCTAACCCTATGCCAGGCATTTTTACATGGGTTCTGGGCATTGAGCTCAGGCCATCCACCACACTGGTGAGACGAGCCCTTGACTGACTGAGACGTCTCCCCAGCCTGCTCTCTTAATGTGAATCACTCTGCCTGTGCCCCCTACAAAGCCGTCTTCCTGTGACTCTGCCATTGCCTGCTCGGTATTGTCTTTCTGAGGGGCACACACACTGACCAGGACAGGAAGTGTGCAGTGCACTTCTGTACCCTCGGTTTCCCGCTCAGAAGTGACCCTGGAAGCTTGGTCACACCAGTCAGAACATGGAGAGGAGCCCTGTGCTTCAGCACGCTACATCACCCTGCACACTGGCTTAAACACAGGGTGAGTTCCTATCCCTAGGTGCCCAGAACTCGTGGGTGTCAGAGCAGAGGAAAAGGTTGTGGGAAGACGGTCACCTCTGTGAAGACGGCGTGACGCCCCAGGTTGGTCATGCGCAGGTGCGCCTGGAGGAAGTCTGCGAAGGAGCCGTGCTGCTGCTTGTAGTAGTACTCCTGTGACAGCGACTGCGCAGCAAACTGGCCCAACGAGGAGCCGCTCAGGCGGACTACGGCATCGGGAGTGGCACAATTCAGCAAGATGAGTTTGGCCTCCTCTAACACGTGGAGGTACAGCTGATCGCTCAGGTCCCGCGAGCCCTGCCTCTCCACAGCCTGCAGCACCACAGAGGCGCAGGCGTCAGAGTGGTAGCCGATGAAGACGTCTGCAGGGCTGTACTTATGCCTGGCAAGAAACTGGTCCGCTTTCACGTCCACAAACTGGCCCACCCACTGCGCCAGCTCACGCACGATGCTCTTCTGCCAGCCCTCCAGCACGGTGTTGATGTCCAGGTAGTGCTTCTCCAGCCGGTTGATGAGGGGCACCGGGAATTGTTTATACACCACGTCTTTCTCTTCGATGACGATCAGGCGGAAGTCTGCGTGGACCCGACACTTGACCCGATGGGTACCCAGACCGAGGTCCACGTACTTCTGGCCCCCGAGGTAGACATAGTACTGGTTGAGAGCATCATACAGGCTCTCGTACAAGTTCTGCAGGTTCAGCAGCACCACCATCTTGCCGGTCTCCATGCAGATCTTCACGCGGTTGATGTTTCTGCAGATCTGCGTGTACTCCTGGTCCTGAGGAAAGCTGGAGCCGAAAATGATCTCGGGCTGGTGATCCTCATCAAAGAAGGTCTGCTGCAGGATCTGCAGGGCCACATAGTTCCTGGTCAGCACGAGCAAGTAGCGGGACTCGGCCTCATCCAGCTCCCGGCCCTTTGCCCTCTGCAGACCTCCGTAAATGTTCTGTTTGATCAGCTCCACTGTGCTGACATCCTCCGTGTACCTGGCCTTGGGCAAGCTGGCTGTGAAAATGTCTAGAGCCTGGATGTCATCCTTCCCACTGAAGTTCCTAAGGACAGAGTGAGCAATGTCCTTTGGGGAAGGCTCTCGATTAGAAGCTTTGGCCTTGGCAAAGATCATCTTGATGAGGCTATAGTAGTCACGGAGCCCGAAAAATTCCTTGTCCTGAGTCCCACACACTGTTCTGTAGGCCTTGGCAAAGGGCTCAAAGTACCCTCGGATTCTGTCCTGAACCAGCCTGTCCGAAGAACAGATGCCCTCGGCACTCTCTATGAGCTCCTTCTCATTGGGACTGCCACGCGACACAAAGATGCCCCGGTTCATCTTGGCAGGATCCAGAGCCCAGTTGGAGATGCCAATGAAGCCGACTTTTTTGTGTGGGGCAGGATCATCTTCGATGCACCCATCTTCCAGCAGGGGGTGCAGAGCCTTCAGGGGCATTTGGGGTGAGTCTTCTGCCAGCCCAACCTCATCCAGCACCACCACGGAGACATACTGCTGCAGGTCCTTGCCCTGCTGGAAGCGGGCACATTGCTTGAAGGTGCCGATGATGCCTTGGGGAGTGGAGTGGGGACTGCACTGAAATGACACCAGGTGCACCTGTTTCAGGCAGCGGAAGAGCTCCGAGGAGGCAGCCTGGCCTTGCATGGCGTCTGCCACAATAATCTTGGCAAGGGATTTGGAGCTGCCGGGCTTCCCCACCAGGAAGAGGGGGATCTTGAGCTCAATGCAGATGGCCATCATGAAGACATTCTCCTTCAGAGCCAAGTTCCTAGCTATGTTTGTCCTCACAGGAGCCCCACGCAGAAAAAGATCCTGTGCTCGGGTGATCTCCTCCAGAATAACCCTGCTGTCGTTGTATGGTTCTGGAAAGCACGGGCTGACGGCCATGCGATAGGATTCCTTCTCTTCTAAAGAGGCATGGTAGCATACCCCGATGGCCATCACCAGGGACCAGAGAACAGGGTCTCTCTCAAAGTGATGTTTGCTGGTGCTGGACTCACGGAGGAAGCCTTGCAGCTGGTCTAAGAGCATTTTGCTGTGGTCGTGAAACCATCTGAAAACTTTCACACAACGCTCTACGTCCCGGAGGCTGACAAAACCACACTCATTGTTGCTTTGCCTCATGAACCTCTGAGAGGTGGAGAGCACACTGGTGATCACGGGAATGCTGCGTTCAACTGCCCAGACGGAGTCCACCAGCCTCTGGACAATCTGATGGATGTAGAGCCTTTCTGCCGTGTCGTTCAGTTGTCCAAAGTCCCACACCAGAGGAACGAGGCTCGGGGGCAGAGCATGGACACGGTACACCAGCTGCCGCAGGGGGATGGAGCCCAGCCTCTCTACAGTCTCCTCTGCGCTGACTCTGTACCCCAAACCAGCCGACTCCAGCCGGAGGATCATCTCCTGGGAGTGTTTCCGGTAAGGGTTGCAGGCAGCAATGATGTGCAAGCCAGAGTCCTTTTTCAGGTACTCGCCATCCACTGTCTGATCACATAAGACCTCTTTGATACAGCTGATGGCTTCTGTGGTGTTGGCTTCATCAAAGAACAAGATGGTGTCCAGCTTGTGTTGGACCTTGTTGAAGAAGGCGGTGCTCTGAGCCTCCTTGACCTTGGAGTAGATCATGGAGGCAGTGGTCCCTCCATGGACCTTCACCAGCTTCATAGTTTCTGCCTCGAGACCGCCACGCCGCAGGTCACTGAGGTACTTAATAAGCCTGGTTTTCCCACAGCCAGTTTCCCCCATGATGATCACTGGGATGCCACAGCGGAAGCGCATCTCGATGGCCAGGATCTTGAGCATGTTGTCTGTGGTAAGTTCATACGTCTCATCAGGGTCACTGGGCCACTGGATCCCTAATGCCAGGCACAGCCTTTCAATTTTCTCGTGCCTGGGCAGGTTATCGAAGTCAATATTGAAGGGGACCTTTTGAAGCTTCAGCCCCTCGTACAGCTCCCTTGTCATGACATCCTTCTTGATGACCTTCCCGTTCAAGTGGTTTATGGCATCAATGTAGCCGTTTTTATTGGCCCTCAGGTGAAAGCCTATGAATGTCATAGTCATGTGATCACCGTTGAAGAAAATGTACGGGTGGGGCTCTGACTCCCACCTCTTTCGGAGAGAGAAGGGAGCTAGGTCTTCTTCAGCGACCCCGTCCATGGTGACCAGGTGCTTACCTGGGCTTTGGTCCGCGGTGTGGAGAGTTGGTGTGGCGAAATCTCTTGCCATCAGGATCATGAAGGTCACCACAAAGTTCTTGAAGCCCCTCAGTGTGTCTTCGGTGAAAGCGGCGTTGCAGAAGATGGAGGCTTCACAGTCCTTGAGCTGACAGTTGAGGAACTGAGCGAAGTTGCGGAGCTCCGACCACGAGGGGTTTATCAGGCCACAGTAAATCAGGAAGTGCTGCAGGCATTCCTCTGGTGAACCTTCCACAGAGCCTTTTTGATACTGGAATGTATCCAGGTTTTGTTTCTGATGGAACCGCCTTAAATATTGGTAAGGTCTCTGGAAAGTCTCACTGCAGAACTCTACCAGGTCCATGCCGGGCTCTCTGTGGCTTCGGTCAGGAGTCAGCTCCATGTTTATCACTTCCTTGGGAGGTCTGCAGGTGACTTTGGGGAAGATGTCAAGAAAATTGAACTGGGAGGCACGTACATTCTACAAAGAAGAGACATGAATAAAATGGTTATAACTAAATTTTCTAAAAACAGCCTTTATGTCCTCATTCTGAGTGGTCAACACTGGACAGAAATCTGGGGCCATAGACTAATAGATTTGTCTCACCCCAAATTGAACAACCCAAATTCAAGAAACAATGAGTAGTTCTTTTTAGAGTCAATAAGAAATAAGTTTAAAAGTCAGGGGAGATGGCTCAGTCAGCCTAAGCACGAGGACATGAGTTCAATCCCCCAGCACCCGTGGAAAAAAGCAGGGGGCAGTGGTGTGTGTGCAGCTTTGGGGAAGCACACAGGAAGATCCTCGGGGCCTGCTAGCCAGCCAGTCTAGCCAAGTCAGCAAGCTCTGAAAACTCTGTCCCAAAAAATAAGGTGGACCGGGCGTGGTGGCGCACGCCTTTAATCCCAGCACTTGGGAGGCAGAGGTAGGAGGATCGCCGTGAGTTCAAGGCCACCCTGAGACTACATAGTTAATTCCAGGTCAGCCTGGGCCAGAGTGAGACCCTACCTCGCAAAACCAAAAAAAAAAAAAAAAAAAGGTGGAGAGTCATTGAGGGAAACACCTGACATTGACCTCTGCCTACCACACACAGCCGCACACACATGAAGGTATACATACACACACAGCCACACACACATGAAGGTATACATACACACACAGCCACACACACATGAAGATATACATACACAACATACACATGCAAATAAGCTTGAAGATGGAATTTTCTTTGCCAACACTGTACTCAGATACTTCCTTTGGGCAAAAGTTGGGGGACCACAATAAATGTATGGCTCAAAGCCATAAGGGTGTGGAAATGAAGGTGAGCTCAAATGACTGTGTGTGGGAATGCTCTGCCTTATGGATCAGCTGTTTGTTTGTTTGTTTGTTTACATATATGTTCTGAGACAGGATCTCATGTAGCCTAGGCTGGCCTCAAACTCACTATGTAGCTGAATATGGCCTTGAATTTCTTTATTTTTTTATTATTTTTATTTTTATTTATTTATTTATTTATTCAAGATAGGTCTCACCCTAGCCCAGGCTGACCTGGAATTCACTAAGTAGTCTCAAGCTGGCCTCAAGCTCGCAGCGATCCTCCTACCTCTGCCTCTTGAGTGCTGGGATTAAAGGTGTGTACTACCATGCCCAGCTTTTTTTTTTTTTTTTTTTTTTGGTTTTTCGAGGTAGGGTCTCACTCTGGTCCAGGCTGACCTGGAATTCACTATGTAGTCTCAGGGTGGCCTTGAACTCTCGGTGATCCTCCTACCTCTGCCTCCCAAGTGCTGGGATTAAAGGCGTGTGCCACCACTCCCGGCTCCAGCTATTATTTCAACTATAGGTTTATTTTTATTTAAAAAGTTACTGTCTCAAGACATAAATACAAATCGGAAAACAGTACAATTAGGACAACAGAATGCGAAGGACAACAGGTTAGAGTAATATATATAACATTTTTAGGGACTAGAGAGATGGCTTAGCAGTTAAGGCATTTTCCTGTGAAGCCAAAGGATCTCAGTTTGATTCTCCAGGACCCACATCAGCTAGACGCACAAGGGGGCTGTGTCTTGAGTTCATTTGCAGTGGCTGGAGGCCCTGGTGTGCCCATTTTTTCCATCTCTTCTCTCCCCCCTCCAAATAAATAGATAAAATAAAGCATTTTTAGATAGTTGAAAACAAAGCTGTAAGAACTGCTTTCACAAAGAAATACTCTTTTCAAGGATGAGAAAAAAAAAACTTAAGATTAAAACAATATATACAATCTTCTCAGCACCTCTACTAACTGCAGTGGTGTGTAAAAGAACAGATGCAATACTTGTGCACATAACAGTGTTTGTTGATGGAAAATAATATTAGACAAGTCTGGTTTCATTTGATGTTAACTATGAATTAATAAAATAATTGTATTTTATAATCTTTCAGCTAACCTATGGTTTTTGGCTACCACAGCCCAATGCTGGTTGATTTGTGACTCTAAACCCTGGAAGCCTTTTGGTATTTCACCCATCTGAAGATATTCTTGTATTGGAAGCATATTAAGGCATGGGATGATTAAAGTAATGCACCTCAAGGCCTGAGAGACGACTGACGAAAGACAGGTATACATGTGAGTTCATATTTTGTTTTAAATGATGTTAGCTGCCTAAGCTTCGCAAAATGAGTTGATGTCAAAATGGCAAGTGGCAACCTTCTGTTTTAAACTAATTTATTTGTGAAAAGACATAAAATAAAGTTTAAAGGTGAGCTTTCAAAGAATATTATGGGTTATGAGCTCTATTATCCCATCTAATTTACATACAGAGGAAACATACTGTAACCTGTTAGAATTATCTTTAGCCTCAAAAGACTGCTTGCAAAGAGAGGTGGATAAACCAATAAAAAATACAAATTTAAAATCACTTTAAAGCATGAACGGTCATGCTTTTCTATTTTTAAACATTGCTAAACTTTCAATATATTTCTGAGACCTCATAATTTTGTTGGATTTTTTTTTTGGGGGGGGGTTTGCAAGGTAGGGTCTCACTCTGGTCCAGGCTGACCTGGAATCAACTATGTAGTCTCAGGGTAGCCTTGAACTCGCGGCCATCCTCCTACCTCTGCCTCCCGAGTGCTGGGATAAAAGGCGTGTGCCACCACGCCTGGCTTTTAAGTTGGAATTTAAAAGTAAGAAAAAACTACACAAACTGCACCAATTATAAAATCAGCACCAAAAAGCCGGGTGTGGTGGTGCACGCCTTTAATCCCAGCACTCGGGAGGCAGAGGTAGGAGGATCACGATGAGTTTGAGGCCACCCTGAGATACATAGTGAATTCCAGGTCACACATATGTCACACACACATACACACACACGTGTGTGTGTGTGTGTGTGTGTGTGTGTGTGTTATATCAGCACCAATTTATATATAATTTTATTTAAAATTTAGATCCCTGTTCCCATACTCTAATAAGTTGTATAATTTTTGTTTAGAATTTTTCTGCAAACATATTACAATAAGTTTCTTTCACTTGGAGACAAAATACAGTGGTACTATTGGAAAAAATATCACAACATTACAGTTTCATCTTGGCCTTGAACTTCTTGATCCTCTTACTTCTGAGTGCTGGGATTAGAGGCATCTGCTACTATGCCATTTTTGTTGTTGTTTTAAATATCTTATTCATTTATTTATTTGTGAACACAGAGAGGGCATATGTGTATATGTGTGTGTGTGTGTGTGTGTGTCAGAGAGAGAGAAGGAGAGGGAAAGGGTGAGGGAGAGGGGGAGATAGAGAGAAAGAGAAAGAGAGGGAGAGAAAGAGGGAGGGAGTGAGTGAAAGAATGAGTATAAGCACACCAGGGCCTCTTGCCCCTGAAAACAAATGCCAGCTGCATGACTTGATGAGGGTGCTGGGAATCAAACCCAGGCCAGCAGGCTTTGCAAGCAAGCACCATTAACCACTGAGCCATCTCCCCAACCCTGTTTTGTCTTTTGACACTCACCAGTTTGGAAGAACTCTTTGGCTGTACTGAATTCCCTTGTGAGATTTCAATGACATATAAATGGCATGGGTTCCGGAGCCACATTTTCCCATTTATATCCATGAGATACTGCAAAATGAGGAGTTTGAAAAGAAAGACCCCAATTCCAGTTTGTACCTAAAAAAAGAAAACACAAGGGTTTGTAAGTACACAAAACCATGGCACTGCTCCACCTTGGGACCTTTTTGTTTGTTCTCTGGGAGAAGGATACGGATCAGGAATATACATGGAGGGAGTTCTTCCTGCGGAGGAGGCAGGCCAGCGTGGGGAGCTGTGTCTTTCCTGACGCGGCCCACCCGTGGACGCGTGAAGACACTTACAGAAGTGGTCACATCAATGTGGAATATCATGGGCATTTTCTGATATTTCTTCTCCAAGAAAGGCAGAAGGGAGCTCAGGACTTGATTTTCATCCACCCGAGGTTCTGTCAATCGGATAATTTTTAAAGGCACGTTTTCATCACGTAACTTCATTTTCAGTTTGTCGTGCAATCTCCTGATGTAGAGAGACCGTCCTATAATGTGAGCACATGGAAATTAGACCCCAGATCTGTGGATCAAGAGGAAGAGAATCCAGGGATGTAGCCATAGTGAAAATCTGACACAACATAACGTCACGTTCGAGAATTGTACCCTTCGAACCCTCGGGTTTCCTTGCCACCACACAGTGACTGACCCCGCCTTTTCCTCACAGCTGATGACGGACTCTAAGATCACGAAAGCAAGCGGAAGCATGCCTTGTGGGAAGGGACAGTGAGGCGCAGGGAGAACAGACTTTGTTCCCACAGAGCCAACAGAACAGAAGTTAGTTTCCTTCCCAGAAAGCCAGGTGGTAGCTGAAGAGAGGGCCAAGGTTTCTTCATGACCACAACCAGCATGGGCCCCAAAGAGGCCAGTAGAGTTCACTTATATGAAAGAAGAGAAGTAAAGGGCAGAGGAGTCTTCTTAGGTGAAGGGATGGGCTCCTGGCAATCACCCACTTTGCAAACTGGGTGACAAAGGACAGTGATTTACAACTCTCCCTGAGTTTCTCCTCCCCAAGACCTTCTGAGTCACCTCCTGGCCAGAGAGGGAAGTGTCACTGCACAGTACCTGGAACACAAGGAACCCCACCTCCACAGGCTCCCTCCTTACCAACACCAGCTCTTTCTGAGATCACAATCCCAACACACATCCGGTCTCTGAACACAGCTGCGGCAGATGGCGTCTGCTCTGGGACCTTGTAATGGTACTCCAGATAGTTCTGGATGACTGGCAGGGGGGCCTGGGGGACCAGGAAGACTTTGTGCTGGCTGAACGTGGAGGGGACGTAGCAGTGTTCTCGGGCTGCGTCACAGACGATCACCAGCTGGTAGTCTTCGCGGTGGCGCTGCGTGCACAGCTTCCGGAAGAGCTTTTCTGCCTGGTAGCCCACCTCATAGCTCAGCTGGTCTGCGAACAGCAGGCTGTAGACCTTGTGGTCCCGCGAGCCCGGCGTGAGGCAGCGGTGCAGGAGCAGTGCCACCTCCTCAGTTGTGGTTTCTGGGGTGCAGAGTAGCACCTCGTCGAAGGTGGGCAGGGGTTGGTGTGGCGCCTGCAGATAGATGGCCAGAGTGGCTGGCAGCACCTCAGAGTGTTCACACAAGACCAAGTTAGGCTGGCCAGCCTGCAGGCCCTTGGGGAGAGGCCGCACCACAGGAGGCCCGCCCAGCTGAGCGAGATGGGCCAGGCAGTGGCCCAGGGCATCCAGGTCCAGGCAGTCTGGCAGGAGGGCACTCACACAAGCCACGGACAGCTCCATGACCGCTTGCAGCTTGCTCACCATGGTGGTCTTGGAAAGGAACAACTGTGCCTGCTCTTTTACTTCCCCCATGTGGTGTCTGGCAGCCTTGCTGTCACACGACCCAGTGGCCTCAGAGACATCTTGGGGGCTGCAATGGCCTTTGATGAAGGACAGCATGGTCAGGGCAGCCTGGCCAGGGCTCAGCTTTGTGAGCTCGTGGCTTAGATAGACCAGCTGCTCAGCCGTGTAGAAGTTGAGGTAAAAGTGTTCCGCACGCTTCTGGGCCACGACTTTCTTCCATTGGCCCAGAAAGTGCTCCATTTGCTTGCAGATGTCTTCCAGGAGCTGAACGACGTCCCCATGTCCCGTCAGCTGGCTCACCAGCTTCAAGCCAAAGTCCATGCGGACAGAGATGCCCTGCCTGGGGCAGCAGTAGACCTCGGTGATCCAGGTCCTAAACAGCATGTTGCCGGCACAGTGCAGGTTTATGAAGGCCTGCATGAGCCGCTGCACGTTGCAGAACACCTGGGGGAGACAGAACCGTGAGGTGAATGCGCGGTCCAGGCTGAGGGCAGGCACACTCGTTCACAGCTCCTGAGGCCATGCACTCATCCTCTGTACAGGTTAGCGGGGCACATGATGCTTACGGCAGAAATGCGCATGGTGTTCATCGCATGACCATTATCCCTTCTTCCTTTATATGACCAGCTGAATAAAAGGCTCCTTTCCTCAGGGAGAAGGTAAAGATAGTGCTATCTGTAAGGCTCACATGAAATTGGTGTTTGTTTGTTTGTTTGTTTGTTTTTGTTTGTCTGAAACAAGGTTTTACTATGTAGCCAGGCTGGCTTCAAATTCAACATCTTCCTGTCTAAGCCTCCCAGATGCTGGGATTCCAGCTGGGCACCACATCTGTTTGAAGCATGCATGACCCTTGGAGAAAGAGTCCCACACCTGCGGCAGGCAGTATGGGCAGAACCTTTAGGCATTGGGATTTTTGCTGGTTTACAGACGTGGTATGGCTGGCGAGGCCTCTTCCTAAGAGTTAGCTACTGTCAGCTCCTTTCCAGTCCGTAGGACCAACTACCTGGAGGGCCCATCCCAACTCCTCTCTCTGGGGCCGTGATTCGGGGTG
Source organism: Orientallactaga sibirica (assembly GCA_036365145.1). Classification (NCBI taxonomy): domain Eukaryota; kingdom Metazoa; phylum Chordata; class Mammalia; order Rodentia; family Dipodidae; genus Orientallactaga; species Orientallactaga sibirica. The sequence goes on from JAEOAD010000013.1 coordinate 3,163,582, forward strand.
CCGTGCACTCTGGGGACCCACCAGCTCATCCACACAGGTCCTCATCCACTCCCATCAGATGCCACCTTTGACCCTTTCTACACCTCAGTAATAAGATGGCAGGCCCCCAGCTCAAGGCCAGGGTGGCTTCTGCTTTGCACCAGCACAAACCCAAATGCTTACCTCAGAAAACTTTTATTTCTTTTTTTAATTTTTTTATTTTACTTGCAAGGAGAGAAAGGAGAAAATGGGCACACCAGGACTTCTAGCCACTGCAAACAAACTCCAGATGCATGTGGCCCCCTGTGCATCTGGCTTACATGGGTTCTGGGGAGTTGAACCAGGGTCTCCACTTCCATGTTGCTGTGGTCTTTCTTGCCAGACATCAGCATCAGCTTGTTCAAAAGGTCCTTCAGTTCTTCGCTGAGTAGCTGCGAACAGCCTCCTGGCCACCGTGGTCCTCTGGGAGCATCAGGTACAGAACGCTGTCTGGGGAAATCTGAGGGGCAGCACACATTTAGGGGTCATTTTCTGGCATAGAACCCATTAACTTTTTTATCTTTTATTTCTTTTTTTAATTTTTTTTATTTACTTGCAAGGAGAGGGAGAAAATGAGCATGCCAGGACTTCTAGCCACTGCAAACAAACTCCAGATGCATGTGGCACCCTGTGCATGTGGCTTACATGGGTTCTGGGGAGTTGAACCTGGGTCATTACCCTTGGCAGGCAAGTGCCTTAACTGCTCAGCCATCTCTCCAGCCCTTACATTTTTCTTTTGAGGTAGGGTCTCACTCCAGCCCAGCCTGACCTGGAATTCACTATGTGGTTCTGGGCTGGCCTTGAATTCACAGAGACTCTCCAACCTCTGCCTCCTGAGTGCTAGGATTAAAGACATGAGCCACCATGCCAGGCTCCCCTTAGCTTTATAGATAGACCACGGGGCCACCCAAAGCTGTGCCAGGAGGATGGGAGTGGCTAACCTTCTGGCCACTTTTGGGTGCCTTGATCACATAGATGCCCCTGTTATTGATGGCTGTGGCCAGGGACAGGGAAGAGAGCTCCACGGACCCATGGCTTTCCTTCACTGTTTTCAGCCACTCCAAGTTCCTGGCAGAATCTTTCTGTTGGGAAACAGAGAATACAGGTCAGAGTTGGAACAACATCGTTTTCCCATCATCCTGCCACCATCCTCTGCCTATGCCCTTGCCAGACAAACTCCACACACCGTCCTATTGGGCTGGAATGCAGCTGCCCGGTACCCCTGCCATTCCTGTGTGCTCTGCTCAACGCAAAGTGTGTCCATTGCTTGGGCTTCTACTGATGCCTGAGGCTCTGGCTAACATGTGGAGGACACTCAGCTTTTTTTTTTTTTTAAAGATTTTATTTTTATTTATTTATTTATTAGAGACAGGGAGAGAAAGAGTGAGAATGGGCGCACCAGGGCCTCTAGCCACTGCTAACAAACTCCAGATGCGTGTGCCCCCTTGTGCATCTGGCTTACGTGGGACCTGGAGAATCGGACCAGGGCCCTTAGGCTTCACAGGCATGTGCCTTAACTGCTAAGCCATCTCTCCAGCCCCTCAGCTTCTATTTATAGATGAATGGTGGCCAGCAGCACACCCAGCTTCTAGTGAAGGGCACAGATGTAAGGAAGCAAGGACACAATCAGAAGTGTCATTGGAGAGGCAAGGACACAATCAGAAGTGTCATTGGAGAGGCAAGGACACAATCAGAAGTGTCATTAGAGAGGCAAGGACACAATCAGAAGTATCATTGGAGAGGCAAGGACACAATCAGAAGTGTCGTTAGAGAGGCAAGGACACAATCAGAAGTGTCAGAGTGAGACCCTACCTTTGTTAGAGAGGAGGCAAAGGACACAATCAGAAGTGTCATTGGAGAGGCAAGGACACAATCAGAAGTGTCATTAGAGAGGCAAGGACACAATCAGAAGTGTCGTTAGAGAGGCAAGGACACAATCAGAAGTGTCATTAGAGAGGCAAGGACACAATCAGAAGTGTCATTGGACACAATCAGAAGTGTCATTAGGACACAAGAGGCAAGGACACAATCAGAAGTGTCATTGAGAGGCAAGGCAGGCAAGGACACAATCAGAAGTGTCGTTAGAGAGGCAAGGACACAATCAGAAGTGTCATTAGAGAGGCAAGGACACAATCAGAAGTGTCATTAGAGAGGCAAGGACACAATCAGAAGTGTCATTAGAGAGGCAAGGACACAATCAGAAGTGTCATTAGAGAGGCAAGGACACAATCAGAAGTGTCATTAGAGAAGGCAAGGACACAATCAGAAGTGTCGTTAGAGAGGCAAGGACACAATCAGAAGTGTCATTAGAGAGGGCTACTGGTAACATTTCAGCACATTTCCTTCCGGCCATTCTTCCCTATGCTTTGTGGGGTAGACGTGTATTTTGTGTGTGCCTTCCTAACCCAAGACAAAGAGTGTGCACACCCACACGAGCACAGAAACTGCGCAAACAGCCAGGCTGCCTGCCTAACCAGCCCACAGGCATTTGGTCCTTGATGCTCCTAAGTCCTGGAATGAGACCAGGACGTACCAGCTTACTGGGCAGGTCTGGGTCATTGTCCAGAGCCTTCCAGAGCTCTTGCAGATGTTCCATGAACTCACTGAAACCCGCACACGTGTCCAGCTTGTACAGCAGGGATGAGTAACCCTGCACGGCATCGTGGAAGTAAGCCACCCGGTCCACATCGATGTCGTTCTCCCCCGCTGAGATGGAGGCCAGGTCCACAAACACCTTGAGTTCATTGATGTCTTGGGGAGAGAAGAGAGAGGTCAGCACTTGACCATGCCACGATGATGTGAGAACCAGGTTTTGAGAGTCATTCTTCGCCAATCAGAAATGGACATTCAGGGTTGCAGCCTGCACTCCTCCAGGCCCCTTGTCTCCCCCCCACCCCCGCCTCTTCCTCTGCTCCGTCTAACGTCTAACCGCATAACTGAACAGGCTGCCAATCCCTTGGCTGGAATAAAAAGCAAGTGCAGAGCTCATGGAGGACAACCCCTCGGAGGGCAAGAGCTATCCTGTCTCCTGGTAGACACCACCTGACAGAATAAGCTAAAGGAGCAGGATTTTAGAGAAAGGGACCCTCAGCAGCTCCCAGCAAGGAGCCAGAGGGGCGAAGGAACCTGAAAGATGTCCTAGGTATAGATGGACAATGGATGGACGCTGCCTCTCTACCTAAAGAGGGGAAGGAACACCCATTTCCCTGGCCTTTGCCAGCATGTGATCAAGGGGGAGGCACTCCTTAAAGTTCTGGAACCCCATAGCAAACCATCTGGAGCCACCTGGCAACCCAAGAAAGCCAGCCATACCTCCCAGCGACTCCCGGAGCCAGCCGACGAGCTCTCTCTGCAGGGCCAGCTCCTTCAGGCAGTGGTGGCGAGGCCCGCTGATATCCTGGAGCAGCTTCTTGGCCTTGATGAGAAGTGGGCTGATCTGGTCCAGGTTCTCATGGTGACAGTTCTCAAGGGCATCTGTCTATAAGATGAAATTTGGCTGTAGGGCTAGTACTAGCTAGTGCATACCCCCAAGTGTGCAGGCAGCCACGACCCCTGCCCCTGCGTGCTCCTGCGTGTGCAGCAGCATGACCAGGGCACAGTGCCCTCTCCAGTGTGGAGGACAGTGGTAGCTCCTTGGACAGCAGCACCGCCTTGCTACCCTCTACCTGATGTCCCCGGAAGCTCACATGGGCTCTGGAATCTGTTCCTTACCTTAGCACTTCTAGGTTAATAGGGTTTCTCATGCATTTCTGCTCAAGAAATAGGACCGGAGGTGGGTGCGGTGGCCCATGCCTCTGATTTCTGAGCTTAGGAAGCAGAGGCAGGAAGACAGTGAGCTCAAGGTCAGCTTGAGATACATAAGTGTAGACAGCCTAGGCTACATAGCAAGGTCCTACTTCAAGCAAGGAAGGAAAGGAGAATGGAAGGAGGGAGGGATGAAGAAGGAAGGAAGGGAGGGAGGGAGGGAGGGAGGGAGGGAGGGAGGGAGGAAAGAAGGAAGGAGACTAAAATAGCAGCAATGACCTAGTTAAGTCATATTGCTGGGGGTCAATTTAAGTGAGCGTAAATCTAAATTTCATGCTAAACTTTATTCACTATCACACCTGTCTCTGACATAGCACGGACTATGATATACTTTATAAATATGAATGTAAAAAGCAAGAAGGAAAGACCCACATATCAGCTCTGCCAGGAGCAACGCGTTACTCTGTGCTGCAGCTGGAGCCAGAGCGACAGAGCTTCAGGATGACTAAAGTCCTCATGAAGAGCTCGGGCTTCAGCCGGGCGTGGTGGCACACGCCTTTGATCCCAGCACTCGGGAAGGAGAGGTAGAAGGATCACCATGAGTTCGAGGCCACCCTGAGACTACATTGTGAATGCTAGGTCAGCCTGGGCTAGAGTGAGACTCTATCTTAAACCCCCCAAAAAAAAAGAGCTTGGCTTCAGCCGGGGGCGTGGCACAGTTGGTAAAGTGCCTACTTAACATGCACAAGGCCCTGGGTTCCATCCTCAACACCACCTAAATGGTGTGTGGTGGTACATGCCTGTAATAGCAGCACTTAGGACGTAGAGGCAAGATCAGAAGTTCAAAGTCATCCTTGGCTACCTAGTAAGTCTGAGGCCAGCCTGGGCTACAGGAGACTGTCTCAGAAAAAAAAAAAAAAAAAAAAAAAAAAAGCATTACTTCTTCCTGAATTCTCTTTTTATTTATTTTGTCTGTTTTTTTTAATTAAAAAAATTATTTATTTATTTGCAAGCAGAGAGAGAGAGAGAGAAGAGAGGCAGACAGAGAAAGAATGCCAAGGCCTCTAGCCACTGCAAACGAACTCCAGATGCATGTGCCCCTTGTGCATCTGGCTTACATGGGTCCTGGAGAATCGAACCGGGATCCTTTGGCTTCGTAGGCAAATGCTTTAACAGCTAAGCCATCTCTCCAGCCCCCTGCTTTATTTTTTTGAAGTAGAGTTTTGCTCTAGCCCAGGCTGACCTGCAATTCAGTATGTAGTCTCAGGCTGGCCTCAAATTCACAGTGATTCTCCTATCTCTGCCTCCCAAGTGCTGGGCTTAAAGGTGTGTGCCACCACACCTGGCTCCCTTCCTGAATTCTTTTTTTTTTTTTTTTTTTTTTTTTTTTTTGCAAGGTAGGGTCTCACTCTGGTCCAGGCTGACCTGGAATTAACTATGTAGTCTCAGGGTGGCCTCGAACTCTCGGCGATCCTCCTACCTCTGCCTCCTGAGTGCTGGGATTAAAGGCGTGCGCCACCACGCCCGGCCCTTCCTGAATTCTTGATCCTCATACTGACCCAGGAAAACTTACAAAATACAGTCACATTATCCATCAAGAGGAGTGAAATGAAGTCCTTGGGACAGTGCAACCTTAAGGACATCTCAAAGAACCCTCACTGTCCCCGGTTGCTGTAGTATCCTCCTTGGTTTTAGAGGCCAGAACCCCCTGGCTCCCAAGGAGGTTGAGGTCAGCCCTTCCACCCTACAGGATGACCAAAAAACAACTTACAAGGTTTAGTAACTTGTCAAGAACCTTGAAGTCGCCAGTGATGCCCAAAGTGCTTCGGACTTGCAAGATGACCTTGGCTGAGCTGCCAGCCTGGTGCAGGCTGTGGTATTCTTTGATCTGCCAAACGCGCTCTGGGACCCAAGACTTTTCCGCTGGGGGTCCACAGAACACATGATGTGGAGCTCAGAAGTCAGTTCGCCATATTTATCCACAAAGTCCTTGAAGAGGACATCGACTTCAGCCAAGGTGACCTTTCCAGATTTCAAATTCTCGTAGAGCTTCAGGAACTTATTGTAGGAAGGCTGGAACAGGTACTCAGGGGCATCTTCAAGCTCAAGTCTGGACTCCTCAACGCACGCCGCAGCCTCTGCCCAGAAGATCTGGAAGATGTGGCTGTCTTGGAGCAAGTGTATCGTGCAAGCCATTTCTCGGACCTGCTTGCTCAGGCAGTAATGTGTCCTCCTCTTAAAGGGGGAGGAGTTGAAGAACCTCACCACAGCTTCATCTACTCTCTTGCCTGAGAGCTCTTCTGAGTGTATGGCTTCGATCTCTCCAACATCCACTGTGGGAACCGCAAGGAAAGGTTGGAAATCAGGCCTCTGAGCATGGGAGCATTTTGTTGCACGTCCCTGTTACATAGATCGCTTCTCTTTCCTGGCCAGGGGTGGTTCTTTGAGGCAGGGTCTCATTAGGTGGCCAAAGCTGGCCTCCACTTGATGATCCTCATGCCTCAGCCTCCCGAGTGCTGGGATTACAGGTGTGTGTGACCAAGCCAGAAAAAACAGATTTATTTTTAGAATTTTTGGGTGGAGGAGGGCGGAGTGGGGGAGATGAGTGCATGCTGTGGCATGTGTGTGGAATTCAGAGGACGACCTCAGCTGTGGGTTCTCGCTTCCACCTTGTTTGAGAGAGGGTCTCTCGTTATTGTTATTCACTGCTGTGTTTGCCAGGCTGGCTGACCCATGAGCTTTGGGGGGGAGGGAGGTGGGGTTCTCCTGTCTCCACCTCCCGCCTTGCTAAGACATGCTGGGATCACAGGTGCTGTGCAACCATATCTAGTTTTACATGGACTCAGGCAATCCAAACTCAGATTGTCACGTTTAGTACAAGTGATTTTCACTCAGAGTCCTCTCCCAGCCCTTTTTAAAACTTTACTTTAAAGCCGGGCGTGGTGGCGCACGCCTTTAATCCCAGCACTCGGGAAGCAGAGGTAGGAGGATCGCCGAGAGTTCGAGGCCACCCTGAGACTACATAGTTAATTCCAGGTCAGCCTGGACCAGAGTGAGACCCTACCTCGAAAAACCAAAAAAAAAAAATAAATAAATAAATAAATAAATAAATAAAACTTTACTTTATTGCTAAGGATGGAATCCAGAGCATGCACATGTCTGGCGAGTGCTCTACCACTGAACTATGACTCCAGCCCTCTAGACCTTTTGCTAAGAAAACTCATCTGACAACTGCTGGGACTTTTCCTCAGGAAAAAAGACAGACACATCTGTCCTCCTTCCCACTTAGGTGTGTTCTTCTTCCTCCTGAAATCATACTCTGATAAAAGAATAGACACTGTTCTTAAAAAGTCATAACCAGGCTGGGGAGATGGCTCAGCAGTTAACGTGCTTGTTTGCAAAGCCTAAGGACCCATGTTCAACTCTCCAGAACCCACTTTAGCCAGATGCACAAAGATGAGGCAAGTGCAAGGTCATAAATGGCAATTAGGTGGTGCACGCGTCTGAAGTTCAATTGCAGTGGCTGAGGCCCTAGTGCACCAATTCTCTCTCTGTGTCTATTTCTCTAAAAAACAAATAAATAAAAAGTCACAAACAGGCTGGAGAGATGGGTCAGTGGTTAAGGCACTTGCCTGCAAAGCCTAATGACCTGAGTTGTATTCCCCAGTACCCATGTAAAGCCAGACACACAAAGTGGCACATGCACATGGAGTCCTTTTGCAGCAGCTGAAAACCATGGCATGCCCATTCTCTCAGTCTCTCTTCTCTCTCTCTCTCTCTCTCTCTGGTTGCAATTAAATAAATAAGCCAAGCAGGGCATGGTGGCACATACCTTTAATCCCAGCATTCAGGAGGCTGAGGTAGGTGGATACCTGTGAGTTTGAGACCAGCCTGGGGCTAGAGAGTGAGTCCCAGGTCAGCCTTGGCAAGACTGAGACTCTGCCTTAAAACAAACCACAACACAACAACCTCTCCTTCCCCAGAAAAAAAAAAAAAAGTCAAGCCAGGGATGGTAGCGCACACCTTTAATCCCAGCATTTAGGAGGCAGAGACAGGAGGATTGTCATGAGTTGGAGGACACCCTGAGACTACATAGTGAATTCCAGGTCAGCCTGGACTAGAGTGAGACCCTTCCTTGAAAACAAACAAACAAACAAACAAACAAACAAACAAACAAACAAACAAAGTCATAAACCACAAGGATGTAAAGACAGAAAAGGAGATAAACTGCAACAAAATTTGGGCAGGTGAAAACCTCTGGCTCTGGTGACACATACAGCCTAAGGACACAGAGCCCTGCGGACAGTGGGAATTGGGGCCCCAGGCAAGTGAGTATTACAGGGTTTTCTTCAGCAGACTGGGTGCTCAGGTTCTGGAAACCAAAGGGCAGAGATGAACTAAGGAGAAGGGGCTTCAAGACGGCCAGTCTTGACTCCACGCTAAGTCCTGGGCAAGCCTAGGTTACAGAGTAGAATCTTGTTTCAAAGAGCCAAAAAGGTCCCCCTAAAAATAAGAGAGAGGGGTGGGGGGGGGAGAAGAAAGAGGAAGAGAAAGAGTGAAGGAGGAGGGAGGGAAAAAAGTAGCAATAGCAGCTGCCCGGTCCACTGAGCTCCACGTGCCCCAGAATCCACTGGGTGCTGTCCGATATGTACCCAGGCAGTGGCAGGCATCCATCTTCATTAAAGATTAACAGTGGAGTGTTCTCAGGAACATTTCCGGACCCACACCCTTGCAGGGAAAGCTAACAGGGCACCGAGAGGGTGTTCAGTCTGAGGAGTGAAAGCAAGCCCTAAGACGCAGGCAGTGGGAGGGTAGGAGGGAAAAATACTAGGCTGGCGGGATACACCATGCTGGACGCTGGGTCCTGCCATGCTCTTCTCCCCCTTCACTCCCAGAAAGCCAACTGCAATGTGACCAGCCTATCAGAGGACCTCAAGAGCCAGAGTAACTCCGAGGCACCCTTAGCACCCTGTGGACCTTGTCCTGGAAGCCCTCAGCCTTCAAACTCGCCAGGTCTCTTCACGTAAACAAGCTGCTCGAAGCAGAGCAGGAAACCCTGTCACAGGGGAAACGGATGTCACAACCAACCAACAAGGTCGGCGAACAGCTGAGGGGTCAAGACTTGCTTTGCCTGCATGAGGCCTCCAGCACCACTAACAAGGAAAATGAAGCAAGAAAAAGAAAAGAGAGACCTCTAAAAGATACCAAAAATCTCAGAAAAATAAAGTCCTGCTGTCGTAAATGAGAACAAGATAACAGAAGGATCATTCTGAAGGATAAAAATGAATTCCTAGCCGGGCATGGTGGCGCATGCCTTTAATCCCAGCACTCGGGAGGCAGAGGTAGGAGGATCGCCGTGAGTTCAAGGCCACCCTGAGACTACATAGTGAATTCCAGGTCAGCCTGGGCCAGAGTGAGACCCTACCTCGAAAAAAAAAAAAAAATGAATTCCTGTTAAGGCGTTTGCCTGCAAAGCCAAAGGATCCCAGTTTGATTCCCCAGTACCCAGGTAAGCCAGATGCACAAGATGGCATATGCATCTGGAATTCGTTTGCAATAGCTAGAGGCCCTGACATACCCATCCTCTCCCACCCCCCCTTTTCTCTCTCCCAAATAAATAAATAAAAATAAAATATTTAAAAAGATATTGTTAGCTGGGTGTGGTGGCGCACGCCTTTAATCCCAGCACTTGGGAGGCAGAGGTAGGAGGATCGCCGGAGAGTTCAAGGCCATCCTGAGACTACAGAGTGAATTCCAGGTCAGCCTGGACCAGAGTGAGACCCTACCTTGCAAAAAAAAAAAAAAAAAAAAAAAAAAAAAAAAGATATTGTTAATTTTAAAAATTAGAAAAATGAATTCCTGCCAGGTGTGGTGACACATGCCTTTAAGCCCAGCACTTGGAAGGCAGAGGTAGGAGGACTGCCATGAGTTCGAGGCCACCCTGAGAATATAGGGTGAATTCCAGGTCAGCCTGGGCTGGAGTGAGACCTTACCTCGAAAAACCAAACCAAACAAACAAACAAAAAAGAATACCTTTAAACATTCATGAGATGAGACAAAAAGTTTGGTATTCAAGTATACAATGAAGTTCAGAAAGCAGAGCAAAACTCAGAAAAGGGAAAGAGACAAGGGGCTGTAAAGGTCAGACACCCTTGAAGGTCCAGGAGCCAATGGAAAGGAATTAAATCAGGAGGGCGAAGATAAGTAACCACAATGAGAGAACATTCCAGAACTCAAGGCCTTAGACTCCTAGGTTAGATAGGCCTCCTACAAATATCAAACACAGCAGGCAGAAAATAAACACACACCAAGGCTCATCACTATGAAATTTCAGTATCCTGGGGCCAGAAAGATCTCAAGAGCATCCAGAGAGGGCAGGCGTCCCACTCAAAGGATCAGGAACTAGGACCGCCTCAGACCTCCCAGCCGCAGGGGAGACATAGTCAAGGAGCAACGCCTTCACCATTCCCCAGGGGAACAACTGCCAATCTACCTTTCTGTTCCTAGCCAGATAAGGCACCTACGTGAGGACACATATTCTCAGGCAAACAACAACTCAGACCATAAACTCTGGCTCTGTCACTTCCTTGGGAAAGCAGCTGTATCTGCCAAACACAAGCATCCAAGGGAGCAGAGTCAAGACTATACGCCTGTCCTGGGACAGTAAGGTCTCCCATTCTGGAAGATTCTAACAGGTTGGTTTGAGAGGAAATTCAAGTAATAAGGCAAGTTCAGGATTGAGTTAGAAATAAAGACAAAGGCTGGAGTGTAGCTCAGGGGTAGAGCCCCTGTTTAGTATGGGCAAGGTCCTGGGTTCCATTCCTGGCACTGAAAGAAAACTGTTTATAAGAAATAACAACAAAGAAAATTAAACCTAACAGACAAAAAAAGCAGTTCCCTGCACCTTACCCTGCACGTGGTGCTTGACCTTCGCACACAGCCCCAGGAGGCTCGCCACGAATGTCTGCTCTTGCTTGAGGAATTTCAGATCTTCCCTCCTCTCGTCCAGCACTTTCTTCACATCACAAGTGTTCTCCTGGGACAAAAGACTTTCTCTGTCTGGAAAACATCCACAAAGAAACTGAATAGATCTCACAACCCCGCTATCTCTGGAGAGACACCTTCTCTGCCTCCCTCTGAATGCACCCGCGGGTTGTTCCCACAAGGAGGGCTTCTGGTTTGGCCATTTTTCTACGCTTTCCCATGATTTTCCTGAGAATAACAGACCATGGCTTTGATACTTCCTGGTATTAGCTGCTGATTACAAAGTCTAAAAAGATCACCTGTCACAAAGACATCCACAAACACGGGCTCTGACACTCGCCATCGCACAGCAACCTGTGGTCGGTACCTAAGCTCCACACTTACTTAAATTCCAGATGTCCAGAAACTGACTGGTGTGCTGCAGGATCAGCTCCAGCTGTCCAATCAAGATGGTGCCCTGCACGAGGTCATGTGCAGCCTTGGTGAAGACAGACTTGGCAATGGCTATCAGCTTCCTGCCTTCCTCTGTAATGTTGGCTAAGATTGTCTCGTTTGTTCCTGATTGGAGGGAAAACACAGTTCATAATACCCTGGGTTCCTGCCCAGGTCAATTCCCACCATCTCATTCCGTCCTAACTCCTGCATAACACAGGCCGTAATTAGGCGAGGTTTCTGATGTGCCACGTTGTCACTGGTGATGTCTTTGCCATGAGGGTTAGGTCTAACCCCAATTCATCTCCATGGCTTCCAGAATCAGGAAAAGGCTTCTTCATCTGGCCAAAACCAGTGAGGGGAACCTGGGCCCCGTAGTGTGCTGAACAGGTTTCTTAGAACTACACAGAAGCCTTTCAAAGTGGGCAGCAGCAGCAGCAGCAGAATAAGCTCCCAGGAGGCCTGATATGTGGGACACAGGACCACCAGTGCAGGCTGTACCTCCTGCATGTCTCGGCTACCTTGAAAAATTATGGAGTGTGGGGCTGGGGAGATGGCTTGGTGGGTAAAAGTGCTTGTGATGCAAGCTTGAGGACCTGAATTTGGATCCTCTGAACCCACATGAAGCTAGACCTGGTCGCATGGATCTATAATCCCAGTGCACCTATGGTAAAAGATGGAGATGGGAGAATCCCTCGAAGGTCACAGGATGTAGGCTGGTGAAAGCAGCAGCGAATAAGAGAACTGCCTCAAACAAGCTGGATGGTCAGGACTGACATCCAAGGTTGTCCTCTGATCTCCACATCCACGCTGTGGCACAGGTATGCCTGTACTCTGTCTCTCACACATGTGTACACGAAGACTAACAAAACAGACTTGCCGGGTGTGGTGGTGCACGCCTTCAATCCTAGGACTTGGGAGGGTTCGAGGCCACCCTGAGACTACACAGTGAATTCCAGGTCAGACTGTGCTACAGTGAGACCTTACCTCAAAAAAAAAAAAAAAAAGGGGCTGGAGAGATGGCTTAGCAGTTAAGGCATTAACCTGCAAAGCCAAAGGATCCCAGTTTGATTCTCTAGGACCCATGTAAGCCAGATAAACAAGGGGGTACATGCATGTGAAATTCGTTTGCATGGGCTAGAGGCCCTAGCGTGCCCATTTTCTCTCTCTTTTTCTCTCAAATAAATAAATAAATAAGTAAGTAAATAAATAAATAAATAAAATATATTAAAAAATGCATACCCTTTAAAAAACAAAAGCCCGGCATGATGGCTCATGCCTTTAATCCCAGCACTTGGGAGGCAGAGGTAGGAGGATCAGGTGTATAGACTACACAGTGAATTCCAGGTCAGCCTGAGCTAGAGTGAGATCTTACCTCGAAAAACCAAAAAGAAAAGCCTGGCGTGGTGGTGCACGCCTTTAATCCTAGCACCAAGGAGGCAGAGGTAGGAGGATCACCATGAGGTAGAGTGAGACCCTACCTTAAAAAACCAAGAAAAAAAAAAAAAAAAAAAAAAGAGTATAGGGCTGAAAGATTGCTTAGTGGTTAGGGTATTTGCTTGCAAAGCCAAAGGACCCAGGTTCATTTCTACAGGACCCACGTAAGCCAGATGCACAGGAGGCACAGTGAAATTATTGTGTGTGATATTATAGCATCCAATAAATGTCATTATACATTTGTCAAAACCCAAAGAATGTCCTACAAATCCCCACACTTCATAATAATGACCAATACTGGCTCATCTGCTATCGCAAAGACACACGCCAGGGCCAGAGATGAGTGGATGGAAACAGCATGAGGTGGAGGTGAGGGATATGCCTTTCCATGCCTTTCCATGATTTAAAAAAAATATTTTTATTTATATAGTTGGGTGGGGGGAGGAAGAGAGAGAATAGGAGAGCACCAGGCCTCCCGCCATGCAGACGTGCATCTGGCTTTATGTGGGTACTGGGGAACTGAACTTAGGCCATCAGGTTTGCTAGCAAGTGTCTTTAAGCATTGAGCCATCTCTCCGGTCCCTTCCATGAATTTTTCTATACAGCTGAAACTTGAATTAATCAAACACAAATGTGATACTCACACGAGTCACGACAGCCAGTATGCATGGCACCCTCCCCTCACTGACGGCATGCCATGCCCCATCTGTCGGAATCAGTGAGGGGCTCACAGGGTGTCCAGTGATCCAGGACAATGAAACTGACAACATGCACAGCACCAAACCCAGCACTCCTCAGCTACAAGTCTGAATGTCACATTGTCAGTGCGTGACCCTTGGGATGGGGTGGGCCAGGGGGATCAGGCAGGGCTACGTGTTCTGTTTCCGTCATCAACACTGGTCTCAGAGTGACAGAAGGTGGCTGCAGAACAAGTCCACCTGGGTTGAGAGCTGAGTTCTTGATACTCTCTTTGAAACCAAGGGTCAGTCAGTCATGAGCTCTCTGCATTTCCATCCCTTCCTCTGGAAGCAGGCACTGAGCAAGACTGCAAGGGGGCAGCATGCTGGAATTAACTCTGTAGTCTCAGACTGAATTTGAACTCATGGTGATCTTTCTACCTCTGGTCCCGAGTGCTGGGATTAAAGATGTGTGCCATCACGCCCGGCAGGCTACTGTATCTTCTATCACACATCAGCCCGATTGAGTATGGGGTCAGGTTTTTTTCTATTCTGCTCCCAGAGCCAAGAAGATGCTTCCCTCACCAAACAGATGTTCCCAGAGGCCCTCTACACATACCACACAATTTGAAGAATTTCTTCACATCTGGCCATGTAAGTAGGTATTTTAAAATCTCATCCATCTCAACCACAGCCTCCCCGTTAATCCTGGGCCAGGACTTGGTGATCACAGCAGACAGGAGGGTGCCAAATCTCCGTAAATCATAACACGAGAGCCCTTTGAGGATACTGGTCTGAGACTATGAGGAAACAAATAAACGGGGAAATCGATAAATGTTTTATTAGTTTGCCTTCAAATGACAGAAATAAAGCTGGAAATGTGGTGCATGCCTATAATCCCAGTACTTAGAAGGCAGGAAGATCAGGAATTCAAGGGCAGCCTTGCTGCATAGCAAGTCTGATGCCAGCCTTTGACACACTGATTCAAAAATAAAGTAATTATTGAGAGGCAGAGGTAGGAGGATTGCCGTGAGTTCGAGGCCACCCTGAGAATACAGAGTGAATTCCAGGTCAGCCTGGGCTACAGTGGGACCCTACCTTGAAAATCCAAAAAATAAAAAATAAATAAAGTAATTAATGGCTGGAGAAATGTCTCAGCACTTAAAGATACTTGCTTGCAAAGCCTGACAGCCTGGGTTCAATTCTTCAGTACCCACATAAAGCCAGATGCACAAAATGGCACATGCATCTGGAGTTTGTTTGCAGTGGCAAGAGGCCCTGGCATGCCAAGTCTCTAGCTGTTTTTTTTTTTTTCTCTCTGCTTATAAATAAATAAATGAAAATTTAAAAAAGAAATAAGTTACCATTTCAGTAGCATTTCAGAAATTTATTTCAAGTCGTTTTACAGGACAAAAGAACAGCAGTGGCTCAGTGATTCAGTGTTTGCCTAGCATGTGTAAAGCCCTGGGTTCAATGCCAGCACCACAGAGCAAGAAAAAAAAAAGAGAAGTAGCAAAATGCTGAATGTTTCTCAGCACTTCCATTCCCGTGCCGTCTCTCTCTTTAAGAAATCAGCACTAGAGGGCTGGAGAGATGGCTTAGTGGTTAAGGCGCCTGCCCGCTAAGCCTAAGAACGTCAGTTCCAATCTCCAGGTCCCACGTTTAGCCAGATGCAAAGGGGCGCAATGCCACACTTGACCACAAAGGGGTGCACGCATCTGGATTTTGTTGGCAGCAGCTGAGAGGCTGCTGGCACGCCCATTTCTGTCTTCCTCTCCCTCTCTCTGTGTGCCTCTCTCAAAAATAAAAATAAATATTAAAAAAAAAAAGAAATCAGCACTAGAAACATGGACAGGCATGCACACATCACACACAGAACATACACAGTATACACAAACCACTCACACACCACACCAACACACGTGCCACATACCACATACCGCACACATCCTTTTAGCTCACTGCCAACTTCTACATTTCTCCTGGACCTATATATCATGAGAAATAGCAGAAAGAGGAGCAAAACTTTAAAGCAAACAAACAAACAAAAGCAGGCTGGGCTGTGTGGCTCAGTGGGTACAGTGCTTGCCTAGCATGCATGAGTCCCTGGGTTCGATTCCCAGCACCGGACACAAACAAGTAAAAGGACCAAAGAAAACTTTCTCTGGCAACACATGAAAGGAATTCTAAACTGTGACCAAGTGGCGTTTATTTGGTTTAATGGATCAGGAACAAGACAAAGATGTCCATTTCCACCACTGTCAACGCAGTACTGGAGGCTCAACTTAGATGGACTAGGTAAGGAAAAAGTCCCCATCCACAGATAACAAGGTCACTGTTGGGCTTCAAAGTTGAATTAAAAAAAATTTTTTTTTGAGGTAGGGTCTCACTCTAGCCCAGGCTGACCTGGAATTCACTATGTAGTCTCAGGGTGGCCTTGAACTCACAGCGATCCTCCTACCTCTGCCTCTCCCCAACAGCTGCTTGCTATCAGTATCAGGGAGAAGCAAATGGAATCCCCGGCCACTGCTAGACTCCCAAGATGAGGTAGCATGTGGTGGGCTGTGAGAACTGGAGCTCTCCCCATCGGAACGGACACGGCGCTCTCCTCCACTACCTGACAAGGCAGTCTAACAGTTCTTCAAACAAGTCAACAGCTACCAGATGACCCAGCAATTCCACTCCTAGGTGTGGAAATAAAACATCCACATGAGGCAGAGGTAGGAGGATCGCCGAGAGTTCGAGGCCACCCTGAGACTACATAGTGAATTCCAGGTCAGCTGGACCAGAGTGAGACCCTACCTTGCAAAAAAAAAAAAAAAAAAAAAAAAAAAAAAAAAAAAAAATCCACATGGAGATCAGATCTGTGTATGAATGTCTACAACATTATCTAAAATAGCTACAAACTTATAATCACCAAAAGAGAAAGAGAGAGAAGAAAAAAGAAACTGGGCTGGAAGGATAGCTTAGCAGTTAAGGCGCTTGCCTGAGATGCCTAAGGATCCAGGTTCAATTCTCCAGATTCCACATAAGCCAGATACACATGATGGCACATGCATCTGGAGTTCGTCTGCATTGGCTAGAGGCCCTGGAGTGCCCATTCTCTCTCTCTTTCTAATAAATAAATAAAAATAAAATATTTTTTTTAAATGAGCCAGGCGTGGTGGCACATGCCTTTAATCTCAGCACTTGGGAAGCAGAGGTAGGATGATTGCTGTGAGTTCAAGGCTACTCTGAGAATACAGAGTGAATTGAATTCTAGATCAGCCTAGGCTAAAGTGAGACCCTACCTCGAAAAACAAAAAAAAAAAAAAAAACACCCAGATGTCCATCAGTGGATCTAGGATATCCAAACATGGTGTCTGCACATGGAATAGCATCCATCACAGAAAGGAATGACATCCTGACCCGTGCTACATGGTTGGATCTTGAAGACCTTGTGTTCAGTGAGAAAAGCCAGACACAAACGGCTGCAAACAGCACAATCTCACTCGTCAACACAGACCAGACATGACTGCTATGGACGTAGCAGGTGCAGTGGTTGTGGCTGAGCTGGAGGGTCTGGGGATGGGGTAGGTCGAGTGGTAGGATGCCAGCTAAAGGGTTTCTTTGCGAGGTGATAAAAGTATTGTAGAATTGGCTGTGGTGATGTTTGTATTTGTCTGTGAGGATATTGGAATTGACTGAATTGTAACTTTGAGCAGAATATATAATATATGAATCATGTTTCTATAAATCATGAACAAGGAAAGGGAAGGAAAGCTTGGTCAAGTTGTTAATTACTGAAAAATCAGAACCATTTTGTCCCTGGAAGGTGATAATCTATACTTCTCAGAACTCTACCTGGCCGGAAATGGAACCCAAGGCCTCCAATGCCCAGTTAGGAAACAGGAACCCTGGCACGGGGGTTAGCAGGAAGTTGCACACCTGTGCCATGTGTTGCCTGTTCTGCCAGGCACTAGGACAGGGTGTTTCCCACTTTTCAGACAAAAAGCTAAGTTAATTAATAGACTTTTTCCTTTGCTTTTTTCCTGGCCCCTTCTCTCTTTTCTTCTCCCCTCACTCCCTCCCTTGTGTGTGTGTGTGTGTGTGTGTGTGTTTTGCTTTTCAAGGTAAGGTCTCACTCTAGCCGAGGCTGACCTGGAATTCACTATGTAGTCTCAGGTGGCCTCGAACTCACAGCCTCTGCCTCCTGAGTGCTGGGATTAAAGGTGTGTGCCACCACACCTTGCTTATTTATTTATTTATTTATTTATTTATTTATTTATTTATTTATTTGAGAGAAAAAGGCAAATATATACAGAGAGAGAGGGAGATTGGGTGTGCCAGGGCCTTTAGCTGTTGCAAAAGAACTCCAGATGCATGTACCACCTTGTGCATCTGGCTTATGTGACTCCTGAAGAATCGAACCTGGGTTCTTTGGCTTTGCAGGCAAACACCTTAATTGCAAAGCCACCTCTCTCCAGCCCTGTATTTTTTTTATGAGAGAAAGAATTGGTGCACCAGGGCCTCCAGCCACTGTGATCGAACTCCAGACACGTGTGCCATCTTGAGCACATGTGCGACCTTGCACGCTTGCATCACGTTGCGTCTGGCTTAAGTGGAACCTGGAGAGTTGAACATGTGTCCTTAGTCTTCGCAGGCAAGCACCTTAACCACTATGCCATCTCTCTAGCCCCTTCCCTTTTTTTGTGTGTGACAGTCTACTACTCAGCATCTGTCATCTGCCACAGTTGGATTTCAGCTTCATGCATCTTCCCTCTGTAAGTGTCAGCAGTCTTCCCGCATACCCGTTAGGCACATGCTGTCAATAAACAAAACGAGCCAATAGCGCTGATCACACAGGTATGGAGCAGCCTGCAAGATGGGCCAGGACAAAGCTGTGGGAGCAGCTGTGGTTTCACACAGCACATTCCACGAGAGCAGGAAATCCAGGTATCCCAACACATGGCTCTAGCCAGGGAGGGGACACCACACCCTGAGAGATCTCAGAAGGAGCAGGCCCTCAGGAGTCAGTAGCCAACCACAGAAAGCCATCAGAAAACAGCTGGGATCCCCGACTGGAGAGCCAGTCACCTGGCAGGCTGTGCTCACAGCTTCGATGACACACTTCTCAAAGATCCTGGCCACGCTGTCATCCGGGCTGGAGTCACCCCAGTGACCACTGCAGAAGGCGCAGATCTGTACGCGAGGCTGCTCCTGTAAGGAGAGAGGTGTGAGGGCGTGGCACTGCGCAGTAACGCTCAATGATGCAAACGCCTGCTCTTTACCATGACTCCAGCCTCTTCCCTGCCCCATGCTAAGTATGTCCACCCTGACCCAACCATTAGACAAGCAAAAACAAAACAGTTTTGGGGGCTGGAGAGATGGCTTAGCACTTAAGGCACTTGCCTGCAAAGCCAAAGGACTCAGGTTCAATTCCCCAGGACCCACGTAAGCCAGATACACAAGGGGGCACATGTGTCTGGAGTCCATTTGCAATGGCTGGAGGCCCTGAGCGCCCATTCTCTCCCTCTCTCTTTCTCTCTCTTTATCTCTTTCTTTCTCTACCTGCCTATTTCTGTATATCTCTCTCAAATAAATAAATAATTTTTTTTTTTTAAAAAAAGTTTTGGGGCTGGAGAGATGGCTTAGAGGTTAAGCGCTTGCCTGTGAAGCCTAAGGACCCTGGTTCAAGGCTTGATTCTCCAGGTCCCATGTAAGCCAGATGCACAAAGTGGCACATGCATCTGTAGTTTGTTTGCAGTGGCTGGAGTCTGTGGTGCACCCATTCTCTCTTTCTTTCTCTGAATCTTTCTCTCTCTGCCTGTCGATCTCAAATAAACAAAAATAAACAAAAAAATTAAAAACAACAAAATGTTACTTAGAAAAAAGTTTTGGATAGCTAGACATGGTGACTCCTGCCTGTAATTCCATTACTTGGCAAGCTGAGGCAGAAGGATTATAGTGAGTTTGAGGTCAGCCTGGGCTATATAGTGACTGCCAGTTAAGTGTGGGCTACAGAGTAAAACCCTGTCTTAAAAAAAAAATGCTGGGTGTGGTGGGGCACACCTTTAATCCCAGCACTTGGGAGGCCAGGTTAGGAGGATGCTGTGAGTTCCAGGCCAGCCTGAGACTACATAATAAAATCCAGGTGAGCCTGGGCTAGAGCAAAACCCTACCTTGAAAAACCAAAATAATGATAATAATGTTATTTCTCCCACTGTTCTAAAGGGAGCTATCAAGACAGGTAAATCTTGGGAAATATGCTATTTTTCCTTGCTTCTGTTTTCCTAAAAAAACAGATTCAGATAAAACTGGAGAGAAGGTTCAGCACTTAAGGCCCTTTTCTGCAAAGCCTAACATAACAAGCTGGGTGGGTTCCAGTCCCCAGGACCCACGTGAAGCCAGATGCACAAAATGGTGCATGCGTCTGGAGTTTGTTTGCAGCGCTGGAGGCCCTGGTGTGCCCATTCTCTCTGTCTGTCTCTCCACTCTCTACCTCTCTGTTGGCAAATAAATAAATAAAAATGTATTTAAAAAAAAAAAAAAAACCCTCACATCACATAAGCATCGGCTTTCTCGGATCCTGGGTTTCATTCACAATGAAATGAGTGTTTTCTCAACTGTCACTGGGTTTGTTAAGGCTGTCACCAACAGGGCAGTGGAGCATCTGAGTATGGGTGGAGGGCATTGCCCATAGGTCTAAGGTCCCCAATATGACAAGACTTTGTCCCTTTATCTTTTTCAGGTATCCCACGGGAACTTGGTACTGTTTTCCCGAAGTCAAAGAACGATGCCAGATTCGAAACAGCATCTTGGCTGAGCCCCATCCCCGTCAGCCGTCCATCCATCGCACCTCATAACCAAGGGGGCCACAAATGATCTGAGCTTCTCAGCATTTCTTCACACCTTGAAAAGAGCACCCCAACCTCGGGTACCTGCTTGAGCCTCCCTTCCATGTCTCCCAGCAGCGACTTCTTCCAGCCGTACTCTGCAGGGAAGTTGATTTCCACCAGCCGACGCCACACCTGTAAAGCCCACACGTAAGTGATGGCCACAGCGACAGCTTCATGCCACCACCAGACAGAAAAGGAGTGGTAGGGAGGCGTGGCATTCCTAGTATATGGTACCAGGTACTTGGGAGACTGAGTCAGGAGAAGCACATGGGCCCAGAAGTTCAAAGCCAGCCTCGTTATCATGGGGAGATCCTGTCTCGAGCAAGGGAGTGGGGGAGGCATGTGATGACCGCAGTCTGAAGGGCTAAAGGCACGGGACCTCAAGGACAACACGGCTCTTGACTCACCCTTGTCACTGGTGAGTTGTGTTAGTGGAACCTCAGGGCAAAGCCACCCACCCTGGCCTTGTGAGACTCAGGGCCTTGTCTCTCCAGGCTCAAAGCCACCACTGTCCTTCCTCCGTGTCGCTATTCTTTGTAGGGACTTAATTTTCTTAAAGTTCCAAACAAACACAAAAAGGGTTCGAATAGCCAAAGGGCTCGTGTCCTTCACATTAAAGCTCTGTCATTTTATCTTTAGATACAGTGGCATTCCCTCCCCCCTTCACTGCTCAGCCACTTAGAAGTGAGGTGCAGACATCCTGCCTTGTCTTACAGGACGTAAGTCAGCTGTCACACCACCACCGACTAGATGCAGATGCTGCTACCTTCCCATGACTGTTCTCCCGCCTCTCATACTGCGACCAGCACGCTAGCCCGTGAGCATTACCTGACTCCAGAACAAGGGGCCCGGCTGCCCACCCTGTGCACCTCCTGCCCTTCCTACACAGGCCAGGCCTGGCTCTGTGGGTGGAGCTGGGAGACGGAAGCCCTGCCTGAGCTGTGAGTGCGGTGCTCATGGTTCCAGGATGTCATTTGCAGGCGGCCATGGTCCCGGATGCCGTGACTGTCACACTCTGTTGATGGACAGAGTCAGGCTTCGTCTGCAGGGTGAGTTCCTGCTACCACCTACCTCCTTCCTCCGTGGAGCTCCTAACCCTTCTGCATATGCCTCACTTCCCACAGCCCCATACATGATCACCTCCCCAGAACTTGGTGAAATATTAAAAAACAGAGGAAACACCAGCACCCGCCTCACAGCCAAAATTTGGGGTATATTCCAACTCTTTAAAAAAAAACACAAAACCATGATTACTGTATCTCACTCAGAATCAAACTCTCATGTTGGTGCTGGCAGCTCCCCCCGACTGGTACCTGATGCTAAGAATCTTTTCATGTGTTTGCTTTGTTTTTGTTTGTTTTTGTTTGAGTTCAAGTTTTGCTCTGTAGCCCATGTTGGCCTCAGTCTTGCTCACTACGTAGCCAAGGCTGGCTTCAAATTCTCAGCAATCCTCCTGCCTCAGTCCACCAAATGCTAAGATTCTGAGGGTGAGCCACACCTGGCTAAGAATTTTGAAATACTGTTGAACACTCTAACTCAGTGAAGAATTTCCTTGTCCTTAAAGTCACAGGTGGGGACCCTGCACCTCTGGAAATGAGCCTGACTGAAGCCTGGCCCTGTGGGTGGCTGAGAAGAAGCTAGAGTGACTGTAAGGTCAGCCAGGCATGCGGCCGAGCTCTGCGGACCGCCATAGCACACAGGCCCTGCAGGGCCACCTGCCCTCAGCTCTGCTCACCCCAATAGCACGCACACTGTGGTGGTCAAGAGACAGGCCCGTCCTGCTCCTTGCAAGCCTGGATGCCTCCCCTTCAGCTGCTCTCCTCACATCTCAGGACAGGGATGTGAGGCAGCTCCGAGGTCTGCCTCAGACTCTATTTGGGGAAACTGTGTCTCATGTAACCATAAACTCAGGACTCATGGGAACTCTTTCAGCAAGGAGGTCACAAAATGGGTCCCTCAGTCTCCTCGCAGCCTGGATCGGAAGGGATAACCAAGCCCACTCTCCTTCCTAAAGGTCACAAAGCAAGCACAAGGCAGGCAGACCCCCCCCCCACCTTCGCTTTACTGTCCTTTGTGTTTCCAGGAGGTCACTACTCACCATGGCCCCTCCTGGGCCACCGACCTCACAGAGCAAACCCAACCCGCCTGCAGAATCGTCCCACTCCAGCCACGCAGGGAGTTACCCTAACAATCGGCTCAGTTTCCCCAAAGACAGCACCCTTTCCCCTGTGCCTTCCATGTCTAACGTCACAACTTCAGGCCTGAAACTAACCCCAACTACTCCCCTTGGCAAGCCCTGTCCTTGGGAATGCTCTTGCCATGCTGTCCCAAGATGGCTGTCCCTGACACCATACTGTAAGGAGCACAGCTCAGGTGGGGTACCATGACATTTTCCCATCTGACCTTGGGGCTACCCAGAAGCCCTGTTGGGTTAGCAACACCCCTTCCTTACAGAGGGCTTCAGGCCATGTGATGTGTAGTGACGGGTCAGTCTCCAGTGCCCCCCCCCATGCATTTCAGTAGCTTCCTGGCTCCCCACAAAGCTTACTGTGATCTCATCGGGGTACGTGAACCACACGCTGGCTGTGGATATCTGGAACATGCTCTTTTTAAATACACAGCGGAGCCATTCTCTCGTGGTGGCCAGGGCCCCCTGGAGGATGCTTGTCAGCTGTTCCTTCCTAGCTTCAGCTCCTGGCTCCTCTGTGGCATCCTATGGGCATGTGAGAAAAGGTTTATAGGATTCACTCTCCTGTTACCTCATCAGAGGCCACCTGTGACAGATACTTTGCGGTTCCTAGAAGCCTGAAAGGGAGCAGGGCTGGTGGGAATGGAGGAGAAAGTGTGGCGCTTTTGTCTCCCACTGAAGGTTTTGAGCTGACTTGGCCTCCACCAAGAGCTCCTACTGGCCTTGCCCTGAGGAAGAGCTGGGAGCCTGCCCAGACTAGGGTGTGAAGATGGCTCCCAGTGGCGGGGAGCTTCCAGAGAAACCCAAACAAGCAGGCTGCTCCTCAGTGCCCCAAACAGCCAATCTGGAGCCAAGAGGCTAGAACAAGTCTTCTTCCCACAGATAGACTCTGGAAAGGCAGCCCTGGCTTCCCGTCTCCCAGCTCAGGACATCCCCATCCTAAGCTCAAGACCACGTGAGCTGAGAGCCATTTCCCCCATGGCTCCTTCCTTTCATCTCCAGGAACCATTTGCCAGGCAGTAACAGCAGTTCTGGCTCCACTTGAGGTCCTCACACGGCAGGGCAGCAGCAGTGTGAACTTCTTACCCAGAACCCCACAAAGCGGGGAGCCACCACCTCCCCACCTCCTGGAGAACCATCTGGAGCCCCTGCCAAGCAACATGTATCCTGCACCAGGAACTGACTAAAATGGGAGAGACACGGACAAGCATAGAGTCCTACCAGGGTAAGAGCCAAGAGACACAAGACAGTCTAGAGGCACACAGGCCACAGAGAGAGGACGAGGAGGCCCCAGGCAGGACGGGTGTCTCCCAGAACAAAGAAGGTCCTGGCAGAATGACTCTGATGTCTGGCTCCCAAGGGGAAGCAAGACATTGATTAACGTGTCTGAATGGCACAGCTCCTTCCACAACAATCTAGAAGCTTTGATGTGATGTCACATCCCTTGTAATCATGCCCAGGCATTCCATTAACTGTGGATGACCCCAGCCACACACAGGGCCCGCCTGGGAGTCCTGTGTCCCCTGCACTGGAATGGGCAGAGGTGACCAGAAAACAAGTTAAGGGGCCAGCCCTGGGGCTTGCCTCGGAGCCCAAGCTGTGCCCCTTTCTTTCAATCTTAACACCTGACCAAAGGGCTTCCCAACAGCCCATCAGATTTTGTTTTCAGTTTTAGGATTTCAGGTTTTCTGGGTTTTTTTGTGGCACAGGTGGAATGCTTGCAACCACAATGTGGACCTAGACCATCCTGAGATCCTGGCCAACCCTGACAACAGTGATTTCTGCTGGGAACATGTGACACAGCCAACAGACTTCTGAAGCACACTCTGGAAGGTGCGCCTGTCTGGTGCAAACAACACCCACCAGGAGGAAGCAGTACCTGGCCAGTGAGTGGAAGTCATTGTTTAAGTGTGCGTACCGTATTTTAAAGAAGAAGAGCCAGCCGGGCGTGGTGGTGCACGCCTTTAATCCCAGTGCACAGAAGGCTGAGGTAGGAGGATCGCAGTGAGTTCAAGGCCACCCTGAGACTACATAGTAAATTCCAGGTCAGCCTGGACTAGAGCAAGACCCCACCTTGAAGAAGAAGAAAGAAGGAGAAGGAAAAGGAGAAGAAGGAGAAGAAGAAGGAGAAGGAGAAGAAGAAGAAAAAGGAGAAGGAGAAGGAGAAGAAAGAGGAGGAGGAGAAGGAGACAAAGAAGAAGAAGGAGGAGGAGTAGGAAAAAGAGAAGTCAAAGGGAATAATATTAAAATATCCACGGAATTATCTCCTATTCCTAAAGCCACAGAACTGACTTAAGAAGAGTCCATCTAAATAGAAAAGACCTAACTCAAGCACAATGAGCTCAAGCACAATGCATGGCAATAAGAAAGAACTGGATTGGATCTCAAGTCATGTGTATGAGTGATGAAAGCCACACTCAAAAAGTGTGATGTTCTCAAAGACAGAATGCAATCTCTCCAGGAGACAGAGGAGGTAGGCAAGAGACCCAGAGAGCTAGGATCATTCTGCAGACTGATGGGGTCACAAGTGCTCTGGGCTGTATACACAGGTGCTCTGGGTCAGGTGCTCTGGGACATGTACACAGGTGCTCTGGGCCATGCACACAGGTATTCACAGGTGCTCTGGGCCATCAGGTGCTCTGGACCATGCACACAGGTACTCTCGTGTACACAGGTGTTCCAGGTGCTCTGGGCCATACACACAGGTGCTCTGGGCCATGCACACAGGTACTCTGGGCTGTGTACACAGGTGCTCTGGGCCATGTACACAGGTATTCTGGGCCGTGTACACAGGTGTTTTGGGTCGTGTATACAGGTGTTCTGGGTCATGCACACAGGTGCTCTGGGTCATGCACACAGGTATTCTGGGCCATGTACACAGGTGTTTTGGGTTGTGTATACAGGTGCTCTGGGTCATGCACACAGGTGCTCTGGGTCATGTACACAGGTGCTCTGGGCCATGCACACAGGTATTCTGGGCTGTGTACACAAGTGTTCTGGGCTGTGTATACAGGTGCTCTGGGTCATGCACACAGGTGCTCTGGGTCATGCACACAGGTGCTCTGGGTCATGTACACAGGTGCTCTGGGTCATGTACACAGGTGCTCTGGGCCATTCACACAGGTATTCTGGGTTGTGTATACAGGTGCTCTGGGCCATACACACAGGTGCTCTGGACCATGCACACAGGTACTCTGGGCCGTGTACACAGGTGTTCTGGGTTGTGTATACAGGTGCTCTGGGCCATACACACAGGTGCTCTGGGCCATGCACACAGGTACTCTGGGCTGTGTACACAGGTGCTCTGGGCCATGTACACAGGTGTTTTGGGTTGTGTATACAGGTGCTCTGGGTCATGCACACAGGTGTTCTGGGTCATGCACACAGGTGCTCTGGGCCATGCACACAGGTATCCTGGGCCGTGTACACAAGTGTTCTGGTCTGTGTATACAGGTGCTCTGGGTCATGCACACAGGTGCTCTGGGTCATGTACACAGGTATTCTGGGCCGTGTACACAGGTGTTCTGGGTTGTGTATACAGGTGCTCTGGGTCGTGCACACAGGTGCTCTGGGTCGTGCACACAGGTGCTCTGGGTCATGTACACAGGTGCTCTGGGTTGTGTACACAGGTGCTCTGGGCCATGCACACAGGTGCACTGGCTGTGCACACAGGATGTGGACTTTGCTACTGGATTTACAAAGGTCCCTAGGGGAATAGTAGGAATGGGCATGTGTTTGGGGGGTGGAATAGGCCCCAGTCTTCTGTGAACAATAGAACCCAGGCAAGAGAGAGGTCATCTGACCATGAGGCCTGGCTGGCTCTGTGGCCTAAAGCACCGGCTCCTTTGTTTGCTCGTGGACAGTGGAGGCATTGCATTCCGTGTCCTCCGCCCTCCAAGCAAGCCCCAGGATCACTCCACCTCCAGTTTCCTAAAATAAACCTCAATGCGCACAGCTATGCAAAGACCCAGTGACTCCCCGATGGCTGAGTCACCGCCCCCCCAAATCCCCATCCAGCCATCTCAGAAGAGTGCACTTTCTACCAAGCCTTCTCTGAGTTCAGTATCGGGTGCCCCCACCGCACTTACCCCTGGAGGCTTAAGCCTCATCACCCCGCAGACAACCTCAGCAGACAGGGCAGGCACCTCGCAGAACTTTGTTTCAGTTGTGATTTTGCAGGCAGTGTCATGGAGATTCAAACACTCAATCAAGTAGGTCTGTAATGAGGTCTCCCCAAGAATCCTGCTCCACAAAGAGTGGAAAGGTCATTGAAGTAGTTGAGAAGGAATGAGAAAACTAAAAGACAGCAGCTCCTTCCCTTCAAAATACATCCAAGAAAGGTATTCACTTGGCTCGCCCGACCTTGACCTTTGACAAATGTGGAAAAGAAGCATAGTTCTTTTGTTTTGCCTCAAGTCTGAAGTGTTCTAAAAGCCAAGTTAAAGGGCAGGAGAGGTGGCTCAGTGGATCAAGGCATTTGCTGGCAAAGCAAGAGGCCCTGGTGAGCCCTCTTTCTTTCTTTCTTTCTTTCTTTCTTTCTTTCTTTCTTTCTTTCCTTCTTTCTTTCTTTCTTTCTTTCTTTCTTTCTTTCTTTCTTTCTTTCTTTCTTTCTTTTGTTTTGTTTTTCAAGGTAGGATCTTACTCTAGCCCAGGCTGACCTGGAATTCACTCCCTCCCTCGCTCTTTTACTGTGTTGCGTATAGTGTACGCACATACATGTGAAGGCCAGAGAACATCGGCTGTCCTCCCCCTGCTGCTCCTCTGCTTTGTTTCCTTGACTTGGAGTCTCTCACTGAACCCGGTGCTGGAGTTAAATGCATGCCCATCCATGCCCCTCGTTTCACATGGGTGCTGGGGTGCAAACTCTGGTCCTCGTGCGTGTGTGAGAGGTGCTTTTAGCCATGAAGCCATCTCCCCAACCCCTCTTCCTGGCTTTTTAAAAAAAAAAGGGAGCCAGGCGTGGTGGCGCACGCCTTTAATCCCAGCACTCGGGAGGCAGAGGTAGGAGGATTGCTGTGAGTTCAAGGCCACCCTGAGACTATGTAGTTAATTCCAGGTCAGCCTGGACCAGAGTGAGACCCTACCTCACAAAACCAAAAAAAAAAAAAAAAAAAAAAAAAAAAAGGGATGATGACCTTAAAAACTTGAAAATACAAACTGAGTATTGGCTTGTGGCCCTCACACTCTGACAGCACCGTGGGAGGCCAGGCCAGGAGGGGCAGCTGACACCCTCCCCAGCCATGTAGGAGAGAAGACGCACTCTGCTTGTACACTCACATGTCCTTGTACACATCCATGAGGTGCAAAAGCATTCTGAAGACTCCTTCGACATCCTAGAGCAGTGAAGAGAGGGGCAGTAAATGTGGAGAAACTGAGTCATGACATCACTGCATTTGCTGAATCCCTGCTGAGGAAGCTCCATGGAAGCACAGGGGATAACCTTGCTTTTCCTTCTCCCCCAGAAGATTTAGAATGCCTGGGCACGAGTCTGACTTTCACTAGAATTCAGGCACGTAAAATTATACAATTTTTTGTTTGTTTGTTTTTATTTTTCTAGGTAGGGTCTCGCTTTAGCCCAGGCTGACCTGGAATTCACTATGTAGTTTCAGGCTGGCCTCGAACTAATGGCAATCCTCCTACCTTTGCCTCCTGAGTGCTGGGATTAAAGGTGTGCACCACCACACCCAGCTCAAATTATACAATTTTTCTCTGTCCCCCAAATGTGAGAAAGTTAGCAGCTATGAAACAAGTCATACCCAGAATGCCTTCTACTTCTGCCCAGAAAAGCAAAAAACTTAAAAAGGCTTTTGATTTCTTAAGCTGTTTACTAAGACATAATAAACTCGGGGCAATCAATCACTCCCTCTAGGAAACAACACCTCTCCTGGCTAAATAAATCTTTTCCTTTTTTTCTTGTGGTGCTGGAGATGGAACCCTGAGCTTCATGCACTTGAGGCAAGCGTTTCACCACTGAGCCACGTGCCCAGCCCTGCTAGCTTTGAACCTGCAGCGCAAACCGGTCAGCGAGGGATGACGCACCTCGTAGTTTACGTAGGAGATCACCCTGAGTCTTTTCAGCCGGTATGAGATCCCCAGCACGCAGTCCAAGACTCGAGCAGGCTCGAGACTCAGGTATTCCATGGAGTTTTCCAAGTACGAAACCAAGCTTTCCAGAGGGAGGAGGCTGAACCAGGATCGGAAGAGGTACTCATCCACACGCAGCAAGGCTTTCTTTTGATCCAGGAACTGGACTGCCTGGCTCCTGAGTGAAGACCACCAGGGCTCGGTGAGGTCACAACAGGCCCAGTTGAGATAAAGTGGCACAAAGCCAGAGGGGGGTGGAGAGAGGTCAAAGTTTCAGACGTCACTGCCTCGTGGGAAGCAATGGAAAGGCCTGAATGAAATGGAAAGTAAGCCAGGGTGCACGAGGAATTCTAGGGTAGGGCTGACTGCTGGACTGTTTCTTTTAGACCACGTGGGGGCCCAGCCGTGGTGGACTTGGAAACACCAAACTTCCTATGGCTTCTGTTGGGCCTCCATTCACAAGGCTTTCTACCTACCAACAGGGGCCAGGAGATCCCCACTGGCAGAAGCTGTGAGTACCTGGAGCCACTGGCTCCCTCTTCCTGCTGTAGACAGCCTACAGCAGGCTCAGATCCAGTAGCTATGCTGTGGTCTCAGCCCCACCCCAGATGGGGTAGCCTCTGTCCCCACCCGGCATAGCACAACAAGCTGATTCACGGGCAATTTCTGACTAGCAGAAGGGTTCCTCAAATCACTTCTCTAACTCCAGCCTTTGAAATGCTCTCTAATAGTCAAAGCTGAGGAACAGACCCTTACTAGTTGTGTAGCCAGAGTCACCAGAATTGCCTCACCAGGCTGTCTGAAGTCATTTGTAAATGACAGAATGAGAAAAATGACTTAAATGATGATACATGTATTAGAAACAGAGAATGTAGGCATGCCAGGGCCTCCTGCTGCTGCAAAGAAACTCCAGGTGCATGCACCACTTTGTGCATCTGACTTTATGTGGGTCCTGAATAATTGAACCTGGGCCTTTAACCACTGAGCCATCTCCCTAGCCTGATAGATTACTTTTATCCTTTGATTTTTTTTTTTTGGTGGGGTGGGTTTCAAGGTAGGGTCTTGTCTAGCCCAGGCTGACCTGGAATTCACTATGTATTCTCAGGTTAGCCCGGAACTCACAGCAATCTTCCTACCTCAGCCTCCCAAGTGCTGGGATTAAAGGTGTGCACCATCACGCCTGGCTATCCTGTGATTTTTATATATGCATGTTAAATTCTTAAGTCACTTAAATACTGAGGAGCTGGGATGTATGTAGCTCAGTGGTATAAAACTTGCCTATCATGCATAAAGCTCTGGTTTCTATCTCTACCATATCACCGAGAGAGAGAGAGAGAGAGAGAGAGAGAGAGAGAGAGAGAACAGAAGACCATATATCTGACCCCTTGTGTCTGGAGATACTTTCCGGTGCTGGGGGGAAGGTCTCCTACCTGGAAACACACCAGGACACCTCTGCTCAAGCATTGGGCATTGAACAGCACAAAAGCCTTTGGCCTAGCAGCCCCACTTGTAAGAATCTATGCCGAGGGGGCTGGAGTGATAGCTTAATGGTTAAGGCACTTGCCTGGGAAACCTGAGGACCCAGGTTTGATTCCCCAGTATCCATGTAAGCCAGATGCACAAGGTGCTGCATGCATCTCTACAGTGGCTAGAGGCCCTGGCATGTCCGTTCTCTCTCTATATCTTCCTGCCTCTCTCTCTCAAATAAATAAATAAAAATACTAAAAAAAAAAAAAAAAAAAAAAAAAAAAAAAAAAGGAATCTATGCCAAGGAAATAACTGGACAGACAGAAAGATAAGAATGCTGGAGCTGGACTGGGGAGGCAGAGGCAGGAGGATCACTGTGAGTTTGAGGCCACCCTGAGACTACATAGTGAGTTCCCGGTCAACCTGGACTAGAGTGAGACCCTACCTCAAAAAAAAACAAAAAAAGGGCTGGAGAGATGGCTTAGCGGTTAAGGTGTTTGTCTGCAAAGCCAAAGGATCCGGGTTCAATTCTTCAGGACCCACGTAAGCCAGATGCACAAGGGGCCACATGCGTCTGGAGTTCATTTGCAGTGGCTGGATGACCTGGCACGCCCATTCTTCTCTCTCTCTCTCTCTCTCTCTTTCTCTCTCCCCCACTCTCTCTCTCAAATAAATAAAGTATTTTAAAAAAAACAAAAAAAAGTTTATGACAAAAACAATTATTTTGTGTGTGTGTCCATGTAGTGTATGCACATGTGTCTGGAGTTCATTTGCAGTGGCTGGAGGTCCTGGCGCACCCATTCTCTTTCTCTCTCTTTCTCTGTCAAATAAATAAAAATATTTTAAAACATAAAAAGAATGCTGGAGCTGGGGATGTGGCTCAGCTCAAGCCTGCCAGCGTGGACCCCAGCACCTACCTCAAGACTGATGCAAAGGGATTCAGGGTGTGTCCGTAATCTCAAAGTCCCTACAGCAATGGAAGACAGGAGTCTCCCACAGGTCGCCGGCCAGCTAGTCTGACCCTTCCAGGGGAAAACAACAAGAAGGGACCTGTCTCAAACACGGTGGAAGGAGAGGACCATCGCACCCCAAAGTTGTGCTGTGACCTCTGCATGTGCACTAATGACGGCACTCACACGCACACACACAAAAACAATAATAATAAAATAATAAAAAGAATGCTTACTAAAGCATTTTCTAAAATGAGACTGCAGAAAAAATCTCAATGCCAACATGGAACTAGGCACACCAAAGATGGGGTACCTTCAGGTTGGAACATAAGGCTGTTGTCACCTGACCCTGCCAGTGTAAAAGAGAGGTCACGAAACACTGGCAGGAGAAAGAAAAACAGTTCTAACATAGAATAAACAACCACATGCTTGTGGCTGGTGTCTTTTTTTTTTTTTTTTAATTTTTTTTTGTTTATTTTTATTTATTTATTTGAAAGTGACAGGCAGAGAAAGAGAGAGAGAGAGAGAGAATGGGCGCGCCAGGGCCTCCAGCCACTGCAAACGAACTCCAGATGCATGCGCCACCTCGTGCATCTGGCTTACGTGGGAACTGGGGAATGGAGCCTCGAACTGGTGTCCTTAGGCTTCGTAGGCAAGCGCTTAACCGCTAAGCCATCTCTAAGTGGCTGGTGTCCTTTTGAGCATAAGAAACACAGATATGTCCCCACTTGCCAGAACTGGGGAGTATGTGTACCCCGGGTCAACAACAGCGCACAGCTCTAGGTTGTTGACATGCAAATTTTTTCTTTAACACTTTTTCTACAATAATGTTAGAGGAAGCCTGGTCCTCGTGTCATGTGAGGCAGGAGTGGGTATGTGCCCGCATCCACAAGGCAGTGGGGAGTAAAGCTTTGGAAGTGCTATGCCAGGACCCACCTCCCTAAGTGCAGCCCCACAACTTACTTAACAAATGCTTTTTCCCTAAACTGTACAAAGGAGATTCCTTCGAGGCCCGCCCAGGTATCCTCGGGCTGGCTCACAGAGTCCTTCTTAGGCGGAGACAGCTGCATACAGTAGTGCAGGACAGGCAGGACACTCAGCCAGCGGATGACTTGTGCCTCCATACACCTGTGGCACAGGTGTATCAAGTACTCCGGCCACCTAGAAGGGAACAAAGACACCGTAGTGAGTGGAGGATGTCCTGCGCTCTGGCATCCCAGGAGAGAAGGGACATCTGAGGCCCAGAACACCAGGAACACACTCCACGGAAGGGCAGGGTCAGTGCGTGGAAGGACAGGGTCAGTGCATGGAAGGACAGGGTCACTGCGTGGAAGGAAAGTCACTGCGTGGAAGGGCAGGGTCAGTGCATGGAAGGACAGGGTCACTGCGTGGAAGGGCAGGGTCACTGCGTGGAAGGGCAGGGTCACTGCGTGGAAGGGCAGGGTCAATGCGTGGAAGGACAGCGTCACTGCGTGGAAGGGCAGGGTCACTGCGTGGAAGGGCAGCGTCACTGCGTGGAAGGGCAGGGTCACTGCGTGGAAGGGCAGGGTCACTGCGTGGAAGGACAGGGTCACTGCGTGGAAGGGCAGGGTCAGTGCGTGGATGGAGTTTGTTTGCAGTGGCAGGAGACCCAGGCATGCCCATACTCTCTTTCTCTCTCATAAATAAATGAAAATATTATAATAAATAAATAAAACAATGATAACAATAACAATGATACATCCTAAGAAATGGCTGGAGGAATAAATACAGTGGCTTTTTCTTCCTTCCTCATGTGCCCTTAGCCACTCATCAGCAGTAGTTAAGCTTGGTTGTATAAGCCAGTAATCCTGGCTGCTTGGGAGACGCCAAAGCCAATGCCTTGCCAGTAGTAGTGGTGCACAGCCTTTAGTCCCAGCACCGAAACAGGAGGATCATAGTGAGTTCGAGGCCAGCCTGGGGTTAAAGAGTGAGCTCCAGGTCAGCCTGGGCTGCAGTGAGACCCTACCTCAATGCCTCCCTCCCCCAAGATAAAGTTCACTGCCTGCCTGGGTTACAGTCATGGTCAGCCTAAGGGATTTAGTGAGACCCTGTCTCAAAAGTCCCAAGAAGGCTGGGGATGTAGCTAGCAGTGGAGTGCTTCCCTAAGTCCTGGGTTCGAGCCTCAGGACTATAAGAGCTATGTATGGCACAATATAGGCCTGGTCCTAGTCAGACCGCATGGCAGAAGAAAACAGGAAGTGGCTTCTGTGAAAATGGCGTTCTGCGCAGGCTTGGTGTGACAACAGTTACAGTCCCATGCTCGCGAGAAGTCTGCTATGAGATGCCCTGTCCAGAGACAGGCTGTCATTGGTCACAAAAGGGGACCACCCCATATAAGGATTAGCAGCCCCTTAAACCCTATGTGCATTTTGCTAAATAAACGAGTTTGCGGAGTCTCGCTTCCGCTTTCACCCAACTCCCAGAGTCTGTGTTGTGACTCTGCGCTGCTCACCCCAACTCGGCAGAGACCCTACCGTCCCTCCTGAGCTGGCCTTGGGGGGGACCACAACAAAGAGCAACAGAACCATCATGGCTAGAATACCTCTGAAGTTTGAGGATGTGGCCCATATCATCGTGAAGAGCATGTGGCTGGCTGGCACTCGGGGTGAGGAGGTAGCACAAGGAGGTCAGGTCATTCTCAGATAAGTCCATGCGGGCCACCTCCACCATAAAAAGGACGATCAGGCCCATCCTCAGCTTACGCCTCACAGGGCAGTCGGCAGGCAGAGCATCCCCGCTCGTCCCATTAAGGAAGGGCTCCATGTGCTGCTTCACAAGCTCCCAGAGGTGCTTCTTCACCTGTCCCAGGAGGGCAAGGAGATGTGTGAGCCATGGAGGGTCCACTGCAGAGGCAGGTTCCAGGGCAAGGACAGCTCCACAGAGCACTCTCTGCTGCCTCCCCACACGGTGCCATCCCACCAAGGCTCAGTCACCGGCCATGCATGATGGGTACACCCATGAGGGCTCATGGTCACCTCAGAGGTGGCTGCGGACCTGACTCCAGGCCGAAGGCCACACCACAGCGTGGGCAAAGGTGTAATGAGGGGCACACCCCTCCTTCCCCCTTTTTCCCAGGCCAGAGCTCAGGACCAATGCCAGGGGTGGGACACAAAGGTGTCCCTTGGTAATTCCATCAAGTGGCATGAGGTCTTCCTGTCCCCATCTGAACCTGGCCCAGGGTCCAGAGGACCCATGACTTCTAGTAGGTTCGGGATTCCCACTTGCCCACCCCAGAGCTGCTGGTAACAATGTGGAAGCGGGTACCTCCCCCTCTTCGTATTGCAGGCTGCCCCACTTCTGCGGCTGGCCTTCGTAGATCATAGGCACTCGGACCACAGAGTAAAACTGCTGGAACTGGGTGACAAAACTCTTCAAGTTCATGGAGTTCCAGGGCTGGAGGATGCTTAGGATGCGATTCAGCATGACCTCGTTCGCCATCTTCTTCTCTCTGACCAGGTCCTTCTTCATGACATCAAAGATATAACTCATAGTTTTCTGGAACTTAGTAGGCTGTTTCATGCAGATGTCATCATACTGGTGCCAGTCTAAAAGGGACAGCAAGAGCATCGCTCTGGAGATTTCCAGAGACCTGGGCTCCCCAGAGCACAGAAACCCAGGGAGGGCCAGCGGCAGCAAGAAAACAGAGGAAGATGAAGATAAACTAAGGCGATAGGAGAGCACCCCCTCAGCTAGTCATGGGTGCCTCTGTACATACAGCCAAAGAAGAGTAGAAAACCTTGGAGCAGGGGTGTAGCTGTGGGTAGAGTGCCTACCTAGCCTGCCCAGTGCCTTGGGGTCCAGCCCCAGCACTGCATACACCAGGTACGATGTTGCACGCCTATAACCCCAGTACTCGGGAGGTTGGAGGCTCACTGTGAGTTTGAGGCCACCTTGAGACTACATAGTGAATTCCAGGTCAGCCTGGGCTAGAGGGAGACCCTACCTTGAAAAACCAAAAAAAAAAAAAGAGAGAGAGAGAGAGA
Source organism: Orientallactaga sibirica (assembly GCA_036365145.1). Lineage (NCBI taxonomy): Eukaryota > Metazoa > Chordata > Mammalia > Rodentia > Dipodidae > Orientallactaga > Orientallactaga sibirica. The sequence goes on from JAEOAD010000013.1 coordinate 3,198,445, forward strand.
ATACACCTGACATTCTGACATTCTCCTTTGGCCTCTGCATGCATATGAATGGGGGGGGGGGGTGTATCTGCACACAGCTACATCCACCTGCCACCTCCTCTGCCCTCTTCAGCCCCAGCCCAGTCCTTGCTACTGCTTCTGTGTTTCCTCCCTCTTTCTCAAAGCCCTTCCTCTCCCCAGTGAGTTGAGTCACACTGGGCTGACGGACCACAACCATGCTTCCACAGGCAGAGCCAGGGAAGTCCTGCTCCCCAGAAACTCATCCAGGAGAGAGACTCACCTCCAGCACCCAAGAGGGAAGACCTGACGCACAGACAGCGGTTCACGTGCTCGCCTTTCCTCTGCGGGTGCTTGTAGATGAACTCGTACTCCACGCTGCTCTTGCCACTGCTGCTCCGGTGAATGGTGTACTTATACGGGATGGACTTGTCCAGGCTCTGCTTGGGAATGACCATGCTGCCCTCGACGAGAGAGCCATTCTCATGCAGGTCTCTGGGAAGGAACAGGACGTGGCTGCTCACTCACATGGCTTATCAAGACACACATGAAAGAGCCGAGCACAGACCCAAGGCCCCATCCACGCTGTTAGGATGGGGCACAGCGTCCAGCCAGAACCGGGAAAATCATAGCCATGGCAAAATGTGGTACGCAAATACATGTTGGAACATGTGCTGGAAACCTTCACGTTCAACAGGCAGACGCTGAGGAAGGAGGACTACTGGGAATGTGAAGCCGACCTGAGCCACAGAGTGAGTTCCAGGTCAGCCTAGGCTACAGTGAGACCCTGTCTCAAAAAATCAAAATTAGGGCTGAAGAGATGGCTCAGCATTTAAAGGCGCTTGCTTGCAAAGCCTGATGTTCCAGATTTGATTGTCCAGTACCTACAAAAAGCCAGATACACAAAGTGGTGCATGCATCTGGAGTTTGCTTGCAGTGGCAAGAGGCCCTAATGTGCCCATTCTCTCTTTCTCTCCTTGCAAATTAACATAAAAAATATTTTTAAGGGCTGGAGAGATGGTTTAGCGGTTAAGGCGCCTGCCTCCTAAGCCTAAGAACCTGGTTCCAATCTCCAGGTCCCACGTTTAGCCAGATGCAAAGTGACGCAAAGGCGCAATGCCGCACTTGACCACAAGGGGGCGCACACATCTGGATTTCATTCACAGCAGCTGAGAGGCTGCTGACGCGCCCATCTCTATCTGTCTTCCTCTCCCTCTGTCTCTCTCCAAAAAAAATTTTTTTAAGCTGGGTGTGATGGTGCAGGCCTTTAATCCCAGCATTTGGGAGGCAGAGATATGAGGATCACTATGAGTCTGAGGCCAGCCTGAGATTACATAATGAATTCTGGGTCGGCCTAGGATAGAGGGAGACCCTACCTTGAAAATAAAACACTACAATCATGATAAAGTGTTTATATGCATGGAGGTTGTCAATAAAAAGTTTTAAAAAACTAAAAAAAGAGAGAGAATGGAAGAGAGGAGCAAGAAAAGAGAGAGTGAGGGAGGGAGAAAGGACGAGAGAAAAAAGGAAAAGAAGGACTCATTTTCCAGAAGTTTAAGGATGTCCTCAACTTTCTTGGTAGCAGAGTTACTGACATACGCCCAGTGAACGACAGGGACAGTCCAAAGCCCTCAGCACACTCACTTGGCGTAGTACATTTCACAAACGTCAGTCCATTCTGGCTTTCCGAGAGCCGCTCCCCCCCTGACAAACACTTTGTGGACGTCGGGGTTGTAGTCAAAGTCCTTGGCGATGATCACATGGAAATACACAGTGATACCATCCTCTTGGCTCAGCGTGCTAGAGAGAGCCAAGAAAGAAATACGAGCTATGTGTGTGCGCCCATACACACATGCAATCTCCCCCTCTCTCTCTCTATCTCACACACACACACACACACACATACACCATCCTTGTTTCTTTGCTGTGCGACACCCCCAAGTGGAAGTGCCAGGTGTCCAGGGTTCAGACACATTGCACTCTGCACATCACCTCTTCTCAAAGCACTGGAGATAGTGGGGCACCAGGACAGGAGTCTGATGAGGACAATTCTTTAGGGCCATGTTGGCAATGGGAGACCTTCAGGGACGATCAGGCAATGAAGCTTGGACAGGCATCCTTGCCTGGCCACCACCTGAGCTGTTGCCCCAAAGCTGAACTCAGCAAGGGCACTGATAAGGCACAAGCGAGGCACACCTGGCGTTGGCCACCCCGTGGTGGATGGAGGGCCGTGCCTTACCTGGAGGTAACCTGCGCAGCAGCCTTCTGGTTTCTCTGCTCCTTCTCGTTTTTCACAACAGCTGCGTAATTTCTGCTGTTCCCGTCTGAGTTCTTCTGGTCTCCTGGCTTCACGGTCTCATTTTCATCCATTTTCTTCCCAGTGACAGCTGAATTGCCCTTGGTCTCAGCTTCCTGGAAGAAGCAACCGAACCTCAACATTTCAAAGCCGCCTCTTGTGTCCTTGCCGTCCACTCGTCTCACAGCAAACAGGGCCATGGCCTTCCCGCTCAGAACCTTCCAGGGACTTTTGGTCCATGTCCCATGGCCCTCCAGGAGCCCTCTCCAACCTTGTCCCTGGCCTCTCTACCCCTCACTCCCATGGGAGCACCAGCCTCCTTATATTCTGTGAGAACAGGCTCACCATATTCCAGTTCAGGGCCTCGGCACATGCCATTCCCTGTCAGGACACTCACCAGGTACGCCGTGGCTCACCCCTCACTGCTGGTCTCTGTTCCCACAGGAAGCACCTTTGCAAAGCCCTTGTCCAGCCTTCAGGGATGACCTCCCCTCAGGACTTCAGCCAACACACCCCCTAGGACCCTGTCACACCATGCTTCCCCAAGGACCTTCCACGTGTGTCTCCCTCGAGCATGAAGACAGCAGCTTCGTCTGCTGCCCACTGTGGCCCTAGCACTACAGAAACACGGGAAAGTTCACCAAAGGGATGATGGGTTCAGAAGGAGTGGCCGGGGCAGATGCAGAGGAGCCCTGCATCCCGGAGGCCTTCTGGACATCAGGCCTCTACCTGGCTGCGCTCCTCGGGGGCAGCAGGACACACAGGCGATGGCTTCGGCTTCTGAACCTCGTCCTTGGGTTTTTCCTCGGCCTTGTGAGTTGGATTTGTTGGCTTGGCTGCAGCATCAACTGGCTGGAAGAAAAGAGAAGCCCCCAAGCCGTGATGCTAAAATGGAAGGGCCCGTGGCTTTGGGGTCAGCATCAAGCACAGGCTACGTAAGTATGAGGAGAGGTGAGAAGCATCCGGGGAACAAGCCCCAGACAGGGTCAGGACAGTAGGACCCTCTCCTATGCTCCCCCACCCCCTATTCCCCGCGTCACACCCCGCTCTCACACACCAATCCCTGCTACTCACCCCATTGGCTGTGGTCCCTGTCTGCGGCTTGGCAATCGCTGGTGCTTGGTCCCAGCACTCAGACTTGTCACCTATGGATTCAGGCAATGGGCCCTTCTGGGCAGCATCAGTAGCCTTAGGGTGGCCTTCGTAGGCAGAGGGGATCGGGCCAGAGGACCCCTCTTGGGAAAGGCCTCTGTCTGCTAGGGGCTTGGAGGTGCTAACGTCCTTTCCTTCTGAGTGGCTGTGGGGAGTGGGGCTGCTCTGAGCTCCACCTCCAGCACTGACAGTGCTTCCTGCAGTCCGACCCTGCGAGGAGCCACCACCACCATTGTCATCAGCATCAAGGGTGCCGTCCCCCTTGGGCAGTGTCTTCGCTGTGTCCGGGCACTGGCCGGTTGGACCACCCTGCTGGGCTTGGCTCTGGGACAAGGCTGAGTCCTGTGGTCCAGGGATTGAAGGCAAATTCAGACTCCAGGGGCCGGTAGAAGTGGAGGCTAAGGAACCGGGCTCTGGGGAAGCTGCACTCCGGCTCTTTCTCTTCCTTTTCTTCCTTTTACTCTGAACAGAAAGAGATGCTCCACTTATGCAGGCCGTGGTGGCAGTGCCCGGAATCCCAGTGCAGGGGAGGGGGGCAGGGGATCCCTAGGGTCTGCTGGCTAGCCAAATCAATCACCCTGGACGCCCAGCATCGATTTCTGTCCTCTATACTAACATGCACACAAGTGCACAAGCACCTACACACACACATGTTCTCACATGCGTGCCACACACATAGACATATGCCAAGAGAGGATAAAAGAGAGACACTGGGAGCTAGGTAGGTGGCTCAGCAATTAAAGACACTTGCTTGAAAGCCTTCCAGCCACAGTGCAATCTCCAGTACCCATGTCAAACCAGATGCCAAGTGGCATAAGGGTCCATATCCCAAAGTGTCTGTGGCAATGGGAAGTGGAGCCAGGTGAATCCAGAAGCTTACAGGCCAATTAGACTGCCGCACATATAGAGGGGGAACAAGGAAGACCCCGTGTCAATCCAGCAAGGTGGGAAGAGAGGACAGAACCCCGAAGTTGTCCTCAAACTTCCACATGCACACCATGGTACACGCATGCTCACCCCCACACAGACGCGCTAACTTGCTTCCTAGATCTATTATATTCTGCCCGACACTTTCCTCCAGGGTCGGCTACAGCTCCTCGAGGATACAAGGCTTGGCTCAGTTAAATCCTTACACCTGGCACCTTACACTGTCTCACTCATGGGCAGACTGGAATTGAGAAATGAAAGGGGGGACCGGAGAAGATGGCTTAGCAGTTAAGGCATTTGCCTGTAAAGTCAAAGGACCCTAGTTCAATTCCCTAGGACCCATGTAAGCCAGATGCACAAGGAGGCACATGCATCTGGAGCTCGTTTGCAGTGGCTGGAAGCCTTGGCACATCCATTCTCTTTCCTTCTCTCTCTATATATATTTCTCTCTTTCTCTCTCTCTCCATACACTCACACACACTCACACACACATGTTTTCATTTCTCGGTTTTTCAAGGTAGGGTCTCACTCTAGCCCAGGCTGACCTGGAATTGGCCATGTAATCTCAGGGTGGCCTCGAACTCATGGCTATCCTCCTACCTTTGCCTCCCAAATGCTGGAATTAAAGGTGTGCGCCACCATGCCCAGCATTAATATTAAAAAAAAGAAAAAGAAAGAAAGAAAATGAAAGGGTCTGGGCAGGGCGTGGTGGCAGTGGTGCACGCCTTTAATCCCAGTACTTGGGAGGCAGAAGTAGGAAGATCACCATGAGTTCAAGAGTTCAAGGCCACCCTGAGACTACATAGTGAATTCCAAAAGAAAAGAAAAGAAAAGAAAAGAAAAGAAAAGAAAAGAAAAGAAAAAGAAAAGAAAAGGACTGGATGGCAGAGCCAAGAAGCCAGTGACAGAGCTGGACCACACCCTTCCTTCTGCCACACAGACCTGAGCCACGAAGCCAGTGACAAAGCTGGGCCATATCCTTCCTTCTGCCACGTAGACCTGAGCCACTCAGAATCTCTTCTGAAAGGACATCCCTGGGGGACGCTTTTGGAAGACAGAAACATCACAGACTTTCTGCATGTGATGTTGGTGGCATATATGTGACATAAAAACCAGAATAAGTTAGAGGACAGGAGGGCCAACTATAGTTGAGGGTTCCATGTGCACCCACCCCGGGCATCTTGCTCAGGCTCCCAGGCAAACCTTCCCACCTTGGAAACCAGACAGAATCTTGAGCCAACTCCCTGGCTCCCCTGGACCTAAAACTGAAATACTGATCCAGCCACTACATCAAATGACCCATAATCCCCTGAACCCTGCCCATGTAAGGCGAGGGTCCACACACAGACCAACAGCTCGGGACAAACCTGAGCCTACCCCATCTGGGAAAGGGAAACAGGAAGTTGGGGTATGTCTCACATGGGTGGAGTTTCCCTGGGTCCCAAGTGAGTTTACTGTAGATCGGTTCAGGTATCTGACTCGGGCCTTCAGACACCACACAGAACAAGTGCTAGACCTGTCTAAGAACCAGCATCCACTGCGTTGTGGCAGAAAACTACAAGAGACGGCTGGAGAGATTGCTAAGTGGTTAAAGGTGCTTTCTTGAAAATCCTAACAGCCTGGGTGTGACGCCCCAGGACCCACGTAAAAGCCAGATGCAAAGTGGTGCAAGCATCTGGAGTCCCTTTGCAATGGCAGGAGGCCCTGAAATGCCCATAATCACTCTATCTCTTTTTCTCTATCAAATAAGAAAATTTTAAAGTGTTCAAAAAGGAAATTCAAGCCAGAAATTTCTCCAGGTTCCAAGGCAATCAAGTCACAGGAGACCCTCTTACCACGAAGAGTGACTCAGCAGTGTGGGCATTCCAGTGATGCTCTCTTGAAGCCAGTGCTGCCAGCCCAGGCCCATGCTGTGTGTGGAAGATGGGGCAGCAATCGAAGGGCCAATCTTATGACACCTCAAGACCATCCAGAAGCCCACCCACCCCATCCCCCAAGGCGATGGCCTGTGTTAAGTCACCAGATTCCCAAAGTTCAACAGCGGCTGCTGGGAACCGAGTCTTCCCAGCTACCCCACACTTAGCCCTTGGCAGAACCATGGAGTTTGAAAACCTTAGCCCGAGGGGCTCCACTGCCTCAGTAAGCTACTGAGAAATCCAAGCCTCTGTGAGGCACAAGGACACAAGGAGGTAACAGGGCTCTAGTCCACCAGCCCAGCCGCATAGTGGGGCCAGATATAAACCCCTTCAGCCCAGGACAAAGTCAGCCCAGAGGACTCTGGAGGTCAGAAGCTGTGCTGACTCCAAAGGCCCAGAAGAGGGAGCCTGACAGCGCTGAGTCTGAAAGACGCAAAAGATGCCAAGGCCTGAGAAAAAGGCTCCATCTCTTAGGCCAGCCTTGCAAGCTTCGTAATCAAACAAGAAGGCATGCCTTGGTCTGGAGAGATGGCTTAGTGGTTAAGGCATTTGCCTGCAAAACCAAAGGATCCCGGTTTGATTCTCCAGGACCCACGTAAGCCAGATGTACAAGGGGGCACACACATCTGGAGTTCATTTGCAGTGGCTGTGTGCCCTGGTATGCTCATTCTCTCCCTCTCTCTGTCTGTCTTTGACTCTTTCTCTCTCTCAAATAAATAGGAGATGGCTATGAGTTCAAAGCCAGTCTGGGGCTACAAGAGTGAGTTTCAGGTCAACCTGAGCTAGAATGAGACCCTACCTCAAAAAAAAAAAAAACAAAAACAAAGTGAGGCTTCCTGCTCACCTAAAGGGAAGCCCGAGTTCAGCATGGTCAAGACCCTGCCTAGCCAGCTCATGACCCTCAGGAGGTCTGGAGCTGAGTGACTCCAAGAGAGGGATAGTGGTCTGACCAGAATCTGGGGCCAACAGGACCTTAGCGGTGAAGATCTGGTCCAGGGCTACATCCAGCGTCTGACGAGGTGGAATGTAAGCGGCGGGCTTGTATATGTGGGGTTTTGTCTGTCGATGACAAACGAATGTAGAAAGTTCACAGTGAATTTCACAAGCGCCATTCTTGGCCGTAGGACGCTATCCTTCATTTCTTTACAGAAGTGCTTCTGTTAAGCCTACAACTAGCTTCACATCTATGGTCGGTTAGAGAGCTCTGAAGGACACCCAATGCCCTGAAAGACAGACATCCAAAGGAAATGACAGGTCAGGGTTGGCACTTCCAGAAACACACAGTGAGTCCAGCAGTGGTGTATAGGGACATCTATGACCTGTCTGAGGGATCTCAGGCTCAGCCTGGACGCCTCCTGCCTCATCCTGGCTCGAGTGGCCCCCAGGGGCCTCCCATGCCACTCCGTGAGGAAGTGCCTGCTGACGTCAAAGAAGGACGTTCCTTGAGAAATCAAAGCTGGGTGACAGGACGTGGCAGGAAGGGCACACATGACACCACCGAAAAGCAGTAAGATGGTGTTCTTATGACATCTCAGCCAGACCCTGCCTGAGTCACAGCCAGGTCCACCTCCCTTCCCCCGTGTGGCCCAGCTCAGCCTGCCTCACCTACCAGAGGCTGGCATTTGGAGTGTGTCGCTGGCTTGCTGGGCTGGGAGGGAGCAGTGTGTGCAGCTATGTGCACAAGCTAAACCCGCAGTGTGTGCAACCTGAAACGCATCTGTGTCCTCACGGCTACATCCTCCTCTCTCCTCTCCCAGGGAGGAGACCAAGCAGCTTCTAGTTCATTGGCTATGTCAGCAACATCTACAGAAACCTCTGAGGCTGTGTAAGAGCCCTCGCAGAACAGAGAAGACACTGCGGGTCTGTGTACACGTACCGGCCTTGCGGAGCCCAGAATGTGCCCGGTAGCTTGGAATAGTGTGCTGTGGTATTGTGGTAAGGGGGAGGGTAGCTGACGATAAGGGGGCCCGAGGAACTGAAGAAAAGGAAAACAAGAAGTGTCTGCAGCAGGCTGGTCGGTGTCCTTGAGCCTCCCTCCTCCCCACCTCAAAGGTGATAAATTCTGATTTAAAAAAAAAAAACTTTTTTGCATATTCATTTATTTATGAGAGAGGCAGATAGAGAGGGAGAATGTACACACCAGGACCTCCAGCCATAGCAAACGAACTCCAGACTCACGAGCCACCTTGTGCATCTGACTTACGTGGGTATTAGAGAATCGAACCTGGGTGCCTTAACTACTGACCATGCCTCCAGCCCAGATAAGTTCTGTTTTTTTGTTTTGTTTTGTAAACTTTACTAACAGGTTCAAAGCAACCAATCATTATATGAGTATCACCCTGAATGGGAGACCAGGACACTAATGTGAGTGCACTGAGCCGTGCTGGCACAGTAAAAGCTGCTTCCTGGTAGAAAAGCTTCGGGGTCGGTGCCCTGCCTCTCTGTCTGAGAATCCCATTACAAGATCACTCCCTCTTGAGACACGACCCCCTTTGCACAGGGCAGAGTTTCCCATGCTCTGCTACAGCACACCAAGAAGAGGCCTCTGCCTCAGTGCGCCCCAGGCAGGATGATCCCCTCCCGGCACTGAGCCAGCTCCTTACACCACCATGTGCTAAGACCAATGGCAGGAGGGTGTAAGGAAGCCAAAAATGGTTCTCTGGGGTGTTCAAAGCAAGTCTGCAAGAGAGAAGGAGTCCTTCTAGGACAGGTGCCCACAGTCCATGCAGGCCCGCTTAGAGCCTGGTCCCTTCTTCACATGCAGCTGCAGGTAAGGGAAGGGACAGGTCACCCTGGTACCCACAGTGGAGCCAGGCTGGGCTTCAGCGCCTCCAGAAGTCAGGGTGGCAGTCTGGCCAATCACCAGGCACACACACCCTCACCCCATACCTTCCTGCTCCACTAGGCAGTGCCAGGAGTCTAGCTGGCTCCTGTCACCTAACACCCAACAGCCCAGCAGCCCAGCAGCCCAGCAGAAAGGGCCTGTCAGGAACTTCTGCCCAACCCACTGGCCACTACCAGGCGTCTCTTCTTCCCTCACTGCAGAGTGTGCAAACCCATTAGCCTAAGAGGAAGCATGAATCAACAGTGAGCAGCACCCTGTTGGCCAGCATGGAGTAGCCACCAAAGAAAGGGTTGGTGGAGCTGGTCACCCCAGTGCCAGGAGAGGTGACCTTCCCTGTGTCCCCACCATTGACTACAATGCCCCACCCGTAGTGAAGGAGCCATTGTTCAGGGTGGCCCCCTGAGTGGTCTGCCATCTTGGTTCCTGAAGCCATCTCCCTCGGTGTGTGCCTCACCTCCCAGTGCTGGGGCACCACACTGCACTTATCCATTCTCTGAACGCCTACACTACTCTGATGCAGAACCATGCAGGCAGAATGAGGAACACACAGGAAAGCTCCCGTAAGACAATCACCAGAGATGCCAGCCTGGGGTGCAATTCCCCAGTACCCAGGTAAAGCCACACCCAAAGTGGTACATGTGTCTGGGGTTGATTTGTAGCAGCGAGAGGCCCCAGCATACCCATACCTTCCCTATCTATCTATCTATCTATCTATCTATCTATCTATCTATCTATCTATCTATCTATCTATCTCTGTGCAAATACATAAAAATATTTTTAAACAATAAAATAAAATTATTAAGTTTTTAGCAATTAAAATTTCCTCAGAATTTTTTGTTTCTTCTTTTTTGAGGTGAGTGGGGGGTCAGTTATATGGTATACACATGTGTGTGCAGATGTGTGTGGGGGGCTTATATGGTATACACATGTGTGTGCAGATGTGCGTGGGGGGCTTATATGGTATACACATGTGTGTGCAGATGTGCGTGGGGGGCTTATATGGTATACACATGTGTGTGCAGATGTGCGTGGGGGGCTTATATGGTATACACATGTGTGTGCAGATGTGCGTGGGGGCTTATATGGTATACATGTGTGTGCAGATGTGCGTGGGGGCAGATGTGTGTGCAGATGCGTGGGGGCTTATATGGTATACACGTGTGTGCAGATGTGTGGGGGCTTATATGGTATACACATGTGTGTGCAGATGTGCGTGGGGGGCTTATATGGTATACACATGTGTGTGCAGATGTGCGTGGGGGGCTTATATGGTATACACACGTGTGTGCAGATGTGCGTGGGGGGCTTATATGGTATACACACGTGTGTGCAGATGTGCGTGGGGGGCTTATATGGTATACACATGTGTGTGCAGATGTGCATGGGGGCTTATATGGTATACACATGTGTGTGCAGATGTGCGTGGGGGGCTTATATGGTATACACATGTGTGTGCAGATGTATGTGGCCTAATGCAGAGGCCAGAGGAAGACACTGTACTGTTCTTCCACCTTTGGTCCCTGAGACACGGTGCTCTTTCACTACACTTTCCACTCCCTGTTTTTCAGTTACACTGCCTAACCAGGGAGCCCCAGCAAACCTCCTGTCATCACCTGAGGTTACAGGCATGTGCAGACTCATGACTGGCTTTTTTTTTTAACATGGGAGCTGGGACTCAAACTCTGGTCCTCATGCTTGCGCAGCAAGTGCTCTAACCCCCTGAGCCGTCTCTCCAGCCCTCCTTCCTCCATTTCTGAGATACAGAGTGGACATTTTGTTTGTTTGAGACAAGGTCTTACTGTGTAAGCCAGATCGACCTCAAATCCACAAACTCACTATCCTTCTGCCTCTCCCTCGCATTTACTGCTGTAGTCTGTACTACTGGCCCAGTCATCATTCATATATACATTTAGCTTTTTGTTTCTTTTGGTTTTTCAAGGTAGGGTCTCACTCAGCCCAGGCTGACCTGGATTTCACTATGTAGTCTCAGGGTAGTGTCAAACTCATGGCAATCCTCCTACCTCCACCTCCTGAGTGCTGGGATTAAAGGCGTGCACCACCACACCTGGCCCTATACAGTAGCTTTTGGTATCATATAGTCCTGGCTGGCCTCAAACTCACATGTAGCTGAGGCTAGCCAATCCTCCTGCCTCTACCTCCCAAGTACTGGGATTACAGGAATGCAACACCACACCTGGTTTACATATTGTAGTGGTCTGAATGTGCATATCCCCCATAACCTCAGGTATTTTTTTTTTTTGGAGAAAGACAGAGAGAGAGGGAGAGGCAGAGAGAGAGAGAGAGAGAGAGAATGGGTGCACCAGCTGCCTCTCAGCCACTGTGAACGAACGCCAGATGTGTGCGCCCCCTTGTGGTCAAGTGAGGCATTGTGCCCTTGCGTCATTTTGCATCTGGCTAAACGTGGGACCTGGAGATTGGAACTGGCGTTCTTAGGCTTAGTGGGCAGGCAACTTAACCACTAAGCCATCTCTCCAGCCCCCTCAGGTATTTTTTGATAAAGATCAAGCCTCTTGCTGAAGTCTCTGGCTGGAGGAGGAGTCACTGGGGGTAGATCTGAATTTTAGGCCAAAGGTGTGTGCACAGCAGTCTGAGCTCTGGGTTCATGCCTGCCGGCATTTTGGTGTGTGCTGGCTGCTGGTGGTTTCTCTCTGCTTGGATCTGTGAAAGGGAGCCAGCTTCTTCTGCCACTGATGGAACTTCTTCTGGGATCTCTGGCTTGAAATAACCCCTTCCTCCATATGCTGTCTGGTAGGGTGTTCCTCCCGGTTGACTACAATACATGTTTTCATGGAACACAACCGAGCTATCCTTTGCCACACAGCCTGCCTCCATGATCTCTTTACTACATTCTGACGCAATTAGTTCTTCCTTCCAAGACTTTTTCTGGTGACAAATAAACTAATCTTTTGTTTGCTTTTTTCTTTGCTTTCTAGAAAATTGCCACCCAGATCATTGTCACATCTGTTTCTCCGAGTGGACACACATTGTCCAAACTTTCAGCATTCTTCAGGGTCTAGCCTTAGAGAGACCTTCCCTCATAAGGAAGGTCCAAGACACAAGCATACGGGCACCTCACGTTCCGCACACGTGCATTGTATGGATATCCTGGGACACACAGCACACCAGAATCCTGCCTGCCTGCTGTCACTTTCTACCCAAGCTGGTCAGAGCAGACCTACAGGAACAAGACGGAAAACCAGCCTCAATGTAGTTAAGAGAAAGACAAAGACCCTCCCTGTGTCTCCAGCAGGAAACATGGGAGCTGGGCACACTGTCCAGGTCACCACTGGACTGGAGCTGACCCATAGGGCCCTTCTCTTCCACCTGTACTCCCGGAACACTTCCAGGAATGCCTCAGGAAGCTTGCCTGCGGACTCCAACTGGATTCTCTCCCCACCCTGTTGGATGGTTCAGCCTTCCTCTTCAAGAAAGGACATCCCTCCAGCAGTGCATGTGCTAAATCCACCCACACATGGCAAGGCACCTCCAGGTCCATGCCCTCAACACAGTGACACAGGGGACAACCACAGGCTACATGCAGCAGAGGGCAGCCCCATACCCAGCCCAGCCCCTGCCCCTGAGGAGCACAAGGTGTGGGTTTGATAGAAGGAAAAGATGGACCCCAAGGGTCTAGAGTTCATAGACCCCTGGGTCAGACCACAGCAGAGAGGAGAGCTATGCAGAGAGGTTGTCCCAGAAAGAACACCCTGGGGACACAGGGACAGCAAAGGTGACTGAGCCAACCTCCCTCCAGTGCCAATGAAACCATAGCAGCGAATCACTCCAGGAAGCGCAGAGGAAGAAGAACGTGAAGCGGGGCAGCTTACTCACTTTCTGGATGGTCCAGGAACCGTCAGAAATGGACTCCTCTGGGTTTTCCTGCAACTCACTGGAGTCCAGGGACAAAGGAGGGCCCTCTTCCTCCTTCAGAGCTTCCCCCTGCTCCATCTCCTCCTCTGGGGCTGGCACCACCACCACCGGCCTGTTGTTCTCAGAATCTACATGGACAGATGAAGGTGGTGAGGCAGGCCAGGGACAAAGGACATGACTCCAGAAGGACCAAGTTGACCCCTGCCGAAGAGCACACGCGGAGAGGCAAGCCCCAGACCCCGACAGGCCTTTCCTGTGATGTCTGCTCCTGTCAATCAAGAACAGGTCCAGGTTTTGTACAATGAGGCAATAAATCAGAGGTAAAGGCACTGGGCGGCAGGCAGGCAACCTCTCACAACCTGCCCCCACCCCGCACTACAAGCATGCCCCCTTTTCCCTTGGAAGGCACCCTAGTTCGATCACCCTCCCTGTTAGAGCCAAAGGCTACCTGACTCCCCTTTCTGAGAGACATCCAAGTGAGGTTGTGAAAATGGCCCATGAACCATCTCCTAAGTCCGGCCTCCATGTAACCTATGCATATATAAGGATCCCCTAAGTCCATCCTCCATGCGATCTATGCATATATAAGGATCCCCTAAGTCCAACCTCCATGTGATCTATGCATATACAAGGATCCCCTAAGTCCAACCTCCATGTGACTTATGCATATATAAGGATCCCCTAAGTCCATCCTCCACGTGATCTATGCATATATAAGGATCCCCTAAGTCGGTCCTCCATGTGACCTATGCATATATAAGGATCCCCTAAGTCCATCCTCCATGTGATCTATGCATATATAAGGATCCCCTAAGTCCATCCTCCATGTGATCTATGCATATATAAGGATCCCCTAAGTCCATCCTCCATGTGATCTATGCATATACAAGGATCCCCTAAGTCCAACCTTCATGTGCCCTATGCATATATAAGGATCCCCTAAGTCCATCCTCCATGTGACCTATGCATATATAAGGATCCCCTAAGTCTGTCCTCCATGTGACCTATGCATATATAAGGATCCCCTAAGTCCATCCTCCATGTGATCTATGCATATATAAGGATCCCCTAAGTCCATCCTCCATGTGATCTATGCATATATAAGGATCCCCTAAGTCCATCCTCCATGTGATCTATGCATATATAAGGATCCCCTAAGTCCATCCTCCATGTGACCTATGCATATATAAGGATCCCCTAAGTCCATCCTCCATGTGATCTATGCATATATAAGGATCCCCTAAGTCCATCCTCCATGTGACCTATGCATATATAAGGATCCCCTAAGTCCATCCTCCATGTGACCTATGCATATATAAGGATCCCCTAAGTCCATCCTCCATGTGATCTATAAATATATAAGGATCCCCTAAGTCCTTCCTCCATGTGACCTATGCATATATAAGGATCCCCTAAGTCCATCCTCCATGTGACCTATGCATATATAAGGATCCCCTAAGTCCATCCTCCATGTGACCTATGCATATATAAGGATCCCCTAAGTCCATCCTCCATGTGACCTATGCATATATAAGGATCCCCTAAGTCCATCCTCCATGTGACCTATGCATATATAAGGATCCCCTAAGTCCTTCCTCCATGTGATCTATGCATATATAAGGATCCCCTAAGCCCATCCTCCGTGTGATCTATGCATATATAAGGATCCCCTAAGTCCATCCTCCATGTGACCTATGCATATATAAGGATCCCCTAAGTCCATCCTCCATGTGATCTATGCATATATAAGGATCCCCTAAGCCCATCCTCCATGTGACCTATGCATATATAAGGATCCCCTAAGTCCATCCTCCATGTGACCTATGCATACATAAGGATCCCCTAAGTCCATCCTCCATGTGATCTATGCATACATAAGGATCCCCTAAGTCCATCCTCCATGTGACCTATGCATATATAAGGATCCCCTAAGTCCATCCTCCATGTGACCTATGCATATATAAGGATCCCCTAAGTCCATCCTCCATGTGACCTATGCATATATAAGGATCCCCTAAGTCCTTCCTCCATGTGATCTATGCATATATAAGGATCCCCTAAGTCCATCCTCCATGTGACCTATGCATATATAAGGATCCCCTAAGTCCATCCTCCATGTGACCTATGCATATATAAGGATCCCCTAAGTCCATCCTCCATGTGACCTATGCATATATAAGGATCTCCTAAGTCCATCCTCCATGTGACCTATGCATATATAAGGATCCCCTAAGTCCATCCTCCATGTGATCTATGCATATATAAGGATCCCCTAAGTCCATCCTCCATGTGACCTATGCATATATAAGGATCCCCTAAGTCCATCCTCCATGTGATCTATAAATATATAAGGATCCCCTAAGTCCTTCCTCCATGTGACCTATGCATATATAAGGATCCCCTAAGTCCATCCTCCATGTGACCTATGCATATATAAGGATCCCCTAAGTCCATCCTCCATGTGATCTATGCATATATAAGGATCCCCTAAGTCCATCCTCCATGTGACCTATGCATATATAAGGATCCCCTAAGTCCATCCTCCATGTGATCTATGAATATATAAGGATCCCCTAAGTCCATCCTCCATGTGACCTATGCATATATAAGGATCCCTAAGTCCATCCTCCATGTGATCTATGAATATATAAGGATCCCCTAAGTCCTTCCTCCATGTGATCTATGAATATATAAGGATCCCCTAAGTCCATCCTCCATGTGAACTATGCATATATAAGGATCCCCTAAGTCCATCCTCCGTGTGACCTATGCATATATAAGGATCCACTAAGTCCTTCCTCCATGTGATCTATGCATATATAAGGATCCCCTAAGTCCATCCTCCATGTGATCTATGCATATATAAGGATCCCCTAAGTCCATCCTCCATGTGACCTATGCATATATAAGGATCCCCTAAGTCCATCCTCCATGTGACCTATGCATATATAAGGATCCCCTAAGTCCATCCTCCATGTGATCTATGCATATATAAGGATCCCCTAAGTCCATCCTCCATGTGATCTATGCATATATAAGGATCCCCTAAGTCCATCCTCCATGTGACCTATGCATATATAAGGATCCCCTAAGTCCATCCTCCATGTGACCTATGCATATACAAGGATCCCCTAAGTCCATCCTCCATGTGACCTATGCATATATAAGGATCCCCTAAGTCCATCCTCCATGTGATCTATGCATATATAAGGATCCCCTAAGTCCTTCCTCCATGTGACCTATGCATATATAAGGATCCACTAAGTCCATCCTCCATGTGACTTATGCATATATAAGGATCCCCTAAGTCCATCCTCCATGTGACCTATGCATATATAAGGATCCCCTAAGTCCATCCTCCATGTGATCTATGCATATATAAGGATCCCCTAAGTCCATCCTCCATGTGACCTATGCATATATAAGGATCCCCTAAGTCCATCCTCCATGTGATCTATGCATATATAAGGATCCCCTAAGTCCATCCTCCATGTGATCTATGCATATATAAGGATCCCCTAAGTCCATCCTCCATGTGATCTATGCATATATAAGGACCCCTTTCGTGAATGTTGTGTCTCTCCCAGCAGCACATCCTTCTACCACTGCACACCAGCATGGTGTACATGAAACAACCTCCTTTCAAGGACACAACTCTGGATAAGAAAAGGGCGTCTACCAGTGCACACTTTCCTAATATCGAACCCTAACTGCAGATGAAGCAACTTCACAGCACCAAATCACAAATGCAGCAACTGTAGGGCATTGGAGAATGGCTCAGCAGTGAGTAGTGTTTGCTTGCAGAGCCTGCTGGCCCAGGTTAAATTACCCAGCACACATGTAAAGCTCAGCAAGCGACCCTGGTGTGTGTATGTATGTGTGCATGCACACGTGCACACACACACACACAACCCACACACATAAATAACCTTTCTAGCTTTGCTTCCCTCTGACCTGTCTGAACCAGTCCTCAGTGGTGCAGGGCAAGGGTGCAGCTTTTCCGGAATCAAGCCCAGTCTTGGAGGAGTCCCCAGACCATACCTGAGCGGAGCCCCTAAGTCTAGTCTGTGAGGGATTCCTAGGCTGCACCAGAGTGAAGTGCTCCCAGGCTCCCCACTCTACCACTTCCCTGTTCTGGGTGTTCCCTCAGTTCTGGCACTTCTGCCCTAAGCCCACCCTCTCCCTCCTGCCAAAAATGTCTGCTCACCACCCATCTCCATCTGTGCAGGCTGTGGAAGGCAGGGACAGTGCTCTGCTTCCACTAGGAGCCTCCACATGCTTGGACAGAGAAGGTACTTGGGAAACTATCCATTGAAAGAAATTCCCTTTGTGGGACTGATAACAAATCCTTTCTGTACACACACACACACACACACACACACACACACACACACACAGTGGAAAAGTCATCGCTAAAAGAAGGATGAGCAGCACACGCAGACCCACCACTTCTCTGTGCACGGCTGCTGTTCAGTAATAAATGGGTTTCTGAGCTTTCTCCCACGGCCCAATTTGAGGCAGGATAGAAAAACGGGAAATTATAGTGATGTGGGAGGGAAAACACCAGAGAGAAAGGAGGCTTCTCACCCTGGGATCTGGCT
The DNA here is from genome assembly GCA_036365145.1 of Orientallactaga sibirica. NCBI lineage: Eukaryota > Metazoa > Chordata > Mammalia > Rodentia > Dipodidae > Orientallactaga > Orientallactaga sibirica. Next base: position 3,216,070 of record JAEOAD010000013.1, read on the forward strand.
TGTCATTTTTGCTGATGGACTTGGGAAACTTCAAACTCTGATAAAGTCAAAGTTGACTGAGCTGGTGCCAAGATACCCGACATGTCAGAGAGAATAAACAGCTTACTTACGACCAAATGCTCTACAACCCTGAGAGCTGAGCACTCCCCTCATTCCTAAACCTGGGCAATAGCCCTCATAAATCCATCTCACAGCTTTGTTTACAAAAGGAAATATTTTAACTTTTTTTTGAGAGAGAGAGAGGCAAAGAGAGAGGGAATGGGCGCAACATCAGCCTCTAAGCTGCTGCGAACAAACTCCAGATGCGTGCACACCCTTGTGGGCAAGTGCAGCATTGTGCCCTTGCGTCACTTTGTGTCTGGCTAAATGTGGGACCTGGAGATAGAATGGGCATTTTTAGGCTTGGCAGGCAGGCACCTTCACTGCTAAGCCATCTCTCCAGCCCCAAGGAAATCTGCATGTGCATGCGTGCGCACACACGCACACACGCACACACACACATTGTAAAGCCAATAAGGTGTGTTTCTCCCTGAGAAGGCCACACCCACACTTGGGAATGTATTTTTTTTTTATTTTTATTTATTTATTTGAGAGAGACAATGGGTGCACCAGGGCCTCTAGCCACTGCAAATGAACTCCAGATGCATGTGCCACCTTGTGCATCTAGTTTTACATGGGTACTGGGGAATTGAACCTGGGTCCTTAGGCTTTGCAGGCAAGTTCCTGAACCGCTAAGCCATCTCTCCAGCCTGGGAATGTCTTATTCTTTTCCTGAAACTCTCTTTTTATTAACCTCTGTGCATAAGATCTATGTTAAAATTTCCTTTTAAGGGCTGGGGAGATGGCTCAACCAATTAAAGCTACTTGCTTGCAAAGCTTGCCAGGCAAGGTTCAAGTCTCCAGTACCCATGTAAAGCCAGATGCACAATGTGGCACATGTGTCTGGAGGCAAGAGGCCCTGGCATGCCCATATTCATTCTCTTTCCCTCTCTCCTCCCTCACACACACAAATATATATATATATATATATATTTTGGTTTTTCAAGGTAGGGTTTCACTCTGGTCCAGGCTGACCTGGAATTAACTATTTAGTCTCAGGGTGGCCTCAAACTCATGGCAATCCTCCTACCTCTGCCTCCCAAGTACTGGGATTAAAATTTTTATTTATTTGCAAGCAGAGGGAGAGAAAGAGATAGAAGAGAGGCAGACAAAGAGAGAATGGGCACACCAGGGCCTTCAGCCACAGCAAACAAACTCCAGATGCATGTGCCCCTTGTGCATCTGGCTTACGTGGGTCCTGGAGAATCGAACCGTGATCCTTTGGCTTCGCAGGCAAACGCCTTAACCACTAAGCCATTTCTCCAGCCCACAAATAAATATTTTTAAATGTTTCTTTTAATAAACTCCAGCTCTGCTTCACACTGGCTCATTCTGGAATTCTTTATTATGGCGAGGCCAAGATTCTTTGTCTTCCCTGCATGGAGGCCCTACGAGGAAAGAAAGCTCTTTTCAGGCTGCACCATGGTATTGGTAGCTGGACTAGGGCCTCCTCCCTGCCACCGCTGACAAAGTGACTAATAGAAGCTGGAAGGGCCCCTGCCACTGTAGTGAAGTGTTTGAGAGGTCAGTTGCATCAGGCTGGGAGCCACCTACCCCTCATTCGCCTGCAGCCTGAGGCAAAGTGTCCTGTAAGGACAGAGAAAGGAGTCTGGCAAGGACTGGCAAGGAGCCGGGCGTGGTGGCGCACGCCTTTAATCCCAGCACTCGGGAGGCAGAGGTAGGAGGATCGCCATGAGTTTGAGGCCACCCTGAGATTACATAGTGAATTCCAGGTCAGCCTGGGCTAGAGTGAGACCCTATCTTGAAAAACTGAAAAATGAAAAAAACCAAAAAACAACAACAAAAAAAAGAACTGGCAAGGGTAGGTGGACAGAAGTGCCAGTACCCAGGTCCTGAGGCTACTGAGACCGTCTCTGCCCCATGGCTGCCTGTGCTCCATGTTGCCTAGTGTGTGAGCACACAGAAGCACGAGTCCTCTAGTCCAGAGCAAGTGAAAGAACGGAATGTCAGGAGCACGTATATTTCTGTAATCACAGCGAGTGGAAGAGAAGGAACCAATGCGTCACGAGCACCGTGCACTCCGTGCGGTAACTCACGAATGCCACAGGAACCGAGGAAGCATGCAGCAGGAGTGAGGAAACTCCAGACACATGTGTGCCCTTCGCCTGTCAGAGCGTGGGAACAACGGACCCCAAGTGCTGTGTGAAGCTACTTGGGGAGATGCCAGAGCGCTTGCTCCCTCCAGACAGGGCGCCACAGCAGATTCAAGTGCACTTATTGGGCTTCCTCACAGAGCATGTGTGACGGGTTACAGGAGTGTGGAGACTCCAAAGCAGCCCTAGCATCACCCCAGCATGGAAGACGACCTCCCCCACGCCCACCATCGCTGTACAGAAGAGCTCCCCATCCCTGAATATTCCACCACTTAAACACTGTCGCCCCCGAGGCCCCCGGACCTTCTGAGGAGCTACCAAGATCCCAGATGGTGATGGAGAAAATTCTTTTTTTTTTTATTTTTCGAGGTAGGGTCTCACTCTAGCCCAGGCTGACCTGGAATTCCCTCTGTAGTCTCAGAGTGGCCTCAAACTCACAGCCATCCCCCTACCTCTACCTCCTGAGTGCTGGGATTAAAGGCATGCGCCACCACGCCCAGCTGGAGACGCTACTTCTGATAAAGAGGGCAAGAGTTGTTTTTCCTCAGAGGAGGGAATGACACAGCGCCAAGAAATTGGAATTTTCCCAGGAACCTCTGTGCTGGGAGAAGGCTGAAGGCACCAGGTGCCAGCAACTTGTCACCTGAGAAAGAGCTATCATGCAGTTCTGAGGACTTGTCAGACCACCTGGCAGGAGAGACGAGGAGCTTAGCTATGCACACCTCCAGCTCTCTATTTAAACCTGAACCTCACCCATGCAACCTGTGGACCAGACACCCCACAACCAACCACAGTGCCAGCCTCTCCATGCCCTACTTCTGCACTGGAAGACCTTAAACCCTTTTCTTCCTCACACTAGGCAGCTCAACGCTCCAGCCCCACTTTGTTTGCTCTGAACCCCTCCGCTCACAAAAAGACACTGCCTCACTGGTTTTGCTAAGTTTGGAAACCATCAGCCACGGTACTAGTCGTACATTACTGCTCGACAGCTGCAAAGAAGACATCGGGAAGTAAGAGCTGCCCAGGCAGGCACCGCAGAGATCCTGGGAGAAGCGGTGTTGGACCCTCGATACCCACTGCTTCCCACAAGCTTCACAAAGCCTGGGGCAGAAGGACAGATGCTTCCAGACAAGGTCATTCTCTCCTTAGCCACAAACTGCCCCCACTCCAGAAACACGAGGTTCCCGGGCAAGCTGGCAGCAGAACCATGTGCAGGCAGAGAAATATATAGGGCGCTGGTTAAGACGCTTGCCTGAGAAGCCTAAGGACCCAGTTCGATTCCCCAGTACCCACATAAGCCAGATGCACAAGGGTGGCACATGCATCTGGAGTTTGTTTGCAGTGGCTGGAGGCCCTGACACTCCATTTCTCTCTCTCTCTCAAATAAATGAATAAGATATTTTTAAAACATAAAAAAATACACAGGAACCCATTGGGATGAATTCTCCCTAGACAGCCTAGTGATGGTGAGGGACAGCCAGGGCCCCACGGGGAACCCCAAGTCACTGTGACAACAGAGTGAGTCAGAATGCTGCACAAAATGCATTTAACCTAAATTAGTCATCTCTGCTGCCATCTACAGGAGGCCACAGGCACCCATGTTGGCCACCAGCTGACCATGACAACTCAGCCCCTCTCAGCTGGAGCAAAGATGCAGGTTCCTTTTCCAGAAGATGAAGGAGTAACAGACTTTAAAACCAGGCTACTGTGTAACTGCTGTGTGACTCAGTGACAGGAGGTCCTGCAGCAGGTCAGACTATAGACAGAGGAGAGGTGGGCACGGGATGGGGTCTGGGTGGGGAAGGGGATGTGGTGTTTATCCAGGACAGAGATTTAGCTTGGGAAGACAGGAAAATTCTGGAGATGGATGCTGGGGATATCCGTCCAATGTGAACGGCAGTTACAGGGTCAAAATGTCAAGTCATTATGTTGTACATCATCTATCAATTACTTTCAAAAGCCAGAGCACAGTACTACAAAATTTTCTTGGCACACCTGTGTGTGCCAGGCCCTAGAGAATAGTGATGAGCAGAGATTACAAAACAGATACCCACTTCCCGGCCCCTCCCCTACCCACATGGGGACCATTTTCTACAGGTTTGTCACACTGAGGCCGGGTCACAATCAACCCAGGCGGGCCTCCTTTGGCACATGGGAGCATCTCAGAAAGCCTCACAGGTACATTCAGTGTCCAAGTGCCAGCCTCATCCCCTCCCAGGCCAGTAAATCATTCCTCCCCCACAAGGGTTGGGCAGAGACCCTAACCCATCCGGAGGCAAGATTCTCCTTTCCTGAGGAGCAGGTAACCCACCTTCACCACTCCAACCACACACCTGCCCACACACCCTCCTGAGCCCCCCAACCTTTGTGGGGGGTCATGCATCCTCACCTTTTTTTATTATAATATATCCTCCATGGAAACTTGGCTTAGTGATTAAGGCACTTGCCTGAAAAGCCAAAGGGCTCAGGTTCGACTCCCAGGACCCACATAAGCCAGATGCACAAGAAGATGCATGCATCTGGAGTTTGTTTGCAGTGGCCCATTCTCTCTCTCTTCCTCTCTCTCTCTCTCTCAAATAAATAATTTTTTTTTTAACTTGGGAAACACAGAAAATAATGCCTTAGTGATTAACAGTGATTGCAAAGCCCATCACCCCCAGGTTCAATTCCCTAGCTACCCATGTAAAGCTGGACCTAAAGCCTGATGGCCATTCATTTGCAGTGGCAAGAGACCCTGGCGCGTGCACACACGCACATGCACACACATATGCACACACACACACACACACACACTTGTGTGCACACACATGCAAATAAATAAGTTTTTTTAAAAAAGAAAAGAAAAGAAACACATGGGGCTGGAGAGATAGATGGCTTACCAGCTAAGGTGTTTGCCTGCCAAGCCAAAGGACCCAGGTTCGATTCCTCAGGACCCACGTAAGCCAGATGCAAAAGGTGGTGCATGCGTCTGGAGTTTGTTTGCAGTGGCTGGAGGCCCTGGCATGCCCATTCTCTCCGTCTTTCTCTCTCTATCTTTTTTTCTTTCTCTCCCTCTGGGTGTGTCTGCCTCTTTCCCTCTCTCTTGCTGTCACAAATAAATAAATTAAATTTAAAACAGAAAAGAAAGAAACACACTTCCTAGAACCTCACCCCCCCCACACACACACACACAAAAGATAGCCTTCCAGCACCTCAGGTCCCAATCTCACCTGGGTCCCTGGGGACTTAGGGCGGACGGTGTGGGGAGCTCACACTTCCAAAAGATCTCCCAGGATATCTGCATCCTAGGGCTCACAGACAGCCCCGAATCACTGAACCAAAAGCCACACACTGGCAAAGCCATACTTCTACCTGAGCCAAGGACCCTAAAGGCTCTCCTCCAAGCTCTTACCTATAAGGTCCCCAAGAGCCACAGCATTGGGGGACCTCTGCACTGGCCCAACAGACCTGTCCTGTGAGTGCTCCAGGAGCTGCCGTCTAAGACCTGCTGGTGCAGCACTGGAGTGGAGCCTGGTGCCCTGTCCAGCCACCCAGGGAATGCAGGAGGGTGGGGGGATCTGGCTCCATACATTGGTTTCTGTTTCCTTCTTTGGGAGGGAGGAAATGCTAAGGATGAAGGCAGGCTTCCTGTGTGCCAGACAAGACTTTGCCCTGGTTTCAGTTTCTGTTCCTATGAATAGTGGGCCCCATGCCAAGATGGCTGGCTTCAGACACTCACCCTCCTTTACTGTGCAGCCCTTACCCCTCCTCCACCCACTCCCCTCCTGCCCACCTGCCAGGGACGGGCACCCTCTGGAAGGCCTGCCAGGCTGGGTTCAAGTTTGAGAAGGCTTCATGGCATTTTGTAAAAATATCACATGCCGATAATCCCAGAAATATCCTGGCCCCCTCCCACCGTTCTTTGTGCAATTGCCCCTGTCAAAGCCTTCACCCAAAATGAAAGGAGCAAAAGGACAAGTGTGAGGTTGGCATTTTACCAAAGGAGCCCGAGACTAATGAAGCCCTCCTGTACTTCGCGTGCCCCACATCTGCTTCATCCTGCAACAGTTACAATGCCTGCCCCTCTGCAAACCTGTGCGGAGAGGCCACAGCCATTCATCTGCAGAGCCAAGACACCCCCCCACACACACACACACACACCAACCCTGGAAGAGGCTCCACAAGACTTAACTCCTGGGCTGGGTTTGATTCCCCAGTACCCACGTAAAAAGCAAGATAAACAAAAAGACAAGAAGCCTTTTGTGTGCCAATATTCCCTACCCCTTCTCATAAATAAATAACAATATATACAAAAAAAGACTCAAGGGCTGAAGAGATGGCTCAGTGGTTAAAGGCACTTGCTGGCAAAGCTTGATGGCTTGGGTTTGACCCTCCAGTGCCCATAAAAAGCCAGATGCACAAGGTGGCACATGTGTCTGGAGTTGGTTTGCAGTAGTGGCAGGAAGCCCTGGTGCACCCACTCTCTGTCTCTGTCTCCCTCTCTCTCTGCTTTCAAACAAATGAATAAATAATTTGGTTTTTGGTTTTTTGAGGTAAGGTCTCACTCTAGCCCAAGCTGACCTGGAATTCACTGTGGAGTCTCAGGGTGGCCTTGAACTCACGGTGATCCTCCTACCTCTGCCTCCCAAATGCTGGGATTAAAGGTGTGCACCACCATGCCCAGCTTGTATAAATAATATATTTTTTAAAAGACTCAAATCCTGAGCCAGGCGTGGTGGCGCACACCTTTAAGCTCAGCACTTGGGAGGCAGAGGTAGGAGGATCACCGTGAGTTCGAGGCCACCTTGAGACTACATAGTGAATTCCAGGTGAGCCTCGACTACAGTAAGACCCTACCCCGAAAAACCAAAAAAAAAAAAAAAGAAAAAAGCCGGGCATGGAAGCAATGGAAGCTACATATCAGGTGGCCTTACCGCCAGGGGACAGAGCCAGGAAATGCAAAATTGGGGGGGAGGGGTTCTGGGGCCAGGCAGAGTGGCTCATGCCTTTAGTCTGAGCACTTGGGAGGCAGAGGTAGGAGGACTGTTGTGAGTTCAAGACCACCCTAAGACTACATAGTGAAGTCCAGGTTAGCCTGAGCTAGAGTGAGATCCTACTTCGAAAAATCCCAACAGGCGGGGGGGCGCCTGGAGGGATGGCTTAGCAGTTAAGGCGTTTGCCTGCAAAGCCAAAGGGCCCAGGTTCAATTCGCCAGAACCCACATTAGCCAGATGCATAAGGAGGTGCACTTGTCTAGAGTTTGTTTGCAGTGGCTGGAGGCCCTGGTGTGCCCATTCTCTCTCCCTGTCTCTCCCTCTCTCTCTCTCCCCTCTTTCTCTGCCAAAAAAAAAAAAAGGGGGGGTGTCTGGGGAGCAGCAGCTTGTAGCTTTTACCAGGGTGCTCAGGTGACCTCACGAGTGCCTGAAGGTTGCATGGTGACAGAGAGCTGGGCTGAGCTGTCTCTGAGGAGCGGGTGGTCAGAACACACCCATGGTGTCCCAGTGGGCACTGGGGGCAGCACAAGAACAAACAACGGAACGGAGCAAGTGGCCTCACACCCCACCTGCTTTGAGAAGGTGAGGACCACCTGACAGGGTGCCCCAGCTCCTGTCACTCCACTCATCACCTGAGCAAGCTGTGGACACCACACCCCCATGATCAAAACACAATCCAACCCAGACTCCCCAGCTCCTCGGGACTCCTCGGGAGCCAGAGCCTCTCACCCCGGTGCCACCAGCTTCCCTCCAGGCACACAAACCGAAACTTTAAAAAAGTGGCAGGCACCGCTAGCTGTGACCCTGACAAGCCTGTAGGATGGAAGTACTTTGTGAATAGTCACAGCCACTTGGGGCCCGTGCCCAGTGGGCTGCTCCACTGGTCCCCCTGCCCAGGAAAGAGGGGGACCCACTCCGCCTTGGGCTCCTACCCGTGCCCTCCCCACCCTCAGGGCCTCACCTGGTGCCGGGGCCACCATTGGCAGCTTCTCTCCACACTGACTGCAGAACTTGGGTGCCTCCTCGCTGGAGACATGTCCACACTGGGGACACTCCATGCCGTGTCCGCAGACCTACAGGAGAGTGCAAGTCACCGGCAGTCTGGTCCGCTATGAAGCGCAGCCTCCGGTCATGTGACCGCCGCTCCCTTCAGTTTCATTTTCTGGGAAAGTGAAATAAGTAGTTCTGGGCCAGAAGGTTCCGAGGTAATCGAAACCGAGCACTAGGGCGTCCCCTGCGGCAGACCCGGCCACTGCCCGGTCCCAAGTGCAGCTCTTCCCTGAAGCCGGGAACCGCTCCGCCTGCTGCCCCTCCCCTTCCGCCCCCCACAGTCTGCCTTTGTCCATCACCCAGAAAGGCTTAAAGTGTCCAGCTGAGATAAGGGCCAGGCAGGCTTCCCTGGACACCACTAAGAGCGTGAGGGGAGTTTGGTGGAGGGGCTCAACAGGGTTGCAGCCAGTGGGGAACCTTGACCTGAGACAGGTGTGCAGGCCACCTGCCAGCTCTCCCCCGCTCCCCCTCTGGGGACCCAGAGAACCTGTAACGGTGAGCCTGAAGGTGGGTGTTGCTAGTTGACCTAGCACTGAGCTCCTCACGCTGCCCCATCTATTAAAAAGGAAGAAGCCTGGGCACCTGCCCCACCCCCACCCCGAAGGCACCAGGGAGGGTTAGAGGAGTCATCCAGGGCGCGTCTGCCATGGATGTGGCCAGCTCCTACTAAGGGGAGGGAGCCCCATTGCTGAGGGACCTCTCTTCTCAGTGGCCAGTGGGTAGTATCCCAGCTAGTCCATGTCAAGGTCAAGCCAGGGTGGGCACCTGAGCCCACTCAGGGCAGGAACGGGAAACCCGCCCCTCCACCTGTGAAGAATTCAAAACACATCCATTGGCTGCTACTTGTGAGGGCTGGCTGCCATTGTCCATCCAGACAACAGCAACAGCAGTGCCCCGGGAAGCGACTAAGGCCAGTTCCTCCACCAGCAGGGCAAGGAAGATGCCCAGACACCAGGCTGCCACCCCGGGCTGTTTCTCTTTCCGGCTGCATCTGGATTTGGTGGGGAGCAGTGGACTTGGCCAGCAGAGGTCCACACGTGAATAAAGGCTGGCTCCCTCTCTGAAGTGGAGTTTTGCCTGATTTTGCTCACTGACTCAATTACTTCCTGTAACACTATCTTGGGAAAAAATTAAAAGAATAAATAGGTTAACCGAAGAAAACTGTGACATATTTAATTACACAGAATGTGAGAGTGGAAGGATTTGGGCTGAAAGATGTCCTCCTGTCCTTCCTACAGAAAGGAACAGGAATTGGGCATGAGGTGTGCAGGCTTTGGTGAGGGCTTGTGTGAATAAAGGTTGTGATGTTATACAGATAAAGTTTCTCTCAGTAATAAAATCCTGTTTACAACAGACCAAAATCCTTAGTAAGGTAAATCTGCTTTACAGATGCAAATTTATTTCACAAAAGGATGGCTTTTCTGGGCATGCAGCTTCTCAACATGAACTATACACCCAAGAAGTGTATTTTGGGGTGGCATGTTCTGTTTCTGAAGGGTTAATGACTTTCCTTGAAACTAGAGGGAACTGAAGTGTTACTAACTATCCTTAAAACTAGGGGGTCAAAGCCAGGTGTGGTAACGCACTCCTTTAATCCCAGCACTCAGGAGGCAGAGGTAGGAAGATCACCATGAGTTCAAGGCCATCCTGAGACTACATAGTGAATTCCAGGTCAGCCTGAGCTAGAGTGAAACCCTACCTCAAAAACCAAAAAAACAAAACAACAACAACAACAACAATAAAAAAAACCCTAGGGGGTCAAAGCCAGTGAAGAACCAAAAAAAGGGAAAAAATTAACTTGCTACATTTAGCCTGCTCGCTTGACTCAGGTACAGCCATTTTTGTAACTCCTCAGCCACCTTTGAGAAACCCCCTGACTTCTGAGACAACCCCCACCCTGTTGACTCTGGGAATAGGGGGGGAAAAATTGGCCTCAATGACTCAAGCTGGTTACCTAGTAACTTCTAATGTTGAAACAAGTTGTAATTGCATTAATAAGCCCCCTAGAAATTCCTCATCTTACTGCCATTATAGAACAGATGGTCATTTTAAACAAAGAAGCCCAGGTCAGATTCAGATAAGGAACTAGCTAACAATGTGCTAACCTCCACTTCTGTAATCTATGCTTGCTTGCCCCCTCCCCTGCCTGGCTCCTGGGGAGCCTCCACTTCAAGGACCTTCCAGAGACACTTAACCGCGGGGGGGGGGCTCTGGTCCTTGCAACAGATAAATTCTGCAAACCATCTACTGACCTGAGATGTAACCCCCATTCCCCACTCCATCCCCTATATAAACTCCTTTCCCCTGAGGCTCGGGGCTCTCTTTTCTCACTCCACTGCGTAGGTTGTGTAAATTGAGAGCCCCAGCCTAGGCAGGAATAAAGGATCCAGATGTAAATTGCATTCAAGTCTTGGCTTTCTTTGGCTCACTGGGGGTCCCCAACACTCGTGTGGGGGACTTGACACTTCACCAGGTGCTGCACACCTTTAATCCCAGCATTTGGGAGGCAGAGGTAGGAAGATTGCCATGAGTTCAAGGCCACCCTGAGACTACATAGTGAATTCCAGGTCAGCCTGGACTAAAGTGAAACTCTACCTCGAAAAAAACAAATAAATAAATAAAAATTTAAAAAAATAAATCAATAAAATAAACTAGGGGGTCGAGGCTGGGTCTAGTAGTGCACACCTTTAATCCCAGCACTCGGGAGGCAGAAGTAGGAGAATCACCATGAGTTCGAGGCCACCTGAGACTACATAGTGAATTCCAGGTCAGCCTGGGCTAGAGTGAGACCCTACCTTGAAAAACAAAACAAAACAAACAAACAAAAAACACAACACACACACACACACACACCCTAGGGGTCTAGGAAACATCTGAGACATTCAGTCCCAGACGAACATGACAACTCCCTGATGGATGAACTTCGCTCAACACAAAAGGCTTTGAGGGAACAGAAGCCATTTGGGCATCCTGCCACAGACAAGCCCCCTGAAACGGTTTATTCTGACTCTTTCCAATAGTTACAGTTCCTTATCAACTTCCCCAAGGCCTGCACCTGGTCCTGGCTGTCTTCCTCAAGGTCCTCCTGTGTGTGGGGGTCCCATGTCGCCCAAGTAACACCACTGACTCACAAAGCGAGGGATTGCACATCAGAGGGTGGGATCTCTGAGGGCAGCCCCAAACTGCTGGGAGTGTTGGCTTTTATTGGGGGGGGGGATCCACAAAATGTTTATTGCCAAAACAGGATGGGAGTTAAACCATAAATCACAATTCACATGTTGCAGTTACAGCCATAAAAATAACTTTAAACATAAAGGAGAATTCAGTGCATTCCTGCAGGGGCATTCCAGTCTTAGAAGATTAAACAAACCTGTGAATAGGTCTGTTAGTCAGTTACAGGAAGTGCCTGGGGGGTGTTAGGTAGGCCTGCGACCAAGAGTCTCTGAATGTCCCACTAATCTGCCCTTAAGGATTTTGCTCAACACTGCAGGCCCAGGGTAATGCTCTTCAGACCAGCAGAGCACCCTGTTTATCATCCATCCCCACCTGCTCGAGCAAGTGCTTCATTCCATTCTCTCATGAGCTCCTACAAGGAAGTGACTGCTATTTTTCTCTAAGCTTGATGTAAAGAAATAACATTTTGCTCTCTTTACATGGCTGCAGCCCCTCTCTGTGCTTCAGTAAACTGTCTGTGCGTTTGACCTCAAGGGCTGTGTTTTTCTTGTGCTTTCTCTCTTTTCCTTACAGTGGCCTACCCCCTAATTTGGGATGAGGCACCGAGCGGGCAGCTCCGGTCGGTTCTAGAGGTGGTGAGGCGTAGGTGAGCGCAGATTTCCAGCCGGTTCCCCAGCCCCGACCCTCCCCAAAAGAGCAAGTAGGTGCGGTGACGGGGCGGGGGTGCTCCTGCTCAGTCCACCCAGCTGCCCAGGCCTTTCCGGGACAGGGCGCCACCCGGTCTCGAACCCTGGTCCTGGGGAGCTGCCGAGCGCGGGGATGCGGGGATGCGGGGCGCAGCCGCAGGGCGCGGGGAGGGGAGGCTGGGGACCGGGCTCGGGCCCGAGCAGTAGCGGCGCGCGCGGCCGCAGCCCGCGAGCTGGTGGCACCGCGGGGCGGGCGGCGGAACCGAAACCAGAGCGGCAGGAAGAGGCCTGGCCTCGCCCGGGACCCGCGCGCCCCGAGCCCGCAGCCGCCCGCTCGCACCTCGCGCCGCCCGGCCCGGCCCTGCCCTGCGCCGCCCCGGGCGCTGCCGCTCCGCCGTCCTGGATGCCCCAGTTCTCCCGCCGCGGTCCTGGCACCCGCGAGGTCGCCGCCCCCGCCCGAGGCCTCCGATCCCAAAGGACCCGCGTTAAAGCCCCGGAGCCGTGCCTCCCACCGCAGCCGGGGACAGGGCCCCTGGAACTAGAGGGTCGTGGGACCCGAACTTCAGGACGCTTGCGTGCAAGATGGGAGTGAACAGCCCATCACATTGCTGGTAGAAGGCCACAGCTCAAGTCTGTGCGACGCTCTTCCGTGCCTCAGTTTCCCTATCGGTGACACTCATAGCCCCGAGGTCTTGAAGGATTAAGAAGTGAAAGCTGGGAGTGGTGATGCACGCCTTTAAATCCAGCCGTGGTAGAAGGAAACCCAGCCTGGGACTACAGAGTGAGTTCCAGGTCAGCCTGGTGAGGTGGTACACAATTTAAATCTCTGCACTTGGGAAGCTGAGGTAGGAGGATCGCTGTGAGTTGAGTTCGAGGCCACCCTGAGACTACATAGTGAATTCCAGGTCAGCCTGGGCTAGAGTGAGACCCTACCTCGAAAAACCAAAAACACACACACACAAGAAAAAAATCCTGCAGGTTGGGCTAAAGCAAGCCACTACCTCAAAAGAATCAAACAAAAACAAAACAAAACAAAAAAAACAGGGGCTGAAGAGATGGCTTAGAGGTTAAGGCGTTTGCCTGCAAAGCCAAAGGATCCCAGTTCAGTTCTCCAGGACTCACGGAAGCCAGATGCACAAGGTGGTGCATGCATCTGGAGTTTGTTTGCAGTGGCTGGAGGCCCTGGTGCCCCCTTCTCTCCCTCCCTCCCTCCCTCTCTCTCCTTACCTCTTTCTCTCTCTCAAATAAATAAATAAATAAATAAATAAATAAATAATATTTTTAAAAACTGTCCAGGGTCCAAGGTGTGGCGCACGCCTTTAATCCCAGCACTCAGGAGGCAGAGGTGAATAAGAGAAAAGCAAAAGGAGAACATCAAAAAAAAAAAAAAAAAACAGTCCAATTGTTTATTGAGAACATCAGAAACAGACAGATTGTTTATTGAGAGAAACAGGCAGGGTTTCCGTGGGATGAAGGCTGAAGCACTGAGCCAGGCTGGGGTTTAAACTTATAAGGAGAATCCTAAAAAACAGGCTGTACCAGCTGCAGGACCAAGGGAAGTCGATAAGGAACTGAGTTATTTGTGTTCTTGTTCAGAATAAGCTTTTTAGCCAAATTATCTAGGGAGAGTTACCCACCAGGTTTCTGTTCCCTGAGCTAAGGGAAGTTTATCAATTGCCAAGGCTGCATGTCTCTGTGGCTTCTTTATTGCCTGCTAGTTTTAGGGAGAGTTACTAACTCTTTAGTTCCCTCTGGTTTTCAGGGCAGGCATTAACCCTTCACAGGGACAGCCTTGAAAGGGTATACATCTGTAAAAAAAATGAACATTAGTAAGGAAGGAAGGCTGCTTCAGACTTCCCACTGAGAACTCCCCCGAGGAGTGACCCAGCACCTGCTGCGGTATGGTTGTAATTACAGAGCTAGGGACAGGCCTCACCTCCCTAGCCTCTCTGACCTTTCTACCCACCCCCACCCCCACCCAGTCAACCTTCTTCCTTCTGGGCTGGGTACCCAGCTCTGTCCTTTGTGAACTCCCAACCTGCACGTATAGCCTGGAGCTCACCAGGAACTGGCTGGCCAATGGGCTCCAGGGATCCTATAGTCTCCCTAGCACTGGGGTTACAGGTGTGTCCCACTATGCTGGGCATTTTATGAAGGTTCAAAGAGCTACATCAAGAGGCAGACCCCTTGAGCCGGGCGTGGTGGCGCACGCCTTTAATCCCAGCACTCACTCGGGAGGCAGAGGTAGGAGGATTGCCGTGAGTTCAAGGCCACCCTGAGACTACATAGTTAATTCCAGGTCAGCCTGGGCCAGAGTGAGACCCTACCTCGAAAAAAAAAAAAAAAAAAAAGCCGGGCGTGGTGGCGCACGCCTTTAATCCCAGCACTCGGGAGGCAGAGGTAGGAGGATCGTCAGTGAGTTCAAAGGCCACCTGAGACTACATAGTTAACTCCAAAAAGTGAGAAAAAAAAAAAAAAAAAAAAAAAAAAAAGAGGCAGACCCCAAGAAGTTTCACAGCTCAAGGTTGTGACATAAGCAGCCCCCAAAACACCAGACAAAGGGGTGATGGCAGTGCTGTGTCCCATGCACCAAGCACAGCTGTTGCTACATGCATATGACTGTCAAAGTTACTGCAGAGATGGCTCAAAAAAAGCACTTGCCTGCTGGAGAGATGGCTTGGAGGTTAAGGCGCCTGACTGCAAAGCCTAAGAACACAGGTTCCAATCTCCAGGTCCTACATTTAGCCAGACTCAAAAAGTGATGCAAGGGCACAATGCTGCACTTGCCCACAAGGGGGCGCACGCGTCTGGAGTTCATTCACAGTGGTTGAGAGGCAGCTGGCGCACCCATTCTCTGTGTGTGTGTGTGTGTGTGTGTGTGTGTGTGTCTCTCTCTCTCTCCCTGTCTCTCAAAAAAAAAAAAAAAAAAAAAGCACTTGCCTCACAAACATGATTTAATCCCAGAATCATGTCAATTCTAGGCAGGCATGGCCTGTGTGTAACCTCACTGCTCAGGAAACAGAGACAGGTGGATCCCCAGGGCAAGCTGGCTACCTAGAATCATTGGCAAGGTCTGGGTTTAAGTAAGAGATCCTGTTGGGTCTGGAGAGATGGCTCAACAGTTAAGGTGCTTGCCTGTAAAGTCTAAGGACCTGAGTGGGATTGCCCAGTGCCCATGTAATGCCAGATGCAAAGGCGATGCATGCATGTGGAATTTATCTACAATGTCTGGAGGCAACATCAACATGCACAAGCACATGCGCACATGCACCTGTACACCCCTGTGCACCCACATACGTGCACAGCATGCACACATATCCTTCCAAAACAAAAACCATATGTCAGCTATCCACAGTACATACATGTAGGGTGTAATCTACCAGAATCAGAAAAGGAGACAGAGAAGGGTCAACTATGTGCCACTCGCTTTGCAGGGCTGATCCTGGAGCCGAGATGGGTTACAACTAGAGGGTGACTTAACAGGGGACAAGGATTCTGGGAGACATGGCAAAGAACCTCTGGTATTGCCTGCAGCCTTACCCCTAAAAGTGACCTGGATGCATTGTGGTCAGGGTCTGGGCCTCCTCAAGTCCTTTCTGGAAAGAATGCCTGAGGTACATCCTGGCCCTGGAAATTCGTTGGATTGGGAAAAATCCTGCAGGATGGTAGGGAAGACCTGTGCCTCACGGCCACACTGGACCATCCCAATCAGGTCCCTGGGCCCCTGTCTCTTTTATTGTGCCTGTCAACTCCCTAAAAGGGGCTGGGCTGAGCTGAGAACAGCCCGCAGTTTTGACATGTTTCCAAGATGGTTTGGATGTGCGGCCCCATAGACTCGGGAGTTCTCCATTAACACTGACCTCGCAGCTTGAGTCTCCAGCAGGCAGAGCCCTGCTGAGGAAGAGGTGTGTCACTAGGGCAGGAACTTGTAACTCAGC
Source organism: Orientallactaga sibirica (assembly GCA_036365145.1). Lineage (NCBI taxonomy): Eukaryota > Metazoa > Chordata > Mammalia > Rodentia > Dipodidae > Orientallactaga > Orientallactaga sibirica. The sequence continues at coordinate 3,232,104 of JAEOAD010000013.1, forward strand.
TCAACTAGGTGTGTAAAGAGCAGTTTGAACTCTGGCTGTTCGTGTTTGCTGGTGTCTCTCCGCTGTGATCTGTGGAAATGAGGCAGTTTCATTGGCCATTGGAGGTGTTTCCCCTGGATTCTGTAAACCTGGAATAAACCCTTCCTTCCCGTAAGCTGGGATTCTGGTAGGGCGTTGTCAGGAGCACCAGTAATAGAAAGAAAAAAAGTGGAGGCACTCACCTAGCAATAATGACATCACCATGGCAACCGAACCAGAGACCAGCTGTGCACCGAAGTGTCATGAGCTAACTCTAAGGTGGCTATTGGCAGCTAGAGTGACTGAGGAAAAAATGGGCATAAAAACCCCAGCAACAGCTCAGAACACTGTCACTCAACTCAGAGAGGCCAACTCCACATGTCTCTCTGTGTTGATGCCTGCCACAAGAAGAAGGAATAGCCCGTGGGAGCCCTTGGCAGTGGGGCACAGAGCGGAGCAGAGGAGGAGGACCCAGAGCTATCCACAGGACCAGTGACATTGCAGGTGAGTGCCTAATTGAAAGGATAAAAAAAGAAAGGACTTGGCCTAATTAACATGTGTGAAGAGTGAATAAAGTGTAGCAATCAAATGAACATAATCTGCCTCTCTGCTACTTAATTCAGCACTGGTGACAGGCGGTTGTCTCAGCAACATGAAGGTGACCTCTACAGTAAAGTTGGTACTGATCCTGGGCATGGTGGCCCATGCCTTTAATCCCAGCACTTGGGAGGCAGAGGTAGGAGGATCACTGTGAGTTCAAGGCCAGCCTGAGACTACATAGTGAATTCCAGGTCAGCCTGGGATCAAGCAAAACCCTACTTCAGAAAAAAAAATTGGTACTGAGAAGTGAGGCTATTGCTATGATGAATCTGACCGTGTGGGTTTGGGGTTTTTTGGGGGAACTTGTGGATAGGAGAAAAGTGGAAATATTTGATTCTTTGAACTGGAGAAGACTTGCAGTATTGTAATCAAAGCTTGATGGATTGAACTGGTGAGAGTTTGAAAATGCTAACTACAGAGAGAACTGTGGACTGGGAAGGCTTGGCTTATGCCCTTTTCAAGGAAAAAGAGTGATCTTTGTTGGAACTGGGCTACTGGCAGAAAGACAGGCTGCATTCCTCCACCCATGCCCAGACTGTTTGACCAAGTTTGAATTTAGAAGCAAGGGACTGGGCTGCAGAGATGGCTTGGTGGTTAAGGTGCCTGCCTCCCAAGCCTAAGAACACTGGTTCCAATCTCCAGGTCCCACATTTAGCCAGACGCAAAAAGTGACACAAGGGCGCAATGCTACACTTGCCCACAAGGGGGCGCACATTTCGGCAGTTCATTCACAGCTGCTGAGAGGCCACTGGTGTGCCCATTCTCTCTCTCTCTCTCTCTCTCAAAAAAGTAGAAGTAAGGGACTAGTGTCTTGGTGGAAGGTATAGAACAGAAAGATATGAAAAATGTATGGTTTATCACAGGAAAAATTCTGTCAACTTTAAAGGTACTGAGATTAGTTTTAGGTCACTAAAGCTACACTGAAGCTGGTTTAGGAAGCATGAAAAAAAATTCAGGCAAGTGGGTCATGAAGTGTAACATGGTTTTGATTACTGGAAATGGCCCCTGGGCAGAGTGAAGCAGGGTTGAAATATCTGTGTGGAGGACCAGTGAGGCTACTGTATAAAGATGAGCCCGTTCCAGTTGCTGCTGAGATGTAACAATGAGAAACAGGGTTGAAATCCCTGTGTGTAGACCAAGTAACACCACTGTATGGTGTTATAGTATATATGTATACTATGTGTTGTATATATGCATAGTAACACCACTATGACAAGGAACCATGGATGGCAGTGTGGACCAAGGACAGAATGTGGTGGTCTGAATAGATGGCCCCATAGACTCAGGATTTTTTTGTTTTGTTTTTTAATTTTTTTTTTTAATTTTTGGAGAGAGACACAGAGAGAGACAGAGGGAGAGGGAGACAGATAGAGATGGGTACACCAGCAGTCTCTCAGCTGCTATGAATGAACTCCAGATGTGTGCGCCCCCTTGTGAGCAAGTGCGGCATTGCGCCCTTGCGTCACTTTGCATCTGGCTCAATGTGGGACCTGGAGATTGGAAACGGGTTCTTAGGCTCAGCAGGCAGGCGCCTTAACCACTAAGCCATCTCTCCAGACCTTTTGTTTTGTTTTTTGAGGTAGGGTCTCACTCCAGCACAGGCTGACCCGGACTTCACTATGTAGTTTCAGGGTGGCCTTGAACTCCCAGCAATCCTCCTACCTCTGCCTCCTGAGTGCTGGGATTAAAGGGGTGCGCCACCACACCCAGCTCAGACTCAGGTGTTTTTGATTAAGATTGAGCTTACACACTCCTAGGCATATATCCTAGTGGCTCTTCTCACTACCTTAGAGATACTTGCACAACCATGTTTATTACTGCTCTATTCACAATAGCTAGGAAATGGAACCAGCCTAGATGTCCCTCCACAGATGAATGTATAATAAAGATGTGGTACTTTACACAATGGAGTTCTATTCAGTGGTAAAGAAAAATGAAATTATGAAATTTGCTGGGAAAAGGATGGATCTGGAAAGGATTGTACTAAGAGAGGTAACCCAGGCCCAGAAAGCCAAACGCTGCATGTTCTCTCTCATATGTGGATCCTAGCTGCAATTGTTTAGACTTGTGTGTGTAGCAGAGGCCAGTAAGCTGGAAAAAGGCTATAAGGGAGGGAGGAGAAGGAATGACTTTAGGGGATGGTATTGTATATATGTAAGTAGAAGAATAGATCACAGGGAGTGGAACGGCCTAAGTGAGGCCAGGGGAAGAGATTGAGTAAGAGAATGGTGGGAGGGAGGGTCCATCAAAATTCAAGATATTCTGAAAAACACATATAAAAACCTACTTCTTTGGGTAATGGCACATCCATAAGCCATAGATTGCTACTAGAAAATTTTCAGTGCCAGGGATGGGATACCTACCAGTGAGTTGTTGGCCAGGGAGGTACCTGCTGCCTCTGAAACATTACAGGCTTTTGCAAGGCCCTTGGTTTCCTACGAGTAGCAGATAGTAAGACCCTGTTGCTGAAGACTTCACATGCGTGGGCAGCAAGATCACTGAGAAATCAAGCTGGTGCTGAGCTGAAAACCCTCTCCCTGTAGACCAGCCAACTGAGAGCTGGAAAAAGCTGCACTGCATGCAGCCCTATGAGAGACAGAAGTCATCAGTGGTGCAAACAGTGGACACTGGAAACTTCAAGTTTTGCCAGACAGGCCAAATGACTGAACGGGTGTAACAGTGGCATGTCTGCTCTGGGGGAAACCAACTGCTCTCTAATTGGACTGGAGGCCTGCTCTAAGGGAGGCAATACATGCCTGGGTATTGAAAAACCTAATCAAAAGCCTATGGCAGGGGAGGTCATGTGCCTTAGGAATATAAAACCTGCTCTTGTCTGGCTAAACACAATATATTATTCTCACCAAACTGCTCTGAAAGCACTACACTTAATTTTCATGTTCATATATTAATGCTACTCTCACTTTTGGTTAGAGAAGCTTCTCTTTTTAGATGGCGATGACCACTGGGATGACCCAAAAGACACCATAGTGCTGAGAAGAAGGGATGGAGGAGTGTCCAGCACTGAAACATATCTATCACACCCTCCAAGGCTCAGGGTCCATTGCGGAAGAGGTTGCGGAAAGAATGTAAGAGCCAAAGGAAGGGTACCACTCCTTACAATGCAACTGTCCAGACAGAAATTGGCCTCAATACCCATGACCTCGCAGTGCCTATATACCTTCACAAGACCCTCATAATAGGAGAAAAAGACAATGACATCAAAATAAAAGAGAGACTAAGGGAGAGAGGGAGGGAATATGATGGAGAGTGGAGTTATGAAGGGGAAAACGGGGGAAGGGAGGGAAATATCATGGTTTATTGTCTATAAGTATGGAAGTTGTCAATAAAAAAATTAAAAAGAGGCAGAGGTAGGAGGATCGCTGTTAGTTTCAGGCCATCCTGAGAATACACAGTGAATTCCAGGTCAGCTTGAGCTAGAGTGAGACCCTGCCTCGAAAAACAAAAAAAAACAAACAAACAAACAAACAAAAAATTAAAAAGAAAAAAAAAAGATTGAGCTTACAGCTGGGTGTGGTGGTGCACACATTTAATTTCAGCACTCAGGAGGCCGAGGTAGGAGGATCACCATGAGTTTGAGTCCACCCTGAGACTACATAGTGGTCAGCCTGAGCTAGAGTGAGACCCTACCTCAAAAAAATCAAACAAAATTTAAAAATCTAAAAAAGATTGAGCTTGCAACTGAGTCTCCAGTGGGCAGAGCTCTGCTGAAGAAATGATATGTCACTGGGCTCAGATCTTCTGTAATCCATCTCTACTGGGTGTGTTTACATGCAGTTTCAGCTAGGCATGGTGGTGCACATCTTTAATCCCAGCACTGTGGAGGCTGAGGCAGGAGGATCACTGTGAGTTTGAGGGCATCCTGAGACTACATAGTGAATTCCAGGTCAGCCTGAACTAGAGTGAGACCCTACCTCCAAAAAAAAAAAAAAAAAAAAAAAAAAGCCAGGCATGGTGGCACACACCTTTAATCCTAGCACTCAGGAGGCAGAGGTAGGAGGATTGCCAGAGTTTGATGCCACCCTGAGACTACATAGTTAATTCCAGGTCAGCCTGGGCCAGAGTGAGACCCTACCTTGAAAAACAAAACAAACAAACAAAAAAAAGGCCGTTTGAGCTCTAGCTGTGTTTGCTGACATGTGGGTGGGCTCTCTCTGCTCTACATCTACAGATGGGTGCTGGCTTCACCTCCCACTGATGGTGTTTCCCTGGATTCTGTAACCCTCAAATAAACCCTTTTCTCCCATAGGCTGCTTCTGGTTGGGCGTTAGTCCCAGCAAACAAGAAACTAACTCAAACACAAGGTTTCTCCAAGGCTGAGCCCCGCACAGCCCGCTCCAGTGCCCAGGCCCGGTGCAGACTGTCCTCCTGGTGCTGAGACCCTGTCATTGCACACCTCCTGCAGCGTTTGTAGAATGAACTGGATCTGGCACAAAACACACCTCAGGCTGGAATTTAGCTCCTCCCTGATCTGGTGTTTACTGGGGTCGCTCAGCCTCAGAGCTCTCTGGGGACATGGGAACACACTCTCTTGCCAGCGCACTTGTTAAGTATGTGGGGTTTGGGCTGGCGATGGGAGGCCCTGGGAACAAGAGGCCCTTGTGGAGGAAAGCACAGGCCTGGCGACATCGTTATCCAGTTCTCAGCTGCGTGGCTCTGTGGCCTGTCCTGACTCACATTCCGGAGCCTGTTGCCTCCCAGACCCGGTTATCTCGTATGAATAGAACCCTCGGATTTCTTCCAGAACCATGTAAATGAAAGTTACAAATAAGGAGAGCTGAGTTCCTGGCTTTGGTGGTGTGACGGTTTATGTTGATTCTCAATTTGACAGGACCTCGAAGCACCTGCGAGAGATCATATAGGGTTAGGTTGGCCCACCTCTGTGCTTGTCAGTAAGGGGTTATCCCGATTAGGTTAATCAAGGTGAGAAGCAACATTCCATGGGCCAGAGTCCTGAACTGAATAAAAATAGCTGGATGTGGTAGAACAAGCCTTTAGTGCCAGCACTCTGAAAGCTGAGGTAGGAGAATCATGAGTTCAAGGCTACTGGGTGAGTTCCCAATTAGCCTGGGCTAGAGTGAGATTCTGCCTTGAAAAAATTTTTTTTTTTTTTTTTTGGCAGGGCATGATGGCACACGCCTTTAATTCCAGGACTCAGGAGGCAGAAGTAAGAGGATCACTGTAAGTTTGAGGCCAGCCTGGGACTACAGAAGAAATTCCAGGTTAGCTTGGGCTAGAGTGAGACCTTACCCTGAAAAAAAAAAAAAAAAAAAAAAAAAAAAAAAAAAAAAAAATATATATATATATATATATATATATATATATGTGATGTTGTGTTTTTTGTGGGGTTGATTTTTTTGGGGGTAGGGTCTCACTATAGCCCAGATGACTTGGAATTCACTATGTACTCTCAGGGTGGCCTTGAACTCACAGTGATCCTCCTTCCTCTGCCCCCAAGTACAGGGATTAAAGGCATGTGCCACCATACATAGCCTTATAATTAAAAAATTTTTAAATTATTTTTATTTTGAGAATGAGAGAGAGAATGAGCTCACCACGACCTTCAGCCTGCTGCGAACAAACTCCAGATGTGTGTGCCCCCTTGTGCATATGTGAAACATTGCACACTTGCATCACTGTGCATGTGGCTACCTGGGACCTGGAGATTTGAACTTGAGTTCTTAGGCTTCAAATGCAAGCACCTTAACCTCTAAGCCATCTCTCTAGCCCTATACTTTTTTAAAGAGAGCTGATTCAGGGATGGAGAGATGCCTCAGTGGTTAAGGTGCTTGCCTGCAAAGCCTAATGACCAAGTTTGATTCCCCAATACCCACGTAAAGCAAGATACATAAAGTAGTACATGCTTCTGGAGTCTATTTGCAGTGGCTGGAGGCTCTGGCGTGCCTATTCTCTCTGTCTTTCTTCTATCTCTCTCTGCTTGCAAATAAGTAAATAATTTTTTTTTTTTTTTTAAAAAGACAGAGCTGGTTCAGTGGTTAAAGGCTCTTACTTGCAAAGCCTGCTGGCCCTGGTTTGATTCACCAGTACCCATGCAAAGCCAAATACACAAAGTGATACATACATCTGGAGTTCCTTTGCAGTAGCAAGAGGCCCAGGCCTGCCTATTTCCTCCTTCTCTTCCTCTCTTTCTCTCAAATAAGTAAATAAAAATATTTTTAGGAGAGAGCTGAGCATGGTGGCCCATGCCTTTAATCCCAGCACTCAGTAGGCAGAGGTAGGAGGATCTTTGTGAGTTTGGGACTGGCCTGGAACTACAGAGTAAGTTCCAAGTCAGCCTGGAGTGAGACCCTACCTCAAACCATGAGGCCCACTCACTGGGAGAGAGCTCGTATCTGGTCCTGGGAACCATATCAGCACCTCACAGACAGGAAACTCACAATCCCCAGAGAAATACTCCCATTGTTCTCTGGACAAGTTGTGTGGGTGTCCTCACCAAAATGTCTCTCAGAATTGTATGCATAACCACCCTTAATCAAATCTGCTCTCACCCTTTGTTGGAGAATGTTTTATTTTAAAGATGGCAGAGGAGACTGGGGAGATCCAAGCCCTACAAACTCAACAAGAACAGATAGCTGACTGCTCACTCTGGGAAGTGTCACCTCTGCCACATTTGCCAGGGTCCAGGACAAAGTTCAGAGGAAGCAGCAACAAGAGAACTGCTCCCAGCACTAGCCTGACAACCGCCTCCAGGGAAATGGCAACAAACACTGTGGAGAACTGAAACACGTCGACACGGAAATACAGAGGCTACAGAGAACTCAGCACTAAAATAAACTGCTAACAAGCCTAAAGTTCAGGGACTGCTACAGAAGAGGGGGTGAGAAAATTGTAAGAGCCACAGAGTGGATAGAAATATTCTGAGGTACAGTTCCCCTCTAAAACTAACGGAGGTCCTAACTACCCCTCAGTAAACACCGAGGACCTTACTGAGGGGGACCCTGAGGGAAATGGGGGATATAGGATTATAACCTATGTAAAGGTGTGTGTGTGTGTGTGTGTGTGTGCGGTGGCTCTCCCAAACGCTTCCAGAATCAGGGGCTTCTGCTCCTCTTGGCTTTGGCTCCCACCTCAGCTTCTTCGCCATCTTTTGCTTCCTGAGTATTTGGAGTGTTCCTCATGGCGTCTCCTGGCTTTGGCCCATGGTGTCTCTGGGACATGGCTGCCCCCTAGTGGTACAGGCCAGAGGAGCAAGTGTGCAGCGCTGAGCTTTGGCTGTGGGCCCATGGCCTGGTGGTGACCCTCTGAGACTCTTCCACCGCCCTGACTCTTGCCAGAGCTGGAAGCTCCAGAGTCTTGCCTCTGCTCTTGGTGCCACCAGCCAAGCCTGTGCCATCCATGCTAGAGGTCAGAAGCAGGCAGAGACCACTCAGGACAGGCTGACCTCCCAACTAACCAGAGAAGATCTGAGGCAAGCAAGTCACTTATGTAACTAGAAAAGGGGTGTGGATTGCTGTAGCCCCCTCGAAATCCCCACCGGTCACTGCCATGGCCCAGTTTTACCAATCACTGGCCCAGCACGAGGATTTTTGAAGTGGAGAATTACTGTAATCTGATCATTGTATTTTAGAACAGCTACACATGTGGGTGCATAACATAACTGGATTGGGGGTAGGGAAATTTTGACAACAGTAGGTTTCTGATGCCCGGCGACCTTTGTACGTGGGGTCTTTCTGGGAGTGCTCATCCGTGTTGCCCCCTGCGGCTCCACTTGATTCTGGACACACAACATGTACACTTCACGTTGCACCTGCCATCCTGCCACACAACACCATCAAACGCTGCTAGAACTCCTCTGTATGAATCACAGCACTTTTACTATACATACAAAGTTTCCTGCTTTTACTAAGGCATGATTTCATTATGAAAACAAAAACTTTTAATATTTTCCTACAGGTATTCCGATCTATAAACTGGTACAATGCACCATAAACAACGTTACCATTTCATTTACCAAAAGAATTTCTTTTCCTTTTCAAACACATGCTTTCCATTTAGCATAACCACAGTACTAGGAAATTCTTTTTTATTATTCTTCAAGATAGGGTCTCTCTCTAGTTAAGGCTGACCTAACACTCTGTAATCCAAGGCAGGCCTCGAACTCACAGCAATTCTACCTCTGCTTCCCAAGTGCTAGGATTAAAGGCACGTGCCACCAAGCTGGAAGTTTTGTTTTTCGAGGTGGGGGTCTCGCTCTAGCCCAGGCTGACCTGGAATTCACTGTGTAGTCTTGTGTGGCTTCGAACTCACAGTGATCCTCCTACCTCTGCCTCTCGAGTGCTGGGATTAAAGACGTGCATCACCACGCCTAACTGGAAATTATCCTCGCTTAAAAATATTTTTATTTATTAATTTGAGAGATAGAGGAGAGAGAGCATGTGAATATGGGTCCACCAGAGCCTAATGTCACTGCAAATAAACTCCAGATGCATGTGCCACTTTGTGCAGCTGGCTTTATGTGGATAGCAGGGAATTGAACTTGAGCTATCAGGCCTAGCAAGCAAGTGTCTTTAAATGCTAAGCCATCACTCCAGCCAAAAAGAAATTCTTTAAGATTAATCAATAAACTAGATAAATTTTAACCAAATTTGTACTCTTATTTCAAAATTTCACTTACTCTTTAAACTTATAGAGTATATATAGTTTATAGTTATAGATACTTTATGAAAAGTAACTTTTTATTTATATTATTGGTATTGTTTTATTTTTAAGACAGGGTCTCACTCTATCCCAGGCTTACCTGCACCCCATTTTGTAGCTGGTCTCAAATTCATAGAAATCAGTTTACCTTACTCAGCCTGCCAAGTAGTGAGATTACAAGTGTGATCCACCATGCCTGGCTACAAAGTAACTTTAAAAGCCACAAAACCACATACACAGCTATGAAGACACTAAAGCACACCTGTCTCTATCAGCCTGTGCCTTCTTTAATAAGCTCTAACTTTGCCTCACATGGACAATATCTGAAACTCTTTGCTACAGGACTAAGTCCGGATCCCAGCTGCACTGGCTAGAGGTCTTCAAGGGCTCTGAGAGGTTCTCAGCTGCAGGGTGGTCAATGCTGAGTTGCCGGTGCAAGCTTTGAGCCTCCCACCACAGTCCTCAAAGCCTTTTCCCCAGTAAGGCTCTTCGCCAAAGACTTTGAGAAGCTGCTGAGTGTGTACAGAACAGTTAAGGCAAGGGCTCAGTCGAGTGGAGGCTTTGCACGTTCTAGCTCTGGGTTCCTCCTCAAACCACAAAAAGAAAAAAGAAAATAGGGCAGGGGGCTAAAAAGTATGGCTCAGCAGTTAAGTGTGAGTCCTGCACAAGCATGAGGGGCTGAAACTGCCCAGGTTTGAATCTCTAGAACTCATGTAACAGCTAGGCGTGGCCACGTGTGACTGTCATCCCCATCCTGCAAAGAGGAACAGAGCCCAGGGAATTGCACAGGCTCACGGAAAACAGCAAGCTCCTGTGTCAGTAAGACGTGGCCTCAAGAATGAGCAGAAGAGGGTCTGGGGAGCTGGCTCAGTGGTTAAAGGATTTTGTTTGCAAAGCCTGCAAGGCCGGGATTCAGTTCCCCAACACCCACCCACATACATAAAGCCAAACGCACAAAGTGGTGCGTGTGTCTGGAGTTTGTTTGCAGCAGCAGGAGGCCCTGTCTGTTGGTGTCCCCCCCAAGGCCAGCTCAGGAGGGACGATAGGGTCTCTGCCGAATTGGGGTGAGCAGCGCGGAGTCACGACACAGACTCCGGGAGTTGGGTGAAAGTGGAGCGAGAATCCACAAACTCGTTTATTCAGGAAGTGTACATGGGTTTTAAGGGGCTGTTAATCCTTGTATGGGGCGGTCCCCTTTTGGTGACCAATGACAGCTTGTCTTTGGACAGGACATCTCGTAGTAGGCTTCTCGCGAGCATGGGGCTGTAACTGTTGTCACATCGAGCCTGCGCAAAACGCCATTTTTACAGAAGCCACTTCCTATTGTCTTTTGCCATGCGGTCTGGCTAGGACCAGGCCTGTATTGTGCCATACATACCTGGCATGCCCTTTCTTCCTCTCACTCTCTTGCAAACAAACAAACAAATAAATAAATAAATAGAATATTTAAAATTTTTATTTTATATATAACAAGTTATACACTATTGTCTTCTTATTCCAATTCCCATGACCCTGAGCCCCTCCTGAGTGGGGTTATGATACTGTGGCCGACAGCTTCAGGTTCGCTGAGATGAACTTCCAGACCAGGCAAAGTTATGGAGGAAGGGATATTTATTGGAGCTTACAGATCCAGGGGAAGTTCCATAATGGCAGAAGAAGCTGGCCTGCTCTTACAGGACCAGGCAAGAGAGAGAGAAAAGCCACAAGCCAAACAGCACAGCACACTTCAGGAACTCCAGCTAGGCACACTTGGGTTATCTTTAGATTGAAATCTCAAACCCACCACCACACCTTAAGATCCACCCAGTGACACTGCCTCCAGCCAGGTGCTGCAGATGCAAACTACAAACTAATAAAACACTGAATATTGTGGGGGCCATCTATTCAAACTACCACAGATAGTCACTGTGGGATTATAAAGGCCTCAGTCAGTCCCTGTGGGGTAGAGGGGGCCATGCCTCAGGGTATTCCTATCTACTCTGTGGCTCTCACAATCTTTCCACCCTCTCTTCTGCAAAGTTCCCTGAGCCAGGGCAGGCCTGTTGGCAGTTTGTTTTAGTGTTGAATTATTTGTAGTCTCTGGATTTCTGCTTACATAGGTTTTTATTATTCTAAGTATCTGTCACCATCACCTTGGGGCTGGTTGTCAGGCTAGCAGTAAGAGTAGTATTCATGACATCAGTTCCTCTGCAATTTCTCCAGGGCCCTGGCAGATGTGGTGGAAAGTCTCGTGGTGGGCGGTCAGCTGTCTTCTTGCCTTATTGATGGGTCTAGATTCTCCTCCATTTTCTCTACCATCTGTAAAATAAAACAGATTTTCCAACCAAGCGTGAGAGCAATTTGGGTTGAAGGGGGGTATGCGAAGTTGTTTAGGAGATTTTTGGTGCGCCAGCTCACTTTTTCCTGACTCTGGGATTCTGACTTGTTTTCCAGTACCAGGTATGATTTCCCTCCCACCGAGCAGGCCTTGCGTCCAATCAGAGAACAGTTGGTTAGCTATAGAGGCTACATGTCACTATTATACAAGTGTGTACATCGTGTCTGGCTGGTTGATGTTGCAGTCTGCAGGGTCCCCTGCTGATCCATGCTGTTGGTGACCATTGTCCTCACACAGCACTATGAGGGTGAGCCAGGAGGGAGCAGTTTCCATTTCGCTGTCAGCGTGGCGTTCTGATGTTCTGTGACAGCAGCCTATGGTGTCTTCAGCAGTCGGGTCTTACCCTGTAGCTTTGACAGGTAATCAAGTGTTTTGGCAATGGCCTACATTGTTTGGGGGACGTTAGGGGTCTCCCTGGCCAACAGCTTACTGTGAGAAGTAACTGAATTCTGGGCCTTGGATTTACCAGCCAGAGTGCATGGTTGTAAGGTTAAACGTTACCCAAACCTTGTGTTCAGACTGCTCCCTTCCACCTCAACTTTATCGTGGTTATATCTTGTAGAATGCTAGTCAGAGTAATGGTTTCCATGGAACTGATTTTTTTTTTTTTTTTTTAGAAAGAGTCACTGTGAATGAACTCCAGATGTGTGCACCCCTTTGTGGGTGAGTGTGGCATTGTGCCCTTGTATCACTTTGCGTCTGGCTAAACATGAGACCTGGAGAATCAAACAGGTGTTCTTAGGCTTAGCAAGAAGGTACCTTAACCACTAAGCCATCTCTCTAGCCTGGAACTGATTCTTAATGATGTCTTAATTTTTGTTTAATTCCCTGCTCACCCATCCTCCACACACTCTATACCTTAAATATATATATATGTATTATGTGTATACATATATGTATATGATGTTGTTCTTCCACCCAGTTTTTTTGTTTGTTTGTATGTTTGTTTGTTTGTTTGTTTTCGAGGTAGGGTCTCACTCTAGCTCAGGCTGACCTGGAATTCACTATGTAGTCTCAGGGCGGCCTTGAACTCCTGGTGGTCCTCCTATCTCTGCTTCCCAAGTGCTGGGATTACAGGTGTGCACCATCATACCCAGCTTTCCATCCAGTTTTTAAAATATATAATGGAACAAGAATTTGACATTCTGCTGCTGCAGCCAATGCAGGTGAGCATCTCCACCACAGGCCAGCACATGGGGTGTTGTCAGGGCACACACACATACACACACACTATACACATACACATATAAACACACACACTATACACACAAACCACAATCCAAAAAAAAAAAAAAAAAAAAAAGGAAAAAAGGAAATAAGGGCTGGAGAGATGGCTTAGTAGTTAAGATTCTTGCCTATAAAGTCTAAGGACCCAGGTTCAATTCCCTAGTACCCACGTAAGCTAGATGCACATGGTGGCACTTGCATCTAGAGTTCATTTGCAATGGCTAGAAACCCTGGGATGCCCATTCTTCACCCCCTCAAATAAATAAATAAAAATAAAATATTTAATAAAAAGGAAAGAAAGTAAAAAATAGGGCAAACAATGTGCTGAGGTGGGGCCGAAGAATAAGATGAGATGTTCATAAGAACTGTTTAGTGTGTGTGTGTGTGTGTGTGTGTGTGTGTGTGTGTGTGTGTGTGTGGCGTGTGTGTGTGGCTATCTGTACATGTGAACATCAGGTACTCCTCTCTACTGCTCATCTGTGTGTTTCCTTGAGGCATAATCTCTCACTGATTCTGGAACTTGCTGTTTTAGTGAGTCCTAGTGATTTTTGGCTCTCCCACAGGACTGAGGTTATAGACATGCATACAGACGCTCGTAGCCACGCCCAGATGTTTTAAGGAATCTTGAGGAATTGAACTCAGGTGTCTCAGGCCCCTGAGGCCCTCGTGCTTTGCAGGAAGTACTTATTGCTGACCCATTTCTCCAGCACATCCCTAAAAACTTTTTTTTTTTTAGAGAAAACAAAAGACACAGAGAGCTAAGAGAGACAGACAGAGAATTGATGCACCAGGACCTCAGCCACTGCAATTGAACTCCAGATGCTTGTGCCACCTAGTGGACATGTGCGACCTTGTGCTTGCCTCACCTTTGTGTGTCTGGCCTACATGGGACCTGGAGAAAGATTGAACATGGGTCCTTAGGCTTTGTAGGCAAGCGTCTTAACTGCTAAGCCATCTCTCCAGCCCCGTAGGGACTTTTTAAAGCTCTACTATATTCCCAGGAATCCATAGGCAATGGGTAGGGCTGTGAGCATGCTCAGGAATGTCCAGAGAAAGCCAAGTGCTCTCAGGCTGACCTTGATCTTGAAGCTCTGTTCAAGTAGGAAGTGGGTGCAGATGGGTAGGGCTCAGGAGATGGATGGGAAAGAGGAGAATCTGGGCAGCTTTTCAATGGATGGGAAAGAGGAGAATCTGGGCAGCTTTTCAATGGATGGGAAAGAGGAGAATCTGGGCAGCTTTTCAATGGATGGGAAAGAGGAGAATCTGGGCAGCTTTTCAATGGATTGGAAAGAGGAGAATTTGGGCAGCTTTTCAATGGATGGGAAAGAGGAGAATTTGGGCAGCTTTTCAATGGCTTTGGGGCGCTATATGGGGGTGATGTCATTGCATTATGAATGTGCTACATGTCACTGAATTGTTGATCTTAAAAGGACTGATTTTGCCTGGCATGGCGACACATGCCTCTAATCTAGGCACTTAAGAGGTGCCAGCCGGAAAATCAGGGATTCAAGGTCATTCTCAGCCACATATAGAGTTTGAGGCCTGTCTCCAAAAAAAAATTTTTTTTTTTTTGGTCAGGCATTTTGGTGTACACAAAGGCTAGGCTAGACAGATGGGATGTTGATAGCAATATCTTATCTCAATATGAAAATAAACAAAACAAATATCCAAGGGTGGAAATGTAGCTCAGTGGTAGAGCACTTGCTTAGTATTAGGGAAGCCCTGAGTTCAATTCCCAGGGACACACACACACACACACACACACACACACACACACACACACACACACATGAGCGTGTACATGCACGTGCATGGAAAAAAGTGGCTTAATTTTATATGTGATTTTTTTGGGGGAGGGGATGTTGAGGTAGGGTCTTACTCTAGCCCAGGCTGGAATTCACTCTGTAGTCTCAGGGTGGCCTCACACTCACAGTGATCCTCCTACCTCTGCCTTCCAAGTGCTGGGATTAAAAGTATGCGCCACCATGCCTGGCTGATATGTGAATTTTATCTCTATCAAATTTATATCAATCTCTATCAAAATCATACAGTTATTGGGCTAAGGATATAGCTCAGTGGATAAAGTGCTGCACCAGCAGGAGGACCTGAGTTTGGATCCAAAAGTGTGGCAGGCATCTGGAATCCCAGTGTGCCTACTGCCAGAGGGGGGGCAGACAGGAGGATTTTCAGGAAGCTCCGTATTGGGGGTGTGGCTCCATGGTGGAGCACTTGCAGGAGGCTCTGGATCCATCCTTGGCCCTGCCAGAAACAAGAGCAGAAGGAAAACAACAGAAAGGACTCCTGCTGCTCAAAACTCAGCATACCCCAAGTTTTCATGCTGCCAGAGAAGGCTTCCTTAGAGCGAAACACCCAGTCCCACAGCGGCCACCAGAGACATCGCCCCTAACTCAACACCAGCTGCTGAAATGAAGACTTAGAGCCGGGCGTGGTGGCGCACACCTTTAATCCCAGCACTAAGGAGGCGACAGTAGGAGGATCACTATGAGTTTGAGGCCAAACTGAGACTACATAGTGAATTCCAGGTCAGCCTGAGACCCTACCTCAAAAAACCAAAAAAAAAAAAGCGGGGGGAGACAGGTATAGACATGTGTCCTGAGGTGGAAATGAGATTTTTTTTTTCCTGAGGTAGGGTTTCACTCTGGTCCAGGCTGACCTGGAAGTCACTATGTAGTCTCAGGGTGGTCTTGAACTCTCGGCGATCCTCCTACCTCTGCCTCCCGAGTGCTGGGATTAAAGGCGTGCGCCACCACGCCCGGCCAGAAATGAGATTTTATTGACAGGAAAGCTCTATCAGGATAGCAAGGGGTCCTGTCCAAGTTCCGTCAGACTGTGGAAGGGGATTGGGGTTTTTATTACTTTGGAATGCCCCCCATTTCCTCTCCCGTCCTGGGATTTGTCTTCAGGGGTTCGGGCTCTGATCAATGTTTCTGGGCCGTGTGGGAGATCTTGATCTGATGCTATCTTCAGGAAACAAAAACCATGCGGGGGAGATCCTGGACTGGAACTAGGGCTCGGGAGCCACCTTGCCCTCCCAGAGCACCAATCAACCCGAGTCCCAAGACTCGGGGTCTCACTCTCTTTCCTAAGTCCTTGTCTGTCCTTCTCCACCCTCCCAACCACTGCTTCATACGTTCCTTTTAAGTTACGGATCACTCTCTTACAATCAGCTTGAAACGATCTAAGCATTTTTAAATTTTACTGGCTCTGTGTGTGTGTGTGTGTGTGTGTGTGTGTGTGTGTGTGTGTGTGTCCTACCATGTACATCTGAGGTCAAAGAACAACCTCTGGGTGGGGTTGGTCCTCACAGGGTCTCACTCACTTGAGTGAGAGAGAATTGCCATGCCAGGGCCTCAGCCACTGTAATTGATCTCCAGACACTTCTGCCACCTGGTGGGAAACCTTGCTCTTGCCTCACCTTTATGTGTCTGGCTTACATGGGATCTGGAGAGTGGAACATGGGTCCTTAGCCGCCTCAGGCAAGCAAGCGCCTTAACTGCTAAGCCATCTCTCCAGCCCTTACTTGGTGTCCTGCCACTGTGATGTCAGACTAGCAGGCCCACCATTTTCCAGATTCTCCTGGCTCTGTCATAGGCATGATGGGATTACAGATGACACATGTGCCACCTGCATCCAGTTTTATGTGCATTCTGGACATGTGAACTTACAACCAGGCTTGCACAGCCAGTGTTTTTAACCACGGAACCATCTCCACCATGTCCCCCTTTTTTGAGACAAGGCCTTGTAAACTCACAATCCCTCCAGAGGGCTGGGCTTTCGGCTGTGCGTCACCATACCTGGCTTGGCCTAAATGCCTTTCTTTTTCTTTTGCACTGAGTATATGATGTGTGGTGCATGTGTTCACATGCATGGGTGTATGGATACCACAGAGTGCACGTGGAGGTCAGAGGACAACTTCAGCTCTTGGTCCTAACCTTCCACCTTGCTTGAAGCAGGGTCTCTCATTACTGCCGCTGTATTTGCCAGTCTAGCGGCCCAAGCTTCTGAGCAACTTGCCTGTCTCTGTGTCATGTACACAGAGGAACTGTGGGACTGCAGACCTCATACTAGCGTTCGGCTTTATGTGGGTTCTGGGGATCCAAACTTGGGTACTCATGCTTCTGTGGCAAGTGCTTTATCCCCTGAGCCATCTCCCCAGCCCTAAACATCTTGTATATTATTTATTTATCCTTTGTTTTCTGGTTTTTTTGTTTGTTTGTTTGTTTTGCTTTTTGTTTTTGGTTTTTCGAGGTAAGGTTTCACTCTAGTTCAGGCTGACCTGGAATTAACTATGTAGTCTCAGGGTGGCCTTGAACTTACGGTGATCCTCCTACCTCTGTCTCCTGAGTGCTGGGATGAAAGGCGTGTGCTCTTATTCTTTGTTTTTTGATGTAGGGTCTGGATCTACCCCAGGCCGCCCTGGAATTTGCTCTGTAGTCTAAGGCCTCGAACTCACAGTGATCCTCCTTCATGGACCTCCCAAGTGCTGGAATTAAAGGCATGTGCCACCCCACCTGGCCAACACCTTGTATTTTAAGGCCATTTGTTATCACAGTAACTGACTCACAGATGACTTCATAAGAACATGGGTTACAAAGGAGACAGTGGCTGTTGTTCCCTCCCCATAATTACCCCTGTAAAAGTGGGGTCTTCTTTTGCCTTTAACACTTGTTTGAAATCTATAAACTAAATCCCAGAACACATATTCAAGACTGCTTGAACCTGTTTTCCCAGGATTTTTTTCTTTCTTTTAAAAAAATTATTTATTTATTTGAGAGACAGAAAGAGAGGGAAGGAGGAAGAGAATAGGCGTGTCAGTCAGTGCAAATGAACTCCAGATGCATGTGCCCCCTGTGCATCTGGCTTACATGGGGCCTGGAGAACTGAACTGGGATCCTTTGGCTTTGCAGGCAAATGCCTTAACTGCTAAGCCATCTTTCCAGCCCCAAATAACCTATTTAAAAAATATTTTTATTTATATATCCAAGAAGGAGAGAGAAAAAGAGAAAGAGAGAGAGAGAGAGAGAGAGAGAGAGAGAAGATGGACACACCAGAGCATCCAGCCACTGCAAACGAATTTCAGATGCATGTGCCATCTTGTGCATCTGGCTTATGTGGATTCTGGGGAATCAAATCTGGGTCCTTTGGTTTTGCAGGCAAGCACCTAAACCGCCATGCCATCTCTCCAGCCCCCAAATTACCTATTTTTAAATCAGTTTGTGCCTCATAAGGGTCAACACTTCATCGAACTAGTTAACTCCTATGTCCCATGTTTAAATAAAGTCATGGCAGAGATTAGAGCTTTAACCTATGGCTTTTGGGGAGGGGGCATAATTCAGACCACCATCCACACACATGTTAAAGAGAAGGGTTATCAGATAAATTAGTACATGCATGTACCAAATACTATACTGACATCAAAGGTTTTTTTTTTTATTTCAATGCCATTTATTATCATAATAAATAAGCCACGGCAGATGACTGCATGAGAGCGTGGGCACAGAGCACCATGTATGAAATGATCCCAGTCCATGTCAAGCCACACACACACTCTGACAGACATGTGTATACGTGTTTGGGGCGGGGACCTGGAGTGACTACAACAGTGCACAGGAGGGATGGGTTCCTGTATTTTTAAAAGCATTTATGGTTTTTACAAAAACATAAAAGCTACTATTTCTATTTTAAAACACAGTCACTTTTAAATACTCAACATCATTTGGCACACCTTGGTTTCTTCTTTAAACACAGTTAGATTCTGCACGAGGATCACACACGTCTGAGATGCCCACTCTCCCTGACTCCTCCCAGGCCAGGCTGGACTCCAAGAACCCGGAATCTAGGCAAGTGCCAGGGTGGTGAGGGTGCCTCTCCGGCCCGGCCCACAACTGCTCCATCCTGTCTCCCCCAGCCTGTCACTCTAGAAGGCTTGCTTGAAGCCATTCCCCCTAAAACGTTCATGCCCAAGGGACAGCTGGGAAGTGAATCCAACCACCTCAAAAGACACCAGAGTCCCACTTGGGGACTCCCCCCCACCATGGCTCCCTGCTTCTCCCCAGGGCAACTGTGCAGTCTTTCCTCAGCTTCTCCACACTGGTGAGTCTACTGGGCAGCATCAGCATCAAATCACAGTGACAAGAACCTTCTAGAAGATCTTCTGGCACTGGACACCCGTCAGCAGCCCCATTAATCCTTCAACAGGGCGATCTTGTGCTCGGGCACCGAGTCTTGGTGGATGTTGTATGGCTGGCTCCCCGGGTCTTGCTGCATGTATTTCTCTGCAAGAAAATAGCAAGGTTTTCAAGCACAAAATAAGATTGGGTGGGGATAGAAGGAGGGCAGGTGCTCAGGACCATGGGACAGCCACCCTTCCACCCTGTCAAGGCTCTTTCAACTGTGTGTGGCTCCATCTTGACCACACTGGCCCATCCAGCTTCCTTCAGAACGTTCCCAGCACCCACCTGCCTCCTCCAGGCTGGAAAAGTACTGGAAGCCCTTCAGGTCGGCAGCCAGCAGGGTGCGGAGCACAGGCACCTGGGGACAGACGTGCTTTAACTCAGGGCAGAACACAGCCTGTCCGCCGCACACGAAAGACGCCCTGCTGGACGCCCCAGTGTCACAGGAAGACACTGCTTCCCCTCCAGGGCCCTGGGGTTAGAGTTGTTGTTTGGCTGTGACTGGTCTCCAGGGACCATGATGAGTGCTGCTTTGCAAACACACAGAGCACACACTGGCCAGGAGCTAAGGCCGGGACCACATGTACCAGAAGACAGTCCCCAGCCCTGAGCACAGTGAGGCCGTAGACATGGGTCAGCGCTGACCCCCAGTAAAGTGAGGCAGGGAAACACTACTCCCTCTTTATTTTGGAGGGACAGACACAAAAATCAGATGGTCAGGAACGCGCAGAGCCCTCGTCAGAGGAGGGGTGTGAGGGCTTGAATGTGACATGCACTTGAGCAGCTGGCCCCCAGCTGTGGGTGCTGTCTGGGAAGGCAGCAGAATCTTCAGGAGGTGGAGCCTTGCTGGAGGGAGTGGTCGCGGGGGGCGGACCTTGAGGTGTTTTAGCCCTGGCCTACTTGCTGTTCTTGCTGTTTCGGGCCTGCCAAGGTGACGGCATGATGTTGGTGCCACCATGCCATGCCTTTGCCACCATGAAACTTCTACTCAACATGTAACCAGATTAAGGCTTCTGCTTCCATAAACTGCTTCTGGCCAGCCATTTTGTCCCAGTGAGAAAGTGACTGATACAGGGACCAGGCCATTTGTCCTTAGGATGGATGGCATCACTGTCCACTGCCCAGCTGCTCCTGAGTGCTGGGATTAAAGGCGTACACCACCAACACCTGGCATCCAGCTGCTTTTTTTTCATGTGTATGTTTCTGACATGGGGTCTCAGGCTGACTTCAAATTCACAATGTAGGTTAGGATGACCTTGAACTTTTACGACTCTTGTCTCTACCTCCCCAGTGCTGGGATTGCAGGCGTTAGACACGCACCCAGTTTATGCAGTGCTGGGAATATAAAGTAGGCCCTCCCCAATGCTAAGCACACACTCTACCACCGGAGCTACACCCCCAACCCAGCGTTTCTTTTTCCTTTTCCTCTTTTCTTTTCTTTTTTTTTTTTTTTTTTTTTTTTTGAGGGAAGCCCAACAGACTGGCCTGTTTTTTTAGAGAGAGAGAGAGAGAGAGAGAGAGAGAGAGAGAGAGAGAGAGAGATAACTGGTGCACCACTGCCTCCAGCCACTGTAATCAAACTCCAGATGCATCTGCCACCTTGTGCACATGTATGACCTTGTACATGCATCACCTTGTGTGTCTGGCTTACATGGGATCTGAAGAGTTGAACATGGGGTCTTTAGGCTTCATAGGCACCGCTAAGCCATCTCTCCAGCCCCCAGTATTTCGTTTGTAAAGTTCATCTCACTCTATAGCTCTGGCTGGCCTGGCACTTGCTAGGTGGCCCAGACTGGCCTTGCACATACATGGTACTCCTCTGCCTCACCCTCTCAAGAACCAAGACTATAGGCCCATACCACAATACCTGGCCAGATATGTTACAGTAACTTGGGGCTACAGGGAAGACTGCAGATCCTCCACACTGTTATAACAGACCTGGTCACTTTAAGGAGTCCTGCCACCAAGAACCAAGGCTAAACAGAAAAAGTAAGACCACCCCTCTTATTGCCAGGAACCACAAAGGCCACTTGGGTTAGGGCGTGAGTTCTGTTTGGTGCCTTCCCGGGTCCCCATACCCCTGTGAATCCTAGCATGTAGGCTGAACCACACGGTAGGCAACCCTCCCTCCCACCTCAAAATCCAACTTATACAAAGCAAGAAGCTACCTTTGTTCTTCAGGAAAACTGAAGTCTCTCTGGCTCTGTGACCCCATGGTGTTCTTAATTCCCACTGTCACCGAAATCCGATAGCCTGCCTCTCCCACCCCCCTGCCCGTGTTAAGAACATTCTAGCAAAGCTCCAATTCTAACAGAGCGACTGAGCCCCACCCCTCTCTACAAGCAGGCTGCCCTTCCATGCACTTCTGTCGTTCAGGAGGCAGCCTGGCTCACCTACCTGCAGGCCAACGAAGACGAGGTCAACACCCTGCCTGTGGAAGTCCTCAAGGAGCTCCCCAAGCCCCAGCACCACGGTGTAGTCGATGCTGCTGACGTGGGTGCATTCCAGGACCGTGTGGCGCGCTGGGGTTGCTGTGGGGACAGGCCAAGTCCATCACATTGAGCACAGAAGGTGACATGGGCTCTGTAGCTAGGAAAGGTGCAGAGTATGGCCAGCAAGGGACTGTTCCTCAGGACTAAGCAGGGGCCAGGATGGTAGGGTCTGATGTAGCTACTATCTGGAGAAAGCTGCTTCCTTTTTCATTATTATTATTATTATTATTATTATTATTTTGAGAGAGATACAGAGAGAGGAAGAACCAGATAGAGAATGGGCACACCAGCGGCCTCTCAGTGGCTGTGAACGAATTCCAGATGCGTGCACCCGCTTGTGGGCAAGCGTGGCATTGCATGCTTGCATCACTTATTTATTTATTTATTTATTTTTTGAGGTACGGTCTCACTCTAGCCCAGGCTGACCTGGAATTAACTATGTAGTCTCAGGGTGGCCTTGAACTCATGGCGATCCTCCTACCTTTGCCTCCCGAGTGCTGGGATTAAAGGCATGCGCCACCACACCTGGCTACTTTTTTTTTTTTTTTTTTTTTTTTTTTTTTGAGAGAAAGAAACTGAGAAAGAGGAAAAGGCAGAGAGAGAATGGGCGCACCAGGGCCATTTCAGTGGCTGTAAACAAACGCCAGACGCGTGCGCCCCCTTGTGGGCAAGTGCAGCATTGCATCCTTGCGTCACTTTTTGCATATGGCTAAACGTGGGACCTGGAGAGTTGAACTGGCATTCTTAGGTTTGGTAGGCAGGTGCCTTAACACTAAGCCATATCTCCAGCCCAGCTGTTTCCTTTTTAGGGCCAAGAGGCACCAGGTTCCTCTAAATGTCAAGTCCCTGGACAAAGGAACATGTCCTCATGCCTGTGTGTGGGCCATGCTTTGGGCACTGTGGCCTGTGCTGACACAGGCAGTATTTGGGAAAACCATGAGAGTACAGCCCACTGGGGACTTTCCTGTATGCAAGGGACGTGTTCAATGATGCCCAACACTGACAGTCCTGAGTGTCTCCCTGACCAACGAAGATGGGCCTTGGGGTGCAGCTAGATCCAGGGCTGTGGTACAGGGCTTCAGGGACCTCCCATGCTGACATCTGCCCACCTCGGCTGGAGGACGTACCTTCCAGGGCTCGGGTCAGTATCGCCTCCCGCAGGGCCTCAATGGCAGGGAAGTGCAGGCCACTGGCTGGCTGCAGGACAAGGACCGGCCCCTCTGAGACCTGGGAAGAATAAGGGAAGAGGGAGCTTTGGTGGCAGATGGGACAGGATGGCTTCTGGCAGGCTTTGTCCTTCGAAAGCAGGAAGCCCCAATGCAAGCAGAGCACATGGGTACGCAGCCGCTACCCAAGTAACCTTGGGACACAGGAATGCTGAGCCCAGGAGCCCTGTCCGTACTCACTTCATCCTGGGCATACCTGGGTCTTGGGCCTGGCCACGGCGTACAGGAGGATGAGCAGAGACACCAGGGTGCCAGCCAGGATGCCATACTGCACTTCCCAGAAGCACAGCAGGAATGTCACGCAGAGGGGCAGCAGATCCAGCCCTGGTAGAAAAGTCAGCTCAGGGCTGCTCCCTCCTCCCCAAGATCCCACAGGCCCCAAAGCCAGCAGGGGCCCCCTGCTTTCTCCCACGCTTAACACTGGTAGTCACAGAACCGTAGCACCCCCTTGTGCCAACATCTCCAGTGACAAGGGTCTGGTGACTTAGAAATAGGCGGTGTTGTGGGCCACAGCTGGCCCACAGGCCAAGGTGACAGAACACTGGGTCCCTGTCTGCCAAGGTAGGAGCAGACGCTAGGAGCAGATGAGCAGCTGGGAGCTTGTCAGCTGCCCAGGGAAAAGGGACAACACTTGAAAAGGGGCAGGAGGGGATCCTGTGACTCCTGGGAGACCACCCGGGACTCCTTGGCTGAGGTGGTGTCCTGGAGGCAAAGAGTGTAGCCTGGGCTTGGCTGGAATTCCACTCAACTTGGCAGTGCGGACATGTTCCACCTTCCCTGAGCCTCAGTTTCCCTTGGAAGCATCTAATACATTCCACACACATACATGGACAGGCTTCAGATGGAATGCAGAACTCCACAGAAGGTTCTGACACGTGATAAAGCCAGCCACAGTCCCATCTCTCATGTGGTAACTTGCTAGAGCTGATTAGGAAGAAACCAAACCACGTGCATTCCTACACTTCAGTAAACCACAGACTGGTGTCCTGGCTCGGGACTCCCTGAGTCAGCAGCCTGGGTTGAGCCAAGGCTGCACGCAGGGCCTGCTGGTCACCCACGGTGGAGGAGACGGAGGAGGAGGGACGGCCGAAGAAGCCCTGCTGGTCTCCACTCAGCAGATGGACTTGGCTCTGCAGGAATCAGCCCCAGCTCCTCCCGGACAGCCCCCTCCAACGGCAGTGCCATTTCCTAGCTTTCTGTGTGTCCCTTCCTGGGACTGCTGTCTCTTCCTAGCTCCAACCCACAGTGGTGCTGTGGGGTAAAAGATGCATTAGCACCTACAGACATGATGCCAGGGCACCACCTGCTTCTGGATGTACACGTACGTACTCTTAACGCGCCACAGCGTCCTGAAGATCTTGGCGTCAAACAGCGGCGCCACGGCCATGATGATGACAGCGGCCAGCGCGGACTTGGGGATGTAGTAGAAGAGTGACGTCAGGTAGTCGAGTGACAGTAGCACCAGCACTCCTGTGAGGGGTGGCAGGGTCATCTGGGAGCTTGCGGCGGGGGGGAGGGGGCAAGTTCTCACCCAACACCCATCGAGTGATGTAGCTTGGGTCAGGGTGTGATGGGGCTGGGGGACAATGCTGAGGTACACCCCTTTAACTATGAGCTCCTTCCCTCTGCCACCACTCCCATTGCATTGGCCCAAGAAAAAGAAAGTGGAGGGGCTGGAGAGATGGCTTAGTGGTTAGGTATTTGCCTGCAAAGCCAAAGGATCCCAGTTCGATTCTCCAGGACCCAGGTAAGCCAGATGCACAAGGGGGTGCGTGCATCTGGAGTTCGTTTGCAGTGGTTCGAGGCCCTGGCACGCCCTCTCTTTCTCTCTCTGCCTCTTTCTATTTCACAAATAAATAAATAAAATATATTTTAAAAAATTGAGCATGCCTTTAATCCCAGCAGTCTGGAGGCAGAGGTAGGAGGATCACCGTGAGTTCGAGGCCACCCTGAGACTACATAGTGAATTCCAGGTCAGCCTGGACTAGAGTGAAACCCTACCTCGAAAAACCAAAGAAAAAGAAAGTGGAGGGGCTGGAAAGATGGCTTCGCAGTTAAGGCGCTTGCCTGTGAAGCCTAAGGATCCAGGTTTGATGCCCCAGTATCCATGTAAGCCAGATGCGCAAGGTGGTACATGTGTCTAGAGTTCGTTGGCAGTGGCTGGAGGCCCTGCCGTGCCCACTCTCTCACATAAACAAATAAATAAATAAGTAAATAACATTTAAAAAGAGAAAATGGGGGGCTCACCAGTCACCAGCCCCCCTGCTGGGGTACACACCCCCGACTGGGCATTCACAGCTGTCCTGGAAGGCAAGAGGAACCATCAGTCCCGGTGGCTGAAAGGGAAGTTGTCTGTCCCCACGCTACAACGTGCAGCTGACCTGCCAGTCAAACCTGAGCTGGGAGTGAGGGTGGGGGGCTAAGCCCAGCAGGCAAAGTAAGTTAGGACAGTCACAGAGCTTGCTGTTTTATTTTTTTCTAACACACTTCTTATTACTGATTATAAAAATACAAATCAGAACAGAAGTCCTTTGAGATTGCCCCTGCTTAGGGTACTGCTGGGAAGTACCCCTCCTCTGCCATCCACAGAGCAGCCCCACCCCTGTCTCCCCTTCCAGATTCTAGAAGAGGCTTCTTCCACAAACCCAGTTCATCAGGGCAGGCTCAGTCCACCCTATCCCCACTTTCTCTTGGGAATTCAGCCCCACCAACATGGCAGGAGTAAATCTACAGGCTGATTCTAAATAAAGAATCATGCTGAAGGGCACGTGCACCCGAGGACATGGTCACAGAGAAGCAAGGGTCCTTAGAAGGCTGGGTGGGCCGACACGAGAGAATGAGGGGGGAAAAAAAGGTGAAATATAGGTCCAGGGTGTGAGAAGGCGGAAAAAGGGTCCTTGGGTCGGGCGCTCCTTCAGGACATGGAGAAGGAACAATGCAGCCGCTCACCTGCCAAAGCTGCCAGTGACCGGGTAGGAGGAGACCAGAGAGCCCAGCACGTTGGTGAGGCCTGAAGAGAAAACAGAGGTTTACGAGGAGGGGCAGGAGCATCAGGGGACCAGCGAGACAGGAAGGAGAGGGGCCAGGAAGGCCCAGCCAGGCTAGAAAAAAATGTTGGGAATGATCTGGATCTCTGCTCCTCACAGTTGATGTTCTTCCAGGGAAGGAAATTAACCGCCCCCCCCCCCACCACCAAGGTAAGGTCTCACTCTAACTCAGGCTGACCTGGAATTTACTATGTAGTGTCAGGGTGGCCTCGAACTCATGGTAATCCTCCTGCCTCTGTCTCCTGAGTGCTGGGATTAAAGGCGTGCGCCACCACACCCGGCTGGAAATTAAATCTTTATCATGCTTGCTCACACTGGTGTCTGGCCTTTTACATCCCTACTTCTAGTTCTAGGGTTAATGTAAATCTGGCCCCAGTCTTCCATGTAAGGGAGGGCCTCATGACACATCTAAAGCAGTGGTGAGGTGGGCATGGTGGTGCACACCTTCAACTCCAGCATTCAGGAGGCTGAGGAAGGAGAATCACTGAGAGTTTGAGGCTAGTCTGGGCTACAGAGATCCTGCTTTAAAAAACAAAACAAAGCCGGGCATAGCCTTTAATCTCGGGAGGCAGAGGTAGGAGGATCGCCGAGAGTTCGAGGCCACCCTGAGACTACATAGTTAATTCCAGGTCAGCCTCCTGAGACCCTGCCTTGAAAAAGCAAAAAAAAAAAAAAAAAAACAAAACAAAACAAAAAAAACACAGTAGCAATAATCACAGAAAACAGAGAGAACACATGCCTCCCAAGTGAAGGCTGTGACAGCTGCTATGAGCCGAGGAAGGGACTGAAGGTCAAGGCCGGCAAGCTGTCTTCCCCAGGTACCCTGACCACAAGTGGGTGGGCCAGAACCAAGATCTGTGGTGTATACTTACCACAATCCATCTGTCCAACCTCCATCCCACCCAGGGACCTTTACAATGAGCAGTCTCCCATCCTGTAAAACCTGTACAGGAGGGAGTGCTCCATAGGCTCAAGGCCCTCTGGCATCACACAGCCCAGCACACATCCTTGAGAGGGAGGGCCGGGACAGACCAAGGCTGTGCTGCTGCCTATGGGGACAATCCCTCCCACGTGGATGCCCACACAGTGTGCCTATTAGTGTCCTGGCACTTGGGAGGCTGGGGTCAGAACATCACCATGAGCACAAGGCCAGCCTGGGACCACAGAGTGAGTTTTGGTCAACCCGAGGTAGAGTGAGACCCTGCCTCAAACACACACACACACAAATTCTTCCTGTGCTCTCAGAGCATATAGTTATGTAAATCAGCTCATGGGACCCTGACAGACCCTGAGGGACCCACCTGGGTCCTCACTAGAGGGAGAACTCAGGACAAGGAGACTCACCTGACAGTCTACCTGTCCACACCCTCAGCTCCCTCCCTGAGATGGAGCATTCCAGGTGTTCCTTGGCATGGAACAAGGATACACAGACCTCAGGGTGCGCGGCACACAGCAGGCCTCAGATGAGCTCCCTGTTCCTGGGGGTTAATGGAACTTTCTGGACATTTGAGAATGGGTCTAAGTGATTTCATCCCAAGCACCACTCAGCGAGACAGAGGTACTGGGCCTGGAAGCTTCTTACCGATGGCCAGCAGCTCCTGGTTGGCATCGATGCGGTAGTTGTTCTGAGAAGCTGAAGAGAACAGACGAGGGTCACTGTGACTGGATGCACGATGACAATCTACTCTGCTGCTGCGCACGGCACTGTTTACAGACATGTCAAACACGCTAAAAACATACAGGCAGTGTGGTGCTTTGAAGGTAATTCTGTCCCGTGGACACTCAAGTGTGTGAATACTTACTGTTCTGGGAGGCTGAGGAATCTTTAGGAGGCAACCTTGCTGGGGAAAAGTGTCACAGGGGGCAGGCCTTGAGGCTTTACAGTCCAGCCCCACTTGTTACTTCCTCCCTGCTCCTGGGATGATGCTGAGATGCCGGCCTCCTTCCATGCTCTCCCTGGCATGACAGACTCTACCCTCTGGAACTGTAAGCCAACTGACACTCTTTCCTTTTTCCCCAAGGAGACAGTTGATACTAGAGAATATGCCCAATACAAACATCAGAAATCTTTTACAAGAGGGCATGGTTAGACAGTAACTGATACATGTAGAGAATGAGCATGCCCAATACAAACATCAGAAATGCTTTACAAGAGGGAGAGCGGATGGTTAGTAAGTCAGTTATGTGTGCATGCATGTCCTGGAGCACTAAGAGGCAGGGTAGGGTGACAGTCAGCTAAGAGGCACATGTACTGGAGCACTAAGAGGCAGGGTGAAGGGTGACTCAGGTAGCACATGTCCTGGAGCACTTAGAGGCAGGGTATTCAGAATCAAGTACATGTACTGGAGCACTAAGAGGCAGGGTGAAGGGTGATGGTCAGCTATGTGTGCATGTGTGCACATGTCCTGGAGCACTAAGAGGCAGGGTGAAGGGTGATGGTCAGCTAAGTGTGCGCGTGTGCACATGTACTGGAGCACTAAGAGGCAGGGTGAAGGGTGATGGTCAGCTATGTGTGCGTGTGTGCACATGTACTGGAGCACTAAGAGGCAGGGTGAAGGGTGATGGTCAGCTAAGTGTATGCATGTGCACATGTACTGGAGCACTAAGAGGCTGGGTGAAGGGTGATGGTCAGCTATGTGTGCACGTGTGTGCACATGTCCTGGAGCACTAAGAGGCAGGGTGAAGGGTGATGGTCAGTCAGGGCAGCAGAGGGGCTTAGTTCATCTCTGCCCTTTCAATATTTTATGCCATTTCTCTAAGAGAAAAATGTTTTAAACTAAAGTCTCTCTGATTTCAAGCTGAGATGACAGAGAGCTAAGGTCAAGGTCCTTTGAGGGGAAGTCACAGGGCACTGACCTCAGACCATGGTGGTAGGTAACAGCAGACTGCATTCACTTCAGGCTCTGGGGCCATGACCCTATGGAAGGGTTCTTTTGCCATCGTGGCCCACATTGGCCACAGACAAATACACTGTTCCAGAAACCACTGTAAACATTGGAGTTCAGGTATTTTCCACATCACAAAGTATAATATCCTTTTGATTTTTCCAACCAATTAAAAATGTAAATATTCTTCCCTTCCTTCCTTCCCCTTCCTTCCTTCCTTCCTTCCTTCCTTCCTTTCTTTCTTTCTTTCTTTCTTTCTTTCTTTCTTTCTTTCTTTTCTTTCTTTCTTTCTTTTCCTTCTCCCCCTTCCTTCCCTTCCCCTTCCTTCCTTCCTTCCTTCCTTCCTTCCTTTCCTTCCCTTCCCTTCCTTCCATTTTTCCCCCTTTGGATTTTCTCACTCTAGCCCAGGCTGACCTGGAACTCACTCTATAGCTCCAGGCTGGCCTTGAACTCATAGCGATCCTCCTACCTCAGTGTCCCAAGCACTAGGATTAAAAGTGTGTGCCACTACACCCAGTCCCCGCCCCCAAAAAAAAACAAAGCAGATATTCGTAAGTGAGGGGCACACCAGACTCAAGTGCTTACCAGACCCTGAGTTAAGAGAATCACAGGCGTCACAGTCACACAGGAAGTCAGTGGCTTCCACAGGACAAGGGCATTTTCTGAGTAAGAAACAGGAGTAAAGGCAGAGAGGGACAACGCTGGAGATGCTCTGAGAAGTGAACACTGAACAGAGCAAGCTGCACATGGAAGACACTGACAGGCGGTGTGGTCTTGAGTGGTGCTGCAATTTGGAAAACCCCTTCAAATGGACATGAGTTAAAAGTCTTCTTCGAGCCAGGCGTGGTGGTGCACGCCTTTAATCCCAGCACTCGGGATGCAGAGGTAGGAAGATCGCCGAGAGTTCGAGGCCACCTGAGACTACATAGTTAATTCCAGGTCAGCCTGGACCAGAGTGAGACCCTACCTCGAAAAACCAAAAAAAAAAAAAAAGTCTTCTTCGAACGGGGCTGGGAACAAAGTGCTAGGAAAAAAAAAACATTCCAGGGCTGGAGAGATGGCTTAGCAGTTAAGGCATTTGCCTACAAAGCCAAAGGATCCCATTTTGATTCTGCAGGACCCACGTAAGCCAGATGCACAAGGGGACGTATGCATCTAGAGTTCGTTTGTAGTGGCTGGAGGCCCTGGAACACCCATTCTCTCCCTCTCTCTTAAATAAATAAATAAATAAACAAACAAATAAATAAATAAATAAATAAATAAAATATTAAAAAGAAACATTCCAGGCACAACCTAGGGCTAGGTAGGAAACATGACACATGGAGTTACAACTCTACCTTTTGATTGTTTTTTTCTTTCTTTTTTTTTTTTTTTTTATTATTTGAGAGAGACAGAGACAGAGACAGAGACAGAGAGGAAGAGGCAGAGAGAGAGAATGGGCATGCCAGCAGCCCCTCAGCCTCTGTGAACGAACTCCAGACACATGGACCCCCTTGTGGCAAGTGTGGCATTGCACCCTTACATCACTTTTGTATCTGGCTAAACGTGGGACCTGGAGAAACTAACCAGCATTCTTAGGCTTGGCAGGCAGGCACCTTAACCACTAAGCCATCTCTCCAGCCTCCCCCCTGCCCTTTTTTTTGAGGTAGGGTCTCCTCTAGCCCAGGCTGACCTGGAATTCACTATGTAGTTTCAGGCTGACTTCAAACTCACAGCTATCCTACCACAGAATGGAATGCTGGGATTAAAGTAATGTGCCACCATGCCCAGCTCTTTTTGCTTTTTAATATTTTCTTTATTTGAAAGAGAGAGAGAGAGTGCACACTAGAGCCTCCTGCTGCTGCCAATGAACTTTAACATCCCAAGTCCTGTTAAACGGATTTCAACCTTCTGAAACAGCCTGTCTCCACAGGCAAAGAGAACTTGAGCTGGGCGTGAAATCCCGGCACTCAGGAGACAGAGGAAGGAGAATTGTTGTGAGTTCGAAGTTCGAGGCCACCCTGAGACTACATAGTAAATTCCATGTTATCCTGGGCTAGAGTGAGACCCTATCTCAACAAAACAAAACAAAACAAAAAACTGCTGTGGGGGGCATACACCTTTAATCCCAGCACTTAGATGGCAGAGGTAGGAGGATTGCTGTGAGTTTGAAGCCACCCTGAGATTACATAGTGAATTCCAGGTCAGCCTGGGCTAGAGGGAGATCCTATCAAAAAAAAAAAAAAAAAAAAAAAAAAGGAAAGAAAAAAAAAAAAACAAAGAATTTAAAAGCTTCCCTTAAAACCATTAATCACTGTGAATTTGAGAGTTCAAGGCCATCCTAGAACTACAAAGTGAGTTCTAGGTCACCAGGGCTAGAGTGAGACCCTACCCCAATAAAACCAAAATTAATGAATAAATTAACAATAATAATGATTTAAAAATACAAAATAAAAGCCACACCTTGAAGCCGGGCACCTTTAATCCCAGCACTCGGGAGGCAGAGGTAGGAGGATCACCGAGAGTTTGAGGCCACCCTGAGACTACATAGTTAATTCCAGGTCAGCCTGGACCAGAGTGAGTTTTGCAGAGTAGCATATGTGCTCAGCCAGCAGGAGAAAACAAGCAGTTTTAGTAATTTTGTGAGCTGGTTATTAAAGTTGAAGTTTGATGCTCATCCATTAGTATTGATTAAAAGAAAACTTTCGGGCTAGAGATGGCTTAGCAGTTAAAGCACTTGCCTGCAAAGCCACAGAACCTAGGTTCAGTCTCAGGACCCAGTAAACCCTGCACTTCCTGAGTTTGTTTGCAGTTGTGGAGGCCCTGGAGTACCCACTATCTCTGCCTCTGAGGGTGATCTGTGCTCTCAAATAAATACTAAATATATATATGTATATGGGGAAATTACACAAAGACAAGGGCTGGTAGCTGAGCGTGGTGGTGCACACCTTTAATCCCAGCACTCGGGAGGGAGGCAGAGGTACAGGATCATTGAGTTGACCCCTGAAAGCTACAGCAGTAAAGTCCAGATCAGCCTGGTGTACAGCCAGACCCTACCTTGAAACTGTGCCCTCCCCCCACAAAAAAAAAAAAACAAAAAACAAACAAACAAAAAAAAACAAGGGCTGCAGAGATGGCTCAGCTATCTTAAAGCACTGATGGCCAGGGTTTGATTCCCTAGTACCCACGTAAAGCCAGATGCACAATGTGGAGTTTGTTCATAGCAGCAAGAGGCTGTGGCACACCCATACTGCCTCTCTCTCTCCCTCTACCTCTGTCTCTCAAATAAACAACCAAACCAAACAAAATAAAATAAAGCCAGGTGAGGTGGTGCACACCTTTAGTCCTAGCACTTGGGAGGCTGAGGTAGGAAGGAGGAAAAAGAAAACAACAAAGATAATACACCTTCCTGCTTCCTAGTTGTGATGTGCCACTATCAAGAAGGGTGATCTGTGCCCACCGCAGGAGTGTGTGATGGGGAAGCACATATTGATGGGGAAGCAGACATCTTATCCCAACACTGGGTTCACATACAACATTCAATGACCCCTGCCCAGCTTAGCACTCGTCACAGTGGGGGCCTCCACATCCCAGTCATCTGTGAATGTCGCCCACAAGGCATACCATGCACACACGTTTACCAGCGCACGGGGTCGGCCAGCGTGGATCCCGTCTCTCACCCGGACTCATGCAGCCAGGAGGGTTTCAGACTTGTGAATCTCACTGGTTGAGTGTGACTTGTGTCAGACAGGCACTCAATGTGATTTCAAAGCATTCTGGATTTCAGATTAGGAATGTCCAGTTCCCATGTTTTTAAAAACATGAGCGTGTATTATTTAGGTTAAAATTCTAATTGTAAAAGTCAGTGCAGGCCAGGCATGGTGGCACACTCCTTTAATCCCAGCACTCCGAGGCAGAGGTAGGAGGATCACTGTGAGTTCAAGGCCAGCCTGGGCTAGAGTGAAAACCCTCCCTTGAAAAAAACACAACCACAATAAAAGTGAGAACAGTCAGTCGGGGCAAACAGGAGAGTGGGAACTCATGGCAGGAGGGAGCCTACAGGTTCTGGAGGCGATGGGCATCTTACCAAAGGCTTTGGCCACCGCGATGCTCTCCAGGAGACCCATCAGAGGCACCACGGCTAGGCCAGCACCCATATCCTGGGAGGAGAGAGAGACAGTGAGTGACCTTCCTGTGAGCAGAGAGGGAGGGAGGAGGGCAAGCCTGGTCAGCAGGGGCGTTCCCTGCGGCTAGCCTAGGCCAGTGCACCCCAGCTGCGGGACTGCGAGTGCACCCCAGCAAGGAAGTGTGCCTCCCTGGGAAAAGAGAGTCCAGCAAATGAGAATGCTCTGCCAGTGTCTAGAGCAGGAGGGACCCCCAGGGTTTGAGGTAGGAAAACAAATGCAGTGTCCCCAGGTTGTGTCCTATCTGTGATTCTTTGCCACTTTCCCCAGAAGCCCCTTCCCGAGGAATCGTCAGACCTTCGTGCTGAGCAGAGGCACCAGGCCCAGGGCCACCCTGGCTCCCCCTCTGCTCACCTGCACCATCTCCACGAACGAGATGGTTTCATTGGCGGTGGTCACCGAGAAGGGGGGAGTGCGCACGGGAGGGAGCCCCTTGGCTGTCTCTCCAGTCAGAATGAAAGGCTGGTATCCAGTCACCTCGAAGGAGTACGCAACCAGGGCCGCAAAGGAGACCACCAGGGCGTTGCGAGCTGGGGCAGAGGGGACATTCGGTCCCATGAGAAAAGGAAAGTAACTGAGGCACACACACCTCACACCCCTCCCCCCACACACCTCATACACCCTCCCCACACATACCTCACACCCCCTCCCCCCACACACACCTCACACCCCTCCCCCCACACACACCTCATGAGGAGAAGACACCCCAACATACACACCTCATGAGGAAAGGATCCCCCACTGCACATACTGCACAGGGGAGTATACCCCCCCCCGCACACACACCTCACAAGGAGAGGTCACCCCAACATACACACCTCATGAGGAAAGGATCCCCCACTGCACATACTACTGCACAGGGGAGTATACCCCCCCGCACACACACCTCACAAGGAGAGGTCACCCCAACATATGCACCTCACGAGGAAAGGTCACCCCAACATATGCACCTCACGAGGAGAGGTCACTCCAACATACATACCTCACGAGGAGAGGTTACCCCAACATATGCACCTCACAAGGAGAGGTCACCCCAACATATGCACCTCACAAGGAGAGGTCACCACCCCAGCCACAGCCTCCCGCTGGAGCTTGGGAACTCTGGCTGCAGGGACTCAGCCATACGCAAGCACATGACTACGGAGAGATCCAGGGAAAGTGATGGCTCACCCCTGTCATCCCAACCCTCGGGAGGCAGAGGCAGCAGGATCTACGTGAGGTCAAGGCCAGCCTGAGCTACAGAGTGAGTTCTAAGGTAGCCTCGGCTTTAGTGAGATCCTGACTTGAAAAAATAACAAAAAAATAAATAAAAACCAACTCCAAAACCCTAGCAAATGAGGAAACTCCCAATATTTATAAACTAAACCCCAACAGTTCAAAGGAGAAAAGGAATAATCCATTTCTAAACCATCAGAGGAACAGAAAACATACACACAAGTCCATGAAATTGACCGAACATCTCATAACTGTGGGGTGCAGCTAAAAAAGTGCCAAGAGGCAAACCTGTATAATTAAAGGTCTATATTAGAAAAGAAAGATTTTCAAGGCCCAAAGCTTCTACTTTCAGAATTTCAAAAAAAATGAAATAAAGCAGGTAAACCCAAAATATGCAGAAAACAAAAAGGAAACCTTAACAATCCAGACAGAAATCAACAAACCAGGAGACGAAAGTTATAGTGTGATCAATGAAAGCAACAGTCCATCCTGGGAGATCAGCAGAACCGAAACACACTTGTCAGACCGACCAGGAAGACCTGCACGTGACTCAGGGCCACTCCCTGTCTGCATCTTCCCAACTATGTGTCTCCGAGGCGTATTTTCCTCACTGGCAAAATAATAAGCAGCTGAGAATCAAAAGCTGAGGAGTGAGCTTCACAGATGGTTTCCAGAGCAACACTGCTGCCCGCTCTGGGGATAAAGGGGAGTGCGCCCCTGCGCTGTCCACATGACATTTTCTATACAGGCCAGGTATGGAAAGTGCAGGTCTACAATCCCCACCTGTGGGAGGTGAAGGCAGAGGCGGGAAGATAGAGCAGGGAGGAGACACTGGAAGACCCTGTCTCCAAAAAAAAAAAAAAAAAAAGAAATTTTTTTGAGGCAAGCCCAACAGACTGGCTTTTTTTTTTTTTTTCCATGTGTGTGCAGGAGACAGAGAGTGTGTTGGCACACCAGAGCCTCCAGCCACTGCACTGGAACTCCAGATAGATGCACCCCCTTGTGCGCATGTGTGCTGCTGCGAGCTTGTGTCACTGTGCTTTTGGCTTACGTGGGACCTGGAGAGTCAAAAATGAGTCTTTAGGCTTTGTAGGCAAGCGCCTTAATCACTAAGCCATCTCTCCAGCCCAGAAAGACGTTTTGTTTGTTGTTTGCAGGGCTGGAGTTGAGACAGTCTCCTGATGTAGCCCTGGCTAATCTAGAATTTACTGTATAGATCAAGCTGGCCTCAAACTTAGTACAGTCCTCCTGTCTCTGCTTCCTGTGTGCTGGGAATACTACACCTGGCTGAAAATTTTCTTTCCATTTTAACATATAAAAATTCTTCGCTAGGCCAGGTGTTGTGGCGCACGCCTTTAATCCAACACTCAGGAGGCAGAGGTAGGAGGATCACTGTGTGTTCGAGGCCAGCCTGAGACCAGAATCCATTATGTAGTGTGGGAGTGAGTTCTGGGGGTAAAGGCGTGCACCTCCATGCCTGGCTTAACAAAAACTTCTTCTTTTTTTTTTTTTTTTTGCAAGGTAGGGTCTCACTCTGGTCCAGGCTGACCTGGAATTAACTATGTAGTCTCAGGGTGGCCTCGAACTCTCGGCGATCCTCCTACCTCTGCCTAACAAAAACTTCTTAACTGCTGAGCACATTCCTTCCCAGGGATGCACAATTCTGCCAGTGTATCCCTATGCAAATTACGGCAGAACATCCTTGCTTCGCCTGGGTACCCTGCAGACAATGTCCCCTGCCTCCATCAACCCAGGCCAGGCATCCGGCAACCAGGGTGCAGCCCTACAGCCCAGAGCCTACTACAGTCACTCCAACTGGCCAGTCCTGCCGTGCACTCTGCTCAGCCTGGCTCTTACTGTTTGCTTCTTCCTCCTGATGTGACGTCATTCCGTGTGGCCCTGTGGGAAATGCTGGGCCTGACTCTAGGACATGGAACAACTTTGGGTGTCTTTCCTGAGAAAGTCCTTTCTTCACGTGCACTCGCAGCTGCCAGTCCTCTCAGACTATCGAGTAATTTCCCTGAGAAATTTGTATGGGCAGAGCAGCTCCAAAGTCTAGCACACCTGGGGTCACCTTACAATACAGACTCCAAGTCTGAGCTCCAGGGCCCGAGAGCCCCATTTCTGACAGGCACCGGGGGATATGGGGCAGGGAAGCTCTGGACCACGTTTTAGGGAGCAGCATTATCGCAGGTGGTACATTCTGCTCCATGGACAACTGATCTAGAAGCTCAGAGACTTTGGTGAGCAACTGCAAGATCAGACACAGGCTACAACGGGGCTCAAAGACATCTGTGCCTCATGCTCCGTGCTCCTTGCCTGCCACCGAGCTCCAGCTCCAGCGTTAACCATGGCCTCAGGTTTGCACAGGACCATGTGGTGAGTGGCCACGGCCATCGGGGACCAGGTATGCGTGACTCGAAGTGAACTCCTGCATCACTGTTGTTCATCATGACCAGGCTCAGGTGCTCTCCATTCCTCCTCCCTTCTGGATGTTCAGGTATCAAAACTCTCTTACTTCCTGTGTGCTTTCTCTTCTGGGTCACCAAGCAGTATTCAGTCCTGGGACCTCTGTGTCTACAGTGATAAACCCAGGTCAAGGGATGCCTGGGAGACTTGTACCTGGCCCCAAAAGGGCCCTTCAGCTGGGCGTGGTGGTGCACACCTTTAATCCCAGCATTTGAGAGGCAGAGATAGGAGGATCACTATGAGTTTGAGGCTACCCTGAGACTACATAGCAAAGTTCAGGTCAGCCTGAGTTAGAGTGAGACCCTACCTCAAAAAAAAAAAAAAAAGGACCCTTCAGAAGTTGATGGCTGCTATCCCTCCATTAACATGACTCCAGCCTGCACGCTCTACCTGAAACTTTACTTTCACTCCTAGCAAGTACGTGCTTAAAACAGTCTGTTAAAGCTGGGCTTGGTGGTGCACACCTTTAATCCCAGCACTTGGGAGGCAGAGGTAGGAGGATCGCCGAGAGTTTGAGGCCACCCTGAGACTACATAGTTAATTCCAGGTCAGCCTGGGCCAAAGTGAGACCCTACCTTGCAAAACCAAAAAAAAAAAAAAAAAGTCTGTTGGTCTCTGGCTGATTTCTCCCCAGCAATGTTGTACATAAGGATATTGTAGCCTTAGAGAGCTGCAAACGACAGTGCTGTGGGCCAAGGACTGCCCTGGAGGCTGTTATTGCTGGGTATTCAGTGGCATTCCTAGCCTTCACCCACCAGAGGCCGGCAACAGCTTTCCCCAGTGTCCCTTGGGGGATAAAAACTAAAACAAAAACACTTCTGCCTGAGAGCTACCTGCAGACATGTGTTTTCTGCTTGGCCTATGCGCTTGTAATACCCAATGTTCAAGTCATGTTCCGACCGATGACATGAGAACCACGAGGGGCCTCTGGGCTCCCAGGGTGGCCACCTGTAGCCCAGGACACGCATGGCCTCTGTGGCTTCTCAGCCAGCAGGCCCCTTACCTGTCGTGGCAGTCCACACCAGCCCATGGCTGAGCCGCACACCGGGGGGCATCTCAGGGTGGACGGGAGGCACGTGGTCCCGCATCAACTTTAGCACAAGCAGCAGCACCATGCAGACCAGCCCCAGGACAGTGTCACCCAGCCTGTGGACAGAGGATGGTCACCACCCATCTCGCTGTGACTTGTGCCTTCTGGTGCTTGGCTGTGACTTTTACTTACTTAAAAAAAACTTTTTTAATGGCCAGGAATGGTGGTGCATGCCTTTAATCCCAGCTCTCGAGAGGCAGAGGTAGGAGAATAGCCGTGAGTTTGAGGCCACCCTGAACTACATAGTGAATTCCAGGTCAGCCTGGCTAGAGTGAGACCCTACCTCGAAAAACCAGAACAAAAAATTTTTTCATGTGTGTATGGCGTTCATGTGCATATTCACTTTTATGTGAGGGCATATGTGTGTGCACAGGGACACATGTGTGTGTGTGCAGAGGCCAGGGGCTGATGTCCGGTATCTTCCTTACTAACCTTATTACTACCTTTTCTTTTCCTTTTCTTTTTCTTTTTTGTTTTATTCGATGCAGGGTCTCACTCTAGCCCAGGCTGATCTGGAACTCTGTAGACCCAGACTGGTCTTGAGCTCACAGCAATCCTCCTGCCTCTGCCTTCTGAGTGCTGGAAGTAAAGACGTGCGCCTCCACGCCCAGCCTTACTGAGACAGGGTCTCTCACTGAGCCAAGAGCTTACTGTCCTGACGAGGCAAACCCGCCACGAGTCCCAAGGATCCTGCTTCATCTGCCTCCCCAGCATGCTGGGATGGATCACCGGTGCACACCACCACACCC
This sequence comes from Orientallactaga sibirica, assembly GCA_036365145.1. Taxonomy (NCBI): domain Eukaryota; kingdom Metazoa; phylum Chordata; class Mammalia; order Rodentia; family Dipodidae; genus Orientallactaga; species Orientallactaga sibirica. The sequence goes on from JAEOAD010000013.1 coordinate 3,270,532, forward strand.
AGTATTTATGTGGGTGCTGGGAATTCAACTCAGCTGTTCATTTTGCCCAGCCAGCACTTTACCTGCTGTGCCATCTCCCTAAGCCCCTCCCTGCTTTTCTGAGACAGGCTCTTCAGAGGTTGACCTTGAACTAACCATCCTCCTGCTTCAGCCTCTGGAATTCTGTCACAACAGGCAGAGGCCACCATGTCCTGCCTGGCTCATAGTTGGGGCTTTCAGGGAGCATCTGTCTCTCCCTTCCAAATAATCTGCATCTGTCTTCTACTTCCAAACTGTTCAGTGCTCAGGCAGTACACCCTGTGCTGGACTGGGAGCTGAGAGTCATCTACCACTGTGCCGGGGGGCTACCGAGCCCACCCCTTCCAGGACTCGACACAGCAAGTGGCTCTCTTCCCTGCTCCACTAATCATGTCCAGGAGAAGAGGGGAACTAGGCATCCTGGCTTCCCACGGGCTTGCCTTGGACGGGGGTAATATTTAACCCTGCTGAACAAGGGAGGGCCTCCAGAGGAGCCCCAGCTCTCCATCATTCATTGGGGAAATGCCTGCTGCCCATGCGTTCTCCATCAGCTCCTCTGCCTCACCAGGAAAGACTCCTGTGAGTGACGTCTGTCCTCCTTTGACTCTCCAGGTCCTACCAGATAAGAAGGTGCTGGGCGGGAGATCACACTGCTGGCGCCTCTTACTGAAATGTGCTCCGACTCTTGGTCTGGGCTGATCTGGGCCTCTACATGTCTAACCTACTGCCAGGTGATGTGACAGTGTTGTTCTGGGGACCTGTGTGAGGCAGCACACAGGCCACCTGGGGAGAAGATGAAGGAAAAGCTTCCTCATCTGAGGAAAAGAGATGAAGGCAACAGGTACCTGGTCTCCCCGATGTGGAGGAAGGTGTGATACACCTGCAGGAAGAACTGCCTGGGGATGTTCTGCAGTCCCAACAGGTTCTGTTCAAACAGAGATGCCTTCAGACAGCTGTGGAGGAAGCCAGGCCCTCCCACACACATTCCCCACTCCCCTCCGTCAGTCCGTCCAGTCCTGGAGGAGATACCCCTGAAGTTCCACCCTGGACTTCCCAGAGCTCGGCTATGGCTACCTCAGGGCTCCTAGGAGACCATCTGCCCACCCCCAAAGCCCTCAGGGGCAGGAGATGAAGCTATCCTTAGGGAACACGAAAAGCCAGCTCAGCCATCTTAAACGCAGGAAAACCAGTTCTACAACTATGTGGTCAGGGGTCCTGTGCCATAGGCCCAGGCTGCCTCCAACTACCTCTGCCACTGGCCCGGGGCCATGTCCATTACTTATGGTACCGCCTTCCTACCGGAAGGAAAAAAAAATCCGCTGTCACAAACCATAAAGAGATCAGTAGAGTCCCTGGGGAGCTGGGTATGGACTTCAGGTCCTTGGTGGGTAGGAGAAACTACTCCTTGCTTTTTTTTTTTGTCCCTTTGCATGTGCAGGACTGTGCACGCAGAGGTCCTGAGGAGACGAGCCAGCGTCCCTTCCCTTGCTCATCCCCTGTAATTCCTGGTTACAGAGCGTGGCCTTTCTGCAAGCCCACCAGCCCTAGCAACTTTGTCTCTGCTCCCCACGAGTCTGGGGCTACAGGTGTAGGTGGCCACACCCAGCCATGTACACGGGCCTGGGGGATTAAACTCAAATGGTCTCAGGACCCTCAGGCCCTTACACTGGCTGAGCCAGCTCTTCACCCCCAAACCCTGCTTTGTTCTTTATGTCACTTAAGGCCTAAGACAAGCTGTGAGGACCCCAAACCTGCTTCAAGCACTGAGGTGGGGGACGAGGCAAGCAGGCAGACACAGATGGGACTCAGTTCTGGGCGTGTTAGCTGCAGGTGACCTAAGGTTTTCAAACTTGCAGGGAGGAGAAGGGTTGCCAACCAAGAACGCACAAGGAAGCTCTCCCCGCCCCCACCACTGCACCCCAGTGTGTTATAAAAGCACACAAAAAGACATTCAACTCCCAGCATGGGAGGAAAAAATAAAACCACTTAATGCTACTGAAATGAAAGATGATGTTTTCAGACTTATCACCACACATATGTGTGCACATAAAACATAAATCACACCCACCCACACCTCAAGAAGTTTCCTCTTAAAAAAAGTTTTAAAGAAAATTCTAGCCAGGCGTGGAGGCGCATGCCTTTAATCCCAGCATTCGGAAAGCAGAGGTAGGAGGATTGCCATGAGTTCAAGGCCAGCCTGAGACTATATAGTGAATTCCAGGTCAGCCTGAGCTAGAGTGAAACCCTACCTCGAAAAACCAAAAAAAAAAAAAAAAAAAAAAAAAAAAAGGAGGAGGAGGGAGCTGTTTCCTCTTCTAGGACAGTCAGTGACAAACCTGGTTCCTAGGGCCTGGGGGGAAATTACCTAAAATATAAATCGCACCTGTCCACACCTTGGTAAGTATTTCCTCTTGTAGAATGGACGGTAACAACCCTGTCTGCTAGGGGCCTCGGGGGCACTCCAGCACCTCGTACACAGGTCAGTAAGCTAACCTCATTACATCCACAGCCCCCGTCTTTGGTTTGCTCCATTTGCTCACTCTGCCTCAAGTGGACATTGACACAGGCCAGTGGAGCAGCCTCGTGGACATGTGGGGTGCTGACACAGGGTCACGAGGCAGGGGTGTGGCCCTGAGTTTGCTGTCAGGGGCCCTGAGGCCCCACAGTGCCATCTTGCACATGCTCACTTGGAGGCTGAGTGCCATGGCCGGGGTGTCATTGTCCTCAAGGGATGTCAGCAAAGGGTGAGGGCCACCCTGGGGTAACTATGGATTTGGCATACTGACGGCCATTGCATTTGACTCCTACAAACAGGAAGGAACCACAGCAACAAAGCCATGTAGCTAAGTCGATGCTGAGGAGTGACTTGCCTTGACCTGCGAGTCTGCTCACCGGCGGTGATAAGGACAAGATCTGCCAAGCAGGCTCCCCAGCACAGAAACATGGGAGAAAGAGCCAGGCGGTGCAACAACCAGCCCCTAGATTTCCTGCCGTGAAATCTGACCATTACTCAACACCTGCCCCGGAAGGGTCATTTTATTAAGGTGGTCCTCTCTCTCCTCCTCCCCTCCAAGCACCAGCAACATAAGCTTCTTGCTCATGGAGAACAGATGGTGACTGGCTCTGAGTACCAGGACAGGCCTTGGTCCTTATCCCAGGTGCCCCTGTGCTGACCAGCATTAGCCACAAGGGCAGGGCCCGGGTGGGCACTGTGCCTACCTTGATCTGTCCGAAGCCGATGGTGATGGTGGCAGCAGAGGTGAAGCCTTTAATGACAGGGCAGGAGACAAAGTCCAATAGGAAGCCTGTGGTCAAGAAGAAATGCAGAGCAGGTTCGTGCTCCACCCAGCTCCACGAGAAGAGAAGGGTACGTGAGGGCCGGGAGAGGAAGCACGGGAGGGGTTGGGGGACAGGCTCTCATTTTTGGAAAGGAAGAAAGGAAGCCCAGGCTCCTGGTCCTGGACACTTCTCCAAGCATGCTGGCCTGTATACAGAATAGAGCAGGGCTAGCGGCTGAGCTCACCCACCACACACAGGGATACAAAGAAGGCCGTGGTACTCCACGAGCAGCAGCCAGAAGCCCCTTCCCACAGCACAGAGGGAAGGCTGTCTTACCCAAACGCAGGAACCCCATGACCAGCTGGATGCAACCAGACAGGAAGGCCAGCAGGACAGCGTAGGCAGGCTCATGGAAGGTGTAGAATGACACCAGGAGGGACATGATAGCCGTGGGGCCCAGAGTCACATCCCGGGAGGTGCCCAGAAAGAAATACACGAAGCACCCCATGAAGGCAGAGTAGAGGCCGTACTGTTGGGGAAAGACTGCAGTGAGCACCCGGAGGCCCCACCTTCTGTGAGCAACCCTGTGCACTGGCAGTGAACAGCAGCCATTTATTTTTCTACCAGCACGATTGGGACCTTAGGGTGGGCTAACAACCAGAGGAAGTGGGAGGAGGGGTGCTGTCTGCAGTTTGCTCTAAGGTCTGTGTGCTAATGTCTGTAAGTCTGAGGGAGTGTTCTGTACATTTTCCTTTTGTTTCATGACAGAACCTCACTGTGTATCCTGGGTTGGCCTTGAACTCTTGATCCTCCATCCTGAGCCTTCCGAGAGAGAGGATGATAGGCGTGAGCCACCCCTTCAACTGCAGGAACGTTCTTAAGGCCACTATGCAACATGGAACGGGCCCTAGCTGCACAATCAGAACTGGATTATTTGTGTGAGGGCTGTCACATGTTAAGGGATTACAGATCCCTGGGCCCCTGGAGTATGACACATGAAGGTTTCTGCTCAGACAGACTCTGAGGAACAGTGAGGACACGCTGCGGGGAGGGGACAGCTGGCCCTGGAGTCAGCCTTTTCACCTGCGGTGGGAGTCCGGCCACTTCTGCATAGGCCAGAGCCTGAGGAATGACGGTGAGTCCCACTGAGAGCCCGGCAATGAAGTCCATCTTCAGCCACTGCACCGAGTAGTCAGGCAGCCAGGCCAGGATAGGCAGCCTCCGCTGCAACGAGGCCTGGGAGCAGCAGCAGGTGTCTGGGGCCATGCTGGAGCTGGGGGCCCTGGCCTGACCCAGAGCCTTCCCGGAAGTGGTCATCCCTAGGGTGGGGTGGGCAACACAAACCAGTAACCAGGGGTTGGACTTCAGTGGACACAACCATTCCCTCCAGCAGGACCCACAGCTCTCAGAACTACACAGTCTTCCCTTTGGGGAAAGGAAGCTGAACCAAGTGGCTCAATTCACCAGGACATGATGGTTTGTACGAGGAAGCCAACAACCTGTGCAGATGTGACCTCGCCAAGGATCCAGGAAGAGCTTTCTGTCCTCTCCCGGTTACTTCTCAACCTCACGGGCCCCAATCACGGGTGCCTGTTTCTCCCCATCATCAACTCTGGCAAGTAAGAAGGCTTCTTCATAAGAAGCGTAAAGACGAATTTCTGGTCCCTGGAGACTGCTTCTTTTACCACCCCTCTCCAGGGAACTTGACGGTTGGTACGAGCGCAGAGCAAGCAGGGTCCTCAGGTCCTGCGCGCCTCGCCTGGCTGGTGGAGCGCGTGGGTGGGCGGCCTGGAGGCCCCAAGGGGCTGCAGATTTCCAAGTGCGCACCACCGCAGCGGGCTCCACCCACGACTGCGGGACTGCAGTGCAGAAATGGGGGCGGGGGTCTCGCAGCCTGAAGCCACGCCTTACTCAGCTCCCACCTGTGGCATTCCAAGACAGACCCTGGAGATTCTAGCTGGTTTTAGAGAATTGGGGGGCTCCTGAATCCATCCTAGGCGCTCAACATCTGCTAAGAGTGTCTGGTACACCAGTACTCACACATGCCCCCCACAACACCCCACCGCGCGTCCCGGCGGCCCTTGACGTGTCTCTCTGGGCAAAATCCACCCCTCCCCACCCCCACGCTGTTGCTCGCCTGGAATCCCCGAGTCCAAGAGCGAACCCCGTGCGCGGGCTGACTGCGCCGCGCCCACCCAGAGCAAGGCTGAGTGCCGCGGGGACCCCGATGGGGTATGTGGGGAAGGTTCCCGTGGGCAGGTCCCCGCGGGAGGGCTTATCCTCCCACCCAGCTCTGGCCCCGCGTCGACACCGCCCCCTTCCCGTGACTCTAAGTCCTGCCACCCCGGTGGCTGCCGGCCACGTCCACGTCCACGCCCCGATCCCACTCGGCGCGCTCGGCCCAGGCGCACTCACCCACCGCACTCCGCGGGCGTCTGGGCAGCGGAGTCCGCAGGAATCGCCGGGACGGGGTGGGCGTGGCGTGGGCGTGGCCTGGCATGCACGTGACCGAGGGGCGGGGCCGGACCCGGCGACCGGGGCCTGCGCGAGCTCGGGGCAGCGGCGGCCATGCGCGGCCCGGGACCCGCCTGCTGCGCGCTGCTCTTCGTCCTGGGGCTGTGCCGGGCGCGTCCCCGCAACGTGCTGCTGATCCTCGGTGAGTGCCGCCAGCCCCGGCACTGCCCTGCTCCCCGCCAGGTGTCAGTGCTGACCCCCTCGGAGCCCCACCGCGGGCCCCAAACTTCGCAGGGCTCCTTAGCGCGCGGCCGAGGGGTCAGCCCCTGCGGCCAAGACTCTCTCTTCTGCCCGGTCCTGTCTGGCCTTGCACTCGCACATCGGTACCCAGAGCAGCCAGGGCCACCCAGTGGGTCCCCAAGTCCGGATGGTGGGCATCTTTGTAGAGTTCCCTTTTCAGACCCCAGGGCGCTGTGTCTCAGCACCTTTTTCTCCCGGCCCAAAGGCACAGTCCCCCACCACCCCACCCATCCATCCTCTTTCCCAGCCCATTTCAGAAACCCCAAGTTCCTTCAGCGCTCTGCTATCATGAGACTTCCTGTTTGGGTGATCAGAGCTTGGCGTGTGACAACCCAGCCCTTTTGAGGTCTGGCACTTGGCCAGGCCCACTCTTTCTGATTAACTTTGTGGTCCCTGGGCAGGGCGGTTAACTAATTGTAACAAAAACAGCGTTCTTGTCACCCTGGTCCTGCACTAGTGAAGATCTACTCCTGGGCCCTCATCCCACAGGATCCAGATTAGTGCTGGAACTTTCTCAAAGCTCCTAATATGCAGGGCCCGGTTGGGTCCTGTTTCAGCCTGGACAACTGTTAACAGAAAACTACAGGCCAGGTGGCTGACAGACAGAAATGTGTTTCTCACACTTCTGAAGGCTGGATGTCTGAGACCAGGGGAGACCCTCTTCCTGGCTTACAGATGCCGCCTTCTTCATTTCCTAATAGGGGAATACCACAGTGCTATTTGTTTGAACCCCACGCTTGAGGGCCTCATTTAACTTTGGTTAAAGACCCTGTTCACAGGGATTGTCTTCAACATGAATTTTGGAAGGACACAATTCCATTGACATCAGGGACATAGCCACGTGATGAGACCTCAAGCAAGTGTGAACAAATGCAGCCCACACCAAATGCAGAAAGGCACACCCAACGTGAGCACCCCGGTATCACACCCATCGTCCAGCCCGCTGCCGCTCAGTGGGTCCAGCTGAGTGGTGGATGCTGGCCTAACTGGAGGCCTTCCGTCCACCTCTGTTGAAGGGGTAGATTACCTCAGAGGCAGAGGCAGAGGCAGCATGTTGTCCCTGGGGGGTTCCCACTGGCTGCACTTGGTGTCCCTGATGTCTTCTGCTGCCGAACAGAGAGATGGCTTCTCTACTCTCACCGCCTGGCCTTATGTCTTGGAGTGCTGCACCTCATTTCTCAGGGACACCTCACAGAGGTCGAAATGTTAAACTAGACAATCTACAGGGTCTCTAGGCCTTTGGGGAAGGGCTGTGCCTCAGTGAGAGGCAGAGGTGGGATGTGAACACACAAAGCCTTGGCTGGGCATGGTTCTCCTGACAGCTGCCTCGGGAGGTTTCCACAAAGCCCCACGGCACACTGCTAGTCCACTGTGTGTATGTTCAGCCAGCACCTGCTAATGTACCTGCTGGGTTAACATTCCTGCATGGAAGTTAAGTTTGTTGGGGTATCATGCCCCCTCACATTGTATGTCTGCCTGTTAACATACCTTCTTTGTGCCAGGCATAGTAGTTCACACCTTTAATCCTGGCACTCACAAGGCTGAGGTAGAACTATTGTGAGTTTGAGGCAGCCTGGGCTGGGCTGGAGTAAGACCCTGCCTCAGGAAAAAAAAAGTTGAGGAGATGGCTCAGTGGTTAAAGGAGCTTGCTTGCAAAGCCCGATGGCCAGAGTTCAATTCTCCAGTACCCACATAATCCTGTAAAGCCAATGCACAAAGTAGCCCCTGTGGCAGACAGCTTTAGGTCCGCTGAGATGAACTTCCAGACCAGGCACAGTTATGGAGGAAGGGATATTATTTATTGAAGCTTACAGATCCGGGGGAAGTTCCATAATGGCAGAAGAAGCTGGCCTGTCTTCACAGGGCCAGGCAAGAGAGCAAAGCCAACCAGCCACACAGCACAGCACACTTCAGGAACTCCTATTAGGCATACTTTGAGTATCTTTACAATGGAATCTCAAACCACCACGACACCTTAAGATCCTCCCAGTGACATTGCCTCCAGTAAGGTGGCTGCAAATGCAAACTATAAACTAATAAAACGCCGAATATATTGGGGGTCATATATTCAAACTACCACAGCCCCTGTCTGGATTTCCTTTGCAGTGGCAAGAGGCCCTGGCGTGCCTATACGTGCATGTATTCACACTCGCAATCATACTTGCTCTCTCATAAATAAGTTTAAAAAAAATTAAAACCTACCCATTTTAAGCCAGGCATGGTGGTGTGTGCCTTTAATCCCAGCACTCGGGAGACAGAGGTTGGAGGATTGTCATGAGGCCAGCCTGGAACTACAAAGTGAGTTCCAGGCTAGCCTGGACTAGAGCGAGACCCTACTTTGAAAAAACAAAACAAAAGAAAAGAATATACCCACCTTAGTGTCATGTATTGGGTGCCATGCCAACCAGGGCACCATCTCTGCTTGCCAGGGATTATCATGCTAGCCTGGGTGTCATGCCTGCCTGCTCACATGCCACCTGTCATGCTGCCTAGTATTGTGCCACCTCAGGCACCCTGCCTGCCAGGTGTGTCTAACCCTCCTGAGCATCATTGGCCCAAACTTTGCATCAGGACCCTCAGTTTCTCCTTTTCCCACTGCCCCATGCTGTTCCTCCTGGCCCACCCACCATGCCCGTCTCTGTCTCTCTCAGCGGACGATGGAGGCTTTGAGAGTGGCACGTACAACAACAGCGCCATCGCCACGCCTCACCTGGATGCCCTGGCCCGCCGCAGCCTCGTCTTTCGCAATGCCTTCACTTCCGTTAGCAGCTGTTCTCCCAGCCGTGCCAGCCTCCTCACCGGCCTGCCCCAGGTGAGGGCAGCCAGTGGGGGCCCAAGGGGGTGGAAGAAGGGAGGTGTGTGGGCAGGCCAGTCCAGAGCCCAGGGCTCTGCCACAGGGAGTCCCCCCTTTTTTCCCTGAAGGCACTGCCTGTCTGTTATCTCACCCCCAGAGGCAGCCACAGGCATGAATGGTCTCAGGTGCAGACCAGGGGCTCTGTCTTTCCACTGACCAGCAGCGCTGACCCGATCACCCACCATGGCCTTGAACAAATAGCTTTCCTCTCTGTGCCTCAGTTTCTTCATCTGTGAAGTGGAGAGCTGAGATGTTACTCACAGGGGTTTACCGAGCATGGCTTTATGAATAAAGTGCTGACACAGGGCCTGCACAGCTACTGCTCAGCTCAGCCTGGCTCCTGTTGCCATGGTGTTCCTGGCTCTCCCTGGGTGATGACAGCTGTGTTGCCATAGTGACCAGTGTCACATTGTTAAGGTGCTTCCTCCCCCCCCCCATGGTAGAATACACAGAACATGCAATTTGCCATTCTCACCATTTCTCCACACACGGTGGTATGAAGCAACCTCACCACCTTCCCTCTCCAGAACTTTCCTTAACTGAAAATCCACCCCATTTAACATCAGCCCCCCCCCCACTCTACACCAGCAGTGCCCACTCCACGCTCTGTCTCTGAACGCGATGACTCCGCAGACATCCTCCAGAAGGGTCTTTGGGGTTTGCCTTTCTGCAGGAGGCTAAATCCGTGAGCATGGTGTCCTTGAGGCTCATGCACTGAGTAGCTGTGTCACAGAATGGCCTTCCTGGTTTAGACCATACTACCCTGTAATTGCTGTATACCCGAAGCTGGCCTTGAACTCCCAATCCTGCCTTCATTTCCTCAAGTGCTGGGATTACACACAGGCACTAGCACACCAGGCTAAGCCAGGATAGGAGTTGCTTCCCTCTACAGGCTGGGCAACATTCTGTTGTGCCGATAGGCCATGTTTTGCTTCTCCATTCACCATTGGTGTGCATCTGGGCTGCCTCTCTCTGTCTGTTGTGAATGGTCGGATGATATTATATTATTATTTTTTTAAGTATTTATTTATTTATTTATTTGCAAGCAGAGAGAAAGAAAGATAGAAGAGAAACAGAGAGAAGATGGGCATGCCAGGGCCTCCAGCCACTGCAAACGAACTCCAGATACATGTGCCCCTTGTGCATCTGGCTTACATAGGTCCTGGAGAATTGAATCTGGGTCCTTTGGCTTTGCAGGCAAATGCCTTAACCACTAAGCCATTTCTCCAGCCCAGTATTATATTATTGTATACAAGTGTGCTCTCTCTTGAGCCCCCACGAAGAGCCAAGGCTGAGACTGAGTGCTGGACCTCGTGGAGGCGGATTATGTAGGGACTCAGATGCCTTGTGAAGATCCAGCCAGCAGCTCCAGACAGTGGCCTGCAGGGGGAGAGGTAGCTTTTCTTTCCCATCCATCTTTCCAGGTGCTCTGGGCTCTTAGCAGGTTTTAACACATAAAATAACTAGGTGGGCTGGGCATGGTTCTGCACATCTGTAATGAAGTGATTACGGAAATTGGTAATAAGGGGGCGAGGATGGCTCAGTGGACAAAGAGCTTGCTGAACAGACATGAGGCCTTGAATTTGGATCCTCAGAACCCATGTAAAGCTCGACGCTGCAGTGTGTGTCTGTAATCCCAGTGCCTTGGTGGTGAATGGGAAGTGGAGCTAGGAGAATCCCTGGAAGCCTGCAGGACAGCTAGCCTGACATAGTATGTGCAACAGCGAACAAGAGACCTTGCTTCACAAAAGGTGGAAGATGAGGGCTGACCCCTGAGGTCGTCCTGTGACCTCTTTGTAAGCGCTGTGGCATACATGCATCTCCCCTCCCTCCCTCCTCCCCCCACTTCATGCATGTACACACATACACACAGATAAAATAACTAGAAAGTCGAAAACAACAAGATGAAGGAAGGAAGGAAGGAAGGAAGGAAGGAAGGAAGGAAGGAAGGAAGAAAGGAAGGAAGAAGAAAGGAAAGAAAGAAAGAAAGAAAGAAAGAAAGAAAGAAAGAAAAAAAGAAAAGCTCCCAGTACCTGGGAAGCAGAGGTAGGAGGATTGCCATGAGTTCGAGTCCAGCCTGAGATTACATAGTGAATTCCAGGTCAGCCTGGACTAGAGCGAGACCCTACCTCAAAAAAAAAAAGATAAGACACCATTGTTTTTTTTTTTTTTTTTTTTTTTTTTTTTTCTCACTCTGGTCCAGGCTGACCTGTGTCTCAGGGTGGCCTCGAACTCTCAGCGATCCTCCTACCTCTGCCTCCCGAGTGCTGGGATTAAAATGATTGGAAATGTTGGAAATTACAGAGGAAAATGAAAGCCCTTATAGGTCTGGGGCATACCTTCCTCCTGCTGATGTCCTGCTGTTGCTAGAGGGAGCAGGTCAAGGTGGAGCTCCCCCAGAGTGCTGGCTTTCTAGAAGGGTTCTGGGATGGGGAGCCAGAGCTGGGTCTCACTGCGTCCTCGCCCGCAGCATCAGAACGGCATGTACGGACTGCACCAGGGCATGCACCACTTCAACTCCTTCGACCAGGTGCGGAGTCTGCCGCTGCTGCTCAGCCAGGCTGGGGTGCGCACAGGTAAGGTGCAGGCTGGAGACTGCAATGCCTGTGTGCAGGGTACAGGTACATGGGCCCGAGTTACCCTGTGCACTTGTCCCAAGTCCCTGACTGGGGCCTTCTCACTACCCATGGCTGCACTACCCTTAGGGCTCGGGGAGGGGTGGGGGAGAGGGTCCAGAGGACTCAGGACAGGCCTCTTGCTCTCCCTCAGGCATCATTGGGAAGAAGCATGTGGGGCCAGAGGCTGTGTACCCCTTTGACTTTGCATACACGGAGGAGAACGGCTCTGTGCTCCAGGTGGGGCGGAATATCACTAGAATTAAGCTGTTAGTCCGGAAATTTCTGCAGACCCAGGATGACAGGTATGGAAGTCTCTGCCCTGTCATTCCCCAGCATGGCCAGACCAGCACTGGAGCTGGGTGTTTATCCCACAGTCTCCAGGTGGGCTGGATGGGGGGAGGGGAGGGAGCGAATTCTGGATACTTAAGAAAAGGAGAAACAGGGAAACTGAGGCAGTGAAGATAATGTGGTGACTTTCTGATTGATAGAAATATATGGAGCAGGAAGGTGTGCCTGCCTAAACAATGGGGTTCTTAGCCAGGCGTGGTGGTGCACGCCTTTAATCCCTGCACACGGGAGGCAGAGGTAGGAGGATTGCCGTGAGTTCGAGGCCACCCTGAGACTACATAGTGAATTCCAGGTCAGCCTGGGCTAGAGAGAGACCCTACCTTGAAAAACAAAACAAGCAAAAAGAATGGGGGTCTCAGAGACCATGGCCAAGCCAGGTGGTGGCTGTTCAGCAGACTTTGACCTCCAAACTGAGCCACTTGCCCACATTCAGGCCCTTCTTCCTCTACGTGGCCTTCCATGACCCCCACCGCTGTGGACACTCCCAGCCCCAGTATGGAACGTTCTGTGAGAAGTTTGGCAATGGGGAGAGCGGCATGGGGCGCATCCCAGACTGGACACCCCAGACCTATGACCCTCAGGATGTAAAGGTAGGAGGTGCCCTGCCATGCTTCCGAGACACCCACCAGCCCTACACCCAGGCCCCTGCCCTCCCCAGAGCTTGAACCCCCATATCATGTGACGGCACGTAGGAGAAAATTCTCTGGCTAAATGGGCTCAGGGTCCCCCTTCCATGAGCTGTGGACCCAGGAGATATGGAGTGACCAAGCTGTTCCCGGTAATCGGTTCACAATTTGGGGAGACTGGCATTGTGTCTCCCATCCAGGTCAAGACTGGACTTAACCCCTCCCAACCCATTCTCTAACTTCCTGCCCATCTCTCCTCAGGTCCCTTACTTTGTTCCTGACACACCAGCAGCCCGAGCTGACTTGGCTGCTCAGTACACCACTATTGGCCGGATGGACCAAGGTGGGTTCCAAGACCCCAGGCCCAGGGAGGGTAACAAGACTGTCCCCTAGCAAGTGAGGCCAGGACGTCTCCACCCAGTTGGGCTCAGCCCAGGTGGGTCCCACTAGCAGCAGAGTGTGAGTGAGAGTCAGTGTCCCAGGCCCACTGGGCTGGGCATTCAGAGAATAAGTGAGTATGGGTCACAGCTCCTGGGGCTGGGGACCTCAGTGTCCTCGTGCTACAGCCTCTGGCTCCAGACTCACATGGCCTGCTTAGTTGTGCGTCTCTCCTCGTATTTTCCTAATTTATTCAGTATTTTTATTTATTTATTTATCATTTATTTATTTGCAAGCAGAGAGAGAGAAGAGAGACAGAGAATGGGCAAGTCAGAGCCTCTAGCCACTGCAATAGAACTCGAGATGCATGCGCCACCTTGTGCATGTGGCTTTACATGGGTACTGGGGAATCCAACCGGGGTTGTTAGGTTTTGCAGGCAAGTGCTTTAACTGTGGAGCCATCTCTCCAGGCCTCCTAGTTTATGTGTTTAAAGTATTTAAGACCCTTGCTATCTTTTTTATATTTTTCTTTCTTTACTTGTGTGTGTGCTTATATTCATGCGAGCACCCACGTTGGAGGTCAGAGGACAATTCTGCAGTGTCTGGGCTCCACCTCCTTGGAGACAGGGTCTCTTGCTCTGGCAGCTGAACTGCCAGACTGCAAATGAAGGTCAGACTAGCTGTCCAGTGAGTTTTGGGTTCTCCTGGCTCCACCTCCCATGTCATAGGCATGTTGGGATCACAGATGCATGTGTCACTTTGCACCCAGCCTTATGGATGTTAGGGACTTGAACCTGGGCCAGCAGGCTTGGCAAGCAAGTAAGTGCCTATAACTGCTGAGCCATCTCCCCAGCCCCCAGTTTAAGTTTTATCTGAAACAAGATCTTGCCATATATATCTATACAGATATATAGATAGATCTATATTTAGAGAGAGAGAGCACACGCTTGCTCAGGTTGGCTTGGAACTCATTATGTAGCCCAGGGTAGCCTTGAATTCCCAATCTTCCTGCCCTGTGTCTCTGGTGCTGGGATTACAAGAATGAGCCTCCATGCCTGGCTTCTTTCTTATAAGGACCCTGCCATTGGATTTAGCACATACCAGGGGACTTTGGGGTGGCCCATCCTGAGATTTTTTTTTTTTTTTTTTTTTTTTTTTTTTTGCGGTAGGGCCTCACTGTACTCAGGCCGACCTGGAATTCACTATGTAGGCTCACATCCTGAGATCTTTAATTTAGGTCTCCAAAGTCTTTTTTTTGTTGTTGTTTTTGTTTTTTTTTTTTTTTGAGGTAGGGTCTCACTGTAACTCAGGCTGACCTGGAATTCACTATGTAGTCTCAGGGTGGCCTCAAACTCATGGTGATCCTCCTACCTCTGCCTCCTGAGTACTGAGATTAAAGATGTGCACCACCACACCTGGCCCTCCAAAGTCCGTGGTTTTTTTTTTTTTTTTTTTTTGAGAGAGAGAATGGGCGTGCCAGCAGCCTCTCAGCAGCTGTGAATGAACTTCAGCCACATGCACCACCTTGTGGTTAAGTGCGGCATTGTACCCTTGCGTCACTTTTTGTGTCTGGCTAAACGTGGGACCTGGAGATTGGAACCAGTGTACTTAGGCTTGGCAGGCAGGCATCTTAACTGTCAAGCCATCTTTCCACAGGTTCTTATGGACATATCTTGGGGGTGCATTTAACCCCCTGCAGGAGGTTGTCACCATGATCGTGTCCCTATTGATGCTGTTATTTAAAGGTGTCCTAAGTAGTGGGTGTGGAGGGACTCCCATCTTCAAGTCTCTGTCTCGGCTCTCCTCTTTGCTCCATGGACAAATTCCACAGAAACCATCATGGGACAGGAGCAGCTGCCTGGCATGATGGCAGTGCTGAGGGACAACCAAGTTCCCTGGAGGCCATGTGCCTGCTCCAGGATAGGAGCTGGGCATACTGGGCGAGAGGCTGGGCTGACAGGAAGGACCACTGGGGTGTTTTTAGTTTGAGAATGTGACTGCAGTGGCCAGGTGACAAGGCAGTGAAGGAACCCTCATGACTGAGTGTCCCCTCTCCCCCAGGGATAGGACTTGTGCTCCAGGAGCTGTGTGGAGCTGGTGTCCTGAACAACACCTTGGTGATTTTCACATCAGACAACGGAATCCCCTTCCCCAGTGGAAGGACCAACCTGTACTGGCCGGGTACCGCCGAACCCTTGCTGGTGTCATCCCCAGAGCATCCACAGCGCTGGGGCCAGGTCAGCGAGGCCTACGTGAGCCTCCTAGGTATGGCTCTGTCTGTCTCAAAATGGTGATGCCGACCTCCAATGGGGTGGCTATGGGCCAGACATGGTGGTTCTTCTGTGACCTAATTGGGACATGTAGTACCCAAGCAAGAGGTAGGACAGCGAGGTTGGTTCATACCTGATCACAGTCCCCAGAGTGTCTGGTAAGGTCTCAGCTGATCCCAAAGCCAAGGGCCGGGATGTCCTGTCTGAGAACCACCGAGAGCCCCTTGTGACCCTGAAAAGGCCTGGTTGTCTAGCCTTTCACTGTAAATGAACAAACAAAACTAAGGTGTGGGAAATGGAGGGGCTGAGGTGAGCTGTCCCCGGAGAGGTTCACTGGGCCCAGCCCACTGCCTAGCAGGCTGCTCAGGGCTCTGTTTAAGCTTCTTCCAGCTCAGAGTCCACCGCTGTGTATGACATCAAAGTACACGTGGGAGAGCCTTGTGACCAGCACAGTGACCAGACAAGCCCTTCCCACCTGGGGCATTTCTGGTCCATAGGAATTTATAAGATCTTTTAAGTATCACCAAGCCAGGGCCTCTGGCTATACCAGTTGTGACCTCATGGTTCAGGGATGGCCAACAGTAGGCTTTAAGCAGCCCCCTTCTGCCAGCCAGCTGATCCTCCATGGTGCCCACAGGCTTTGAGTGGCTCCGTGCCCCTCAGGGATCCTTGATGAAAGATGTTTCCTTTCCAGATCTCACCCCCACCATCTTAGACTGGTTCTCCATCGCTTACCCCCACTATGCCATCTTTGGCTCAAAGACCGTCCAGCTCACAGGTCGGTCCCTCCTGCCAGTGCTGGAAGCAGAGCCCCTTTGGGCCACCATCTACGGCAGCCAGAGCCACCATGAGGTCACCATGTCCTACCCCATGCGCTTCGTGCACCACCAGAACTTCCGCCTCATACACAACCTCAGTTTCAAGATGCCCTTTCCTATCGACCAAGATTTCTACATCTCGCCAACCTTCCAGGACCTCCTGAACCGCACCCTGGCTGGCCAGCCCACGGGCTGGTACAAGGACCTCCACCATTACTACTACCGGGAGCGCTGGGAGCTCTATGATGTCAGCAGGGATCCCCACGAGATGCAGAACCTGGCCACTGACCCACGCTTCATGCAGGTGCTGAAGACGCTGAGAACCCAGCTGACTAAGTGGCAGTGGGAGACCCATGACCCTTTGGGTGTGCTCCTGATGGTGTCCTGGAGGAGAAGCTGTCTCCACAGTGCCGGCTTCTCCACAATGAGCTGTGACAGTCCGAGGTGCTTGCCTGTATTCTTCTGCCCAGACATGGAGGGAGGGACCAGTGGAGAGGCAGGGCCGACAGCCCTTCCATGCATGCACCCGTCTTTGGAGGGCTCCTGTGGGATGTGGGTGTCATTCCTGTCTCCTGGAGTGGATGCCAACCATGCCCCATGATGCCGTCATGCTGGGAACACTGCTGTCCTCATGTCTGAGCTGTGACCCAGCACAGGAATTCTAGGGGGATCCATGGGCAGGAAGGAATCCCCAGCCTCTGATTTGGGGCAAGTGTGGGGACCTGCAGATGGAGGTATAGGGGATGGAGACGTGCCCATGGGTGTTGCTAAGCTCTTCACCCAAAAGGAGTCTGGGCTTCTGTGTGCCATATGGGCAGTGGGAGGACAGACCACACTGGCTCTGTGACTATCCTTGACCTAGAGGAAGCTTTTGTGCTGTCTCAAGTTCCTGCCCAGGTAGGGGTTCTTGCTGACTCTTTGCAGCTGTGCGTTTAATTTGATGGTTTTTCTGGACATAGCTTGTCCTTTCTGAGAGTGACAGAGGCCAAAGGGTGACAGCGCCCTTCCTCCTGGCTTACATTACCTCTCTTCATGTGACATCAGGCATCTAGCCCCAAACCTGCCTTGTGTCTGTGGCAGAAGCACAACCTGGAGAAGCTAGAAGGAGGGGTCTCCATTTCCCCACCCCTCATCTCCATACAGGGGGTGGGAAGGAAGCCATGAGTCCCAGCATTATAAAAGCCTTTTATTTTAGTCAAATACACTGAATTTCACAATAGCACATGGAATTTCAGACACTATCAAAATGGTTCCGTCCACAGCAGTCCCTGGAGGCAGAAGTCAGAGCTTGGTGGCAGCCTTGCCTGAGCATGCCCAAGTGGCCATGTCCTCAGGGTGGAGATGCTGGGCTCCAAGAAGGGGTCAGGGGCAGTGCCAAGTTGGGAGGCAGTCCTCAACCCTGGAACTGTCTACTGGCCTTTCTAGGCCATGTGCTAGAGCAGCCTGGTGTCAGGCTAGGTATGGAGACAGCTGGGCACAGGCTTTGTACCCACTGAAGTCTGTGTCCCCGTGGGAACTTCCTTCACAGGTGTTTGTGACCTAAAGGTTCTGAGGCAGCACTGGGCTGTTAGAGCTGAGACAAGTCAGGACGGCGGTGAACAAGGCTCCACGCCCTGTCCTGGGAATGACTGCTTCACAGGTTGGGAAGACACCTTTGACATCTGCAAGCAGGAAAGGGAGGCACAGCTTCCATGTAGCAAACTTTTATCTCGAGCATTTGGGTCCCCAGCTCTGGGGAGAGCTCCTGACCCCATCCCTGGCAGAAATGTTTCCAGGCCTTGGTTTACTCGTAGGCCACACCCCCTGAAAGGTGATGTTTTATGCAGCAGCATGAGCAGGTACAGGTAACTTCCCTTATGCCTCGCCTGGTGTGGGGGTATGAGGTTGGACCCAGACCAGGAAGGGAGAAGTGGGCACGTGCTCCAACACCCTGAGCTCAAAAGGACAGGATGCCATGTGGAAGTGCTCACAGCCAGCAGGGTACACAGACTTCAACAGGGGCTCTGCTCGGTCCACACCACTTTCTTCTGCTCATCCGCAATGGCCAGACGGACACAGCTAAGCAGACTGTCCAGGTCACTCCAGCTGTCGGGGGCAATGCTGCTGTACAGACAGGGCGATCTGTCCAGTTCTCCGTCTTCCTGCCTGGCCGCCTCCAGAAGCTGCTCCTCCGAGGTGCTGAACCTCTGCAGGCCCTTCCTGTGTAGCAGACACAGCCTCAGGGAACAGCAAGGATGGCCAGGAAGCAGCCACACCCAGTTTCCTAGTACAGAGTTCTAGGAGGAACCCAGGCTGGAAGCAAAGACCCAGCTCTGGGTGCAGGCTAGGACCTGGCCCAAAGTGACATTCACTGGTGGGGCGAGTTGTGTAGGATGAAGGCTTACGTCCTGGATTAGAAGGGCGTCAGCCAGAAACCAGCTAACAGTTTCCAATTTTTTTTTCCTTCCCTCAACATGGGTTAGGTTATATGAACCCCAGGCAGGGGACAGGTTCTCTCCTGAGGGAGGGAAGCCAGGCTGCGGGCTCACGGTTGTGGCTGGACAACCAGGGTGTGGAGCGGGGCAAGCCCTGCAGTGTGCTCTGGAGGCACGTGCCTGGGCTTTCACGAGCTCTGGTGCATGTCCAGACTCTGTTACCCAGCATGCACTTACTTCAGTTTCTTCGCCGTCTTCTCATTGACAGAGATGTGGATGATGATAGGGAAAATGTCCATCCTGTGCAGGACATGGACACTGTCCAACCGGACATCCAGCAGGGCATGGGTGTTCTTTGGGGGAGGGGAGGGAGAAGTGAGTTAGGACTGGGAGGAAAACAGAGGTGTCCTCGTGTAGCAGGACTTAGTGGAAGAGAATTGTGTAGAGGAGATGGGACAAGAGCTTGTCTCTCTATTGGGGTACCATGTGATTAGAGTCAGACAGCATCAGCTGTGTGCGTGTGTGTGTGTGTCTGTGTGTGTGTGTGTCTGTATGCGCACGCGCGTTTCCCACTTTGTGTAAATATGAAACTTGACAGTTCACAGCAAATGTTCACTCCCGAGTTAGCACCTTCAAACATGGGAGTGCTGACACCTCTTTTGTCATTCATGAACAAACATTGATTAAACATCCAGAGTCAAGGGAACTGAGGCACGGAGCATTAAGACTGTCCCAAGAGCATGTGGATCATAATTGGGAGAAACAGGGTTGGGCCTTCCCATGTGCTTCCAACCGAGCATCAGTCTGGGGTGTCTGGGGTTTCCAAGTCATCCCACAGTCTGGGCGGTGTTGGCCCCACACCTACCGTCTTCATGAGGGACTCGACAGCGCGGCCGGTCAGCCAGCGGTGGTCGCCAGTTGGCTCCCCCTCCTGGATGATGTCCCCTCTCTGGCTCCAGGCATCATACTCCTCCTGGCTCAAGTACTCTTAAGAGGTGACATTGGGTGGGGTGGTCACACAGGGTCCTGAGGGAGCACCCCAAACTCGGGATCTCCCACCAGCTCTGAGACACTCTTGCCACGATGTCCACCTTAGAAACATGCTCTTCCATCTGGAGGAGCCCGTCAGCACACCCACCCTAAACTAAGGGACACTGCAGTGCAACCTCCAGGGTGGGCGAGGCTGGGGAGGAGTAGATGGACAGTGGACCTCCAGGTGAGTACATGGCTGGACAGATGCTTATGTGAACACAAGCCCCAGCAGCACTCCCCAAGCGCCAAACTTACAGATTCAACTTCTCCGACACCTAAAATTGCACCAGTGCCTTCAATCACTGTTTCATATCCAGGGTAGGTTTGGCCTTGGGCACTTGCAGTTGTTAAATGGGGGCTTGCTATGGCATGTGCTGGGATGAAGCCAGGGTACTGCCAACCCTATGTAATGTTTAGGACAGCGCCCTGCTGGAGAACATCAGCCCCAACTTCTCGAGGCTGAGAGTATGCTCCAGAGGCCCCCACATCTGCTGGAGCTCCTGAGCAGGCTCTCTGGATCCTAGCGAGGCGAGAGCTCTACCTGGCCTCCATCATGAGGCACCCGGTCTTAGGCTGCCAGCTTGCTGCACACAGCTCTGGGGTACACTCCCCTCATACTGTCGTGTTGCTAGCACTCCTGGGGGGTCCCTGAGTTCAGTGGTCAAGCACAACCCCAGCCCCTGGCCAGGCTTTTTCCAGTCATCTTCTATTCTGCTTTCAGAATCTGTGTGATGGTGTCAACTTGACAGGGCCTAGAATCATTTAGGAAGCAAGCCTCTGGGAAGCCTGTGGGGGTTATCTTGATTAGGTTAATCGAAGTGGGAAGACCCACTGTAATGGTGGCAGCAGCATTTCATAAACTGGGGTCTTGAACTGACTAAAGAAAGAGCTGGCCGAGCACCAGCATCCTCCACTCTGCTTACTGGACACTGGGGACTGCATGTGTGCAGCCGCTTCAGACCCCTGGTGGCCAGGCCTTCCCCACTGTGATGGATTCTAACCTCATGGCTTGTCACAGCAAGGAGGAAGGTAACTAACACGATCAGAGTTCAAAGGTCAAGCCTGAGTCTCTTTAAAATTTGTGTCATGGGGGCTGGAGAGATGGCTCAATGGTTAAAGGCACTTGTTTGCAAAACCCAAATACCCCGGGTTTGATTCCCCAGTACCCACATAAAGCCAGAAGCACAATGAAATGTATGCATCTGGAGTTCATTTTCAGTGGCAAGAGGCCCTGGTGCACCCATACTCTCTCTTTTTCTCTCCCTTTCTCTCTTTCAAAAGAAATAGATAAATTTATTATTTGTTTATTTATTTTTAAATCTGTTCTATAAAACTGCACATCTCGCCGGGCGTGGTGGCGCACGCCTTTAATCCCAGCACTCGGGAGGCAGAGGTAGGAGGATCGCCGAGAGTTCGAGGCCACCCTGAGACTACATAGTTAATTCCAGGTCAGCCTGGACCAGAGTGAGACCCTACCTCGAAAAAAAAAAAACTGCACATCTGCCCCAGCTCACCTGCTTCTGCCACAGCCACAGGTCAGGCCTGTCGTGGCCTGGTGCTCTGGACTGCCTCATCCCCTCTTGCTGCCACCTCCTCCTCCTGCCCATGGCCAGCGAGCCCTTCACTATCCACAGCATCTGTCCCTCCCTCTCTGGACACTTGTGGTGCTCATAGGGTCTGTGTGACCAGCGTGCCCCAACTGCAACCTGGCAGCTGTCTCCAAAGGTGCCCATGAGCCCTAGCCGCCTGTCAGACCAGTTTCCCCTACTGCCCCACAGGGCCGGGCCCAGTGGAAAAATCTCACAGACCATGCTTGCTTCCTTGCTCCTGTGGCTGTCACCCCCCACCCCCCCGTGAAGCCTAACCCTACCAACCAGCTTTCTCCTGCTGAGCAACGACTCAGGCCAGAGGATTGGCAGGCTTTCGCTGTGAAGCTGCCGAGATGGCCGGGAGCAGGTGGATGTTCAGTTCCTGTTCCGGACCAGTGACTGTGTTGGGTGGAATAATGCCTCCATCCATGCCTACTAGAAGCCGTGCTGGCCCTTCCTTGGGAATAGGGTCTTTTCAGAACAGACAGGTCAGGTCATCCTGGCTTAGGACGGGTTCTAAATCCAGTGCCTTGTCCCACATAGGAAGGCCATGTGCAGATATGCACAGAAGGAAAAAGTCCATATAAGGCCAACACTGAGCTGGGGATGAGGAGGCCCACTGAAAGGTTAATAGCCTTCCCTGAAAACTAGAGGGAACTAAAGAGTTAATACCTCACCTTAAGATGAGGAGGCCGTAAAGCATGGAGACATCCAGTCCTCCCTGGTCAACTCTGCTCAAGAGCCTATGCCGAACAAATAACCTTGACGCCTTATTGATTCCCTTGGACCTGCAGCTACTTCAGGCTGTTTGCCTTCGGATCCTCCTTGTAAGTTTGAACCCCAGCCTGACTCGGGGCCTCAGCCTTCATCCACGGGAAAGCTGCTGCCCTTTCCTGTACCTCCCAGTAAACAGTCTGTCTGTAGAGATCAAGTCAGCGTTCTTTCTTGCTTTTCTCCTTCACTTTCCTTACACCCAGGTGCTGGAAGAGTGCTGGAAGGATCCACCCTGAGGCCCCAAAGGTGAGCAGGCTTCTGCTGAGGCTGCAAGGCCAGACATCATTCTTCCAGAACTACAGCACGCTCATTTTGTCCCTTAAGCCACCAAGGCGTCATCTGTTGTGGTAGCGCTAGGAAACTGTCACCTGCGTGCCGCTGCCCCCCCCCCCCCTGCAGAGAGAACCGTCAGCTGCGAGCGTACCTGCTGGGCACTTGGCAAAGCCTGGGAGGAGGCACAGTTTTTTGCTCAGGATCTTCCCAACAACCCTGGGCACGAAGAGCACCGGCCTGGGCCTGGCAGGCCTGTGGGGGTGCACAAGGGTGTAAGGTGCCAGGGTGAAGCCACTCTCACTCCAGAAGCGCACACTGGAGTCACCTGGGGAGGAGAGGGACCACTGAGCACTGGGCTCTGAGCTGTGTCCCCACCCCCACATGGTTAATGATGCGTGCTGCCACCCGCGCTGTGTAGCACCTACTGGTTTCAGAGCTCAGCTCCCTTCAGTTCAGCCTCTACAGAGGATAGAGGGAGCCCATTTCCTCTTTCAGAAGGATGTTCCAGGGTCCTGCCTCTCACCTCAGCCCCACCCTCCCCTCTCAGCCCAGCCCCACCTCTGTTTAGGCCCGCCCTCCTCAAAGCCCCGCCCCTGCCACCGTGCCAGCCTCCTCTCTCTGGCGCTTCATTCCTGGGTCATTTCTGTTGCTCCTGTTTTCAACAGCCATCTTATAATACACAGCCAAAAATCTTTTCAGGGACTGGGGAGATGGGTCAGCTGAGAAAGGTGTTCTCTTACAAAACCTGCCAGCCCAGATTCATATCCCCAGACATAAATGGGGGCACAAGCATCTGGCATTCATCTGCAGTGGCAAGAAACTCTGACATGCCCACATACATGCAAATTAGTAAAAATAAAAATAAAGAATGAGGCTTCAAAACAAAACAAATATGGGGCTGGAGAGATGGCTTAGCGGTTAAGGCAATTTCCTGTGAAGCCTAAGGACTTAGGTTCAATTCCCAGTACCCACATAAACCAGATGCGTAAGGTGGTGCATGTATGTGAAGTTCATTTGCTGTGGCTAGAGGCCCTGGTGCGCCCATTCTCTTTCTCTCTCTCTCTATCTGCCTCTCTTTCTCTCAAACAAATATAAAATATTTAAAAATTAAAAAATTTTAAAAACCAAAAACATCTTTCAGGAAGAAAGTAAATTACTTGCCTTGCACTAAATTTACTTCAGGGGCTAGGAGATGGCTCAATGGTTAAAGGCACTTGCTGGCAAAGTCTGCTGCCCTGAGTTCAATTCCCTAGTAGCCCACATAAAGCCCACAGGCATTTGTTTGCAGTGGTAAGAGACTCTGGTCTACACACACACACACACACACACACACACACGTAAATCTTTTTTTTTTAAAAAAAATCAAATTCACTTCTGATCATTGTGTGATGTGTGTGTTTTTTTCCTAAAGGAAGGAAGGCTTCTTTGCGCTTACAGGTCAAGGGTACCGTCCATTGCGGCAGAGCAGGCATGGCGGCAGGAGCTCAAGGCAGCCGGTCACGTTCAGCAAAGTGAGGGAGCAGAGAGCGATGATGGCTTCATTGTGCAATGTGACCTGTCGGGATTTGCACTAGCCTGACCTTTAGAATGACCCTGTGCACACACTCACCACCTAATGACCTTCCCTGGGTCCCTTGGTTTGGGTAACAGGGAGTTAATTGTACTGGTGGCCTCTGGACTGTGGTTGTGGAAGGGGTTGTGTCTGTTTGAAGGGCATGAAAGATGCCTTGCTCAGTTGATGTCCAGGAAGATGTGTAGATAACAATCCTGACCTGAGTAAGAAGTACCTCCCTGATGGTGCTGACCACCCAGCAGTGACCGCCCCCCAGCACCCCTCTCTGGCTCACCTTCTGCTCTGCCAGACTCCAGCTGGCCCTGGTCAAAGGATGAGCACAGGGGACTGGCACTGGCTTTGTCCACACTGACAATGCGGACCAACTTTTGGGGTCCCCCAGAAAGCTGCCAAAGGAAAGGGGGAAAAGGGAGAAGGACAAAGAGATATGGTTGAAACAATCCACGTTGGGTCTGGTGCCTGGCACCCACCACCCTGCCTTGGCACCCTGCTCCATAAGCAAAGATAGTGTGGCCTCTGAACCATCAAGCTGTGCCCACAACCAGGCTTCCCAGGCCCCGCACCAGGGAGTGGGAGGCAGGAGAGGGGTCTCAGGCAACAGGGCTCTGCTGGGGGAAGGAGGGGCAGGCTGCAAAAGGAAGGCAGAGGGAAGAGCGGGGCCCTCCTGCAGCTTAGCACTGCATTGTCCTGATGTCTTAGCACCTTGTTCAGGGACAGGTGGGTGCTTGAGGTGCCAAGTGCTCTGTGTCCTGAGAGCATAAGGTGCCCGACCTCAGAGGAGATAAGAATGGGAGGTGAGCTGGTGACATGGGGCCCCTTGGGAGAGTGGAGGGGAGCAGCAGCGACTTTTAAAGCAGGCCCGTATGTCTGCATGTCCTGCTCCGAGGGCCGCAGGACAGGTGAGGGGTGCAGGCTGTGGCCAGGGCTTGGAATGGCCCGCGGGGGGTAGATGTTGTCCCATTCTGATCAGCGGCCCATACTTTCCACCCATGACCCCACCAGCACCCCACTCTTGTTCAGCCCACCCAGTGGGGTTGGGACCCTCTTCCCAGGCCTCACCTTGCGGGAAACCGTGCAGCGCTGGGTCATGTCCTGGATGAGGGTGAGGAGCTGCTGCTGAGCCCTGCAGAGGGGGGAGAAGACCCTGAGCAGCAACTAGAGCTGCAGGCAGGGTGCCCACCCTGGGCTCGGAGACCCAGGGCTTCAAAATCCCTCTCAGGACTGCTGAGATGGCTTAGCAGTTAAGGCGCTTGCCTGTGAAACTTAAGGACCCATGTTCGACTCTCCAGGTTCCACATAAGCCTGACACACAAGGTGGCACAAGTGCATAAGGTTGCACATGTGCACAAGGGGGCACATGAATCTGGAATTTATTGCAGTGCTGGAGTCCCTGGTGTGCCAACCTCCCCCCCCCCCGCCACTGCTCTCATTCTCTCTCATTAAAAAGGAAAAGGCCAGACTATTGGGTTTGCCTCCAAAAAAGTCTGTCTCAGGGCTGGAGAGATGGCTTAGCGGTTAAACGCTTGCCTATGGAGCCTAAGGACCCCGGTTCGAGGCTTGATTCTCCAGGACCCACGTAAGCCAGATGCACAAGGGGGTGCGTGCATCTGAAATTCGTTTGCAGTGGTTGGAGGCCCTGGCACACCTATTCTCTCTCTCTCTCTCTACCTGCCTATTTCTGTATCTCTCTCTCTCAAATAAATAAATAAATAATAAAATATTAAAAAAAAAAAAGTCTCTCTCCAGCCTCAGTGTACTCCAGGAGACTTAGCTAGACGCACAGGATGGCAATGAGCAGCCAGGGCCCATTTGGGGACCTCACTACTGGTTCCTCAGTGCAGGCTAGGCCTTCAGCCGGGCATCACCAACAGCATGTGCCTAAAATGCAGACTTGTAGCCTCTCCGTCCTGCTAATGAATGCCCCAAGGCACTTCATCTGAATTCAGTGGAGAAGCTTTGGGCCACATCTCCCATGCTCCAAGCACTAGAACCTTCCAGGCTCCCACAGGCTGTGCTCAGACAACACTTCTCCCTGGGAGAGCACTACTGCTCCCTGAGAGTGGGAAGCGGTGGTCCCAGCTGCCACCCAGATGGGTTACCCTGGACAGGGGTCTTTCATTGCTGGGCAGGATGATCAGTCACTCAACCCTAAAGGACATGTGGCAATATGTGGAGACAGTTTTGGTTGTCACAGGTGGAGAGGTCGCAGTGCTGTTTGTATCTAGTGGCCGGCAGGCAGCCAGTGTGTGCCCAGCAGCTCACATGGCCCAGGAGCGTGGAGTGATGCAGCCAGAGGTCACATGTTGATTGAGAATGCTGGGAGGCCGGGCGTGGTGGTGCAAGCCTTTAATCCCAGCACTTGGGAGGCAGAGGTAGGAGGATCTCCATGAGTTCAAGGCCACCCTGAGACTATATAGTGAATTCCAGGTCAGCCTGAGCTAGACTGAGACCCTACCTTGAAAAACCAAAATAAAATAAATAAAATAAAATAAAAGAGAACGCTGGGAAAACCTGAGGCTTGTTAGTGCTCAACATCACATCTTCCACTTGTGTTGTCCCCTCCGGGACGCTGTCCCTCCCTCCACCTTCTATTCCTGGGTAGGGACTCTGCTGTGGGGCAGGGAAGCCTCTAGAACATCCTTCATGTGGAGACGGGTCTCTCTGGGAAAGAGCTGGAGCCTGCAGCAGCCACTCACTGTGGATAGTTGGGGATGGTGCCCGGCTCCATGTCCCTCATGGAGTAGGGGTTGATGCGGTGGGCACGCCAGCAGCCGCAGCCTTGGAACACGGTGTCAGTGACATGCAAGATGTCATTGCAGCATGCATGCAGCTCACCCTCCCTCTTCCCCTGCAGGGTCAGGTTCACCCGGATGTAGAATGAGTCCCCTGAGGTCACCACTTTGGCATCTAGGTCCTGGACTAGCTTTTTATAACCTGATAAAAGAAGATACTTAGTGGCCAGTGAATACCTGGGCCTCTGAGCACACCACAAGAAAGATTCTAGAATGTGAAAATAGAAAGAAACCACCTCCCAAACCCCATTAAACCACTTTAGTCCTGGGGTTGGTGGGGCGGGCTGGTGGGGCAGGTTGGTGGGGCGGGGAGGGCTTCCAGTTCCTGGGGACCGCAGGGATTCGGGGTGAGCCTGGCTGAGCAGCCTTAGCTCTGAGTGGGCCTGAGTCATGGGACTGGACCAGGCGGCTGTGTGAACACGGGTGGTGGCATCTGTACCCTCGGTGTTGACCTTCACAGACAGGCAGCAGGAGCCATTCACCCTCCTGAGCAGCCCGATGGCCTGCTCCAGCGTTGTGTTCTCCAGGGACGCCCTGAAGGTGGGCTCTGTTGGCTTGTAATCAACCTGAGGGAAAGCGTGATGCATGGTCGCATCATCAGATCCCTTGCCGCAGGCTGCATGCGGGAGCAGCACTGTAGCCTCACGTGACACACAGGCACGCCATATGTATTTCTGGCCCCAAGAGTCATGCACCAACCCCTCCCCAGGCCTTCCACTGCTGAAGACAGTTTCTTTGCGATAGACACTCCCCTCTTGCAAATGAACCTAAGTTCTGGAACATTCTGGACCATTCCAGATCAGGATTCTGCATGTTTGAGAACTCACCATTCTGTGGAGCTTTCCTGGCTATCGAGTGGCTTCCCTGGTCCTTGTCCACTCAGTGTCAGAGGGCCCTGCCCGTGCCTCCCCATGTGAGAAGCACCATCTCTTCAGGCTTCCCCTGACCAGCTCCTGCATTCCCAGGGTTAGGTCTAAAGGAGTGTGTTGTGTTTTTGTTTGTCTTGTTTTGTTTTTGTACTCACAGGTATGCCTGTGTATGATGTATGCATGTGTGTGCAGATGCATATGCCCTGTGCATGCACATATAGAGGTCAAAGGGGAATGTCAATCCTCTTCTATTGCTCATCTGACTGTTCCCTTGAGACAGAGTCTTTCACTGAACCCAGAACTACCATTTTTGGTCAGACTGGCTGACCAGCAAGCTCCAACAATTCTCCAGTCTCCATTCCCATAGGATTGGGGTTACAGGCATGTGTGGCACATTCACCTGTTCATGTGGGTGCTAAGGACTGAAGTCAGGGCCAATCAGGCCCACGCAGGCCCTCACGCTTGTCTAAGCGCTCCTATCCACGAAGCCATCTCCTCCTCAGCCCTGAGCACGTGTTTTCTTTTTTAAAAAGATTATTTATTTTTGCAAGCCAAGGGTGGGCATGTGGAGGGTGAGCGAGAGAGTGGGTAAGCCAGAGCCTCTTACAAGTGCAAATGAAACTCCGGATGCACCCGCCACTTTGTGCATCGGGCTTTATGTATCCAGGAATCCAACCTCTGCCAGCAGGCTTTAAAGTGAGCACTTTTAACCACTGAGCCCTCTCTGTACATGACTTTATGAGTTGTGGGTTTTTTAATTTTTCGGATTTTTGAGGTAGGGTCTCACTATAGTTCAGGCTGACCTGAATTCACTATGTAGTCTCAGGGTGGCCTCAGACTCATGGCAATCCTCCTATCTCTGCCTCCTGAGTGCTGGGATTAAAGGCGTGCACCACCACGCCTGGCTTCTTTAAAAAAGTTATAACTTGGGCTGGAGAGATGGCTTAATGGTTAAGGCGTTTGCCTGCAAAGCCAAAGGACCCAGGTTTGATTCACCAGGACCCACATTAGCCAGATGCACAAGGGGGTGCACGCATCTGGAGTTTGTTTGCAGTGGCTGGAGGCACTGGCACACCCATTCTCTCTCTCTCTCCTCTGTCAAATAAATAAATAAGCCAGGCATGGTGGCACACGCCTTTAATCCCAGCACTCGGGAGGCAGAGGTAGGAGGATTGCCATGAGTTTGAGGCACCTGGAGATTGGAACCAGCGTTCTTAGGCTTAGGAGGCAGGCGCCTTAACCGCTAAGCCATCCCTCCAGCCCCCATATTTGGAGGTTTTGAAATTAAAATGTTTTAGAAAATGCAATCACTCAGCTGTTAAAAAGGATGATATAATATATATATTGTTTTGTTTTGTTTTTCGAGGTAGGGTCTTGCTCTAGCTCAGGCTGACCTGGAATTCACTGTGCAGTCTCAGGTTGGCCTCAAACTCACGGCACTCCTCCTACCTCTGCCTCCCAAGTGCTGGGATTAAAGGTGTGCACCACCACACCCAGGTGATATTTTAATGTTGAGTTATTTTTTACTATAGACATATGAAATCACCAATAAGATCATCACAGTATTAAAAAAAAAAAAAAAAAAAAAAAAAGGAAGCTGAAGCCCTCCCTCATCAGAACAGCTTGTCAAGGGCCACATCCCAGTCAGGGCCGGGGCAGCTCAGCGCTTAAACAATTGCCTGGTAGGCGCAAGACCCCTGGCTTCACCCTCAAGACAAAAAGAAAAAGGTTCCATGTTGGAGAGATAGCTCAGTCAATAAAGCACTTACCTTCTAAACTTGATGATCTGAGTCTAACCCCAGAACCCAAAGAAGCCAGGCAGGGTGGTGTGGTGTGTGCTTGTAATCCCAGTGCAGGGGAGGCAGAGATATACAGATCCCCAAGGCTCACTGGCCAGCCAGTCTAGCTGAACTGGCAAGTTCTAGGTCAGTGATGAGAGACCCTGTTTCAAAAAAGGGGTATTGCACTGGATATGGCGGCACACGCCTTTAATCCCAGCACTCGGAAGCCTGAGGTAGGAGGACTGCCACAAGTTCAAGGCCACCCTGAGACTACAGAGTGAATTCCAGGTTAGCCTGGGCTAGAGTGAGACCCTACCTTGTAAAACAAAAAAAAAAAGGGGGGGTGGTATTGCACTTGAGTAATGACATTCAAGGTTATTCCAAGTGTACCTGTGCACGAGTACACACACACACACACACACACACACACACACACACACACACGGTCATTGATCAGAACTGTATTTCAGCAGCTTTCTCTGATGAGCCACCTGACCCGGCACAGCACCAGTTTCCAAGCTCCCGGGTCACACTGTCAGGTAGAGAAGGAGGCTGGGTTTCCCTCCTCATGACCCTCTTCCGTACATAAGTCTAACACTTTACGTCAGCCTGGCTGGAGCTGAGACCCTGGGCAGCTTTAGGGCATCATCCCCAACACCCCACCACCCCTCAGATCTTCGAAAAGTCTGGCACAGGCGAAGCCTCACTCACTCACCATCATGATCTGGGTGCCAGGACGCAAGGCCATCTCGTCAGCCACCGAACCCGGAGTGACCCGGTGAATGAAGATGCCCGTGAGGTTCCCGCCGATGACGCTGATCTGCTCTAGCAGGGCGGCTCCCTGGAACGCCAGCACCGTGACCTGACTCAAGATCTTGCGGGCTGGCCTCCGCCTCACGGGGACGCTGCTGAGGGCAGACAGATGTGAACCAGAGCAAGGCTGGACAAGTTCACTTCCCTTTCACCCCTCTGCCTCAGCATTCTGGAGCGTTCCCCGGCTGTAACCCATCTTCTTGGAAAGACTGTCACCTCCCCACAGTGAGAGGGCATAGTCATACTCTGCTGTCCCCTCCTAGATCCCAGTTGGCGGGATGTCCCCAGATGCAGCTCACCTTTCTGAGGCATTCAGGCTTTGGCAAGAGCTCTGCAGGCTGTCTTCACGTTGGGATAGGTCTGGGGGGAAGCAAGGAGCTTACAGCCAGACCTCAAAGTTACCAGCTGTCACCCCCCAGCCCTCATATCCCTGGCTGGCCTCCTGCTAAAGCCACTACTTGATTTCATCTTTCCTAACCTCAAAGTAGCTGGTGAGGGCTGAGGGCTGCACATCTCCCTCTGTGACGTCTGAATGAGCTGCAAATGCCTGAAAAGATGAGGCAAGATCACCTAAGATCTAGATTTCTGGATTCACTTAAGAATTGAAACTAGGGGCTGGAAAGATGGCTTAGTGGTTAAGGCGTTTGCCTGCAAAGCCAAAGGATCCCGGTTTGATTCTCTGGGCCCCACATAAGCCAGATGCACAAGGGGGTGCGTGTATCTGGAGTTTGTTTGCAGTGGCTGGAGGCCCTGGCACGTCCATTCTCTCCCTACCCCCCCTTTCTGCCTCTTTCTCTCTCTCAAATAAATAAATAAGTAAATAAAAAAAAATTTTTTTTGGTTTTTCGAGGTACAGTCTCACTGTGGCCCAGGCTGACCTGGAATAACTATGTAGTCTCAGGGTGGCCTTGAACTCATGATGATCCTCCTACTTCTGCCTCCCGAGTGCTGGGATTAAAGGCGTGCGCCACCATGCCTGGCTATAATATATATATATATTTTTAAAAGAATTGAATCTGGAAAAGCTGGGTGTGGTAGTACATGCCTTTAATCCCAGCACTTGGGAGGCAGAGGTAGGATGATCACTGTGAGTTCGAGGCCACCCTGACCCGAGACTAGAGTGAATTCCAGGTCAGCCTGAGCTGGAGTGTGAGACCCTACCTTGAAAACCAAAAAAAAAAAAAAAAAAAAAAAAAACCAAAAAAACTTGAAAAAACAGAATTGAATCTGGCATAGATAGCCCTGGGCCTGACCTTCTGTGTGGACTTCATGGGCACTGACTAAAGCCCACTGAAGGTGGCAAGACTGTGAGTTGGCAGTCTCAGGGCTGGATGCTCCCCAGAGGCTCCCCAAGCTTGGAAATTTGTTGTTGTTGTTGTTGTTGTTATTTTGGTTTGTTTTTGAGGTAGGGTCTCACTCTAGCCCAGGCTGACCTGGAATTCACTATGTAGTCTCAGGGTGGCCTCGAACTCATGGCGATCCTCCTCCTTCTGCCTCCCGAGTGCTGGGATTAAAAGCATGTGCAACCACGCCCAGCTTGAAATTCATTATTTTGAGACAGGGTTTCACTGTGAAGCCCAGGTTGGCTTTGAACTCTTGATCTTGACAGCTAGTATTATAGGGGTACACCACCACTTCTAGACCTCCAGCAATGTTCATTTTGTGTGTGTGTGTGTGTGTGTGTGTGTGTGTGTGTGTGTGCATGTGCAGGCACACACATGCCACGGTGCTTGTGCAGGTCAGAGGACAACTTCCAGGTCAGACCTGCCCACCTCATGTGAAGCAGGGACTGTCTCCCTGGATCTTGCCTTGCTGGTCTTTGCTGTGCATGCCTCAAGCTTGCAGAAAATTCTCCTGTCTCCAGCTCCCATCTTTGCCATCCGCTTGTTGGGACCTCAGAAGCCTGCCACAGCTCTGTGCTTATGTGGCATCTGGGAATTGAACTCAGATACGTGGGCTTGGGTGGTGAGTTGCTTTGTCCATTGAGCCATCTTCCCAGAGATGTTTTTGTTGTTGTGTGTCTTTGAGACAGGGTCTCATGTAGTCCAGGCTGGCCTAGACCTCATTATGTAGCCCAGACTGGGCTTGAACTCCTGGTCCTTCCATCCCAGCCTCTCACATGCTAGGAAGACAAGTGTGAGCTACCGCGCCCTGCTCCAGAGGTCTAGCACTTTCATTAACAACCCGTGACATGACCTTGAGCTACACAGAACCACTTGTGATTGTATCCAAAGCCAAATAAAATTAACGAAATAGCCCAGATGTACTTGAGGGCAAAGTATTGTGTCCAATAGCAATGGAAGAGAAGTAGAAGGAATGAGCTCTCCCTGCCCCAGATCCCACTTTTAGGATAAATGTGCCTCAGTCAGGCCCTCTCGATTTGTCACTCTTACTCGGAAAAAGCAAGGCTACTGTTGCTGGTCACCTGATCCTTGCACACAGAGGCGACTGTGAAGGCCAGAGTGGCGTGCTCCCGCCCCCTGGTGGCCGAATGCTAGATGGGAGCCAGACACCTATGTAGGAGTCAGGTGTGCCAGAGTGACCTGGTGGTTTGAAAGGTGGGGGAAACTGCTTGAGAAAGTGTCAAGGAATTTAGGAGAAGCGACCGATTCAATAGGAGAATCGCGAGCCCCAGGGGCTGAGTCCCAAGAGGAGCGATGCTCTAACAGACAGGTACAGCCTGCGCCAGGAACACCTGAGCCCACTGCCTCCAGATGCCCGGGAGAGCGGAGTAGGGAGGAGAGCTGTGAAGGACACACGTGTCTGTGGCTGTCTGAATACGCATGCTGAGCTGACCGAGGCTGTCAATACAACTTCCCTGGCCCCTGGGCAAAAACTAAAGGCATCAATAAATAGGGCTCAACTAGAATTTGGCTTGAGCTACCAGGCAGCCTAGATTTTATTAGAAGCCAAGGTCATGGCCCAGGGCAGGAGTCAAGTTCACGTCTATCTGTCTGTCTCCTAGAGAGACTTAGGCTATCTCACCTGCCCCCACTCCCAGCTCTCTGGCCCTGGCTTTCCCATCTCACTCTGCCAGCAGCCCAGGAGTTGGTGCTATAGAGACGCAGGTGTGTGGCTGTACTCACCTAAACTGTCCAAGATCTCGTAATCCAGGTCTGTGTCCGCGTCTGTGTCATCTACTGCTGCCCCCTGAGGGGCTCCTAGGCGCATCTCCAGGACTTCCGGGATGCTGCCAGGCACAGGAAGCCAGCTTACAATCACTGCATGGCCTGCTCCAGGTAAAGTCTGGGGTCCCCAGCACCATCCCAAGCTGCTGCACCCAGTGTCCAGATGGCCCGAAGTCTAGCTCACTGTTCTCCATAAGCTGAACCCCAAGGCTGCACCATGCTCTCTTTACCTTAGAGACTCAGGGTCTTCTCCAAAGTCCTTGGCTACCCGTTTGTACAGGGACTGCTGGCTGGGAGGCACAGGGCTGCTGGAGCGGAAGCTGTCCATGTGCTCGAGGCTGGACGTGGCGCTCAGGTCCCACCAGAGGCGGGACTGAAGGAGGGCAGACAGAGGTTGGCAGGTAGAAGAGAGCAGAGGAAGAGTATATTAACTCACACGCGTTGAGTGCCCGCTGTGTGCATTCTAGGCGTCTTCCTGAGTTTGATACCACTCAAATCTCACAATGCCTCTACAAGGTGGACATTACCGTCCCATTTTACATGTAAAGTCACTGAGGTTCAGAGCGGGGGAGCTGCTGGTTGCTGAGGGAAATTGTGGCCTCTGAACAGGTTCTGAGACATCCAGATGCTCAGAGTTGGTCTTAACTCACTCACTCTGAATCCCTACAGCATTTCTGTAGGCTAGGCCCTGTGCTGGTGCCCATGTACCCCTGAGGGCAGGTGCTATCCCTGGGGTAGGGGACCAGTGGGTCAACACAGATCAGTGAGTGAGTGCACCATACCCAGGTGTGGACCACAGCTTCAGGGCAGGGGGCCGGGGGGTGGGTGCTTGGCAGACGTTCTAGAGGAAGTGACTCAGGGAGCTAAGTGGAGGTGGGCATGGCCAGACAGCGCAACAGATCTCAAAGGAGAGAGGGCCCTAGGATGGCCACGTCACAGAGGCTGGGAGATGTGGTGGGAGATGGGGGCTAGAGAGGGTGCTCATCTGTGTCAGGTACTATGAAGGTTAATCTTGGATTGCCAACTTGACAGTATTTCGAATCACCGTGGGCTGGAGAGGATGGCTCAGCAGTTAAGGCACTTGCCTGCCAAGTCCAAGAACCCAGGTTTGATTTCTCAGGACCCAAGTGAGCCAGATGCACAAGGTGGCACATGTGTCTGGAGTTTGTTTGCAGTGGCTGGAGGCCCTAGTGTGCCCATATTCTCTCTCATAAATAAATACATAAATATATTAGAATCACCATGGAAAAAAAAATTGTGGCTTGTCTGTTGGGGATTTTCTAGATGTGAATCATTGAATTGGGAAGACCCACCCTAACTGTGGGCAGCACCATTCCATGGGCTGGGGGTCCCAGACTGTATAAGAAGGAGATTGCTAGCCAGCACCATCATTCATCGCTCCTCAAATTCATGCTCACCTGCCATTGGTGAATGTGCCTTAATTTGGAATTGTATCTTTGCAGATGAATTCAAGCTAAGAAGGGATTAGTATGGATTGGAGTGGGCCATAGAGCCCACAGGACTGGAGGCTGCTATAGTCTGGAGTGTAAATGGTCCACAGGGGCTGTGTGGTAAAGGTTTGGTCGCTGGCTTATTGTGCTATAGGGAAGTGGTTGAACCTAGGTGGTGGGGCCTATGGCAAGTGAGTTAGGCCAGCCAGGGCAATGGCTGAACCTCATGGAAGGAAATTAGGTCACTAAAGGTATTTCCTTGAAGATAAGGTTAGGACCTTGATCTCGCCTCCCAGCATTCTCTGCTTCTCATTTGCCATGAGGTGAGCAGCTTTGCCGAGCCACTGACTCTGTCCTCTCCACAGGCTCTGTCCTCATCACAGGCTCTGTCCTCACCACAGACCCTGTTCTCACCACAGACTCTGTCCTCACCACAGACTCTGTCCTCACCACAGGCTCTGTCCTCACCACAGACCCTGTCCTCATCACAGACTCTGTCCTCATCACAGACTCTGTCCTCATCACAGACTCTGTCTTCACCACAGGTTCTGTCCTCACCACAGACTCCGTCCTCACCACAGACTCTGTCCTCACCACAGACTCTGTCTTCACCACAGGTTCTGTCCTCACCACAGACTCTGTCCTCATCACAGACTCTGTCCTCATCACAGACTCTGTCCTCACCACAGACTCTGTCCTCATCACAGACTCTGTCCTCACCACAGACTCTGTCCTCATCACAGACTCTGTCCTCACCACAGACTCTGTCCTCACCACAGACTCTGTCTTCACCACAGGTCTGTCCTCACCACAGGTCTGTCCTCACCACAGACTCTGTCCTCACCACAGACTCTGTCCTCACCACAGACTCTGTCCTCATCACAGACTCTGTCCTCACCACAGGTCTGTCCTCACCACAGACTCTGTCCTCACCATAGACTCTGTCCTCACCACAGCCTCTGTCCTCACCACAGGTCTGTCCTCACCACAGACTCTGTCCTCACCACAGACTCTGTCTTCACCACAGGTTCTGTCCTCACCACAGACTCTGTCCTCATCACAGACTCTGTCCTCATCACAGACTCTGTCCTCACCACAGGCTCTGTCCTCAACACAGACCCTGTCCTCACCACAGACCCTGTCCTCACCACAGACCCTGTCCTCATCACAGACTCTGTCCTCATCACAGACTCTGTCTTCACCACAGGTTCTGTCCTCACCACAGACTCCGTCCTCACCACAGACTCCGTCCTCACCACAGACTCTGTCTTCACCACAGGTTCTGTCCTCACCACAGACTCTGTCCTCATCACAGACTCTGTCCTCATCACAGACTCTGTCCTCATCACAGACTCTGTCTTCACCACAGGCTCTGTCCTCACCACAGGTTCTGTCCTCACCACAGGTTCTGTCCTCATCACAGACTCTGTCCTCACCACAGGTCTGTCCTCACCACAGACTCTGTCCTCACCACAGACTCTGTCTTCACCACAGGTTCTGTCCTCACCACAGACTCTGTCCTCACCACAGACTCTGTCCTCATCACAGACTCTGTCCTCATCACAGACTCTGTCTTCACCACAGGCTCTGTCCTCACCACAGGTTCTGTCCTCATCACAGACTCTGTCCTCACCACAGACTCTGTCCTCACCACAGACTCTGTCCTCATCACAGACTCTGTCCTCATCACAGACTCTGTCCTCACCACAGATTCTGTCTTCACCACAGACTCTGTCCTCACCACAGACTCTGTCCTCATCACAGACTCTGTCCTCACCACAGGTCTGTCCTCACCACAGACTCTGTCCTCACCACAGACTCTGTCCTCACCACAGACTCTGTCCTCATCACAGACCCTGTCCTCACCACAGGTCTGTCCTCACCACAGACTCTGTCCTCACCACAGACTCTGTCCTCATCACAGACTCTGTCCTCACCACAGCCTCTGTCCTCACCACAGACTCTGTCCTCATCACAGACTCTGTCCTCACCACAGGTCTGTCCTCACCACAGACTCTGTCCTCACCACAGACTCTGTCCTCATCACAGACTCTGTCCTCACCACAGACTCTGTCCTCACCACAGACTCTGTCCTCACCACAGACTCTGTCCTCATCACAGACTCTGTCCTCATCACAGACTCTGTCCTCACAGACTCTGTCCTCACTCTGTCCTCATCACAGGCTCTGTCCTCATCACAGGCTCTGTCCTCACCACAGTCCTCATCACTCTCTGTCCTCACCACAGGCTCTGTCCTCACCACAGGCTCTGTCCTCACCACAGACTCTGTCTCACCACAGACTCTGTCCTCACCACAGACTCTGTCCTCACCACAGACTGTCTCACCACAGGCTCTGTCCTCACCACAGACTCTGTCCTCACCACAGACTCTGTCCTCACCACAGACTCTGTCCTCATCACAGACTCTGTCCTCATCACAGACTCTGTCCTCACCACAGACTCACCACAGACTCTGTCCTCACCACAGGCTCTGTCCTCACCACAGACTCTGTCCTCACCACAGACTCTGTCCTCACCACAGACTCTGTCCTCACCACAGACTCTGTCCTCACCACAGGACTCTGTCCTCACCACAGACTCTGTCCTCACCACAGACTCTGTCCTCACCACAGACTCTGTCCTCACCACAGACTCTGTCCTCACCACAGACTCTGTCCTCACCACAGACTCTGTCCTCACCACAGACTCTGTCCTCACCACAGACTCTGTCCTCACCACAGACTCTGTCCTCACCACAGACTCTGTCCTCACCACAGACTCTGTCCTCACCACAGACTCTGTCCTCACCACAGACTCTGTCCTCACCACAGACTCTGTCCTCACCACAGACTCTGTCCTCACCACAGACTCAGACTCTGTCCTCATCACAGACTCTGTCCCTCACCACAGACTCTGTCCTCACCACAGACTCTGTCCTCATCACAGACTCTGTCCTCATCACAGACTCTGTCCTCACCACAGACTCTGTCCTCACCACAGACTCTGTCCTCATCACAGACTCTGTCCTCACCACAGACTCTGTCCTCACCACAGACTCTGTCCTCACCACAGGTTCTGTCCTCACCACAGGCTCTGTCCTCACCACAGGCTCTGTCCTCACCACAGGCTCTGTCCTCACCACAGACTCTGTCCTCACCACAGACTCTGTCCTCATCACAGACTCTGTCCTCACCACAGACTCACCACAGACCCTGTCCTCACCACAGACTCTGTCCTCACCACAGACTCTGTCCTCACCACAGACTCTGTCCTCATCACAGACTCTGTCCTCACCACAGACTCTGTCCTCACCACAGACTCTGTCCTCACCACAGGTTCTGTCCTCACCACAGACCTGTCCTCATCACAGACTCTGTCCTCATCACAGACTCTGTCCTCACCACAGGTTCTGTCCTCACCACAGACTCTGTCCTCACCACAGACTCTGTCCTCACCACAGACTCTGTCCTCACCACAGACTCTGTCCTCACCACAGACTCTGTCCTCATCACAGACTCTGTCCTCATCACAGACTCTGTCCTCATCACAGACTCTGTCCTCACCACAGGCTCTGTCCTCACCACAGGCTCTGTCCTCACCACAGGTTCTGTCCTCATCACAGACTCTGTCCTCACCACAGGTCTCTCTCACCACAGACTCTGTCCTCACCACAGACTCTGTCTTCACCACAGGTTCTGTCTCACCACAGACTCTGTCCTCACCACAGACTCTGTCCTCACCACAGACTCTGTCCTCCTCACAGACTCTGTCCTCATCACAGACTCTGTCCTCACCACAGGCTCTGTCCTCACCACAGGTTCTGTCCTCATCACAGACTCTGTCCTCACCACAGACTCTGTCCTCACCACAGACTCTGTCCTCATCACAGACTCTGTCCTCATCACAGACTCTGTCCTCACCACAGATTCTGTCTTCACCACAGACTCTGTCCTCACCACAGACTCTGTCCTCATCACAGACTCTGTCCTCACCACAGGTCTGTCCTCACCACAGACTCTGTCCTCACCACAGACTCTGTCCTCACCACAGACTCTGTCCTCATCACAGACCCTGTCCTCACCACAGGTCTGTCCTCACCACAGACTCTGTCCTCACCACAGACTCTGTCCTCACCACAGACTCTGTCCTCATCACAGACTCTGTCCTCACCACAGGTCTGTCCTCACCACAGACTCTGTCCTCACCACAGACCCTGTCCTCATCACAGACTCTGTCCTCACCACAGCCTCTGTCCTCACCACAGACTCTGTCCTCATCACAGACTCTGTCCTCATCACAGACCCTGTCCTCATCACAGACTCTGTCCTCACCACAGACTCTGTCCTCATCACAGGCTCTGTCCTCATCACAGGCTCTGTCCTCATCACAGACTCTGTCCTCATCACAGGCTCTGTCCTCACCACAGGCTCTGTCCTCACCACAGGCTCTGTCCTCACCACAGACTCTGTCCTCACCACAGACTCTGTCCTCACCACAGACTCCGTCCTCACCACAGGCTCTGTCCTCACCACAGGCTCTGTCCTCACCACAGACTCCGTCCTCACCACAGACTCTGTCGTCACCACAGGCTCTGTCCTCATCACAGGCTCTGTCCTCATCACAGACTCTGTCCTCATCACAGACTCTGTCCTCACCACAGACTCTGTCGTCACCACAGGCTCTGTCCTCACCACAGGCTCTGTCCTCACCACAGACTCTGTCCTCACCACAGACTCTGTCCTCACCACAGACTCCGTCCTCACCACAGGCTCTGTCCTCACCACAGGCTCTGTCCTCACCACAGGTTCTGTCCTCATCACAGACTCTGTCCTCATCACAGACTCTGTCCTCACCACAGACTCTGTCCTCACCACAGACCCTGTCCTCATCACAGACTCCGTCCTCACCACAGACTCCGTCCTCACCACAGACTCTGTCCTCATCACAGACTCTGTCCTCACCACAGACTCTGTCCTCACCACAGACTCTGTCCTCACCACAGGTTCTGTCCTCACCACAGACTCTGTCCTCACCACAGACCCTGTCCTCACCACAGACTCTGTCCTCACCACAGACTCTGTCCTCATCACAGACTCTGTCCTCATCACAGACTCTGTCCTCACCACAGACTCTGTCCTCACCACAGACTCTGTCCTCACCACAGACTCTGTCCTCATCACAGACTCTGTCCTCATCACAGACTCTGTCCTCACCACAGACTCTGTCCTCATCACAGACTCTGTCCTCATCACAGACTCTGTCCTCACCACAGACTCTGTCCTCATCACAGACTCTGTCCTCACCACAGACTCCGTCCTCACCACAGGCTCTGTCCTCACCACAGGTTCTGTCCTCACCACAGGTTCTGTCCTCACCACAGACTCTGTCCTCACCACAGGCTCTGTCCTCATCACAGGTTCTGTCCTCACCACAGGCTCCGTCCTCACCATAGACTCTGTCTTCATCACAGACTCTGTCCTCATCACAGGCTCTGTCCTCATCACAGGTTCTGTCCTCACCACAGGTTCTGTCCTCACCACAGACTCCGTCCTCACCACAGACTCTGTCCTCATCACAGGTTCTGTCCTCACCACAGACTCCGTCCTCATCACAGGTTCTGTCCTCACCACAGACTCTGTCCTCATCACAGACTCTGTCCTCATCACAGGCTCCGTCCTCACCACAGACTCTGTCCTCACCACAGCCTCTGTCCTCATCACAGGCTCCGTCCTCACCACAGACTCTGTCCTCACCACAGCCTCTGTCCTCATCACAGGTTCTGTCCTCATCACAGACTCTGTCCTCATCACAGGTTCTGTCCTCACCACAAGTTCTGTCCTCACCACAGCCTCTGTCCTCATCACAGACTCTGTCGTCACCACAGGCTCTGTCCTCACCACAGACTCTGTCCTCACCACAGCCTCTGTCCTCATCACTGGTTCTGTCCTCACCACAAGTTCTGTCCTCACCACAGCCTCTGTCCTCATCACAGACTCTGTCGTCACCACAGGCTCTGTCCTCACCACAGACTCTGTCCTCACCACAGGCTCTGTCCTCACCACAGACTCCGTCCTCACCACAGGCTCTGTCCTCACCACAGGCTCTGTCCTTACCATAGGCTCTGCCCACCACAAGCTCTGCTCACACAAGCCCAAAGTCACAAGGCCAAGCAACCATGGACTGACATCTCTGAAACTGAGCCAAACAAACCTTGCATTCTTTTAGCTGATGATCTCAGGCATTTTGTCAATGTGACCGAAGGCTAACTGGCACACTCTCTAAGAGGAAGACAATCTGGACAGACACACAGGGAGAACTTCACATGGTGATGACATGCAACTGTAAGCCACATGCCACCCAGGAAGGACCTTTCCCTGGAGACATCAGGAGCATGGCCCTGTAGAACCTTGGTTTTGGATTTCCCGCCCCACAACCACGAGGGAATGGATTTCCTATTTGAGACTCTCCTGGAGCACCAACTATGAGAATGGGGAGGCTGGAGACCCCCCACTTATGTCTGGACACAGGAAGAACAGGGCTAAGCACAGCCAAGGGCAAGGGGCTGGAGCCATGTACCTCGGTAGAGCTGAGGAGACTGCTGTTGCTGTCGTCTGGTGGGCACATGGCATGCATCCTCACAAGCCGCTGCTTCCTCCTCAGACAGGGCTCTCTGGCCCCGGCTTCCTGCTTGGGCTGCCAGAGACAAACTTAACTCAAAGAAGTTCCCCTGGAACACCCTCTGGCTTGATACTGAGCACAGCCCCATCCTTCTGGGCAGTTCCTATATCAACTTCCAGAGACACACTTGCATCCCACTGCTCCTAGCAGCGCACCCCAGTGGGATAGAAGCTGGTCACTCAGATGCAACCAGCTTGAGAAAAGGCATTTGGTTCTTTTAGAGACTGCATGTTGCTGTTATCATTATAAAATACTATATACTGGGATGGAGAGATGGCTTAGTGGTTAAGGTGCTTGCCTGTGAAGCCTAAGGATCCAGGTTCAGTTCTCCAGGTTCTACATAAGCCAAATGCACAAAGTAGTGCATGCATCTGGAGTTTGTTTGCAGTGGCTAGAGGCCCTGGCGCACCCATTCTCTCTCTCAAGTAAGTAAATATAAATAAAT
Organism: Orientallactaga sibirica; assembly: GCA_036365145.1. Classification (NCBI taxonomy): domain Eukaryota; kingdom Metazoa; phylum Chordata; class Mammalia; order Rodentia; family Dipodidae; genus Orientallactaga; species Orientallactaga sibirica. The sequence continues at coordinate 3,312,107 of JAEOAD010000013.1, forward strand.
AAAAAAATAAAATACTATATACTGGGATGGAGAGATGGATTAGTGGTTAAGGCATTTGTCTTCAAAGCCTAAGGACCCAGATTTGGTACCTCAGGACCCACATAAGCCCAGTTGCACAAAGTGGCACATGCGTCTGGAGTTCATTTGCAGTGGCTGGAGGCCCTGGTGTGCCCATTCTCTCTTTGTCTCTGTCTTAAATAATATTAAAAAATATTATATGCTACATATTGTAGATGTATGCAGACTACAGAGGAAATAGGGGTGTGGGACAGAACTAATTAGAGAAGAAAATTAAACTGAATATCAAAATGCAGCCGAGGGCCAGAGAGATGGCTTAGCAGTTAAGGTGCTTGCCTGCAAAACCTAAGGACTCATGTTCAACTCTCCAGAACCCATGTAAGCCAGATGCACAGAGTGACATAAGCACACAAGGTCGCACATGTGCACAAGGAAGTGAACAGGTCTGCAGTTTGATTTCAGTGGCTGGTGCCCCTGCTGTGCCAATTCTTTCTCTCATTCTCCCTCTCTGTCACTCTCTCCTATTTAAAAAAAAAAAGGACTTGGCTGGGCACACACCTTAATCTCAGCACTCAGAAGGCAGAGGTAGGAGGATCCCCATGAGTTTGAGGCTACCCTGAGACTACATAGTGAATTCCAGGTCAGCCTGGGCTACAGTGAGACCCTTCCTTGAAAAACCAAAAAAATAAAAAAATAAAAAGCCAGTCTGTTGGTCTTATTTCAAAAATATGTTTTTAAAAATGCACTTGGGCCAGGCGTGGTGGCGCATGCCTTTAATCCCAGCACTCAGGAGGCAGAGGTAGGAGGATCGCCGAGAGTTCGAGGCCACCCTGAGACTACATAGTTAATTCCAGGTCAGCTTGGACCAGAGTGAGACCCTACCTTGCAAAACCAAAAAAAAAAAAAAAAAAGCACTTGGGCACTTGGGGCTGGAGAGATGGCTTAGCAGTTAAGGCACTTGCCTTTGAAGCCAAAGAACTCAGGTTTGATACCCCTGGACCCACATAAGCCAGATGCACAAGGGGCACATGTGTCTGGAATTCGTTTGCAGTGGCTACAGGCCCTGGAGTGCCTATTCTCTCTGTGTCTGTCTCTCTTCTCTCTATCTCTCTCTATGTGTGCTTGCAAATAAATAAAATTTGAAAAACAGGCTGGAGGGATGGCTTAGTGGTTAAGGCGTTTGCTTATGAAGCCAAATGAGGCAGCAGGTTCGAGTCCCCAGGACCCACGTAAGCCAGATGCACAAGGGGCACATGCATCTGGAGTTCATTTGTAGTGGCTGGAGGCCCTGGCGTGCCCATTCTCTCTGTCTTTCTTTTTTTCTCTCTCTCTCTCTCTGTTTGTAAATAAATAAGTAAAAATAAAATAAAAACTTAAAAAAATTGAAAAATAAATGCACCCGAAGCTGGGTGTGGCACATGCCTTTAATCCCAGCACTAGGGAGGCAGAGGTAGGAGGATCACCATGAGTTCAAGGCCACTCTGAGACTACAGAGTGAATGTCAGGTTAGCCTGGACCAGAGTGAGACCCTACTTCGAAAAACAAAAGAAACAAACAAAAAACCCCCAAATTTGGGTATCTGCCCTTCCAGTCACATGCACACACACAACACACACACCAATCATGTCTTTTATGCATGTGTGCAAGTATGCACATGTGTGTGCAAGTGTGTGTGCACATGTGTGAGGGGCCAGAGGAGAACCTTGGATGTCATTCTTAGAAACACTGTCTACCTTTTTAAAATTATTATTATTATTATTTATATATTTGAGAGAGGGAGAGGCAGAGTGTAAGAGAGAGAGAATGGGTGCACCAGGTCCCTGGTTCAATTTCCCAAGACCCACATAAGCCAGATGTGCAAGGGGGCGCATGCGCCTGGAGTTCGTTTGCAATGGCTGGAGGCTCTGGTGCGCACATTCTCTCTTTCTATCTGCCTAGGCGCCTTAACCGCTAAGCCATCTCTCCAGCCCCTAAACTATTTTTTTAAAACATTTATTTTTTATTTTTGGAGAGAGACAGATAGAGAGGGAGAGGAAGACAGATAGAGATGGGCGTGCCAGCAGCCTCTCAGCTGCTGCAAACGAACTCCAGATGCGTGCACCCCCCTGTGGGCAAGTGCAGCATTGTGCCCTTGCATCACTTTGCATCTGGCTAAACATGGGACCTGGAGATCGGAACCAGGTTCTTAGGCTTAGCAGGCAGGTGCCTTAACTGCTAAGCCATCTCTCCAGCCCCCTCTAAAATATTTTTTTAAATATTTTATTTATTTATTTAAGAGACAGAGAAAGAGAGAGGGAGGAAGAGAAAATGGGAATATCAGGGCCTCTAGCCACTGCAAAGGAACTCCAAATGCATGTGCCACTTTGTGCGTCTAGTTTTAAGTTGGTACTGGGGAATCAAACCTGGGTCCTCTGGCTTTGCAGGCAAGTGTCTTAACTGCTGATCCATCTCTCCAGCTCCCATCCCTCTCTTTTTGTTAAAAAAAAAAGCGGGGGGGGGGCGGGCGTGGTGGCACACACCTTAATACCAGCACTTGGGAGGCAGAGGTAGGAGGATCGCCGAGAGTTCGAGGCCACCCTGAGACTACATAGTTAATTCCAGGTCAGCCTGGACCAGAGTGAGACCCTACCTTGAAAAACCAAAAAAAAAAAAAAAAAGCAGTGGGGCAGGGGGAGGAGGGAGCTGGAGAGATGGCTCAGCAGTTAAGACGCTTGCTCATCAAGCCAAATGACCTGAATTTGATTCCCCAGTACCCACATAAAACCAGATACACAAGTGGCACATGTGTCTGGATTTGTTTGCAGTGGCTGGAGGACCTGGTGCACCCATTCTCTTTCTCTCTCTGCTGGACTTGGTGGCACACACCTTTAATCCCAGCACTCAGGAGGCAGAGGTAGGAGTATTGCTGTGAGTTCAAGGCCACCCTGAGACTACATAGTGAATTCCAGGTCAGCCTGGGCTAGAGCGAGACCCTATCTCAAAAACAACAACAATTTTAAAAAAAGCACCAGTTGGTTCTGGTTGCACAGGCCTATGGTCCTAGCCTCACTGCCTACAGAGTTATGGCAGGCTTTGAGATATGCCCAGCTGTCTGGGAACAGCGCTTCCTCACCATAGGCCCCTGGGTCCTTCAGCTTTTGGACTTGTAACTTTAGCAAAGTGTCACCTACAAAGTGGGCTACTTCCTGTGAACAGTGTCATTACACAGCAGGGTTCCAGAACCTTCTGCTACTTTTCCCCTTCCATGACGTGATGAGGTGATATTGGCATAAAAAGAGGTGCAGATACATGCTTGGCCAGTCCCGTGAACATCGTCAAGGTTTCACAGCCATGTCTGACGATGAGAGGTGGGACAGCTCTGAAGACATCTGCACATGGCCCAGGTTAGACTCATCTGTCCCCCGCCCCCAGCCCTAAGCCTCATGCTCTGGCCGCAGAGAATACTCACCCCTCCCAGGGGCTCCCCCTGTAGCTTACGCAGCTGAGTGCGAAGCTCGCAGACCTGCTCGGTCAGCTCAAAGACCCTCCTGCGGAGGGCGTCCTTCTCCACCAGGAGCTGCGAAATCTCCATCTGGGCTCTGTCCCTCGAAGAGTATGCCTGTGGTCAAGACGAGACACATGGGGGGGGGGACAGTTAGAAGCCGGACTGATGAGCTCCGGGGGGCCCGAGCTGCAGAAAGTACCCCATACTGGTGGGCACACTTCCTGTGAACTCTTCTAACATGTCCTGACCAGAGTTCATGCTACATGTGCCCATGCGTGGTTTCTGGGGTGGACATTCTCAGTGTCATGTGCCATGAATAGAGACAAGGGAGGACAACAGAGAGAAGGGTCAGGACATTGTGGGGGGGGAGGAACCTCACATGGACCAAGGAAAGAGGCTCGAGTTTATGGTTTTAATATTTATTCATTTATTTGAGAAAGAGAGAAAGGATGGGCACACCAGGACCTCCTCCACTGCATAGCAACTCCAGACACAGGTGCTTTACGTGGATACCGGGGAACTGAACCCAAGCTGTCAGCCTTTGCAAGCAAGTGCCTTTAACTGCTGAGCCATGTCTCCAGCCGCCCCTACTTCCTTTTAAATTATTTATTTGGGTTATGTGTGTGGGAGGGGTGTACACACACACATACACACACACACATACACACACACACAGCATAGCTTCAGGCTTCAACATGGGATCTAAGGATCTGAAATGAAATACTCAGAGTTCTCACGCAGGTGCTTTACCCACAGGGTGACCTCCTCAACTCCAACAGACTAAATTCTGAAGCCAGCTGCCATTAGTGTCCAGCAGAGCCCTGAGACATGTCCCCTGAGCCAGAAGCAACCCTCAGCCTCACCCACATGCCAGCAGGGGTGGGCAGTGGAGGCAGGGGGGTCCTCCTGAACCCAGTCCTCGCAAGGGCAGGCATCTGCAGCCCTCCTCGACCCCAGGAAGTATACCTGGTCACGCTCCTTCTGCAGCTCGGCCACCTGGCCCTGCAGCATGGTCATCTTCTCCCTGTACAGCTCACAGTCCACCTTCGTCTTCTGGAACTGCAGCAGAGTCTGTTCTTTCTCCTCCCAGTACTGGACAGAGGGACACATCTGTGTCGGTCAGAGGTTCTGAGAACTCAGGCAGGGGGAGGGGCACAAGGAAGAGGAGGCAGCAAGGGGGCCGTGGAGGTGACCTTGTGCTCTTTTTCTGCAGGACTAGGTATAGAGGTCTGTCTCCAGAACCGCAGCAAGGAGCATGTTGGATCCAGTCAGCAGAGGTGCACACACATTGTAGGCAGAGCTGTGTGCTGTGTAATGTCCTCAGCTGCACAAGCTGCTTCTCCCCACCCTGCCTCATTTCTCCCTGTTCTCCCCATGACGAACTCCCTGGTTCTCACTTGGCCCCAAGCCTTTGGCCTGATCCTCTCTTGCTGCCTGGCCATTGACACTTGATATGGCTCTGGTGTAGAATGGGTGAACGTGCCAACAAATCAGCTAACAACAAGTGCTGGCTTCCCGGATGAGGGGCTCACCTGCTTCTGCTGCCTCTCTGCAGCCACGGCGCGCTCCCGCAGGGAGTGGATGCGGTCCACCAGCTCCTGCTTGCCCTCCAGGGCCTCGTCCAGGCTCTGTTCCAGAATGTCCTTCTCCACCTGGTTCAGATAGAGGCCGGCTCAGGACCCCAACCTCCCCAGAGCAGTGCCCCTGAGCAAACACAGTCTCAAGAAAACAACACAGGGGATTTCAAGGCCAGGTGTGTGGCCTTATTGCTGTAGCAAGTGGGGGGAATCCACTGGAAAGGCACCTATCAGCCAGGTGTGGTGGTACAAGGCGGCTCTGATCCCAGCTACTCAGAAGGCTGAAGCAGGAGCATGGTGAGTACCTGGCCTGCCTGGGCTATAGAGAAGGGGCTGGTGTGAGCCCTTGAACTCACCTCACTCAGTCCTTAGTCTGAAGCCACCTATCAGAATTCCCACAGCCCAAAGCCACCTGCTGATGCCAAGGACACTCCCCACCAGGTCCAGGGGAGGCAGCGGGCTCCCCACGGAGAGACCAGAACCTACCAGGCTGAAGGTCACTGAGCAGAGCTTCTTGTTCTCCCTGAGGAGGCTCAGCTCCTCCTCCTCTGTCGCCAGGTCACTGGTCATCTTCAGGGACCTCTCTAGCGATTCCCGTTCACAGGAGGACACGAGGCTCGCCCGCTGCAACTCCTGCTTCATCAGGTAGAGCTGTGCAGGCCAAAGAGGAGGAGGGCTGTAGGCAAAGCTGCTCCACAGGGCTGAGGCCCCGAGTGGATTTCCTCCTTTCTCCTAAAGCTGGTGAAGCTTCCATGCTGAGGCGGGCACGGTGGGTACATGATGCTGCTAGCAGGGTTTGGGGGCCTCAGTCCTTCCTGCCTGACCCAAGTGTGAGCTGAGAGGAACAAAGTTAGGCTGTAGAAATGGATGGTCCCCATGCCACTGCACAACCCGGGTGCTGGGTCACAGGTGGTTAACTAATGCGGAACCCAGAACAATCGGCCCCAGACGCCACAGGGTAAGTAGTGCCCAGCAAGACCAGGGGCAATTCTGGGGCAAAGTCCTTCCCAGAGGGACCCAGGAGGAGTGGGGCCAGCTTCCTGGATGGACAACAGCTAAGACTCTGCTAGCAGGGCAAGGAAGAGGAGAAGGGTGCTTCCAGCAGGATGTGCCAAGGCCCAGGGTGGGCAGCAGCAGGCTGGGCCTCCCACCTTGGCAGCGGGGGGACCCCCACTGACCTCCTCCTGCAGGCTGTGACAGCGCGTGGCGGCCAGCTCTTTCTCCCGCAGCGCATTGCTGTAGTGCAGCGAGAGGTTCAGCATCTCGTCCTTGAGCTTGAGCACCTCATGGAAGTGGGCGCTGACCTCGTGCTTCATGCGATTGTGGTCGGCCTCCAGCTGGCGCAGGGCCTCCACCCGGGCCTCAGCCACACCCAGGCTCTCCTTCAGCCGTTGGCACTGACGTAGCAGCGCCTCCTTCTGCATCTTCTCCTGGGCCAGCTCCTCCTGCAGGCTGCTGATGGCTCCCGCCAGGCACTCGGTCAGCTTGGACGTCTCCATGAGGCCTGCAGGAGGTCCGGCAGGTGGACAGCAATGCCTCTCTGTTCTGGCTTGTTTTATTTATTTATTTATTTATTTATTTATTTATTTATTTATTTATTTATTTTTGAGGTAGAGTCTTGCTCTAGCCCACCTGGAATTCACTAATGTAGTCTCAGCATGGCCTCGAACTCATGGTGATCCTCCTACCTCTGCCTCCCAAGTGCTGGGATTAATGGTGTGCGCCACCACTCTTGGCTTGTTTTTATTTTTATTTTTTATTTATTTATTTATTGGCTTTTCAAGGTAGGGTCTCACTCTGGCTCAGGCTGACCTGGAATTCACTATGTAGTCTCAGGGTGGCCTCGAACTCTCAGTGATCCTCCTGCCTCTGCCTCCCGAGTGCTGGGATTAAAGGCGTGCGCCACCACGCCTGGCTTGTTTTTATTTTTTGAGCCAGGGTCTCAAGTAGCCCAGGATGAATGAGAACTTGCCATATGGCTAAGGGTGGCTTTGAACTCCTGATCCTCCTGTCTTTACCTTCTGGATGCTAAGACTTCCATGGGCCACCACAGCCAGCCCCTCTGACTCTTGCACCTCATACCTGAACCCTGCAGTCTTCAGCCCTAACCTGTTGGTCTCTTAAAAGCCATCAGTCCTGCCAGGACTCCACAGTTTGGTTAAATCGATAGCATGGCGTGATTTGGGTGCAAGGATCGACCTGTGGGAGCCACTGTCTTGAGTGCCCTGCGAGTCCTGATCTTTTTTCTCCATGTATGTGAGTGCATGCTTCTGTGTGTGTGTGTGTGTGTGTGTGTGTGTGTGCACGCACGCGCATGCCAGAGGCCAGGGTGTCTTCCTCAATCGCACTTTGACTTAATTTTTGAGATGGGGTCTCTCACTGAACCTCAAGTTCACCTTCTCAGCTAGACTAGCTGTCCAGTGAGACCCAGGGATCCCCTCTTTCTGCCTCCCCAGTGCTGTACATACAGGTAAACCACGCAGCACCTGAGGATCCAAGTTTAGCACTGCCCCCAGGTCCCAGTCCTGCACGTGCACTCCCTCTCTCTCTCTCTCTCTTTCTCTCTCTCTGTATGTGTGATGTGTGCTGTGGTGTATATGTGGTGTGTGTAGTATAGTGAGTGCACGTGTGTGTACAGATGCACATGCTTTGTGTGCATGCAAGCAGAGGCCAGAGGAGAAGAGCAGGCGCCCTCCCTGTCACTCTTCCATGTTGTGTGCTTGAGACAGAGTCTCCTGAACCTGGAGCTGAGACTTTTGGGCCACATTTCTCTTGCCCCTGCCCCCTCCCTCCGCATCGGACTGGGGTTACAGGAATGTATGACTACATCTGGCTTTTTATGTGGGTGCTAGGGATTGAACTCAGGCCCTGTCAGGCCTTAGGCTTGTGCAGCGAGTGCTCTGACCCCTTGAGCCATCTCCTCAGCCCCGATCCTGGTCTGTTGAATCGTGAAATCTTTTAACAGCTCGTTCGGGGAAAACCAGAATCACTCAGTTACCAAAACTGGCCTTACTACCCACCATGCCTGCTAAGGCTTTGCTTAGATAAGTGTGCCTACCGGCACAAGTCCCAGCTTCTCTTGTCTCTCAGGAAGAGCCTCTCTGGACATTTCTGAGAGATGGGACTGCCCTGTGCCATCCACCTTGGGGAGCTAACAGCAGGTCCAATGCCGCTGAAAGGCACAGGTGCCCCCTCGGTCTCCTCACAGCACTGGGTAACTAGAGATGGACTTTGTAGAGCCCAGGGTCCTTCTTCCTGCCCCCACTCAATGCAGCGAGTTGGGAACATGCTGAAGCCCAGGGCCGGGGACCTCGGCCTGATGAAAAGCAGGGGAGCCTGCAGCAGCAGCAGCAGCCACACGGAGACGTGGGCGCTCCCCCTCCCCAGCCCGTTCTAGGTCCAGCTCTCACCACTGAAAGTGCTGAAGTCAATGTCCGGCTGCAGCCCGGTGACCAGGGTGTAGACATCAGGGTTGTGGAACTTCACGCTCTCTAGGAAGGCGATGGCTCCATTCTTCCCTCGGGCCTTCAGCAGATCCAAGAGGTGCCCTTGGGAGAGAGAGCCATTCTGAGCTAGCAAGGGCACCAGCTTCACTAGCTGGCCTTCCTGAGGGTCAACAGGGGTTGGGCAGCCATGCCCAACTGGAAATTCTTGGAGAAGGCAACTCTGTGGGATCCTGGGGTGAGAAGGGCTCCTGCTACTCTTGCAGGCTTGTGTACCTGCCCTTCATCCGTGCAATGCCAGCTTGAGGGGCAGGGTCGACTTTTAAAATGATTTATTTATTCATGCGTGGATGTGTGCATATTGATGCCAGGATCTCTTGCCATTGCAAATGAATGCCCCTCTAGAGCTTGGCTTTACGTGGGCGGTTGGGGAACTGAATCCTGGTCAGCATGCTTGCAAATAAGTGCCTTTAACTGCTGGGCCATCTCCCCAGATCTCCATTAAAAAATAAACAAATTTAGGCAGAGGTAGGAGGATGGCCACCCTGAATACATAGTTAATTCCAGGTCAGCCTGGATGGATACCTTGCAAAACCAAAAAAAAAAAAAAAAAAAAAAAAATAAACAAATTTACTTGTGTGTGTATGTATGGATGGATATGTAGGGGGTCACATGCATGACAGTGTGCTTGTGGAGATCAGAGGACCACCCCTTTAAGGAGTTCAAAGGACCACCTTTCAGATAGGGAAGGCCAGACTAGCTGGCTCTCTAGACTTGGGGTTTTTCAGGCTCTGACTGTCATTACTATGGGCATGTTGGGATTATAGACGCTTGCATCACTTTGAGTGTGGCTTCATGGGGATGCTGGAGATGGAACTCCAGTTAGCAGGCCTGTGGAGCAAGTGCCTTTAACTGCTGAGCCATCTCTCCAGCCCCAAGATCCATTCTTGTTGACTAACTTACTGGGAGCATCCAAGTGCTGTGTTAAGAGCTAGGTGTAAAAAGTAAGGCCACCATGCTGTGAGGACACAGGGCTGTGTGTAACAAAGGGTAGCTCTCCAGTCCCCCAGGAGATGAGTGCAGAGAGCATTAGGGCATCCCAAGATGCCCAAAAGCAGGCAGGGCTCAAATCCCACCTCTCTCTGCCTAAAATTAGTTCAGGACAATCTTCCCTGCAGTTGAGGTCCATGAACTAATGTGCACACACTTGAGAAGCTCCACTTATAAGTGAGGAAACACCAGGAGAGATGGCTTAGTGGTTAAAGGCACTAACTATTTAATTCCCCAATACCCATGTAAAGCCAGACACACAAAGTGGCACATGCATCTGGAGTTTGTTTGCAGTGGCACGAGGCCCTGGCATGTCCATACTCCACCCCCATAAATAAATAGGGAAACATTGCCTGTCAGACCAGCAGAACTGATACGAAAGCCATCTGCAGTAGGCTGACCAGTGCCTCGAGAAGACAGACCCACCCAGAACATGCCCACATGGATTCTCTGGAGAAAGAGTCTTTGCAGATGTAATTAACAGAAAGATCTCAAGATAAGATGTGTATGAATAGCCAACTGGGCCCCAATCCAATGACAGGTGTGCTTCCAAGAGGCAGAAGAGGAAAAGACAGACAGAAGAGACATGTGGACATGGAGGCAAGGTTGGAGTGATATGGCACCTGAAGTTAAAGGCAAGAGTCCCCCCTGGAAGACTGCAGTGGGAGCACAGCCCTGTCTACACTGTGATGCAAGATTTTTGGCCTGAAGAAGTGAGAGACACACATCACTGTGGAGTTTTTCTCTTGGTGCCAGGGATGGAACCAGGGCCTTGCACATGTTAAGTGTGTGCCCACCACTGAGCCCTGCCCCAGACTCATTGGTGTTGTTTGAAACCACAATTGTTCACAGTCATTTGTTGGGGGTCTATTAGGGACTAAAATAATGGCACAGTATCCCCAAAATTGGAAACTCTGGCCCTTTTTCCTCCCTTTCTCTCCCTTCCTTCCTTCCTTCCTTCCTTCCTTCCTTCCTTCCTTCCTTTCTTTTTTTGGAGACAGAGTCTCATATAACTCAGGCTGACCTTAACTTTTGATTTTCCTGCCTCTATCTGCCAAGAGCTGGGATTACAGGTATGTACCACCACATATTATTTATATGCTGTTGGGTACTGAACTCAGGGCCTCATCATGCCAGACAAGCATTCCACCAATCGAGCCAAAGGCCCAGACTTTTGTTTTGTTTTGTTTTTCGAGGTAGGATCTCACTCTAGTCCAGGCTGACCTGGAATTCACTATATAATCTCAGGCTGGCCTCGAATTCACAGAGATCCTCCTACCTCTACCTCCTAAGTGCTGGTATTAAAGTTAATGCACCACCATGTCTGGCCCAAGCTGACATGGAATTAACTATGTAATCTCAGGGTGGCCTCAAACTCACAGCAATCCTCTTACCTCTGCCTCCCAAGTGCTGGTATTAAAGTTAATGCACCACCATGTCTGGCCCAAGCTGACATGGAATTAACTATGTAATCTCAGGGTGGCCTCGAACTCACAGCAATCCTCTTACCTTTGCCTCCCAAGTGCTGGGATTAAAGGTGTGTGCCACCACACCCGGCTTTTTTTGTTTGTTTGTTTTGAATACAGGGTCTCACACTATAGTCCAGGCTGGTGTTGAACTCATGGCAATCATCCTGCCTCAATCTTTGGAATGTTGGGGTGACATGAATGTTGGCTGAGAGCTACCACATGCAGCTCCCTTGATTGAAGCCCTGCACTCCTTGCTGGGGTCCCAGCCCAGTTCTGCTGCTGGGCAGGAAGAGCCCAGCTGGAGATGAGGAGCCAGGAGTGGAGCCAAGCAGCCGCAGGCCATCATCATCAGGACTCACCGACTCTCATGGCGCTGTTGGTGAAGCGAGGGCTGTGCAGGACCTCCTCCTCGTCCAGCTGGCTCAGCACCTTGGCCTGGCGCAGGTAGGGGGTGAGGCGGCTGGGACAGATGCTCTCCACGACCTTGCAGCGGTGGCTCTCTAGCATCTCCCACAGCAGCTCCTCGTCCAGGGCCGTCAGGGTGGAGTCCGTGCGGCGCAGTTCCGCCATGCTGGCTCTGTGGACCTGGGAGCCCACAGTGGGAAGACTTTCAGATCCACCTGGCCCACGTCACTGAGAACAAGGGATATCCTGCCATCAGCCCTCCCACCCTGGTTTCCCATGTCCTGCATCCAGCTAAGGACAAATCTTCCCCGAGAGCCACCATCAAATGATTCCTCTCCCTGGTGTCAACAGACTCACTTTGCCTCTTGCTGCAGGTAGCTAGAGACCTGATTGACCCAAAGAGGGTGGCATTAAAAACCAGGTCACGGGGCTGGGAGACAGAAACTCAGTGGATAAAGAGCTTGCTGTGCAAGTAGGAAGCCCTGAATGCAGGTCCCCAGCGCCTACATAAATGCCAGGTGGGTATGCATCTGCCTATAATCATAGTGCTTGGGAAATGGAGACAGGGAGTCCCAGGACAAGCTGGCTAGCCAGATTAGCCAAATCAGTGAACTCCAGGTCCAAGTGAGGGAGTCTGTCTCAGTAAATAAGGCGGAGAGCAACGGAGGAAGACAACTCAAGCCAACCTTGGGCCCACACACATAGGAACCAGTATATACCCACACACATACCACATACACATATGCAAAAAAAAAAAAAAAAAAAAAAAACTGGCTAGAGTTTGGGGTGGAGCCTTGGTGGAGTTCTTGCTTGGCATGTATGTGACACTAGGATCCCTCTTGGGCACCACAAAACTAAACCAAGCCCCAAAATGGCAAAACAGATCAATTTCCCCAAGGGTCTACAAACACAGTCTCTCTCTGTATTATTTTTGTTTGTCTGTTTGCTTTTTTTAAAAAATTGTTGATTATTTATTTATTTATTTGAGAGACACAGACAGATAAAGAAAGAGGCAGAGAGATAGAGAATGGGCATACAAGGGCCTCCAGCCAGTACAAACGAACTTCAGGTGCATGCACCACTTTGTGCATCTGGCTTACGTGGATCCTGGGGAATGGAGCCTCAAACCGGGGTCCTTAGGCTTCATAGGCAAGCACTTAACCGCTAAGCCATCTCTCCAACCCTGTCCGTTTGCTTTTTTTTTTTTTTTTTTTTTGAGAGAGAGAGAGACAGAGAAAGAATGGGCGTGCCAGCAGCCTCTCAGCAACTGTGAATGAACTTCAGACGCGTGCGCCCCCTTGTGGTCAAGTGTGGTATTATGCCCTTGCATCACTTTGCATCTGGCTAAACGTGGGACCTGGAGATTGGAACCAGTGTTCTTAGGCTTGGCAGGCAGGCGCCTTAACTGCCAAGCCATCTCTCCAGCCCTGTCTGTTTGCTTTTGACATAGAGTCTCACTCTAGCCCAGGCTGACCTGCCACTCACTCTGCAGCCCTGGCAGCCTTGAATGTGTCAGGCCATTGGCAGCACTGCTGGGTTCTGTATGGAGTATAGAAGGGGTGAGGGGCAATCAGGTGGGAACAGGACTTGGGAGAAAGCCTGGCTAGGACTGAGAGTGCCCGTGGGGCATGGGCAAGGGGCGCAGGGTGGGCATGCAGAGGCACTGCTCCAGCATGGAGAAGTCTGGGGACACAGTCTTGTCCTGTGTCATACTGACCAGGAGGCTGGGAAGGGCTCCTTGGTTTCCACCTCTGCACCAAACCTGACCCAGGAATCAAGTCATTAATTCGTACCTTGCTGGTCAGTTGAAGCTTTTTTTTTTTTGGTTTTTCAAGGTAGGGTCTCCTGAGTGCTGGGATTAAAGACAAGCGCCACCATGCTGGGCTTTATTGTTTTTTTTTGTTTTTGGTTTTTGGTTTTTTGAGGTAGGTTTTGTCTCTAGCCCAGGCTGACCTGGAATTCACTATGTGGTCTCAAGATGGCCTCAAACTCATGGCGATCCTCCAACCTCTGCCCTGAGTGCTGGGATTAAAAACTTGCGCTATCACACCTGGCAGATGGAGCTTTTCTTAAACAAATACGTAAATAACAAACAAACAAGTAATTAAGTGAGAGAGACACATAAGTAAATAAAATATCCAGGCACTGAGACACAGACCTGTGATCCCAGCTCTAGAGAGCTGGAGGCAAAATGGCTGAGAGTTTAAGGCCAACCCAAGCTACTTAGTGAGATTGTTTGGAAACAAAAGAGGAGCTGGGATGATGATGGTTTCACAGGTAAAGACACTTGTTTGCATAGGCTGCCAGCCCAAGGTTAGTTCCCTAGCCACTCACGTAAGTAAACCAGATGCAAAAAGTAGCACACTTGGCTGGTGTGTACTTGTAACAGCAAGAGACCCTGGCACTCCTATACACACATGCACACACATACCCACGTAAATAAGTAATTTTTTTTTTTCGAGGTAGGGTCTCACTCTAGCCCAGGCTGACCTGGAATTCACTCTGCAGTCTCAGGGTGGCCTTGAACTCACAGCGATCCTCCTACCTCTGCCTCCCAAGTGCTGGGAGTAAAGGTGTGCTCCAAGTAATTTTTTTTTTTAAAAAGAACAAAGAGGCTGGAGAGATGGCTCAGTGGTTAAAGGCACTTTCTTGCAAAGCCTGTCTGCCTGGGTTCAATTCCCTAGTACCCACATAAGGCCAGTTGCACAAAGTGGCACATGTGTTTGGAATTTGTTTGCAGTGGCTAGAGGCCCTGGTATGCCCATTTTTTTTTTCTCTCTCTCTCTCTCCTTGCAAATAAATAGTTAAAAATATTTTTTAAGCCGGGCGTGGTGGTGCACGCCTTTAATCCCAGCACTCGGGAGGCAGAGGTAGGAGAATTGCCATGAGTTCGAGGCCGCCCTGATACTACATAGTTAATTCCAGGTCAGCCTGGACCAGAGTGAGACCCTACCTCGAAAAACCAAAAAAAAAATTTTTTTAAAAAGGACAAAACAAAAGTGAAGGAACATTTGTTTCTGAAGTTCACCTAGGATAAGAGAAGTGGCTCTGTTTTCTGAAAAGCTGCTTCTGCATTTGTTCATGAACTGTCCTTTGCCTTGGAGGCAAGACCATGGGCTTGTGTAGTTCAAGGAGCTCAGCGTGTGGACAGAAGACGAGTCAGGCGTCTGGCTCAAAGGTGGCAAGACTGACCCACAGGGATGTCTCAGCAGTTCAGGAGCCAGCAGTGAGGGGAGCAGAGCTGGGGACAGAGGGGAAGGCATGGATTTGTGTTATATTCCTACAATGCTCCCTTCATGATTTTAATTAATTAATTGGTTTTGGTGTGTGTGTGTGGTGTATGCATGTGTGTGTGCAGACACATGTGCATGGATGCACACATGTGTGGAGGCCAGAGGAAGATGTTAGATGTCTGCCTCTCTCATTCCTCCACTTCATTTCCTTGAGATAGAGGTCTGTCACTGAGCCTGGAACTTGCGCCATTTTTTTTTTTTTTTTTTTTTTTTTTTCGGTTAGACTGGCTGAGCATTGAGCTCCGGTGATCCTGCTTGTCTCTGCCACCCTCAGGTTACAGACATGCAGAGCCATACCTGACTCTGCATGGTGCTGGAGACTGAATACAGGTCCCTGTGCTTTACCAGCAAGCATTCATACCCACTCAGCTATCTCTCTGGCTCCTTAGTTAATAAATTTTTTTATGAGACAGAGTCTCACTATGTAGCCCAGGCTAGACTTGAACTCCCTAATCGCCTGCCTCAGCCTCCCAAGTGCTGGGGTTACAGATGTGTTTCATTACATAAGCCTTTGTAGATTTAAAATATTTTATTTATTTATTTATTTATTTATTTATTTATTTATTTATTTATTTGAGAGACAGAGTATGGGTACATTAAGGCCACGTGCTACTGCAAAAAAGCTCCAGGCAATAGTACCACGTGTGCATCTGGCTTTATGTGGGTACTAGGGAATTGAACCTAGGCTGTAAGGTTGTGCAAGCAAATGTCTTTAACAGCTGAGCCATCTCTCCAGCTCTGCCTTCATGGGTATTAAATGCCCATGGATTTTTCTGAAATCAGATTCTTAGAATGGGGCTGGAGAGACGTCTCAGCAGTTAAGGCACTTGCCTGCAAAACCTAACAACCCGAGTTCCAATTCCACTACCCACGTAAAGCCAGATGCACAAAAGGGGCACACGTGTCTGAAGTTTGTTTGCAATGACTAGGGGACACAGTGCGCCCATTCTCTCTGTCTCTCTCTCTGCTTGCAAATGCATAAATAAAAATATTTTTTAGGGGCTGGAGAGATGGCTTAGTGGTTAAGCGCTTGCCTTTGAAGCCTAAGGACACTGGTTCAAGGCTCAATTCCCCAGAACCCACATAAGCCAGATGTACATGTATCTGCCAGATGCGCATGTATCTGGAGTTTGTTTGCAGTGGCTGGAGGCCCTGGTGCACCCATTCTCTCTCGCATGCGCTCTCTCTGTCGCTCTCTCTCTCGCTCTCTCTGTGGCTCTCAAATAAATAAATAAAAATAAACAAAAATTTAATTTTTTTTTTAATTTTTAGAATGAGCCAGGTCTGGTGGTGCACGCCTTTAATCCCAGCACTCAGGAGGCAGAGGTAGGAGGATCACCATGAGTTCGAGGCCACCCTGAGAATACATAGTGAATTCCAGATCAGCCTGGGCTAGAGAGAGATCCTACTTCGAAAAAGAAATTCTTAGAATGAGCCAGGAGTGGTGGTGCAAGTCTGCAATCCCAGCACTTGGGAGACAGAGGCAGAGGTAGGAAGATTGATGTGAGTTCAAGGCCAGCCTGAGACTACATAATGAATTCCAGGTCAGCAAGGGCTGGAGCAAGACTCTACCTCGAAAACAAAAAAATTTTCTAGAATGAAAAAGACTTGGCTCTTTATTTGGGGAGGTGGAAGTGGTACAAAGTCACCTTTGAGACTCTTCTGGAGTTGTCAGAGGACTTTCTTCTCAGGACAGTGATTGTTTTTTTCTCTCTCTCTGTGTTCATGTGTGTGCATGCTCATGTATGTGTGTGGAGGCCAGGGACAACCTTGGGTGTCATTCCTCAAGGGCTGTGATGGATGTCACCTAGGAAACGAACCTCTGGGCGTGTCCACGAGGGGGTATCTAGAGCAGGTTAGCCGCCGGGCATGCTTGTAAGGGAGTATCCTGATTTGGTCAGTTGGAGGGGGAAGACACACCCTAACTGTGGGCAGCTCCATTCTTTCCGCTGCAGTCCTGGACTGTGCAAACGGTAAGGGCTGGCTGAGCACTCATCGCCCTCTGCTTCCCGGTTGTGGACACAATGTGACAGCTCTGTTTTACGCTCTTACCATCATGCCTTGAACTATAAGCCAACGTAAGCTCTTGGTTCCATAAGTTGCTTCTGGTCAGGTTTTTGGTCACAGCAATGAGACAGTAACTAATAAAGACACACACACACACATACATATATGTTTTTTCGAGGTAGTATCTCACTCTGGCCCAAGCTGACATGGAATTAACTATGTAGTCTCTCAGGGTGGCCTTGAACTCATGGCGATCCTCCTACCTCTGCCTCTCTCTATATTTTTAATTTCAATTTTAATTTATTTATTTGAGGGCAATAGACAGACACAGAGAGAAACAGGCAGAAAGAGAGAGAGAATGGGCATACCAGGGCCTCCAGCCACTGCAAATGAATTCCAGACACATGCTCCACCTTGTGTATCTGGCTTACCTGAGTACTGGGAAATTGACCCTCGAATTGCGGTCCTTAGGCTTCACAGGCAAGCGCTTAACTGCTAAGCCATCTCTCCAGCCCCCTGCCTCTATATTTTTGTTTCTTTTTTTTGAGGCAGGGTCTCGCTCTAGCCCAGGCTGACCTGGATCTCTCTCTGCAGTCCAGGCTGGCCTAGAACTCATTATGATCCTTGTACCTCGGCCTCCCCAGTGCTGGGATTAAAGGTGTGTGCCACCACACCCAGTTAATCTATCTTTCTGGAAATAGCATCTCTCACTGGCCTGCAACTTGCTAAGGATGTACGACTGGCTGGCCAGTGAGCCCCCGAGATCCTCCTGTCTCCATCTCTGCAGTCCTGGAATTACAAGTTTGCACCACTGTGCCTGGCGAGTCCTCACACGGGTTCTAGGGACTGAACTAGGTCCTCACGCGCCCTACAGACTGAGATATCTTCTCAGTCCATGAGGCAACAATTCCCAAGGTCCCTGAGGGCTCCACGGTGGGGCGGGTTTAAAAAGGTATAGATTCAGGGGCTGGAGAGACGGCTTAGTTGTTAATGGTGCTTGCTTGCAAAGCATAATGACGTGGGTTTATTCCCCAGTACTCACGTAAAGCTGGATGCACAAAGTGGTGCATGCATCTGGAGTTTGTTTGTAGCAGTAGGAGGCCTTGGCATACCCATTCTCTCTGTTTCACCTCATAAATAAATAAATAAATAAATAAATATCTTTTTTAAAACCTAGGTCCTACAGGACTGGGATGTACTTTGCTGGCACGATGCTTGCCTAGCATATGCAAGGACCTAGGTTTGATCCCTAGCGCTGGAAAAATAAAAATATAAGGAAGCAGGGCTGGAGGGGTGGTTTAGCGGTAAGGTGCTTGCCTGCAAAGCCACAGGACCCAGCTTCAATTTCCCAGGACCCCACGTAAACCAGATGCACGAGGGGGCACACGCATCTGGAGTTCATTTACAATGTGTAGAGGCCCTGGCACACCCATTCTTTCTCTCTCTGTCTCTCCCTGCCTAGTTCATCTCTCTATCTGTCAAGTAAATAATAAAATATTTTAAGAAATAAGGAAGCAAAAGAACAAGCAAGGAGGAAGGGTGAGGTAGAAAGAGTTGGCAGAGCTTTTCTGTTTAGTCCCTTTCCTTCCCTTTCTCCCCAGAGGTCCCGGCCAGCCTATTTCAGCCGGCATTAGCAGGTACACACTGTTCTGGGATGGAGCCCAGGGCCTCGCACAGGCTAGGTGCAGCCATTACTTTCTCACTCCCGAGACAAAACCCCACCACAAGCAGCTTATGAGAGGCAGGGATTTCTTTCAGCTTACAGTTTCAAGAGGAAGCTTTGCTGGGGCAGGGAAAGCATGGCTGGAGCAGCTTAGCAGGGCGTCACAACTTGTCACTCCATCTGGGTGACATCATTCTAACTGCTGAGTTTGGAGCTGGGCTATGTTACCCCGAAGCCCATCATCAGTGACACACCTCCTCCAGCAAGCCTCCACCACCCCAAGGTCCCACAAGTTTCCCACATTGCCACCATCTGGGGACGAACTATTTGAAACACACGAGCGCATGGGGACATTACATTCAAACCACCACGGGGAGGCAAGATCTCTATCACTGAGCTACATCCCCAAGCCCGGCTTGAGCTATTCCAAAAATCACTTTTTACATATGCACGTGTCTACCACTAAACTATGTTTGCATGATCCTTCATGCAAACAACTTTACATAAATGGTATCTGTTCCCATTAACCCTTAGGTGGCCTAAACACACTCATCCTGCAGAGCACTAGCATCTGCATGCTTTTGAGGTTTATCTCTGTTACATTATTTTACTTTAACTTTTATTTATTTTAACTCCTTTTCTTTTTTCTTTTATTTATTTGAGAGAGAAAGACAGCCTTGTGTACATGTGTGACATTGTGCATTTGTGTCAGTGTGAGTCTGGCTTATGTGGGACCTGGAGATTTGAACATGAGTTCTTAGGCTTCACAGGCAAGTGACTTAACCCCTAAGCCATCTCTCCAGCCCTGTTTTAACTTTTTTTTTCTTTTTGGTTTTTCAAGGTAAGGTCTCACTCTAGCCCAGGCTGACCTGGAATTCACTCTGTATTCTCAGGGTGGCCTTGAACTCATGGTGATCCTCCTACCTCTGCCTCCCAAGTGCTGGGATTAAAGGCGTGTGCCACCATGCCCAGCCTGTTTTAACTTTTTAAAAATTAATTTATTTACTTCTGGTTTTCAAGCAGAGAGAAAGAGAAGGAGGGAGAAGCGCTCAGCATCTCTTTGTCGTTTGTGTTGAGGTTGAGGCAAGGTCTCATGATGGCTGCAGTGTCCTGTCCCTGTGAAGAGCACTCAGGGCGCCTGTGCTCCATCATGTGTATGTTGTGTTTTGTCTCAAGTCACTCAACTGGCCTTGAGCTTGCTACATAGGTGAGAATGCTCTTGAATTCCTGACTTTCCAGTCTGCACCTCCCAAATGCTGGATTACAGGTTAGCACCACCACTCCCACCCAGCTTCCCATGAAGGTTAATCTTAATAATCAACTTGACTGAGTTTAGAATAATTTAGGAGTCACATCTCTGGGTGTGCCTGTGGGGGTGTTTCTGGAGAAGTTTCACTGGGAGGGAAGACCCACCTTACATGTGGGTGGCACCGGTCCTCAGGCCGAGGCCCTGGACTGAGCCCCAACATACACCCCTCTGCTTCCTGACTCTGACTGTGGACGCCATGTGACCAGCTGCCTCACACTCTTGCCATCCTAAAACCCCACCCCTGGGTGCCAGCAAGTACTTACTGGAGGTGTTCAGATTCGCTTCTGCAGGGCGTCCTGGCAGCCGGAGGGTATCAGGTGTGCCTCTGTGGACAAGATGTCCCCCAAACCTGGCCGGTGCTGCAGGTGTCTCCTGAGTCCTCCTTTGCAGGAGCCAGAGGGGCAGGGCTGGGCAGGAAGGACCTCACAGCTATTCAAACCACGTGACCTGCCCCAAAACTCAAAGTCCGAGCACCAAAGACTAATGCAAGTAAGGAAAAAAAAAATAATAAAAGATCAACTTCCTTCAAGGAAATCACTCCAGAAGTCTCTGTGCCATGACTTTCTCAGTCTCAGGAGGGAGGTAGGCTTCTAGACTGCGCCAGAGCTTGGAACCCCAGGAAGAGTAACAGGGGCCTTGGTGACCTAGGATCCCCAGGCTCACATGGGGTGAGGCCCCACAGACACGTTTCCCCTGAGCGTCTTTATGAAGAAAGAACTATGGAGAGGGATGTGGGTGGGCCGAGGCCCGGGGAAGGATGAGAGGCAAGGACAAGCAGGGAGAAGTCGGGACTGTGGCCCAGTGCGTGGTCTCTTAGTAGCTCCCTCCTAGTTCCCTCTGGGCACCAATGATCAGGACTTCGAAGCAACGTGGTTCAGGTTTGTGTCCCCGACAGATGCGTGGTGGTTCCAACCCCCAGGTCCTAGAACCATGACTTCATTTGTAACAGGTCTTTGCAGATGGGGTTGGAGTAAGTTCACCAGAGTAAACTGGTGTCCTTCTGAGAGAAGAGACACCCACCAACACCGGGGAGGGTGGGGGGACAACAGGCCGAGGCATCAGGCTTGCTGAGCTGAGAGTCACGGGGCTCACCAACAATGTGGGGACTCGGAGAAAGGTATGGGCAGGCTCTCCTCCAGCGCCCTGGCACACCTCCAGCTCTATGAGCATGGGATGCCTACGGGTTGGAGCCAACTGTTTGCAGTGTAATTATGGCAGCTACAGAAAATCCACACACAGGGAATAACTAAACCCTGGAATATCCATTCTTAGACCAGCCCACTTGCCCAGGGGCACATCCCAGTGGCGGCTCTAGAGCTGCCAGAGTCTCCACAGTTAGCAGTCTGCACCTCTAGGTTTTACCCTGTAAATTACAATGGCCTGAACACAGAACCAGCTGGACACAATCTGCAGAGGCCCGTGAAGAACGGAAACAAAGCACAGAATATGTGTTCATAAAAGGAGTAGTCAGAAATTCCAGACAACAGGGCCAGAATGATGGCTTAGTGGTTAAGGCACTTGCCTACCTACGAAGCTTAAGGACCCAGGTTCCATGCACATGGTGACGCATTCCTCTGGAGTGCGTTTGCAGTGGCCAGAGGCCCTGGCACACCCATTCTTTCTCTCTCAGAAATAAGTAAATAAAAATTAAATATAAGAAAGAGGGTTGGGGAGATGGCTTAGCGGTTAAGGTGCTTGCCTGTGAAGACTAAGGACTCTTGTTCAACTCTCCAGGTCCCATGTAAGCCAGATGCACAAAGTGATGCCAGCACACAAGGTCACACATGTCTGGAGTTTGATCGCAGTGGCTGAAGGCCCTGGTGCACCAATTCGCTCTCTCCCTCAGGTGATGAAAGTGCCCTGCACTGACGGTGTGGGTGTGTGCATGTGTCTATAAGAACAATAAAAGCCACTGACGTGCACATCAAAATGGGTGAGTGGTCAGGCATGTGAATTACAGCCAATAAAGTTGCTTATTTAATAATGAAAAAAAAAGAAAGAAAAAAACCATTCCCGGACTGCTGGTGACCCCGTGCTGTTCCCACTCTGCAGGATGCAAGAGGATGGAGGTCCCCACTTCAACCTAGCCTGCCCTGCGCCTTGAGGTCTGCCTGGCTGTCTTCAATGCACGGGACACCAGATGCCCTCTCTTTTTCTCCCTCTTCTCTTCTCTTCCCCTCCCCTTCTGCCCTTTCCCTCTCCTCCCTTCCCCTTCCCTTCTTTTCCTAAGTAAGGCCTCCATCAGCCTGGCTCCTGTCTCTGCCCCAGAGGAGCCTAGCTGTACCCTGTACTGCCAGCCTCAGGAAGCTGGGTGTCACCTGCCTGCCTCTTCTTTCCCACCCCCTCATTTCCTCATTCCAGAGTCCCAGTTCCCCTCAGATGACCAGGTGACTTCCCAGGAGGGCCTGTCTGGGGACTCCCCTGCCCTGTCACAGATACCAAGAGCATGAGTGAGCAGAGGCACCTCCCTCCATCAGGCTCAAGTTCAAGTTCAATGAAATATACCACCAAGCGAGACAGGCTTACGGAACCTCACTTCCCAGATCCTGGCAAAATGAACTGAAAATTGTTTTGTTATGTTGCAAAGGAGGACTGAGGAGGAATCTCATTGTTTAAACAGGAGGTCCTCTCAGCTGGAGACAGCCTGATGCTGACAGAGGGAAAGTGCTGGGGCCCGCTGACTGACAGCAGCTCCGGGTGGAGGGAGAGAACTTGTATTTTTATTTCTTCATTTATTTTTAGTTGGCACATAGACATTTAGGTAGCATTCATTTTGGCATTTTCAAACACTTGTTTTCATTGATTAGTGTTCCTTCCTCCTGTACTCAATGCCCTTGTTCTCACTGGTCCACTCCCCCCAGGGTGTCCTGTCACCCTCACGTCCTCACCCTTCTTCCAGCTCATCTCTTTTGACTGTGGCTCTATTCTTATAGATTTTAGGCACATCTGCCCCTATATATACACACACTTGTACTTGTAGATATTACAGGCTAATACAAGAAAGGACACGTGCTCTGGTCCTTCTGAGTTTGGGTCACTTCACTTGATCTGATCCTTTCCAGGCCCATCCATTTTCCTGCACATTTCATCATTTCATTTGTCTGTACTGCTGAATAGAACTCCATTGTGCGTATGTGCCACATTTTCATTATCCATTTACCTGTTGATAAGCATCTAGGCTGATTCTATCCTTAGCTACTGTAAATAGAGCAGCAATAAAAAGGATGGGCAAGTGTCTTTGTGTACAGAGTCCTCAGGGTATATGCCCAGGAGTGGTGTATAGCTAGGTCATATGGGAGTTCCATTTCTAATTTTTTGAGCTAAAGAGACCTTGTCTTAGGGAAATATGTGGATGAGTGATAAGAGGAGGACACTGGAAGCTGGGCGTGGTGGCGCACGCCTTTAATCCCAGCACTTGGGAAGCAGAGGTAGGAGGATAACTGAGAGTTCAAGGACACCCTGAGACTACATAGTGAATTCCAGGTCAGCCAGGGCTAGAGTAAGACTCTACCTTGAAAAAAAAAAAAAAAAAAAAAAGAGAGAGAGAGAGAATACACCTGACATTCTCCTTTGGCCTCTGCATGTATATGAATGGGGGGGGTGTATCTGCATACACAATATATCACATATACCCCATCACACACATACTCTCATACACACTAAAAAAGCAGTGGGGGGGGGCTGCTGGAGAGATGGCTCAGAGGTAAAAGGTGCATGCTTATAAAGCCTAGGTTTGGGGCCAGGTGTGGTGGCGCATGCCTTTAATCCCAGCAGAGGTAGGAGGATCGCTGTGAGTTGGAGGCCACACTGAGACTACATAGTGAATTCCAGGTCAGCCTGAGCTTCAGTGAGACCGTACCTCGAAAAACCAAAAAACAAACAAACAAAAAAAGTGCCTGGGTTTAATACGCCAGTACCCATGTAGAGCCAATAGCCCAAAATGGTGCTTATGTCTGGAGTTCATTTGCAGGGGCAGGAAGCCCTCTCTATCTCAAATAAATAATTAAAAATAAAGTAAATTAATGGAAAAAGTAGCCACAAAAATCAAAGAAAGAAACAAGTGCTATGAAAAGCAACGAGGAAGGGAGATAGACAGCCCTGAGACCTGCTGAGCTGAGAAGCAGGATGGGCCAGGCCACCATCCTCCTGCCCCACACCTGCAGCCCACCCAAAGAGGAGCGTCATGGGGTAGTCTGAGGAGTGGGGACACACCTCCTGCACCTGCTGCAGAATCCTCAGCACGAGGGAGCTGCCCCCAGAAGCAGGGGCTGGGCTGTCACCAGCCCAGGAGAGAGGCCTGCCTTCCTGAGCCAGGGTGAGCTTCATTCAGATCCATTCAAGACAGGGAGCCTGACTCCTCCACAAAGCTCTCTGCGCCCCC
This sequence comes from Orientallactaga sibirica, assembly GCA_036365145.1. Lineage (NCBI taxonomy): Eukaryota > Metazoa > Chordata > Mammalia > Rodentia > Dipodidae > Orientallactaga > Orientallactaga sibirica. The sequence goes on from JAEOAD010000013.1 coordinate 3,336,206, forward strand.
CTGCATGCACGCATGCATGCATGCACGGACAAAGAGCAGCAGGAGCAGCAGAGCTCTGAGGAGGCAGGCAGCCATGGGAGAGAGTACCGGGGAGGACGGGGCGCCCTCTTGGGTTTGACTGTCCATCTTGTCTCAAGTTTGTCAAGGTTTTTATCATCTCGTATCTAAGTCCTCATGTGCATGTGGAAGAGCTGAGAGTTCTTGCAAGGAAGAAATGTGTGTTGAGAGCCAGGCATGGTGGTGCTCCCCTTTAATCCCAGCACTCGGGAGGCAGAGGTAGGAGGATCACCGTGAGTTCGAGGCCATCCTGAGACTACATAGTAAATTCCAGGTCAGCCTGGACTAGAGTGAGACCCTACCTTGGGGAAAAAAATAGAAAAAGAAAGAAATGTGTGTTGAATTTAGCACTTCTGTCATTACTTTTAATAATGTTTGTTTGTTTATGAGAAAGAGGCAGAGAGAGAGAGAGAGAGAAGAGAGAGAGAGAGAAAGGGTGTGCCAGGGCCTTCAGCCACTGCAAACGAATTCCAGACCCGTGCATCTGGCTTATGTGGGTCCTGGAGAATTGAACCGGGATCCTTTGGCAAACACCTTAACCACTAAGCCATCTCTCCAGCCCTACTTTTAATAATTTTAAACTTAAGCAAAATTAAATTTTTACAATGAAGTAATGGAGAGCATGATTCCTTTTTCTTTTTCTTTTTAAAAAATATTTTGTTTATTTATTTGAGAGATCGAGAGAGAGGAAGAGGCAGAGAGAAAGAGAGAATGGGCACTCTAGGGCCTCCAGCCACTGCAAACGAACTCCAGACACTTGCACCCCCTTGTGCATCTGCCTAACGTGGGTCCTGGGAAATCGAACCATGGTCCTTAGGCTTCTCAGGCAAATGCCTTAATTGCTAAGCCATACCACCAGCCCATGATTCCTTTTTCTATCACTTTCTTTCTTTCTTTCTCTTTCTTCCTTCTCTCTCTCTTTCTTTCTTCTTCTTCTTCTTTTCTTTTTTTGAGGTAGGGTTTCACTGTAGCACAGGTTGACCTGAATCTCACTCTGTAGTTCCAGGTTGGCTTCAAACTCATGACAATTCTCCCACCTCTCCCTTTTGAGTGCTGGAATTAAAGGTTTGTACCACAATGTCCAGCTTTTTTATTCTTATTTTATTTTTTGAGATAGGGTCTCATGTTGCCCAGGCATGTTTATTTGTTTATTTATTTATTTTTTATTTATTTATTTATTTTTAATAAATAGAGGGAAAATACATGGGGGTGCCAGGGCCTCTTGCTGTTGCAAATAAACTCTAGATGCATGTACCACTTTGTGCATTTGGCTTTACATGGATACTGGCTAATCAAACCTGGGCCAGCAGGCTTTGCAAGCAAGTGTCTTTAATTGCTGAGCAATTCCCCCAGACTTTAGGCTGGTTTCAAACTCAATATTTTGCCAAAGATCATGTTGACCTCTGATCCTTCTCCTGGGATTACAGGTGTGTGTTATCCCACACCATTTATGTGGTGCTACAAATTGAACCCAAGGCTTTGTGCATACCAGGCAAACACGCTACTGAGTCACATCTAGAGCCCATGTCGTATTCTCATAAAATGTTAGTCTAGTTATGTCTAGCAGTCGTTCAGTCTGCATACCCTTCCATCTATCTGTCCAATCCACCTGCCTGCCTGTACATGTGTGTGTGAGAGAGAATAATAATATAGAGATTCCAGGATGCAAATTATTTTAAGAAATAGGTCCTTTTTTTGTTTTGATCAAACTTTTTAGATCAAGCAAATATGGTTCAATAAAACCATAAAGTAATTGTTTCATAGAATAATAAAATCCGCAAGTGTAGGGTCAAGGGGCAGCAGTGCAGGCAGGGGGTGATGCCACCTCTGTCATGGTTAACTGGGAGGTCAGAACTTTTGAGACCCCAGCTCTGCCCCAGTCCTGGAACCTGGGGTAAGGGAATGCTTCTAGGCCACCCTGGGAGGAGCAGGGCCTTGCCGTATATTGCCAGTGGTAACCCAAAACTAGGAGAGCCAGGCACAGCGGTGCCTGCCTATAATTCTGGTACTTGGGAAACAGAAACAGGAGGTTCACGTGTTCCTGGCCCTCCTCAGCTACACAGTAAGTTGGAAGCTAGCCTACATACGCCTCAGTGTCAAAAACAAAACCGCCATCACCAACAATAACAAAAACCCATGAAACAGGAAAGTGTTGCTTAGGGCTGAGTACAGCTCAGTGGTAGAGCACTTGCCAAGCGTGGCTAAGGCCCTAGGTCCCATTCGAAACACACGCACGCACGCACGCACGCACGCACGCACACACGCACGCGGAGTGAGCTGGGTGTGGTTCCAGATACTTGGAGGATTCCTTGAGCTCAGGAGTTGGAGACCAGCCTGGACAGCAGAGCAAGACGCCATCTCAGAGAACAAACAGAAAGTGGGATTGTGTTAGCAACTGGCCTCCAGGGTAGAGAGGGGTTCGTCTGGATGGGAAAGAAAATTTGTCCCATAGCACCCTCAGGCTAACCTCATCTCTTTAAAAACTTCTCACCCTGCCTAACTCTAAGGGAGCCTTTGGGCACGAATCCTGGAGTTCCTTCTTGTCTGCCTTCTTCTCAGACCCCCACGGCCCAGTCTCTTGCCCTGGGTGTTAGTGGGGAGAAAACACGTGTATACTTGCTCACATACTCACGCACTCCAGTATGGACAGGAGAAGGTTAGGGGTGCAGTAGAAGAAGAGAATGTCACCAGTTACAGGAGGGAGGACCCTCCCTTGCATCCCTGGGATGGAATTTCTAGTGGCACCTTCCTCACCTCCATTAAGCAATGTGCCCCTCACTCCAAAGGCCGCGTTCCCCTCCATTCGATCTCAGCAGCCAGGAGATGCCAGGAGAGATCACAGCTTTCTTTGCATCGCCCAGCCCACATGGCTGGACAGTGGAAGGCAGCACTAGAGAACGTGCCAGTATTTGAACCGAGTACGGTGAGACAAGCAGTTTTCTCCTCTTTCCCAAAAAGCATCTCCACTCCTGATGAGCAAGAAAGCAGCAACTCTCCCTCCCACCTGGGGCCCTGTCCTGACCTGTCCACCTCCCTGGCACTCTCCCGACAGACTCTGAGCACTTGCCTTCCTCTCTCGGATCACTGATGGTCCGTGTCTCAGTCTTGGGTTGGGCTGATCGGCAGCCGATGAGCAGGTCAGACGGGCATAGCCATCTGGGCTCTGCCCACAGAAGCAGGGCCTTATATCCGAGGCTTCCCGCACAGGTAAAGGGCCAGGGCACCCCCTCCTTGGGCTGATTGGCTGGTGTGAGAGTTGAGGTCATCTGTTGAGAAACGCCAGGCACCCGGTTGGCCCAGGCAGGCAGGGTGAGGGCAGGTGCAGTAGGAGGCTTCAGCCTGGGGTTCTCTCCTCTGTGACCAATCAGCCCTGTTCATCTAAGTGGCTACATGGAAAGACCTTTAGAGGATGAAGATAATTTCAGGGCCTTCCTGGGTAAGCATGAGAAATTATAATTTCAATCTAAGGTCAAATAGGATTTGGGCTTCAACAGAAGCCATGGTTCTTTGGTGTTTCTAGAATCATGTCACTTCACAGCCTCCCCTGATCCATGGCCCTGGACACTTGCAGGGACTCCTGACCACGCCCCCCACCCCCACCCCCGCCAGCACTCAGCGACACAGGGCACACAGCCACAATGCTGAAGGCCGGAGGGGGGACGGGCCACTCCCGCATGCAGCCCCTCCCTCCCGTCTGCAGCACGGTGCAGGAGAGCCTGTGCTCCTACGCAACCTGCTGGCCGTGCTTGCCTCCCTGCTGTAGACACACTGCCACCTCGCCGCCCCCACCCCACCCCGTCTTTGGCTTGGGGCATGCTCCTGCTCTGGCCTTTGCGCCTGCGGTTCCTATTGCCAGCAACAGTTTCCTTGGCCTCTGATGGACGCCACTCAAGGGCCACCTTCCTAGACAGGCCTCTTCAGAATATTTTATTTAAAACTGCAGGCTTGGGCTGGGGAAATGGCTTAGCGGTTAAGGCGTTTGCCTTGGAAGCCTAAGGACCTCAGTTCGATTCCCCAGGACCCACGTAAGCCAGATGCATAAGGGGCGCATGCATCTGGAGTTCATTTGTAGTGGTTAGAGGCCCTGGCATGCCCATTCTCTCTCTCTCTCTCTCTCTCTTTGGTTTTCTGAGGTAGGGTCTCACTCTAGCTCAGGCTGACCTGGAATTCACTATGTAGTCTCAGGGTAGCCTCGAACTCATGGTGATCCTCCCACCTCTGCCTCCTGAGTGCTGGGATGAAAGGCGTGCACCACCACGCCCAGCCTCCAAAAGTTTTTTTTTTTTTTTTAAAGAACCCGAACAAGTGAACAAGTATGTGCTTGCTTATGTTTATAACTTTTGGCTCTGATATTCAGTCTATATGAGGTCTCCTGTGTCATGGTGCTGGGAGGGATGATGGTTTAGTTTCTGGATCCATGACCCAGCTGACAGAAGCTTAGGCAGTATGCTGTCACTCTTCAGTTGGAGGAGAAGGGAATGCAGGGCAGTCTCTCTCTCTTTATCTGCCTCTTCCTTTCTCTTTCAAATAAATAAATAAATAAATAAATAAATAAAATATTTTTTAAAAAACTGCAGATTTGGGCTGGAGAGATGGTTTAGCGGTTAAGGTGCCTGCCTCCTAAGCCTAAGAACACTGGTTCCAATCTCCAGCGGTTCCAATCTCCAGGTCCCATGTTTAGCCAGATGCAAAGTGACGCAAGGGCGCAATGCCGCACTTGCCCACAAGGGGGCGCACACATCTGGATTTCGTTCACAGCAGCTGAGAGGCTGCTGGCGCGCCCATCTCTATCTGTCTTCCTCTCCCTCTCTCTCAGTCTCTCTCTGTGTCTCTCTCTCTCAAAAAAAAAAAAAAAAAAAAAACCTGCAGACTTAAGCAGGGTGTGGTGGTACACGCTTTTAATCCCAGCACTAGGGAGGCAGAGTGAGCTCAAGGCCAGCCTCAGACTACATAGTGTATTCTAGGTCAGCCTGGGCTAGAGCAAGACCCTATCTCAAAAATAAATAAATAGCCACCCAAAAAAAATAATAATAATAACAACCAAAAGCCACAGACTTCTCATCTTGGCTGTCCTTCCCCCTTGCACCATTCCACTTTTCCACTTCCTCTGGGACAGACTTGCCTGCCCCAATCTGTGTTCTGGTTTCTTGCCTGTCTTCCCACTACCAGCCTATAACTTCTAGAGAACGAGACTTCTTGTCTTTCTTGTTCTCTCGTCAACCCTGCCCTAGGACAGCTCTGTAAACATTGGCTGGTGAACTAGGAAGCCTCGGTTGGGTGCCTGGTCTTCAGTGCTGCAGATGCAGATCAGGATGGAAGGATGCCTATAATCTCCTGTCTAAGTGGACGTATGTATGGTCAGGATTGCCCAGGTCACGGAGCTGGTCCTCCAGTGAGTGAGGCGGAGGCTGCAACCGCTCTCTGCCAGGAGCACAGGTGCAACACAGAGCTACCCTTTGACAGGCTGTGTGAGTCCCACATCTTCAGGCTTCTCACATTGCCAGCTAAAAAGTCCCCACCTTATAGTGGGAAGGGTCACCTCACCACCTTTGGTGCACAGAAAGTTCTAGACATAGCAAATGCAAAGAAATGTTGTCACGCCAAGTGAAAGAGGGAGCTGGGAAAGCGTGCTGCACATGGAAAGCCCACTAAGTCTTTGTCCTTAAAAAGCCATGATAAGCTGGTGTGCTGGCACATACCTAGGGATCCAGCATTCAAAAAGGCTAAGGTGGGAGGATCACCAATTCCAGGCCACCAACCTGGGCAGAGAGAGAGAGAGAGAGGTGGGGGAGAGGAAGTGAGAATGGTAGTATAGCCTGTAACCCAGCATTTGAGGGAGAGAGAGAGGCAGGAGCATTGCTGCAAGTTCTAGGACAGCCTAGTCTACTTACCATATTCTAGGCCAGCCGATTATATATCAAGACTTTGTCTCAAAGTGAAAAGGGGACTGAGGAACTAGCTCAGTACTTAAGGCACTTACCTGCAGAGGCTAATGACCCAGGTCCTATTCCCCCAGTACCCACATAAAGTTAGATGCACTAAGTGGTGCATATTTCTGGAGTTTGTTTGCAGTGGCTAGAGGCCCTGGCATGCCTATTTTGTCTGTCTATCTCTGTCTCTCTTTCTGCTTGCAAATAAAAAAATAAATAAATAAAATTTTAAAGTGGGGTTGGTGAGAAGACTTAACAGTTAAGGTGCTTGCCTGCAAAGCCTAAGGACCCAGGTTCAATTCTCCAGTACCCACGTGAAGCCAGGGCACTAAGTGGTGCATGCTTCTGGAGTTCGTTTGCACTGGCTACAGGCCCTGGTGTGCCCATTCTCTCTCTCTCTCTCCCCTTGCCTTGCAACTAAATAAATATTTTTTAAAACTTTTTTTTTTAAAAAGTGTTCACTTAGGCAGCACATATACTAGAACTGGAAGATCCAGAGATTAGCATGGCCCATATGCAAGGGTGACACACAAATTCATGAAGTGTTCTATATTTCTTACTCACATTTCCACCCATAGATCAGTGCTGCTCTTACCTTTGGTCAGGGAAAATTTCTTTTTTTTTTTTTTTAAGGCATGTGCCATCACACACAGATCTTTATCATATATATATATATATGTATGTATATATATATACACACACATACATACACACACATATATGAGAGAGAGGAGACAGAGGCAGAGCGAGAGAGAGAGAATGGCCACACCAGGGCCTCTAGCCATTGCAAATGAACTCCAGAAGCATGTGCCACCTTGTGCATCTGGCTTTATGTGGGTACCGGAGAATCAAACGTGGGTCCTTACGCTTCACAGGCAAGTGCCTTAACCACTAAGCCATCTCTCCAGCCCCAGAGAAAATTCTTTTTTGCAGATGGCGATGAACACTGGGGAGATGTAAGAGCCAGCAGGGCTGTGTTGAGGATTGGCATGTCGCCTGCCTCTTCTGCTTGTTACTCAGGGCTGGGAGGATTTCTCTAAGACATTCTAAATAGCTTCTCAAAATCTCAGCTGGAAACCTGAGTAGGTGGGGTCCTAACCCTCCTTCCTCTGTTGTATGTGGGCACTGGCTCCCTGCCCATCTGTGGGTACCAAGTGGGGCAGCGGTGGGGGGCGGAATGGTCCAGGGCAGGGCAGGAAGCTGCTCTCTCCACAGAGCAGGCAGAACTGGTCACTCCTGCTGCTTCTCAGAGCTGCACGTGGCATGTGGTAGGGAACACCTTCCACCTTCCATCCATCCGGTCAAGCTCTTCAGGCCACATGGAATGAGCCATTTCAAGCCATGGATTCAGTGGCATTTGTTTGTCACAGGGTTACACACCCACCACTTCTGGCTAATTCTAGAACATTTCTCTCACCCCAAGGGAAACTCCACACCTGTTAGGCAGCTCCTGCCGCCCGCCCCCCCTTGCCCCCCCGCGCCACCATTCCTAGCATTGAGGTCCCACAGCTGCCCTATGTCATGACCCAGCTTGCTCTCACCAGAAATCTTTGTCCCTTGTAACCCTAGCAGCCCTGTCCAGTCTATCTGCTGGGTCCTGTCAACCTCCATCCGAAGCATCTAACCCTCCTGTCACCATTTCTATGACGTCAGGCAGGCAACACCACACCATCTCCGCAGTGGGCCTCAGCTCACTCCCATCTCTCCCTGCAGCCAGGCCACCTTTCTAGACCACTTGTCAGATTCATGTCCCCGGAGCACACATCTGGAGGTGGCTCTGTGGCAACCCTGTGCATTTGAATTCTGTAAAAGCCTGCTTGAGGCGGCCCTGCTCCCTCCCTCCACCTCGCCATCCCTCTCTTCTGGCCTGCATTCGCTCTGCTCCAACCACCCTCCCCAGGGATGGAAGTTTCCGGGCCTTGGCACTTCCTGTCCCTTCTTGTAATAGTCCTCCTCGGTGTAACTGGGACACTCAGTAATTTTGCCCTGCTCTGTTTGCATCACAGTAATTACACAACTGACAAATTGCCTGGTTTGGGAGCATTGTGGGTCTCCGGAATATAAATTCAGCAAAGGCAGGTGCTTTCCCCCGCTCCTCACCCCACATAAACCCCACACTTGGATCAGCTCCTACACATTGGTGAGGCTGGGGAGCCAGGAGTCAGGATGGCAGCTTGATGAGGTCAGCCATGCTTAGGACAGTGCAGGGCCCCAGCAGGATGGAACTTTGAAAGGGAAGGAATTGACCATTTTGTACCTGGTGATGGGCAGGAAGTCCTCCTTTGGGGACAGTTCGTTGGATTTCCTTCTGTCCAGGACATCAGGCCCCTGAAGTGATGACTAGAATGAGCCCACCAGAGGAAGAGAAGTGCCTGGCCTCCTCTACTTCTGAACAGGAGCTTCTCTGACCTTCCCAGCCTGACTCCAGGAGTCCCATGGGCACAAATGGGTTCCTGAGAGGTGCACATGGCAGTGCTGCCCTATGTCCCCCACAGCATCTCTGCCCGGCTGGGCACATGTCTCGTGTTCTTCCCTTCTTCCCTGTCCATGAGCAGTGAACTAGCTGGCAACTCTTTATTGAACAGCTGCTTGTATTTTGGAAACAGTGGGGAGCTAAACAAACATGGCCCTGGCCTCCTGGAGAATAAAGCCTCTCCCCCAAATATAAATGGGGTAGGAAGTGGGGTGCTGGAGACAGACAGGGAGCTAAGAACAAGAGTAATGAGCCTGTCCACCTGGAGGCTTCTTCCGTTACGACTCAGAGTGCAGGCCCCACACGTAGTCACTGTGAAGGGAACTCAGACAAGACTTGTGTCTGTCCCTGTGCTTGCAATGGTAATTAAGGTTTCTGATAAGAATTCAACTTAATCTCATGGTTTGCAGTGGAACTGTATAATGATTGCTAGGCTGGGCTGTCCACTATGGTTTTTATTGTTCTCAGACAGGGTCTCACGGTGTAGCCCAGGCTGGCCTCAAACTCTGGGTCCTCCTGCCCATGCCTGTGTGCTGGGATTAGGTGTATGAGCCACCATGCCTGGCCTTGGATTGCCTTTATTTACTTTTGCTTGTGTGAGTGTGGTATATGCACATGAATGTGCCCAATATGCTCTCCTGTGGTGGTGGGGGTCACTCTCCTGAAGTGGCCAGAGTGGAACTTCAGGTGTTTGGCTCCGTCACTCTTTTGTCTCGTCTTATTTTCAGCCAGAGTCTCTTTTCACGGATCCTGGAGATTGCACGGCTCTGAGGATTCTCGGGCCTCTGCTCCCTTGCAACACTGGGGTTACAGGTGCAAGTGGTCTGCCCTGCTGTTTTTTATTTTGGGTTTTCAAGGAAGGGTCTTGCTCTAGCCCAGGCTGATCTGGAATTCACTATGGAATCTCAAGAGTGGCCTTGAACTCACAGTGATCCTCCTACCTCTGCCTCCCAAGTGCTGGGATTCAAGGCGTGCACCACCACGCCCAGTTTACCTGCTGCTTTACATGGAATCTGGAGATTTGAACTCCAACAGTGCCAGGCCTCCTTAGGCTATCACGATAGTACAGGAAATGCACAAAACAAATGAGCCATCTCTCCAGACACTGAATGGCACTTTAAAAAACTTTATATGAGCCGGGCATGGTGGCACACGCCTTTAATCCCAGCACTCGGGAGGCAGAGGTAGGAGGATCGCCGAGAGTTCAAGGCCACCCTGAGACTACATAGTTAATTCCAGGTCAACCTGGACCAGAGTGAGACCCTACCTTGCAAAACAAAAAAAAAAAAAAAAAAAAAAAAAAAAACTTTATATGGGGCTGGAGAGATGAGTCAGTGGTTAAGGAACTTGCCTGCAAAGCCTAACAACCCCGGGTTCAGTTCCCCAATGCCCATGATGCATCTGAGTTCGTTTCTAGTGGCTGGAGGTGCTGCCCATGCCCATTCTTTTCTCTCTGCTTACAAATAATATTTTAAAATTCTTTTCTTTTATTTATTTGTGAGAGAGAATGGGCGTGCCAGGGCCTTCAACCACTGCAAACAAACTCCAGACGCTTGTACCTCTTGTGCACATGTGCAACTGCATGCTTACATTACTGTGCACCTGGCTTATGTGGGACCTGGAGATTCAAACATGAGTTCTTAGGCTTCACAGGCAAGAGCATTAACCACTAAGCCATCTCTCCAGAACCTAAATAAATATTTTTAAAAATTTTTATATTTGGGTTGGGTGTGGTGGCACACGCCTTTAATCCCAGCACTCGGGAGGCAGAGGTAGGAGGATCACCGTGAGTTCAAGGCCACCCTGAGACTACATAGTTACTTCCAGGTCAGCCTGGGCCAGAGTGAGACCCTACCTCGAAAAACCAAAAAAAAAAATTTATATTTGGGTTGGGGAGATGGATCAATGGTTAAAGGAGCATGTTTTCAAAGACTACAGGCCTAGATTCAATTCCCCAGTAATCTCGTAAAGCCAGATGCATAATATAGTGCATGTGTCTGGAGTTTGTTTGCAGGGGCAAGAGGCCCTGGCACACCCATACTTTTTCTCCAAAAAAAAAATTTTTTTTTTAATTTTTGGAGAGAGAGAGAGACAGAGAGCAGAGAATGGGCACACCAGCAGCCTCAGCTGCTGTGAATGAACTCCACATGCATGTGACCCCCTTGTGGGGAAGTGCGGCATTGCGCCCTTGTGTCACTTTGTGTCTGGCTAAATGTGGGACCTGGAGAATCAAATGGGCCTTTTTAAGCTTAGCAAGCAGGCGCCTTAACTGTTAAGCCATCTCTCCAGCCCTTTATCAAATAATTTAAAATTTGGTATTTATTTATGTGTGTGTGTGTACATGCCAGGGCCTCTTGGCCAGCAAATGAACACCAGACACTTGCACCACTTTTTGTGTCTGGCTTATGTGAGTGACTTGAGAATTAAACCCAGACTGGCAGGCTTTGCAAGTAAGCATCTTTAACTGCTAAGCCATCTCCTCAGCCCTTGAATTACTTTTTAAGAAGATGCTTATACATAACATATGTAGGTATATTGAGCATTTTTTTTTTTTTTTTTGGTCTAGGCTGACCTGGAATTAACTATGTAGTCTCAGGGTGGCCTCGTCAGCGATCCTCCTACCTCTGCCTCCTGAGTGCAGGGATCAAAGGGGTTCGCCACCACGCCCGGCTCTTTTTTTTTTTCCCCCCAAGATAAGGTCTTTCTCTAGCTCAGGCTGACCTGGAATTCACCATGTCATCTCAGGGTGGCCTTGAACTCATGGCAATTCTACCTCTGCCTCCCAAGTGCTGGGATTAAAGGCGTGAACCACATGCCTGGCTTTGAGCAGATATCTTGACAAACAGGACAGGTATGTTCTCAATATGCAACTGTCCAGACTACAGCTGCCTACTAGTGGTAAAACGAGTGTCTTTAGGCAGGGCATGGTGGTGCACAACTTTAATCCCAGCTCTTGGGAGGCAGAGGTAGATCACTGTGAATTTGAGGCCACCCTGTTACTATATAGTGATTCCAGGTCAGCCTGGGCTAGAGCGAGACCCTACCCCCCCCCAAAAAAAAGTGTCTTTGGACACCTAGACATTGTAAGAGATGTGGAAATCAGCACATCCCAGTAGGAATGCAATTAATTTTTTTCTAGTAGCTATATTTAATAAAGTAAATAGGTAAAATTGAATACATCTTATTAACTCAGTGTACCTTAACTATTATTAACATCATTCCAATAATCAATGACATCATGAGACGTTCACATTCTTCATTTATATATCACTGGAATCCACGTGTATGTTATAACATGTATTACGAAACCCCCCAGAACACATGCAGCAATTCCATGTGGAGTGGAAAGACACAAGAACTTTTTTTACATTTTCTCTCAAGTCTCAAGGAGGTCCACTTTGTAAATATTTAATATTTTAATAGCATGTGTATTCATTCAGTTATCTGATCTGGACAAATTCTTCCAAGAGGGAACTCCGCTCTCAGAGATGGCAATTACTTGTTCACCATGGACTTACTGCAACCCATGATTTCTCAATGAAAGGTTTTAACTAAATTTAACAGTCACAACGAGCTCCCAAGACCTTCTGGAAAAAGATCAAAAGAAGGTTTACTAGGAAGGAGGGTGTGGCTCAGCAGCAGGGAACAGGTCTAGTATGCTCAAGGCCTTGTGTTCCATCCTCAGAAACAAACAAGTGGAGGCTGGGGGGAAGAGATGGCTCAGTGGGTAGGGACTGGGCAAGCCCACGGACTCGAGTACTCCAGCACGCACGCAACATGCAGGAGATAGTGGCTCACGCCACAGTCCCAGGACTGGAGAGGCAGACAAGGATTCTCACGGACTCTAGGTTAGATTCAGTGAGAGGTCCTGCTTTAAACCCACGCCCACGAAAAAACTTAAAAACACAAAAATACGCCCCTGCTTCAAGATGTATAAGAAAGGGTGCCTTCTGGAGTGAATCCTTCATGCCGGGAAGCCAGTTCAAGGGCAGTGGGAAGGAGGGCTGGAAGGCGCTTGCCAACAAAGTGAAAGGACCCAGGTTCGATTCCCCAGTACCTATGTAAAAGCCGGATGCACAAGATGGCGCACTCGCCTGGAGTTCGTTTGCAGTGGCTGGAGGACTTAGTGCACCCATTTTCTTCCTCTAGCTCTCTCAAATAAACATATTTTTTATTTCAGGCTGGAGACATGGCTTAGAGGTTAAGGCGCTTGCCTGTGAGGCCTAAGGACTCAAGCTCGATTCCCCAGGACCCACGAGAGCCAGATGCACAAAGAGGCGCATGCATCTGGAGTTCGTTTGCAGCGGCTGGAGGCCCTGCCGCACCCGCTCTCTCTCTCTCTCTCAAATAACTAAATAAAACGATGTAGAGCCGGGCGTGGTGGCGCACGCCTTTAATCCCAGCACTCGGGAGGCAGAGGTAGGAGGATCACTGTGAGTACGAGGCCACCCTGAGACTACATAATGAATTCCCGGTCATTACCTGGGCTAGAGCGAGACCCTACCTCGAAAAAAATAAAAAGATTTAAAGGGCGGTGGGAGGGCTCGGTGTAGACTGGCACCAAAGGAGCCTAGCATGAGCCCGCAGAGGAGGTGGCTCTTTCCCACGGGACGGCATCAGCTAGTACCGCCAGTGGACTCGGTCCAAGCTCAGGCGCAAGCCGAGCCGCGGGGCGGGCATCCGGGACCACCGACGCGCCGGCCCCGACCCGCCCGCAGCATCCGGGACCACCGACGCGCCGGCCCCGACCCGCCCGCAGCATCCTCGCTGGGCGGTCACAATGGCAACGCAGACGGAGCGCAGCGTCCAGAGCCGACCACCGCTAACAAGGCGGGTGCGCTCGGGCGGCCGCGGGGCTGACCGTTCACTACGTGTAAATGGTCGGCTCTGCGCGCCTCAGCGCTCCACCAACACGCACAACACAACAGGCACACGTACACACACCAGCACACCCACACGGTAACAGGAGCCGGGTTTATATAGGATAGCTAGGCCCCGCCCCTCGCGAGATCTCGCGGGGCTCCCGGTAGCGCGAGAACTGGAGCGTTTCTCCCGGCAGCCACCGCGCTTCTACGAGGACGGCGCCGGGCGCACCGCTCGTGACGCACCGCCCTTACGCGCGCGCAGTCGCAAGCACGCACTCTCCTCCCCCCGCGCGTGTGTTCCTCACTTCCGTTTGGTGGCGGCCGCTGCGCGGGGCCTGCTTCCGGTTCCCGCTGCGGCGCGCGCTCCGTTCTCAGCACTGTGGCGATCATGGCGGCCACGGCGACGATGGCGAACTCCGGGTCGGCGCGGAAGAGGCTGCTCAAGGAAGAGGACATGACCAAGGTGGAGTTCGAGACCAGCGAGGAGGTGGACGTGACCCCCACGTTCGACACCATGGGCCTGCGGGAGGACCTGCTGCGCGGGATCTACGCCTACGGTGAGGGCGCGGGCCGGGCTGGCCGCGGGCCCCGGAGCGGGGGACGTGCCACCTCCACCTGTGCGCCGGAGCCCGCTGCTGAGTCTGCCGGCGCTGCGGAGTCTGCCCGGCCCTTCCCACTCGCGCACGCCGCAGATCGCTGTCCCTACAGCGTGCCCGAGGCATCGACCGGGGCGCGGGAAGCCGTAAACCCGGCCGACCTTTGCTGGAAAGCGTTGCTATGAGAATCTGGCTGGGTGACTGCATAGGGTGGGATTGGGCAGGAGAGAGTTGGAGCAGAGAACTGGCTGGAAGCAAGAACCACCATCGGGAGAGGAGGCAGCTGGTCCTGGCGCTGGAGCACAGCTCTTAGCGGGTGTTCCCGGAACGGAGAGAAGCCCCGTGGCATGAGAGTGCAGGGGCCCGTTTGCAGAGTGTCAGAGGGTTTGAAAGCCATTCCTAAACGCAGCGAGGAAGGCGCTGGGGGGCGTTTAGATCAGGCTCAGAGTTGCAATTTATTATGATGTATGGATTTGGAGTTTGAGTTGTGGCAGCAGAAGAGTCAGGGAGATGAGTCCTGACAGTGGGAGAAATGGCGATGTTTAGTGGAGATGGGTTTTGTAGAGCTCGTGCCCGCTGATGACCGGTGAACGAGGGCCAGAGCTGCATTCCTGGGTACTTTTGAGTGACCTGTTGAGTGACTCTGTAGCCATCTGCTTAGGTAGCATCATTGGAGGGGGCAGAACGGGGAGCTCTTTGTCTTGGTCTGGTTGGGGATGCCCGAGAGGTGGTTGTATATTAAGTCGGAATCCTGGAGAATGTGACGGAGATGTTTGGAGTGCAGACATTCAAGTGAGGTACCCAGGACTAGAAAGTTCTTCATCTAACACTTACCCGTGTAGGGACAGTTTGGACAGTGAAGAAGAACTGCTGACGGAATGAGGGTCTGGGCTGCACTTGCTTATTTCCCACCCACAAGCATGTCTTCTTCTTCTTCTTTTTTTTTTTTTTAAATATATTTTATTTATTTATTTGAGAGAGGGAAAGAGGCAGAGAGAGAGAATGGGCACGCCAGGGCCTCTAGCCACTGCACACAAACTCCAGATGCATGCGCCCCCTTGTGCATCTGGCTTATGTGGGTCCTGGAGAATCGAACCTGGATCCTTAGGCTTTGCAGACAAAACGCCTTAACCGCTAAGCCATCTCTCCAGCCCCAAGCATGTCTTCTTAAAGAGTAAACCATTGTTGTAGTCCCTTTGTGTTGAGATGGGAAATCGTGCCATATCTTAAAGGACTACAAAAAAATTTTTTTGCAGCTTTATTTGTGTAAAGTTTAATTTACTTATTTGGAAAGTACTCAAGTCCTTTGAAGTAGTGTCCTCCATAGCCAGGCAGGAGAGGTGGTGCTGAGTCAAGGCAGGACATTGTGGCCCCCCTCCCCCCCATTGTGCCCTGTGCAGATGCACAGCCCTGGAGAGCCCATGCTAGCTAGTAGGAAAGAGTGACTGCAGCACTACTGGATTTGTTTACCTACCTTCCTTCCTTTCTTCTTCCCCTCCTCTCCCTCCCATCCTTTTTTAGACAGTGTTGAATGAGGTTCAAGCCCATCATGAACTCCACATGTAGCCCAGGCTAACCTTGAACTCCTGATCCTCCTTTCTTTGTCTTCCAAGTGCTGGGATTACAGGTATGTGTCCACCCCACCCAGCTGTATACTAAATCCATTTCCTTTGTTTTTTCCCTGCCCAGGTAGGGTTTCACTCTAGCCTAAGCTAACCTGGGACTCTGTAGTCCCAGGCTAGCCTCAAATCATGGCAAATCTTCCTACCTCTCTGTCTGAGTGCTGGGATTAAAGGCGTGTGCCACCAGGCCCAGCAAATAAAAATATTTTTAAAAATAAAGAGCCAGGAGTGGTGGCATACGCCTTTAATCCCAGCACTGGGGAGGCAGAGGTAGGATTGCTGAGAGTTTGAGGCCACCCTGAGACTACATAGTGAATTCCAGGTCATCCTGGACTAGAGTGAAACCCTACCTCAAAAAAACAAACAAACAAAATAAATTATTTATTTATTTGCAAGCAGAGAAAGAGAAAGGGCATGCCAGGGCCTCTTGGCACTGCACATGAACTCCAAATGCATGCACCACTTTGTGCATCTGGCCATTAAGCCTTGCAAACAAGTACTCTTTTAACCACTGAGCCATCACGCCAGCCCCTATTTTTATTTTTTTAATTTAAAAAGTAATGTGCAGAGCTGGGTGTGATGGCACACACCTTTAATCCCAGCACTCGGGAGGCAGAGGTAGGAGGATTGTTGAGAGTTCGAGGCCACCCTGAGACTAGTTAATTCCAGGTCAGCCTGGACCAGAGTGAGACCCTACCTTGCAAAACCAAAAAAAAAAGTAATGTGCAGGGCTGGAGAGATGGCTTAGAGGTTAGGGCGCCTGCCTGTCAAGCCTAAGAACTTCTGTTTGATCTCCAGGTCCACTTTTAGCCAGATGCAAAAGTGATGCAATCGCACAATGCTGCACTTGCCCACAAGGGGGCGCGTGTGTCTGGAGTTCGTTCACAGCAGCTGAGAGGCCACTGGCACACCCATTCTCTCTTTCTGCCTCTTCTCTGTCTCTGTCCCTCTCTAATAATAATAATAATAAAAGAAATGTGCAAAGACAGGTGCTGTGGTACACACCTCCCCTCCCCCCGCCTTGAGCTAGGATCTCACTGTAGCCCAGGTTGACCTGGAACAGCTTACTATGTAGTCCCAGGCTGACCTTGAACTCATGGTGATCCTCCTACCTCCACCTCCCTAGTGTTGGGTGTGGAGGCACATGCCTCTAATCCCATCATTTGGGAAGCTGACACATTAGGAGCGCTATGAGTTCAATGCCAGTCTGGAGGTACAGAGTGAGTTGTTCCAGGTCAACCTGGGCTAGAGTGAGATTCTATCCATAAAAAAGACCCTTTGGCTAAAATCAAATAGTCACAGGCTGGGGTGGTGGCTCAGTGATTAAAGGTGCTTGCTTGCAAAATAAAACAGGCAGGATGGCTCAGTGGCAGAGCACTTACTAGCAAGTGTGTGAGGCCTTAGGTTCAACCCCCAGTGTCACCAGAAACAAAAAAAAGTAGTGTAGTCTATTTGTGGTTAAGTCAAAACTTATAAGGAAAAACCAGAGTGAAAGGGGAGGCTCGCTTTTCTATCCCACTGTACAGGAGTGCCCCCTAAAGCAGTTTGGTGACTGCAAAGATTTCTTGCTGTTTCAAGGCAGGATCTTTAACTCAGGTTGTCCTTGTACTCAGGGCAGTCCAGCCTTAGCTTCCCCAAGTCCTGGGGTTTATAGATGTGAGCCACCACACACAGCATAAGACTTTAAACAAAACTAGGATTTCTGGGAGAGGGAGGGAAGTACCATGGGATATTGCCTACATTTAAAGAAGTTGTCAATTAAGAAAAAACAACAAACAAACTAGGATTTCTGTATATTCTGAACCTGACCCTTTTTTGCAGATAGGTTGTCTGCACAGGTAGTGTCCCGGGCTTCTAAGTGTAAAGACACATTCAGCCCCTGTGTCTTGAGTGTTGGACTAGGCTGGGGGCATGGGTTGGGAGACCATGTGTGCCCTGAGACCTCACAGTAGTTCTAATGCTGTCATAGTGGTGATAGCTAACTTTTTCTGTTTGTATTTATAGGTTTTGAAAAGCCATCAGCAATCCAACAGCGAGCCATCAAGCAGATAATTAAAGGGAGAGATGTCATCGCACAGTAAGTTGGGTGTGGAGAGGTAAATTGGATCAGCAATGCAGTGTAGTGAAGAGCTGGGAGAGATGGGTCTGTCTGTACACTCTGGACCTGCTCTTTCTCTGGCCTAGGTGGTTTTTATTTTTGTGCCCTCAGCCATGGAAGGGTTTGGGTTTCTGTTTTGTTTGGCTAATTTGCTTTGCTTCAGTGAGCACGTGGGGTTTTGTTCTCGTTGATTCTCCTAGTGAAGAAGTTGCGGCCACTGTCCTCACTGTGGAGATTCAGAGGTTGTGACTCTACCTGAGTGCCACGGCCTTGGCAGTTTTGGTGTGGGGGTGGGGAGCGTCTGCTAGGAAGATGCTCTGCGTGTTCCTGGAGACAGCCCTTAGTGCTGCTGGAGGGTCATGGGGGGAGGGCAGAGTCAGGTGCCCTTCTGCTCTCACTCATCTGTTTTCTTGCCCAGGTCTCAGTCCGGCACAGGCAAGACGGCCACCTTCAGTATCTCAGTCCTCCAGTGTTTGGACATCCAGGTGAACTGCCACTCACACTGCACTAGTTCAGGGAGCTCTGTCTCTCTCCCTCTCTTTCTCTCTCTGCCAGGGCAGTGTGACAGGGCTTATGCTGAGTCGGCACTGGGAGAGAACTGCAAACACCTGTATCTGAAATTCCTTCTTGTGGGAGGAAGTTCTAAAATTTTTTTTTTGTCAAGATCTCATTCTAGGCCAGACCTGGAACTCACTCTAGTCCAGGCTGCCCTTAAACTCAACAATGATTCTTTTTAGCCTCCCCAGTGCTGGGCATGTGCCATCACGCCCAGCTGGGTATTTTAAATACAAGAGATTCTTATTTGCACATGAATCCTGACGGATAAGTTATTGCTGGGTTTACACTTGAACATTAATATTTGGTTAGCTTTGTTGGAAATGAGAAGCACAGTTGATTTAAGATATTACAGTAGATTTGAGTATTCATTACACAAGCCATGAGGCTGGACAGCAGACAAGAAGCCAGACTTGGACAAAATCGGGATACTTTCTGTTGGGTGCCGAATCTAGATTTAAATAAAAAGGCATGAAGAAGTGGAAGGGGTGGGGTCAGTACTTGGGAAGGGGAAGGGGCTGGGGATTGGGATGAGAGAGGGTAGCAATGAATATGATCAAAGAACTTTATATGGATTTAGACAGTGTCCCAGAGAAACTCATTTTCTACAATTAGCATATGCTTGTTATTTTTTTTTAATGCTGAAAACGTCTCATCGTCAGGTTCGAGAAACCCAGGCTTTGATCTTGGCTCCAACAAGAGAGTTAGCTGTCCAGATTCAAAAGGTGAGACATTTAAAGATGGTGGCTGGGCTGTGGCTTGGTGGTAGAGCACCCTCCTAGCATGCACAAGGCTCTGGGTTGATTGCAGCAGAGCAAGAACAAAAGATATTGGTGTTACATTGTAAAGGACCGATTGACAGAAGTAATATAATGCTGTTTTTCTCTTTTAGAATGTTTTCCTGACCCCTAGCTTTTGGCTTTTTGTAGTGCTAGGGATTGAGCTCAGAGTCCTGTACATGCTACCAACTGAATCCTGACATTTTGCCTTGAAGCAGTGTGTACTGTATGAGTTGCTGGTTGTTACCAGTTTTCACTGAAGCTTCTTTGCTTTCAATGTTATTTTACAGAAATAAATTTTTTAGCTGAGTGTGGTGGTGGTGCATGCCTTTAATTCCAGCTCTTGGGAGACCAAGATAGGATTGCTGTAAGTTTGAGGCCAGCCTGAGACTACATAATGAATTTCTGGTTGGCCTGGGCTAGATTCGGACCCTACTTGGAAAAACAACAACAACAAAAAAAATTGAATTTTTAGCCTGGGCATATTGCTTATTGGCAGAGTGCTTGCCTAGCATGCATAAGATCCTAAATTCAATCCCAGCACTGCAAATAATAAAGAAAAGAAAGGGCCAGGCATGGTGGTGCACGCCTTTAATCCCAGCACTTGAGAGGCAGAGGTAGGAGGATCGCCATGAGTTTGAGGCCACCCGGAGACTACAGAGTGAACTCCAGGTCAGCCTGGGCTAGAGTGAGACCCTACCTCGAAAAACCAAAAGAAAAGAAAAGAAAGGCAAGTCTAACAACAAAACATCCATTTTAGTAAAACAAAGATTTTATTTTTGCTGCTGCAAACAAACTCTAGATGCATAAGACACTTGGTGTATATGGCCTTGTGTGGGTACTGAGGAATTGAATCTGGACCAGCAGGCTTTGCAAGAAAATGTCTTTAACTGCTGATTCATCTCCCCAGAAGAAGAATATATTAGGTTGTGAATATTGTCAGATAGGATTATGAATTGTATTTTTTTTTCCTGCACTTAACATCTTTTGTTTTAGTAGTAAGAAATCCTCAAAATGAACTTTATTTTCGTAGAGGAAAGAGGAAGAGGAGTGCTTTGTAGTTTATGGCATAAATAGTGGCATGTACTATAATTGGTGCTTATTTCAAACTGGAGTAGACATGACCTGCACTTTTGTATGGTTCACTTATGTCTGACCCTGGATGTGACCTCGTGTTTTGCCTCAGGGGCTGCTCGCTCTGGGGGACTACATGAACGTGCAGTGCCATGCCTGTATCGGGGGCACTAATGTTGGAGAAGATATTCGGAAACTGGACTACGGGCAGCATGTCGTGGCGGGCACACCAGGGCGTGTCTTTGGTAAGCACCTCAGTGAGCAGGCGTTGTGCTGCGGGTGGCGTATGTGAGGAGTATGTCAGGGACCTGGGCCCTTCCCGGTCCCCTGTACTGCGTTGGGTCTGCATCTGGGACCCTTGTCGCAGGGGCAGGCTCTAAAGGGCCTCAGGGAGCAGTGGCAGTGACTGGCTCTTTCTTTGTAGCCTCACGGTAGTTCTTTGAAAATCTGCTTGTGTAGATATGATTCGCCGCAGAAGCTTACGGACGCGTGCTATCAAGATGTTGGTTTTGGATGAGGCTGACGAGATGTTGAACAAAGGTAAGAGTGACGAGAGCTAATGCTGAGTGCTAATGACTCAGCTCTTAAGTTGGCATAGCACAGAACTGAAGTGTGAACTGACTATGAACTGTGTTTGCTTTGTGGAGAAAGTGTGTCTGGGCGGTTGTGAGAACATAGAGTTCCTACTTTGGTGTTGTGTGTAGGGAGGGGTGTGGAGATGCCTGGCATGGGGGAAGGGTGGAGAGCATTTGCATGCATGCCATTGAACCCTTCTGAAACAGACCCAGTGAGCAGATGGCTCTCCCTATGTACGGTCCTAAAGCCTTTGCTGGCCTCGTCCTCGTCCCAGGTTTCAAGGAGCAGATCTACGATGTGTACAGGTACCTGCCACCAGCCACGCAAGTCGTTCTCATCAGTGCCACGCTGCCTCACGAGATCCTGGAGATGACTAACAAGTTCATGACAGACCCCATCCGCATCCTGGTGAAGCGGTAAGAGGGAATGCTGTCTTTGTGCTTCCTCTGGAAGTGGCTTTGATTCTGCATTGGAAGCTCCAGTGTGTAATTAGTATTAGTGCGCGGAGGAGCCATGTGCAAAATGGCAGGTGCAGGACATAGGCCTGCATGGTAGAAGGGACAGGGTGGGGTGATGTGGGGCCAGGGGAATCTTTTGAGACCAGGTTCTCAACATGTGCATCTCCCCAGAGCCTATCTGTGGTCACAAGAGTGACGTGTAACAGTTGGTCTGTGTCTGCAGTGATGAACTGACCCTGGAAGGCATCAAACAGTTTTTTGTGGCAGTGGAAAGAGAGGAGTGGAAATTCGATACCCTCTGTGACCTCTACGACACATTGACCATCACCCAGGCAGTCATCTTCTGCAACACCAAGAGGAAGGTGCGCCGCCTTACTCTGTAGTGTCCTTGGGGACCTGCAGACGGTCTGTTCATGACTGGGACTGAGCTCTGTGCAGGGCAGGCAGGGCCGGTTCAGGCTCTTGCTTTCCTGGAGCCTGTGTGAATGCAGCCATTGAGCATGTATCTGGAAACAGCCTCCCAGTTGTCTCCCAGTAAGATTTTATCTCCAAAAAAGCTGAGGCCAGGTGGCATGGCTTACGCTACTGAGGGGGCTGAGGCAGGAGTTGAGGCCAGCCTGGGCAGCACAGTGGGGCTCCATCTTAACAAGAGATCAATGCTGGTTCCATCTGTAAAGATTGAGTCACCATTGGTTTATGG
Source organism: Orientallactaga sibirica (assembly GCA_036365145.1). Taxonomy (NCBI): domain Eukaryota; kingdom Metazoa; phylum Chordata; class Mammalia; order Rodentia; family Dipodidae; genus Orientallactaga; species Orientallactaga sibirica. The sequence goes on from JAEOAD010000013.1 coordinate 3,357,989, forward strand.
TGGGACCCAGACCTGGTAGTTTGAATTTGCATATGGCCTGTGGAGCCAGGAACCTTTGGCAACCTTCCTGAAGAAGCAAGATGCAAGGCCAGATCCAGAATGGTGGGAATTTGAATTTCAAATGAGAATAGACGGGTATTCCCTCCAATGAACCAGTATGTGGGGGGAGCCCCAACATTTGGTGGGCAGGAGTTATCTATTTACTCATGGGGCCAGTATTGTTTAGACCTGTTGTCTGAGACACCTGGCTAGACAGGTGAGTTCCACATGGCGTCTGATGGTCACTCTGCAGGTCGACTGGCTGACGGAGAAGATGAGAGAAGCCAACTTCACTGTGTCCTCCATGCATGGAGACATGCCCCAGAAGGAGCGCGAGTCCATCATGAAGGAGTTCCGCTCTGGCGCCAGGTGGGTGGCAGCTGGCTCCAGTACCCGTGTGGGTCATGCTGGCAAGGGTGCTGCCTGCTGTGGTGAGATCTCTGTGCGCACTACTGTGCTTCCTTCGCCCCAGATGCTGGGTGTGGTGCTATCTCTGGGTGGAGGCTTGGGGAGAAAGCAGCCCAGTGCTGGACACTGCCCTGCCTGCCTGCTTGTGTGGTGTGCCTCAGCCCAGGCCTGGTTACTGTGTTTAGATGGTAGCTGCTTCCTGCTTGTCACGTAGTCGAGGGGGGTTTGATCCCATGGTACTCGGAACAGATGTTGTGTGAGTTGGTTCAGATTTGCTTTGTGAACCTTGTTTATGTCATTTTTTGCAGTGTTGAGTGTGTCCCTGGACGGGACATGTCCTGTTAGACTCCAGCTGCAGATAACGTTCTGCTTGCCTGCACCCTTCCTTCTGTTTAGTTGTCTTTGTCGCTGGGTGAAGGGGAGTGTGGAGGTGAGGCCCTTTCTTGGGCTGGAGAGATGGCTCAGTGTGTGTTTACAAAGCCTGACAGCCCACGTTCAGTTCCCCAAGGCCTACGTAAAGCCAGACATACAAAGTGGTGCATGCACTTGGAGTTCATTTACAGTGGCAGAACCCCCTGGTGCATCCATCCTCACTCACTCTGAAATAAGTAAACAGATAATTTTTATGGATTAAAAAAATATTTTATTTATTTATTTGAGAGAGAGAAAAGAGAGAGAGAATGGGCATGCCAGGGCTTTCAGCCACTGCAAACAAACTCCAGATGCATGCGCCCCATTGTGCATCTGGCTTACATGGGTCCTGGAGCATCGAACTAAATAAAAGTTAAAAAAAAAAAAAAAAAAAAAAAGCCGGATGTGGTGGCGCATGCCTTTAATCCCAGCACTTGGGAGGCAGAGGTAGGAGGATCGCCGAGAGTTCGAGGCCACCCTGAGACTACATAGTGAATTCCAGGTCAGCCTGAGCTACAGTGAGACCCTACCTCAAAAAAAACAAACAAAAAGAAAGGTCTGTGTTGCTCTTGTGGTTCTCCTCCCTGCCGTAGCCTCCTTCGTGCTGCGGTTTCAGGTGTACTCCACCATGCTTGCTAGTCGTTGTTTTACGTCGCCATTTATCCCAGCTCACTCACTGTACGTGTGTGCTGATCTAAATTGTTAGCTTAATAACTGCCTTTGCCTCCTCTTCTCTTTCCTCTTTCTTAATTTGGGTGTGTTAAGTTCTTACTTTTTCTCTCTGAAGGCTTTTTGTTGTGGAAATTACACTGTATATATATATATTTGGTTTTTTGAGGTAGGGTCTCACTGTAGTCCAGGCTGACCTGGAATTCATTATTGTAGTCTCAGGGTGGCCTCAAACTCATTGATGATCATCCTACCTCTGCCTTCCAAGTGCTGGGAATAAAGGTGTGCACCACCACGCCTGGCTGTGTGTATATTTTATTATGTATTACAATGCTAAGGTTTAACATACATTTGAGTCCTGGCTAGACATTTTTGTTCTATATGACAGGATTTATTTAGATTTAGCCATATATGTTTCTCTTTACCTCTGCATGGCCATCTGAGGTGTGTTCACGTCTTGTTACAATCTGTCTTAAGTGTTTTCTTTCCTTGGAGTGTCCCTGGGGTCTTGACAGAGCCACCGGCTGAGATAGAATTTCAGAGTGGAGCTGTTTTTTTTTCTGCCTCCACTGAGTGATCCACCAGCTTGCTCACAGCCCATTGCTTTGGGGCTATAGCTGCCAGTCCAGTTGCTCTTGTGAGTGGCATCTGTTTTGCAGACTGCTCTATTCTGTCTAGATGTGGATTTCATTGTTTCCAGTTGGCATCTTCTGGGTCTTTCCACCTGGACTGATGCTACTCTGGCCCATTCTCCCCTTAGCTCCAGGGTAGTGCTGACTTGAGTCTGCGAGGCCACTCCTGGGTCTTGGTTCCCTCTCATTCTGTCCCTTAACTTCCAGTGCTCATAGGCCAGTGTTACCCAGTAGGCAACAGAAGTCTACCTACTTGTTTTTTTATTTTATTTTTTAAATTATTACTTAAAATAATCTAGTAATCATGTTCAAGTAGATAAAAGAAATAGGTGACGGTTATTCTCAACCCCCCCCCCTTTTTTTTTTTTGGTTTTGCGAGGTAGGGTCTCACTCTGGTCCAGGCTGACCTGGAATTAACTATGTAGTCTCAGGGTGGCCTCGAACTCTCGGCGATCCTCCTACCTCTGCCTCCTGAGTGCTGGCCCTTCCCCTTTTTTGAGGCAAGCCCAACAGACTGGCTTTTTTTTAAATGAGAGAGAGAATTGTCATGCCAGGGCCTCCAGCTACTGCAATCGAACTCCAGATATGTGTGCCTCCTTGTGCAACATTGTGCACTTACATCACTGTATGTCTGGCTTACATGGGACCTGGAGGGTCAAACATGAGTCCTTAGGCTTCACAGGCATCTCTCCAGCCCTCTCAATACTTTTTTTTTGTTGTTTTGTTTTCTTCTCAATACTTTAATAACCCAATATACCATTCCTTTGCCATGTCATTAGTGTTAAGAAGGGTATTTTGGTTTTGCATTGTTTTCATACAGAGTCTCTGGATTTGCTGTGTATTTTACATCTACAGCACATCTTGTTTGGACTACCCACCTCCCAGGTGTCCAGTGGACACATGCTCTGGCTGTGGCCTCTATGGTGGGATCAGATCTGTGACACAGGAGAGGATGTGGGCAAAACATCAGATTTAGCCAGTCATGGTGGTACACGCCTTTAATCCCAGCACTTGGGAAGCAGAGGTAGGAGGATCACTGTGAGTTCGAGGCCACCCTGAGACTACATAGTGAATTCCAGGTCAACTGAGCTAGTGTGAGCTACCTCAAAACATAAACAAACAGGGCTGGAGAGATGGCTTAGCGGTTAAGAAACATGCCTGTGAAGCCTAAGGCCCCGGTTCGATTCTCTAGGTCCCACGTAAGCCAGATGCACACGGAGGTGCACAAGTCTGGTGTTCATTTCCAGTGGCTGGAGGCCCTGGCATGCCCATTCTCACTCTCCCTCTCTTTATCTCTAATCAATCAATAAAATAAAATCTTTTTAAAAAGCAGTTAAACAAGCAAACAAAAACCTCAGATTCGAAGATGGTGTAACCAGTGAGCCAAAATTAGTGCAGATACTGTTCATTGAATTTTTTTTTTTTTTTTTTGGTTTTTTTGAGGTAGGGTCTCATTCTGGCTCAGGCTGACCTGGAATTCACTATGTCGTCTCAGGGTGGCCTCGAACTCTTGGCGATCCTCCTACCTCTGCCTCCAGAGTGCTGGGATTAAAGGCGTGCGCCACCACGCCCGGCTTGTTCATTGAATTTTTGCAAAGTGTTTTTACCTTGTCAAAGTCAAGTGATTGGTGTGAGACTGACTTAAAAATTAGTTCTAAAAGACAATTTCTTCGATGTCACATAGCCTACATAAGTTGTGGAGTAAATGCTCCTTGTACAAAGATCTCTGGTGGCATCCTGACGCTGCGAGGCACAGGGCTAGTGTGCAGGTGCTATCTTACACACTGTGGTGGAGGCGGCTCCGTTCTGACTTCTGGTTCTTTCTGCAGCCGAGTGCTCATTTCCACAGACGTCTGGGCCCGGGGGCTGGACGTACCTCAGGTGTCCCTCATCATTAACTACGACCTGCCCAACAACAGAGAACTGTACATCCACAGGTGGGCCTGCCTCCCTCCTTTGCTACTGACCCTTCATTACCTTCCCCCCACCCTGTGTTGACTCAAGTGTTTTATTTTAAAGAATCGGGAGATCAGGTCGATATGGCCGGAAGGGTGTGGCCATTAACTTCGTAAAGAACGACGACATCCGCATCCTCCGAGACATTGAGCAGTACTACTCCACCCAGATTGACGAGATGCCCATGAATGGTACGTGGGGAGCCCCCGACTCAGGGGGGAGGGTTGCTGGTCTGCTGAGGCCTTTGCTGAGCCTCTTGGGCTGGGGGCAGGGCTTCTGCCTCCCATTCCTTACCGCTGCCTTTCTTTTTCAGTGGCCGACCTGATCTGAAGACGGTGCTTGTGCACTGAGGAGCTGGCAGTGTGCCTGCACTGTTCTGTTTGGACGGATTTGGGGTGGCTTCTATTTAATGGGGTTTATGTGAACTCCCCCAGGAAGACCTCTGGGGGTTCTGATACCTTTTCTTACTCATGTGTACATAATTGATTGCTTTAAGTCTTTTTCATTAAACATGGAAAAATTTCTCTTAAGTGTAAGATTTGTAGCAGTGCGTCAGCTTTCCTAGGACCTGCTGCTGGTCTGGTTGGACCATTTCGCTTCTTCATGGGCAGAGCCCCCTTGGAGATGTTGGAAATGGAGATGCTAGAGGGAGAGAATCAGTAATAGAATCAGAAAGACCCTGCTGACTGCAGTCAGCAAAGCTTTCAAATTATGTAAGGACGAGCTGTGACATAGGGACTTGTCAGGAGTAAAGGTCAACAGGAAACCCACTCAAGCAGGAAAAGATCTAAAAAGAAAAAGGGCCAGGCGTGGTGGCGCACACGATTAATCCCAGCACTTGAGTGGCAGAGGTAGGAGGATCGCCATGAGTGCAAGGCCACCCTGAGAATGCATAGTGAATTCCAGGTCAGCCTGGGCTAGAAAAAGACCCTACCTCCAAAGACGAAGAAGAAGAAAATCCACGGGTGTCAGTGGACATCAGGTGTTAGGAACATGTGGGAACCACAGTAGGATGCTGCCACACACCAGAGACAGACCTTTCCAAGTGCTGCCTGCACCTGAGATGTGCAGCACCTACAGGCAGTGTGTGGAGAGGTGCACCTAGCGTGATTCAGCTGCGTGGAAAACAGGCTGACAGTTTAATCACGCCTGCTGTAAGAAGCTGCCGTACAGTGACACGCCACTGTCAAGGACTCGTCCAGACCACAGTAACCGAAAACAAACAGACCAAACACCACTGAACAATCCTGGTGCCCATAAAAAGCAGACAAATATGGCATGTCTTGACTGGAAAACTAGTCAAAAAGGACAATGGAATACCAAGGAGGATGAGTCAAATGTGGAATAAGATTAAAGTCCAGGCTGGAGACATGGCTCAGCAGAGAAGGCGCTTGCCTGCAAAGCCTAAGGACCCTGCTTTGAGGCTCAATTTCCCAGGACCCACGTAAGCCAGATGCAGAAGGTGGCACATGCATCTGGAGTTCGTTTGCAGTGGCTGGAGGCCCTGGTGCACTCATCCTCTCCCTCTCTCTCTCTGCCTCTCTCTGAAAAATAAAATACTTTTAAAAAAATATTAAATTCCATACATATGACATTCTATGAAGTATTACAAAAGCCTATTCTGGGGATGGGTTGGGTTATGACAAAAAGGTAGGACTTGGGTGCAGTCTTGGCTTTACAGTTACAGATCTGTGTCAAAATAAATCAAATTATACCTTTTTTTGGTTTTTCAAGGCAGGGTCTTGCTCTAGCCCAGGCTGACCTGGAATTCACCCTGTAAGTCCTAGGCTGACCTTACAGTGATCCTCCTATCTTTGCCTCCCCAGTGCTGGGATTAAAGGCGTGTGCCACCACACTGGGCAAGGTCACTCTTGCTCCTTCCTCCCAGCTGATGTGACAAGAGGTGACATTCAGCCAGCTGCCTGTTGTGCTGCCATAGTGAACCCTCCCCATGAAACCACAAGCTTAAATAAACCCTTTCCTCCATCAGCTGCTTCTGGTTGGGTGTTTTGTCCCAGTAGCAGAAGGTAGCAGCTCCAGGGGCCTTGCTCGGCCTGTCACCCCTCCATGTGCTCATGGAGACATGGCCCAACATTGTTGGCAAGGAGGCGTCACCCAAGCACAGGACAAGCAGCAGGTGGAAGGATCTGAAGAAATAACAAAGCAAAACAGGAAGTTCACATGGTAGTAGTGGCCTTAAGCTACGTCAATGAACCAAGGGAGAGGCAGCAGATCAGGCCTCCTCTTGGGAAACCTAAGAGGCTGGCCAAAGACCAAGGTTCATACTGTAAGGAGACAGGACATTGGAAAAATGAGCACCCCAGCAGAAGGGAGAACCCTAAGAGGGTTCTCGCTGTGGAGGAAGAAGACTGATAGGGCCAGGGCTCCATACCACTCAGCCCCCAGAAGCCCATGGTTTCTTTAAATGTGCAGGGCGCCACTGTGGACTTTCTAGTGGATACTGGAATGGCACATTCATCAGTTTTAAGAGGCCTATGAGGGAACTCAGAAAAACTAATACCTTGGCCCAGGGGGCCACAGGCAAGACTGAATGTTTTCCCTGGACCAGGGACAGAATTGTCAACCTAGGACAAGGTATTGTCACCCACTCCTTCCTGGTGGTTCCAGACTGTCTCTACCCTCTATTAGGAAGGGACCTCCTTCTGAAATTGAAAGCTACCATTTCTTTGGAGCTAAAGGGAGCCCAATTAAACTTGCAGTGGCCATCCAAAATTCTGGTTACCTGTCCCTTGTAAGAATATCTTGATACCTGAGCCCCCTAAAACACCTCAGGTGGTTCCTATCTACAGGAACACGCTCACTGAATTGAAGCCTGAAGTGGCTCAGCAAGCAGCTTCCAGAGGAGGCTTGGATGGGTGAAGGGCTTTGTCCTGTGAGTGACAGATGATAGCAAGACAGACTCCAGGCCACCCAGTCAGAGCGTGGCTCCCAGAAGCCCCTACGCTTTACTCCTGGTTTTTAGGGCCACTGGTCTTCAGTCCCATCAATTCTAATGACAGACGAGGTGTCTGAACAATGGCCAGTTCCTGACAGTGATTTCTGCAGGCCTCACCACTCACATGTAGCAGCTGCCTTTAATTTCTCCAGGCTTGTCAGAGCCTGGGCCTGGGTCTGCCTCTCCCCACATGGAGACAGGTCTCTGTTCCGGCTGAGACCTTGGGCCCCATGGACAGCTCCATCAGATCCTGTCCTGGCGATGGTGCATCTTGTACATTCTGCCACCTTAGAGATGGGGCTGCTAAGTAGCCAGCAAGCAATATTGGGACACTGTGAGGTGGGAAAATGATGTGAGGGTGACATGAGGTCACGGGTGAGACAAGAAAAGGGTGTGGAGACATGAGGTGGCATGGGTTAAGGGTGCTGAACAAGGTCCTGAGACATTGCTGCCTTGAGTTGACCCCCGAGCAATGGACAGGAGCAGGTTCCAAATGCCCTTTTTAATACAAGTAAGTGCACGTCACATCAGTTTCTCAAGTCCTACAAAGACAGTGGCACCACCAGCCCTGTCCCTTTGTTGGGTCACAGCGGCAGTGGCTGCACGGTTGGACCTTGGTGCAGGCACAATGTCCCCACCCCCAGCTCCACCTCTGGTGTCCGAGACAGACTGCTGGCGTGGTTGGCGCTGCCTCACATGGTGATGGGCAAACCTCGCTCTACAACATTGCAAACACTCTTGCCCTCAAGGGCATTAACAAGCCAGAGAACAGTGGGGTTCGGGGAGACAAACCCACAGGTGCGTCAGGAGGCCAGGCCCCAGGAGACCATCAACCCAAGGCCTGCACAAGGCTCTACTTCACTGGATGCCAACTCCATCTGTCAACATGAGCGGCCTACTAGGACCAATCAATGCGAAACTTCTCCCCCATGGACAGTGAGACAGGAATGGCCAGGATCTGAAAGACAGAAAAAACGGAATGCCAGATGGTAGCCAGGCCCTCCCATGCCAGGAGACAGGCACCAGCCGGAGTGTGAGTGACGCACTGCTGGATGGCCTTCCGTGTGGCTCTGGGCTTTAGAGACAGGATCTACTCAGCAGCTCAGAGCCATCACGACCCCACCGCCCTCCAGAGGAGGACACGGGGCAGCAGGTCTCCCGCACCCTCAGTGCTCCTCTCGTCCTAGGTCTCCAGATGCCTCGGCACCCTCCTGTTCCCACTCCCACTGGGGCACGGGGCCCCCTCCCCAACTTTCCCTCTTACCTTGCTGTCAGGGCTGTAGGTGAAGTTGGAGACAGGGATGCCATTGGAGATGACCCGGTTGGGGGCTGTGGCCACCCCCAAGACGGTCACCTTCCTCAGCTGCAGGCTCTCCCCTTCCCTCGTCACTTGCACCAACTCGTTCACGATGGTATTCTGGCCACAGGGACAGGGAAAGAGAACGTGGGTTTCAGTAGATGGTGGGCCACGAGCCCACCAGAACGAGCACTTAGCACAGCATCACAAGGTGGCCTCCCCTGTCGTGAGGGGCAGCGAAGCCAACACCTACAGACCCTGGGATGACTGACTGGCACACTGCCCTACTTAGGGCTGATGGCCACTGAGGGCCCTAGCCCCCTCACCGGATCACAGCAGCCCCACCCCACACACAACAGCCTCACCCTTTCAGTTGAGTAGACCCCAGGACTCACGTTCTTGGCTAGGAAGGCGACCTGTGTGTAGGCCCCACGCTCCAGGACTCCCACGCTCTCCCCGTCATCCCAGAACAGCTCCCCATGGGCCTCACCACTTGCTGTTAAGGCCACTACCAGGGCCATGGGTTGCTTACGGGATTCCGTGGTTGTGAGGCCAGGGCCCTGGGAAGGGGGAGACATACGTCATGGCCCTTGAACCTGGAGACCACTGAGATGGGAAGAATCTACGGCCAGGTAGGCTGGACACTGGTGGTGACTGCCCTGACTAGGGCTGTAGCTCGACCTAAGCCTATCTCTTACAGTGCCCCACTGTATATGCCAGGGGCTGGGTCCCAACAGAACCTCCAATAAAGGACAGTGGGCTGTGCCCTGTGCCACTTTCTCCCAGCTCCCTGGTCTCCCTCCCCTGGAGTGCACCCCTACCAGACTCCTCAGAGCCCTTCTCTTCCCAGGCCCTGAAGCTGCAGATACCTGCAAAGGCACGATGTACCCTGCCCGCAGATGGACGTTGATGCTGTCCAGTGGAGCCGGCAGTGTCACCCACTGCCCCTCACTGTGGATGGCAGAGCTGAGGGGTACTGGAGGTGGAGGAGGGAGGCTGCCAAGGGCCTCTACAGGCACCTGGAAGGAAGTGTCACATGAGAAAGTTCTGGGCAGCACCGAAACTCCCATATTGTCACTGAAACCTCATGTCCCCCAAGGCTCCATATGAAGACTTAGGAAGCCTGGCTGAGACAAGGTGGTGTGACCCCAGGGACAGATTTGGGGTGGGACAGGACAGTCTGAGAGGCTTGTACCCTGGCTCTGGGACTGGTCAGGGAATGCATGCCTCAACTCTTTCTTTCTTTCTTTCTTTCTTTCTTTTTTTTTTCTTTCTTTCTTTTTCTTTCTCTCTCTTTCTTTCCTTCCTTCTTTCCTTTCTCTCTTCCTTTCTCTCTCTCTTTCTCTCCCTTTCTTTCTTTCTTTCTTTCTTTCTTTCTTTCTCTTTCTTTCTTTCTTTCTTTCTTTCTTTCTTTCTTTCTTTCTTTCTTTCTTTCTTTCAGGTAGGGTCTCACTCTAGGCATTCACTATGTAGTCCCAGGCTGGCCTCAAACTCATGTGATCCTCCTACCTCTGCCTCCTGAGTGCTGGGATTAAAGGCATGCACCACCACGCCCGGCTCAACTCACTCTTGATGATGGCTGTGGGACCCTGACAAGTTCCCCATTCCAGCCTTTGTTTCCTCATCTGGGAATGGATTACCAGGAGGAGCTGAGCTGCAGGGTACAGAGCCCCAGGTGAGGGAAGGCCCAGTATGCTGGGACTAGAACGCAGGTGTGTCTCCTAGCAACATCTGTCACCCTGACAGGCCAGGAGGTGTGGCCATTGTAGACTCAGGAACTCACCGCCTGCAGGTTGTACCATGTGCCGGCAGGGAAGTAGCCAGTCACTTCAGCTTTCCCAGGCTCCAGCACGGGCGTGATGAGCAAGGCCTCCCCCCACAGGAGCTGGCGGTCCACTGCCCAGGTGCGGGGGTCCTCGGGGAACCTTCGGAGAGGAGGCATAAGATGTGGCTTGGTGACTGGGGCTCTGCGGTCAGGTCATAGTGAAAATTCTTGTCTCCAGGAAGCCCAGGGAACTAGAGGATCTGGGTTACACGTGGCCAGGCTGGGTCTAACAATGAGGTCCATGCCAGAGCTCAGAATGACCCTCACTGCTCCACCTTCCCCGCTTGTGCTTGTGGCTTCAGGAAGGCCACCTGGGCCAGCCGTGTGTGCTCACTGTTTCCTGATGACCACAGTGGCAAGGCCATCTGTCCCACTCAAAAAAAAAAATGTTTCAACAACCAATTCTCCTATCTCAGTGAAAACTAGCCATTATTAGTGTCTGGCCTCTGGTGGCTTCATCGTCTGTCCTTGAGGCCTCGGGCACACCCTGTCCCTACTCTGGAAGCAGAGGTGGCCCTGGCTGGGAAGCACCCTGGCTGTGCTGGAGACACGATGCACCTTTATACCTTTCAGAGGACTTTTGCGGCCAGATTTGTATTTGTGAAACTAGTATTTGTGATGCCGTAAGAGTGACAGAAACACCACTGGTGGGCTCAGATGTGTCCACTCACACTCCTGGATGGAGTACACATGTGGAGAGCGCTCCCTCACCCAACACAGCCTTGCCAGCCCTGGTGGTCTCATTCTTGTCGGGTATTAAAATACCTCAGGCCAAATAAATGGTCTCTGATTCCAAGCACATTTCTGGGAGTGATGACTGTGACAGGAGCAGCACACAGGCCTGTCCTGTCACAACCGCTTCCTCCGCAAAAGCATCAAGAACACAGGCCAGCGGCTTCACGCATGCGAGACAAGGACTTCTGCTGGCCTCCTCCCGGAAGCCATCCCCAGGTGGCTCAGTCACAACCATGTTATCGCAACATCTTTCGGGCTCATCTAAATTCCCACTAGGAATGTTCCATGCTCTGCACACCCTGGCCCTGAGTCGTGGTCCAGGGCACCATGGTCTCACTCAGCCGCAACCCGCTTGGGTCATGGGAGCACAGCCTGTAGCAGGGCCCCTGGCATCAGTGGGTACCAAGTCAGTTCCCATATGTGCCTCCAGGGGCACATATGGGCCATCACTCCCCAACCTAGGTTACTCACTCTAGGAAGAGGGGCCGGGCCACTGTGTCCCCCCTGACGTGGGCACCGTGGAAGAGCGTGTAGAGAAAGGGCAGTAGAGCATAGCGCAGGGCAAAGGCCTTCCTCATGGCCTGCTGGGCTGGCTCGCTGAACCTGTATGGCTCCTGAGGCTGTGTGGGCAAAGTGGGAAGAGGGGACACCTAGGTTCCTGGACTGTGGGTACCACAGAGCCCTGGAGCTCCATGGCTCCATGGCTGCCCTGGGTGGAGAGGTCAGCATAGACTGGGCTCGTTCTCAGGTGGTCAGGTCCCTCCCCCTGCTGCCCCTGCCCTACCAGGCTGTGCAGGTCGTTGTGGTTTCTCATGAAGGGGTAGAAAGCCCCCAGCTGGGTCCAGCGCACACACAGCTCCTCTGACGTGTTGCCCAGGAAGCCGCAAATGTCTGCCCCGACCAGGGGCACCCCCAGCAGGTTAAACTGCAGGATTTCTGGGAGAACACAGGCAGGCTCTCAGAGCAGTGCCCACTCAGGCCAGAGAGCTGGAGAGGCCCTCTGAGCAGGCAGGAGGTACCGATTCCCCCTAGGGCCTCTTAAACCCCCCACCCTCTGGCCTCTGCACCTTCCACCTGGGGAGAGCAACTGCTTCCTAACCCCAGGGCTGGACAAAGCAAAGCAGACCACAGTACAGGATGGGCAATTCCCAGAAAGACACACCTGAGTTCTAACCCCCAGGACCGGTGCATGTGACCTTAGTTGATAATAAAGGTCTTTTTCTAAATGTAACAGCATTAAGATGAGGCCCTTAGCGTGGACCCTGACCCAGCACGACTGATGTCCTTGTAACAGAAAAAATACCATGCGACTATGGAGCCACATGGGTAGAGCTAGGTCCTGCAAGGACTGACGCTGAGCCTGGAGCAGCAGCTGGAAGTCCAGGATGCCACCAGCGGAAACAAAGGAGGGTGCCCAGCCTGCAGAGGGACACAACCCCAGCCACACCCGGACTGCAGAAGATGGCCTCCAGGCCGTGAGTGGATGGGCTCCTGTTGCTTTGAGCCTCCAGCTTATTATCCCTGGCTGTGGTAGCAATGGGATACTAACAAGAGAGCCCAAGGGCAGGGGTCCCCCCGACCGCTGAGGGTGGCAGGGCTCAAGGTCCTTTTGTGCCACCTGCCACCAACACTTGGCCACCTTCTGTTTTCCTCATGGTCTCCCCTGGGGCTTGGGGTATGTCCCTCTGCTGTCCCCATTGCTCTAAGGACAAGACAGGTAGGTACCAGAGGCTGAACTTTCAAGCTTCCAGCCCTTGTACCCACCTGCTATATTGACCCATGAAATAAATGTCTCCTACCTACCTACTTACCTACCTACCTAGGCCTGAAACCCTTCCCTGAAGACACTGGCTGCACATGACCATGTCTATGGCCTTTGGCTGTCTGGGGAGAGAGGAACCAGGGAGCTGATGGGCAGGCTGGACCAGCCTGGGGCCCTGGGGAGCTTCCCTGGGCTGCAACCGAACCTGAAACCCACATGAGCCTCGCTCAGTATCAGCCCACTTACGTGAGAAGGGGTGAGGGCAGAGGGGCCAGGTCATTCTGCTCAGAGCTCTGCAAGGTGGGACCCCCATGGCCCACAGGTCTGCAAGCGTGTCCCACACAGAAGTGAGTCCATACTTGTCAGAACACTTCATAGCGGGCTCTTTTCCACTATCCTTGTGGTGTCCCAGCTTCCCTCAGCCCCTAGCCCGTTCTCTAGGACCCCTGAGCCATTTCTGGAACCAACATGGGCCAACGGCATCCACAGCTGAGCTCAGACCTGGCTCTTCTGCAGCTCAGGACGAGGTCACCAAAAGGGCAACTGTGACTCCATGAGCTTTTCAGGCAAGGGCCAGGGGTAAACTGGTGACAGGGACACGAGGAAGAGAGGTGCCACAGGTGAGCAGATATGCACAAGTACGTAGGGACCAGCAGGCCTCATGCTCCACAGGACTCAGCAGCAGGTTCCCAAGCCATTGCTGCAGCATCCCAAGTGCTGAGCCCAGACCCCAAAGGCTCCCCACCCCCACACAGAGGGGCCCCACTGCCTTCCAAGCAGCCTGCTCCTGCTTAGAAGGCACCCTCACCTGCCACCGAGTAGGAAAGCTGCTCCCAGCTGCTCCATACATCCCCTGTCCAGTGGCCAGCGTATCGGCCATGGCCAGCGAAAGTTGAGCGAGAGATCACAAAGGGTCGTGTTCCTCGCGTCCTCACCAGAGCCCTGAGTGGCACAGGGACACAGGGAACTGTGTGGATCCGGGCTTACCCGGGAGAAGATGACAGGCAGAGGGGGGTAGGGGGAGGAAGAGAGGCCACTGCCAAAGTCACTGGGCACTGAGCCTTGCCCCAGCTGCTGAGGATTCATGGGGTCCCCTAGGTGCCATCACCCACCTAGTCAGATCCCAGGATTACCTGGGTATGAAGGGGGGAGAGGTCCAGTTCTAGGGTGCGTGTGGGGGAAAGTGGCAGCCAGCTGTTCAGGGCCCCACTGGGGTCTCCAGGGGGTCTGAGTATCTTTCCTGTCTTCCCCTGGCCTGGTGGGAGCTGGTCGAGCATGGGGCAGGCTGGCAAGGGCAGACTGAGGGGGGCAACATCTTACCTGTTGGAGGCAATCGCTTCCGTCAGGCCGTACAGGTTGTGGAGGTTGTAGTGTGTGGACAGGAACTGGTGGCTGGAGGCACAGATGGTGGCTGCCTGCAAGGTCCCACCAGTCACCCCTAGGAGAGAGGAGGCTGGTTTCCATGGTGCCCTCCTGCCCCCATGTCTTGGGGGCCCCCTGCTCAGAATGCCCCTTGTCATTCTCCAGCCGGGAGGGGCATGTTGAAGCTGGCTCCATTTCCCATCCCTTGGCTCCCAGCAGCCCCTTGGGGCTTGGGGTATGTTCCTCTGCCATCTCCACTAAGGATAGGACAAATGGGTGCCAAAGACTGGCCTGTGCAAATCTCTGGCCTTCTTGCCCACCTTCTCTTGACCTGTGTACTATCTCCTCCTTATCTTCCTGAGCCTGAGGGCACCCCTCCCCCTAGGCACTGGCTGCACATGACCATCCACATCTGTGTCTTTGTGTGTGCCCCCCCTCACTGCCGAGGTTCCCCTGCCACCTTCTGCCTGGCTGGCCGATGCCCGCTGCTTTGTGTCCCAGGTTGCAGACAGGAAATCCCGGTTTTAGTCACTAACCCTGGGCAAGCACATGAGGCTCACCAGGCACGTAAGGCGGGTTTTCCAGCTCGTTGTTGGGGCAGCCCTGCTCAGAGCCTTTTACGAAGTTTGATGGTTCATTCATGTCCTGAAAGAGAGGCCCAAGGCATAGAATTGGGCTGGTCCCCAGCAGTCGCGGGGACATCTAGGGGTGGGGACCAAACTTACGATCCACATGCCATCGAAGGGCACCTGGGCGTGGAACTCAGCCACCATGTCCTGCCACCAGTCAAGGGTCTCAGGATTGGTGAAGTCGGGGAAGGCAGTGGATCCTGGCCAAACCTGGACAACAAGAGCCCAAAGGGGACAGCTGACCCTGCACTGCAGTCCAGCCCTGGCCCAGAGCTACATCTCTATGGTTAGCCATCTGGCAAACCTAGGCCTAGCCCCAGGGGACAATGACCAGGCCCCTCCCACAGTGCCCTGCATAGGAGGTGCTTCAGTCTGGGAGAGAAAAGAACCAGTCCCACATGTCTAACCAGGGGGCAGGTGAACCACAGAATCAAAGGGAGTTTAGACAACCTCATTGGAGCGCCCCCCCCCATCCTCAGACACAGACTCAGGTCTGTGGAAGCCCCCAGTCTTGGTTCTGCCAACACCCAGGAGGCTGGGGCTCTAGGACTCTCTCAGGAGGCCTCCAGGGGCTGGGAAGACCAAAGTCTTCACAAAGGGTCTGCTGAGCTTCTGCCTGGCTGGGCCCAGACACCCATAAATAAATCCTAAGGCCTCCCGATTGGGAAATCTTATGCATCTTCCTTGCCAGGAGTCACTGCTACTCCCAGCTGGGACTCACCTCCCCTTCTGGGTTCCACCGTCCCCTTGACAGCCACAACCCCTATCCCTACCCCTACCCTACCTTTCCAATCAGCGGCTGTCCGGTTTCGTTGGTGATGAAAACCCCCCTCCGCAGACCCTCATCGAAGGGCCTGTAACTCCCAGCAGGGCCGGAGCTGCTGATGGCCGGGTCCTGGTAGGGAGAAGAGTGAGACCTTGCATGAGCTATCAGGAAAGAGAGACTGAGTGATGAAGGCGGAAATGTGTCCCCTACACAAGTGTGGCATGCCTGACTGTGTCCTCTGCCAGCCTGCACAGCCCACCAGGAAGGTTGCCGCTGGCTGGAGCAGATGTGCCTGGGGCGCATGCTCCTCCTTTCTGCAGAGTGCTCAGGTTTCTATTTTTTTTTTAAATTCTTTTATTTTTTTTTGTTTTTCGAGGTAGGGTCTCGCTCTAACCCATGCTGACCTAGAATTCACTATGTAGTCTCAGGCTGGCCTCAAACTCACTGTGATCCTCCTACCTCTGCCTCCTGAGTGCTGGAACTAAAGGTGTGTGCCACCACACCTGGCAGCCACCACACCTGGCAGTTAATCCCAGCGTTGGGAGGCAGAAAAAAAAAGGCTACCCTTACAAGTTAATTCCAGGTCAGTCTCAAATAAATAAAGAAATAATAAATATCATTTATTTATTTAAACAGTTTTTAAAATTATTTAATTTATTTATTTGACAGAGAAAGAGGGAGAGAGAGAGAGAGAGAGAGAGAGAGAGAGAGACAGATAGACAGAGTGGGAGTGCCAGGGCTTCCAGCCACTGCAAACAAACTCCAGACACATGCATTTGTGCATTTGGCTAACATGGGTCCTGGGAAATCGAACCTGGGTCCTTTGGCTTTGTAGATAAATGCTTTAACCTCTAAGCCATGCCTCCAGCCCTTATTTAGTTATTTATCTATTTATTTGAAAGAGAGAGAAAGGGAGGGAGAGAATGGGCACACCAGGGCCTCTACTACTGCAACTGAACTCCAGACACATGTGCCACCAAGTGCATCTGGCTTATGTGGGTTCTGAGAAATTGAACTTTGGTCCTTAGGCTTCGCAGACAAGCGCCTTAACCACTAAGCTATCTTCCAGCCCCAGTTTCTACTTTTTTTTTTTTTTTTCTTTTGTTTGGTTTTTCGAGGTAGGGTCTCACTCTGGTCCAGGCTGACCTGGAATTAACTATGTAGTCTCAGGGTGGCCTCAAACTCTCGGCGATCCTCCTACCTCTGCCTCTCGAGTGCTGGGATTAAAGGCGTGCGCCACCACGCCCGGCTAAGTTTCTACTTTTTAACAGTGATTAAACAAAAGAAGGGCTGGGGAGATGGCTCACCAGGTAAAGCCTGCTGAGCCAAGTTCGAGCTTCCCTAGCACCTGCATAAAGCTGCATGCAAAGTGGCACATCCCAGAGTGCTGAGCAGTGGGAGGGGAGCCAGGGGAGTCCGGAAGTTCACAGACCAGCTAGTGTGGGCAAAACAAGGGCAACCCTGACTCAAAGGAAGTGGAAGGAGAGGCCAGGCACACACAAACATATGCTAATAAATGTAGAGAAAGTAAAGAAGGGAAAAGACCAGCACTATCCCAGGTCCATCGTCCCAGCCACCGGGGGCTGAGGCAGGAGGACTTCAAGTTCAAGGCCTGCCTGTGCTACAGAGTAGACCTTGTCTCAAAATGAAAGTAAAGGACCAGGGAGATGTCTCAGCAAAGGTGATTGCTTACAAAGCCTTCGGGCCCAGATGTACAAAATGTCACATGCGCCTGGAGTTTGTTTGCAATGGCCAGAGGCCACGGTATGCTCAACTCTTATTCCATTTCTCTCTCACAAACAAATAGAATACAACAGAGAGTGGGGATGTGGCTATGTGGCCCAGTGGTAGGGTGCTTGCCTAGCATGTGTGAGGCCCTGAATTTAATAGCTAGCATTATTTAAGAAAAAGAACAAGAGTCTGCACCGGTCCTTGACTGTCCCCATGGTACAGTCTGCTCAACATTAACCTGCCTGCCGCTGAATGGGCCGCACGGTAGTGGCTATTTGGTCTTCTAAGCGTCCACTTCCCAGGTCTCTGGTTAGGGAGGGCAGTAGACCCCAGCTAGCCCACCTCCTTAAATCTCATGTCCAGCTGTAGGGACAGGCTCTGGGAAAGTCTGTCATTGTCCTTCCTCAGCTGTGAGGGACAGGCAAAGCCAGAAGACCCACAAGGCATCGATCGACACGCGGGTCTCCATCCCTTCCCCACCCATGACTGTTTGTTCAGCCCCCACCCTTGGCTTTAAGGCAGTTTACACCTCCTACACCCCAGAATCCTCAGTGTGACCCAGGTGCTCCCAGGAATCTTTAGCTACATGTCCCGGAACCTTCTAGACACCCTTCCATATCAGACTCAGAAAACATTCTTGTTGTCCATGACAGGTAACACGCACGAGCCCCAGGGCTCCCTCCCAGAGGCTCCCGTTGTGCTCACCACAATCATCACGTAGTGCCGACCGCCCTGGTGGAGCTCCCGCACGGCGTCTGGGAAGTCTGCAAAACCATCCTGGTTGAAGGTGAAGTCCCGGCCAGCGTCCATGTAGTCCAGGTCATTCCATTGCACATCCTGGGTTGAGGGACGGCAGCCAGAGCTGGGGCTAGGGGCTGGCAGTGCAGGCATGGGCACTGGGCTCAGGAGCCCTGTTCCTGGCTGCCTTGGTCTGTCCTCCACTCACCAGGGGGAAGTGGGCCCTGGTCATGTTTTCCACAACCTGGCGGACGATGGCCGTGGAGGAGTAACCCCAGCGGCAGAGGTGGAAGCCCAGGCCCCAGTACGGTGGCATGAAGGGGTGTCCTGCAGGTCAACACCACGGGTGAGCAGGGTGTGGAGGGAGGAGTGGGGTCAGGGGCCAGAGCAGGAGCAGACCCTACCCACGACGTCCAGGTATTGCCGCACCACACTCTTGGGCTCCGGGCCCAGGAAGACATATACATCCAGGATCCCGCCTGTTGTCCTCCAGGTGAGGGCCGGGCTGGGCTGCAAGGTCACATCTGGAGGGAAGTGGCTTGGCTCAGTGACAAGTATTTCACAGATGGGTCAGACCACAGTCAGGAGAGTGTGGCTCTTCCCACAGAGAACCCAGGAGAGGCCAGGGGCTTAGGTGTGGGGCAGCTGTACTAAGGCAGCTGAACTGGGCCAGAAGGACACGGAGCCGCTGGGATCTGAGAGTCACCTGCCATCTGGGCACTGAGAGACAGGGCTGGGCAAGGACTCTGTTCACTGTACGCACTGCTCAGGTCTGGGGCAAGCGGCACTTCAGGCTGGCCCACTGGGGAGATGGTGAGAGGCTCTGGCCTGGGGACTTACCCATGGCATTGCTGTTAAGCAGGAAGACGCCATGAGCCAAGCCGCCATCCTCCAGTGCTAGGTAGAAAGGGTGTGACCCGTAGAGGTTGGCGCCAGGCTAGGATGGGTGGGAGACAGTGCCTTAGCACCCAGGACCCCACCTTCACATCCCCACTCACCACTCCACCCCACCCTTACTGTAGGCGCCAAGTCACGGTTCCAGAGGGTAACCCGGCTCCAGTTGGTGCTGAGCATCAAGGGGCTGAGGTGCTCTGCGAGGCCCGTGACGTACTGGGAGGGCAGCGAGGTGGATAGCTGCAGGAACTGGTCAGCAAAGAACAAGGGAGCCACGGTCGTGTTCAGCCTGTGGAGAAAGAACAGGCTCTCTGGAACCCCAGGCTGCACACACCTGGGAGGGACCCTTCAGAGGGCGGGACTGAGAGGGAGGACGGGGGGCTTGGCCAGCTCTGTACCAGGCTGACCCAGGGACAGCAGCCACATGAGCCCCTGCTGCCCTCAGCCCCTGTGACCAGCACAAGAACTGCGGCCAGCATGCTCAGAGGGGCTGAATTCATGTCACCCCAGACGGGCAGAGGATTCAGTGATGTCAACCCACGGTCCCGCCAGGGGACACGATCCCTGCAGAGCACAAGGCACAGAGGCTGACAGCAGGGGCCTGGGCTCTGTCCTCTCGCTGGGCCCGTATCCTTATCAGTACACTGGGGGCAGAGAAAGCAGTGCCTTCAGAGTGCTGGAGGTGAGACACTAGTGAATGTCTGGTGCGCATTAATTGATATGAATTTGACAACTAGAAACCAGGCAAGGCAGGTGCGTGTCACCTGCAGGGGGTGTCAATGAGGACAGGGACAGGGTCTTCCCCTCAGCACTGCTGGCACTGGCATGGGTCATCCTTTGTGATGAGTCATCCTAGACACTGTAGGTGCCAGGGGCACCACTGCCATGGCATCACAGGCATCTCTAGACACTGCCATGTGTCTTATGGGGGACATCAGCCCATGTTGGCCTATGCAGCCAGGGAGGGGCACTCTGAGATCCGATGAGGGGGCAAGTGCTCCAGGTAGGTCTTGGTGTGTGCGTACTCAGTGATCCAGGAACAGCCAGGAAGGAGGACTGTCACAGGTCAGAGTTGACAGTAGAGCCAGGGATAAGGCCAGCAGGTTTGTCACCTCTTCCAGGAGGCCCTGGACCCCAGGGGTTACCGTGTTTCTGTCCACCCAGGATGGGAGTACGAGGCTCAAGCACACACGTACAGCACCCGGCCATCTAGCTTCCGGCGCACAATCACTCCAAAGGGATCCTCTGAGAAGTCCACGCTATAGAGTGGGGATGGCGCTTGGCTCTGGACACTCGGGGTCTCCAAGGGCACCTCATAGCGCTTGTTAGCAGGATCTTTGATCTGGCAGAGGAGAGAGAAGGTTGTGTGTGAGGCCCTTCACAGGCTGGGTGTCTGCCCGCCCCACAGTCCCCTTACTTCCCTTCAGGAGGCACGGGCCCAAGACACACAGCCAGACCCCAAGATGGGTGGTCAGTTCAGGTCCCAGTGTGGGGGCACACTCTGTGTGAACAAGGGCAATTTGTTCAGCCTCCCTTTGGGCCTCAGTTTCCTCAACTATATAACTAGGGGAAAGAGACCTCCTTGAAGCTTCCAGGTCAAATACAGAACACACAGTAAACTCAGAACTTCAGATAAACAGCAAACGAGGTTTTGTGTATATGTTTTCTTGTTTTGTTTGAGACAGCATCTCACTATGTAGCCCAAGGCTGGCCTCTTACAACAGTCCTCCTGCCTCAGTCTCCCAAGTGCTTATAATGTGATCCACCAGGTCCAGATTTTGTTTCTTCCCACCTAGTGCTAGGGATCAAGTGCAGGACCTTACCCATGCCAGGCAAGTGCTCTGCTCATTGTTTGTTTGTTTATTTTGTTTTTGGAGGTAGGGTCTCAGTCTAGCCCAGGCTGACCTGGAATTCACTATGCAGTCTCCCAGGGTGGCCTTGCCACCACACCCAGCTTCCACTCCATACACAGTATCATTGCACTAAAATCACAGTTCAGTCTGCAGAAACGGGGTGCCGCCAGACACTGTTGAGGGGAGCAAGGAACAGCACAGATAAAAGTCTCTGCTGTCGGCAGTGGTCAGTCCTGGACCCCACTGCCTGGACCATTCCTTTGTGGACTCCTAATGGACAGTTGAGACATCACCTCCTGGGAGAGGCCTGACCCTCACCTGTGCCCTGCACCCCACCCTGTCACCATGCAAGTCCTCTCTGCTCCACAGCCGCTCGGCCCACACTGGGGCTTCTAGTATGGAAGCCACGTGTGTCCTGCAGAGAAGTGTGTGTCATGTGTTCACATGCACCCTTGTCCTCAGATGACCCTTCTGTCTGTATGGGCCACTCTCTGCCTGGGACCCACCGTGAAGTGGAGGCGGCTCTCGGTCTCCGTGAGCACGTCCAGCCGCAGAGTCAGTACATCCTTGGGGAAGAAGGTAGCAGTGGTTCGTGTCAGGGTGGCGGTGTAGCCTGTCTCCGAGGAGCTCAAGTTCTCGAGCCGGTAGCTGGGGTATCCGGGTGGGAAGAAACACCAGGGCTGCCCCATCAGGGGACCCTGCGTTCCCTGCCTGGCTGGGATGTAGCAGCAGCCACGGGCCTCGCACTGCTCCTGGGTGATGGGCTTGTCTGGGGCACAGTCGAAGCGGCTGTTGGGGGGGACATCACACTGGGTGGGTGCCGATCCCGGCTGGTCTGTGTGCTCCTGGGTGAGCCGAAGCGCTGGCTCACTGGCTCTCTGAGGGTGAGTTCTGAGTGTCTCCTCCAGGCCGTGACAGGGAGCATGCAGCTCTCGTGGGACCAGGGCTAAGTCATGGAGCAGGAAGTGTCCCAGCAAGGCAGCCGTGGCCAAGGAGATGAGGGCGCAGATCCCCACCAGGGGATGGGAGCAGGACGGCCACGTCACATTCATGGTGGAGGGCTGTCTGCCTTGGGCGGTGTGGGCAGTCCTGGAGGCCTGCAGAGAGAAGGGGCAGGTCCCAATTGGAGGTGGAGGGTATCCTCGATGCATCCAGACATTCACAGTGCCAGGAGGAGGAGGAAGAAGGCCAGAGGTTCTCCCTCCAGAGCCATGGCCAGGAAAGGCCAAAAGCCAGGGGCATGTGAGGATGGAGGGGTCCTCAGAGGAGGATGGGGTGCTGCAGACACAGGGCCCCACAGCACTGTGCAATGGACACAGGTGAGAAAGCAAGAGGGAAAAGACAGAAACGTCCCCCACAGGGGACTGCAGAATACCTCCCTTTGAGAAGTAGGGAAATTTATTTGAAATGTACATGGGGGCTGGGAGTGGTGGTGCACACCAGGAGGCTGAGGTAGGAGGATTGCCATGAGTTCAGGGCCAGCCCAGGCTAGAGTGAGACCCTATCTCAAAAGAACCAAAAATAGGGCTGGAAGATGGCTTAGTGGTTAAGGTGCTTGCCTGTGAAGCCTAAGAACCCAAGTTCGATTCCCTAGTACTCACGTAAGCCAGATGCTCAAGGTGACACATGCATCTGGAGTTTGTTTGCCGTGGCTAGAGGTCCTGGCATACCCATTCTCTCCCTATCTGCCTCTTTCTCTCTCAAATAAATAACCAAAATATTATTAATAGTAAAAGAACCAAAAATAAATAGATAAAAGAAAATGTACATGGAAAGCCCAGCATGACAGACGAGAAGTGAAATGAACGAAGTCCAGCGGTAGGGGGAGCAAGCTGCAATTCTATAGAGGTTGTGGAAGAAAGTATGACGAATAAACTGTGCCCTTGGGGAGACTCACCACCTCCCGCCCCTTTCCTGTTGACCGCTCCACAGATACAGCACACTGAGGCATCTCAGCACCACAGCCCACGGCCACAGAGAAAGGCCCTGGTCACCGATGACCTTGCTGTGAGAGCCCCTCTGCCATCCTTGTGGCATCTGGGGAGACAAGCTGTGATGCGCTGAACCTGAGACCTCATGGGAACAGAGATGGTGATGAGGGAGGGCCTGAGGAGAGGAGTCAGGGGTTAAAGGTGAAGGTGCTTGTAAAGCCTGTTGGCTGGCCTGGCTCGATTCCCCAGCCACTCATGCAAAGCTGGTCAGGCATTTGTTTGCAGTAGCAAGAGACTCTGGCATGTCTGGCACGTGTGTGTGAGCATGCACACACACAGAAATAATAAATAATTTTTTTAAAAACGATGGTGAGCCGGGCGTGGTGGCGCACGCCTTTAATCCCAGCACTCGGAAGGCAGAGGTAGGAGGATCACCATGAGTTCGAGGCCACCCTGAGACTACACAGTGAATTCCAGGTCAGCCTGGGCTAGAGTGAGACTCTACCTCAAAAAATAAAAATAAATAAATAAATAAAAATAAAAACGCTGGTGATGATGCCAGGCGTGGTGGCGCACACCTTTAATACCAGCACTTACTCAGGAGGCAGAGGTAGGAGGATTGCTTTGAGTTTGAGGCCACCCTGAGATTACATAGTGAATTCCAGGTCAGCCTGGGCTAGAGTGAAACCCTACCTCGAAAAACCAAAACCAAAAACAAAAAAAAGATGGTTATGACATAAGGTTCAGAATCTGCTGTGAAGATCAACAGACTGTGCGGCCTTCTTTCTGATGGTCTGTATGTTGTTTTGTGTGTGTGTGTGTGTGTGTGTGTGTGTGTGTGTGTGTGTAGGAGGGTGCATGTTGTGTGTATAAGTATGCATGCATATGGAGACCAAAGGGTAACCTGCTACCATGCACTTTAAATTTTTTTTTGTTTGTTTTTTCAAGGTAGGGCCTCATTGTAGCTCAGGCTGATCTGGAATTCACTATATAGTCTCAGGATGGCCTCGAACTCACGGTGGTCCTCCTACTTCTGCCTCCCAAGTGCTGAGAGTAAAGGCGTGCACCTCCACAACCAGCTTAAAAAAATTATTTTGGTGACAGGGTCTCTTATGGCCTGAACTTGCCAAGTAGGCTATACTGGCTGGCCAGCCCTGGGATTACAGCCATGTGTCACCATGCCTGGCATTTTCCATGGGTTCTGGGGATTGAACTCAGGTCCTCATACTTGTGAGGCAAGCACTTTACCTGCTGAGCCATTTCCCCAGCCCTGTGTTCTAAATATTGTGTCAAGACCTGATGTGAAGCCTGTTGTGATGGCTCACGTCTATAATACCAGCATTTGGGAGGCTGAGGCAGGAGGACTGGCATGAGTTTGAGGACAGCTTGGACTGCAGAGTCTCAAAAGTACAAAACTGAAACCAAACAAAAACACTGTGTGGGCCGGATCCTCTGAGCAGCAGCTGACACCAGCATGGAAGTGTCTATCAGGGCTCCAGCAGGAACCCATCTGTGAGACAGAAAGGGGAACAGGCAGACTGGGGAGCCACCACCCCCATGCAGGTCTGACCCCAAGGGCAGGAGAAAGAAGAGAGTTGGGTCAAAGAGCCCCAGCAGCAAGGCCATGGGGTTCTTGAGCATAGTTGGTCGCCAGATGGGTGGGGGCCTCCCAGCAGTGGGGTCCTGGCAGAAACAATGATGACTTCACCGTGGGTGTGGTGACAGGGCTCCTGGGCACAGTGGAGGTCTGTTAGGAAAAAGCGATTCACCAGCGCAGGTGCATGTGGTCCCCAAGGGGACCTTGACCTGGTCACAGATTGCCACCAGTTTAAGTTTGGGAGTTTCTATGAATCCCTTGTCAAATTTAGTTCACTAAAATATCTCACAGAATTCAGAAAAGAGCTGCACTTACATTCACTGTTTTTTTTTTTTTTTTTTTTTGGTTTTTTTGAGGTAGGGTCTCACTCTAGCTCAGGCTGACCTGGAATTCACTATGTAGTCTCAAGGTGGCCTCGAACTCACAAAAGCTGTAACAGGGAAGGCTGGAGAGATGGCTTGGTGGTTAAGGCAATTGCCTGCAAAGCCTAATGACCAGCATTGGACTCTTCAGTACCCACATAAAGCCAGATGCTCAAAGTGGCCCATGCATCTGTGTAGTGGAAAAGATGCTGAAAGCTGACCAGGCGCACTAAGTCACTGTAAGAGTTAACCGCCAAGGAGCTGACGTGATCTCTGAAAGTAGCTGAGGGAATCCCAAAGAGAGGACTGTCTAAGGAGATCCAGAGGGATGGTAAGAGGAAAGGACAGTTTTGACTAAAATAGAGTAAAACAGAGCTCATAGCTAGGGAGACCCGAGTACATGATTCATATGCATGTTGATTCATAGGTATGTTTTGAATCATACAGACTGCACAAGCTAACTGTCACGCCCTGCTTCTGCAAACCAGCTGCCCGCTTGTTCGCTTGCTCCTTCCCTGGGCTATGAACACTATAAAATGAAAGTAAAACCTCAGCTTCACGCCAAAGTTACTTTGGGAAGCGATCCCAACCTCGGTCCCCGGGAAATAAACTCCTCTACTTTCACTCATGCTGGCATCGGAGTGATCTTTTCAGAAAACTCCCACAACTTCTGCAGTGAGTTTGCAGCGGCTATAGCCCTGGCATGCCCACTCTGTCTTTCTTCTCTCTCTCTCCTTGCAAATAAATAAATATTTTTTATAAAGTTGTAAAAGAAGAGCCCAATGGAAGAAATAGGTAGGGCAACGTTAGGCGCATGCTTTCTAGTTACTTTTGAGACAGGGTCGTCCGCAACCCAGGCTTGTCTTGAACTTAATATAGAGGCAAGAATAGAATGGATTTGGGCCCGTTCCTCCTGCCTCCACCTGCCAAGTGCTGAGATTACAGGCATGTGCCACCACACTCAGCTCCGTTTACACAAGTTCCCAGGCTAGACAGATAGTAGACAGATCTGACTGGCGACTGACCTCCAGCCCTTCCCAGGGGGCGGGGCTGGGTGAGGCTGACCTTTGCAAGCCTCCAATCATGCCTTGACCTTTCTGATGGCCAGTGGCTATGCTGAAGTTAAGAGGGGCTCCAGCCACCAGCCTGTCCTTAGCAAAAGAAAGGCAGTCAGGAATTGTGTCAGGAACAGTCACGGGGACCCAACATTCACTTGTATTCACAGTATTCACTCTGTACTGCAGAGTCCCAGCTCAGCCTGGCCCTTCCAGACACGTGACACGTTGTGATCACCGCCCCTAGCCAGGGACCCTGAGTTCAGATTTCCAGAGGGGTGGGGTCGGAGGGCATCTGCATCTTTGAGGAGTTTCGGAGGAGGCCTAGGGCAGACGGCTCCGAGCAAGTCCCAGGAACGGGGAGCAGGTAGCTCCCCACAATGCGGAGTAAGATGGGCAAGAAGTCCAGCTGACACGCCAGACCCAAGTTCTGCCGTCTGGGAAGTAAGTGGCAGCGCCAGTAGGCACAGGGCGGGTCTGAGCCTCAGTCTGCTGAAACCCCGACTGGAAGTTAGGGTTCTCAGCCTCTCTGTGCCTCAGTTTCCCCCTGCGAGAAAAGGCTTGCACAAAGCCTTCCGCTCTCGAGCACTGCGGGGCTGCGTGGGGATCCGGGACCTTCCGGGGTGCCTGTCGGCGTTATTGGGGTCACGGGGAGGGTCTCCACTGACCGCCGCGGCTCCCAGCTCAATTCCCCGATCAGGAGGTCGCTGACATCCCGGCCGCCTGCCCGCCCGAGGGACACGGACCCGGCAGCCAGCTCGGCCCGCCCCGCGCACCTGCGCGCCCCGCTCACCTGCGCGCGCGCACTCCACCGCACAGACCCCGCGGAGCCCCGCGGGTCACGGGGCCGGGCGGGGGGCGGGGCGTGCGGATCACGTGACCCGGCGGCCCGCGCAGGCGCGCTCGTGATGCTCCCCCCAGTGGCGGCGCGGGGCGGCGCAGGCAGGCGTGCGAGTGGTGCCCTGCCTGTGGCAGCTGTGCCATTGGGACCTGGCGACAAGGTCCTGGCTCTGGTCTCATGCCCATGGTTAATAAAACTGGATTACAGTCGGCCAAGCCACACTCCAGGGACAGCATCGGAAAGGCTGGATGACAGAGCTTTAAAACCAGTCCCTGGGATCAGCGGTTAAAGGCCCTAGCTTGCAGAGCTTGTGGACTGGGGTTCAGTACCCCTGCATCCGTTTAAACTGGGAGGGGGGTGCAAAATGTGGCGCATGCGTCTGGTGTTCATTTGCAGCAAAGACCTGGCTGCACCTACCCATACACACACACACACAGACACGTGCAAATAATTAAAAGAAAACTAGCCCCCATCTGGAAGTTTGGTCCACAGGAGTGAAAACTGACAGCTCAGAAAGCCACTGATGGGGGTGACATCAGCTGTTTCATAAAGTGAGAAAATGTTTATATTAAGATGAGTCAGGGGCCTGGAGTGGCTCAGGGGTTAAAGGCACTTGCTAGCAAGGCTGTAGGTTGGGTTATGATTCCCCAGTACCCACATAAATCCAGATGCACAAAGTGGCACAGGCATCATTTGCAGAGGCAAGAGGACCTGGCGCACTATAATCTCTCTCTCTCTCTCTCAAATAAATTAAAAATATTTTTCTTAAAAATTTCTTACTCAGGAGGCAGAGGTAGGAGGATTGCTTTGAGTTTGAGGCCACCCTGAGATTACATAGTGAATTCCAGGTCAGCCTGGGCTAGAGTGAAACCCTACCTCGAAAAAACCAAAACAAAAACAAAAAAAAAGATGGTTATGACATAAGGTTCAGAATCTGCTGTGAAGATCAACAGACTGTGCGGCCTTCTTTCTGATGGTCTGTATGTTGTGTGTGTGTGTGTGTGTGTGTGTGTGTGTGTGTGTAGGAGGGTGCATGTTGTGTGTATAAGTATGCATGCATATGGAGACCAAAGGATAACCTGGTACCATGCACTTAAAATTTTTTTTTGTTTGTTTTTTTGAGGTAGGGCCTCATTGTAGCCCAGGCTGATCTGCAATTCACTATGTAGTCTCAGGGTGGCCTCGAACTCACGGTGATCCTCCTACTTCTGCCTCCCAAGTGCTGAGAGTAAAGGCGTGCACCTCCACAACCAGCTTTAAAAAATTATTTTGGTGACAGGGTCTCTTATGGCCTGAACTTGCCAAGTAGGCTATACTGGCTGGCCAGCCCTGGGATTGCAGCCATGTGTCACCATGCCTGGCATTTTCCATGGGTTCTGGGGATTGAACTCAGGTCCTCATACTTGTGAGGCAAGCACTTTACCTGCTGAGCCATTTCCCCAGCCCTGTGTTCTAAATATTGTGTCAAGACCTGATGTGAAGCCTGTTGTGATGGCTCACGTCTATAATACCAGCATTTGGGAGGCTGAGGCAGGAGGATTGGCATGAGTTTGAGGACAGC
This sequence comes from Orientallactaga sibirica, assembly GCA_036365145.1. Classification (NCBI taxonomy): domain Eukaryota; kingdom Metazoa; phylum Chordata; class Mammalia; order Rodentia; family Dipodidae; genus Orientallactaga; species Orientallactaga sibirica. The sequence goes on from JAEOAD010000013.1 coordinate 3,385,999, forward strand.
TTGGACTGCAGAGTCTCAAAAATACAAAACTGAAACCAAACAAAAACACTGTGTGAGGCCGGATCCTCTGAGCAGCAGCTGACACTAGCATGGAAGTGTCTATCAGGGCTCCAGCAGGAACCCATCTGTGAGACAGAAAGGGGAACAGGCAGACTGGGGAGCCACCACCCCCATGCAGGTCTGACCCCAAGGGCAGGAGAAAGAAGAGAGTTGGGTCAAAGAGCCCCAGCAGCAAGGCCATGGGGTTCTTGAGCATAGCTGGTCGCCAGACGGGTGGGGGCCTCCCAGCAGTGGGGTCCTGGCAGAAACAATGATGACTTCACCGTGGGTGTGGTGACAGGGCTCCTGGGCACAGTGGAGGTCTGTTAGGAAAAAGTGATTCACCAGCGCAGGTGCATGTGGTCCCCAAGGGGACCTTGACCTGGTCACAGATTGCCACCAGTTTAAGTTTGGGAGTTTCTATGAATCCCTTGTCAAATTTAGTTCACTAAAATATCTCACAGAATTCAGAAAAGAGCTGCACTTACATTTACTGTTTTTTTTTTTTTTTTTTTGGTTTTTTTTGAGGTAGGGTCTCACTCTAGCTTAGGCTGACCTGGAATTCACTATGTAGTCTCAAGGTGGCCTCGAACTCACAAAAGCTGTAACAGGGGAGGCTGGAGAGATGGCTTGGCGGTTAAGGCAATTGCCTGCAAAGCCTAATGACCAGCATTGGACTCTTCAGTACCCACATAAAGCCAGATGCTCAAAGTGGCCCATGCATCTGTGTAGTGGAAAAGATGCTGAAAGCTGAGCAGGCGCACTAAGTCACTGTAAGAGTTAACCGCCAAGGAGCTGACGTGATCTCTGAAAGTAGCTGAGGGAATCCCAAAGAGAGGACTGTCTAAGGAGATCCAGAGGGATGGTAAGAGGAAAGGACAGTTTTGACTAAAATAGAGTAAAACAGAGCTCATGGCTAGGGAGACCCGAGTACATGATTCATATGCATGTTGATTCATAGGTATGTTTTGAATCATACAGACTGCACAAGCTAACTGTCACGCCCTGCTTCTGCAAACCAGCTGCCCGCTTGTTCGCTTGCTCCTTCCCTGGGCTATGAACACTATAAAATGAAAGTAAAACCTCAGCTTCACGCCAAAGTTACTTTGGGAAGCGATCCCAACCTCGGTCCTCGGGAAATAAACTCCTCTACTTTCACTCATGCTGGCATCAGAGTGATCTTTTCAGAAAACTCCCACAACTTCTGCAGTGAGTTTGCAGCGGCTGTAGCCCTGGCACGCCCACTCTGTCTTCTCTCTCTCCTTGCAAATAAATAAATATTTTTTTAAAGTTGTAACAAGAAGAGCCCAGTGGAAGAAATAGGTAGGGCAACGTTGGGCGCATGCTTACTAGTTACTTTTGAGACAGGGTCGTCCGCAACCCAGGCTTGTCTTGAACTTAATATAGAGGCAAGAATAGAATGGATTTGGGCCCTTTCCTCCTGCCTCCACCTGCCAAGTGCTGAGATTACAGGCATGTGCCACCACACTCAGCTCCGTTTACACAAGTTCCCCAGCTAGACAGATAGTAGACAGATCTGACTGGTGACTGACCTCCAGCCCTTCCCAGGGGGCGGGGCTGGGTGAGGCTGACCTTTGCAAGCCTCCAATCATGCCTTGACCTTCCTGATGGCCAGTGGCTATGCTGAAGTTAAGAGGGGCTCCAGCCACCAGCCTGTCCTTAGCAAAAGAAAGGCAGTCAGGAATTGTGTCAGGAACAGTCACGGGGACCCAACATTCACTTGTATTCACAGTATTCACTCTGTACTGCAGAGTCCCAGCTCAGCCTGGCCCTTCCAGACACGTGACACGTTGTGATCACCGCCCCTAGCCAGGGACCCTGAGTTCAGATTTCCAGAGGGGTGGGGTCGGAGGGCATCTGCATCTTTGAGGAGTTTCGGAGGAGGCCTAGGGCAGACGGCTCCGAGCAAGTCCCAGGAACGGGGAGCAGGTAGCTCCCCACAATGCGGAGTAAGATGGGCAAGAAGTCCAGCTGACACGCCAGACCCAAGTTCTGCCGTCTGGGAAGTAAGTGGCAGCGCCAGTAGGCACAGGGCGGGTCTGAGCCTCAGTCTGCTGAAACCCCGACTGGAAGTTAGGGTTCTCAGCCTCTCTGTGCCTCAGTTTCCCCCTGCGAGAAAAGGCTTGCACAAAGCCTTCCGCTCTCGAGCACTGCGGGGCTGCGTGGGGATCCGGGACCTTCCGGGGTGCCTGTCGGCGTTATTGGGGTCACGGGGAGGGGTCTCCCACTGACCGCCGCGGCTCCCAGCTCAATTCCCCCGATCAGGAGGTCGCTGACATCCCGGCCGCCTGCCCGCCCGAGGGACACGGACCCGGCAGCCAGCTCTCGGCCCGCCCCGCGCACCTGCGCGCCCCGCTCACCTGCGCGCGCGCACTCCACCGCACAGACCCCCGCGGAGCCCCGCGGGTCACGGGGCCGGGCGGGGGCGGGGCGTGCGGATCACGTGACCCGGCGGCCCGCGCAGGCGCGCTCGTGATGCTCCCCCTAGTGGCGGCGCGGGGCGGCGCAGGCAGGCGTGCGAGTGGTGCCCTGCCTGTGGCAGCTGTGCCATTGGGACCTGGCGACAAGGTCCTGGCTCTGGTCTCATGCCCATGGTTAATAAAACTGGATTACAGTCGGCCAAGCCACACTCAGGGACAGCATCGGAAAGGCTGGATGACAGAGCTTTAAAACCAGTCCCTGGGATCAGCGGTTAAAGGCCCTAGCTTGCAGAGCTTGTGGACTGGGGTTCAGTACCCCTGCATCCGTTTAAACTGGGAGGGGGCGTGCAAAATGTGGCGCATGCGTCTGGTGTTCATTTGCAGCAAAAGACCTGGCTGCACCTACCCATACCACACACACACAGACACGTGCAAATAATTAAAAGAAAACTAGCCCCCCCCATCTGGAAGTTTGGTCCACAGGGAGTGAAAACTGACAGCTCAGAAAGCCACTGATGGGGGTGACATCAGCTGTTTCATAAAGTGAGAAAATGTTTATATTAAGATGAGTCAGGGGCCTGGAGTGGCTCAGGGGTTAAAGGCACTTGCTAGCAAGGCTGTAGGTTGGGTTATGATTCCCCAGTACCCACATAAAGCCAGATGCACAAAGTGGCACAGGCATCATTTGCAGAGGCAAGAGGACCTGGCGCACTATAATCTCTCTCTCTCTCTCTCTCTCTCAAATAAATTAAAAATATTTTTCTTAAAAATTTGAGTCATAAAGCCAGGTGTGGTGGCGCACGCCTTTAATCCCAGCACTGGGAGGCAGAGGTAGGAGGATCACCATGAGTTCAAGGCCACCCTGAGACTACATAGTGAATTCCAGGTCAGCCTGGACCAGAGTGAGACCCTACCTCGAAAAACATATGTGTGTGTGTGTGTGTGTGTGTGTGTGTGTGATGGATCCTTCAATTTGTTGCCTCCAAGAAACTCACCTTTCTACAAAGGATGGACACTATCTTAGGGTGAAAGGTTGGAAAACAGTGTTTCAAGCAAATGGGCTGAGAAGACAAGCAGGGGTCGCTATCCTAATATCTGACAGGGTAGACTTCAGACCAACATTAATTAGGAAAGATAAGGAAGGACACTTTATATTGATTAAAGGAACACTCCAACAGGAGGACATTACAATCCTAAACATATATGCTTCTAATATGGGGGCTCCCAATTTCATCAAACAAACGCTATTACAACTAAGGTCACAGACAACACCAAACTCAGTTGTAGTGGGTGACTTCAACACCCCACTCTCACCAATTGACAGGTCATCCCAGCAAAAAATAAACAGAGATGCTTCTGGATTAAATGAGGTCATAGAACAAATGGACCTAATAGATATATACAGGACATTTCATCCAAATGCTGCAGAATATACATTCTTTTCAGCAGCACATGGAACATTCTCTAAAATAGACCATATATTGGGACACAAAGCAAATCTTAAAAAATACAGGAAAATTGAAATAATTCCTTGCACTCTGTCTGATCATAATGGGATCAAACTGCAAATCAATAGCAAGAAAAGCTATAGAGCATACACAAAATCATGAAAACTAAACAATACACTACTAAATGATAAATGGGTCAGTGAAGAAACCAAGAAGGAAATAAAAAAATTCAGAGTCAAATGATAATGAGAACACAATATGCCAAAACCTTTGGGACACAATGAAGGCAGTCCTAAGAGGGAAATTTATAGCTTTAAGTGCCTATATTCAGAAATTAGGAAGGTCACAAGTAAACAATTTAATGCTTCTCCTTAAGGTCTTGGAAAAAGAAGAATAAGGCAAACTGAAAATCAGTACATGGGAAAAAATAATAAAGATTAGGGCAGAAATTAATGAAATAGAAACCAAAAAAAAAAAAAAATCCAAAGAATCAATGAAACAAAGAGTTTGTTGTTTGAAAGGATAAACAAGATTGGTAAACCCTTATCAAATTTGACCAAAAGAAAGAGAAGAGACACAAATGAATAAAATTAGAGATGAAAAAGGCACCATCACAACAGATACCAGAGAAATTAAAGAAATCATAGGGACATACAATAAGAACATATACTCTGCTAAGTTTGAAAATCGGAAAGAAATGGATGACTTCCTTGATTTATATGACCAACCTAAATTAAATCAAGATGAGATTAACCACTTAAAAGACCTATAACAGCTATGGAGATCCAAGCAGTTATAAAAAAAGAAATATCCCAACTAAAAAAAGTCCAGGCCCAGATGGATTCACCCAGATGGTGAATCTTACCTGGCCTTCATTGAAGAACTACCACCAATGCTTCTTAAACTTTTTTTTTTTTTTTGAGGTAGGGTCTCACTCTAGCCCAGGCTGACCTGGAATTCACTATGTAGTCTCAAGGTGGTCTTGAACTCATGGTGATCCTCCTACCTGTGCCTCCCAAGTGCTGGGATTAAAGGCATGAACCACCATGCCCAGCTCGCTTCTTAAACTTTTCCATAAAATAGAAGAGGAAGGAATCCTACCAAACTCCTTTTTATTAAGCCAGCATCACCCTGATACCCAAACCAGACAAAGACAGAACAAAAAAGAAAATTACAGACCAATCTTTCTCATGAACATAGATGCAAAAATTCTCAACAAAATATTGGCAAACAGAATACAAGAATATATCTGAAAGATCACTCACCCCAACCAAGTAGGCTTTATCCCAGAGATGCAGGGATGGTTCAACATACGCAAATCGATAAATGTAACACATTATATAAATGGACTGAAGGACAAAAATCACATGATCATCTCATTAGATGCAGAAAAAGCCTTTGCACAAAAACAGACATGTAGATCAATGGAACAGAATAGAGGACCCTAATGCAAGTCCAGGTAGCTATAGCCACCTGATCTTTGACAAAAATGCCAAAAATACTCATTGGAGAAAAGACAGCCTCTTCAGCAAATGGTGCTGGGAAAACTGGGTATGTATCTGTAGAAGGATGAAAATACATCCTTATCTCTCTCCATGCACAAGAATTAAGTCCAAATGGATCAAAGCCCTTAATATCAGACCTGAAACTCTGAAACTTCTGGAAGAAAAAGTAGGGGAAACCCTTCAACATATTGGTCTTGGCAAATAATTCTGAATATAACTCCAGTTGCTCAGGAAATAAAACCACAGATCAGCTGCTGGGACCTCATGAAATTACAAAGCTTTTGTACAGCAAAGGACACAGTGAATAGAGCAAAAAGGCAACCTACAGAATGGGAGAAAATCTTTGCCAGCTATACATCTGACAGAGGATTAATATCTAAGATATACAAAGAACTCAAAAAATTAAATAATAAGAAATCAAACAACCCAATTAAAAATGGGCTATGGAACTAAGTAGAAAGTTCTCAGAAGAAGAAATACAGATGGCATATAAACATCTGAAAAATGTTTTGCATCCCTAGTCATCAGGGAAATGCAGATTAAAACTATGTTGAGATTCCATCTCACTCCTGTCAGTCAGATTGGCTACCATCATGAAAACAAATGACCAGAAATGCTGGTGAGGATGTGGAAAAAGAGGAACCCTTCTACACTGTTGGTGGGAATGCAATCTGGTCCAGCCATTGTGGAAATCAGTGTGGAGGTTCCTGAGACAGCTAAAAATAGATCTACCATATGACCCAGCTATAGCATTCCTAGGCATATATCCTAAGGACTCGTCTCACTACCTTAGAGATACTTGCTCATCCATGTTTATTGCTACTCTATTCACAATAGCTAGGAAATGGAACCAGCCTAGATGTCCCTCAACTGATGAGTGGATAATGAAGATGTGGCACATTTACACAATGGAGTTCTACTCAGCAGTAAAGGAAAATGAAGGTATGAAAATTTCTGGAAAATGGATGATCTGGAAAGGATTATACTTAGTGAGGTAACCCAGCCAGCCCAGAAAGCCAAACGTCACATGTTCTCTCTCATATGTGGATCCTACCTACAAATGATTGGACTTCTATGTGAATAGGCATAAAACTCAGTAGCAGAAGCCAGTAAGCTAGAAAGGGGATATAAAGGGAATAGAAAGGGAGGGAGGGAGACCTAATAGGATGGTATTGTATATATGTAAGTAGAAGAACAGATTAACGGGGGTAAAAAGGCCTAAGTGAGGTCAGGGGAAGAGATTGAGTAAAGGAAATGTGGAGGGAGGGCTAATCAAAATCTAAGAGATATAAATAAGTAATATAGAAACCTACTTTTCTGGACAATGGAACACTCAGAAGCAATAGATTGTTACTAGAAAAATTTCAGTGCAAGGGATGGGACATCATGACATCAAAATGAAAAGAGAGACTGATTGAGAGGGGGAGGGGATATGATGGAGAGTGGAGTTTCAAAGGGGAAAGTTGGGGAGGGAGGGAAGTACCATGGGATATTGTCTACAATTCAGGAAGTTGTCAATAAAAAAATAATTTAAAAAATATGAGTCATGGGCTGGAGAGATGGCTTAGCAGTTGAGGCACTTGCCAGTGGAGCCCAAGACTCATGTTCAACTCTCCAGGTCCCACTTAAGCCAGATGCACAAAGTGATGCAAGCGCGGAAGGTCGCACATGCACACAAGGTGGTGCGTGAGTCTGGAGTTTTGTTGCAGTGGCTGGAAGCCCTGGTGCTCCAATCCTCTCTCTCACTCTTGCTCTTTGGGCTTGCCTCAAAAAAAAAAAAAAATTAAAAACAAAATAAAACATGAGTCAGCTGGTCATGGCAGTACGGCAGTATGCATTCCTTAGCTGGATGGAGGAGGATTGTGAATTTGAGGCCAGCCTGTGTTACATGGGAAGACCCTGTCTCAAAAAAAACAAAGGCTGTAGCTCTATGGTAAAGCATGCGCCTAGCCTGTGCAAAGACCTGGTTCTATGCCCAGCACTGGAACGGCCCTGGCAGGAGAGGAGACACTCCAGAGGCTCTTGGGCCCCTCCCCTCAGCTGACACGCTATTGAGACAAGGGACCCCTAACAATAAAATTTCCGTGGGGGATCCTGTGCTGAGGGAGGGAGGGCTGAAGCGCCTGTTCCTGCCAGAGGCAGCGCTTGTCTCCCACAGTTCTGACTACCAGAAAAAGACGGAGACAATAAGGAATCTCTACGACAGGGGAATTAGACTTTATTAGAGGAGAGTGTAGTCCTAAAGAGACACTTCACATCTCAGCAGTGGAGACTCTGCAAATGCAAGGTGCTTGCCTAGCATGGGGGCGGGATGGGGGGTTATGTTCAAGGAGAGGGGCAGGGGAGAAGCACTGGCAAGTATGAAGGAAGCAAACTTCTTTCTTTCCAGATAGCCAGTCAGGTATCCGGCTCTCCTGGGGTCATTGAAATAGCAGAGGGGCAGTCCCCTGCCAGACTTCTTGGAGCTCAGGAGAAGTAAGATGGATTCTTCAGAGCCTCAATAGGGAGACTTTCTAATTCCTTCACTGAATCAAACCTGAGCCCTTTGGCTTTGCAGGCAAGCACCTTAACCACTAAGCCATCCCTCCAGCCCTGTGCATACCTCTTGCCCTCATTTAAATCTAACCCTCATGTCAGTACCCCAGAGCAGACTTGACATCACTGGATCCTTCATTTGTTCCTCTTCCCAATGTGGTCACACTGAAGAAATCTTCCTTGCTTTTCACTATTACTTGTCTCTCTCTCTCTCTCTTTTTTTTTTTTTTTTTTTTTTTTGGTTTTTTAGGGTTTTTTGACCTTTTTTTCTCAGGGTGGTTTTTGCAACCTCTGCCTCCCGAGTGCTGGGATTAGGGTCGCCACTCTAGGGTTTCACCAGGCTGACCTGGAATTTACTATGTAGTCTCAGGGTGACCTCGAACTCACAGTGATCCTCCTACCTCTGCCTCCCCAGTGCTGGGATTAAAGGCATGCGCCACCACGCCCGGCTTGTCTCTCTCTCTCTCTTTTTTTTTTTTTGGTTTTTCGAGGTAGGGTTTCACTCTGGTCCAGGCTGACCTGGAATTAACTATGTAGTCTCAGGGTGGCCTTGAACTCTCGGCGATTCTCCTACCTCTGCCTCCCAGTGCTGGGATTAAAGGCGTGCGCCACCACGCCTGGCTTTTGTCTCTCTTTTTAATAATTATTTTTAAGGCTTTTTATTGACAGCTTCCATACATAGACAATACACCATGATCATAATTCCATCCCACCACTCTCCCTTTTCCCTCTTCTGAACCCCCCTGCACAGAATCCCTTCTTTCCAGCTGGCCTCCTGTTTTATGCCATCAGTCATTTCCCTCCTGTCATGCAGGTCTTGTATAGGTAGCATCAACCACTGTCTACTTCTCTCTCTCTCTCTCTTTTTTTTTGGTTTTGGAAGTAGGGTCTCACTCTAGCCCAGGCTGATCCAGAATTCACTATGTAGTCTCATCTCAGGGTGGCCTTGAACCAATGGCGATCCTCCTACCTCTGCCTCCCAAGTGCTGGGATTAAAGGCGTGCGCCACCACGCCCGGCTTTTTCCCTTACTTGTCTCTTTAATTAGCACATTGGGGATGGGTGGCTGAGTCTAGCATGTTGGGACTGCCAAAGCCCAGGCTCCAGTAGCACAGTACCAAAAAAGAAAGAAAGAAAAAGAAAACTCAAGGCATGCAAACATTTAGCCAGATGTTACAAACCCTGAATTCATTCGACAATGTTCACTTGCCACATGGGATGAATACACAGAAAATACACAGCAAGACATGGGCAGTGGACATGGGGGGCTGGGGCTGAGCTCTCTGCCTGTCTGCGGCGTCACACAAGAAACATATCTCACTCCCTCAGTCAGAAACAGGTTTAAAAATTTTTATTTTTCTTCTAGAAAGTTTCAGAGAGGTGATAAGGCAATGAGGCTCAGAAATCCAGGCGTGTGTGGGCGAGCAGAGTTAAGACTGATGAGTGGGGTCAGCAGCCAGTGGAAACAGGACAGGCCCCACTTATTCAGTGGGTGCATCCCTGGTGATGGCCTTGCTTGGGACTCCAGAGGCCCTCTGCTTCTCCCCTGGTTTTGGTGGGGCCTGAGGGCCTGGCCGGGACAGGGTAGAGTTGTCACCTGAGTAGGACGGTCCACCAGGGCAGCGGTTTGCATGTATGTGTCTCCGCAGAGAGCAAAAGGGCAGGTTCACCAAAGCCGGCCCCAAACGCTGCCTTTGCTTGGTGTGTGTGAGAGAGTGCCTGGGACATATTTCCTACCGGGCTGCTCTGTCCGCGTCTCTTAAGCAGTGATGGCAGTGGAGGCTTTCAGGAACACAGGACTCCAGGTCTCCAAGAGGACTGCTTCCCGCAGACCCCGGCATGCAGCCCGGGGGCGGTCTAGGAGGCCTTGGGGGGCTCCAGCTTGCTGGCGATCTTCTGTCTCACTGTGTGAAGGGCCTCGTGGAACTGGGGGTACTCCTCTTGTACCTGTGCCAGCAAGCTGCTGATCCGGGTTAGCCGGTCTTCCAGGCGCTTGCGCTCCAGCAGAAGGGACTGCTCGTTGCGGAACAGGTACACGTACCTGTCGTTTATCACCGCCTGCAGGTACTTGGCGCGAGTCTGCAGGGTCACGATCTCCAAAAGGTTCTGAGTGGAAAAGAGACCGTGTGTCACCTCACTGCCCATGATGGAGAGAGAGAGAGAGAGAGAGAGAGAGAGAGAGAGAGAGAGAGAGAGAGGAGAGAATCTCCAAGGGCCTAGGGGCAGGGTGGGAGCCTCGCGCATCCATCAGGGAGGCTTTTGCTTCTATATGTCGTCCTGTCTTGGTTGACTCTGGGAAACCTTGCAGTCACCCGTAGACTTGTACCCACAGCTGGTGTAGCACAAACATCCCCCGGGGTGACTTCTGAACTTCTATGCAGCACTGAGCAGCCACCCGTGTGCACCGTGCCCCCGAAGTCCATGTAGGGCCTTCTACCTCATGTGGTCCCAGAGCCAGGGGGCCCTGCTGATCCTGAATACCCTCCACTGTCCCCTCCCTATGAGACAGTCCCACGGTCAGGATGGCGTCCCTCTCGGGGCTTCCTGCAGTCTAGGGTGGGGAGGAGTCCCTCTGACAGGGTAAGTTCTTCCTCACCTCCTTCCGGTCTTGGTTCAAATGTGCTTTTAAATTTTATTTTTTTATTTATTTATTTATTTATTTATTTATTTATTTGAGAGAGAATTGGCATGCCAGGGCCCCGGCCATTGCAATCAAACTCCAGATGCTTGTGCCACCTAGTGCGCATGTGTGACCTTGTGCTTGGGTGACCTTTGTGTGTCTGGGTTATGTGGGATCTGGAGAGTAGAACGTGGGTCCTTTGCAAGTGCCTTAACTGCTAAGCCATCTCTCCAGCCCCCAAATGTGTCTTTTCCATGTGTCCTTCCTGGATCACCTCACTCAAAATCTCAGCCCCACCTTCCGCTCTGACAGCATTTCTCTACTCCAAAGAATTGTTGCTGCCGAATACACACTGCCCTTTTCCTCATTTAATATTCTGTCCTCTTGACCTCAGAATGCCACCTTAAGGACAGCTAGGATTTTTGTCCCTTTCTATTCTGTTTCCCAGCATCCAGAGTGCTGCCTGGACTGTGATAGTGACTCCTATTTACTGAGCGTGGTGGTTTGAAATCAGCTGTCCCCTGTAAACTCATGTGTTCTGAATGCTTTGTCCCTAGCTGGTGGCAATTTGGGAGGTGAAGCCTTGCTGGAGGAGGTGTGTATTTTGGGGGTAGGCTTAGGGGTGTCATAGCCAACTCCCCCTTGCCAGTGTTCTCCACACTCTCCAGGTGCTGTTTACACCTGCTGTGACAGGTGACGCCCAGCCTCTGCTCACACTGTGCCTTTTCCTGCCATCATGGAGCTTCCCCTCGACAATTTAAGCCAAAATCTAAAACTTGCCTCCCATTAGCTGCTTCTGGTGGGTGCTTTGTCCCAGCAACGAGGGGGTGACTGTAACATTAGTGAACAAATCACGAGGGACAAAAAAAAAAAAAAGTGTGCTTCTGTGTGGCAAAGTCAGAATCAGCCTGGACTGAAGTGGAGGCCTTCACTTGGGGTTACTGGCTTCTCTTGGGTCACCGCTCTGCTGAGGTGCCTCAGCCCCAATGTCCTCCCTGGGGTGTTTACCTGCTGTTTTAGGGTCATGAGCTGGCCGAGCTCAGCTTCCACAGCATCCGCTTCAGCCTGTGTCGCTGACATCATCTGCTGCTTCTCCTGGAGGGAGCTGCTCAGCACCCTTTGAGTCTCTTCCAGTTCTGAGGTGGCCTTGGTGCAATCGTCAGTGGCCTAGGAGAGACACAGGACCTGCTGGGCCCCTGCAGCACTTGGTGGACAGAGCCATCGGGCTAAGGATCGATCTGCCAGGTACTACTTCTTTTGGGGATTCCCAAAGAGGATTCCAGAAGCCACCACCCTGCAGGAATGGAAGCTGGGAGGGTTGTGTGTGCGTGTGTGAGTGTGTGCACCTGTAATCTTGTTGACTTAATTGGATTGAGAATTACCATAGAGAAATCTTGGAGGTCTGTGAAGGAGTTTCTAGAATAGGCTAATTGATCCACCCTAAATGTGGGTGCATTGCTTCATGGGCTGGGGGTTCAGGACTGAGTAAAAAGGAGCAAGTGGGCTGGAGAGATGGCTTAGCGGTTAAGGCGCCCACCTCCTAAGCCTAAGAACGCTGGTTCCAATCTCCAGCGGTTCCAATCTCCAGGTCCCACGTTTAGCCAGATGCAAAGTGATGCAAGGGCGCAATGCTGCACTTGACCACAAGGGGGCGCACGCATCTGGATTTCATTCGAGGCAGCTGAGAGGCTGCTGGCACACCCATCTCTGTCTTCCTCTCCCTCTCTCTCTCTCTCTGTGTCTCTGTATGGCACAATACAGGCCTGGTCCTAGCCAGACCACATGGCAGAAGAAAGCAGGAAGTGGCTTCTGTGAACATGGCGTTCTGCGCAGGCCTGGCGTGACAACAGCTACAGTCCCATGCTCGCGAGAAGCCTGCTACGAGATGTCCCGTCCAGAGACAGGCTGTCATTGGTCACCAAAAGGGGGACCACCCCATGCAATGATTGACCAGCCAAGCCCCTTAAAACCCACGTGCACTTCCTCAATAAACAAGTTTGCGGCAGCTCATCCTCTGCTGCTTCCACCCAACTCCCGGAGTCTGTGTTGTGACTCTGCGCTGCTCACCCCAACTTGGCAGAGACCCTGCCGTCCCTTCTGGGGGGGACCGCAACATGTCTCTCTCAAAAAAAAAAAAAAAAAAAAAAAAAAAAGGAGCAACTAAGCCAGGGCTGTAGCCCATCGATGGAGAGCTCACTCAAGGGGCAGCACTGGGGCATGGTGGCCCACCCCTGTAATCCCAGCACTGGGAAGGTAGAGGCAGAATTAGAAGTTCAGGGTCATCCGTGGATACATGAGGAGTTTGGGGCCAGCTGGGATACATGGGATGCATGATATCGTGTCTTAAGCAACAAACAAAAAAGAGAAGACACTGAGCTGAGTCCCACATTCATCCCTGCTTCCTGACTGTGGCTGTCATGTGACCGGACCAGCTGCCTCAAAGTGAAGTGAAATAACCCCCTTCCTTAAGTGGCTTTGTCAGATCAGTAAACTGAGGCACCAAGAGGCAAGACAACATGTCCCAGGGAGTGGTGGAGTTATGGCCAGGTGTCCCCAGTGCCACCTCCCTGTGCACAGCCATGGCTGTGTCACACTTAACCCGGTGACTCTTCCCCAGCAAGCTTGGAAAAGACTCCCCATGGCCAAAGCCACCGAGCCGGTCAGCAAGGCGACCGACTGTGGGTCAGATGAAGAAGTCTGACCCTCGAGCTCCAGCCTGGTCACCAGGGGAGTGGGCATTGGACAGCAGTGGCTTGTCCCCTCCCATGGAGGGGCACATAGCACATGCTCAGCGGGTTGTGTCCAGGTGTGTAGGGACACAGGCTATCATGGGCACCTGCCATATTCCCACCAGCCTGTCCCCAAACCCCTTGAGTCCTTGACAAGCGGGCTAACCCTTCATGGGTACCCCAGGCTCCCTAGAGGCCATTTTTGTTGAGCAGAGAGCAGCTGACACCGTCTGCCTTGGCCCTGGCAAGCCTCTCTACGTGCAGGTGTTCTGCTAGACCCAACACAAACTCCCGGCGAGTTTGTCCTGGAAGAGCTCCGGGACAATGTACTTGGAGGCCCCTGCTGAGCACAGCCACTCTAACAAAGGCCCCATCCACATTCGGCAGGGGTCGGCATGTGGACACACGGCCCCTTCACACATGGTGGCTACAGTCCGAAGATGCGGTGGTTTTCGTTGACCTCACGGGAGAAGAAGTTGGTTTGTCTAGTTCCAGAGTTCACCAATCTCCACCTCCCCCTCTGTCCCTGTCACTTCTTGTGGTGGTTTGAATGGATGTCCCCCAACTGATCCAGGAGTTTATTAAAGCTTGTCACTTAGATTTCCAGCCTCCTGGCTGGAGGAGGTGTCACTGTGGGCCGATCCTAGGGTCCAGCTCCAAGGTGGGGGGTGGATTTGGAATTCCAGTCTGAAGATATGCAAAGTGCCTGAGCTTTGCCTGGAGCTCCTGAAATGTGCTTGCTTGTGGTGGTGGCAGCTTTTCTCTTGGCTTGGATCTGGGAAAGGGGACCAACTTCTTTTGCCATTGTGAAACTTCCCCGGGATCTGTGAGCATCCCATAAATGCCATTCCTCCCATAAACTGTGCCTGGTTTGGAGGTTGGTCCCAGTGATGTGAGGCTGTCTGACATTCTTGTCTTTCACAAGTATGACAAAGCAATGCCTGCTGCAGCCCACAGGTGCAGAGCAGACTCGACGATGGGCCACGGGGGTGGGGGTGGGGGTGGGCGTGAGGAGTAGGTTCCTGGGCCATGATCCAATATTGGCTGACCCCATACCTCATGGCTTCTCTCTGTGCTCCAGCGTCCTGGTCCCTCAAGTGACAGGACAAGGTGGGAGCAGGTTTCTCAGGTCAGTCGGTGAGGGTGGGACACACACTGACCACTCGTGATGAAGAGAGGTGGAACCCAGAATATACCAATGCAGTGTCTCGCCTTCAACAACAGTCGTGGAGCCTAGACAGAGCGCCCTTCTGGAATTTTCCTGGGGTCATGGAAGTAGAGCAGGACGTACCTTGTGCACCTCCCTGATTCTCCGCCGCAGCTCTATCTGCTTGTGGTGGAAGTCTGTCCGGGTGAGGGCCTTCTTGTCCATCTTGCTGTTCTCCTCCGCCTGGCTCACGATGGTCTCCCTGCGCGCCACGACTAGCTCCATGTCCCGGATCATCTTCTCTTGCTTCTTCAGCAGCTGCCCGTGCTTGACCTGGAGGCCAGAACAGTGGGGCTGGGCAGGGCTGGGCAGGGCCAGGGAAGTGGTAGAAACAGAAGCCTGGGGCAGCGTGCATTTGTGGGATTGACAGGAACATTCTTATGAAGAACACAGGCAAGTGAGGAGGCCCAGGGACGGCCAGAGCGGGGAGGACAAGGAGGCAAGTGTGCTGCTGGATGCATGTTGAAATAACTGGTGGAGTATGGTTATAGATGGGGGTTATTTTTCTTTTCCTTCCTTCCTTCCTTCCTTCCTTCCTTCCTTCCTTCCTTCTTTCTCTCTCTCTCTCTCTTTCTTTTAGTTTTTCGAGGTAGGGTCTCGCTCTAGTCCAGGCTGACATGGAATTCACTAATTAGTCTCAGAGTGGCCTTGAACTCACAGCGATCCTCCTACCTCTGCCTCCCGAGTGCTGGGATTAAAGGCGTGCGCCACCACTCCCAGCTCTTAGTTTTGTTTTTAAAATATTTTTATGTGACAGAAAAGTATATGGGTGCTTCAGGGTCTCTTACCACTGCAAACTAACTCCAGATGCACACGCTGTTTTGGCTTTACATGGGTGTAGGGAAATCAAACCCTGGCTGGAAGGCTTTGCAAGCAAGCGTCTTTAACCACTGTGCCACCTCCCCAGACCAAGATGGGGGTTTGGTTAGTGGTGTTGTGCTCAGATTGACTGACTTCTGGATTTGGACGACAGTGATGCCAGGGGAGGCTGCATGGAGGGTGTGCAGATTGGGGTCCGGGACTGGGATGTGTGAGGATCAACCTCAGGGGTGCACGGGGCTGTCTGGAGTCACCAGAGCACTCGAAATCTTGAGCTGGTTTCAATACAGACATTTATCGTGTGTAAGCTTTGTGTTGATACAGATGATTAAAAAGAGAAAACAGGCAAGAAATAGAGACTGGTGGGCTGATGTGTCTCAGAACTGTGGGGTGGTAGGTACATAGCACTGTCAAGTGACTGGCCGCAAGGCTGCCCAGATAGCTGGGTGTGTCGTGAGGAAGCTTCTGGGGATCAACATTTGAAGCAGTGGACTGAGTAAAGAAGAGCCAGCCTCCACACTGGAGGCCACATCATCCAGTTGGTTGAGGGGCCAAAAGTTGTAGGAGTATGCTGTGAGTGCAAGGTCAGCCTGGGCTACAGGGAGACCCTGCCTCAAAAAACACAAAGAGCACAAGAAAAGAAAAGCAGAGAGACCACGTGTTTGCTGTGACAAGCCAACTCCCTACTCGGGGACAGAAAGAAAGTCAAGGGCCTCCTTCTACACCTGTCCCCAGCATGCCCATGTGTCCTTATTGCTGTGTTGGGGGCCTCAGTCTCTCACATCTCACACACAGAGCGTGGCTTCCTCCTGCCTCTGGACGCATTCGGCTTAAGTGCACGCACACAGGTGCCACTTGTAGCCACCCAGATCTCAGCCCTGGCCTTGTTTAAGGACAGAACATTCCACAGCTACATCACAGTTTATCAAATACCCCCAACCCTACAGGACAACAAAATCATTGACACTGACAGCCCAGTATGGTAGGGTCTCGCTCTAGTCCAGGCTGACCTGGAATTCACTATGTAGTTTCAGGCTGGCCTTGAACTCGCAGAGATCCTCCTACTTTGGCCTTCTGAATGCTGAGATTAAATGGGTGTGCTTTTTAAAAAAATTATTTATTTATTTATTTGAGAGATAAAGAGGCAGAGAGAGAGAGAGAGGGAGAGGGAGAGGGAGAGAGAGAGAGAGAGAGATGCACATGCACCACCTTGAGCATCTGGTTAGGGCTTTTTCTTCTTTCTTTATTTGAATGGGTGCACCAGGGCCTCTAGCCACTGCAAGCGAACCCTAGATGCATGCATGTGCCACCATGTGCATCTGGCTTACATAGGACCTGGGTCTTTAGGCATTGCAGGCAAATGCCTTAATCGCTAAGTCATCTCTCCAGCCCAGGGCTGTTCTTTAGTTGATATTGGACACATTAGTAGTTTTTGCGATCAAGGCCAGGTGCACTGACCCCTTCCTGCTGCCTTGCGGCTCGGGGACCTGCCTGCCATGCTCCGTCCCAGTTATGCTTCTGCCCATTCACCCCACTAAACTGTACCTTGTGTGACCCCGGGTCCAGGGGTCACGCTCCTCCTCCCCCAACTCCTTCTGCATGGGAAGCCAGTTCTTATGGACTGGCTCCAGATCCAGGGGTTGGTTTTGTTTTGTTTTCTTGGAGTGTGGGGGGATAGTGAGAACCCCCAGAGGAACAGACTCAGCAGGACCTATGCACAGCCATGCTTCCGTGAGGCACTCTGTCCGTGATGGGCAGTGTGCTCAGCTGGAACCATAAGTCATTTCCAGCTGGATCCACGTACTCTGTGACGTTCATACAATGACTAAATCTCCTAATGACGCACTTCCCAGGGTGTGTCCCTGTCGGGATGACTCATGACTGCATGCAGGGGCGAGGTGGGATTTACCGTGAACTAGCTCATGGGATCTGGGAGGCTGCGAAGTCCTATGCTCTGCTGTAGGTGAGGCAGAGACCCGGGAAGGCCAGTGCTGTAAGGCAGCCAGGCCAAACGCCAAGAAGGGGTGGGTGGTATCACTTCAGTCCAATGTGTGTGCTCCAAAAACGCACCCCATAAGCCCCCCAAAACTTACCAATAGCATATGCTTTTTATTCATCAACTGAGGCTAGGCACCCAAATCAAGGGCCTTGGCCCTGCTAGACAAGTGCTGTGCCATGGAGTCACATCCAGCCCACCAGATACATTTGATCTGAAGAGCAACTCAGTAGCCAGAGGAATCTGAATCAAATGTCATGGTAAAAGTGATGGAGAGATGGCTCAGTGGTTAAGGTGCTTGCCTGCAAAGCCCAAGGACCCAGGTTCAATTTCCCAGGGCCCACATAAGGCCTGTTGCACAAGGTGGTACATGTGTCTGGAGTTTGTTTTCAGTGGCTAGAGGCCCTGGTGAGCCTATTCTCTTGCTCTCTCTGCCTTTCTCTCAAAAAAATAAACAGAGGGCCGGGCGTAGTGGCACACGCCTTTAATCCCAGCACTCGGGAGGCAGAGGTAGGAGGATTGCCATGAGTTCAAGGCCACCCTGAGACTACATAGTGAATTCCAGGTCAGCCTGAGCTAGAGTGAGACTCTACCTCGAAAAACCAAAAAAAAAAAAAATAAATAAAAATAAACAGAGGGCTGGAGAGATGGCTTAGTGGTTAAGGCGCCTGCCTCCTAAGCCTAAAGAACGCTGGTTCCAATCTCCAGCCGTTCCAATCTCCAGGTCCCACGTTTAGCCAGATGCAAAGGCGCAATGCCGCACTTGACCACAAGGGGGCGCACGCATCTGGATTTCGTCCACAGCAGCTGAGAGACTGCTGGCGCCCCGTCTCTGTCTTCCTCTCTCCCTCTCTCTCTCTCTCTCTGTGTCTTTCTCCAAAAAATAAAAAAATAAAATAAAATAAAAATAAACAGAACATTAAGAAATAAAGTGATGCCACTTTGATTCACTGCTCTGATTTTATCTCTAAGGTCCTGAGTCTTAAACTGATGGTCATGTGGCTTAATTACAGTGATGTCTCATGACACATGCAGGATGGCATGGCTTTCTCTGAACCCTTTTATCATATGACACTCTTTTTGTCCCACAGTGGAATTCATCTCACTAGCAGGCTGAGAAATTTAGGGTCACACTCAGCATTTTAAAAGATCAGGCAGGGGCTAGAGAAATGGCTTAGCAGTTAAGGCATTTGCCTGCAAAGCCAAAGGACTCATGTATCATTCCCCAAGACCCATGTAAGCCAGATGCACAAGGTGGCACATGTGTCTGGAGTTCTTTTGCAGTGGCTGGAGGCCCTGCTGCACCTCTTCTCTCTCTTCCTCTCTCTGCTTCTTTCTCTCTCTCTTAAATAAATAAATAATAAATTTTTTTTTAAAAAAGATCAGGCAGAGCTGTAGAGATGGCTTAGCAGTTAAGGCATTTGCCTGCAAAGCCTAAGGACCCAGTTTCAATTCCTCAGTAAAGCCAGATGCACAAAGTGGCACATGTGTCTGGAGTTCATTTGCAGTGGCTGGATGCCCTGGTGTGTGGCCCATTATCTCTCTATTTGTCTCTCTCTCTTAAATAAATAAATAAATAAATAAATAAATAAATAATTTTTAAAAAGAATATCAGGGGGAGGGTCAATCTAAATTCAAGATATTGTGAATAAGACTTATGTAAACCTACTTTTTTGAATAATGCCACAACTAGAAGCTGTAGACTGTTACTAGAAAATTTTCAGTGCCTGGGATGGGATACCTTCCAGTGAGTTGTTGGCCAAGGAGGTCCCAGTAGCTTCCAAAAAATTAAAGGGTATTGCCAAAGCCCTTGGTTTCCCTTGAGAAACAGATAGTCAGACCCTATTGCTGAAGACATTTCTTGCCTGAGAGGCAAGGTCACTGAGAAAGCAAGCTGGTGCTGAGCAGAAAACCTTCTCCCTGTAGACCAGCCAACTGAAAGTTGGAAAAAGCTGTTCTGCATGCAGCCGTATGGGAGACAGAAGTCATCAGCAGTGAAAACAGTGGACACTGAATATTCAAGTTTGGCCATACAGGCCCAATGACTGAACGGGTGCAATAGTGGCATGTCTACTCTTGGGGTAACCAACTGCTCCATAATTAGACTGAAGGCCCTTTCTACGGGAGGGAATACATGCCTGGTACTGAAAAACCTAAGCAAAAGTCTATGGCAGGTGAGGTCATGAGCCTTAGGGGTATAAAGCCTGCTCTTGTCTGACTAAATGTATATATTATTCCCACCAAACTGCCCTGGGGGCACTACACTTAATGTTCATATTCACATATTAACGCTACTCTCACTTCTGGTTAGAGAAGCTTCTCTTTTCAGATGGTGATGACCACTGGGATGACCCAAAAGGCAACATAGTGCTGAGAAGAAGGGATAGAGGAATGCCCAGCACTGAAACACTTCTGTCACACCCTCCAAGGCTCAGGGACCATTGCGGAAGAGGGGGCGGAGAGAATGGAAGAGCCAAAGGAAGGGTATGACTTCTTACAATGCAACTGCCCAGACAGAAATTGGCCTTGATATCCATGACCTTGCAGTGCCTAGCAATACCTTTGCAAGACCCTCAAAATAGAAGAAAAAGAGGATGACATCAAATTATAAGAAAGACTAATGGAGAGAGGGAGGGGATATGATGGAGATTGGTGTTCTAAAGTGGAATGGGGGGAGGGGAGGGGAGGGAAATATCATATTTTTTTGTATGTAAGTATAGAAGGTGTCAATAAAAAAATTAATAATTAAAAAAAAGAATATCAGGCTAGAGAGATGGCTTAGTGGTTAAGGCACTTGCCTGTGAAGCCTATGGACCTATGTTTGACTCTTTAGATCCCACATAAGCCAGACACACAAGGTGATGCAAGTGAAGGTTGCACATGCACAATAGAGGGTGCATGTGTCTGGAGTTCCATTGCAATGGTTGGAGGCCCTGGCATGCCAATTCACTCTATCTTTCTCACTCTCTCTGTCTCATTAAAAGAAAAAATTAGGGTGGCCAGGTGTGGTGGCATATGGCTTTAATCCCAGCACTCAGAAGGCAGAGGATCACCGTGAGTTCGCGATTACACCCTGAGACTACATAGTAAAAATTCAGACCCTACCTTGAAAAACAAAGCAAAATAAAGAAAGATCAAAGTGCCTTGGTTGCTTGAGAGGAAGGATAAAATAGCATTTCACGAAGCAATGTGTGTATAATTGTGTGTGATCTAGGCTGTTCTGTGATTACTTCTGTGTGGCAAGGACATAAGTCAGGCAGAGCCTGGCGTGAGCAGGTGAGTCAAGGGACAGTGTGTGCAGACATGTTTTTTGGAATGTGGGTAGCTATGCAGGTGTGGGGCCTCCCTAGGAATTTCACCCATTTTCATGGGCAGGGCGGCCCAAGAGGTTCCTGCAGGGGCCTGGGGATGCTGAGTCTGGATGTGACCTGGCACAGCATGCCCACCAGGCCAAGTGGGGTTCTCCAGTGTACGCACCTTCATCCTTTGAATCTCAGCCTTCATGGCTCGGATCTCTGTCTGCCCGGTCTCCGAGTCCACAGCGGCGCGCATCTCTTTTGCCAGTTGGATTTTTTTCTCCCAGAGCATGATCTGGTGTCTGCAGGGAGGTGGGGGAGAGGGGTGTGTGGCAGCAGGATCAGAGCTAGAGAAGCCTGGCTTCTCCCAGGGCCTCACAGGCTGTTTGAGCTGGGGTGGGGGAGACTGAGGGACTCATGAAGCCAAAAATCTTTTCTCAGGCTCCTTACAGAATAGGCTTGTCAGCCCTTGAAATAGACAGACCTGGCGACACGGAGGAGAGGGAAGAGACCGGGAGCATCCAAGGAGGAGAAAGAGGAGGAAGAGGAGAGAAAAATAATTAAAAGAGGGAAAAACTGAGAGATAGGAAGGCAACATGAATATACAACTTTAGGAGCTGAGAAAGTAAATAACATTGATAAAAGTTGGCTTAAGAAGCAGTAAAAAGCCCGACTGGTCAAACAGCTATTAAAATGTTACTATGAGCCGGGCGTGGTGGCGCACGCCTTTAATCCCAGCACTCGGGAGGCAGAGGTAGGAGGATCGCCGAGAGTTCAAGGCCACCCTGAGAATACATAGTTAATTCCAGGTCAGCCTGGACCAGAGTGAGACCTTACCTCGAAAAAAAAAAAAAAAAAAAAACCAAAAAAATAAAATGTTACTATGGACATATGCCTAGAGGCAACATCCCAGCACGGATTCTGTCAGACCCCAAGGAATGTGCCATCCTGACATGCTCCATTCCCTCCAGAGCGCGTCCTGTCAGTGGTGGGGCATTCTATGACAGCTCGTCAGAAACTTCACCTTGGAGTAACAGATGCATGTAACGATGTAAAACGAAACAAGAAAGACCTATCTGTGGATTTCCGGTAAAGGAGGAGAGTTGAGGGATGGGGTGAGGGTGAGCCTCAACAGTGGAGCAGGAGCCTTGCTAGGGCAAGACTCCCGTGTTCCATGCACAGCACAGAGAAAAGGAAGAGGAAGAGAGCTGGAATTCCCTTTCCTCCTGTGACTTGGTCATAGTGTCCACAGCTTAGCCCCGGAACGGGTGTGACCTTCATAATCAGAGGCCAGTGGTCACTGGCCTGTCTGGTGATGGTCACCAAGGTGGTGGGCCACAGCCCTACATAGAGGATCCCTGTGGTCCTCGTGGAGTCTGAGGGCATGGGCTCCAGAGCCACTCCCCAGCGGAGTTCATGGGTGGTGGCTGTCCCCACAGGTGCCACTCAGGCAGGGCATCGCACAGCGGAGCCCAGGACTCACTCTGCCTCCACCAGGCTGTTGAGCAGGGAGGCCTTCTCCTCGCGGATCTGGTTCAGCTTGTCCTGCATCTGGATGGTCTCTCTCTCTGCCTCCTGTGGGGGTGAAGGAAGAGCTGTGGGAAGAGTGGGCAGGGAGGGGGCTCAGGGCTGTGGCTCTCGATCTACCACAGCCAGGGACGTGGTGTGGGACGGTGTCTGGGTCCTTCCACAAGCACCTCTAAGGGACTGAGCAAGTTGTGTCCTGGGTCAAGCGTCCAAATCCAGGACCTGTGTGTCCTGGCATGGGCTGAGGCGGTGGGGGGACAGCAGAGGGGAGGCGCGGACCTTCAGCGAGCGCACGAACTCTGTCTCGGCCACGAAGTTGCTCTGTTGCAGCTCCTGTGAGCTGCAGCGGTTCTTGCTCATCAGCAGGTTGAGCTTCGTCAGGTCATTGTCCAGGCCCTCCATGTGGCGTGAGATCTCCTTTTGTTCCCGCTTCTCCTGCTCGATCTTGTCTGGGGGAGGACAGGGATGGGGGGCCCGGAGGGCCGGGGTCCTCACCATGCAGCCGTGCCCCTCGGGGAGAGCTGCTTTGTCCCCTTCCTTTCCTGCCCCCCAGAATCGCAGTCCTTATGGAGGGGCAGCTGGGTCTCCTGGAGCTCCAGACCGAAAGCCCCTCCCTCGAGGGACCTGCAGGACACCCAGGCTCACCCGGCTGCCATTCTTTAATCCCAGCACTGGGGAGGCTGAGGTAGGAGGACAGCTATGAGTTCAAGGCCAACCTGGCCTCCAAGTCAGCCTGGGCTAGAGTGAGACCATCCCTACTTGAAAAAAAAAAAAAAAAAAAGAATTCCAGGTTGGGTGAAAAACCTGGTGGGGATGGGGTTGCAGGTGGGGGGGGCAACGCTCCTCCTCAGGTGGGGACATAGGTGGTCTCAGGCAGTGTGTGTGCCTGGGAAAGGCCTTAGGGCAGGGGTCGAGGTATCAGCTGTTCTTGGCCAGATTACATAATCCATCTGTATTGTCCAGTCCCTGCTCTGCTTGCCTTCCCCGCCAGGCTGAAGTTTCCCCTCTTGACTGTGAGCTGAAATCAAACCTCTCCTCCCAGTAGCTGCTTTCGCAAGGGAAGGGCAACAGCCCCCAAATCCACTGTCCCTGGAGGCCTCACAGACCCTCCTTCGCAGGTACCCTTGGCTGCCCTGGGGCCAGGTCTCTGGCTGCTTCTCTATCTGCCTCATTCCACGTCCCAGCCTTACATGCCAGCCACGCCAGCTTTCCCATGCCACCATTCAGCGCAGGTGGGAGGCGTTACTCCAAGGGACGACTTTGGGCAGTGAAGGGCAGAGCAGCAATGCAGTGGGGCCTCGGGGAGTAGCCGGGAAGACTGACTCCTGACCACAATACAGCATTTCCGGGGGCGGGGTGAGGTTTGAGACCAGGCTGACCTCTCTAGAGTCTTGTGAGTCTTGTGTGTGTTACATGCACATGTGTGCAGATATGATGTGCTTGCCCTGTACGCATGGGCAGAGGCCCACGTGGTATCCTACTCTATCACTTTTCCACTTTGTTTCCTTAATATAGATTGTCTCACTCAACCTGGCTGACCAGTGAGCCCCAGTGTCTCCACCCCCACTCAGCACTGGGGTTACAGGCATGCATGGCTCAGGCCTGGTTCATTTGTTTGTTTATTTGTTTTACTATTTATTATTTTTGAGAGACAGAGACAGACACAGAGAGAGAGAGGGAGAATGGGCACACCAGGGCCTTCAGCTGCTCTGAATGAACTTCAGACACATGTACCTTGTACACATGTGTGACATTGTGTGCTTGTGTCACTGTGTGTCTGGCTATGTGGGACCTGGAGATTCGAACATGAATTCTTAGGCTTTGCAGGTGCCTTAACTCCTAAGCCATCTCTCCAGCCCCACCCTTGAGCCCGT
This sequence comes from Orientallactaga sibirica, assembly GCA_036365145.1. Taxonomy (NCBI): domain Eukaryota; kingdom Metazoa; phylum Chordata; class Mammalia; order Rodentia; family Dipodidae; genus Orientallactaga; species Orientallactaga sibirica. The sequence goes on from JAEOAD010000013.1 coordinate 3,410,034, forward strand.
TTTTTTTTTATTTTTTTTTTATTTTTGGAGAGATAGAGAAAGACAGAGAGGGAGAGGGAGAGGGAGACAGATAGAGATGGGCACACCAGCAGTCTCTCAGTTGCTGCGAATGAAATCCAGATGCGTGAGCCCCCTTGTGGGCAAGTGTGGCATTGCACCCTTGCATCACTGCATCTGGCTAAACGTGGGACCTGGAGATTGGAACCGGGTTCTTAGGCTTAGCAGGCAGGCGCTTTAACTGCTAAGCCATCTCTCCAGCCCCCGTTTTTTTTTTTTTTTTTTTTTTTTTTTTTTTTGGGGTTGAGGTAGGTTTTTGCTGTAGCCCAGGTGACCTGGAATTCACACGGTCTCTGACTCATGGCTATCCTCCTACCTTTGCCTCCTGAGTGCTGGGATTAAAGGAGTGTGCCACCATGCCCAGCTCCCAGCCTGGTTTTTTCACATGGGTGCTGGGGCTTGAATTCAGTTCCTCATGCTGTGGGACAAGCTCTCTTATCTGCTAAGCCATCTACTCAGCCTTTTTTTTTAAAGTTTTTTTTTTTTTTTTTTTGAGAAAGGGCCTCACTGTGTTGCTCTGGCTGGTCTTGAACTCACAGCAATCCTTCTGCCTCAACCTCCTGAGTGCTGGGATTATAGGTGTGTGACACCTACCTGGGTTTCCATGGCTTGCTTTTTAGGTTGTGTGTGTGTGTCGGGGGGGGGGTTGGATAGACCCCAGCACTGGGTCCCATGGTGCAAGCCCCTCCCCAGGAAGCAAGCCCCTCTGTGGCTGTGTGTGGGGGCAGCGTGGTGGACAGGCTCACTTACTCTCCAAGCGTAGCTTCTTCTGCTCCATGATGTGAATCTCCTTCTTCAGCAGGTCCAGGGACGCCAGGTGCTCCTCGCGCTGCTGTGTGGCGTGCACCAGATCCTGCTGCAGGCGGAGCCAGGTCACCTGAGCCTGGGCCAGGTTGCTGTTGTACTCTTCTGTCATCTTCGTCAGCCTGTTGATCTCCAGCTCCAGGGGCCCGACTTCCTCCCCCTGCAAGGATAATTGGTGTGAGTGCTGAGTGAACCTGGCTTGCTTTCAGGGCGCGCTGCGGAGCGCTGGGAGTTCAAAGCAGTCACTCCCAGGGGCTCAGCTAGCTTTCAGGAGTACCAGGACCCCCTCCTCTGTTAACTGGTTCTGAAGGCTAGGCCACTAAGGAGTCCTCATGGTGCAGCTTCTGCCTCCCAAAAGGGGCTTTAGACATTGTCCTTTGACAGCACACCATTAAGGCTCAGGACCTGTTTGCTGAGGACCCAATGGGTTTCGCAGCTTTCAGAGCCCCAAAGGGGCTTTCCAGCATAGGATCGACCTAAGAGCTCTCTCTGTGCCCATCTACTTGAGGACTTTACTCCCATAATGGTCCTTGGGTTACAGATAGCTGGGTTAAGTGTAGACCACTGAGCTCTCAAGCTCACTACAGCATTTTGTCTAGAGCAATGGTCAGTGGGTCACGTTCAGCCATCACCTGTCTGTATGGCCCATGGGTCATTAAGGAAATTAAAAGAAGCGGGGGGTGGTGCCACACCTGGAATTCCAGCACTCAGAGGGCTGAGGCAGGAGGTTCTCCAGTTTGAGGTCAGCCTGGGCTATATAGGGAGACCCTGTATTAAGAAACAAAACTCCAAACAGGGCTGGGGAGATGGCTCAGTGGGTAAAGGGCTTGCCTCAAAAACATGAGGATCTGCGTTCAGATCCCAGAACCCACATAAATGCTGGCTGTGGTGGTGCGTGCGTGTGGCCCCAGCACTGGGGAGGCAGAGACAGGTGGAGAGTGATTGAAGAAGACATCTAACATTGACCTCTGGCCTCCACACAAATGCACGGCCACCTGCGCATGCATGCATGCCCACACACATATGAACACACATGCACACACACCACATACACATACATAAAAAAATCAAAATAAGACCACTTCACGCCAGGTGAAACCAGTAGGGAATTCCTGGTGGCCACAGCAGTGTGGTGGTGAACACAGCCTACCCTTTGGTATTCACAATGGTTTCTTAGTCTGTGTGGCCTAAACCCCTTCCTTTCTGGCCGTTTCCCAACCTGGAGCACCACACGCATAGATAGGCACGTCACTGTGCAACCAGTGTAGGGAGTGAGGGGCGCCTGCTTCCCGTGAACCCAGCTTCACCCCCACACTGTGCTGGCAGCCCCGGGCAGTGGTGGCGCCTCACCCCCAGCTCGGACACCATCTTCTCCAGCTGCTTCTTGAAGAAGTTCATGAGACACTGCTTCCGCTCGATGAGGATGGTGCGCCGCGCGATCTCGCTCTCGCTGTTGGTGATGAGCTCGTTGGCTCTCTTCACCTCCTTGTCCAGCTCAGCCAGCGTCTTCTGGTGCACTTCTTGCCGGCATATGGTGTTGGTGATGTCCAGGGTGGCCTGTGAGATGTCGCCGTCGAGCTTGGAAAGATGCGTCACCTGAGGAAGTGGAAGGGAATGGCCGTGAGGGTTTTGTGCCTTCCCCTGCCTCAGAATGTGGGTCCCCCACACCTGGAGGAATCCCCCAGGCACAGTCTGCAGAGAAGGCTGGCTGCTTCTGCATTTGGAGCTCACCAGGCTCCCCATAGAGACTGCTCACAAAACGCGTGACGTGGCACACACCTACAGGCCCAGCACTTGAGAGGCCTAGGCAGAAGGGCCATGGGTTCAAGGCTAGCCTCACACAGAGTGAGTCCGAGGCCAAACTAGGATACAACACCACATGATACCCTTTCTGAGAGAAAGAAAAGAAAGAAAAGGCTGGAAGGAAGGCACAAAAGAAGGGAGGAAAGACAAAGGAAGGGGAAAGAAGAAAGCTTTCACTGCTGGATTTTCTTCATTAACAAGCAGTAGCACACATCGTGGGGAGTATTAACATCCAGGTGAGTGCAGAGGGGAAGTGAACGGTTACAAGGTAAGGAACCGCCCAGAATTGCGTCTTTTCTTCTAGAGTTTTCTGAATAGCCCTTCTGCACACTCCAGCAAAGCAGAAACAGGCCCACACTTCCACACTTATTTATTTATTGAGGCAGGGCCAACAGACTGGCTTTGTTTGTTTGTTTGTTTTAAGAGAGAGAGAATGAATTAGCATGTCAGGGCCTCCAGCCACTACAACTGAACTCCAGATTCATGTGTTCCCTTGTGTGCATGTGTGACCTTCTCACGTATTACTTTGTGTGTCTGGTTTATGTGGGACTTGGAGAGTCGAATATGAGTCCTTAGGCTTTGCAGGCAAGAACCTTAACTGCTAAGCCATCTCTCCAGCCCTCATACTTTATTTTAAACCCTAAACCCCTATGTATTTATTTAGTTGTTTATTTACTTATTTATGAGAGAGAGAGAGAAAGAGAGAGAGGAGAGAGAAGAATAGGCATGCCAAGGTCTCTTGCCACTGCAAACAAACTCCAAACACATGCTCCACTTTGTGCATCTGGCTCTATGTGGGTACTGGGGAGTTGAACCTGGGCTAGGCTTTGCATGCAAGTGCTCTTAACCAGGGAGCCATCTCCCCAGCCCTTACTGGCCTTTTTCATCTCATAGATCCTGTCTCATTCTTATGTGATTTCTCATGTAATTTGTGCAGCATTCAGCAGGGCTTGGTTTTCTGGCCCCTTTTTGTCTGCAGACCACATACTTCAGTGTCACTAGCACAGCCAGCCAGAATGCATTGCTTCTTCTGCCTCCATCCTTGGCCATTTGCACGTCTGTAGAGAGCAGCTAGGCTTACCCCAGGACCTCTGCACTGTCCTCAAGTTTATTGCATGCCTCTGGGTTGACCCTTGCACACCCTCCTTCCCTTTGCACCCCAATTCTGAACAGAATCATCACTTCCCACTTTCTGTTCCACTCCCCAGATGGGTCCCTGTCCTTCCTTGCCTACCACCAGAGCACAGGGCTTTGAGAGTCCAGTGTCCCTCCGTTTTCAGAGGCTCGTTCTCATGTATTAGAAAATTCGGGGCCGTCTAGAACTCTTAACTTCCCTCTGCTGGACAGAGATGGTAGTATATGCTTAATCTTAAACTGCCTGGGAAGGAGCGGGGGTGGGGACCTGTGTGGATCCATCTTAGATGTGCAGCAACAGAGCCAGGCAGGCGACCTCGTGCTCCTTGTCCTCCTCAGCGCCCCCAAAGCACTGTAAACCACCTGTTCTTGCTGCTTGGTGGTCTTGACTCCTGCCCCACTCCCAGGAAAAGGACTTGTATAAATAAACCATGGCAGGTCAGCCAGCCAGGATGTCCCAAGGAAACCTAGCTGGGCCACATGGTTAGCTGGTTCCAGCCCTGCATCCCTGCTTCCTTGGAACAGTCAGGCCAGCACTGAGCTGCCATTTTGCCAGGGGCTGGGAGGTGAGGGGGAGCCAAGGTTGCTGTCCAGGTAGATAGCACCCTGTTTTTCTGTCCTTCCAGGAGGCCAAGGGAGCCACCAGCAAGGCCGCCTCCTGCCCAGTAACCATGACAACACAACAGTAGTGCTGGCTTCCATGGGAGCACTGCCTGCTCCTCCTCAGCACTCTGCTCACATCTCCCAGCTGGGCAGGTGGCACCTGCTGGCACCTGCAAGGTGTTAGGTAACAGGACAGCTGAGCCCCGAGGTCTGGGCCTGAGCCCCAGGATGAAAAGCAGAGGCCGTCTCTGCATCCCCTCATCTCCCAACCTCCAGAGAGCTGGGGCTGGGGTCACACAGGTGGAGCCAAAAAACACAGCCTTGTCTGCATGCTCCATGCCAGAAACTAGGCCAGATGGGACCTCCTCTCCTCCTAAGACTACCTCGGGGTGTGGGGGGTGAGGCTGAGCACTCGCCAGCTCAAACTAGAATACCTGAGTTCGAGTCCCAGATACCATGTAAAAATCCAAAAGCCACAGTGGGCTTCTATAATCCCAGCGGGATGATTCTGACGTCAAGATGAGAGGCAGAGACGGAGGAATTTCCCAGAGGCTATGAGAGTGAAGTGCAGATTCACAGCAGAGCGAGAATCCCTGCTTCAGAGGAGGCGGCGAGGCGAGGACAGACCTGAGAGTTGTCCTCTGATCTCCACATGCACTTCATGCATGTGCCCTCACACGTGTGCACACACTCACATGCACTTCATGCATGTGCGTAACTCACACATGCACACACACACTTCATGGCATGTGTGCACACTCACACATGCACACAATCACATGCACTCCATGGCACGTGTGCGCCTGCGCTCATACACACGCACACTCATACGCAGTTCATGGCACGTGTGCGCCTGCACACACACACACACACACACACAGACTACACTAGAGGGCATGTGGCCTTAGCGTGGACAGGCTGCAGCACTCTTGGGATGGGTTTTACGATTCCAGAGGGGTCACACCATGGGAAGATGCAAAGAAGAGCTTCAAGCAATTGTCCAAGGGCACAAAGGGCTCCACATAGCTGCAAGACCTCGAGTGACTCAGAGCTGGAGGCTGCCCTGTGCCACGGAAGTGTGGGGCCCGCGCGACCAGCCTTGGTGAGGTGAAGTTCTCGGGAAGCTCAGAGACCCTTTGAAAGTGCTCGCACTCCCTCCCAGCGGGGATTTGTCTTCAGAAGTGAACACACACACTTTCAGATGGGCGCGGGGTGAGCTGCTCACAGTTAATGTGAAGACCGAGAAGCAGCGCTCGTGCGGAGATGTCACCCAGAAGTGTCCAAGAACAGCTGACAGTGTGCAGACATGCGTTCAGTGTGGTCAACAGAGTCACACAAATGACAACACGGAGAACAGCTCCCTGCCACACTTCTCGTGGATGGACTTTTCTCTCTGCGGCTTAGTTCAGTTCAAGAAAACTAATAAAAATCGGGCTGGAGAGATGGCTTAGCGGTTAAGGCGCCTGCCTCCTAAGCCTAAGAATGTTGGTTCCAATCTCCAGCGGTTCCAATCTCCAGGTCCCACGTTTAGCCAGATGCAAAGTGACGCAAGGGCGCAATGCCGCACTTGACCACAAGGGGGCGCACGCATCTGGATTTCGTTTGCAGCAGCTGAGAGGCTGCTGGTGTGCCCATCTCTCTTCTCTCTCTCTCTCTCTCTCTCTCTCTCTCTGTGTCTTTCTCCAAAAAAAAAAAAAAAAATAAATAAATAAATAAAAGAAAAATGGACCTAAAACCAGACGTATAACAAGAGTGCAATGCTGTGTATGTGTTTGCGGGAGTTTACATGAATGTTGGAATGAGAACGTGCATGTGGGCATGTGTGAGAGTGTGCGTGTTTGTGCCTGTGTGTGTCTGGAGCAACATCCAGGAGAAAATACAGCACAACTGAGACTGTGCTGTGCCGGATGGTGGGACTAGTGAGCCAGAGCTACAGAGTCTTCTTTCTGTCTCTTTTTCCGTCTCAGTCTGCTTGTTTTTGGTGCTGGGGACAGAATCCCAGGACCTCAAATATGCTAGGTGTGGTGGCTAATCTCTGGTTGTCAACTAGGCAGGATGTAGAATCACCATGGAAACAAATTTCTTGGCCTGTCTGTGAGGGATTTTCTAGGTTAGGACTCACCTGTGGGCTGGATCCTAGACTCAATAACAAGGAGAATGCTAGCTGAGCAGGCTGGTGTCACACTACTGCTCTGCTCAGGTGACAGTGGTGTCTTTCTCCTGCCATCCCTTCCCAGCCAGGCTGGACTTCCCCTGGACCCTGAGAGTGGGAAAGAAACCCTTTCCTTCCCTAAGCTACTCCTGGTTAGGTGTTTTGTCCCAGCAACAAGAAGGTTGCTGATACGCTAGGGAAACCCTCCAGTACTGAGTTACAACCTCAGCTTTTACCTCCAGATACTCTATAATAAGAAAGTATTATTTGGGCCTCATCATGGCCCAGGCCTGTGGTGCTACCTACTTGGAGGCTAAGGCAGAAGGCCAGTCTGGCTGTGGAGTGAATTCAGGGCCAATCTGGGCAACTCAGTGAGTCCCTGGCTCAAAATTAAAATGAGGGCTGGAGATGTAACTCAGTGGTATAGTGCTTGCCTAGCACACATGATGCCCTAGGGCCAATTCCTTATACCACAAACATAAATAAATAAATTTAAGTTAATTTTTTTTTAAAAAGAAGGTATTGGGCTGGAGAGATGGCTTAGCGGTTAAATGCTTGCCTATGAAGCCTAAGGACCCCGGTTCGAGGCTTGATTCTCCAGGACCCACGTAAGCCAGATGCACAAGGGGGTGCATGCATCTGGAGTTCGTTTGCAGTGGCTGGAAGCCCTGGTGCACCCATTCTCTCTCTCTCTCTCTCTCTCTCTGCCTATTTCTGTATCTCTCTCTCTCAAATAAATAAATAAATAATAAAAAATATTTTTAAAAAAAGAAGGTATTGCTTCACCAACTCAAAAAAAAATGCAAAAGACGCTTTTGCCTGTGAAGCTAAGGACCCATGTTTGACTCCCCAGATACCACGCAAGCCAGATGCACAAGGTGATGCAAGCATGCAAGGTCGCACATGCACACAAGGTGGTTCACGCATCTGGAGTTTGGTTACAGTGGCTGGAGGCCCTGACATGCCAATTCTCTCCCTCCCTCTCGTTCTCTCTCATAAAAAAAAACCCCAGTCTGTTGGGTTTGCCTCAAAAAAAGAAAAAAAAAAAAAAGCAAAATGGGCCTTTGCTCATACTGTGTGGCTGCTGGTCCCCATGCCATGCCACACCACACCATGCCACTTGCCACGCCACTTTTTGGTGGCGAGGACAGCTGCCTACCAGGTTGGTCTTCTCCTTCTGCAGCTTCCGCAGAAGCTGCTGGAAGTACTTGGTCATCTTGTTGGAGGTCACGTGCTCCTGCAGCTTGTCTATGACTTCGCTGTTCATCTTGTGCCGCAGCTCCAGCTCATAGTGGGTGGCCTGGCGCACAGCCTGCAGCTCGCTCATGACTGCTGAGTGCTCCTGCAGAGGAAGGGCCACAGGAAGGACATGCCAGCAAACAGAGAGGCTCCAGGGAGGACATGTGCAGTAGGGGGGGACGGGGACCATGGCGCACCAGCTGGCCCTTGGTCAGCATGTCCTCTGTGTCCTGCAGGGTGAGCCGGTAAGTGTTGAACTCGCTCTGCAGAGCCTCCTGCTTGCTCAGGCACTGGGCTGTCAGTTTCTGCAGCAGCATGGCTTCTGTCTCTGCCTGGTTCAGGAGTCGGGCCAGCTTCTCGTTCTTCTGTTCCTCCTTCATGATGGACTTCTTGTAGCCGTCGATCTCGCTGTCTATGGACTTCACCTGGTGCTCACATTCACTGCAGAAACCGAGACAAAAAAGCCAGTCATAGGTGAGACACGGGAGAGCCAGGGCAGACGGCTGTTCTACACGTGGAGGAATCTCGCTCAATGGATTCTGCCCACAAAGACATAAATTTGGAGACTAGATTTTAATAGGACCCACCTCTTTCTCTCTCTGTCCTACCATCCGTCCATCTTTCTATCTATCATCTATGTATCTATCATCTTTCTTTTTATTTATGGCTACATGCATGACACTACACACATGCACAGGTCAGAGTACAACGTTGAGAAGTCTGTCTTTCCTTCCACCTTGTTTGAGACAGGGTCTCTGTCACTGTGAATGTCCCCTACCTAACCTGTGAGCTTCACCTCCCACAATCAAAAGTGCCTGTAGCACTTTGTATCTGGCTTTATTAGGGTGCTGGGGTCCAATTTCAGTTGACAAGCTTTTCAGAGGAAGTGTCTTTAACCCCTGAGCTGTCTCCCCAGCCTCAAGATCCATGTCCTGACTTCTTTTTTCCTTTTTTTATTTGAGACACAGAGAAAGAAAGAGAGAGAGAAACAGGAAGAGACAGAGAAGAGAGAGAGAGAGAGAGAGAGAATGGGGGCACCAGGGCCTCTAGCTGCTGCAATCAAACTCCAGATGCATGTGCCACCTTGTGCATCTGGCTTATGTGAGTCCCGGAGAGTTGAACCTGGGTCCTTTGGCTTTGCAGGCAGACACCTTAACCGCTAAGCCATCTCTCCAGCCCCTGACTTCTGTTTTCTAATAGGTCCATGGATGGAAACTCTGAGGAAAAGAAGGACTTTGTGCCTAGAGTGGGGACTGAAGCTCAGAGTCCCCAACTCACAGTGTAGCTGCACATCAGGTGTGGTCCACTTTAAACTCTCCTTTTCAGCATGCTGCTGTGGAAATGCTTATAACCAACCTTAAGTTGTGAACACAGACACCAAGGCTGGAATGGTGGTCCAAGCCCATCGTCCCAGCTATTCAGGTGGCTGAGGTAGGAGGATCACAAGTTCAAGGTCAGCTTGAGTTACAGAGTTTAAGTCCAGCCTGAACAACTTAGTGAGACCCTGTCTCAAAAAAAAAAAAAAATCAAAAGAACTGGGCATGGTGGCAACCTGCAAGCCAAGACCAAAGGAGCAGAGGCAGGGGGATTGCTGCAAGTTAAAGGCCAGCAAGCTCTGCAATGTGAGCTTCTGTCTTGGAAAAAAAAATCAATCAAATAAAAAGTGAAAAGATGGTTGGGGTTCCTGGGAATGGAAGTCAAATTGTTGTATTTTATCCTGAGAAGTTTTGTAGCAAACCACTCTTCCCTCCACCATCAGTCTCTTATTCTTCGCTTTCCTCACACATAACAAAAGCTGCCACACCATGGATGGGACGCCTAAGTGTAAGGGCTAACATCAGGAAAGGGTTAGGAGAGAATCTTTATGATCCTGGTTCAGGAAAAAATTTCTTAGAGAAGACATAAAAAGCAAGAACTAGGGCTGGAGAGATGCCTAAGGACCCATGTTCTACTCTTCAGGTCCCACGTACGTTAGACACAAAGTGACAAAAGCGTGCAAGGTTGCACATGCACACGAGGTGACACACACATCTGGAGTTCGATTACAGTGGGAGGAATGGCATTTATGGGATGCCTCCCGAATGCTGGGATTAAAGGCGTACACCACCACGCCCCGCATGTAATTTATTTTTAAGACACTGTTAAAGGGCTTGGAAGTTGGCTCAGTGGTTAAAGGCACTTGCTTGCAAAGACTCCTGGCCTGGCTTCAATTCCTCAGCACCTATGTAAAGCCAGAACACGCTTCTGTGATCCAATGAGCCTGGGGCAAACGGGAAGCAGGGCAGGAGAATGCAGAAACACACATGGAAACAGCCCTGTGGAGAACGCATGCCATTTGTGGGCACTCCCTGGGAGAAACACTTGCCCACGGAAGAAGTGCACCGAGCAGCCTGATCAGCTTTATCCATCTTTTCCCCAAAGTGGAAACAACCAACATGTCCATCGGTTGGTGGACAGACACGTTCGGTCACATCCTTATGATGGAACATGACTCAGCAATACGAGGACCCAACGGCTCATCTTGCAACACAGCTCATCTCAAAGGCACCATGTGGGAAAGAGCTAGGCCGTGTGATCCCACCCACAGGACACTGGAGGGACAGTAAGGCCGCGGGCACAGGAGGCAGACTGGGCTTGCCTGGCTGCATGGGGAGCAGGTCCTGGCTTGGGCATGAAGGAAACATGGGTGTCTTGAAACTTGCTGAGCTGTTCTGAGAAAGGATGAAATTTGTACAACACTTTTTTTGTGTTCACACACAAAATGTGTGCTGTGGTGTGTGCATGCATGTACAGGTGCATGCACATAGTACACTCGTGCAGGGGTGACAGGAGAGCATTAGCCGCCCTCCCCTGTTCCTTGAGACAGAGCCACTTACTGAATGGGGAGCTGCCGTGTTTTGGTCAGGCTGGCTGACCATTCTCCGCTCTCTGCTTCCCACAGAACTGAGGTCACAGGTGCACAAGGCCACGCCTAGCTGTTTACGTACGTGCTGGGGAATCGAACTCAGGGTCAGGGCAAGTCAGGCCTCTCAGGCCCTCACGCTTTCCTGCTGAGCCGTCTCTACAGCCCACATCACAGTTTTGAACACAAACCGTCCTCTCAGCTTGAGCCACGTACTCATTTCTGTTCGTGGGAAGGAGCAGCCTTGTAATGTTCTAAACTTGACAATAGAAAGAAGATGTCTAACTCTAAGAGGAACCACTATAGACTGTGCGACAGGCCTGTCAGCAGCCAGGAGCTGTGTGGGCTGAGCCGCGGCCAGCGCTCCCAGAGGCCAGCGGGGCTTTCTCGTGGAAGATGGAGAGTGGATTGTCAAGCCCATCTCTGCTTTTCCAGTTTCCTTTAGTGTGATCTCTTGTTTTTCTCTCTCTTTTTTATTCTTTTTGGCAGGGCTGGGGGTGGAACCTGGAGTCTCCTGTATGCTGAACTAGCATTTGACCCCTGAGTCCTGCCTGCTCTTTTTTTTTTTTTTTTTTTTTTTGGTTTTCGAGGTAGGGTCTCACTCTGGCCAAGGCTGACCTGGAATTCACTCTGTAGTCTCAGGGTGGCCTTGAACTCATGGTGATCCTCCTACCTCTGCCTCCCAAGTGCTGGGATTAAAGGCGTGTGCCACCACGCCTGGCCTTCCTGCTCATTTTTGATGAAAGTTATTTTTGGGGCTGAGATGTTACTCAGGGTCAAGTGCTTGCCTAGCACATGGAAGGGCCTGGCTTCCATCTCCAGTACCTTTCTAATCCTGAACCTTTTGAAAACATCTTGCATTAACAAATCTCAATAGGAAATCATCTTTTAAAAAAAATGTTTTTAAAAAATATTTCAGGGCTGGAGAGATGGCTTAGGGGTTAAGGCGCCTGCCTCCTAAGCCTAAGAACACTGGTTCCAATCTCCAGGTCCCACGTTTAGCCAGATGCAAAGTGACGCAAGGGCACAATGCCGCACTTGACCACAAGGGGGCGCACACATCTGGATTTCGTTCACAGCAGCTGAGACACTGCTGGCGTGCCCATCTCTGTCTTCCTCTTCCTCTCTCTCTGTCTCTGTCTCTCTCTCTGTGTCTCTCTCCAAAAAATAATAAAAAATAAAAAGTTTAAAAAATATTTCATATTTTTGTTTATTTGATGAGAGAGAGAGGGAGAGAGAGAGAGAAAGAGAGAGAGAGAGGGCACACAAAGGCCTCCAGCCACTGCAAACAAACTCCAGATGCATGTGCCACTCTGTGCATCTGGTTCTACGTGGGTTCTGGAGAATTGAACCATTGAGCCTGGGTTGTTAGGCTTTTCAAGCAAGTGTGTTAACCACCCAGCCATCTCTCCAAACCTCAATAGAAAATAATCTTTATGGAGTTAGCGATTACATCACATTAAAAGTGTGTCCCTGGAGCCGGGGAGATGGCGCAGCATAAGCACGAGGACCTGATTGCCCCTGAGTTCAATTCCCCAGCACCTATGCAGGAAGTTGGCCATGGCCATGTGCTCCTGCAACCCCAGCCCTGCGGGGAGTGGGTACTGGAGAATCACTGGGGCTTGCTGGTCAGCCAGTCTGACTGAAAAACAGCAACTCTGGGTTCAGTGAGACGCTGTCTCAAGGAAACAATATGAAGAGATACAGAGAAGATCACACCCGGCCTCTGCATGTGTGTGCATGGGGTGCAGGCATGCCTCTGCACGGACATGGACATATACCACACACATGTGCACACACAAAAAGCTTATCACCAAGGATAAGTGAATAATTGTGACCGAGACAATAGCCAACCCCACAGAATCATGTCCTCCACGGACACAGGTTATCCTCAGAAAAGAAAAACTAGACTGTGTCTTCACTTGAGGCGTGGGGGGCAGAGCCACACACAGCTCCACCATCCACATGAGCACGTGTGAGCGTCAGCCCTGGGCAAACTCAGCCTTCCAGAGAGGGACGTGTGCACTGCACAGCAAGCTCTCAAAGCCATTCTGCTGCCTGGGGACACAGTTTTCACAGGATGTTTTTCTGTCATTGCATTGTCCTCCCCAGCAGTCTACTGACTACTGGCAACCCTGGGCACATGGGACACTGGTGTGTTAAGCCCTTCCTGCTGGACAACAGGGAGGAAGAAGGCCAACATGCATCAACTGCCCAAACTGCGCCCCCATCCTTGCTGTCACGGGGAAATGACAATGCTCCTCTGAGGCTCTGCTGGGGTCACATCCTGACTCTGCCTCTGTCACTGCTGCTCATGCCCCAGTTCAGGATGGAGGATTGAGACTCCCAGTGGTAACTGTGCCTCCGCCCTAATGGGTGACAATATGATGGGTGTCGAGTCTGAGCTGCCACTGGTGGCTACAGCCCTCTTGGGCAATGCTTGCAGATGGGCACAGTCTGCTCGTCTCTGTACACGAGCTCTGGCCCCCGAGACTCTCGGCTCCCTGGGTAGCAGAACGTTCCTAGACCCGGTGATACAGAGCGGTTCCAAGTCTCACTGCGTGACTCTCCCAGCACCCAGAGACCTCTCAGCAAGCCCCAGGTGGTGACTGCACCACTTCCTTGGCAGCAGCTTCAGGGCATGTTGTTAAGTGAAAGATGTGAGGCGCAGAAGGGCATGCTGTGTCCTACAAGACAGGAGGGGAAGCCACTACCTGTGCCCTTGGGGTCGCAGGGACAGCTAGAGAGGGTGACCCAGGACACCCGGAGCTCTGCTGTGGGCAGGATGTTGAAGGCTTATGGGGTAGGGAGGAGGAGGCCTCATGGCTTGTGATTTTACTGTGTTTGTACCAAGCTGCTGTATTGTCTGTCCCAAGAACGGTCTGGCCAAACCAGGTACAGACAGCCAGGGAGGAGGCACGGAAGACTGTGCAGAGAGGAGTCACGAGGGCAGGAGAGAGCTGACAATGGGAATGTCAGCGAGGTGTCACCTCCACGTGCGATGCTGCAGAGACTGGGGCCATAAGCCTCCGAGGGCAGACAGAGAACCTAATCTAGCCTTGACTTCTGAGGTCGAAAGGCTGCCAATCACAGGATAGAAGGATGAGGTGTGACACATAAGCTATGGGGGGGCAACACGCTCACAGGAGCAGCTGGGCCAGGCACAGGGACCAGGCTGGCCCACTGCAGCTGGGCAGCAAGAACAGGGCCGCATTCAGCCATAGCTGGCCTCGCCTCCTCTACCTGAACTTTGAGAGTGAGAACCATCTTTAGGCATTTCCCTGGGCCATTCTACAAAGCTGCTGTTGGCTTTATATTGTTGACTGAAAGAAAAAAAAAAAATTTAAATACAGTATTGTTCACATAAAAATGTCTAATTTTGGTCTGGGGAGATTGCTCAGTGGAGAAAGGCACTTGCTTGCAAAGCCTGCTAACCAGGGTTCAATTCCTCAGGACCTACATAAAGCCCGATTCGCAGTGTGGTGCATGTGTCTGGAGTTCTTTTGCAGCCACCAGAGGCCCTGGCATGCCCATCTCACTCTCTCCAATAGATAAATAAAAATATTTTTTTCAAATGTCTTGTTTCAGCTGGGTGTGGTGGCCCACGCCTTTAATCCCAGCACTCGGGAGGCAGAGGTAGGAGGATCACCAAGAGTTCGAGGCTACCCTGAGACTACATAGTTAATTCCAGGTCAGCCTGGACCAGAGTGAGACCCTACCTCGAAAAACCAAAAAAAAAAAAAAAAAAAAAAAGTCTGGTTTCAAAAGCAAGCAATAAACATGCCTCGGTTTTGTTTTCTTCCAGTGCTAAGGCCCTGCGCATACTAGGCAAGTGCTATAAGCTTAGCTGCATACCTCTCCTTGCCTGGGACCAGGAAGGAAGTCCCTCCTGCCTGTGGGGCCAGCACCTAGCATGCTAGCAGAAGTCAGCTGTTCCCTGGAGGCCACAAGCACCAGCCAGATGGAAAGATCAGCCAGCAAGATGTGAGCCAGGAGCCACCATCAGAACGGGCAATCAAGGAGGTACCCCAGCTTCCAACTTCTGACCCAGGCCCCATCACGGCCTCTCTTGTAGATATCCGTGAATTAAAACAGGACTCTAACTGGAACGCAGCTCTCGGCAGAACAATTGAGAAGGGCTGGGCTCTGATGGGGTAGCTGATCAAAGGGCTATCTTCATCTTCCACTGATACAGACCCCTCTGTACTCCTGCCTAGAAATCTGGGCTAGAAGACTTTGTTGCTCCCAGTGCCAGGCAGTATTGGTGCCCAGTGAGGAGCTCTTGGGGCAGAAGCTGGGCTGCAGGATCCCTGTGTGCTCAGGTGAAGGGGTCCTGCTCAGCCCTGCCAGTTCATGCTGCTCTGTTTGCTTGTCACCCTGGGTGGTCCCTCCCTGGGGTGGTACCTGAGTGCCTCCTGGACAGTATTGTATGCCTCGTCTCGATGTTTCATGCCCACCAAGCTGGTGGCCCATTGCTGCAGGATGCGTTTCTTCTCCATGTTGATGGCATCAATCTCCGTGGTGGCCTGTGGCAAAGGGGGGTCATGGCAGCAAGGGTGAGCCCCAGAGTATTTGTTGGAACCAGGCGACCCCCAAAACTCATGTTCGGAATGCTCGGTCCCCAGCTAATGGCAACTTGGGAGGTGGAACCTTGCTAGAGAAGGTGTGTTGTTGGGGACTGGCTTAGGGGTGTTATGACCAGCTTCTTTTTAAAACATTTTATTTATTTTTTGAGAGAGGGAGAGTGAATAGGTGTGCCAGGGCTTGAGCCACCTTGTCCATCTGGCTTATGTGCGTCCTGGGGAACTGAACCTGAGTCTTTTGTCTTTGCAGGCAAGTACTTTAACCACTGAACCATCTGTGCAGCCCAGCCAGCTTCCTTCTGCCAGAGTTTGGCCCACCCACTTGCTGCTGTTTGTCACCTGCTGTGGCAGAGGTGCTGTCCAGCCTCTGCGCATGCCATGTTTCCCCTGCCATCATGCAGCCTCCCGCTAGACTGTGAGCCACAATAAACCTTTCCCCCATCAGCTGCTTTATTTTATTTTGTTTTATTTTATTTATTTCATTTTTGGTTTTTCGAGGTAGGGTCTCACTCTAGCTCAGACTGACCTGGAATTCACTCTGTAGTCTCAGGTTGGCCTTGAACTCAGAGTGATCCTCCTACCTCTGCCTCCCAAGTGCTGGGATTAAAGGCATGCACCACCACGCCTGGCTAAAATTTTTTAATTTAATTTTTAATTTAATTAATTTATTTATTTTGGGTTGTTTTTGTCTTTTTTTGAGGTAGGGTCTCGCTGTAGCCCAGGCTAACCTGGAATTCACTATGTAGTCTCAGTGTGGCCTCAAACTCATAGCAATCCTCCTACCTTAAAGGTGTGCACCAACCATTTCTTTTTCTTTTGGGTTTTCAAGGTAGGGTTTCACTCTAGCCCAGACTGACCTGGAACTCACTATGTAGCTTCAGGCTGGCCTCAAACTCACAGTGATCCTCCTATCTCTTCCTTCCAAGTGCTGGGCTTAAAGGTGTGTGCCACCATGCCTGGTTCAATTTTTTTATTTTTTTAAAAAAATTTATTTATTTGCAAGCAGAGAGAGATAGGAGAGAGAGAGAGAGAGAGAGAGAGAGAGAGAGAGAGAATGGACCACCAGGGTCTCCAGCTCCTGCAAATGAACTCCAGATGCATGCGCTACATTGTGCATCTGGCTTTACATGGGTACTGGGGATTCAAACCTGGGCTGTCAGGTTTTGTAGGCAAGTGCCGTAACTGCTGAGCCATCTCTGCAGCCCCTCCCCACCCCCATTGGCTCATCTTGATCAGGTGGTTTGTCTCGGCAACGAGAAGGTAATTACAACACAGGCATGGTGAATGCCAGGGTCCACTTTCTGTAGCCCAGTGCTCAGTAGCCCACCATCACTGTGCTTAGTCAGGACTCAGCAGAGGAACAATAGGAAAGTAAACATAGTGTTGAGGGGTGGACCTGGCCATAGGGCAGGCTGAGTGCTGGAGCTGAGTGCTGGAGGCCAGGAAGGAGGAGGATGACAGAGCCAGAACAACAGGACACCAAGGCAGGGCCTGCTGCATGACAAGGATGGGCTGAGTCACCCAGGCTGCACTGCAGGGCTCAACTCCTGCCATAAGGAGCCCACGTGAGGGGAGGAACATCGGGGTCAAGATTGACCAGGGGCTCCAGGGGCACATCTGGCCGGGAAGCAACCCTCCCTGCAGTGGGTAGCAGGACCCCCAGGGCAGGTAGACAAGGAGATCTGGAGGGAGGGCAGGCTGGGCTGAGGCCGGATGTTCTGGAGTGACACAGAGGCTGCCAGGGACCCACAGAGGACATTTACTGCAAGGGTTCATAGACTCGGACTCAGAGAGTAAGGGTTGCTGCAGCTGCCCAGACTCAGACCCCAGTGTGTCACTTGTGTGTGCTCTAACCACGTCACCCTACCAAGTGCAATGTCCCCAGATGTGACACAGGTACAGGGGCAGCATCTATTTCCTGGGCTTGCAGTCAAATGATTAAAAGTCTGTCTGGGGCTGAAGAGATGGCTTAATGGTTAAGGCACTTGCCTACAAAGCCTAAAGACCCAGATTCGAGTCCCCAGAACCCACGTAAGCCAGAAGCATATGGTGGTGCATACATCTGAAGTTCATTTGCAGTGGCTAGAGACCCTGGTGCGCCCAGTTTAATAAATAAATAAATAAATAAAATTTGGGGGATGGAGATGGCTTAGTAATTAAGGCATTTGCCTGTGAAGCCTAAGGACCCAGGTTCAATTCCCCAGTACCCACTTAAACCAGGTGCATAAGGTGGTGCATGTGTCTGGAGTTTGTTTGCAGTGGTTAGAGGCTCTGGCACGCCCATTCTCTCTTTATCTGCCTCATTTTCTCCTTCTCTTTCTCTCTTTCTTGTATAAATTTAAAAACAATTTTTTAAGAGCAAAAAAATATTTTAAATGTCTGTCTGCCAGCCCAGCCTCGATCCTGTTTATTCTGGGCACCTGTCATTCAGAACACTTGCATGGAGAATTCCTATTGGACCCGTCGTGGGTTCAGCCAGCCAGCAGACTTGAGAATCTTCCTGTGGAAGGTGGCGTCCAGAAGTGCCTGCCCTATGGGACATCCCACCCAGGAAAAAGGCACAGTGCCAGACAGGAAGGCAGAATCACCCCCGAGATGCTTCTCTCCACTAGGACTTTATAAAACCCCCGTTTGGTCAATTGTTTTAGTGCACGAGATGGCAGGAGTCACGGATACCATTACCAGGGACGTGGCGTGCTTGGGTGAGCCAGCAGCTAAGGGTTGGCTTCTGTGCCAGCCCGCGGCATGTGCACAGGTGCCGACTATGGCAGAAAGTGGGGATCCAAATCCAGGCGGGCATCTGTTCACCTGGCCTATGGTGCCATCCAGGTGAGGAGGCGCCTTCCCATGGTGTGTCCTGAGGCTGCTGGCCAGACCCTGTTGACCAACGTGCAGGTTGAAATAGACAAAGCACTGCTGAAGCGTGTGTGTGTGTGTGTGTGTGTGTGTGTGCATGCATGGTGCGTGTGTGCGTGTGTGCGTGTGTGTGCATATGTATGTTCTTTGTAACCTCCTACTAAGAAAGTATTAAATGGGGCTGGGGAGATGGCTCAGGGATTAAAGGTGCTTGCTTATAAAGCTTGCTGGCCTGAGTTTGATTCCCCAGTACCCGTGTAAAGCCAGATGAGCAAAGTGGGGCATGCATCTGGAGTTCACTTACACTCCCAAGAGGCCCTGGCATGCCCATACTCACTCTCTCGCTCTCTGCTCACAAGTAAAGAAAAATCAAAATTATTTTAAAAGAACATATGATGCACCTGTTTCCATGTTCTTGGAGCTGGAGAGATGGTTCAGTGGTTAAGGTGATTGCCTGCAAAGCCTATCAACCTGGGTTTGATTCCCTGGTACTCATGTACAGCCAGATGCACAAAGTGGCACATGCATCTGGAGTTCATTTACAGTGACTAGAGGCCCTGGCGCACCCATTCTCTTTCTCTCTCTGTGTCCATCTGCTTGTAAATAAATAAAACATTTAGAAACATTACTGGTATGCACATGTTGTCACCTACCTGGAGTGAGGACCGATCGTGAGTGGGCTGACTGGGGGTCTTGCCTGAGACTCTGACAGTTACAAGGAGACCCCGGTGGCCCCTCCGGTTCCTTCACTAGTTACCAGCTTGACAAGAGGCTTGGCGCCTCGGTCTTCCCTATGGCAGCTTCTTGCTGGTTCACGTGAGGAGTGGGCACATGTGCCAGCCATGACCCTGGAACTTTTAGGTGCTGGGTGCTGAGAGGAAAACTGAGCAGAGCCCTGGATCGCAGGGAGAAGGTCAAAGGTACCAACAGGCTTAAGGAAAGAAGAGACTCTGATGCCACATCATGCCAGTGCCGTCATTGCAGTAACAGCTGGATGGTACCTCTCACTGGCCTCAGAGCCTTGTCGCACCCCTGCTGCACTGTGGATCTGTCTGCCCCTCCCAAACTCAGCGTGAAACTTAACCCCCACCATGCAATGTGAAGAGGTGGCACCAGGTGGGTCCTCTAAAAGGCTATTAGGGCTCTGTCCTCATGGGTGGATTAGTGGGTTAATGGAGGGCTTTTATCTATAAAAGCCTGCTTGGCTAGGTCGCCACCCACTCCCTGTTCTCAAGAGATGACGTACTGGGCCACCTTGGGACTCTGCAGCAAGGCCCTAACAGATGTGGCCTCACCCTTGGACGAGACCACGAGCCAAGCCTCAGTGTCTTTTCTTTATGGCTTCTCGGGCTGTGGCATTGCGCCATCAGCAGAAAGACCAAGCCAGCCCCAGCTTAGCCGCTGCTGGAAGGCTGTCTCCTGGTCCCTCCCGCTCTCTGTTCTGTCCACACACGACCGTCCTTAATCTATGAAGGTCACTTTAGTAACTGGTTTCTTCTGGTATCCCCCCTTCAAACACTTGATTCTATCTGTAATTCACTTTAGTGACTGGTATGAGGAAAAGATTTAATCTTTTCCCCAAGTGGTTAACCAAGGGTTCCAACCCCTTCAAAAACATAACTCATTCCTTTTCAGCAAATGTGTACTACATTTCAAGGAAACTGGACTGGTTTGGGACTTTGCAGGTGTCAGGGCTGGCCGTCAGCTATTGGGTCCAGCAGCATATTGCCGTAGTGTCCAATAGCTTTGTGGTATATTTGACAACTTGGCAGGACAGCACCAGGATGACCCAGGTTCCACTCTGCTAAGGCCCCTCCCAGGTTAGCAGGGCAAGTCAGATGTCCTGAGAACCCTTCAGTCCTGGGCAGACTGGGACGGCCAGGCTCCTCCAGGAACCTTCCCCTCGAAACAACTCTTGGTTGCCTTGTCATTTATTTTCCAGATAAAGTCAAGAATCATTTTGCTGATTTAAAAAATGGTTTTCGCCAGGCGTGGTAGCACACGCCTTTAGTTCCAGCACTCGGGAGGCAGAGGTAGGAGGATCGCCGTGAGTTCAAGGCCACCCTGAGACTACATAGTTAATTCCAGGTCAGCCTAGGCCAAGTGAGACCCTACCTCCAAAAAAAAAAAAAAAAAAAAAAAAAAAAAAAAAAAGGTTTTCACCCAGAGATACAGATTGTGACACATAGGCAGGAGGTGAGTCCTCACTCTTGCCCCGACTTGGGACCAAGTGTCCTTTCAAGTTTAGTGTCTCCTCTGAGCCGTCCCTGCACTGGCCAAGGTAGATGGTGACTCCTGGGTTTAAGAGAGAACATTTACTGTGTGTGGTGGCACACGCCTTCAATCCCAACACTCAGGAGGCAGAGGTGAGAGGATCGACATGAGTTCAAGACCAGCCTGGGACTGCATAGTAAATTTCAGGTCAGCCTGGGCTATAGCAAGACCCTACCTCAGAAAATGAGAGAGAGAGGAGGGGGAGGGAGAACATTCTGGGGCTGGGGAGATGGCTCAGTGGTTAAAGATGTTTACATGTAAAGCCTGCCAGCCTGGGTTTGATCCCCAGGCCACACAAGCCAGACGCACAAAGTAGTACATGCATCTGGAATCCACTTGCAGGGGGGAGAGGGCCTAGAGCCCTGTTCTCTCTCATAAATAAATAATATATATGATTATAAATTATGTATTTATATATTATAAGTTATATTTTATATAATATAAATTATATATATATACATATAAAAACATTTATAAAAAAAGAGGCTCCTGATGTTGGCCCCAGGGAGCTGAGTCTGGGCCCACAGGGAATGGCTTCTGAACTCTGCTTGCACACGAGCAGAGAGGCAGACCCTGTCTGGAAACATTGCTGCCTACAGTGCTGAGACTTGTCAACAAGACCTCAGTCCTTTGAGGAAGAGGCCAAGGTTGGTGGAGCCAGCACTGGAAGTGCTGGGAGAAGATAGAATTCCTGACTTCCTGCTAGGCCCGGCCACCCATCCACTGGCCATCAATCAGCTCGTATCTCCTGGAAACCCACGTGGCCATGGCCCGGGATTCTCACATTCTGGAGATGTGCAGATGTACAAAGCAGCTTGCTGACTAGCTGAGGACCCAGCTGGTGGCGGCCGTTCACTAACAGGCGCATTGGCGCTGTCCAGGCGGACGTCCCTGTCAGTCCACGTGTGGACCCTGGGGAGACTCCTGCTCCTGCAGACTGGCAAGATGCTCTTACCTCGCTCACTGCTTTCCTTAGGATCCGGGTATCCTCAGCTTGGGCGATGTACTGAGCCTCAAACAGAGAGATGTTTTCTTCCAGCAGGTGAACCCGTGTGGTGAGCTGGTCCACGAACAGGTCCTGCAAGCAGAAGAGGACCAGTGAGGGACCATTCACACGCTCAGATGGCTCTCCACCGACTCCTTCCCAAGTGGGCATGACTGAGGCCAGCGGCCGCGGTCTCCCTGGGGCGTGGCGAGGCCAGGTTCCTTTCTGGAGAACCCAAGGTCCCGCGGTGATTGACTGTGCATGAGCTTGGAGGCACACCTGCTTTTTCTTCTCGACCTCGGCACGCATTCTGTCCATCTCGGTCTTCTTCACCACCTGCTTTATCACACTGATGTCGTCGCGCACGTCCTGGTCTATGTTCTGCATGTAGAAGACGTGCAGAGCCAGGTTCTCCAGCTCGGTCTGCAGGGCGGCCACTGGGGAGGGGGACACTGTTCAGCACCGTCCCCATGATGTCCTGGGGCTTGGGAACAGAGGGGGACAGCGCGCCATCTGGTATCCACCTGCCATCATGGGGGGGACTGGAGACTCTGCTTGTGTGATGTGTGGTGTGCGTGCAGATGCATGTGTCCCATGTGTGTGCGTGCTGGGGCCAGAGGAGGACTTCTGGTGTTTTAATCACTAATCTGTGTACTTCCTTGAAAGGGGGTCTCTCCCTCAACGTGTAAGCCTCAATGATTCTCCAGCCTCCACCCCCACCATGGACTTGGGTTACAGAAGTACATGGCTAGGTCCAGATTTTTTTCTTCTTTCTTTCTTTCTTTCTTTCTTTCTTTCTTTCTTTCTTTCTTTCTTTCTTTCTTTCTTTCTTTCTTTCTTCCTTCCTTCCTTCCTTCCTTTCTTTCTCTCTCTCTCTCCTTCCTTCCTTCCTTTCTTCCTTCCTTCCTTCCTTTTCCCTCCCTCCTTCCCTCCTTCCCTCCCTCCCTCCCTCTCTCCCTCTCTTTCTTTCTTTCTTTCTTTCTTTCTTTCTTTCTTTCTTTCTTTCTTTCTTTCTGCAAGCCCAATAGACTGACTTTTTTTTTTTTTTTAATGAGGAGAGGGGGCAGAATTGGCGAGCCAGGGCCTCCAGTCACTGTAATCGAACTCCAGATGTATGTATCACCTTGTGCACTTGTATCACCTTGTGTGTCTGGCTTACTTATGTGGGATCTGAAGAGTCAAATATGAGTCCTTAGGCTTTGCAGGCAAGTGCCTTAACTGCTAAGCCATCTCTCCAGCCCATGTCCAGCTTTTAAAAAATTTATTTTTATTTTAAAGCCGGGCGTGGTGGCGCACGCCTTTAATCCCAGCACTCGGAAGGCAGAGGTAGGAGGATCGCCAAGAGTTCGAGGCCACCCTGAGACTACATAGTTAATTCCAGGTCAGCCTGGACCAGAGTGAGACCCTACCTCGCAAAACCAAAAAATGTATATATATATTTTTTTATTTTAAAAATTTGATTATTTAATCAAAAGGTTGCACATACAGACCTCCTCTCTCCCTGACTCAATTCTGCAGAGTAGTTTCTTTTTAAAGAAATCTATAATTTTTTGAGAGAGAGGGGGAGAAAGAGAATGAACATGGACATGTCAGGGTTTTTTGCCACAGCAAATGAACTCCAGACTCATGTGTCACTTTGTGCATCTGGTTTCATGTGGGCCTACGCTTTATGTGGCTGGCAGGTTTTGTAAGTAAGCATCTTTGATGCCGAACCATCACCCCAGCCCATGCCCAGCTTTTCATATGGGTCCTGGGGAGCTGAACTTGGTAGTCTCTGGCCAGAGAGGTCCTCATGTTTAAGAGGCAAGTACTTATAAGTACTGGGCCATATCCCCAACCCTTTGCATTTATTTATTTGTAAGCCGAGAGATAGAGAGGAGAGCAAGAGAGAGAGAAAGAAAGGGAGAGAGAGAGAATGGGCGTGCCAGGGCCTCGAGCCACTGCAAACCAACTCCAGAAGCATGTGCCACCTTGTACATCTGGCTTTACATGGGCACTGGGGGATTGAACTTGGATCATTATGCTTTGCAGCTAAGCCATCTCTCCATCCTCCTTTAGTTTTTTGAGACAGGGTCTTGTTCTGTCGCCCATGCTGGTCTTAAACCTATGACCCTCCTGCTTCAACCTTCCAGGGGCTGTGGTTATAGAGGCATTCCACCACCTGGCTTGGGGACTTTTAAACTGTTAAGACTTAGACTCTGCTGCCAAAGAATTTACAATCAATCAGAGAGAGAGAGAGAGAGAGAGAGAGAGGGAGAGAGGACGAAGATGTATGTAATAGCCAGGCATGGTGGCACAAGCCTGTGATTCAAACACTTGGAGGCAGAGGCAGGGGGATCATGGATTGGAGGCCATCCTGGGCTACATAGTGAGTTCAAGGCCCTCTGGATGCGAGCCAGTTCATAAAGGTTCCTTTAGACAAAGCACAGCAGATAATGTGGAGCAAACACAAGGGTGAGAGTTTTCTGGTGTCTGTTAAGAAGCTCACAGGCAAGGTTGTTCGTGTTGAGTTCCCAGTTTCAGTTGTAAACAGAAATGACTAAATAAGGTATCATGTGAAGTAAAATCATAAAATAAAAAAATTACATTCTCTCTCTCTCTCCACATCCACAAATTGCAACAAGCCCACCACCCCTTGGAGACCTTCCTCATGGCCTTTGGATCCCGGCAATGGTGTCAGTGACAAGGCCTCATGTCCGTCACACAGGTTTATTACCATTTAAAGCTGAGTGACTTAGACAGAGCCTTAAGGCCCAGAGGAAGATCCCAGGCACAGAGGGCCACTGAGGCCTTGCGCTGAGAGGCTGGGGCGGTGGGGCCAGTAGGGGTGAGTTCATACCTCAGGCTGGGTCTCTAGGAGGTATTTCCACCCATTACTCAGAGTTCCACAGTGAGTTTTTGTCTCCGAATTGACTCCTTTTAATAAAGCTCGCAGGAGATTGTGGTAAAGCTAGAATGCTAATTATTTAGCTACAACTCAATCGGAATTTCCGAAGGTGTAGTGCAGTGGTGAGCGCTTGTCTAGTGTGTGCAAGGCCCAGGGTTCTGCCCCCAGCACTGGAGAGATACATAAAAGAAGTGTTTGCACACTGGTAGCACAGAGCACTCCCAGTGCAAAGGATGGGAATTAACAGGTCAGAAGGTGGCTGGCTGAAGATTGTTTTGGGGTCAGCTGTCCTTGAACGACATAGCTTAAACTTGAAAAAAAAATGTCTTGGGCTAGAGAGATGGCTTAGCGATTAAGGCAGTTGCCTACAAAGGACCCGGGTTTGATTCCCCAGGACCCACGTTTGGTTTGACAGCAGAAACAGACCACTTCACCTTCCTGCCTGAGTGGGCAAGGGTGTGCATTTACCTACTTCTTTAAGAGCATGGAGGGCAGCCCCTCTTCTGTGCTGGTTGAGTTACTAAAAGTTACTATTTCAATTATTTTTCTAAATTTTCATTTCTTCAGCTATTTAAAAAATATTTTTATTTATTTATTTGTGAAGAGAGAGAGAATGGTTATGCCAAGGTCTTTTGCTGCTGCAAACAAACTCCAGACATATGCACTACTTTATAGATCTGGCTGTGTGTAGGTACTGAACCTAGGACAGCAGGCTTTGCAAGCAAGTACCTTTAACCATCAAGCCATCTCACTGGCCCTGAAGCAGGGTCTCATTCTAGCCCAAGCTGACCTGGAATTCTGTAGCCAAGACTGGCCTTGAATTTGCATTCATCTCTCCATCTCAGCCTCCAGAGTGCTAGAATTGAAGGCGTGCATCACCACACCCAGCTTATTCCTTCAGCTATTAATGACGGTAAAAGTGCTCCTCAAGGTTAATTGTCAGTGGCGTCTCTTCTACTGTCGCAGTCAAACATGGCAGGCAGGGCTTTTGCACACCCTCCATTCCTGCTACTCTATATTATGTGTGACAAGGAGATATTATGGGTTACCTAGCCCAGCTGGAAGCCCTTTGAGGGTAGAGGGCTTCTGCTAGTTGGTGGCCAAGGGGGAGTCCAGACGATTTCAAGGGCAGAAAGAACTGGCCATGGAGAATTCCCCATTGATGGTTTGAAGGCCAGGGCCTGGCTTGAGGAATATGGGTGGTCTGCCCTGCTGGCAGCCAGAGAGGAGCACAAGGGACAGAATTCCACGGAAAACTGGATGAGGCTGAGAGTGGATTTTCCCCAGAACGTTGCCAGGAGAACTGTCACCTGCACCTCACAGCAGCCTTGTGAGGTCCTGAGCAGAGACCTGGAGTGGCCATGCTGGACTTCTGCCAAACAGAACCAGGAAGTGACATGGAAACAGTGGAGGGCTGAAGCCCTAACTGTGTGGAACAGAAAATGAACATGGGTGGCATGGACAGTAACACAGGGAGGGGACTTTCCGGTGTTTCCCCCAGTCTGTGTGGCGTCTAAGTTTTTGTTCTTTTTTATTTTGTGCTGCTCCATAATAGAGGACACCGAAGTCCTCGTATCTGGCCTCTCCTTCACCGGACTCTGAGTCAGACCCTCCTCACCACAGGATGCCAGGAGGTTGCCTAAAATATTCTTTCACACTCCTGTAACTTTCTCAGACCCTTATATTTTTTTCTGTGTAGGGTGAAATAGGGATCAAAGAATTTCTTTTTTCCTTTTCCTTTCTTTCTTTCTTTCTTTCTTTCTTTCTTTCTTTCTTTCTTCTTTCTTTCTTTTGTTAATTTCAAGTTAGGGTCTCACTCTACCCAGGCTGGCCTCAAACTCACAGCCTCTGCTTCCCAAGTGCTGGGATTAAAGGAGTGTGCCACTAAACCTGGCGTATTTCTTTTTTAGATATCTAGACAATCAAAACACTATTAATGACTTAAGAAACATGTGAGCTGGGGCAAAGGCTCAGTGGTTAAAGGTGCTTTTTGCAAGGCTGCTGACCCAAATTCAGTCCTTCCTAGTGCCCATGGAAGGGAGGGTGCAAAGTGGTGCATGCATCGGTAATCCTGACGGGGAAGTCTGGGAGCTCGCAGGCAGCACCAGCAAAACGAGAGAGACCCTGGCTCAGAAGCAGATGGGAGGAGAGGAGAAACACCCTGGGGGTGTCCTCTGACCACACTTGTACCAGGGCACGTGCACGTTCGTATGTGTGTGTGTGTGCATGCGCGCATGTGCTCGTGCATCTCTCCCCTACAAATGCAACCTGCACATTGTTTGCTTGCAATAGCAATTCCAGAATAAATGCTCCTAAGGCTCCCTTGAAGCATTTGATAGTCTTCATTGTATCCGTTTCTTTTTTGCTTGTGTCTATGTGTGCAGTGCACATGCATGCAACTATACGCATAGTGTGGGGGGTGAGCTCATATGTATGCATGCATGCGAAGGCCACAGGTCAATGTCAGGTGTCTTTCTCAATCACTCTCTCCCTTACATTTTTGGGACAGGGTCTTCACTGAACCTGGGGCTCACAGATTTGCTTAGACAAGCTGGCCAGCAAGCCCTGGAATCATAGTGTCTCCACCTCCCACCACTGGGATGATAGGTATGCCCCCCTCCTTGGCCAGTGTTCCTCGGCGACACGGGGGACACACACGTAGGGGTGCTCGTGGCGGGGGATGCCCCAGGTCACTGGGTGCCTTACGCTTCTTGTGCTCCTCATTGGTGGCCGTGTGGGTCTTGTTGTAGAGCATGCGGGCTCTCTGCAGCTCCTCCTCCTTCTGCCGCCGCTGGCTGGAGGCGATGGAGTGCTTGTCGTGGCTCTTCTCCAGCTGCATCTGCAGGCGGGCCAGGTGCTGCTGGACCCCATAGAGATTCACACCTAGCTCCTGATGCTGGGCTTGGGTTTGCTTGGTGGCCACATCCTGTATGGGAGAAACAGGGTCATGGGGTGGGGGGCGTAGGCATCCAGGCTGGGTGGAAGGCAGGAGTGTACGCACCAGCTCTTGGATCTCCAGTTGGAACTTGTCTATCTGCCGGTTGAGGTAGCTCTTCAAGGCCTCCTGGAATCTGATCATCAGGGGCTAAGACAACAGAAAACACATGTGGTCACTCTCCTGTCCAGGGCTGGGCTTGGTCTGGGGGTCCAGTGGCTCTCCCTGTGCGCATGTGTGTGGAGTGTGGAAGACTGGATGTCGATGATTTCTCAACTGTAACATAAACGGAAGTTCAAATACACGTGCTCCGACAACACGCTTGTAGAAAAGGGAGGTTTATTAAGTGTGCCAGGAGGGGGTCCTAGGTGAGGAGGCAGTGTATGGTGGTGGGTCAATGTGTGTGTGGGGAATGCTCCTAATGTGTGTGGGGGAAGCAGAGTGTACAAGCCAGGAAGAGAGGGAGTGACAGAGGCGGGGTGTGAATAGAGAGAGGAAGAATGGAGAGAGAGTGGGGAGAAAATGAAGGGAGGTGAGTGTATAAATAGAATAGGGGCCTGAGGCTGAGAGGCACAGAGACGGATGTGGAGAGACAAAGGGATAAATACGCCTGTGTCCGAGGAGAAAGGGAGGAGGAGAAGGAAATGGTGCAGGGTTTTTATGTCAGTGTCCTTGGAGCATGGTGAACTGGCGGGTGGGAGCAGGGGGCAGGGCTTGTGGACAAGGGCTCAAGTGCTGGAGAGGGGTAGGGAGGGGGTGTTTGAAGACCTCGCTTTTGTCCAGTGGGACGGGGAGGGAGCTGTGAGACCCAAACCAACCAGAACTCCTACTCTGAAAGTATGGTCCCATGCCAGGCCACAGGGTGGTGAGCTCCAGGGATGCACGTAGGTTAATCAGGGACTCCCGGGGATGCTGAGCCGTGCCCAAGTGCTAGCATCAAATGAGTACTCAGGATTCTCCCAGGGCGCTTTGGGCTCCTTCCCTGCTTCTCAGAGCATCACAGCTTTCCAAATGAGAACTTCAGGTCAAAGCCCGCCTTTGTCCTGTGCTGGGAGGCTCAGTCAAGGCAGTGGCTGTCAGTGGGAGCGACTCAGTACCTAAACGACCCTCCAACCTTCTGCAAGGTCTGAACACATCTTTAGTTGTCTTGACACAGAGGGAGGTGAGGTGTGACTGGCTTATAGCGGGCGGAGGCCAGGGAGGCAGGCATGTAGTCTACAAGGCCCAAGCCTCACTGCAAAGAGTAACCTGGCCCAACGCCAGCAGAGCTGAGGTTGGGAAGCACACGTTTTAGGTATATGAGCCAAAGAAGAGACCCAGAAAGCAAGCGGACTAATGCACATGGGCCAGGAGACCGAGGGGTGCTGGGTGGGGGTCAGAAGGCAGATGTGGGGCCCAAGTCACCTTCACCTGCGTAGAGAGAAAGCAAAACCTGACAGATGTTTTCTTACGTGATCCGGGTCCAAGACCACCAGCTGGGACTCCCGTTCCTCATCACTCCCTACAGACTCCCTCTCTGCCAGGGTCCCTTCCTCGGGGCTTTGCAGCTGGGCATGGCTGTCCTCCGGGGATTGGATAGCCTGCTGCTCTGCAAGTAGAAGAGACAGCAAACGTCACCAAGGCCTTAAGCAGTGCATTCTGAAGGAGAAGGCAGGAAGGCCCCAGAGTGCAGCCGGGGAGACCTCAAGCTCACTCACAGTGTCTCCCATTCACTGACTTGACACAGCCCACAGAAAGAACCACATTTTAAAAGTAGCTAAAGAAGCAATGTGGGGCTGGAGAGATGGCTTAGCGGTTAAGGTGCCTGCCTGCTAAGTCTAAGAACCCGGTTCCAATCTCCAGGTCCCACGTTTAGCCAGATGCAAAGTGACGCAAGGGTGCAATGCCGCACTTGACCACAAGGGGGCGCACACATCTGGATTTCGTTCACAACAACTGAGACTGCTGGCACACCCATTCCCTGTCTCCTTCTCCTCTCTGTCTGTCTCTCTCCAAAAATAAATAAAATAATTAAAAATTTTTTTTTTAAAAAAAGAAGCAATGTGTACAGGAAGAGAGAGGAGAAAGGAGAGTTGCTGAGGGAATCATTAGTTTGGTTGTGTTTTATGTGGGCGGGGGTGGGGAGGGCAGGGTCTCCCTCTAGCCCAGGCTGACCTGAAACTCACTCTAGACTACGCTGGCTAGAACTCACATCAATTTTCCTACCTCAGCTTCTCCAGTGCTGGGATTCAAGGCAAGAGTGACCACAACTCGTTCTCATCAGAGTATTTATTTATTTATGAAGGAGAGATGAGAGAGAGAGAGAATGGGTGTGCCAGGACCTCTAGCCACTGCAAATGAACTCCAGATGCATGTGCCCCCTTTTGCATCTGGCTTATGTGGGTCCTGGAGAATCGAACCGGGATCCTTTGGCTTTGCAGGCAAATGCCTTAACCATTAAGCCATCTCTCCAGCCCTCCTCTATTTGTTTAAATTTAATTTTATTTATTTGAGAGAGGGAGAGAGGCAGATAGAGATGAAAGAGAGAGAAAATGGGCACACCAGGACCTGTAGCCACTGCAAACAAACTCTAGATGCATGTGCCACCTTGTGCATCTGGCTTATGTGGGTCCTGGGGGATTGAACCTGGGTCCTTAGGCTTTGTAGGCAAGTGGCTTAACTGCTGAGCCATCTCTCCAGCCATCTTCTTCTTCTTCTTTTTTTTGTTTTTTTAACTAGGCTAGACATGAGCCGCTTTCACTCATGGAAAATGTAAGATTTTGTGGCCTGGACCACAATGTACCCCTGCCATGTACACAATGCAGAAGCTGGGTGAGGACACAGGTGTGTGCTGGGTGGGCCTTGTACCCTCAGCTGACAGAGGCATTATGGGAGATGGTGTCACAGGACTCCACTCCCTGAGACAGGAGCATCAGGAGGGGCTGGTCGGGTCAGGGCTGAGATTCAGGCTCTCGAGGTCCTGCTCTGCCACCCACTGGGATCAGTCGTCTGGAGAATGGAGGTTACTGCGCAGGGTTGGTGTGAGGACTGATGGCAAGAGCACAGGAAACGCCGGGCAGAGGCTCCACGTGGCTGAGAGGGCATTTCTCATTAGCCGCACAGCACGGAAGGGAGGCGCACTAGGGCTGAGCTGTCATCGGGGCAACCCCTATGTGTAGTGTGGTACCTGGCTCGGCCATGCTCAGTGAGACCTCGTCCATCTCCGAGGACACCATGCTGCCCATGCTCAGTTTGAAGCGGTGTTGTAGCCCCATAGGGAAAATTTTTGTCTGGGAGCCTCGTGGAGCTTGTGCCTAGGAAAGAACAACAGGGGCGAATCGGTGAGAGCCGTGGTCTGGGTAAGGGTTAACCATGTCCCTTTCTTCTCCAGAGGTTCATGTGATAAGCCGGTCCCCTAGAGTGGTGGCTAATGAGATGTGGCAGAGCCTTTATGGGGTGGGGTGGAACCTAGTGAGAGGTGATTGGGGTGTGCTCTCAGAGGGAAGTTCTCTGGGACCCCTGGACTTGGTAGCACCCATCTATAATCCCAGTGTGCCCATGGTGAGGTGGGAGGCAGAGACAGGAGAAGCCCTGGAAGCTCTGGGGTGGAAAGCCAGGACAAACACCCCAGGTTGTCCTCTGACTTCGTGTGTGCACTGTGCCATGTGCACACCTGTTCTCATATACAGGAAACACAGAGAGAGAGAGAGAAGGAGAGAAGGAGAGAGGGAGAGAGAGATTTAAAACAGAAAGAAGTCCCAAATAAGTGGTAGTAATGTCCTGCGGTTTTTCCCTCAGTCTAACAAATTCTCACTTTTGATTCGGAAACAACTAAAGTACCTTCCCATGAGATCGTTGTCAAATGCAGAAGAGTGAGCGCGACCTCGTAGCCGGGAAGGCTGGCTCTTCTCACTGTGGCCATCACAGCGGCACAGGGGCGGGCTCTGCGCAGGGACCACAGCGCAGGCCTCCTTGTGCGAAGCACCACATGAACCCACAGAGACGGGCTTTCTGCAAGAGCAGCCTGCGCCCTCACAGGGGTCCAGGAGGGACAGAGGAAACGGAGGGGACGTGCCATCTCCAGGGTCTGCGTGGGGTCTGTGTGGAGGTCTGGGAAAATGCAAATGAGGCCTCAGCAGCTCTGGGACGTGGTGGAGAGAGCAGTGTCCAGGTAGGTTTTTCTCGTGCTCCTGGGCTCCAGAGCCAGGCCCTCCAGCCTGCCGGGCGAGAGCTCAGCCCCTGATTTTCTTTAAGCTTTCTTTCTTTCTTTCTTTCTTTTTTCTTTCTTTCTTTATTTATGTATGTATGTATGTATGTATGTATGTATGTATGTATGTATGTGTGTGTGTGTGTGTGTGTTTGTGTACATACCACTTCGAGGAATCTTTGTGTTTTTTTTTTTTTTTTTTGAGGCAAGCCCAACGGACAGAGCAAAATCGAGAGAGAGAGAGAGAGAGGGAGAGAGAGAGAAAGAGAGAAATTGGCGTGCCAGGACCTCCAGCCACTATAATAAAACTCCAGATGCATGTGCCACCTCATGACCATGTGCGACCTTGTGTGTTTGTGTCACCTTGTGCATCTGGCTTACATGGGACCTGGAGAGTCGAACATGAGTCCTTAGGCTTCGCAGGCAAGTGCTGTAACCATTAAGCCATCTCTCCGGCCCTGGCTTCTTTTTTTAATGAGAGAGAGTGAGAGTGAGAGTGAGCAAGTGAGAGAGAGAGAGAGAGAGAGAGAGAGAAAACGGTCACACCAGGGCCTACAGCCACTGTAATCAAACTCCAGATGCATGTATCACCTTGTGTGTCTGGCTTACATGGGATCTGGGGAGTTGAATATGGATCCTTAGGATTCACAGGCAAGTGCCTTAACCACTAAGCCATCTCTCCAGCCCCCTGTCCATTTTGAGTCAGGGTCTCTTGCCACTGCGAAGGAACTGCCAGGCTGCAAAGGAAGTCATACTAGCTTGCCTGTGAGCTTCAGATTCTCCTGGTTCCACCTCCCACTGTCATAGGCACCTGAGGATTACAGATCTATGTGCCATTTTGCATCCTGCTTTGGGTGGGTGCTGGGAACTGGGACTCAGGCCAGCAGGCTTTGCAAACAAGAACCTTTAGTGGCCAAGCCGTGTCCCAGCCCCTTTGCCAGGTTTTGTCGGTTGTGCTGTGGCTCTTTGAGAACACAGAAGAGCACTTGGAGACGTGTCAGATTCACAGCCCGCTCTTCAATGCTTAAGAAAACAGTGTTTCCCAAGGTACTTCATTTTCTTCTGTCAGTTTGAGATCGTTTTACAGTTTGGAAAATGAAAACTCTAAGAATGGAACCATTCTCAACGTTATCTAGAGCTACACTGTCCAATACGTTAGCCACGGGCTAGAGGTTGTAGCTCAGTGGTAGAGTGCTTGCCTAGCAAGCTCAAAAGCCCTAGATTCAATCCCCAGAACCACCCAAAATAAACACAGCAAAACAAAAGCTGGCTGAGGAGAGAGCACAGGTGGTAAAGTGCTTATCTTGCAAGGATGAGAACTTGGCTTTGATACTCAGTACTGATGCTGGGCATGGCGGTATGAACCTGTAACCCCAGCACAGGGTAGGCTGACACAGGAGGATCTTTGGGGCCTCAATGACCAGCCAGTCTAGTTTACTTGTGAGTTCCAGGCTTATAAGAGACCCTGTCTCCATCTCAAAAGGAGATGGCTGGTGTTCCTGACAGCAACCCACAAGGTTGCTCCACACACATATGCACACATACCACACAAATACACGTGTGCACACACACATAAAAATTCCACGTGGTGGGCTGGAGAGATGGCTTAGTGGTTAAGGTACTTGTCTGCGAAGCCTAAGAACTCATGTTTGACTCTCCAGGTCCCACATAAGCCAGATACACAAGGTGACACAAGTGTGCAAGAACACATGCAATCAAGGTGGAGCATGCGTCTGGAGTTTGTAGTGGCCAGATGTCCTGGCAAACCAATTCTCTCTCCCTCATAAAAAACTTCCAAATGAAAAAGTGTGGTGGGAATGTGAAAATAGAGAAATGACTTATAAATGGATAATTTTTGTTCTCTGTTCCACCAATTGAAGGGGAAAGGGTAGATTTTCACAATGTATAGGTTAAAAAAATCTGATATATTGGACTGGAGAGATGGCTTAGCGGTTAAGGCGCCTGCCTCCTAAGCCTATGAATGCCGGTTCCAATCTCCAGGTCCCACGTTTAGCCAGATGCAAAGTGACGCAAGGGCGCAATGCCTCACTTGACTGCAAGGGGGCGCATGCATCTGGATTTCATTCACAGCAGCTGAGAGACTGCTGGTGTGCCCATCTCTATCTGTCTTCTTCTCCCTCTCTCTCTGTTTCTCTCTGTGTCTCTCTCCAAAAAAAAAAAAAAATGATATATCAAACCATTTGTATTTAATGTGTACAGTGTAAATTTGACTTTAAAAATTATCGCAGTGCTATTTTTTCTTAATCAGAAAGGGAAATTCTCAAGGCCTTTGAAGAACATAAGATGATGAAGATTGTAAACTGTATACGGTTATCTTGGTGAGAAGACAAACTGTAAAGTACATATTTCTAATCTATTACCACTTTGGGGTTGCTTTTTCCCAGAATTCATCAGAACTTTGATTTTTTTTTTTTAAATGGGTTGTTTTTAATGCAGGGATTTTCTTCCCTAGAAACACAATTCTAAGCAGAAAAAGGAAAAAAAATTCTACAAAACAAATTTTTTTGACCCTATTGCTGAAGACATCTCTTGCCTGAGAGGCAAGGTCACTGAGAAATCAAGCTGGTGCTGAGCAGAAAACCTTCTCCCTGTAGACCAGCCAACTGAAAGCTGGAAAAAGCTGCACTGCATGCAGCTGTATGGGAGACAGAGGTCATCAGCAGTGAAAACAGTGGACACTGAACATTCAAGTTTGGCCACACAGGCCAAATGACTGAATGGGTGCAATAGTGGCATGTCTGTTCTTGGGGTAACCAACTGCTCCATAATTGGACTGAAGGCTGTCTCTATGGGAGGGAATACATACCTGGTACTGAAAAACCTAAGCAAAAGTCTATGGTAGGAGAGATCATGAGCCTTAGGGGTATAAAGCCTGTTCTTGTCTGACTAAATGTATATATTATTCCCACCAAGCTGCCCTGAAAGCACTACACTTAATGTTCATATTCACATATTAATGCTACTCTCACTTCTGGTTAGAGAAGCTTGTCTTTTCAGATGGCAATGACCACTGGGATGACCCAAAAGGCAACATAGTGCTGAGAAGAAGGGATGGAGGAGTGCCCAGCACTGAAACACCTCTGTCACACCCTCCAAGGCTCAGGGCCCATTGTGGAAGAGGGGGCGGATAGAATGGAAAAGCCAAAGGAAGGGTATGACTTCTTACAATGCAACTGCCCAGACAGAAATTGGCCTTGATATCCATGACCTTGAAGTGCCTAGCAATACCTTCGCAAGACCCTCAAAAATAGAAGAAAAAAGCCTGGACCAGAGTGAGACCCTACCTCAAAAAACCAAAAAAAAAAAAAAAAAAAAGAAGAAGAAGATGAAAAAGATGATGACATCAAATTAAAAGAGAGACTAATGAAGAGAGGGAGGGGATATGATGGAGATTGGAGTTCTAAAGTGGAATGGGGGGAGGGGAGGAAAATATCATGTGTTTTTTTGTATGAAAGTATAGAAGTTGTCAATAAAAAATAATAATTAATAGGTGCTGGAGAGATGGCTTAGCGGTTAAGGCGCCTGCCTGCTAAGCCTAAGAACACTGGTTCTAATCTCCAGGTCCCACGTTTAGCCAGATGCAGTGACCCAAGGGCGCAATTCCACACTTGCCCACAAGGGGGCGCACGAATCTGGATTTCGTTCACAGCAGCTGAGAGACTGCTGGTGCACCCATCCTGTCTCCCTCTCCCTCTCTGTCTATCTCTCTCTGTCTCTCTCTCCAAAAATAAATTAAAAATAATAAATTTAAAAATTTATTTAAAAATTTAAATTTAAAAAATAATAATAATTAATAAAATAAATAAATAAATAAATAAAATTTAAAAAAATTTTAAGGCAGCAAAGGGTAGTTTTCATCTGGTGTCTTTTATTTAAGTTTTTTAAGTTAAGAAAAGCATTTTGTATGTAAGTATAGAAGTTGCCAATAAAAGAAAAAGAAAAGCTGGTGACATATTTATATATTTTTGTGCAACAATAAATGAATGGCAATAGATTTTTAAAAATCCTATTATGTACTTCTGTGTGAAAAGCCTGTGTGATATTTCCCTTAAATATGCATTATTTTACTTGTGAGTTTTTTACGGAATTAATCTGAAATATACAAGCTCTGGATTTGCTACCGAGTAAGAAGTTATTTTTTTTTTAAATTTTTAATTTTGGAAATTCTGCAGAAACTCTTAACCATGGTTTGAACTAAAAGGGAGAAGCGGGGAGGGGAGGAGGAGGGATTGTCCAGGCATGCTTGTATGTATATTTCAGAACCTTTTTTAAATGTAAAAGCTGTACATTTCTGGGAAGTTCTGAATTTCTTTTGTTTCTTTTTCCTTCAAGCATTTGGCAGTGAGCTTCTTTTATATATGGCAAACAATTTGAAAGAATACACAAGTATGTGAAGCTCATTTAAAACTACAGTATAGTGCTGGTACAGTACACTAAAGACTTTAATTAAAAACAATAATGAAAGGCCTCCATTTTAAATGTCATTCATCTATATCTTGTGGATGAAAGCTATATACTTTAACACACTTTTTTAGAGGAATAAATTATTGAATTACTGGAAAGAAATTCCAAATGTAGCTGGGCGTGGTGGCTCACACCTTTAATCTCAGCACTTGGGAGGCAGAGGTAGGAGGATCTCCATGAGTTCAAGGCCATCCTGAGACTACATAGTGAATTCCAGGTCAGCCTGGGCCAGAGTGAGACTCTACCTCGAAAAACAAAAAACAAAACAAAACAAAAAAGTCCAAACGGTGGCTATTGAAATATAAAGTAATTAATTTGATGTTTTTTTTTTTTTTGTTTTGTTTTTAGACAAGGTCTGTCTACGAAGAAGTCCAGGATTGCCTGGAATTTAAGATCCTCTTACCTCAGCCTTCTTTCCCGAGTGCTGGGATGACAGGTGGGTGGGATCATGCTTGACTTATTTGGATTTTAAAAATGAGAAATTCAGTTCCTCTCCCTCAGTCTCAGGGCTCCCAGAATGAGGCGATGGCCCTGTGTGGCTGGGGCCACCTGATTATACCACATTATCCTGGAAGACCAGAGACCTGGGTGCCCTCACATGCATAAACGTGGTCACAGAATGTCACCTGGGAACCTGGAAGAGGGGCCTGGGATATCTCAGTAGTATATGTAGGTTCTGGGACCTAAGCATGCTAAGAAATTCCTAATGGGAATTGCTGATTGTGGTGATAGCATGTCTGTGAGCTCCTTCCGCGTGGGCAATAACACACCTGCACAAAACAGAATCACTGAGGGCTACTCACCATGCTGTCCTCTGCCTGTTCTGTAGCTAATTGGCCTCCTTGATCGTATGTGTCTGGGACCCCGGGTGGCTCGGCGGAGCTGGCCTCTGTGGCCCCTTCCTGCAGATATGCGGTCCCCGCTTCCTCTGCCGTCATCTCCCAGGCGCTGACATCTGAGAAGGTGAGCTCCCCAGAGACAGTCATCTGCTCCGAGAGATCCCCCTCCATGTAGGTGTAGGTATAGGTATCTTCTTCCACCTCCTCCTCGAAGGATTCTAGTCCTTCAGCCTCAGCCGGGGCCTCCTTGAAGAACTCACTTTCGCTCTTGGAGACAGCCTCTTCACGTCTGACATCCCACATGGAATCACTTTCCCCTTCTGGGGGGACCTCCCCAAGGGATTCCATTTCCTGCTCAGGTGGGGCATCCCGGATGGAGTCCTCTTCCCTTCCAGGTAGAGCATCCCCTTCAGTTGTGAGGTCTCCTTCAGGACCCTCGGTAGAACCCACCTTGTTACTTTCCTGACCGCTGATCTCCAATGGTAATGCCTTTAATAGAGAAATCCCCCCCCAAAAAATATAAAAATCACATGCGGTGTCAGGGTTAATAGTGTACTGACTGATTCTGCATGTCTCTCCCACTCCCCATGTTGTGGAGGGTTTATCGGGAGACAATGCCACTCTGAAGCTTCTCTGTCCAAGAGCCCCATCCTGTGCTGACCAGTCCCTGTCCTGTTTTACGAACACCTCAGAGTCCAAGGTGGAAAGAATATGGGCTAAGCATACACAGCCTTGAAGCTCACTGTGTACTGTGCCCGGCACAGCTGTATCTGTCTTGCACTTAGATACCTTGCAAAACCAGACAATGCATGAATCTATTTCCCTCATTGCGTAGCCTTAGAAACTTACAGCCCACAATAATGTGAAGAAGTGGAGGTGAAGTCAAATTGCCATCTGGCCTATAAAAACTCTGAGCCAGGCTTGAGAATTGCTCAGTGGTTAGGGCGCTTACCTGCAAAGCCTAACGACCCTGGTTTGATTCCCCAGTACCCATGCAAAGCCAGATGTGCAAAGTGGCACATGCATCTGAAATTTGTTTGCAGTAGCTAAAGGCCCTGGCATGCCCATATTATCTCTCTCTCCTCTCTGTCTCTTTCTGTCGGCAAATAAATGAAAGTATAAAAACAACACCCCTGAGCCATCAGAGCTCAGTGCTCTGGCTTTGGAAGTTATTCTCCTGCACCCATGTTGACATGAATCAATCTTGATTCTCCACTCTGTCTCTGGTGCCCATTCTGGGTGCCTTGGTTTCCCATAACACTGAGAGAAAACGGTTCCTGGCTTCATTTATCTAGTCTCTGTTCTCCATGGGCAGATTCCTTACAGGGATGATTCCTCACAACTCAAGGCATCCAAGAGTTGAAGAGATGTGTTTGGTATTTGTGATGGGTGAACTATCCTTTAGAATGAGGTGAGAGGAAAAACAGTGAGTTTCTCTGGGCCTGAGCAGAGTTTGTTCCAGTGCAAAGGATCAATTGTACCATGGACCAAAGAAAATCCTGACTCTGTTTACCTCCTAGCAAATAGGAGCCCATGTCAGCTCCCTCCCACCCCTCTAAGCACTTTACCTCATGGCCTTCAGCAGGCGCCTCCTGAGCCGACTGGCCTTTGGCACGCTCCTTCTCTTCCTCAGAAGCCGACTGGCCTTCAGGGCGAGACCTGCTTTCAGAGACAGCAGGACCAGCGGCATCACTTTGGGTGCTCTGCGCCCCTGCTGTTTGCTGGTGTGTCCTGGGCTTCCCCTGTGCTGCCAGTCAGGACCTTCCCAGCACTATTCAGACTTGTCAAGGGGCCACGAGTACACAAGAAGAAATGGAAAATCGGGACATTAAAGGAACAGAGTGTGAGATCACCCAACAAAGTCATTTTAGCCAGTCTATCTCTAGGGCAAAGCTAGGAACAAGAAGTACAAGGCCAAGCCGGGCATGGTGGCGCACGCCTTTAATCCCAGCACTCGGGAGACAGAGGTAGAAGGATCGTCGTGAGTTCGTGGCCACCCTGAGACTGCAGAGTGAATTCCATGTCAGCCTGGGCCACAGTGAGACACTACCTCAAAAACCAAATAATAATAATAATAAATTAAATTTTAAAAAATAAAAAATGCAAGCAAAGCTAACTCTTATTTTAAAGCCAATTAACACAGACATGTGTTTCACAGATAATGAAAACTTCTATGACCTCTTCTTTCAGACATCATTCTAACCCTACTCTTTCACATTCTCTCTTCTCCTGCGATGTAACCTGGACGTCTTCCTGTGCCAGTACATATAGATTTCATGTTGTTCCTTTTAATATGAAACAAGACAGAATTGCCTAAGGCAAAGCGAATTGTTCAAATCCGCTTTTATGCTTTTACACAAAGCCTAACAGCAGAGGGCTGGCTGTGGCTTTCTCAGGTAGCTGCTCCAGGTAGGTGCACTAAGAGCTGGGGGTGCGCCTGCCCCCACCCCTAAAGCCTGTGACAGGGAATCCACTCTAGTGCAGGAGGGAGGTGCAGGGCCAGGCTGGTCCTTGTCACAGCCAGTGTGCCCTTCACAAGGTGGGGCGACATCTCAAGATTCATGCACTGCTCTGCAGACTGGACAGCCAAGCATGGTGTTGCCATGGTTACTGCAGGGTGCACGAGTCCGGAGTCTTTGACTGCAGCTTGAAGCTGGAAAGGGAGGGTAGGAAAGGACAAAGGGCAGGAGGTAAGAAGAGAGGAGGGACATGGGGGGGAGAGGTGGCCCGGAGAATAAGAAAGGCTGAGAAAGTGAGGGGTGGGACAAGGGACGGAGGCGGGATAAGGAAGGGCCACGGAAGCGAAGGCCACGGTGCGGGGAAGGGGGAGGTCACCTGGGTTCAGACGGCCAAGGATCATGCCTCCCGCCGGTCCCAAGACCCACTATCTCCTCTACTCGGCTTACCCGCCCGGTTGGTCCTCAGGCTCCGCCATCTCTGGTTGCTAGGCGACGCCGTCAACATCCGGCGAAGCCCGGGCCACGCGCTTCCCAGAGGGCTGGGGACCCGGGCGCGGGGCGCGGGGCGCAGGGCGCACGGCTGTAGCGCGGCGCTCACAGAGACCCAACGTCTCAATACGTCCAGGAATAAACAAATAAAATGTTTAATATGCCTGCTCCATCGTCGTGCCCGAGTGAGTCTGCCTCTCCCGGGCTGTTTTCCGAGGGTGACAACAGTGTCAACGTGTTCCCAGCCGAGCACCTGCGCCTGCAGAGTCCCGGGGTGCTGGGGGGGGGGGAGGGCATGTGGCCCGCAGGGTGGGCTGTGCCGGGGACCCCCGTGCCTGGCTCCGGATCTGCATGTCCAGCTTCTGGGGACACAGGCACCTTGTCGTCGTCCCTCCCCCCCATCCCCGCCCCGTCCTGCGAGGAGTCCTTAGCAGGGGAGGGAGCTGCGGTGGTCTGGGATGGATTTTGGTCCTTCGTTTGGAACACACGCTGATGCGCACGCGGGACGCGGAGGGCGCTGCCTCCCCGGCGGGGGGGACCGGGGCCCGGCCGGGGACAGCACCGTGGGGTTCCCGGGCGGGCCGGGGCGGGGCGGGGGCCGGGCCTCGGTCAGTCTCCGCCCCACCGCGCCTGGCTGGCGGCGGCGGCGGCGGTGACGGTGGCGGCGGTGGCGGCTCCCGGAGCCGGCGCGAGTCCGGCCCCCGCGGCGGGACCCGGGTGGGTATCGGGGTCCGGCTGGGGCTACGGGGTCCGCTCGGGCCCCCTGAGGATGGGGGCGCTCGGGGCGCGGGCCTGCTGCCCGCGAGGAGCGGGGTTGGGGAGGGGGAGAGACCCGGCGCGGGGCGGGGGCGACGCGGAAAGACCCGGATCTCCTCGGGGACGCCCCGGGGCACCCCTGGCTGGCAGCGGGCCCCGGCTCGAGGAGATGCGGTCCCCGCCCGCCTGGAGCTGGGGGTCGGTCGGGGCGCTCGCGGTCTTTGTCTGCCGGGATGGGCTCCGCATGCGAACGGGAACTTGCGGGGTCCGGGCCAGGCCCACGCGGCCCCACCGGGGCGCCTGGCACTCGGGGCGCGCGCGCTCGGCCTGCGGGACGCGGTCTGGGCCGCTGAAGAGCCACATGTCAGGACCCCTTTGCTGGGGTCTTCTGAGAGAGACAGAAGGGAAAAAAGGGCAATTTAAGATAGCTAAAAATAACCCCAGGAGCGCTGCCAGAACTCGGTAAAAGCTGAAATCCTGTTATTCCCACACTCGGAAGTTGGTATCATACGTTGGCCACGATCTAGTTCAGATTTGGTTCAGAAATAGAAGAATAGGATGTAGTGATGTCTCTTTGCTCTGGTAAAGTTTGTTTAGCGGCCTCTGTCAAGTTCCATATTGGAAGTTGGGCTCCTGTGACTAGATCCTAAGGGTCTCCTCGCTTTCGTATCTGAAGGCATGTGGTTCTTTAATCTGGAAAGAAAGGGGATGAGGCTTTCAGAAATGTCTGCTCTCAGCCTGGTGTGTGACGCACGCCTTTAATCCCAGCATTCGGGAGGCAGAGGTAGGAGTTTGAGGCCAGCCTGAGACACATAGTGAAGTCCAGGTCAGCCTGAGCTAGAGCGAGACCCTACCTCGAAAAACCAAACCAAACAAAAACAAAAACAAACAAAAAACTATAAGAAATATCTAGTCCCATGGGGCAGTCTCAGAGTGTGGATACTAAGACCTGGGGGTGGAGAGCTCCTATCTAAATCTTACCAACTGATCAAAGAACTTAAAAATCTGTGTGCCAGGTTTAAAAATAACTTGTTAGAAATCTCGACTGTGAAAGTGATAGTGACAAATAAG
Source organism: Orientallactaga sibirica (assembly GCA_036365145.1). NCBI lineage: Eukaryota > Metazoa > Chordata > Mammalia > Rodentia > Dipodidae > Orientallactaga > Orientallactaga sibirica. Next base: position 3,451,533 of record JAEOAD010000013.1, read on the forward strand.
CTATCTCAGTGCTGGGCCGATAGCTCAATGGTTAAAGGCACTCAATTCCCTGGCCACTCAGGTCAAGCTGGACAGGCATTTGTTTGCAGCATCAGGAGACCCTAACATGTGTGTGTGTGTGCAAATAAAAACAATAATAAAGTGATCTAGCATTCAGAAATCACTTCCAAGTTCTTTCCCAAGTTCTTTCCCAGCTGTTTGTTTCTAAAGGTTCTTATGGGCTGTGTTCTTGCTGTGTTTCTGCAACTCAGTTTAAATTTTTATTATATATATACATATGCATACATATACATATATATGTGTATGTGTGTATATAAACAGGATATATTGTTTATGTATGAGAGAGAATTGGTAGGCCAGGGCCTCACAAACCACAATGAACTCCAGATGTGTGCGCCCCTTTGTGCTATGTGCGGATTGTGTGCTTGGGCTCTTGTGTCACTGTGCATCTGGCTTACATGGGACCTGGAGAGTTGAACATGGGTCCTTAGGCTTCACAGGCAAGAGCCTTCACCATCTCTCCAGCCTAACAGGAAATATTCTTCCATCTCCTAGCCCTGTTCCTGGTACCTTGGGGGAGCTCTTTTTCTTTCTTCCTTTCTTTCTTTTGTTTGCACGTTTATGGTAGCTGGGTCTCAGAATTCAGTTCTAACCCGGGGAGACTTTCACTCCTCTGGCAGTCATGCTCACTGTGTCGTGTCCGTGGCTCTTGGGCTCACATGTGGATTTTCTAAATGCACACAGCACATCTGTGAGCAGGACTGTGGCCCATCCCCACTTCATGTGGGAACATGACACACGATGTCTTTCCCTTTTACGAAACTAGAGTGACCTGACCCAGGTACTGTATGTCCCAGCTTCAAAACAAACACTTTGTTTCCATCCTGTAACGGGCCTCACCGTCTGCACTAGTGAATGTTGCCAGTGGTTGGTAAAATGCATGGGAGCAGGGCACAGTTGGGCACCACCAGCTGCAAAGATCTGTTCACTTTGGTCATTGAACAGCACCCTTGACTTGACTTCAGCAAAGCCTTAATGAGGGGCCAGCCTTTGCATGGGCAAAACCTCCCTGCTACTGTGCTACTGTACTGGCCTCTCAGGCCCCCAGTTTTAAAAGATTTTTATTTATTTGTGTTTATGTGTGTATGTGTGCCAGGGCTGCTTGTCACTGCAGATGAACACCAGACGTACCTCTTTTTGCGTCTGGCTTATGTGAGTGGCTTGGGAATTGAACCCAGGCTGGCAGGTTTTGTAAGCAAGCACTTTTCACCACTGAGCCATCTTCTCAGCCCCTTGCCTCCCAGTTTTGAGTGACAAAATACAGTGGTAAGAGCATGACCTTCAAGCTGGGTATGGAAGTTCATGACTGCAGTCCCAGTACTTGAGAAGCTGAGGCAGGAGGATTGCCACAAAGTCCAGGTCAGCCTGAGCTACACAGTAAGATCCTGTCAAAAAAAAAAAAAAAAAAAAAAAAAAAAAAAAAGCCAGGCGTGGTACCATACGCCTTTAATCCCAACACTCAGGAGGCAGAGATAGGAGGATCACCGTGAGTTTGAGGCCACCTTGAGACTACGTAGTGAATTCCAGGTCTGCCTGAGCTAGAATGAAACCCCTTGAAAACCCTTGAAAAGAAAAGAAAAACCAACCAAATCAAATCAAACTAAGAGCCCACGTGGCCTCCAGAGGTAGAGCCCTGGGTTCAGATCCAGCTGCCACCAGTCTTCGTGACTCTCCTGTGCCCTGGTTTCCCATCTGTGAAGTGTCAACACTACTACTTACGTCAAAGGCTGCGGCAAGGCAAGGGTATTAGAAACCACAAGGGCCTGGCATATAGTAAGCTTATTTTTCTGTTTATTAAAAAAATTAAATTTATTTGACAGAGGAGGCAGGGAGAGAGAGAGAGAATGGGTGTGCCAGGGCTTCCTGCCTCTGCAGATGAACTCCAGACACATGCACTACTTTGTGTAACTGGCTTTACATGCATATTGGGGAATCAAACCCAAGCCCTTAGGCTTTGCAAAAAAGTGCTGCTTTTGCCGGGCGTGGTGGCGCACGCCTTTAATCCCAACACTCGGGAGGCAGAGGTAGGAGAATCGCCAAGAGTTCGAGGCCACCCTGAGACTACATAGTTAATTCCAGGTCAGCCTGGACCAGAGTGAGACCCTGCCTTGCAAAAACAAAACAACAAAAAAAGTGCTGCTTTTAACTGCTGAGCCATCTCTCTAGCCCTTTTTGTTTATTTATTTATTTTTCTTTTCTTTTCTTTTCTCTTCTTTTCTTTTCTTTTCTTTTCTTTTCTTTTCTTTTTTGAGATAGGGTCTCACTGGCCAGTTTATTTTTATTTTTATTTTTTCCATATTTGATTTTTATTTATTTATTAACTATGTAGGTCTCAGGGTGGCCTCCAACTAAATGAACTCCAGATGCATCCTCCTACCTCTGCTTCCCGAGTGCTGGGATTAAAGGTGTGCAGCACCACGCCTGGCTAGTTTTTTTTATTTTTATTTTTTGAGATAAGGTTTCACTATGTAACCCTGACCAGCCTGGAACTCACTAGGTAGGCCAGGTCGCCTTAAACTCATGTCTGTGCTTCTGCCTCTGTTTCCCAAGTGCTGGGATTACAGCCGTGAACTTCTAATGCTGGACTGATCACCAGCATTGTTTCTGGTGTGTGTGTTCATGTGTGTGAGTGCAGGCATGCACATGCCACAGCTCATTGTGGAGGTCACAAGACCACTTCAGGCATCTCATTGGAAGCTGGGTCTGTTATTCTTGCCTGCACTCACCAGGCTCCCTAACCTGAGAGTCTCCCGTCCCCACCTCCCTTCTGGTCCCAGGCACCCTGGGTTGCAGATGGTCACAATATGCAGATGTGGGTTCTGGGGATCCAGACTCAGGTTTCTCGAGTGTGCTGCCAGAGCTTCTTCTCCTGAGCCATCACCCCAGCATACGTGTTAATTTTTTTGTTTTGTTTTGTTTTGTTTTGTTTTGCAAGATAGGGTCTTGGTCTAGCCCAGGTTGACCTGGAATCACTATGTAGTCTCAGGGTGGCCTCGAACCTACAGTGATCCTCCTACCTCTGCCTCCCAAGTGCTGGGATTAAAGGCATAAGTTACCACACCTGTATAACATTATTATTTTTAAAAATAATTTTATTGGGGATGGAGAGATTGCTTACCGGTTAAGGCACTTGCCTGCAAAGCCCAAGGACCCAGGTTTGATTCCCCAGGACCCAATAAAGGCAGATGCACCTTAGTGTGTTCATTGTCTATCTGCCTCTTTCTCTTGCTCTCTCCCGCTCTCTCTTTCTCTCAAAAAAATAAAGCCAAAATAATTGAATTGGGATGGAGAGATGGCTTAGTGGTTAAGGTGCTTGTCTGTGAAGCCTAAGGACCCAGGTTTCATTCCCCAGAACTCACAAAAGCCAGATGTACAAGGTGTTGCTTGTGTCTAGAGTTCATTTGCAGTGGCTAGAGGCCCTGGTGCACCCATTCTGTCTCTTAAATATATTTTATTTATTTATTAATGAGAGAGAAAGAAGCAGATAGAGAGAGCATGGGTGCACCAGGGCCTTCAGCCACTGCAAACGAACTCCAGATGTATGCACCACCTTATGCACCTGGCTTACGTGGGTCCTGGAGAATTGAACTTAGGTCCTTTGGCTTTGCAGGCAAGCACCTTAACCACTAAGCCATCTCTCCAACTGTAATTTTAATTTTTTAAAAAATATTTTAAAAAATTTTTATTTGTTTATTAGAGACTGAGGGAGATAAAGAGAATGGGTGTGCCGGGGCCTCTAGCCACTGCAAATGAACTCCAGATGCATGTGCCATCTTGTGCGTCTGGTTTACATGAGTCCTGCAGAATCAAACCTGGGTCCTCAGACTTCACAGGCAAGTACTTTAACTGCTAAGCCATCTCCCCAGCCCAATTTCAATTTATTTATTTATTTGTGTGTGCCTGATGCACGTGTGGAGGTCAGAGGACAACTTTGGGGTGTCCATCCTGTCCTTCCACCTTCCTTTTGAGACAGGGTCTCTTGTTCTGCTGTGGTGTGTGCGTTAGTGTAGCTGGCTCCTGAATGTCTGGATTCCCCTGGCGCTGTGTCCCATTCTTGTTGGCATGTTGGGATCACAGATGTACTGCATGTCCAGCTTTATGTGGGTGCTGAGAAACTGAATTCAGGTTGGCAGGCTTTAACTGCTGAGCCATCTCCCCAGCTCTCAGTCTCAGTTCAGCATTTTGGCCTATTTACTGTCTCTTTTGTGGTCCTGGGGATTGAAGTCAGGGCGCCACACATGCTAGGCAAACACTCTACTTCAAGTTAATCTTCAGCCCTCGTTAAATTGCCAGATTGGTTTTTAACTCACTACAGCTATGGCAGACCTTGAACTTGGGCTTCTCTTCCCTCCTGAGTAGCTGAGATTACAGACTTATGCCACCAGGCCCAGCTGTACTCTTAACTGTGTAATGTGGTTGGGGGCTGGGTTTCCTAAAGACTGTTCTGGGGACTGGAGCTGACCAAGTTGCCTGGCAACATAAATCCCATATAAAATTTTAGTTTGTCCTTCTTAGGATGAGGATCTCTCTCTCTCTCTCTCTCTCTCTGTGTGTGTGTGTGTGTGTGTGTGTGTGTGTGTGATCAGACCTGACTCTGCTTTTATAAGACTGGCTACTTCATTCCATACAACCTTAAGATACAGGGAAAGAAGGTTCCCGTGCGTGAAGGGTTTGTAGCAGGTGAGGCTGGTTTAACGGTGCTGTATTGCACTCCATTCGCATCGCGTATGTGGTATATTGTTGTAGCTGATTAGGCCTGTGCACAGGGCAGAAAGCACCAGAGTGCAAGCTCTGGGGATCACCCAAAACGCAGAGAAAGGAGGTTGAGCATGTACTTCCAATCACTTCAGAGATGATGGGCTTTTCCCACTCGCTGATCACGTGGTGTTGTCTCTCCTGTCCAACTTTGGGCATCTGAAATGGATGTGCTTTTTACAAGCGATCTGGTGAACTCTGATCTGAAATACATCCTTGGACTTTACATAACCATCCTCAGAGGATGAGAGAAATTGGGCCACAGCAAAACTGGTTTCAATGTCTGCTTGCCAGTAACTTGTATTATGAACAGTACGAGGAAAGAAGGGCCCAGAAAGAGCCCACATCCATTGTTCAATCCGGGCAGCCCAGCCTTATGTTGCTGGCCCTGGGCAGCGAGTACATGGACAGGTGTTTAAAGTTGGCACATACGTGGGTGTGGTAGCACATACCTGTAATCTCAGACCTTGGGAGGCTGAGGTGAGGAGGATTTTGAGTTTGAGGCCAGCCTGGGCTATATAGTGAAATTCTGTCTCAAAAATTAAGGAGGGCTCGAACTGTAGATCAGTAACAGAGCACTTGCTGAGCATGCTTGGCAAAAAAGAAAGTTACTGTAACAGGCGACCCACATGGGCTGTAAACGCAGACAGGCAGGGTCATTTCTCTGGTCTTTCTGGGCTGCCTATTGCAGAAGGAACAGGTACCATTCTGTGGTGCTGGCGGGCACACTGCTTATTATGGGGTTGGTTTACCATGGTTGAGTGATTCAGAACCGATTCTGATAAGGTTGATCACTACTCTTGGAGGGAAGGGGGGGAGGGGGGGGAGGGGAAGGACTTCCTTTACAGATGTCTTTTGATACCTTCACAGTTCACCTTCTGTAACTAAGTCACCTCCTCTAAGTGCCATCAGTTGCGTAGCTTTTTGGAGTGTTGTCAATACGGGTCCCCCCACCCCGATTTGAATCCCACTTTGTGGGGCATTAGCGTCTACTTCTCTCAGATGGAGTGCACTGTTTATTGGAGTGGTGCTGGTTTGGGTGGGTGGCTGGCTCCCTTGCCACCTTGGCACCCTTCTGACAGTGTGTTTGGTCCTCCTTGGCCCCAGAGCCTGGCTCATCTTCAAGGCTAGTTTCTTTTCCTGGCTCGACTTCCTTGGCTCTTGGGGAGAACTAGGATGCTTGTACTTGTGGTCAAGGGACACAGAAGCAGACGGTGTCTCCCTGGAGGCCCAGGCTTGGGGTTTTCCAGGGAGTGGTGATAATCAAAAGTGACAACTGGGTAGTGAGACAGTTGGAAGAGGCAAGTTACAGCTCTGCGGGCTGCAAGGTTTCCCCTGTTCTTTGCCAACTGTCGTGCCAAGCCTCAAAGGTCCTTTCTTCCATGGCAAATGGTCCCAGGCCCCAGCACCAGTGTCATCAGCAACCTAACCTCTCGGTTCCTCTGCTTGAAATACTGGTCGGCTGTGTTGTTCTCAAGAGCCTTTCCCATGAGAACCTGCAGGTGAGGTTTTTAAGCAACAAACATATTATTCTCCCATGCTGACCCCATAGCCAGAGGTTTGGGGCAGTCTAGGGGATCGACCTGTAAGTGCAGCGTGTTTGGTCCCCACAGGCTCACTTGAATGATGTGACCAAAGATCTCTCCAGTCTGTGCATCCCAGGCTCAGGTCCAGATGGGGTGCCTGCAGGATGGACCTGCAAAGCCGGGACCCCTAGAAACGGTAGCGAGGTGCCTGGCTGTGAGGACGCCAGGAGGAAGGAAAGGGGCGCCGCGGCCTCATCTCAGGTGGGTCGCAGCAGATGCATTGTGGGAGGACAGTGACCCTCGTGTGCGTGCGTCCAGCTCTGTTTAATAAGGCATCGGCTGATCCTGATTTTTGTTGTCAAGCAGATGGACCGGTTTCTGCCAGCTACATGGCAGGTGACCAAAGCTCTGGGCATTTTGCTCCTGTGACAATGACAAGACCAGGAGAGACATCAGTTGTGGCCTTCATCCAGTGACAGTTCCCTGAGCGTCTGTGGCCCCTTCTCTTTCCCTTCTTTCACCAGTGGCAGTGGGCAGAGGTCACTGGTGGGCATGGATGGCCTGTCTCATGTGCACATAAACCACTGGGTCCACACAGTACATGAGTGGGTCTGTACTGCTGACCCCTGCATCCCTAATCTAGGGTGGCCCAAGGTGTCACATAGCATAGAATGTGTAGGGCAGGGGTTTCTAAGCTGGTACACAGCATAGAATACACAGGGCATGGCAGGGGTTTCTAAGCTGGCACACAGCATAGAATACACAGGGCAGGGCATGGGTTTCTAAGGTGGCACACAGTGTAGAATACACAGGGCAAGGCATGGGTTTCTAAGCTGGCACACAGCATAGAATACACAGGGCAGGGTTTTGGGATCATGCTGTTCTCCTAGTGGCTGCAGGCCACTTGTTGCTTTGGTTTTCCTAAGAAGGTTCTAGAAGCAGATTTTCCCTTTTGCTCTGGCTTGTCTTCCTAACCATAACTCTAACCCCAACTGGGAAGCAGAGTCTTTTTTAACTGTGACAAGAAACCAAGGCTTTGGGTGGCAGAAGAGCCAAGGGCAGTCCCTGGCCTATGAGCATCGGGGTCTCTGCTGGGTATTGTTCCAGCTCTCTCGGGACAATGAGGCCATTTCTCTCCTGCCCTGGGCTCTGGGCCTCGCTCCTCACCATGCTGCATGCAGGGCAGGTGATGGTCAGTGAGTGAGCAGATCCAAAGCCTCCCGGAGCTGGCGTCAGCTCTGCACATGGAATCCTTGCCTCAGTAGGCTGACAGATGGGTGGGCCCCAAAGATGTTCAGGTCCTGATGCAGGAGCCGTGTGACAATGTTACAGTTGCAGGTGGACTCAGGGTTGTTCATCAGCTGACATCTGTCTGTGTCATGCAGGTGTGATTCAGGTGCTGGGCCCTTTTGGTTAGGAAGGTTGTGTCAGAACAATGGATGGATGAAGACTCCACTGGCTGTCTTTTTTTTTGTTGTTGTTGTTTTGTTTTGTTTTGCGAGGTAGAGTCTCACTCTGGTCCAGGCTGACCTGGAATTAACTATGTAGTCTCAGGGTGGCCTCGAACTCTTGGCGATCCTCCTACATCTGCCTCCCGAGTGCTGGGATTAAAGGTGTGCGCCACCACACCCAGCTTTCTTTTCTTTTCTTTTTTTTTTTAATTTGAGAGAGACAGAGAGAGAGACAGAGACAGAGAATGGGTGTGCCAGTAGCTGAGAGGCCACTGTGAAGGAACTCTGGACGTGTGTGCCTCCTTGTGGGCAAGTGCGGCATTGCGCGCTTGCGTCACCTTGAATCTGGCTAAACGTGGGACCTGGAGATTTGAATGGGCATTCTTAGTCTTGGCAGGCAGGCCCCTTAATTAAGCCATCTCTCCAGCCCTGACTGTGTTTTTTTAAAATATATTTTTATATATTTATTTGCAAGCAGGTGGATAGAGACAGAGAATGGGTGAACCAGGGCCTCTAGCTGCTGAAAACAAACTCCAAATTGCAAGCGTCACTTTGTGCATCTAGCTTTATGTGGGTCCTGGAGAATTGAACCTGGGTCCTTAGGCTTTGCAGACCAGTGCCTTACCCACTAGGACATCTCTCCAGCCCTGGTTTTGGCTTTGAATTGGAGGAAGGAGCTGAGAGCCAAGGAGTGCAGGGGCTTTGGAGGTGAAAATGCCAGGAACTGGATTATACCTTGTGGTCTCCAGAAGGACCCAGCTCTGCCAGACACTGGTGTTAGCCCAGGGGCCCATGGCTGTCAGACCTCAGAGCTGTGAGGTGACACACCTGTGCCTCTGGGTTCACACTCACACTCTGTGGCTGCCACAGGAGGCAAATGCCTAGGAATAGGGGAACATTTTCCCAAAGAAGCCAGAGGCAGACTGTTGTGTTTCTCCTTCTTCTCTTCCTCCTCCTTCTCCTCCTCCTCCTCCTCCTTCTCCTCCTCCTCCTTCTTCTTCGTTTTCTGGTGGCCTTGCCTCTCTCCACATCAAGGAAAGCTCTCTTTTCTAGGGCACAAGTCACCCGTCTCAGAAAACTCCACCCCCTCCCCGCCCTTGCCAATGCTGACTAAAGGAGACTCACCACACAGCCGTGTGTTACAGAAAGCAACGCTGCCAGTGAGCAGAGCAAGACCCAAAGCCTTCAGGACCCGGGTCAGCAGGCTTCGCCTCCTCACAGCGGCCTGGTCCAGCTGAGGCTGTGCAAGAAGCAGTCCGGGGCTCCTCCAGCCCTGCTGTGGGTCCCCTCCTCGCTTTGTCTCCTCTCGGCTCTTCCCCCTTCTCCCTTCATTTGGGCGTGTGCCATTTCTTGTACCCTTCTGCTGCAGGCAACCCTACACTATAGCCACTGAAGCAGACTTCAGCCGTCTTTATTTCTCTGTGTGATCTGCCACAGCTGGGAGCCTAGGGTTTTCAACGGTGCTCTACTTTTCTTTTCTGGAGAGGGTGGGATGTGCATATGTGTGGTGTGTATGCTATATGTGTGGTGTGTGCATGTATAGTGTATGCACGTATGTGTGTGTCCCATGCACACAAGTGTGGAGGCAGAGGACGTCGGGCGCCCCCCTCTGTCACTCCTGACTGTTTATTTGGGACAGTGTCTCTCACTGAACATGGAGCTGACATTTGTTTTGGTCAGTTTGGCTGACCATGGGGCCCCAGAGATTCTCCTGGCGTCTCTCCCCTAGGACCAGGGTTACAGGTGTATGTGGTCACCCCTGGCCTTTTGTTTTTCACTTGGGTGCTGAGGATCAAAGCCAGGTCCTCTCAGGCCCTCATGCTTGTGTGGCGAGCTCTCTTCCCCGCTCAGCCATTTCCCAAGCCCAGGGGTTCCGGTTTTCAAAGAGTGGCAGGTGAATGAGCATGTGTATTTTTGCTGGGGGGAGGCCAGCTATTCTTTCGAATTGCATAATAGTCTCTTTTACAAAAAAATCTGGCCCTATTTAATGATCACTGATGACTTCGAGCAGCACAAGACCCAGCCAGTGGCGTGCTCAGTCAGGTGTCACAATTGTGCCCTTTAAAGCCCTCCACCACCACTGCTCTCCTGCACTCCCAAGCTGGTGCACAGTCTAAGTCTGGCTTTGCTCCTTCTCCATGTTCTCTGTGCTAGTTGCCAAGTTGGCATTGCCATCCTGTCTGTCAGCAGAAGCAAGGCTTTGGAACGGCATTGGGGACAATGCTCTGGTAGGCACAGGCCAGAAGGAACTCTGAGATGGGTTGAACATGGTGTTTAGGCTCCAAAATCAGCAATACTAATTGTTTTGAAGATACTTTCAGGGCTGGGGAGATGAATCTGCAGCTAAGGTGTTTGCCTGCAAAGCTGGAGGAACTGAATTCAATTCCCCAGTACCTGTGTAAAGCCAGATGCACAGTAGCATATGTTTGGTATCTGGAGTTCATTTTCAGTAGCTGGAGGCCCTGGCACACCATTACTTCTGTCTCTCTTCTGTCTCTCTCTGCTTGTAAATAAATAAAATAAAATGTTTTTATTTAGTTAGTTGAGCGAGCAAGAGAGACAGAAAGAGAGAGTAAGGGCATACCAGGACCTCTTGTCATTTGGATCTGGAAAGGATTATACTTAGTGAGATAACCAGAAAGCCACACATCACAGGTGAATGAACTGCAGATGCATGCTTTGTGTTATCTGGCTTACATGAGTACTGGGGAATTGAACCCATGCCGGCAAGCTTTGCAAGCAAGTGCCTTTAACTGCTGAGCCGTCTCTCCAGCCCCTAGGTGTTTTAAGACCGAATATCACAGGAGTGCCTTTGGAGATGCAGTTATTGCTGTCAGGATCTGTCTGGAATCTCCGTGAAGTCAAGGGCAGGCTGGTCTCGCAGTGAGTTCCAGGCCTGCCGGGCTACCCTATTGAGACCGGCCTCACAAAACAAGCAGGGCTGGGGAAGTGGCTCAGTGGGTGCAGGAGCAGGCTTGGGATCACCTGAGTTTAACACTCCAGCACCCGTGTAATCATCTGGGTCTGGCCAAGCACGTCTGTAACACTCTGGTCCCATGGGGAGTGGTGACTAGAAAATTGCTGGAGTAGTGAAAACCACCACTATGCTACATTCAGAGAGAGATTCCGTCTCAAGGAAATGCGTGAGAGAGAGAGAGAGAGAGAGAGAGAGAGAGAGAGAGAGAAGGAAGGAAGGACACCGGCATTCTCCTCTGGCCTGAGCATTTGCACATAAACACTGCATATACCACACACACACCCCACTACATACACTACACATGCAAAACAAACAAACAAAAAGTTAATCATGCCAGGCATGGTGATGCTCACCTTTAATCCCAGCACTGAGGTAGGGGCTCACTGTGAGTTTAAGTAATTTCAGGTCAGCCTGGGCTAAAGTGAGACCCGATTTCAAAAAAAAAAAAAAAAATTTTTTTCTTTTTGGTCTTGAGTTTCTTCAGTCACTTCTGGCACCCTTGGAATGGGTAGTGAGTGTTGTGGGCACTCTGAGCATGGGCCCTGCTCTTCCGATCCTGAGCCCTCCGACCCGTCCCTGGTGGGCTGGAGAGCCGGTGTCTGCTCACTGTGTGATCTCCTTTCCGGCTGGCTCATTTTGCCCATCTTGTGTCTTGGAAGCTACGCTGATGGCATTTGTAGCGTGCGCTCCAACCCCGCTGCCCCCACCACCCTTCCTGTAATCATTTGAAGTCACCAGCCTGCGAGAAGAGCTCAGCCGTGGAAAGGACGTTGCTGTTGCTTATGGCTCTTGAGTCTGGGCAGCCTTCTGGAACCTGGCATCCTTGGAATGGCTGTCCTTCCTCCTTTCTGACCCCAGAGGGTGCCACGTTCCCAACCTGTTCTGCACTGTTGTGCCGAGGTCATGCGTGGATTCAAGGACATTAGGGGCATCTCCCATCAGACCACTCAGCTGTCTGCAGCCTCCTCGGCCCAGGGACGCGCCACTGTCTCGGAGGCCCTGGCCTCCGTTGGCCTGCCTCGAGCAGCTGCCCAGCTCCTTCGCCCACCTTGCCCTGCTTCTTTGATACAAGCTGTCTGGTCTCAACTCTCTCTGTACAAATATTGTTAGGCTTTGTTACCCTTCCTCTGAGAGAGGTCATATTGGTTTTTCCTTTATTAAAAACTTAACTTTCAGGCTGGAGAGATGGCTTAGCGGTTAAGGCACATGCCTGCAAAGTCTAAGGACTCCGGGTCGATTCTCCAGTCCCCACATAAGCCAGATGCACAAGGTGGTGCATGCATCTGGAGTTTGTTTGCAGTGGCGGGAGGCCCTGGTGCTCCCATTCTCACTCACTCTCTCTTTCTGTCTGTCTCAAATAAATAAATAAAAACAAAAATAAGTGAGTCACCATCAATTAAAAAAATTTAACTTTCTGTGAGTATACACATAAGGCCACTGTGAAGGAACTCTGGACGTGTGTGCCTCCTTGTGGGCAAGTGCGGCATTGCGCGCTTGCGTCACCTTGAATCTGGCTAAACGTGGGACCTGGAGATTTGAATGGGCGGCAGGCCCCTGAATTAAGCCATCTCTCCAGCCCTGACTGTTTTTTTTTTTAATATAATTTTATATATTTATTTGCAAGCAGTTGGATAGAGACAGAGAATGGGTGAACCAGGGCCTCTAGCTGCTGCAAACGAACTCCAAATGCAAGCGTCACTTTGTGCATCTGGCTTTATGTGGGTCCTGGAGAATCGAACCTGGGTCCTTAGGCTTTGCAGACCAGTGCCTTACCCACTAGGGCATCTCTCCAGCCCTGGTTTTGGCTTTGAATTGGAGGAAGGAGCTGAGAGCCAAGGAGTGCAGGGGCTTTGGAGGTGAAAATGCCAGGAACTGGATTATACCTTGTGGTCTCCAGAAGGACCCAGCTCTGCCAGACACTGGTGTTAGCCCAGGGGCCCATGGCTGTCAGACCTCAGAGCTGTGAGGTGACACACCTGTGCCTCTGGGTTCACACTCACACTCTGTGGCTGCCACAGGAGGCAAATGCCTAGGAATAGGGGAACATTTTCCCAAAGAAGCCAGAGGCAGACTTTTGTGTCTCTCCTTCTTCTTCTTCTCCTCCTCCTCCTTCTTCTTCTTCATTTTCTCCTCCTCCTCCTTCTCTTCGTTTTCTGGTGGAAAGCTCTCTTTTCTCCACATCAAGAAAGCCGTTTTCAGACCATGAATTCTGGGTCTGATGAAAACTCCACCCCTCCCGCCCTTGCCAATACTGACTAAAGGAGACTCACCACACAGCCGTGTGTTACAGAAAGCAACGCTGCCAGTGAGCAGAGCAAGACCCAAAGCCTCCAGGACCTGGGTCAGCAGGCTTCGCCTCCTCACAGCGGCCTGGTCCAGCTGAGGCTGTGCAAGAAGCAGTCCGGGGCTCCTCCAGCCCTGCTGTGGGTCCCCTCCTCGCTTTGTCTCCTCTTGGCTCTTCCCCCTTCTCCCTTCATTTGGGCGTGTGCCATTTCTTGTACCCTTCTGCTGCAGGCAACCCTACACTATAGCCACTGAAGCAGACTTCAGCCGTCTTTATTTCTCTGTGTGATCTGCCACAGCTGGGAGCCTAGGGTTTTCAACGGTGCTCTACTTTTCTTTTCTGGAGAGGGTGGGATGTGCATATGTGTGGTGTGTATGCTATATGTGTGGTGTGTGCATGTATAGTGTATGCACGTATGTGTGTGTCCCATGCACACAAGTGTGGAGGCAGAGGACGTCGGGCGCCCCCCCTCTGTCACTCCTGACTGTTTATTTGGGACAGTGTCTCTCACTGAACATGGAGCTGACATTTGTTTTGGTCAGTTTGGCTGACCATGGGGCCCCAGAGATTCTCCTGGCATCTCTCCCCTAGGACCAGGGTTACAGGTGTATGTGGTCACCCCTGACCTTTTGTTTTTCACTTGGGTGCTGAGGATCAAAGCCAGGTCCTCTCAGGCCCTCATGCTTGTGTGGCGAGCTCTCTTCCCCGCTGAGCCATTTCCCAAGCCCGGGGGTTCCGGTTTTCAAAGAGTGGCAGGTGAATGAGCATGTGTATTTTTGCTGGGGGGAGGCCAGCTATTCTTTCCAATTGCACAATAGTCTCTTTTACAAAAAAATCTGGCCCTATTTAATGGTCACTGATGACTTCGAGCAGCACAAGACCCAGCCAGTGGCGTGCTCAGTCAGGTGTCACAATTGTGCCCTTTAAAGCCCTCCACCACCACTGCTCTCCTGCACTCCCAAGCTGGTGCACAGTCTAAGTCTGGCTTTGCTCCTTCTCCATGTTCTCTGTGCTAGTTGCCAAGTTGGCATTGCCATCCTGTCTGTCAGCAGAAGCAAGGCTTTGGAACGGCATTGGGGACAATGCTCTGGTAGGCACAGGCCAGAAGGAACTCTGAGATGGGTTGAACATGGTGTTTAGGCTCCAAAATCAGCAATACTAATTGTTTTGAAGATACTTTCAGGGCTGGGGAGATGAATCTGCAGCTAAGGTGTTTGCCTGCAAAGCTGGAGGAACTGAATTCAATTCCCCAGTACCTGTGTAAAGCCAGATGCACAGTAGCATATGTTTGGTATCTGGAGTTCATTTTCAGTAGCTGGAGGCCCTGGCACACCATTACTTCTGTCTCTCTTCTGTCTCTCTCTGCTTGTAAATAAATAAAATAAAATGTTTTTATTTAGTTAGTTGAGCGAGCAAGAGAGACAGAAAGAGAGAGTAAGGGCATACCAGGACCTCTTGTCATTTGGATCTGGAAAGGATTATACTTAGTGAGATAACCCAGGCCCAGAAAGCCACACGTCACAGGTGAATGAACTCCAGATGCATGCTTTGTGTTATCTGGCTTACATGAGTACTGGGGAATTGAACCCATGCCGGCAAGCTTTGCAAGCAAGTGCCTTTAACTGCTGAGCCGTCTCTCCAGCCCCTAGGTGTTTTAAGACCGAATATCACAGGAGTGCCTTTGGAGATGCAGTTATTGCTGTCAAGGATCTGTCTGGAATCTCCGTGAAGTCAAGGGCAGGCTGGTCTACGTAGTGAGTTCCAGGCCTGCCGGGGCTACCTATTGAGACCGGCCTCACAAAACAAGCAGGGCTGGGGAAGTGGCTCAGTGGGTGCAGGAGCAGGCTTGGGATCACCTGAGTTTAACACTCCAGCACCCGTGTAATCATCTGGGTCTGGCCAAGCACGTCTGTAACACTCTGGTCCCATGGGGAGTGGTGACTAGAAAATTGCTGGAGTAGTGAAAACCACCACTATGCTACATTCAGAGAGAGATTCCGTCTCAAGGAAATGCGTAGACGAGAGAGAGAGAGAGAGAGAGAGAGAGAGAGAGAGAGAGAGAGAGGAAGGAAGGACACCCGGCATTCTCCTCTGGCCTGAGCATTTGCACATAAACACTGCATATACCACACACACACCCCACTACATACACTACACATGCAAAACAAACAAACAAAAAGTTAATCATGCCAGGCATGGTGATGCTCACCTTTAATCCCAGCACTGAGGTAGGGGGCTCACTGTGAGTTTAAGTAATTTCAGGTCAGCCTGGGCTAAAGTGAGACCCGATTTCAAAAAGCAAAAAAAAAAAAAATTTTTTTCTTTTTGGTCTTGAGTTTCTTCAGTCACTTCTGGCACCCTTGGAATGGGTAGTGAGTGTTGTGGGCACTCTGAGCATGGGCCCTGCTCTTCCGATCCTGAGCCCTCCGACCCCGTCCCTGGTGGGCTGGAGAGCCGGTGTCTGCTCACTGTGTGATCTCCTTTCCGGGCTGGCTCATTTTGCCCATCTTGTGTCTTGGAAGCTACGCTGATGGCATTTGTAGCGTGCGCTCCAACCCCGCTGCCCCCACCACCCTTCCTGTAATCATTTGAAGTCACCAGCCTGCGAGAAGAGCTCAGCCGTGGAAAGGACGTTGCTGTTGCTTATGGCTCTTGAGTCTGGGCAGCCTTCTGGAACCTGGCATCCTTGGAATGGCTGTCCTTCCTCCTTTCTGACCCCAGAGGGTGCCACGTTCCCAACCTGTTCTGCACTGTTGTGCTTCGAGGTCATGTGCGTGGATTCAAGGACATTAGGGGCATCTCCCATCAGACCACTCAGCTGTCTGCAGCCTCCTCGGCCCAGGGACGCGCCACTGTCTCAAAGGCCCTGGCCTCCGTTGGCCTGCCTCGAGCAGCTGCCCAGCTCCTTCGCCCACCTTGCCCTGCTTCTTTGATACAAGCTGTCTGGTCTCAACTCTCTCTGTACAAATATTGTTAGGCTTTGTTACCCTTCCTCTGAGAGAGGTCATATTGGTTTTTCCTTTATTAAAAACTTAACTTTCAGGCTGGAGAGATGGCTTAGCGGTTAAGGCACATGCCTGCAAAGTCTAAGGACTCCGGGTTGATTCTCCAGTCCCCACATAAGCCAGATGCACAAGGTGGTGCATGCATCTGGAGTTTGTTTGCAGTGGCGGGAGGCCCTGGTGCTCCCATTCTCACTCACTCTCTCTTTCTGTCTGTCTCAAATAAATAAATAAAAACAAAAATAAGTGAGTCACCATCAATTAAAAAAAATTTAACTTTCTGTGAGTATACACATATGTGTGTGCACCTAAGTGTGGAGGCCAGAGGACAACCTTGGTGCTATTCCTCAGGTACCATCCACCTCTTGGATTTTATTTTATTGTTTTGTTTTGTTTGGAAGCAGGGCCTCTCACTGACTAAATGCTGGTCAGCGAGAACCAGAGAGCCTCCTGTGTCCACCCCCAGCCTCACTGCAGATGCACTGGGATCCAGAAGCACTAGGTCTGGCTTTGACCTGGGGTCTGGGGAGCTGAACGCAGACACTCAGAATTGCTTTCCCACTGAGCCATCTCCCCAGCCCCAAAACTTACACTTGTAATGTCACATTGGTACCCAAAAAAGTGGATTTTAGAGCATTTTGGATTTCAGGTCTTTGGATTAGGGATGCTCAGCCTGTAGTTGGAACATACTGTGTAGAGCCTCCTCACTCTGGCTTCTTTCTCTGTCTCTTTTTTTTCGAGGTAGGGTCTCACTGTGGCCTAAGCTGACCTGGAATTCACTACGTAGTCTCAGGGTGGCCTCAAACTCACAATGATCCTCCTACCTCTGCCTCCCGAGTGCACATTGCTGGCAGAAATCACCCGAGTAAGAACAGCTTGTGGGAAAAAAGTTTATGTTGGCTTACAGACTTGAGTGGAAGCTCCATGATGGCAGGGGAAAATGATGGCATGAGCAGAGGGTGGACATCACCTCCTGGCCAACATAAGGTGGACCATAGCAACAGGAGAGTGTGCCGAACACTGGCAAGGGGAAACTGGCTATAATACCCATAAGCCCGCCCCCAACAATACACTGCCTCCAGGAGGCGTTAATTCCCAAATCTCCATCAGCTGGGAACCTAGCATTCAGACCCCCTAAGTTTATGGGGGACACCTGAATCAAACTTCCACATCCACCTACTTTCAAGTTTTGGCTGTTATGAACTAACCTCCTGTAACTATCCATGTGTAGCTTCTGTCTGGTAGAATGTATTTTTTAGCCCAGTTTCCGTTTTATTGAAAAATGAGCAGAAAGTCCAGAAAGAATCATCTACACATATGTCTAACATCCTCTAACCACATTCTCAAATTCCTCCTGTTTTGTGGTAAATTATATACCATACAATTGACCACCGTAACCGTGTTTAAGCATCTGCTTCAGTGACGGTAAGCACTGCACAGTGTTGAGGGACCTTCACCACAGTCCAGGTCCCAAGTGGAAACCTGAACCTTGCCCCCGCTCTCACCTGTTCCTCTGTCCTCCGCTGCTCCTTGATGGGACTCCTTCCAGCTGGCCCTGTCCCCTGCGGTCCCCTGTCAGCTCAGTACAGGTGCCCATCTCTCCCTGGAAAGCTCCCTCGGTACCCCCAGCATTGTCCTCAGACATCATCAGACCCCACCTCTAACACACCTTCCCTCCTATCTGCCTCAGGGATGTGGCCCTCCTATGTGAGTGAGGCTCCCTACAGAAACTTCCAGCACCACTCTGCATGCAGAGGTCGGGGCCTATGATAAGTGGAAGAGTTCAGTGTCCATCCAGGACCCCAGAAATGTAACAGGACACTGAGTGGTGACCCACCTGAACTCCCCCTCACTATCTGCCACCACAGCCCTTCCCTGCCTGTTGCCACCGGATGGACTTCCCAATGACAGTCAGGGTAAGAGCCCGTGCTGTGTTGTGGGCTTGGGCGAGGAGGACTTGGGCCACATGGACAGGGCCTTTACCCTTAGGAAGAAGTGGGCCTGGCCTTCAGTGACTTAGCATGTGTAAAAAAAAAATACACAAAGGAACTGCGAGTACATTTGACTAGAGAGAAGCCAGAGTGAAGAGGTTGTACATAGCATGTTCCAACTACAGGCCTTAAGGGAAGGCAGTGATGGATGGAAGCTTGAGCATGCGCAAGTGGGTCAGCCTGCCAAGGCCCGTCGCAACCACACCCAACACCCCCTGGCCAGCCTGAGCCTGAGCAGGGTGCCCTTCAGTAGGGGCTGCATGTGGCAGGAAGAGGGGGGCAGGATGGCCAGAACTTGGGCTTTAAGAGGGCAATTCCGTGGCAGCACTGGAATGCCAGCTTCCCATGGATGTAGAGTGTTGAAGCGTCAGATGCCGTTTCTTGTAACATTGAAGGCTAGCCTTCGCCTGGTCCCTGGCTCTTGGTGCATGCTTTAGGACAGAGACAGGTGCCCAGTCAAGCCCTGATTATGACACAGGAAGGGTTTTCTGTGCCCAGGACGGTAGGCACTGGAGCTGGGGGCCAAGGTGGGGTGCAGTAAGTGAGCTGGTGCTCAAGGAGGCGCCGTCCAGATGTTCCTGTGCCCCACAGAGCCTGCCTGGGGAGGAGACAGCCCTGGGACATCTGCTCAGAACACCCAGTGCTGCCTGGAGACTGTGGTCCCAAGGCTTTACACACCCTGGGACAGATGAACACAGGGCTGCTAGGCGGGCGTGGCTTCTGCAGCCTGGAGCTACCCAGCCCCCAGCAGGAGGAGCAGAGGGAGCTGGAAACAGAACAGCAGCTGACACGTCATTATTTGTGCAGCTGGAGAGCACAGAAGAGCTGATAACAGCACGGAGGGGGTGTGTGCGTGCGCACGTGTTTGTGTGCGTGTGTGTGGGGGGCATAGGGCATGCGTGAGCCTCTGTGGCATGTGTGATCTTGAAACAATCACCGGAGGGTTTGAGCAGCCCCGTGCTGGTCTTGGAAAGCCACACTCTTTCTGGTCTGGCTCCTGCATGGTGTGGCACTGCTAGGACGCTGGGCCCTTCTGGGCCCCTGGCTCTGCTCAGCCCTTGTTCCCTGGGTTTCTTTCCACTCCCTGCCTTCTGAACTCAAATTGGCATTCCCCAGTTGGCATGCCAGTGGCTTCTGGATGCACAGTGGGAAGTCACCCAGTATTCCACTGACTTCTGTTCCCATCGGCTCTTCTCACCACAAGGTGGCAGGGCTTGTGGTCACTGAGGCTCAGGAAGCTGTAGTGTGGACTGGGATGGGGGAGGGCTCCTTGTAGAGCCAGCAAGGAGGGAGGCAGAGGGAGCAAACCCCACTCAGCCCACCATTGCCTATAGGCCCGACAGTGGCTCTGTCGCTGGCTAGACAAGCAGAGGAGTCCTGGGAGGGCTGCTGGGCCGGGCATGGGGACTGACAGGCCACATTCTCAATAGCGTCAGGGTTGTCTCAATAGTAGCAAAACAGGGCAGGCTGGCATCTGAGGGAGAAGTTGACTTAGAGAGTGACTGCAGGAGGGCGCTTGATGGGGGCTTGCTCTGGGTCTCGGGAGGAAGCTGTGGTTTGCGGGCCCAGAACTGCTGGGCACCAGATGGCCAAGGCTCAGCTTCCATATCAGTGTTTCAGGGGTAGACTACATGGGGAACTCAGGGAAAGCTCCCCCACGCCGTCAGTTCCTACACACACACTATTGATGGTGCTCTTTCAGAGTGGGCGTCATGGCCTGGCTTAGAGAGGTGGGTAGCCAGCCCCCAGTGCCCTATCTTTTTAAAAATATCTATTTATTTCAGAGGAGGAGAGAGAGAACGGGTGCACCAGGGCCTCCTGCCACTTGGCTCCACTTTGTGCATCTGGCTTTATGTGGGTACTGGGGAACGGAACCCAGGCTGTCAGGCTTTGCAAGCAAGTGCCTTTACTGCTGAGCATCTCCCCGCCCCCCCCCCACATCTTTTGATGAACCCTGACTGTGGTGAAGTGTGTGGGAACCACAGATCATGAAGACACATGTATGTTCCGTAAGTGTGCAGGTTGGGAGAAGCTGAGTGGATACAGAGTTGAATGTCAGCCAAATTGTGTAGGCCTCCAGGTCACAACTAAGCCCCTGTTCAGTTGTCCCTTAAGGTTTTATATAATGGACATCTCGGTTTTATGAAGCTGTAGTTGACGTCCCTGGTTTTTTGTTTTTGTTTTTGTTTTTTCGATTTTTCAAGGCAGGGTCTCACTCTAGTTCAGGCTGACCTTTGTAATCTCAGGGTGGCCTTTCAACTCATGGCGATCTTCCTACCTCTGCCTCCCGAGTGCTGGGATTAAAAGCATGCGCCACCAAGCCCGGCTCCCCTGTTTTTTTTTCAAATGACCAAATTAATCATTAAAAACAGAACAGCAATAAAACTATGTAAACATTCATTCTGACAGTTAATATCTGAGGCCTTTCAGGCAATGCACACATGCATCTGGGCTTTTCGAAAGATCCATGGTAGTTTATTAAAACTTGGAGCAATAAGAAATGTAGACTGAAATACTACCAAGATTTGGTGGAAGCATTCTGTGAAGTATCAAAGGAATTGCTAAAGAAAGGTCGCCATCAAGTTGCATGCAAATTTAAGACTTCTTCAAAATAGATGATACAATCAAATGGCAAACATGACTAGCTGTGGCCTGTGATCCCAGCGCTGGGGAGACGGAGGCAGGAGAATCTTAGGTTCAAGGAATACATAGCAGGACCTTATCTAAAAAACCAAAACAAAACACCAAGGGCTAGGAACACAGCTCAGTAGTAGAGCGCTGGCTAGCATACACCAGACCTGGAATTCTATCCCCCACACTAAAAAATGAAAACGTGGCTGGGGAGATGGCTCAGTGGTTAAAGGCACTTGCTTGCAAAGCCTGGTGGTTTGGTTCTCCAGTACCCATGTAAAGCAAAATGTACAAAGTGGCACATGTGTCTGGAGGTCATAGGTAAAAGACATTTATATATCTTTCTCTGTTCTCTGCTCTCAATTTTTTTTTTTTTTTTTTTTTTTTTTTTCGAGGTAGGGTCTCACTCTGGTCCAGGCTGACCTGGAATTAACTATGCAGTCTCAGGGTGGCCTCGAACTCTCGGTGATCCTCCTACCTCTGCCTCCCGAGTGCTGGGATTAAAGGCGTGCACCACCACGCCTGGCTTTTCAGACAAATATTTTTTCAAAATGGACATTGGCATTTTTTTCCTCTTGTTTTGTTTTTTTGAAGTAGGGTGTCACTGTAGCCTAGGCTGACCTTGAATTCACTATGTAGTTTTAGGATGGCCTTGAACTCATGGCAATCCTCCTTCCTCTGCTTCCTGAGTGCTGGAACTAAATGCGTGCACCACCATGCCCAGCTTGACATTGGCACTTTGAGTTTTTGTCTTTGTTTTTTGAGATAGGGTCTCTAGCCCAGGCTGACCTGGGATTCACTTTGTAGTCCCAGGCTGGCCTCAACCTCATGGCGATCCTTCTACCTCAGCCTCTTGAGTGCTAGGATTAAAGACGTGAACCACCACACCCAGCTTAAACTTTATTTTTCTGGTACTGTCAGCATGTTCGGCAAGCATACTACCACTGAGGCACACTCTACCCAAAGATATTTATTTATTTAATAATTACTAGTTTTCTGAGGTAAGGTCTTGCTCTAGCCCAGGTCAACCTGGAATTCACTATGTAGTCTAGGGCTTGCCTCCAATTCACGGCTATCCTCCTACCTTTGCCTCCCAAGTGCTGGGATTAAAGGCGTGCGCCACCACAGCTGGCTTATTTATTTATTTATTTATTTATTTATTTATTTATTTTTGATCTTGCTGTATCGCCCACGCTGGCCTCAAGCTAATAATCCTCCTGCCTCAACCTCCCAAGTGCTGAGATTATGTATGGCACAATACAGGCCTGGTCCTAGCCAGACCACATGGCAGAAGAAACCAGGAAGTGGTTTCTGTGAACATGGCGTCCTGCGCAGGCCTGGTGTGACAACAGCTACAGTCCCATGCTCGCGAGAAACCTGCTACGAGATGACCTGTCCAGAGACAGGTTGTCATTGGTCACAAAAAGGGGGGCCACCCCATACAATGATTGACCCGCCAAGCCCCTTAAAACCCCCTGCACTTCCTCAATAAACGAGTTTGTGGCAGCTTGCTTCCCTCCAGCTCTCACCCAACTCCCGGAGTCTGTGTCGTGATTCCGCGCTGCTCACCCCCAGCTCGGCAGAGACCCTGCTGACCCTCCTGGGCTGGCCTTAGGGGGGACCACAAAATTACAGGCATATGTCACCATGCCCAGGGCCAAAAAGGGTTAGAGTTGAAAAATACAGGTTGAGCCAGGTGGGCGTGTGGTCGCATTCCTTTAATCCCAGCACTCAGGAGGCAGAGGTAGGAGGATCCCTGTGAATTCGAGGCTACCCTGAGACTACATAGTGAATTCCAGGTCAGCCTGAGCTAGAGTGACACCCTACCTCAGAAAACCAAAAAAAAAAAAAAAAAAGAAAGAAAAGAAAAATACAGGAGGAAACCAGGTTTCACTTAGATGGAGGAGACTCACAAGAGCAAGTATGTTTTAAAATGAGTGCAAATTGTCTTACGAGAGCAAGTCACTCTGGCTAATGTGTAACAGACCTGCCCTTGCCTGTTCAAAACCAGAGGCCCCTCGAAAACATCCCAGGCGGGGTGCCTGTGTGCAGCCATCTCGGTGTGGGGCGGCTGGAAACTGAAAAAAGACTTCCTGTTCCACACTTTCCCTGCCGCGTGGCTTGGGGTGCTGGAAATGTGGTTGCTCATTTGTAGACTAGTGGGGCAGGCACACCTCCCAGCCGCAGTGTGGCTTCTTGTCTGATGGGAAGCTCTAATATTTTGGAAGCTCCTTCCAAACCTCCAGCACATTCTTTTGATTATCTCCACTGTGGCAAAATAGCACCACGTGAGGGTGGTTTTTGGTTTTGGAAGCAGCGGAGGGTTGTTGTCAGCCAAGCCTGGCACTGAGTGCTATTCCCTAAATGATGCTGCCGGTTGGAGGATCTAAAGGAGGTGTGCTGTAGCGCTGCCCTGGCCTAAGAGAAGGCATAGCCACAGCTGCCTTGACCATCCCAAGCCTGGCATGAAGGGACTGCTGAAATACACACGAGACTAGCAAGACTTGAAGAATGTCAGATGCCTCCCTCATCATTTTTCATATGGTTATACACTGAAATGATAATATATGGAAGCATGGGTAAGAAGCTACAATATTAAAATTAATTTCATTTTTCAAATGTGGCTGTTAAGCCAGGAGTAGTGGCTCACGCCTTTAATCCCAACACTTGGGAGGCAGAGGTAGGAGGATTGTTGTGAGTTCGAGGCCACCCTGAGACTACATAGTGAATTCCAGGTCAGCCTGGGCTAGAGTGAGACCCTACCTCAAAAAGCAAAAAAAAAAAAAAAAAAAGGCTGCTAGAAAATTTTGGATTGTTTATGTCGCTCATGTTATGTTTCTCATGGGGGGTGTGGTAGGTACGTGTGTGTGTGTGTGTGTGCAGATGCTTGTCATCACACACGTGCCTGTTTCCTTGGATGGAGCCTCTCACTGATTCCGTCTCCGCAAAGCCCCAGCGATTCTCTGGTCCCTGGTCCCCACACGACTGTCTGTGCAGGTGCTGGGGACTAGAGCTCTGGTGGTCTCGGTCCTCCTTAGACCCTCTGCTTTCATGGAAAATGAATGCTCTTAGCCACTAAGCGATTGCCCCAGGCCTCCCATGTGAAGTTTCTATGCTGTGATCTACAGAAACGAGCCCCTCTTCTCGTATGGCTTATCAGCTGACCTTGTAATGTCTGTCTAATTGCCTGTCTGTCTGTCTATCTATCTGTCATCTATCACCTATTATACTAGGATTGAGCCTAGGGCCTCGTGCATGCAGCAAGCCCTCTTCCATTGAACAACACCCCCAGACCTTTTTTCACTTTTTTTTTTTTGGTTTTGTGAGGTAGGGTCTCACTGTGGTCCAGGCTGACCTGGAATTCATTATGTAGTCTCAGGGTGGCCTCGAACTCTCAGCAATCCTCCTACCTCTGCCTCCCGAGTGCCAGGATTAAAGGCGTGCGCCACCACGCCCGGCTCCTTTTTTCACTTTTTATTTTGAGAGAGACTCTAAGTTTCCTAGGCTGGCCTTGAACATCCACACACAGTGGAGAATTGTATCAATTTGGCCTCAAGCCTTTGTGTTTCTTTTCCAAGAGATAAAGTTGGAACCCCTGTGCGGTGGCTCCCACACTCTTGAAGCTGATCTATCCCTGCCAGCAGTGATCTGCACCTGCCAGCTGTGCCAGGAGTCCTAGACACCCACCACCCATGACCAGACACCGCATGGCTGCACACCTGTCTCTTACACAGACAGTTGTACAGCCATCCTTTCGCGGCTCCATCGGGGGCCCCCCGCTCTGAGCGCCATCCACGTACAAGCCCTCTGCTGGGTTCTCATAGCTGACTTTTGGTGCATTCCGGCTTTTGCTGGTGTAAACCTGGGCCCAGGTGTCCTCACAAGCATCTCCTGGGACACTGGCTGAGTTTCTTCACAAAAATTCCTGTGAGTGTTTTGGTCGCAGCACACATTGTATATGCTCTGAATGACTTGTGCTCCTCAATTGATGATGGGGTTCCACCATGTGGTACTGTAAGGGAAAAACGCACTTATGGCTGGGTGTGGTGGCGCACGCCTTTAATCCTAGCACTTGGGAGGCAGACGTAGGAGGATCACCATGTGTTCAAGGCCACTCTGAGACTATATAGTGAATATGGTGAATTCCAGTTCAGCCTGACCTAGAGTAAGACCCTACCTCAAAACAAACAAAAAAAAATGCACTCATGGGGCTGGGGAGTTGGCTCATGTGCCACTTAAAGTTAGGCTAAGCTGGGCATGGTGGAACATGCCTTTAATCCCAGCATTTGGCAGGCAGAAGTAGGAGGATCGCTGTGCATTCAAGGCCAGCCTGGGACTACAGTGTGAGTGCCAGGTCAGCCTGGACTAGAATGAGACCCTACCTCGAAAAAAAACAAAAGAAAAGCCGGGCGTGGTGGCGCAAGCCTTTAATCTTGGCGCTCAGGAGGCAGAGGTAGGAGGATCTCCATGAGTTCAAGGCCACCCTGAGAGTACATAGTGAATTCCAGGTCAGCCTGAGCTAGAGCGAGACCCTACCTCGAAAAACCAAAAACAAACAAACAAACAACAACAACAACAAAAAAAAACCAGAAAGCTGGGCATGGCCATGCTCGTCTGTAATCCCAGGTCCTACGCATGGGGCAGAGACTGGAGAATGGCTGGAGCTCATTGGCAGACAGCAGCTTCAGGTCTTAAGGAAACACACAGCTGATCAAGGATAGATATCCGATGCTCCCCTGTGTCCTCGGCATGCACTCACATGGGGTGGGCACGTTTGCACACATGTGCATATAACACACACACACACACACACACACACAATGTTTTCGGGGGCTGAGGATATGGCTCCATTGGTAGGGTGCCTGCCTAGCCTGCATGCAATCCTCTGTATGATCACTAGTGCTCATAAACTGGGTGTGGTGGTGCCTGCCTATAATCCTAGCACTTGGGAGGCAGAGGCAGGAAGATAGAAAGATCAGAAGTTCAAGATCACCTTTGGATACCTAGTACATTTCAGATCAGCCTGGCGTTCACTTCACCTGACCTGTGCAACCCCGACTTAGGCGACATAGGACACTGTTGGTGGTTTTCTGTGGTGGTCGTGTGGCTGGCTGGCCCACATCAGGAGAGGCTACTGTGACAAACATTGCTAACTGGAAAAAGACCCAGATTCAGAACTGGAAGCGTAGGGCTGGAGATGCTCAATGGATAAAGTGCTCACTACTCAAATTGGAATACCTGACTGCATTCAGTCCTCGGTCTCCACGTGAAAAGTCAGACATTGTGGTGGGCCTCTGCAATCCCAGCACACTGATGCTGATGGCGAGACAGGAGACGGAAACAAAGAATTTCCCAAATGCTCGAATACAGCAAAGAGCAGTAGAGCCAGAAGCCAGAATGAGGGGACTGGAAAGATGGCTAAGCGGTTAAGGCACTTGCCTGCAAAGCCAAAGGACCCAGGTTCGAATCCCCAGGACCCATGTAAGCCAGATGCACAAGGTGGTACATGCATCTGGAGTTCGTTTGCAACTGCTGGAGGCCCTGGTGTGCCCATTCTCTCCCACCCTGCCACCATCCACCCTCTGTCTCTCTTTCTACCTCTTTCTCTCTCAAATAAATAAAATATATAATTTTTAAAATAAAAGAATTCCAGAGTGAAAAATCCTGCCTCAAATGAGGGGGGAGGGGAGGACCAAGCTAAAAGCTGTTCTCTGACTTTCACACATGTGCCTTGAAGCAAAGTGTGCCTACACCACACACACACACACACACACACACACACAATAAAATTACTTTTGAAAAGCTGAAGTATGATTTCTACTAAATACATATCACTTTTACAATGTCATAAAGACAAACTACCATAAGTCAAACCATTGTAAGTTGAGACTGTGTGCCTCTGTCCCCATTGCTGAACTCACGGGTAGACAGGCTCTCACAGGGCAGACATACTGTGCCCAGCGCTGAGTCTGGTTGTGCCCAGTGCTCAAGGATATATTCTGTTCTGTTTCACTTATTCTGATCTTGACCAGCCAAGTTGATTTCAAAGCCCATTGCTTCTCTCCTTTTCACACACATACATATATGTACATATATGTATATATGTGTGTATATATATATATATATATTTAATTTAATTCTTTTTTAAAGTTTATTTTATTTGTTTATTTGAGAGAGAGAGAGAGTGGATGCACCAGGGCCTTTAGCCACTGCAAACGAATTCCAGATGTATGCGCCACCATGTGCATCTGGCTTATGTGGATCCTGGGGAATCAAGGCTCACAAGCAAGTGCTTAACCACTAAGCCATCTCTCCAGGCCTCTTTTATTTTTTTAAATAGAGCACACATTCCAAAGATATTTAAATCCTCCAACTGTCTTTTTTATTAATTAATTAATTTATTTGACAGAGAAAAAGAGAGAGAGAATGGGTGTGCCAGGGCCTCCAGCCACTTCAAATGGACTCCAGATGCATGCACCCCCTGTGCATCTGGCTAACGTGGGTCCTGGAGAATCGAAGCTGGGTCCCTTGGCTTTGCAGGCAAATGCCTTAACCGCTAAACCATTCCTCCAACCCATGGGACTCTATTTTATTTTTTTAATTTCAACATATATTTTATTTATTTATTTATTTACTTATTTATTTGCATGCAGAGAGAAAAAGAAGAGAGAGAGAGGGAGGGAATATGGGTGTGCCAGGGCCTCTAGCCACTGCAAATGAACTCCGGATGCATGCACCACTTTGTGCATCTAGCTTTACCTGGGTACTAGAGAATCAAATTCAGGTTTTTCAGGCCAGTGCCTTAACCACTGAGCGACCTCTCCAGCCCCCTTTTCACTGTCCTCATTGAGATATCTGCTCCTCACATGATGACTTTGTAGGAGTTCTTTATATACTCCAGATACTGATTCTCTGGTTTCTAGGTTTTGTTTTGTTTTTTAATGATTATATGAAAACTCAGGTCCTGTGAATGTTTGTGGTACTCTGGGCGTCAGGATGCTGGGGAATACTCAAGGTGTTGGGAGAGGGGGCAGGCCAAAAGGATGGGAAGGAGATGGGGAGGAAGGCCAGGAAAGAAGGGTTCAGCGATGCTGATGTGGGTGAAAACCAGGCCGATTGCTTGTTGGGAGCAGGGTTCCTCTAGCCTAGTCGTTCTCCATGGGTGTAAACCCGCTCCCGGGTGACTCTTGGCAGTGCTTGGAAACATTCTTGTCAGGTTGCCATACAGGAGGACAGTTGCTATGGACATGTGGTAGGTCGGGCCCAAGGGGGCTGCACAGGGGCTCTGAGGAGGGAGCATGAGCAGAGGGGGGCGCTGCCTGCTCTGCACACAGCCCCACAGCAGGGTCCCGTCCTGTGCTTCACCAGCAGCCATTTTGTCTCTGATGGAATGAGGCAGGACCCAGCTGCAAGACCCTGCACATGCCATGCTCAGGACCAAGGACGGTCTCCTCTCTCCCTCCCCGGCAGGTATTCCGAGCCCCATCCTGGCTGAAGCTTGCAGAGGATGGAAACGCGCGCCCAGCAATGTCTCTGGGCCGTCTCCTTCGCAGGGCCTCCTCTAAGGCCTCGGACCTCCTGACCCTCACTCCTGGGGGCAGCAGCGGGTCCCCCTCCATCCTGGATGGAGACATCATTTACTCCAAGAACAATGTCTGTGTCCACGCGCCCGAGGGTCTGCAGGGCCCAGGGGAGCACCACCCAGGTGAGGTGGGAGGAGGCCTGAGGTCACACCTGGGAGGGAGGCCTGAGGTCACACCTGGGAGGGAGGCCTGAGGTCACACCTGGGAGGGAGGCCTGAGGTCATACCTGGGAGGGAGGCCTGAGTTCACACCTGGGAGGGAGGCCTGAGGTCACACCTGGGAGGGAGGCCTGTGGTCACACCTGGGAGGGAGGCCTGTGGTCACACCAGGGAGGCCTGACACACCTGGGAGGGAGGCCTGAGTGGGAGGGAGGCCTGAGGTCACACCTGGGAGGGAGGCCTGAGTTCACACCTGGGAGGGAGGCCTGAGGTCATACCTGGGAGGGAGGCCTGAGTTCACACCTGGGAGGGAGGCCTGAGGTCATACCTGGGAGGGAGGCCTGAGTTCACACCTGGGAGGGAGGCCTGAGGTCACCAGGCCTGGGTCACACCTGGGAGGGAGGCCTGAGTTCACACCTGGGAGGGAGGCCTGAGTTCACACCTGGGAGGGAGGCCTGAGGTCATACCAGGGAGGCCTGTGGTCACACCTGGGAGGGAGGCCTGAGTTCACACCTGGGAGGGAGGCCTGAGGTCACACCTGGGAGGGAGGCCTGAGTTCACACCTGGGAGGGAGGCCTGAGGTCACACCTGGGAGGGAGGCCTGTGGTCACACCTGGGAGGGAGGCCTGAGGTCACACCTGGGAGGGAGGCCTGAGGTCACACCTGGGAGGGAGGCCTGAGGTCACACCTGGGAGGGAGGCCTGTGGTCACACCTGGGAGGGAGGCCTGAGTTCACACCTGGGAGGGAGGCCTGTGGTCACACCTGGGAGGGAGGCCTGAGGTCACACCTGGGAGGAGGCCTGAGAGGGAGGCCTGTGGTCACACCTGGGAGGGAGGCCTGAGTTCACACCTGGGAGGGAGGCCTGTGGTCACACCTGGGAGGGAGGCCTGAGGTCATACCTGGGAGGGAGGCCTGAGGTCACACCTGGGAGGGAGGCCTGTGGTCACACCTGGGAGGGAGGTCTGAGGTCATAGCTACCAAGGCAGCCTCAGGGCTAGTAGTAAGGGGCAGAAATCCTCAGGAACTCAGTTTTTGTTTCTCTTTTCCCTGGCTCCAGCCATAGGAGAATTAGGGGTTAGACTCTTGGAGACAAAGGTTGACCTTTCCCAACTGTGTGTCATTATGGCCATCCTGAAGCACTTGGCTCTCCTTGGGGAAGGAGCCTTCTTCCTGGGACTTGCTTATCTGTTGCAAAGCCACAAGATGGTGGCTGTGTTTTATGTGCTATAAAGCTGAGTTCTGTCCTGGATCAGGGCATTAAGGGCCCAGGGCCCCAGCACGTGAGCAAGGCAAGAGCATTAGGTCCTGAGAACTAACTGGAGCTAACTAACACTTTCCCACCAGAAGCGAGGTCTTGGGGGTTAGTGCCAGCTTGTGAGCAGGCGGAGGAGTCCCTCAGCCACTCTGTGAAATAAACAGATGGGTTAGGGAGACTGAGTGACATGCCACAAGTACCTGTATTGCTTAGACCCTGCTGCTTTGTTTGGTTTTCACAATGACCCCTGGTGCACAGGGCAGGGCTGCTCTGGCCCACACCACCCTAGGCACACCACAGTCTCAGGCTCCCCCAGCCTTTCTGCTGCTCCCTGGGCTGCCTCAAGAGTGCCCCAGGCCCCTGGCAGCCGGGCCACACCACCTGGGGACTTACCTCCCGACCTCTGTACAAGCTGACCCTGACACTTTGGGGCCTGGGGCAAGAGGGCAGACTGAAGCCCTGGACCAGATGCTGATGGAATTAAAAGCCAAGAACAGGGATGGAGAGATGGCTTGGTGGTTAAGATGCTTGCCTGTAAATCCTAAGGACCCAGGTTTGGTCTCCCAGAACCCACGTCAGCCAAATGCACATGGTGGCGCACAAGTCTGGAGTTTGTTTGCAGTGGCCAGAGGCCCTGGTGTGCCATATGCTCTCCCTCTCTCTTAATAAGTACACTTAAAAATATAAGTAAATAAAAGCCAAGAACAATGAGGTCTGAGCACTTCCCTGCACATGTCATGTTTCAATGGCGTTCTGCATTCGTAAGTTATTAAACCAGGCAGAGGGCTGGAGAGATGGCTTAGGGGTTAAGGCACCTGCCTCCTAAGCCTAAGAACACTGGCTCCAATCTCCAGTGGTTCCAATCTTCAGGTCCCACGTTTAGCCAGATGCAAAGTGACGCAAGGGCGCAATGCTGCACTTGACCACAAGGGGGCGCACGCATCTGGATTTCGTTCTCAGCGCTGAGACACTGCTGGTGCGCCCATCTCTATCTGTCTTCCTTCCCCGTGTCTCTCTCCCAAAAAAATAAATAAATAAAAATTAAAAATAAACATTTTAAACAAGGCAGAAAGTCTAAATGATGCCACTGAAGTAGTGGCTGCACAGTGTCCTGACCACCAGGGCCAGCTCTAATCCCAGCCCCAGCCCCAGCTACCCCTGGTCTTCCTGCCTGCCACGTTCCTGGCTACAGCCCCCTATGGGGTGGGAATGTGGGGTTCTGGGTGCTCTAGAAGGAGTGTCTGTTAGGCCTCATGGGGTTCTAGGCTCTGAGCTGGGTTTTGAGGGTTCACTCACTCTGGGTATAAAACAGGAACTCTGTGCTATGCGTGGTGTGTTGGGAGGTCCGGGACATTGGGGTCAAGTCCTGGGCTCATTTGGCCTTGCCCTTCCGTGATGCTCATGCACAGATGGCTGGTGTTCCTCAAATTTTCCAACCTCTGCTAGACATGGGAGCACACCAACCAGATTCTGTTTAGTCAGTGGCACTGGCTCCTGCCCGCAGGGTTTTCCGCATCAAGATGCGGAAGCCTGGGGCTGGATGCCTTAGCCTAGGAATTAGGGTGTCCCCAAACACCTCCATTAGATGACACCTTCCCTCCAGCTAAGCATCCAGCCTCTTGCTCCGGCTTTGGAGCCTTGACCTCCAGCCAATAGGCAATTAGGGTGAGAGTTGGTGCTCATGAGCAGCCTAGAAAAGTGGTCCCTTCCTCCAAGAAGCTGCACTGTAAAGAAACACCCAGGGCCTGGGGAGTCAGCGCGACCAGTAAACTGCCTGATTTGCAAGCATGGGGACCTGAGCTCAATCTCCAGTCCATCCAGGCATGGTGGCACACATCTGTAATCCCAGCGCCAGGAAGGCAAGAGATAGGAGGATCCCGGGATTTGCTGGCCAGCCAGACTAGCTGAATCCGTGAGTGCCAGACCAGGGAGAAACTCTGTCTCAAAAAGAGGTGGACAGGGGCTGGAGAAATGGCTTAGCGGATAAGCACTTTCCTGTGAAGCCCACCGACTTTGGTTTGAGGCTTGATTCCCCAGGACCCACGTAAGCCACATAAGCACAAAGTGGTGTATGCATCTGGAGTTCATTTGCAGTGGCTGGAGGCCCTGGCACACCCATTTCTCTCTCTATCTTCCCCTTTCTCTCTCTGTCTGTCACTCTCAAATAAATAAACAAGAAGAGGTGGATTCCTGAAACTGATGCCCAAGGTTGTCCTCTGACCACCAACATGCATATGTCCACAAGGGCATATGTACCTACACACACATGTGCACAAGCAAGCAACACACACACACACACACACACACACACACACAAGCAAGAGAGGGAAAGAGGAGTACTGAGTGCCACGGCTGATTCCAGAAGCCTCACCCCCAGTCCCAGATCCGTTCTGGTCATTAAATAGAAATCAGGTAGCCCACCTGCCTCCCCACTCTTGTGCTGTGCATGAGCTGGGGTGCCCGGCTCTGGTGCCTGCCTGGCCCCTGACCGCCTGCCTGTGATCCCCCCAGGGTACCTGTGCCTGTACATGGAGAAGGATGAGCTGCTGGGGGCCACTCTCATCCTGGCGTGGATTCCGAACTCTCGCATCCAGAGGCAGGATGAGGAGGCTCTGCGCTACATCACCCCTGAGAGCTCCCCTGTGCGCAAGGCACCCCGACATAGGCGTCGGCGCATCCCAAGCTCCGGGATCCCCCACCAGCCCTCTCCCACTGAGCCAAGGCCTCCCCTGATCCCCAAAGATGAGGACATGCTGGTGGTGGCCCAGAGCACCCAGGACACCGTGCACATCAGCCCTTCTCCTGAGGATGTGGAGAAGGTGGCCCAGGGCCCAGGGGTGGATGGGCCCCTCCGCGCCTCACAGCCTGCCCACATCTACTCCAGAATCTTGTCTACGGTCAGCTCACAGGATGGGATGGAGGATGGCCGGGAGCCAAGACCCGAGGCTGGGGAGGAAGAGGGTTCCTTGGAGCTGTCAGCTGATGGTGTGAGCCGGGACAGCTCCTTCGACTCAGACTCAGATGCCTTCTCTTCACCCTTCTGCCTCTCGCCCATCAGCGCGGCCCTGGCAGAGGGCAGCAGCTCTGCGTTCCTGGAGAGCGAGGGCAGGTAAGACCCCCAGGCTCCACCTGAGTGAGGGCAGGTAAGACCCCAGGCTTCACCTGAGTGGCTGGAAGCAGTAGCTCGGTCACCCTGCCTGCCTACCTGACCAGCATTGTGGCTGCTGTGAGCACCCTTTTCCTGAAGCCCAAGCCTAGATTTGGGTCCAGGCTCAGAGTCCACTACATGCTGCTATACTGGGCTGCTCTATCCGTCCACCTCTCCTCTGACCTTCCCCATCCTTATCCTTACTGTGACTTCTGTCTGGTGTGAAGGCCCCTAACCAAGCCCCCTCCCCCGCCACCTCCAGGAGCCCTTAGCCTTTGTATTGTCATGGCAAGGGAGCAGGAGAGTGTTAGGTGTCCCTCAGGCCCTAGGCAAACGCCTGTCTGTGAGCCATGGTGCCCCCCTGAGGCATATAGGGCTGGCCTAAATCCATGCTCCCTTGTACGGTCCCCAGCCTGGCTTTGTGCTATGGTCCTGCAGTCCACCTGGCACATTGCCTAGCCCAGTGGGACCCCTCCCATCTGCCAGCTCCAGAGGCAGGCATACAGCTCTAGAGGTGAGGTGACTGTAGTATTCACCCTGATAGAGGCCAGCATGCACCCATGGGGAGCTGGGGTGTCTAAGCTCATTGGTGGGTGGCCATCAGAGGCTGGGGGAGAATAGAATCTGCTTCTTTGTGATCGTTTCCCTGGCTTTAGAGCCCGAGAAGACATCTCTGATTAGGTAGGGCTGTCCGTGTGTCCACTGCCAGGTGTCTTCAGGGTCCTCGGGTCTTCAGAGGTGGGCACGCGTAACAATAACAGATGGCGGTGAGAGCTGGCTTTAGCCAGGCAGCGTGTAATTAATTATCGAGCTCTGGGTGAGCTCGACTCCTGATGGATATCGATGGCTGGAGCCCTGCGGGGCTCTGGGCTCAGCGAACTGTGGCTTACTTGCTTCATGCTGTGAGCTTGGTCCCGGGGAAGGGGAAGAGAGGCTCAGAGGAGGTCCGTGACTTCCCAGGGATGGAGCACACATGGCCAACGCCCAGGTACTGCTCTAAGCCAGGCAGCAGAGGGCAGGACGGAGCCATAGGGAAGCCTTTCCGGATCCAGCAAGAAGGAATCTGAGATGGATTCCGTCCTGATTTTTTTTACCTCCTCAGAAAGATGTGGGCCACTAAAGCCCAAGGGTGAGCCGATAGCGGTCACACGTGTCTCCAGTATTTGAGCCCCGATAAAGGAAGCAGTCAGCCCCAAGGGACACTCCAGGCCCCGGCTGAGGGTCACTGAGCCCAGATCTGCAGCCCCGACCAGGTACCAAAGCCAGGTTTGGCAAGCGCGCCCCCTGATGGTGCCACCGTGGTAGTGCAGTGGTGCCTGCAGGTGCCCTGCCTCCCAGGACCAGGCTGAGATAAAGATGTCCATGCTTTGTTTAATGCACTCTGCCCAGAAAGTTGGTGGGCCTGGCCTATAGTCTCAGACTGGGGAAAGGCAGAGCCTGGCATTTCTTCTCTCTGATGAATCCTGGCAGGAGCCAGGACCCGGGAATTGGGGAATAGCATCATGGTTGAGAGCCTTCCTTCATGTGAACCTAGGATTGATCTTCCTGGAGCCTTGACGTCTCCTTCTGAGGTGTGGACTGTAATCTGCGCTTCATGGGGCCACCGTCAGCATGCCCTCCTGGCTCCCCTCCCCTGTCCTGACTGCTGCCTGCTGGCTGCTCTGGGTCCCTAGAGAGCGTCTGTACAATGCTCTGTCCAGGGGTCTCCCATGCTTCCCAAGCACAATTTCCACCTGGGCCTAATTTGGTGCCTTGTAGTTGTGTGGTACAGCCCGCTGAGGGTAGGGTGGTCCTGGAGTCCCTCCTACATGCCTGCACTAGGCCCTCTATCTCAGACTCGGGCCTCTGGGTCCTAGCCCCTTGCCATGGGATCCTGGGCCACCTCTGTGTCCGTGCTCCTGATCACCAACTCTGTGGAACTTAGCTCTGGGGGGTGGGCTGCTTTACGTCTGGCTTTTGGAAGTGCCGTCTCTGTCCCCCCAGGCCAATGAAGGTGTGTCTCCCATCTGCTTCTGTGGCTCTGACTAGAGCTCATCTTGCATCCCCAAGCTGTGGCTATCACCCCCTCTCCACCCCGCCCCGGGGCCCTCCCGGAGCACAGATGATGCACCCTGGCCTCGTGACTGCTGACTCATCAGTTGGGTCTGTGCTGTGGAGCCCCTGACGGGAGCTTGTATCAGTGCAGAGGGCTAACGTTCAGGAGACATCTCATGCCAGTCTAGTCTCTGGTGCTGTGATACAGGGATGGGAGTTTCTAAAGGAAAGAGGCTGATGTAGTTGGCATCATAGGAGACAAGAGGCCAGAGCATAGGGAGGCAAACCCCTTGAGAGAACAAACCAGGGTCCTATGAAAACTATGTTAATGCCTTCGGAGGTCATGTGATCTAATGACCCCCAGTGACCCAATGATCATGTGCTAGGCTTCACATTTATTTATTTATTTACTTATTTATTTTATGTGCATATGTGTATGCATGTGTATTATGCGCCATGCAGCATGTGTTAAGGTCAGAGAATAACTTTCTTTTCTGTATTTTTTTTTTTTTTTCTCTCTCTCTCTCTCTTTCTTTCTTTTTCTTTTTCTTTTTCTTTTTCTTTCTTTCTTTTTTTTTGAGGCAGGGTCTCACTCTAGCTCAGGCTGACCTGGAATTCACTCTGTAGTCTCAGGGTGGACTCAATTTCACGGTGATCCTCCTACCTCTGCCTCCCGAGTGTTGGGATTAAAGGCATGCACCACCACTCCCGGCCTTTTAATATTTACTTATTTATTTGAGAGAAAATGGGTGCACCAGGACCTCCTACCACTGCAAACAAACCCCAAACTTTGTGCATGTGGCTTTATGTGGGTACTGAGGAATCAAACCCAGGCCATCACACTTTTAACTGCTGACCCACCTCTCCAGCCCCTTTTGGTTTTTGGCTTCCTTTTTCTTTGGGGGTATGGTCTCACTTTAGCCCAGGCTGGCCTGAAATTCTCTCTGTAGTCTCAGGCCAGCCTCGAACTCACAGTGGTCCTCCTACCTCTGCCTCGGCTGTGAGGAGCGCCACCACGCCCGGGTCAGAGGGAAGCTTTCCAGACGGTCCTTTCCATCTCCTTTCAGGTGGAATGTTTTGCTCTGGATCTCATGCTGCTGTTGTTTGCTGTTCCCTGTTCTTTCTTTTCTGGGGGAATCTGTCTCTTCTTTCGGACTTTCCATCAGTGAGCTGGGATTATAGAAGCATAAAAAACAGCCACAGCTTCTGGCTGTTTTTTTTTTTTCCCCCATGGGGTCTAGACATTGAACTTGGGTACTCTAGCTTGAGTGGTGAGTGCTTTAGACTCCACATTTTTTAAAATATTTATTTGCAAGTGGAAAGGGACATGGAGAGGGAGAAAGAGAGAGGGAGTGTGAGCATACCAGGGCCCCTTGCCAATGCATACAAACCCCAAACGCACTCACCATTTGTGCATCTGGTTTTACATGCAAACTGGGGAATCAAACTCTGGACATGAGGTTTTGCAGCAAGGGGCTTTAGCTGCTGAGCCATCTGTCCACCCGAATTCCACCTACAACACAGACATGCCAAGAATCCAGGACTCAGTACGTGAGTTCTGGGGACACACTTGATCCTCACCCAAGACCGTTTGTGCTGGGAACAGGCAGAGAAAACAGGGCCCCTCCCTTCCTCCTGGGAGCCTGTGCCTCCAGCCAGGAACAAGGTAGAGCAAACCTGTCCACAAGTCCAAAGGGACAGGTATATGTGAAGGCACAGTGGCCCAACCCCAGCCCTGCTGTAGGTGACAGGCTGCAGGGAGCTTTTGTTTTTCATTTTAATTCTTTTTAATAAAATTTACTTGGGGCTGGAGAGACAGTTTAGCAGTTAAGGCACTTGCCTGCGAAGCCAGATGCACAAGGTGTCGCATGTATCCGGAGTTCATTTACAGTGGCTGGAGGGTCTGTCATGCCCATTCTCTCTCTCTCTCTGAAATAAAAAATCTGTTTGCCTCTTTAAAAAATTATTTATTTGAGCCGGTGTGGTGGCGCACGCCTTTAATCCCAGCACTCGGGAGGCAGAAGTGGGGGATTGCTGTGAGTTCGAGGCCACTTTGAGACTACATAGTTAATTCCAGGTCAGCCTGGGCCAGAGTGAGACCCTACCTCGAAAAATAATATTTATTTGTGTGTCTGTGTGTGCATCAGGGTCTCTTAACACTGCAAATGAACACATATGTTTAGGCCACTTTTCTGTGTGGGTGCTGAGGAATTGAACCCAGATCAGCAGGCATTGCAAGCAAGGACTTTTAACCATTGTGAACTCCCAGCCAGAGGTTTTTTTTTTTTTTTTTTTTTTTTTCCCCAAGGAATTCAGTATGTAGTCTCAGGCTGGTCTCCAACTCACAGTGATCTTCCTACCTCAGTGCTGGGATTGAAGACATGCTTTTTGTTTGCTGCTGTTGTTGTTGTTAAGTAGTAGATTCCAAAGGGGTGGGCCCTGAAATCTGAATTTCCCAAAACTTTTTGTTTTGTTTTTGTTCCTTGTTTCCAGCACTATCTTTTTCCTTTGGAAGCAAAACTGCTCATTTCCCTGCCTCTGAGATATGACAGTTGGTTGTTCAGGCTGCTCCTGGGGCTCCCCCTGATACCCTGGCCACCCCAAACTATATAAACCAACATCTCTAGGGAAGGGGTCCCAACATTATCTTTTTCTTCTCTCTCTCTCTTTCTTTCTTTCTTTTTTTCTTTTTTTCTTTCTTTCTTTCTTCTTTCTTTCTTTCATTCATTGAAGTGTTGGGAATCAAACCCAGGGCCTGTCACATGCTATACTCAGGAGCTATATCCCCAGATCACTCTCTCTCTCTCTCTCTCTTTTTTGGAGAGAGACAGGGAAAAGGAGAGGAAGACAGATAGAGATGGGCACGCCAGCAGCCTCTCAGCTGCTGGGAATGAAATCCAGATGCATGCACCCCCTTGTGGTCAAGTGCGGCATTGCACCCTTGCGTCACTTTGCATCTGGCTAAATGTGGGACCTGGAGTTTGGAATCAGCGTTCTTAGGCTTAGGAGGCAGGCACCTTAACCGCTAAGCCATCTCTCCAGCCCACAGATCTCTCTTTTTTTGAGGCAAGATCTCACTTTAGCCCAGGCTGATCTGGAACTCACTTTGTAGGCCAGGCTGGCCTCAAACTCATGATGATCCTCCTACCTCAATCTCCTAAGTACTGGCACTAAAAGGAATGAGCCACCATGCCTGGCCCCAACCCTCTTTTTACATTGTGTGTAAGTGTGGGTGTGACCATCCTCATCTTCCTCCTTAGAGTCTGCCTTGTTTTGTTGCTGCAAATGCCAGGCTAGCTGGCCCTCCAGCTTCAGGATTCTGCAGACTCCGTCTCCTGTTGCTGGGGGTGTGTTGGGATTGCGGATGGCCCAGCTTTTCTTGGGTTCTGAGGGGCAGAACACTGGCTTGCATAGCCAGTGCTTTCAACCACTGAACCATCTTCCCCAGCCCTCCTTTTACTTTTTTTCTTTTCTTCAATGTAGGGTCTCGCTCTAGTCCAGGCTGACCTGGAATTAACTATGTAGTCTCAGGGTGGCCTTGAACTCACAGCGATCCTCCTACTTCTGCCTCCAGAGTGCTGGGATTAAAGGAATGAGCCACCACACCTGGCTTGTTTTACTTTTTATTTTGAGTCAGGTCTCCACTAAGTTGCCCAGGCTGGCTTTGAACTTTCAGTCCTCTGGCCTCAGCCTGGGATGGCAGGCTGCACCACAGGTCTGGTGTCCCACCGCACTTTTAACTCACCACGAGTCTCCAGGGGCAGTAATGTTGAGAAGCGCCGCTGTGAAGGGGCCGAGGGTGGGGGGCGATCCTTGTGTACTGGGTAGGGAGGGTGTTGGGCTGAGAAAGACAGCACTGGAAACTGGGCATAGACCTGAGGACCTGCATGCATGCACCCCTGACTGCTCCAAGAATCAAGGTTCCCAGTTTCCAGGTAATTGAGCCCCAGGGAGGGCAGAGCGGGGAGGCTGGCTCATGGGCACCCTCTAGTGGCAGTATTGGAGAATGACATGTGCCGGCTGAGTGAGGGATGGGCCATCCGCTTGGGATGGCAGAGTGCTCCCTTCACCATTAATCCTTGGCAGAACGTTCCCAGAAACCCAGTGGTTTAAGGCGTGGCAGGGTCTCCTGGACTTCCCACATGCATGTGCTGCCTGTGGGAGACTGGTCTTCAGAAGGTCAGGCCACGTGCCAAGCTCATGACCTTCCAGCCCACTGCAGAGTTTCAGCCTCAAAAAATCTGACCAAAAGGTGTCCAGGGACTGGGAGATGGCTCATGGGTAAAATGCCTGATGCACTAGCATGAAGTCCTGAGCTTGGATCCCCTGTACCCACATAAACGCTGAGTGTGGCCGCACACTGGGAAGGCAGAGACAGGAGGATGGCTGTGTTCACTGGTTAGCTAGTCTAGTCCAATCAGTGAGCTCCTGATTTCGTGAGGGAGTGTATCTCAAAGGATGAGATGGGGAGTGATTAAGGAATACACCTCGGGCCTCCACATTCACAGTTGTAAATGTGCACACACACACGCATACCACACACATACACATGCAAACAAAAAGCAGAACTCCAATTACAGAACAGGGAGGCCGCACAGAGATGTTTGTTGCAGCATTCTTTATAGTGAGGAGGAGGAAATGAACTGAAACGTGGGCAGAGGGAGAGGGGAGCAGAAAGATAGGCCGCAGCTGCTGGCTCAAGGAGCATCAACACAGCCCACCTCCTATGGGTGCTCCTGGGAAGAGAGAGAGGTGCATCTGCCTTCTCAAGGGTCCATGACCCTACCTCCCCCCACCAACTTGGAGCGTGGCACCAGGCAAAAGGGTCTGTCTCACTGGAAGGCTTGTGCTGTCTCACGGGAATCACAGCACCCCAAAAGCAGCTGGCGGCAAGGGTGACTATACACTACAGCAGATCTGTGGAAAGGGGGCGAGGCAGGATGGAGGCCGCTCGGGGGGGAGGCTGCCACCAGGACCTCTTCCAGTGTGGGAGCAGTCCGCGCCTATGCTGCCTGACACCATAGCCGTTAGCATCGGGTGGTTCCGAACCCCTGACACAGCGCAAGTGCAGCAGAACACTTTGTCTGGTCATTGATTAATATACATCTAAGTGGCACCTGTGGACAGTCACCACTGTGTTAGAAAGCCAGGTCAGGAAACAGATAGCCAGGGTTGGGCTGGGGAGGTGGCCTAGAAAATAAATTGTCTGCTGCTTTATGAGCGCCTGAGTCCAGACGCCCGTGCACCTGAGTAAAGCTGAAGGCTGTAGCTCGAGCATCTGGAACCCCAGTGTGCCTATAGCGAGAAGGAGACAGACGGGGGACGTGCTTGGAAGCTCATGGGCCGGCCACCCTGGTGAATGCAGCAGTGAACAACGACACCCTCGGCCTCAAACAAGGTGGAAGGCTAAGACCAACACCCTTAATTCTCCTTTGACTTCCACATGTGCACCCTGGCACACTTGCATTCACACTCACATATATGAGCACGCACACACACACACACACACACACAAAGATGTGCCAGTGAGTCCACAGGGTGTGGTTATGAGACAATTCTTCATAATTTGTACACTTATTTTGTGATTCAATTAGTCTTGGGATGAAAAGCAGCAGTTTTGAAATGTAGGATGGCCAACACTCTCAGGGATGCCTCAGCCAGGCTGGCTGCTTCCTTACATGCTAATGACGAAGCCCCCAGGCCATCCAGTCACTGCCACTATCAGTCCCCGGCTGTGTCATACATGCTTTCTCCCTGGGGGCATTTTAGGCTGAGTTCTCTCCTAGTGGTCTGCTTGCTATTGTGTATGGGGGGGCATATGTATACGTGTTTGGGCACATGTGGGTACATGCATGTGGAGGCCAGAGATGAACATTTGGTGTCTCTGTCAGTTTCTCTCTTCCTTATTTTTAAATTTTTAATTAATTTATTTCTTTACTTGAGAAAGCGAGAGAGAAAGAGGCAGAGAGAATGAGAGAGAGAATGGGTGCACCAGGGCCTCCAGCCACTGCAAATGAACTCCAGATGCGTGTGTCCCCTTGTGCATCTGGCTTATGTGGGTCCTGGAGATTTGAACTGGGATCCTTTGGCTTTATAGACAAGTGCCTTAACCGCTAAGCCATCTCTCCAGCCCTCTACCTTATTTTTTGAGACAGGGTCTGTCACTGCACACACAGCTCCCTGATTTGGATAGACTAGCTAATGGGAATCTGCGGAGATGGCTTTGCAGGCAGGCACCACCATGCCTGGCTTTGACGTCCGTGTTGGGGATCCGAGCTCAGGTTTTCGGCCGGCGTTGCAGATGCTTTACTCCTCTTGCTGCTCCTGGTACGTGTTCTCAGGGATAGACTGGGGGCCTCAATCCCTAGGATCCCTGTAGGGCTTCCAGGTTGCAATGTTCCTACCAGCTCAGACGTGGTTCAGGTGAGCCTAGAACAAGCCTGGGTGGGCCGGGCAGGGCTCCTGCTATAAGGCTACTCACTGCTCCAACCTTCTGTCTGCTGTGCCTGAGCGCCCTGGGCATTTCTATCCCAGAAGCCTTCCTGTTTCCCAGCCTTGCTCCTCCTAGCTGGGTCCCTGGCCGCCTCCTGCTGAAGCCCCATGGAAGAGACTCTTTTCAAGAGCTGATGTGGGCCGGACCTTCTACTCATCTGCAGGATGATTTTGTGTGATTTATTTATTTATTTCTCATCTCATGTAGCTCAGCCCATAGCTATGTGGGTGTGGTAACCTTGAACTCTTGACCCTCCCCCATCTACCTCCCAAGTCCTGGCTTGTCCATAGGATCTTGAAAGAGCCTCGTCTCCTGTTGCTGCTTTTGGGCGGCGGTGGTGGGTGCTCTCCCTGCTCTTGTGCAACTCAGCTGTCTGCAATGGGATTTTTCACTTTGCTAATCCAGTGAATTTAAGTTCTAATAGCCAAGTGTGTGGCTAGACGGGTGTTTAGACAGGACAGTCCTGTGAGGACAGGAGTGAATCTGGAAATAAGGCGGACTTACCCTCCAGCACAGGATAGGCTTGCAAAATTCTTTGTTAAAACAAAAAAGAGGGCAGGAGAGATGGCTCAGCAGTTAAAGGTACTGGCTTGCAAAGCCTGATGGATTGGGTTCTCAATTCCCCAGAACCCATATAAAGCCAGATACACAAAGTGGCACATTCATCTAGAGTTTGTTTGCAGTGGCAAGAGGCCTTGGTGTGTCCATTCTCTCTCTCTCTCCTTATAAATAAATTAATAAATACATATATATTTTTTAAAGTAGGGGAAAGGATCCAGTGAACAGGGAGTACTCTACTGGGTGGCTGCTTTCATGCGGTGCGGGGACAGGTTTCTCTGAAGCCATGGGCAGAGCCTGGAAGAGCTGGTGAGGTGACCACAACCACAGGTGTCACAACTGGCTGGGGACACCTGGCAGGGGCCCAGCTCACCCCGCAGGGTGCATGAGGTGGAATAAACGATGTCTTAAATGCCTTTGCCTTTGGGAGAAATGAGCTCATGACAACAGTGTCCCCACTGCAGCTGAATTATTAATGGTGTT
This sequence comes from Orientallactaga sibirica, assembly GCA_036365145.1. Taxonomy (NCBI): domain Eukaryota; kingdom Metazoa; phylum Chordata; class Mammalia; order Rodentia; family Dipodidae; genus Orientallactaga; species Orientallactaga sibirica. The sequence goes on from JAEOAD010000013.1 coordinate 3,493,923, forward strand.
ATCATGCATGGTTGGTGCACAGTCTCTGATCTTCCCACGTGTGCAGAGGACAGAAGTGAGGGGCTCTGGGAGAAGTCTCAGTACCTGAGAAGGTTCTGGAAGTGGTGAGCTTGGTGGGACCGTGACTGGAGGTGTGGGTTCCTGGGTGCTGCTGCAGACATGACTCCAGGCCTGCCCCGGGTGGCAGGGGTGTGACATGGCCCTCAGTGGTTTTCTGAATGGTCTGTTCATGCTTTTCTGTGTAGACATCACATGCAGGAAGATGGTTCCCAGGGTGAGCAAACACCCTCCCCAAGGTGGGCGAGGGAGGGAGGGAGGGGGGGAGGACACATGCTATGTCAGTCCCAGCCCTTCCCTGACCCTCTGTTCCCAGTCAGGGAAGTGGCTTGGTCCATGAAGGATGGCATCCTGAGAAGATAAGGACTCGGAAGGATGTACAGTGAAGGGAGGACAGGTAGGGAGGTCCAGAGGCGGGAGAGAGGGAGGGGAAGGGGACGACTGGTAAGGAGGTGAGGTGCCCAGTATGCATGACAGGGCCTGGAGGATGTGGATGTATAGAAGGTCACTCAGCTGCAGCGAGGACTGGGATGAAGGGTACAGATGGTGGGCCTGGAGAGATGGCTTAGCGGTTAAGCGCTTACCTGTGAAGCCTAAGGACCCCGGTTCGAGGCTCAATTCCCCAGGACCCACGTAAGCCAGATGCACAAGCGGGTGCATGCATCTGGAGTTCATTTACAGTGGCTGGAGGCCCTGGCATGCCCATTCTCTCTATCTATCTGCCTCTTTCTGCCTGTCTGTCACTCTCAAATAAATAATTAAAATTAACAGCAACAAAAAAAAAATTAAAAGAAGAGTACAGATGTTGGGGGCTGGCCCATGGGTGCTGCTACCCTCACCTCCTAGGGGCAAGGGTGAGCAAGTCATAGAGACCCCCCTCCAGGAGTGGAGCAAGCAGGCCCCTACCCTTAAGCTCAGTTGTAGACCATTGCAGGCCCCTGGGCTGCCCCGCCCGCCTGCCTCCCTCCCGAGGCTGCTCCTTCCTGGCCCCGGCAGTGGCCCGGGCGGCGCAGGAGGCTGCCGCTTCCCAAGAGCTCTTGTTTGCCTTTGTTTGCGCTTCTGCAACGGAGAGCTGAGATTTATTTCTTTCAAACATCCCATCGCTCGACGCCCTGCAATCTGTTCCTCGCAGCCTTAAGACTCATCTTGCCTTATGTCTCCTTAGCACTTGGCGGGCTCCGTGCCATGGCTCTCCCTCCCCCACCCAGCTCCAGTCGAGGTGGTCACCAGCTGCTCTCCTTTCCTGGAGTGTAGCCCATCAGGAGTTCTAGGGAAGCTGTCCCCGGAAGGGTGGCAATAGGGCTGAGTGCTGTGGACTGGCCTGCAGTCCCCCTCCCCGGGGGACATCTAGAAAACAGTCCGAGCATCTCATTGCCAGTCCAGGAAGCTATAGATGCCCAGACGGCAGGCAGGACCCTCCTCACTGGCTGCCCCTCAGCTCCTGGCTTATTAGCAGGCATTGGCTGCCACCCTCTGCAGGAGCTCCAAGATCCTGCCAAAGAGTCTGGATTGGGTCTCCACGGTGCTCGGCACTTTGATGTGCCATGTTTTTGGCTCACACACAATGTCAGCGAGGGCGGGGCTGTGGGCCGGGCCAGAGGAGGTCCCAAGAGTCCAGCAGGGCCTGCAGCCTGCTGAGTTTGTTGCCAGATACCGGGCTGTGAACTGAGCTCCACCTGACATCCCTAGGGTGTGACCTTGGCCAGGTTTTCACCTCTGAGTCTCAGTCTCCCCACCAGTGAAATGGGGCCCTGGTAAGGATGCAATCAGTTGATGCATGAATGGCACAGAGGGTTTGGCACAGAGTGGGCAGATGCTCATTGTTGCCATGGTGAGGAGACTTACAGGTGGCACCTTTATACACCCAACAGCATACCAGCTCTGTTCTCCATGTTCTGTATGTGTCTCGGGGCTGCTGTGACAAAGAGACACAAAGTGGTCACTATAAAAAAAAAGAGACCGCTGGAGAGATGGCTTAGCGGTTAAGGCATTTGCCTGCAAAGCCAAAGGATCCCAGTTCGATTCTCCAGGACCCACATAAGCCAGATGCACAAGGGGGCGCATGCATCTGGAGTTCGTTTGCAGTGTCTGGAAGCCTTGACACGCCCATTCTCTCTCCCTCTTTGCCTCTTTCTCTCTAAAATAAATAAATAAATAAAATATATTTTAAAGAGAGAGAGAGAAATATCTTCAGATATGGTGGCACATGCCTTTAATCCCAGTATCTGGGAGGCAGAGGTAGGAGGATCGCTGTGAGTTCAAGGACAGCCTGAGACTACAGAGTGAGTTCCTGGTCAGCCTGGACTAGAGCGAGACCTTACCTCGAAACAAACAACAAGAAGAGAAATGGCACTGGGGAGCTGGCCTAGTGGGTAAAGTGCTTACCATGCAAGCATGAGGACCTGCGTTCAGATCCACAGCGTCCTACACAATGCTGGCTGTGGGGCATGTGCCTGTGGTCCCAGCACCGGGAGACAAGTAATCTCTAGACTTACTGGCTAGCTAGTCTAGCTGGATCAGTGAGCTTCAGGTTCAATGAAGGACCTCTTCTCAGAAAGTCAGGTGGAGGCTGGAACAATGGCTCAATGGTTACGGGCACTTGCTCTGGAAGCCGATGAGCCATGTAAAGCTGAGCATGAAAGTGGCACAAGTGTTCCCGCCACACAGGCATGCTGGGACAAAGAGTCAAAAAGATCCCGGAACTCACAAGGCGCGTGCATGCACTCACACATGCACGAACAACCCCCCCCCCACACAGGGCGTGTGCATGCACTCACACATGCATAAACAACCCCCCCCACACACAGGGCGTGTGCATGCACATCACACACCCCCATAAACACAGGGGGCGTGCCCCCACACACAGGGCGCGTGCATGCACTCACACATGTGCATGCACACACACATGCACTCACACATGCATAAACAACCCCCCCCACACACAGGGCGTGTGCATGCACTCACACATGCATAAACAACCCCCCCCACACACAGGGCGTGTGCATGCATCAACATGCACGAACAACCCCATACACACAGGGCGCGTGCATGCACTCACACATGCACGAACAACCCCCCACACACACAGGGCGCGTGCATGCACTCACAGGTGCATAAACAACCCCACACACACACATATGCAACACATGCACGAACAACCCTCCCCCCACACACACACAGGGCGCGTGCATGCACTCACACATGCAAGAACAACCCCCCCACACACACCCCAAAACAAAACAAGCAAACAAAAAACCCCAAGACCCTGTCTCAAACAAGGTGGAGACAAGACAAAACCCTAAGGTTGTCCTTTGTTATATATTTGTTTATTTATTTGCAAGGAGAGACAGAATGGGCATGCCAGCACCTCTACCACTGCAAACGAACTCCAGATGCATGTGCCACCTTGTGCTTCTGGCTTTACATGGGTACTGGGGAATCGAACATGAGCTGTCAGGCTTTGCAAGCAAGTGCCTTTAACCACTGAGCCATCTCTACAAACCCCCAAGGTTGTCCTTTGACTGCCATATGTGTGACATGGCATGTGTGCACCCATACACATATGTACATCATCTCACACACACATGTGCCAATAAGTTTTTTTTTTTAATTTTTATTTATTTATTAGCAACAGACAGAGAAGGGAGAGAGAGAGAGAGAGAGAGAGAATGGGTACACCAAGGCCTCCAGCCACTGCAAACGAATTACAGATGCATGCTCCCCCTTGTGCATCTGGCTTACGTGGGTCCTGGGGAATCGAGCCTCGAACCAGGGTCCTTAGGCTTCATAGGCAAGCGCTTAACTGCTAAGCCATCTCTCCAGCCCATGTGCCAATAAGTTTTTAAAACATTAGGGTGGATCATGGTCAAGTACGAATCCAATATCCACTTCTGGCCTCCACAGGCATGTGCACACACACACCCCCACACACTTGCAAAGAAAAAAACAGGAGAAAGAGGAGGGAGGGATATGTCCTCTCACAGCCTGCAGATGAAGGCCAAAGTCATGGTGTTCGCCAGGGGCAGGCCTGTCTGCCTCTTCCAGCTTCAGTCTTCACATGCCTTCCCTCTTACATGTATCCTTTCTTTTCCTGAGAAGGACATCAGTCCCTTTACCGGGGCCCCTCCCTCCAGCGCGTCCTTGTCTCAACTTGATTGCACCCACAAAGTCACTGCGTCCAGACCTTGAGGGGTTCTGGGAGGAGATGAGCTGTGCAGGACATAGTTCACCCGCCTCACGCTCTGTGAGTGCCGATGGTAACCTCTGAAACAATACCAAGGTCCATGTTCCTGTCGCATTTTAGACAAGGCGGAGGCAGAGGTCACTCAACAAGGTCAGGGACCACCGAGCTCCTCGCTGAGAAACCTACTCTGAAATTACAATTGGAAAGCAAAAAAACCCAAACAACTTCAGGCCCTCATGAAGCCCTTTGTTTCTGTCACTTGCTCCTCAGTCCAGCCCTGCTGGGCCCCCGAGTCTGACCAAGTGGGTCTGGTTCAGAGGCTCCAGTGGTAGCTGGGGGCCAAGTGAAGACACTGTTGAAATTTGCTTTAATTGGCCTGAAGAGATAGCTCTTAGGTTAGAAGCACTTTTTGCATAAGCACGAGGGCCTGAGGGGACCTGAGGCTGCCCGGCATTAGATTCTCCAGGACCCAGGTGTGGCAGTGCACATCTGTAATGTCCGCTCTGTAGGGAGCAGAGAACGGACAAGGCTCCAGAACCAGCAAGAGACCCCAGGTAAAGAAAAACAGGAGGGGCTGGAGAGACGGCTCAGTGGTGAAAAGTGCTTGCTTGCAAAGCCTGATGGCCTGGGTTTGATTCCCCAGTGCTCATGTAAAGCCGAGTGCACAAGGTGGTACATGCAGCTGGAGTTCATTTGCAGTGACCAGAGGCCCATACTGCCTGTCTCTCAAATAAATAAACAAACAAGTATTTTAGAAACCAGGCAGGCCAGGCATGGTGGCGCACGCCTTTTATCCCAGTACTCGGGAGGCAGAGGTAGGAGGATCGCTGTGAGTTTGAGGCCACCCTGAGGCTACTTAGTGAATTCCAGGTCAGCCTGAGCTAGAGTGACACCCTACCTCGAAAAAACAAACAAAAAACAATAACAACAAGAAACCAGGCAGATGAATAATGGAGAGAACACACAGTGTACTTTTCTGGCCTCCATACATACGTGAAACACATGTGAACACACGCACATAAATATACAAGTGGTCCTGGCTGTATTCCATTAGAACTTTTTTATGGATACTGAAATTTGAATTTCATATGATTTTTGTGAGTCATGAAATACTCTTTTTTAAAATATGTATTTATTTATTTATTTAAGAGAGAAAGAGGGGGAGAGAGAAAGGGAGGGAAAAAATGGGCTTGCCAGGGCCTCTAGCCACTGCAAATAAACTCCAGATGCATGAGCCACCTTGTGCAGCTGGTTTACGTGGGTCCTAGGGAATCGAACCTAGGTCCTTTGGCTTTGCAGGCAAACACCTTAACCACTAAGCCATTTCTCCAGCCCATGAAATACTCTTAATTTTTTAAAAATGTCACCTGGCTGTGGTGATGCACACCTTTAATCCCAGCACTTGGGGGGCAGAGGTAGGAGGATTGCTAAGAGTTCGAGGCCACCCTGAGACTACCTAGTGAATTCCAGGTCAGCCTGAGCTAGAGTGAGACCCTACCTCAAAAAACAAACAAACAAAAAAAGTCCTAGCACCTTTCTCCCAGTCTGGAAACCACTGAGATGTCCTCGGCAGGTGGCTGGAGAGACACACTGACATATGCAGACAGGGGGACGTTGTCTCCTGACAGGAAGAACTGAGCTAACCGGTCACCAGATGACATGGAGCCAGTACAGTGCCACCGAGAAACCAGCCCAAAAGGGCTCCAATCACGGGCTTTCTAGAAAAGTTGGTGGGCAGGCCAGAGGTTTAGGAGGGAGGGGTGGGCTGAGGATGGAGGGGACTGTGGGAGGCAACCCGCCATGTGCTACTGCTTGTCACAGCTGGAGATTATTCCACATCAGAGCTGAGGGTAAGCCGTGGACCTTAGCCATTGCTAACAGAGAGTCAGTGTTGGCTCACTGCTTGCAGCAAATGAGTCACAGGAACACAGACTGTTAACAATCAGAGAAGCTGTTGCTGGGGGCGGGGCGGTGGCTCAGTGGTAGTGTTTGCCTAGCATGAGCAAGGCGCTGCGTTCTATCCCCAGACCCTCAACACACACATACACACTCCAAACGAGAAGCTAGATGTGCCGGGTGGGGCTATAGGAAGTCTCTGTGCTTTTTCTCAGCTTTGCTATGAGTCTAAATTTGCTCTGAGAAAGTAAGTGTAAGGCTGGGTAACAGAATATGCTTGCTGTTGCCGTCAGCTTCACGTTGCTGGACAAACACCCAACCAAAAGCAGCTTATAGGAGGAAGGGGGTTTGTTTCAGACTTACAAATTCCAGGGAAACACCATCCATAGCAGAGATGCAGAGCCAAGAGACACCGTCACACAACCCCAGACACCATAAGTATGAGCAGCCAGAGCTCCAAACTGTACCCCACACACCTCAGGACTGACTTAAGATCTGCCCCACACAGCTTAGGACTGACTTAAGATCTGCCCCACACACCTCAGGACTGACTTAAGATCTGCCCCACACACCTCAGGACTGACTTAAGATCTGCCCCACACACCTCAGGACTGACTTAAGATCTGCCCCACACACCTCAGGACTGACTTAAGATCTGCCCCACACACCTCCGGACTGACTTAAGATCTGCCCCACACAGCTTAGGACTGACTTAAGATCTGCCCCACACACCTCAGGACTGACTTAAGATCTGCCCCACACACCTCAGGACTGACTTAAGATCTGCCCCACACAGCTTAGGACTGACTTAAGATCTGCCCCACACACCTCAGGACTGACTTAAGATCTGCCCCACACACCTTAGGACTGGACTCCAAGATCTGCCCCCAGTAACATCCCTCCTCCCCAGTAGGGCTCTGCGCACTGGAGACTTGAGATTGAAGCCTGAGTCTATGGAGCCACACACTTACACCATGACGCCTGTAATCCCAGCACTTTGGAGGTGATCAGAAGTTCAGTTATCCTTGGTTACATAGCAAGTACCATACCAGCCTGGGCTACATGAAACTTTGCTTCCAAAACAAAAAAAGAGTAAGTCTAAGAATGGGGAAAAGTCCACCAATTAAAAAAGAAGACTCGGACCTGGGTATGGTGGCACCCCCTTGTCCTGCAAGCATTGGGGGGCTGTGCAAGTAGGATCACAGGTTGGAGGTCAGCTTGGGCTACATGATGAGGCCTTATCTCACACAAGAAAAAGTAGGCACTGGAGAGATGACTTGGTTAAGGCACTTGCCTTGGAAGACTAAGGGCCCCTGTTTGACTCTCCAGGTCCCACGAAGGCCAGATGCACGAGGTGACGCAAGCACACAAGGTCGCACGTGCATCTGGAGTTCAATTGCAGCATCTGGAGACCCTGGCGTGCTAATTCTCTCCCTCCCTCCCTCTCTCTCTCTCATATAAAAAAGAAAGAAAGAAAAGAAAAGAAAAGAAAAAAACTAAAGGCTGAAGAGATAGTTCCGTGGTTAAAGGCATTTGCTTGCAAAGTCTACCAACTGCTCAGTTCTCCGGTATCTCCATAAAGCCACAGTGGTGCATGTATCCAGAACTCATTTGCACTGGCAAGAGGTCCTGGTACACCCATACCCTCTTTGTCTCCCTCTCTGAAGAAAATAAAAATAAAAGTTTTTTTTTTTTTTTTTTTAATCTAGAGGCCAGGAAGATAGCTGTCAGTAAAGTGCTTGTTTTGTAAGCATGAAAACCTGATTCTGGGGCTAGAGAGATGGCTTAGTGGTTAGGTTGTTTGCCTGCAAGGCCAAAGGACCCAGGGTTTGATCCCCCAGGACCCATGTAAGCCAGATACACAAGGTGGCGCATGCATCTGGAGTTTATTTGCAGGGGCTGGAGGCCCTGGCATGCCCATAATTTTTTTTTTTAAAGAAAACCCGAGTTTGATCCCCAGTACCCAAAAAGCCAAGCATAGTGACACATGCCCATAATTCCAGTTCTGGGGAGATAGAAACAGGTGGATCCCTAGAGCTTGCTGGCTGGCCAGTTTAGCCTACTTGACCAGTTCCTGGCCAATGAGATACCTTGTCTCATAAAAAATGGATGGAACCTAGATTGTCTCCACACGCATGCATGTGCAACTGCACCCATGTGAGCATGCTCACAAAAATAAAAACAAGAAAGTCTAAGGAAGCCGGGTGTGGTGGCGCACGCCTTTAATCCCAGTACTCGGGAGGCAGAGGTAGGATCGCCGTGAGTTCGAGGACACCCTGAGACTACATAGTGAATTCCAGGTCAGCCTGGACCAGAGTGAGACCCTGCCTCGAAAAAACCAAAAAAAGAAAAAAGAAAAAGAAAAGAAAAGAAAGTCTAAGGAAACAAGCGGATACAGAGCAGCTGGGTGCTGCCGGGGCAGTCCTTCACTAAGCCCTGGTCTAGACCCGTATTATGTAACCCAAATAATGGGAGCTGATCCGAGATTTGATTTGCTAGCCATAATTTTCACAAGTTTCACCTTTTAAAGCAGTTGTAGAGTCTTAGGAAGTTGCAAAAAAAAAAAAAAAAGTGCTCAGGTAAAAAATGTAGATTGATGTCCTGAGTGCTCATTGGCATCTTGCACACTCACGTGCATGTGCTCCAGGCCAGGCGAGGAGCTGATCTGCATTGGCATCCTGCACATTCCCGTGCATGTGCTCCAAGCCAGGCGAGGAGCTGGTCCGCTCTGCGGTCTCCTGAGTCCCAGGTGCTGTGTCTGAATCCTGTGCAGGTGTGTCATGGAGAGCTTCATGCCCTCGCCCATGTCAAGATACAAGACTTCCTAGACCATCCACCAAACTCTGTCCCCATTCCTAGCCAGCACTCCTCCCTCCCAGCTCTAAGAATTCATAAATGGAATCACACCCTCTAACCGTGAGAATGTTTTCCTGTATTTTTTGCATATGTGTGGTGGGGGGGGGTGTGGTGGTGCTGGAGGAGGTGGGGAATGTGGTGGTAGGGTGTGTGGTGGTGGTGGTGGGGTGTGGTGGTGGTGGGGTGCGTGGTGGTGGTGTTGGTGTGTGTGTTGTGGTGGGGTGTGTGTGGTGGTGGTGGTGGGGTGTGGTGGTGGTGGGGTGCGTGGTGGTGGTGTTGGGGTGTGTGTGTGTTGTGGTGGGGTGTGTGTGGTGGTGGTGGTGGGGTGGGGTGTGTGGTGTGGTGGGTGGTGGTGGTGGTGGTGGTGGTGGTGGTGGTGTTGTGTGTGTGTGTGTGGTGGGGTGTGTGTGGTGGTGGTGGGGTGTGGTGGTGGTGGTGGGGTGGGGTGGGGTGTGTGTGGTGGTGGGGTGTGTGGTGGTGGTGGGGTGGGGTGGGGTGGGGTGGGTGTGTGGTGGTGGTGGTGGGGGAGTATGTGTGGGGTGTGTGTGTGGTGGTGGGAGTATGTGGTGTGGGGTGTGTGTGGTGGTGGGGGGGGAGTATGTGGTGTGGGGTGTGTGTGGTGGTGGTGGGGTGTGTGGTGGTGTGGTGGTGGTGGTGGTGGGGTGGGGTGGGGTGTGTGTGGTGGTGGTGGTGGTGGGGTGTGTGTGTGTTGTGGTGGTGGGGTGTGTGGTGGTGGGGTGGGGTGGGGTGTGTGGTGGTGGTGGGTGTGTGTGTGTGTGTGTGTGTGTTGTGGTGGGGTGGGGTGTGTTGTGGTGGGGTGGGGTGTGTGGTGGTGTTGGGGTGTGTGGTGGGGGGGAGTATGTGGTGGTGGGGTGTGTGGTGGTGGTGGGGTGTGTGTGTGTGTAATGTGTGCATACATACACATGTGCTGATGCAGCGCCCCGTGCGCTGGCCTACATCAGCCAGAGAACATCATGTGTCCCCGCCTCCACGCACACTCCGGGTGTCCTTGGGGCGGATCTTTCACTGATTCCAGAACTTGCCATTCGCCAGCACCAGCAATTCTCTAGTCTCTGCTCCCCACAGGGCTGTGTGGCCACTCCCAGCTGTTTAAGTAGGTTCTGGAGATTTGAACTCAGGTGGTCTCAGGCCCCCATAACTCATGAGTGTGCAGGAAGCCAACTTGACATCTCTCCAGCCTGAAACTAGATTTTAAATTCAGAAAATCCCCTTCAGCCTCATCCAGGTTGTGACTTATGTAAACCCTGTCCCTGTTCATGGCCAAATAGTGTCCCATGGTGTGGGTGTGCCACACTTTATGTGACCACACCCACTGAAGGACACTGATCGATTGCTTCCAGGTTTCAGCTAGAACAAACAGAACCGTTATGAACATTCATGTACAGAGTTTGTCTGAACATAAGTTTTCATTCTCTGGGATAAATTCCCAGGAATGCAACTGCTGGACCATAGGGCAACTGAATTTTACAAGAAATTGCTATTTTCCAGAGTGGCTGTGTCATTTATGTTCCCTCAGCTCATGAACAATCCAGTTTTTTGAATCCTCATCAGCATTTGATGTAGTTACTTTAAAAGAGCCTGTGTTGTTCAGGCTGGTCCTGAAGTCCTGGACTCAAGTGATTCTCCTACCTTGACCTCCCAAGCTGGCATGCCCAGTGTGCACCACTCCACCTACTTTCTTTCTTTCTTTTTTTCTTTCTTCTCTCTCTTTCTTTCCTTTTTAATTTATTTTTTTGAGGCAAGCCCAATAGACTGGCCTTTTTTTTTTTTAATGTGCAAGAGAGAGAGAGAATTGGCATGCCAGGGCCTCCAGCTACTGTAATCGAACTCCAGATGCATGTGCCACCTTGTGTGCTTGTGTGACCTTACACGCTTGCATTGCCTTGTGCATCTGGCTTACGTGGGTCCTAGAGAATTGAACATGGGTCCTTAGGCTTCACAGGCAAGCACTGTAAGCACTAAGCCATCTCTCCATCCCTGTTTCCTTTTTAATTTTTATTTATTTGCAAGGAGAGAGGGAGAGTGAGAAAGAGAGAATGGGTACACCAGGGCCTCTTGCCACTACAATGCATGTGCCACTCTGTATGTCTGGCTTTACATGGATATTAAGAAATTGAACCCGGCCATCAGGCTTTACAAGCAAGTGCTTTTAACCCCTGGGTCATTTCCCCAGCCTGTATTGCTTTTTTTTTAAAATGTATGTGTGTGGCGTGTGTGTGTAACATGTATGTGCAGTCACATGTGCCCTGTATGCACGTGTGCAGAGGCCAGAGTATCCTCCTCCATTTCTCTTCCTTATTGCATCCTTGAGACACAGTGTTTTTTACCAAACCCAGAGCTACCAGTTTTTCAATCATTCTGGCTACCAGTGAGATCCAAAGATTCTGTTTGTGCAACCCCTGACCTCAGCTCCAGGGTTACCAGTGAGATCCAAAGATTCTGCTTGTGCAACCCCCAACCTCGACTCCGGGGTTACCAGTGAGATCCAAAGATTCTGTTTGTGCAACCCCCAACTTCAACTCCGGGGTTACCAGTGAGATCCAAAGATTCTGCTTGTGCAACCCCCAACCTCGACTCCGGGGTTACCAGTGAGATCCAAAGATTCTGTTTGTGCAACCCCCAACTTCAACTCCGAGGTTACCAGTGAGATCCAAAGATTCTGCTTGTGCAACCCCCAACCTCAACTCCGGGGTTACCAGTGAGATCCAAAGATTCTGCTTGTGCAACTCCCGACCTCGACTCCGGGGTTACCAGTGAGATCCGAAGATTCTGTTTGTGCAACCCCCGACCTCAACTCCGGGGTTACCAGTGAGATCCAAAGATTCTGTTTGTGCAACCCCTGACCTCAACTCCGGGGTTACAGGCATTCGTGGTCATGCCCAGCTGTTCACGTGGGTGCTGGACTAACTCAGGCCTCATGACTTTTTGGCCCTTGTTCCCACCCGCTGAGCCATCTCCCTAGCCTGGCTTTTTTTTTTTTTAACACCATCCTGACGGGGGCATGGTTTCAGTTCCCTTCTCCCGACAGCTGGGTGCTGGCATTTTCTCATGAGCACATCCTTTTGGCTGAGATGTTGCTTCAGGCCAGAATGACCAGATTTTTGAACTGCTTTTGTTTGTTTCAGTCTTTCTACTGGATTTCAAGAATTTTTCATTTATTTTAGAAATTAAGCATTTGTTGCATATGTGATTTGCAAGTATTTTGCCCAATCTGTGGTTGTCTTTTTTTCTTTTCTTTCCTTTCCTTTCCTTTATTCCTTCTTTCCTTTCCTTTCCTTTCCTTTTCTTTCTTTCTTTCTTTCTTTCTTTCTTTCTTTCTTTCTTTCCCGTTTTCCCCCTTTCTTTCTTTCTTTCTTTCTTTCTTTCTTTCTTTCTTTCTTTCTCTCTCTCCTCTTTCTTTCTTTCTCTCCTCTTTCTCTCTTTCTTTCTTTCTTTCTTTCTTTCTTTCTTTCTTTCTTTCTTTCTTTCTTTCTTTCTTTCTTTCTTTCTTACAGTCTCTCTGTATCCCAGGCTAGTCTCAAGCGTGCCATGTTGCTGAGGCTGGCCCAGAACTCTTGCTCCTCCTGTCTCCGCCTCCTGCGTGCTGGGTTGACATGACAGCCATACACCTCCTCACCTGGCTATGTTTGTCTTTTCATCCTCTTAGAATCTCTCTTTTTTTTAAATTTATTTTTGTTGTTGTTTTTTTTTTTTTTTTTTTTTGAGGTAGGGTCTCACTCTAGCCCAGGCTGACCTGGAATTCACTCTGTAGTCTCAGGGTGGTATTGAACTCATGGCGATCCTCCTACCTCTGCCTCCCGAGTGCTGGGATTAAAGGCGTGCACCACCATGCCCGGCTCATCCTTTTAGAATCTCTTATAAAGAAAAAAGTTATAAATTTTTAAAATATTTTTGTTTATTTTTATTTATTTATTTATTTGAGAGTGACAGAGAGAGAAAGAGGCAGAGAGAGAGAGAGAGAGAATGGGCGCACCAGCAGCCTCTCAGCCGCTGTGAAGGAACTCCAGATGCATGTGCCCCCTTGCACATCTGGCTTATGTGGGTCCTGGGGAATCGAGCCTTGAACAGGGGTCCTTAGGCTTCACAGGCAAGTGCTTAACCTCTAAGCCATCTCTCCAGCCCCAAAAGTTGTAAATTTTTATCAGTGCGTGTGGTGTGTGCACATGGATGTAGGAATGTGTGTCCTGCGTGATTGTGTGTGGAGGCCAGAGGATGACGGCGGGCGTCCTCTTGTCACTCCTCCACCTCATTCCCCACCATAGAGTCTCTTGCTGATCCCAGAGCTCACCGTTTTTCAGTTAGACTGGCTGGCCGTGGAGCCCCAGCAATCCTTCTACCTCCACCCACCCGTCAGCACTGGGGTTACAGACATGAGTGACCATGCCAGCTTTTTATATACGTGGTGGGGATTGAACTCGGGTCCTGCACATGCAGCATGTGCTGTGACTTGCTGAGCCATCGCCCCAGCCCCTACTTGGGAATGTGTGCAGGGGTCATAGCAGCGGAGTTCAAAGCACAAAGAAGCAGGCAGGATGAATTGTAATAGCGACCCATACATTCAGAATAGCATCTCTCCAGTATGCAATCAATATAAAGTCAGCCGGGAGAGAGGTTTCTGTGCTGCCTTTCCGCAGCAGGCGTGCGTAGTGCTGCACACCGTGACTGCATCTCCGTGCAGGCTGGCCACACTCCCCCAGCTGCTGCCAGGAGGATGCGTGGGGCCCTGCATCATCTGAGGTTCACGGCTCCAGACTCTGCATTGTCTGTGGCTTGGGGACCTTCATCATCCTTGTGTCACCCAAGGGAGTAGATTCCGAAGATTCCCAGTGGAGCCACCATGTCTGGCAAGTTGTCTTGAAATCGTGCTCTTGCCCCCCACCACACACACCCCCGCTGGGGACTAGCAGGACCTGAAGAACTGACCTCTTTCTATTAACGCTGCCAGGCCAGTGAGGAGAGAAGTAAATGACTACCCCGGAGCAGGAAGTTGAGGCCCTGAAGAGGTAGCATCCCTGGGGACAGGTACCAACCCCCACCCGGAAAGAATGCTGTTCCAGGGTTAGGCAATGCAGCCAGTCAGCTTGTCCCTCTGAAGTTCACCAACTGCGACAACCCTCCTTCCCCCGGGTCCTTGATGCAACCCTGGCCGACTGGTTGCATGGGTTGGGTTCCTGGTACATGCCAAGGCCCCAGCTGCTCAGTGCGCGTGGAGCTGCCCTGGGGAGCCGGAAGTCGGGCCCCCGGCTGGTGCTTGCATCAGCAGCTCTGGCAGGGCGGGCGTCAGGGAACTCACGCTGTACCTCTGGGGACCCGGCCTGGCTGTCGCAATGTAACCAATACATGATGAAAGGGGGATGGTTGGGGGGTTTGTCTTGTGGTGGAATTACCCTGTCTCTGCTTCTGTTTGTCGTCCCTTCTGTCCTGCCTGGCACAGCAAATAGCATATTCACATGGGGTTTCTGTTTGATCCAGCCCCTGTCTTGTCTGGAGGATGCCTGCTAGCCCTCCACCCCGAGCGTGCCTCCTTGCTTTGGGGAGTCATTTAGGGGAACCTGAAAATAAGGTTCTCATGACCGTTGACAGGCGCTGGTCACCCAGTGGCACTGCCCACACTCCACATGGTCAATGCCAGTGAGCACTGAGACCATTCTGACCTTCCTCAGACGCCCAAGGACACAGATGACCACTAAGTGTGGAGCCCTGGAGCCAGAAAACCCTGGACCAGGTCCTAGCTCTGCTTGGCCATGTGTTTGGACTGGTCACTGCTCCCTGCCCAGTGTCTTCAGGAGGACTTCAGAGCACGGGTCCTAAGAAGAGCAGTTGGCTTGCACTGCGTTGGGACTTGCGTCTGGCTTATGTTTGTCCTGGCACCGCCTCCACCCTTGGATCCCCAGGAGAAGGAAAATTGAAACTGTTTCCATAAGCTAAATATCATTTCTGTTCCATTGTGTTTGATGGGTTAGGATCGGTGTGCAGACCCTTGAGAATGCACACCTTTCCTAGATAGTTTAGTGGCTGTTGAGGGAGTGCTGGGGTGAGGTGACAAGAGACTAGAGGTCAGGGGTGGGGTGGTAGAAATGTTCTGGAAGGAGAGAAAGACTGCAGGCACTTGGTGGGCCACTGGAGGAGGGATCAGTGTGGATCAGGGAGGGTGGAGACCTGGGCCTCTGAGAAGAGAGAGCAGGAAATGTGGCTGGGACTGTGAACACGCAGTGCCTGGGAGATTGTGAAGACATCGGGATCCGCCTTGCTTTTGTAAATATTTAAAGGTGGGGAGAATTATTTTTGGTAGTTTCATCTCTTTGAGTCTGGCACGCAGCCAGGATGGGTGTGGTGCAGTGACAATCTCCTCCCCACTGTGCTCCATGGGTTTGCCTTTCCAAGGGCCACCATTTGATTTGGGTCACAGTCTCCCCTTTGGGAAAAATGGCCTTCAGCTGTCCCCTGCAGGTGAGGTCACGTAACCCACATGGATCTTGTGTCCAGTATGTCCTGTGTCTTCCTGACTGTAGTTGGAGGTGACAGTTAGGTGAGCTGCTAGCTGCCAAGAACAGCAGTGATGCTCGGGACCCCTGGGGATGTCGCTGTGCTCCACCAGGCCACCTGAGGTGAAAGGACACACTGTGTACTGTAGCAGCCTCAGGGAGCCCAGAGAGGCTGGCGTCTGTCAGGACAACTCCCCCAGCCTGCCAGGCAGCGGCACGACTAGGAACAGACGTGGATACAGGGTACCAAAGCCCTGGAGGGCAGAGGGTCCACCTGGACCCCCAGCTCCTTGTGAAATGATGGCCACTTTCCTCCTGCCCCAGAATAAGGTTTAGGTACCATGGCCCTGACACTCCCCTTCTGCTACCCTCTCTATCCTATGTGTGGGTGGGTGGGTGGGGGCAGCCACTGTCTACAGAAACTGTGGAGGTGGCATAGCAGTCCAGGAGGGATCTCCGGGTGCCCAGCAGATGGCAGGCTTCTCCCAGATCGGCAGGGGCCATCCACCTGCCAGCACCTCCTGCCCCTTCCTTCGGACATGTCTTCACCAGTAAGGGTGAAGGTCTGCCTGCGCGCCTGCCCCCAGGGATTCTTCTCCCTCCTCCCAGCTGGCGTTGGGGAACCCTAAGTGACACATGGAGCACCTGGCCTGTGTCTAGGAGCAGTGGTCAGGGCCTCTGGCCGCGGCCTGTCTGACAGCATGCCCTTGGTCCTCTTTCCAGCCGCCTGCTCCTTCCCCACTTCCGCCTGTCTCTGGGTGTCTGGTGGGTGGCGAGTGGCAACCACAGCCTCTCTGGAGACCAGACAGGTCTCCACAGGCGGGGCCTCGGGCCGCAGAGAGGCTGACACTCCACCTAAGGGGGTGACAGCTGTGCAGCTTGTTTCCTGTCCTGTTTACCTGTACTGTATGGACACATAGACTCCAGGACAGGTTCCTTTCCTGTTAATTAATTTTAACTTATTTTATTGTACTGGGTTATACGTAAGGCCCTTTTCATGCAGGCATATAGGATACGTTGAGTGTACTTTCCCCACACCTTACTTTTTTTTTAAAAAAAATTTATTTTCTTGAGACCGTCTCATACAGTCCAAGCTGGCCTCAAATTTGCTATATAGCCAAGGCTAACCATGAACTTGGGATTCTCTTGCCTTACCTCCTGGGTGCCAGAATTACAGGCTTCAACCACTATGCCCAGCTTTTTAAAACATGTAGTTATTGGCTGGGGAGATGGCTCTGTGGGTAAAGCGCTTGGCTGCACAAGCCTGTCAACCCAGCTGTGATCCCCAGAACCCATGTGAAGCCAGACACAGCGGCAAGCGTCTGAACTCCAAGCGCTCCTGTGCTGGGTGGGAAGTGGACGCAGAAGAATCCTGTGAGCTTATGGGCCAGCCTCATTCACAGCGGTGAACAAGAGATCCTGCCTGCCTCAAAACAAGGTGCAAGGCAAGGACTGGCACCCAAAGTTATCTTCTGATCTCCACGTATATGTCCACACTCACACACAAGAACACACACATACATCCACACACATGCAATGCTGTTATTACATAGTTGATTCATGGTCCATGTAGCACTACAAGAAATAAAGACTTTGGTGTGGTGGTACATGCCTGTGAGCCAGTACTCACAGACTCACAAGTTCAAGGCTTGGGCTCATAGTGAATTCCAGACTCTGTCTCAAGAAGGAAGGGAGGGAGGAGGAAGAAGAAAGGAAGGAGGCACTGGCACTGAGGGCGGGCCAGGAGGCAGCAGATCTGCACAGCACATACATAGCAACATTGTTCATAAGAGCCAAAGGTGGTCACTCACTACCGTGTCCACCCTCAGATGAGTGGAATGTGGTGGTCCACAGCATGGGCTTTGAGGGCTGGGGCATGACTCTGCGATAGAGCTTGCCTGGCATGTTGAGGCCCCAGGTTCCCTATTCCATCCCTTACCCCACTCCGCATAAGAAGGAATATTCTCACTGGGCCTGGTGGCGCACGCCTTTAATCTCAGCACTTGGGAGGCAGAGGTAGGAGGATCACCGTGAGTTGAGGCCACCCTGAGGACTACACAGTGAATTCCAGGTCAGCCTGGACTAGAGTGAGACCCTACCTCGAAAAACCAAAAAAACAAAAAACAAAAAAAACCCAGGAATATTCTCGAGCCTTAACATGAGAAAAAACACTGACACAAACTCTGACAGGAACCTTGAAGATGTAGAACTACCACAGAGACGCATCCTGGGTCATTTCACGCCAGTGAGATCCTTGTCACTCAGGCATTACGATGGAGGCGGGGGAGGGGAATAGCGTTGTTGCTCTCGAGCTGGGTGATGGTACCGCTTACACACGGTGTGGATGCGCCATGAACTGTGCACTTTGTTACGCTTCGATGGTACACTTGTGCCACATTAGGAAGGCAGGAGGAAGTTAGGCTCACCCAGTAACCGGCCACACAGAGCCAGTCTCCTGAGAACCATTTTTCCCAGAAGCCCCCTGAGGTTGTCCCCATCCAGCCATTGGGAAATCAAGAAGCAATCCTGGCTTCTGGCCAAGGGCAAATCCAGCTGCCCCGGTGCTGTGGGTTCACCTCTGCCTGCTGGAGGGAAAGGCTGCTCGCCCTTGTAGTGGGGAAGGACTGTGGGGACTGCGTGCTCCATCTGGATCACTCAGCTCTGAAAGCTGGTTATCCCCAAGGCCCCATCGTGGACCTTCCAGCATTCCGTCAGGGTCAGGTTAGGGATAGTGCTTTCCCAATATTTCTGTGAATTAAAAAAAAATAGACTCTCCCATCATCTTCTGTGAATTTGGAAATATGAGCTGTGTTTCTGGGCATGGCCAAGGGGCAGGAGGCCTGCTGCTGGGGGAGACAACCCATGGGCCCAGGGCCCCAGCAACATGAAGCCGTGACCCCAGGGCCAGTCTCCCCAGAGAAGGACCTGGTCATCGCTTTGGGGCTCCAGAAGGAAGTAATGACCAGGAGGCTGACTTGGTGTGTAGTGTCAAGACCACATGGGTTTTCCTCCACTTCATTCCCTGCCCCTTGTATTCTTATTTTTCTTGTGGGTGGTATGTGTGTATGCCTGTTCATATATGTGTGCTCATGTGTGTGAAGGGCAGAGGTTAACATCGGGGGTCTTCCTCAGTTGCTCTGCACCTTATTTGGTGAGTCAGGGTCTCTCACGGAACCTAGCACTCACCATTCAGATAGATTAGCCAAGAAGCCTCTGCCTCTGCCTCCGCATGACTGGGATTATAAGCATGCACTGTGCGGGGCATGGCGGGCCACTGTCAATTTTAGGACAGCCTAGGCTACAGATTGAGTTCCAGATCAGCCTGAGCTAGAATGAGACCCTGACTCAAAACCCAAACAAAATGGGCTGACCAGTTGGCCTAACAGTTAAGGTGCTTGCCTGCAAAGCCTAAGGACCCAGGTTCAGCTTCCCAGATCCCACATAAGCCAGTTGCACAAGGTGACATGTGCACAAGGTCATGCATGTGCACAAAGTGGTACATGCGTCTGGGGTCCAATTGCACTGACTGGAGGCCCTAGTGCACCAGTTCTCTCTCACTTTTGTTCTGTCATAAAAAAATCATTTTAGCCAGGCGTGGTGGCGCACACCTTTAATCCCAGCACTTGGGAGGCAGAGGTAGGAGGATCGCCATGAGTTCGAGGCCACCCTGAGACTACAGAGTGAATTCCAGGTCAGCCTGGGCTTGAGTGAGACCCTACCTCAAAAAACCAAAAAACAAACAAACAAACAAAAAATCATTTTAGAGATTCATGACTCAGGTCACCTAAAAAGATAGATATTAACTACTCTAGCCAATTGTGTCTATAAAACAAAAAACAAAACAATAGCTGGGTGTGGTGGTGCACACCTTTAATCCCAGCACTCAGGAGCCTGAGTATCTCTGTAAATTCAATATCAGCCTTGACAGTACATAGTGAATTTCAGATTATCCTGGGCTACAGTGAAACCCCGCCAAGAAAAAAAATAAAGGCATGCATTGCCATATCTAGTTTTTTTTTTTTTTAATGTTTGTTTATTTATTTTCAAGCAGAGAGAGAGAGACATAGGGAGAAGAGAGGCAGAGAGAGAATAGGCATGCCAGGACCTCCAGATAGTGCACTGCAAATGAACTCCGGATACATACAGCACTTTGTGCATTTGGCATTATGTGGATCCTGGGGAATTGAACCCCAGTCGTTAGGCTTTGCAGGAAAGCGCCTTAACCACTGAGCCATCTCTCCAACCCATGCCTGGGTTTAGGTGGGTGCTGGGGATCGGAACGCAGGTCCTTATGTGTGCACTGCATTTTACCCACTGACCCATCTCTGTAGCTCCCAGTATTCTTTCTGCTGTTCTCTGGTGAGCCCCTCTTTGCGGTATCAGGACTTCATCAGGAGTTGAGATCCATAGGCATGTGACCCCAGGACTGCTGGGGGGCAGGCTGAGTCTACAGGGCTGGCACTGTAAGGTGACCTGTCACTGGCGGGGGCGGGGTAGCGATTAACGCTGTGGTCTTGGGCTGAAGTCCAACCATCCTGCCATCTCACAGTGACTCAGACACATATGGTCTGTCTGTCTTGTGTGTGCCTGAAGCCCAGGGGCCTGGATTCCAGGGCCTGGAATCTACTGGGTGAACCTCAGGTTTTGTGGGTGCGAGCCTATGATCACCCCACACTTCTCCGTAAGGCCCTGAGTTCTACCCACAGCTGGCTGTGGGAGGGCAAGTTGGCCTCCAGTGAAGTCCTCAGGGTCATTGCCCCTGGGAGCCCTAGACCTTGGCTGACTCAGCGCTCTGTTCACCACGGCTGTGACAAGAGCATCCTGTAGGTGGCGCTCATGGAAACCTGTGTCGTCTGCAGGAAGTAGCCCGCCCACTGGTCAGTAATCAGCCCTCTGAAGCTGAGTCCGGTTCAGCCAGCCATGGATCAAAATAGCCACGGGGGAAAAGCTGCTCCTATATGGAATGTGTCCAGACTTGTCATTGTCCTTTAAGCAATACAAAGCGACAACTGTCTACATAGCATTTATATCATATTGCGTATTGTGGACAATCTAGAAGCAATTTAAAGTGCACCCGAGGTGTGTGGGTTCTCTGCAGTGTTTTCGGTTTACATGTATGTAGTATGTAGTGTGCATGCACGTGCTGTCTGTACGTGTGTGTGCAGATGTGCATGCCCATGGGTGACAGGAAATGACTTTAGATGTCCTCCTCTACTGCTGATTTCCTCGAGGCACAGCCTCTCACAGAAGCGGAAGCTCCTTGTTTGGGTCAGACTGGCTGGTGGACGAGCCCCAGCCACCTGCCTGTCTCTGCCTGCTCAGCGCTGGGCTTGCAGGCATGAGAAGCCGTGCTTCGCTTCCTATGCGGGTCCTGGAGATCACACTCGCGTCCTCACGTGTGCGCGACAAGTGATCTTACCCACGCAGTCTTCTCCACAGCCCTGGTTCTGTGCAATGACTGACATTGCACAGGAGAGACTTGAACAGCTGAGGATTTTTGGTGTCCACCAATTTCCATGGACACAGAGGAATGACTATTTAAAATGATCTTAAAAAACAAAAACAAAGGAAAAAAGGCCGGGCGTGGTGGCACACGCCTTTTAATCCCAGCACTCTGGAGGCAGAGGTAGGAGGATCACCATAAGTTCGAGGCCACCCTGAGACTATATAGTGAATTCCAGGTCAGCCTGGGCCAGAGTGAGACCCTACCTTGAAAAGATAAAAATAAAAAAATAAAATAAAATGATCTAACATTTGCACACCCATGTTCTTAGCAACACTGCTCACCGGAGCTGAAGGTAGAAGGCCCGTCCACCGCTCACAGTGTTGGGAAGAGGCAAAAGCAGCCGGTGTGCATTAGGGTGTTGTGGCGGGCTGGACGGTCAGTAACCCCGTGCATGTTCATTTGGGGTCTTGTTCACGGGATCCTCTGTTCGCGTGGCTCACCTATGGCCAGAGCAAGCTAGCTCCAAGCCACCCAGCCACTTCATGGGGGAGGCTCACTCATGGGCAGGTCTCCGGGTTCCCACTGTAAGGACTTGGCTGCAGGTGTTGAGCAGGGAGAATGCACTTCCTTCAATGCTGGGTGAAAGGGGCGGAGGCTGAGGGGCTGGGCTGACCATGTATCAGGGTACCTTCCGGCCTTCTGCAAGCAGCTTGACAGCTCACTCCTGCAGAGTCTGCACTGGGAAGATCCCTGAACTTTCTTCTGTGTCATGCATGGAACGTGTTCCTGGTCACCCTTTCCCGACAAACTTCTTCAGGGAGACCTTTTCTCTTACCTTGGTTCAAAGGAGACTCCGTGGCAGGAGACCGAGAGTGCTGGGGCTCAAAGAACGGCCTGCGGTCGGTCTGCAGGTCGACTGGGAAGTGTCCGCACTGTGTTGAATGAACTTGTATGCATGGCCAGCTACAGCCTGGAAGATGAGGCCGTGCTGAGAGACTCAGCAAGTGGGCCTGGCTGGCACGTACCTCTCTATCTTTAACAGAATTAGATTTGGGGGTTTGTTTGTTTGTTTGTTTGTTTGTTTGTTTGTTTGTTTGAGGTAGGGTGTCACTCTGACTCAAGGCTGACCTGGAATTCACTATGTAGTCTCAGGGTGGCCTCGAACTCTCGGCGATCCTCCTACCTCTGCCTCCCGAGTGCTGGGATTAAAGGTGTGCACCACCACGCCCAGCTTAGATTTGGGTTTTGTGTGGCTCCAGCCACCTAAACAGGCAAAGCCTGATGGGTGGACCAGTACTTGGGTATAGAACTTTCTGGAAAAGTTTGTTTGTTTGTTTGTTTGTTTGTTTGTTTGTTTGTTTTTGTGTGTGTAGTATGTCTGCTGTGTGTGATATATGTGTGTGTATGTGCAGATACATACCCAGTGTACACATGCGGAGGACGGAGGAGAACAGCAGGGGTCTATATCACTAATCCACTTGTTTCCACAAGACAGAGTTTCGCTCTAAACCTGGAGCTACCATTTTCACGAGCCCCAGTGATTCTCTGTCTCCACTCCCCACACCCCACAGGACTGTGTGGTCATGCCCAGCACTTTACATGGGTGCTGCGGGGTTGAACTCAGATGGTCTCAGGCCCTCTCACATCCTCACGCTTGTCTGGCAAACGCTTACCCACTGAGCCATTTCCCTGGTCCTAGAAAAAGCATTTTTATCCCTACAATTAATTCACCCTTCCTGCGTGGTAAGTGGTTTGCTCAGTTTTAGAGTGGAACCTGTGACGTAGATTCTCCAGGTAGCCCCAGCCACCTGTGTGTGTGTGTGTGAGACTTTAAGCAGCTGTCTTGGGACCTGGTGGCACTGGTTAAGTTTCTGTCACCATGCTTCTTGGCGACATGTCCCACAGAGTAGTGTGGGGTTTGGCCCCAGCTCATAGCCCTCTACAGTGCACAAAGAAAAAGCACTTTCAGTGTGTGCAAATTGGCCACAACTGTGGCTGGAGCCCAGGAGGATAGCCATCCATGCTGCTGTGACTCAACGGGGCATCGCTGTCTGTCCCCATGTTGTTTTTGTTTTGCGACTTTGGGGACCACATGAAAGATTCAGCAGACGCCTGCTTGCCGAGGGCCCTGGACCGGAGCTGGGCCAGGCAGGCGCCTCCCCAAGAGGCATCGGGATGGTGTTCAAAGTAAATAAATACAACTATTCCTGGGAGTACAGGCTGCCTTTCCCCTCCCCTTCCTGCACAAACACACTCACACAGTTCCAGGGAGAATGTAAAAGCACTTGATTCTCACAGAAGAAAATACTCAGCGACCACTCACCCTTCTTAGCCGCTTTAACGTTTTCCTTCTTTGTGGTTTCTTTTCTGTTTTGTTTTGTTGTTGTTGTTGAGGTCTCACTCCAGCCCAGGCTACCCTGGACCTCACTCTGTGGCCCAGACTGGCCTTGAACTCATGGAGATCCTTGTACCCCAGCCTCCTGAGTGCCAGGATTAAAGGCAGGTACTACCGTGCCCCGCTTCTTTGTATTTTCTTTTTTTTTTTTTTTTTTTTTTTTTGTATTTCCTGGCCCAGGCTTCTCAAACCACAGTCACAACTGCTGGTCAGCCTTGTTTCTCATTCTTTGTATTTCCTTAAAACAGTCACAACTGCTGGAGCCATTCTCTGCTCCTGATTGCACACGGGCAAAAGTCGCAGAGCCTGGGAGTTTCTGAGCTGCCCCATGCTTCTCCCAACCAGACACACTTGTGTTTATCTGTGTTAAAAGCTCCATTTAGGGGGCTGGAGAGATGACTCAGTGGTTAAACACACTTGCTTGTAAAACCTGGTGGCCTGGGATCCATTCCCCTTTACCCAAGTAGATCCTGATGCACAGGCCCTGGTGCACCCACTTTCTCTCTCTCTCTCTCTCAAATTAAAAAAATATATATTTTTTAAAAGCTTCATTTAGGATGTAGACTGTCTACCAGCCTGCATGTCAGCTGACACTGAGTTCCTAGAGGCCTGAACCCACAGCACCCTGACCTTGCCCTAAGTTAGGTTCTTCTCTTCCAGGATCCTGCTCTGCAGGCTCAGTTCCCAGGGTTCCTTTTGCTGGCAGAGTCAGGCTATGGTGCCAGAGCTGGGAAGGACAGGCCCTACCCACAGCCTTCAGTCTCCCCAACAGTGATGGGTCTTGCTCTGGGTAAATTTCTACACACGTTTATTCTGTTTTAAAAATTGTGACCCTGGGCTGGAGAGATGGCTTAGCAGTTAAGGTTCTTGCCTGCGAAGCCCAAGGACTCATGTTCAACTCTCCAAGTCCCATGTAAGCCATATGTACAGTGATGCAAGTGTGCAAGGTCGCACATGTGCACAAGGGAGTGCACACATCTGGAGTTTGATTGTGATGGCTGGAGGCCATGGCGTGCCAATTCCCTCTCTCTCTCTCTCTCTTCTCTCTCTCTCTCTCACACACACACTTTAAAAAAGGCAGTCTGTTGGGCTTGCCTCAGAAAAAACAATTGTGACCATGGGGGTGTAGTTCAGTGAGTAGACAGATGCCTGCCTGTGTGCCTGAGGCCCCGGGTTCAGTCTTTGGAGCATACAGCCTGGGGGCATGATAGCACATCTGTCATCCCAGCACTCCAGAGACAGAGGCCGGAGGATCAGGAGTTCAAAGTCATCCTTAATAACATAGTGAAGTGAGGGCCAGTGTGGGCTACATGAGACCCTGTCTCAGCAAAACAATAACAAAAATCTTCTTTAAAGCAGTGTTCATTCCCACACCACCAGATCGGGATGCCCTGGAACAAATGCCTCTATTAGTTGGGTTTGGGGTTATGGCTTGGGCGACGGCCCTGTTTGCTGCTCCCTGGCTGTTCATGGCTTCTCCTGGAGGCAACCCCACTGGACGCAGACTCATCTTCTATCCTGGCCTGGACGAGTGCAAGGAGCTCAGGCCTACAGGAGTTTGAGGCCCCTCTGTACAAACAATACATCCCAGATGGCCTTTCCCAAGACCACTTTGGGAAGAGGAACCAGTAGATGCAGCAACAGAGACCATAGGGTGAGGGGACAATGACCTCAAGGTCCAGCCCCTCCCCACGGGTGTGACAAGTCACGCTCCTCCCTCTCCTGCCTGGCTGAGCCTAGGGATCCTGTGCTGGGGCTCAGGCAATCACACCTTCTTGTGGAGGTCAGCATGCTGAGCCCTTCCAAGGTGGAGACCACACTCCCACCATGGTGACCCTGCCCTCTTGTGAGAGGACAGGGACGTGGGCTCCGGTTCAGATCAGGGAGGACACACCTCTTGCCGTGCACGGCATGGGCAGGCGCCTTGGGCTTTGGCAGGGTGTGGGCTCATTTTCAGTCTTTTGTGTTGTCTGATGAAAGATCTCGGAGTGGGAGTGATGTAACCGCGTCTCTGCAGCCAGGGGCTCTCTGAAGACGTCCAGGGCCTGTGTGACTGGCATGGTGATGCCGGTGACAGGGGCTGAGTATCTGCCCCTGTGCTCTGCGTTTGTGTAGATCAGAAACATCAGCGTGTATTGGACCTCTGTCTTGGGGGCGGGGGCTGGTGATCATAGCCTGCCTGGCATTTATGAAGTGAACGTGGAGTCATAGTGAAGACCTTGGGTCCGGCTGTCCTGGAAATAGTCCGGGGCAGTAAACAAAACCAGGGCTGGTTCTCGACCCTGAGCAGGGCTGTGGGGCAGCCGCCCACCTTCATTTCCTCCTGCCTCCTGTGCACAGGACTGTTCTGTGATTGCTACCACAATGATGTATGCAAGTGCTAATCAAAGCCTTTTATTTTCTGATTATCTGTGTGACGGATGACAGACGCTGCTGCAATCTAAGTAGAAACTAGAAATGGATTCTAGAATGGAGGTTTCAGTGCAGAAAACAGCCCTTCCAGCAAACAGGGAACGCTGCCTCTCTGCCGCCTGGCAAAGAGTTTTGTTGGGCAAAATTATTTTTCATAACCTTTTTGCTTTCATATTTAAATTAAGCTTTGCCAAGCAAGTTTGGCAATAGAATTGGGCACCTAATTTGGTCCCCCTTGACCTCCAGAGCCTTGATTGGCAGTTTGTTATCAGGCTGGAAGTTGCACGGCGAGGTGGGAGCCGGCAGAACAAATGTCCTCGGACAGCTCAGGGTCCCCTGAGGACCCAGGCAGAGCGGGGGAGAGTGTGCAATTAGAGAGGTCTTCACACAGAAAGTTAATTAGCTACTAAATAGCATTTAGCACAGTTTACGACAGGAAACGCATGTTTGAGAAGCAAATGGAGATGGATGAAAAATGGCTTCCACGAGGACCAGGCAATGCTGGCTGCTGGCGTTGTACCCTTGTCTCTGAACCAGAGCAGGAGCTCACAGAATGGGGTGGGTGTTCCCTAGCAGGGAGAAGGGGAGATACCCACCTGGCATATGAGACAGACTGACCAGTATCACCAGGAGCTGTTCCCATTGTATACTGGGATCAGGCTGGAGACGTCCAGAAATTTCTCCGCTTACTGGGAACCACATCTGTTCTGGGTCTGATTGCATCACTCCCAAAATGCCCACCTGCCCAGAACCCCTGAGTCCGGCTGTATTTGGAAATAGAGTCTTGGGTGGTGTGATGAAGGTGGTGGTGGTGGGGGGGTGGGAACATCTTGGATGAGGGTGGCCCCTAAGTCCAGAGTACAGAGTGTCCTAATAAGACAGAAGCACATATGCACACCTAGGGACGTCACCAAGGGAAGATTGAGACAGGAGCTACGCCTCTGCAACTTGACGGGTGTTCTGAGGGTCACCTGTGACCACTAGGGAGCTGAGACTGTTAAGAGGGACCTCCCTAGAATCTTCTGGGGGACATAGCCCTGATAGCACCTTGATTTTGGACTTCTATCTTTCAGAGCCAGGAAGGAACCCACTTCTGTTGTCAGCCCCCTGGGCTGCAGTCCTGTGGTATGGTGACCCTGGAAAACACTGTGTCACCCCCAAAGTGCAGCCTTGCTCTGCCTGCAGGGACTCGTGGCTTGGCAGGCTGGCGTGCCTAAAGCTGGAGAAATCTGGCAGTCAGGAGGCAGCCAGAGTGGGTGCCCACTAGGGAGAGCTTGTTTCTGGTGCCCGAGTGCTTTGGTAGAACTGTGGGGCTCTGCTTTATTTTCTGTTAAGAATAGTGATTTGTGAGGCTGGAGAGATGGCTTCACAGTTAAGGTGCTTGCCTATGAAGCCTAAGGACCCATGTTCGACTCTCCAGATCCTACATAAGCCAGATGCACAAAGATGAGGCAAGTGCAAAGTTGCACGTGGCCACTAGGTGGCGCAAGCATCTGGAATTCGATTGCAGTGCCTGAGGCCCTGGTGTGTCTGTCTCTCTCGCTCACTCCTCTCACTCTCTCTAAAATAAAAAAATAGTGATTTGAGGCTGGGGATGTAGCTCCATTGGTAGAGTACTTACCTAGCATGCATCAAGCCCTGGGTTTGATCCTTAGCACTGCATAAACTGGGAAGATCAGAAGTTCAAGGTCATCCTTGGCTACAAGCAAGTTCAAGGTCAACCTAATGCTGGTCAATCTTTGGCACACTTGTGTTAGTTGCCTATAGATATTGTGGGTTGATGGCTTGGGAAGGTGTGTGTGTGTGTGTGTGTGTGTGTGTGTGTGTGCAGGTGTGTGTGTACACAAAAAGGTAAGGAGGCCAGAGGACAACCTCAGCTGTCACCCTCAGGAGAGCCATCCCCTTTTTGTGAGACAGTATATCTCACTGGTCTGGAGCTGATCAATTAATTCGACTGGAATAGCTGGCCAGTGAGCTCTGAGGAGCCTCCTGACTCCACCACACCAGCATGTTTACGTGGGTTCTAAGGATGGAACTCAGGGCCTCCTATTTGCAATGTAAGCGCTTTCCTGACAGGTGTCTCCACAGCTCATTTTGTTTGTTGTTGCTTTTGATACGAATTGGAGGGCTCTCAGTTTTGTTTCTCAGTTCTAAAGGGAACACATCCTCACTAAAGAAAAGTTAGAAAATAAGAGGAAGACAAAAGAAGTGCCAAGGGGTTAGAGTTGGCTCAGTGGTTAGAGCACTTTCCACACAATCATGAGGGCCTGAGGGGGCCCGAGTTCAATTCCTCCAGCACCCACATAAGTAGCTGGGGTGGCCACACACAATGGCAACCCCAGTTCCATGGAGAATTGCTGGGTTTCACAAAAACAGCAAGCTCCAGAATCCATGAGACTCCTTTTCAAAGAAAACATGCAGGCGGGCATTGGAGGGACTTGACGTTCTCCTGGCCTCTCCTCACACTCGCACAAGATACATGTACCTGCACGTGCAGCGCACACTACACCACCACACATTGTACACACACACTGAAGCTGTACCTACATCACTGTCCCCTCTGTCACCAATATTTCGCATGCATCTCCTTCACCGTTAGCTAGTAGCGAGCTTCCTAGCTTGTTTCTGGTGCCTGAGTGCTTTGGTAGAGCTGTGGTCAGGCGATATGTAAAATTTAGCTTGGTTTACTTTTTGATTTTTTTTTTTGTATTTGATACATGCAGAAGAATGCATATAA
The DNA here is from genome assembly GCA_036365145.1 of Orientallactaga sibirica. Taxonomy (NCBI): domain Eukaryota; kingdom Metazoa; phylum Chordata; class Mammalia; order Rodentia; family Dipodidae; genus Orientallactaga; species Orientallactaga sibirica. The sequence continues at coordinate 3,522,411 of JAEOAD010000013.1, forward strand.
CATGTAATCCACGGAAAGTGATAATACAATGATCCCCCTCCCCCACTCCCATCCAGCTGTGCCTGAGCCAGACCCCACCTAACTGACTCCCCCTTCTTCTCCGTCTCAGCCCTCATCCTGAGTTGTGGAAGAATTTCTTTTCAGCACGTACCACGCATCCTGCCTCACCCTTCTAAGCAGCGTTCCCCCAGGTGTGAGTGTCTCTTACCAATGTCACCTGGCTTTGCCTGACTGGGAACACTGGGCGGTTCGGCCCTTCCTGCTGTGCCTGTGGCAGTTTGACTCAAGCCCTGCATACTGCTCTAGGCACGGCTGCTCCCACTTGACCCACAGCCCTGTTGAGGACTACTTAGGGTTAGTGTTTTTAGAGTCTATGAACTCTGCTTCAGTGACAATTCTTGCACACATATTTGGTACAAAGAGGTTTCAGTCCCTCTGAGGGGCCACGCAAAGGCCCCAGGACACCTGAACCTGCACACATACCTGTGCTGGTCCATGGGCGCACACTTCCCGCAGGATTGTGGAGTTCTGTCCTGCCATGCTCCATTCAACTCTGTTAGGAACTCCATCTTGTCTTCTCCTCACCATCATTTTTCAGGCCTACAGAGCAGCCTGCTGTGTGCCAGTCAACTTGGCTGCATTGCTTCATGGGCAGTCAGCTGCTCTGGGTCTGCCCACCCTGAGGACTCTCTGTGCGTCTGTGTCAGAGCCTGTCCACTCTGGGTGTGCCCACCCTGAGGACTGCCTGTGCATCTGTGGTTTCCAAAGATGGAGGCCCAGGAAGAGTGCTCTGGCCTGAGCCACTGCCTGAACAGTTTGAGTCCCGGTTGTGGAGCAGTGCAGATGTGCGTAGAAGTGTGACATTGCACACATATCTACACATACAGCCTATGCGTGCAGGGTGCAGGCAGAGATGGGATAAATCACTGCTCAGCGATGGTACAGAGTGTTCATGTGTACACAGGACGTCTGTATATGTGTGCCGATGGGATCACATGCGGAAGTTAGATGTGATGTTTACTTTTAAAAAATGAAGGAAACATTTTGGGATGTGTCTATAGTAAAGATTTTTTTTTAATTTAATGCTTTATTAGCAAACTTTGAGCATTTGTTGCACGTATGTGTGGTGTGCTGAATGTACATATGTATGCAGACACACACATTCTAAGCACTGGCATGCGGAAGCCAGGGGAGAATGTCAGGTGTTCTCTGACCACTCATTTGCGTATTTCTTTTCTTAGACGTGGTCTCTTGCTCAGCCGGGGACTGCTGTCCATCAGGGAGCCCAAGCCATTCTCTGGTTTCCCCCATTCCCCACTCTGAGGACCGGGGGTGGGTATTACAGATGTGGGTGGCCATGCTCAGTTTTTTACGTGGGTTCTGGGGGGCGTCAAACTCATGGATCTCTGACCTGAATGGCTCTCATGATTAAGTGGAAAGTGCTCTTAATGCTAAGCCATCTCTCCAGCCCCTGCAGTCAGGTTTTAAACCAGTATCCAGGCACCCTGGGGTGGCCTTTAATGGGAGTGATGGCAGATCCTGAGGAGCTGGTGGGATCCAGGCCCGTTGTCACTTGAGGTAACCAGTAGAAACACTGGCAGTGCCAGCTAACGTGTGGTGGCTCAGTGTGTGTGTGTGTGTGTGTCCTCATACAGGAACCCCCTCATGCTGGGGGCCCTGCTGCTATTTGGAGCTGTCCGGGAAGAGTAGAGAGGCTGGGCCAAGTTCCACACATCCTCAAGTGTTTGGATGGGTGATCTGACCCCATAAGGGTGAGCACAGCCCTTCCACAACTGGAGAAGTATGATTGCTTCCTGACTTCCAGTAACAGGGGCCCCTGTTTTGTGATGGAGCCCCAACATTGACATCCCCCCTGCAAAAGTTACTTGTTGCTCAGATGATGGGTTAAAATCCTTGCGTTCCATTTTTTTCTTTTTTGTTTTGTTTGTTTGTTTGTTTGTTTGTTTGTTGAGACGGAGTCTCACAGGAACCCCAGGCTCTCTCACACTCACAACCCTCCTCTTCAGTCTGAGACGGGGTCTCACAGCAACCCCAGGCTCTCACACTCACAACCCTCCTCTTCAGTCTGAGACGGGGTCTCACAGGAACCCCAGGCTCTCACACTCACAACCCTCCTCTTCAGTCTGAGACGGGGTCTCACAGGAACCCCAGGCTCTCACACTCACAACCCTCCTCTTCAGTCTGAGACGGGGTCTCACAGGAACCCCAGGCTCTCTCACACTCACAACCCTCCTCTTCAGTCTGAGACGGGTCTCACAGGAACCCCAGGCTCTCTCACACCACAACCCTCCTCTTCAATCTGAGACGGGGTCTCACAGCAACCCCAGGCTCTCTCACACTCACAACCCTCCTCTTCAGTCTGAGACGGGGTCTCACAGCAACCCCAGGCTCTCTCACACTCCACAACCCTCCTCTTCAGTCTGAGACGGGGTCTCACAGGAACCCCAGGCTCTCTCACACTCACAACCCTCCTCTTCAGTCTGAGACGGGGTCTCACAGGAACCCCAGGCTCTGTCACACTCACAACCCTCCTCTTCAGTCTGAGACGGGGTCTCACAGGAACCCCAGGCTCTCTCACACTCACAACCCTCCTCTTCAATCTGAGACGGGGTCTCACAGCAACCCCAGGCTCTCTCACACTCACAACCCTCCTCTTCAGTCTGAGACGGGGTCTCACAGCAACCCCAGGCTCTCTCACACTCACAACCCTCCTCTTCAGTCTGAGACGGGGTCTCACAGGAACCCCAGGCTCTCTCACACTCACAACCCTCCTCTTCAGTCTGAGACGGGGTCTCACAGGAACCCCAGGCTCTCTCACACTCACAACCCTCCTCTTCAGTCTGAGACGGGGTCTCACAGGAACCCCAGGCTCTCTCACACTCACAACCCTCCTCTTCAGTCTGAGACGGGGTCTCACAGCAACCCCAGGCTCTTTCACACTCACAACCCTCCTCTTCAGTCTGAGACGGGGTCTCACAGGAACCCCAGGCTCTCTCACACTCACAACCCTCCTCTTCAGTCTGAGACGGGGTCTCACAGGAACCCCAGGCTCTCTCACACTCACAACCCTCTTCAGTCTGCAGAGCACTTGGCTCCTGAGCATGTCTTTACGGTGGGCAGCACAGCACATGTGTCTGTATGGTGCTCACGTGCGGTCTTCTTTGGGGAAGTCTATCCAAGAGAGACAGGTGTTAACTTTGTCCTAGGTGTCCTGAGCCTCCTGGTGCCATCTTGGAAGTGCCACACATAGCTGGTGCAAAAAAAAAAACAACAGGTTGCTTCGGAGCCAGCCCACATGAGGCCACTACCCTGGCTGTCACAGAGTTTTTCTCTAAGAATTTTCTGTTAACCATGGTCCCCATCTTGGTTGGCTCTGAGCCAAACCAAGTGGTTATATTGGTGTCCAAGGTTACCATTGGTCCTGAAACCGGCTCAGAGGATGAAGACATGTGGGTGGGAAGCAGGGAAGAAGAAAGGATTCCCAAGCCAAGTCTATTCTGGCGTCCTTCGTGTGATGAGGTGGTCCTTGTAGAGAAGAGCAACACTGTAACTTCAAGACGAGCCTGTGCAACTTAGTGAGGCACCATCTCAAAATAAAAATAAATACTGCTAGGCATGGTGGCACACGCCTTTAATCCCAGCCCTTGGGAGGCAAATGAGGAGGATTGCTGTGAGTTCCAGGACAGCCTGAGCTAGTGTGAGACCCTACCTCAAAAAAAAAAAAAAAAAAAAGAAAGAAAAAAGCAGGGCTGGAGAAATGGCTTAGTGGTTAAGGTGCCTGCCTGCTAAGCCTAAGAACCCCATTCCAATCTCCAGGTCCCACATTTAGCCAGATGCAAAGTGACGCAAGGGCGCAATGCCACACTTGCCCACAAGGGGGGGCACGCATCTGGATTTCGTTCACAGCAGCTGAGAGACTGCTGGTGTGCCCATCTCTATCTGTCTCCCTCTCTCTCTCTCTCTGTCTCTCTTTGTGTCTCTCTCAAAAAAAAAACAAAAAACAAAAAAAAAGTAAAATACTAATTTGAGGGGGAGAGATGGCTCAGTGGTTATGGTACTTGTCTACAAAGTCTAATGACCCAGGTTTGATTCCCCAGTACCTAGGTAAAGCCAGATGCACAGGGTGGCCCATGCATTGGAGTTCATTTGCAGTGGCAGGAAGCCCTGGCGTGCACATTTTCTCTCCATCTCTCACTAGCTCCCTCTTCCTCTCCTTCTTTCTCAAACAAATAAATTAAAGTGTTGAAGTATGGAAATTCGGTGGTAGAATACTTGCCTGGCATTTGAATGCCCTTGCATTACACCCCCAATACCACAAAAAAGGAGGAAAGGAAAGAGAAGGGGCAAGGAGGAATTGTGCAGACAACCAGCCAATACCCTGTCAGAAAAGCAGAAGGTAAAATCACAATGCATGACCCACATTCCCCATTGATGAGGGTCCCTTTGAAAGTGGGAGGACGGGGAGGAGGACAATGGAACCAATACTATGAATGTAAAATCAGAATAATATAAATAAAAAATATATATTTTTAAAAATTAAATAAATAAATAAATACTTTTTTTAAAAAAGAAAAAAAAAAGAAAAGTAGAATGCTTTCATGGTGACCGGCAGTTTGAGGCTGGGGGTAGTAGAGAGCAGGCTGCGCCCCCATTGAGAGCACGCTGGACCTGGGTCACGTTACTGACCCCTTGTCTTGGCACCTTCAGCTCCAGGTCAGCCTGGGTCAACCTGCATGGTCTCCTTCCAGCTAGCAGGAGTGAGGCCACCTCTGTGTTCAGAAGCATGGTGCCTTGATCTCCCCAGGCCACAGGGCTGAGTGGTCCCAGGCATGTTGCTGGACAGTCCGGACATCTTGGAAAGAGTCTATAGGCCTCGCTGCCTTGGCTGCTGGGCCCCAGGAGGTGGTTAAAGTGAACCCAGAACAGCTGAAACACAGGATGGTACAAAGAGAGTCTCACATACCAAAAGCTTAGAATCCAGAATTTCTACTTCTACTCGTCTTACCTCAGCTTCTCTCTTCCCTCCTGGATCCTTGCTCTCACTAAACACGGCTGACCAGCCTGCTGACCAGCAAGGCCTTTGTGACCTATGAGTCCAGGACTTCAGGTTCTTTTTTTAGTCAAAACTTAGTTATCTAGCCCTCAGCAGCGTATCCTACACTTCCACTGCCAAGTCCCGTCTTCTCACTGTCTTGTTGCAGAGAACAGAAGACACCTCCCATTAGCGAAATTCGCTGACCCTGTCCGATGGTCAGGAAGTCCTGTATTTACCCCCAGTCTGCCTATGGAGCAGAAAGAAAGCGAGGATTTGGGCTGAATGCCTGTGAAAGAGTTCATGAAATTTAATCAGATGCCTAAGGGGAACACCTAAATTTAGTCAAATTATTATTGGTATTCATTCCATTTTTAAATTGCCTAGGGGAACTTCGTGAAAAGTTGGGAAGCCACCAGCTTGGGTGGTGATTATCCATTTTTGCCAAGCAATGGGACCCACCCAGAGGCTGCAGAGGTCCCCGAGAGCTGCAAGGCCACCATTTCTAGCATGGCTAGTACCTTCCTGGGCCCAGGACGTGTGGCCCATGGATTGGGGAGCTATGGGTACTTACTGTTGAGCAGGCAAACTGGAAGGCTTCCCGCATTTGGCCACAGTGGGGCTGGGCTGTGTAGAGACTCCTCATGACCATGGCTCATTAGCCCCAGCCTGGCTAACAACATGTGCTCCCCCACAGAACCCCTGGTCGGCCAAGAGCCCCAAAAGGCTGCTTCTGGCTACTTAGCTAGCGTCTGGCCTGCATCGTCCATTGCTTGGCCGTGCGGGCCCAGGCCAGCTCCGTGCGCAAAGATGATCAGAGTCCTGTTCTGCTCTTGGTGGGACTGTGATTTGGGGCCAGAGATTGCACGCCCACTTCTAGGGTGGAGGCCTAGTCCAGGTGTTTTAGCCCTAATTCCACCTGACAAAATCATGGAGCCTCTGGTCCTACAGAAGCAGCACACCACATCTTCACACTCAGGCCCATGTGTAAAAGCACTCCTGCCCTTCTCCGCTCACCCTGCCCCCTTGCCATGTTACAGCGTGTGGCTGGGATCTGCTTGGTGTGTGGTTTCATTTCAGAAGGTCTGTGTGATGGGGACCTTGGGGACGCCCCATGAAGCCTGCATCCTTCGTTCTCTCTCTGGCTGGTGCCAGGTTTTGCCAGCATGGCTTTGGCAGCCTTCCTCCCTCAGGCTGGGCTCTGGCTAGAACCCCTGTCACTCACCTTTCCTAGGGTATACAGTGTCCCAGTGTGGCTGTGAACACCTGGGCTACACTCATGGAGCCCACGTCTGTTTGCTTGCCCCGTCACATGCCTTGCCTCACTCCACGTGACTTTCCATTCTTCTAAAGCTAAGAAAGATATTTCCGTGTCCCCAGTAGCTCAGCATATTCCAAAGATGAAGTCACACAGGGTGAGACGGGAATTGCCTAGCGAAAGAGCTACGATGCGATGGTCTCCAGACCACATGGGCTATTAATTATTTTGCCTTATTTATTAGATGCGCCCGTGTCTCTTAGCCTCCAGGCACATTTGCAAATGCCTTAAGGGAAAAAGAAAAACAAATGATTGCTGCCGCGCTGGTCTCCAGCCTGTAATGAATGATGCCGTGTAATGGCGTTAGGTGGAGGAGGTGCTGACAGCATCTTGTGTGCATGACACAGTGACACATGCGTGTGATACACGGACTCAGAAGCACGTGGGAGCGATTGGGTTTGTGGAGTGAAATATCCTTCCGTTTTTCTGGGGAATGGGCGAGGTCACTCCATTTGACTAAGATTAAAATAAAAATGGCACCTGAGGGACTGGTGGTGGATCTCTCCACCTCCCTTTCCACAGCCCACTCCCACTCCCCACCCCACGGCTGGCTGGCCAGGGGAAGGCGGGAGGCCCAGCCCGGTTATCTTTTCCTAAATTGTGTTGCTAATAAACCTGAGTGATGTGCTGTCTCTTCCTGGCTGTGATTTACACCTTTCATAATTAGCCCGGTGCAGCCCACGTGGTGTCACGTTCATGGGGGGAGCTGGGCTGCTGGCTTCAGCAGCACGGCTCCCAGAGCGTGCCACCAGCGCCAAGAGCTGATTTATCCCCGCTCGGCTTCTCCTCAGGCCTCGTGGCCTGCAGCCCCCGTGCCTGGGACAGCCAGGCTATCTAGGGCCAGGCAGGGTCTGAGGCTAGAGTGACAGGCAGAATCAGGCCGGCTCCATGGTGATCATTGCTTCCTTCTCCAGTTGTCAGAAATGACATCTCAAACCGAGTGGCACTGGGGATCCCACGGGACTTCCCAGGGCTAAGGTCTAGCAAAGCAGGGAAGCCGGGCCCTGGCAGCTCGCCGAGGTTCGTGGCTCTGACCTGCCATCCTGGGAGCAGCATTGATCGTCCTCCTGGGCACAGCCGGCCGAGCTCCCTGGGCAGTCCTGAGAGTGAGGGCTTGCTCAGCCCAGGAGAGCTGCAGGGCCCCGACTGGAGGGGGATTGATCCAGTGCTGGTGTGTGGCACGTACGTGCGTGTGTGTGTGTGTGTGTGTGTGTGTGTGTGTGTGTGTGATGTTAATTGCAGCAGACAGTCTTCAGTGTTGTTTGGAATGGTTAGCTTTGTATGCATTTTAGAAACTGCTAGAACCTAACTGGGCTGTAAAGCCCACAGAGCCAGCCACGCCACCCCCATGTCACTGAGAAATCAACCCTTCTCCTCCCCATCTTCCCCGTGCGGGGGTGGAGGTCACAGTGATGGTAAAGATGGCATCCTGGCCTTGAGGAGCAAGCCACATCAGTGGGTGGCAAAGCCTCAGGGAAGGGGCTCTCCTTCCTGATGGAACCCCACCCCGAGCCCTGAGGGTAGAGGACCACTGCATCATGTCAGCTCTGTCCAGTGCCAACCTTTCCTCCTCAGTGTGTGTGCCCTGCTTCTAGAGCACTCTGGGGGCCGTCCCCAGGACAGGGTGCAGCTCGGTGGGCCTTCGCTTCTCTTCTTGTGACCAAGTGGGACTCCAGACAAGCTCAGTGGGGGAACCAGGCTCTTGTTGAGAAGAAATAAGATGTCCCAGCACGAGGTAGAATATTCTAGCAGGCAGAACTTTAAGAGGGAATTTTATGGGCAGCAAAAATGCTTGGGCTGGGCGAGGTGGTGCACGCCTTTAATCCCAGCACTCGGGAGGCAGAGGTAGGAGGATCGTTATGAGTTCAAGGCCACCCTGAGACTACATAGTGAATTACAGGTCAGCCTGAGCTAGAGTGAGACCCTACCTCCAAAAAACAAAACAAAACAAAACAAAACAGCCTGGATTTCTGGATGTAGTGGTTTGTACTTATAATTCTAGAAGTCCTATAAGACCTGGGAGATAGAAACAGGAAGATCACAAGTTTAAGGCCAGCCTGGACTACTTTAGACCATATCTCAAAGAAAGGAAGAAAGAAGGAAAGAAAGAAAGAAAGAAAGAAAGAAAGAAAGAAAGAAAGAAAGAAAGAAAGAGAGAGAGAGAGAGAGAAAGAAGGAAAGAAAGAAAGAAAGAAAGAAAGAGAGAAAGAGAGAGAAAAGAAAGGGAGAAAGAGAGAAAGAAAGGAAGGAAGGAAGGAAGGAAGGAAGGGAGAAAGAGAGAGAGAAAGAAAGGGAGAAAGAGAGAGAAAGAAAGAAAGAAAGAGAAAGAAAGAAAGAAAGAAAGAAAGAAAGAAAGAAAGAAAGAAAGAAAGAAAACAAACCACTGGCTTGAATATGAGGTTTTAGCTCTCCTTCACACCTGCTAAGGTGACCTTGGGCTTGTCTGTCCTCCAGACCAGCCAGCCTGGTAGGAGGGGCTGCCCATTCCACATTCCCAAACCCTACCCAGGGTCTCACCTGGCCTGGGAAGGGTTGGCGTGGTGGCGTGGACACACACAAGTCCACACACGGTGTTAGCCTCCACTGAGAGGTGGCTCTGGGGTCCTTATTTCAGACAGATGGAAGGGTCGAGGGAGAGATTACGTAAAGTCTCCACTGGCTCCCTGCCTCAGTGGAATGACTCCTGGGGAGGCAATCTAGGGTCCAACAAGTCCCCTGGCTCCGTTTCAAGGTGTGTTGCATGAGATGCTGTCAGGTCTGTTGTTTGGGACTCTCTGCTTGACTCCACTGAGCTGGGACTTGGTTTTCTCGGGAAGGATATGGGCACATGGATGCAGCCGCTCGCATCTCGGGAACTAAACCTGTACTGCTGCCCACGAGCCTGGCCCCTTCCTACCCCCGTCTCCCCTTCTCTTCCCAGCTCCTCTTCTCTCCTGTCCATCAGCACCAACACCAGAGGACGTCCAGCTCAAAGCTATGAGGACAGAATCACTCTGCTGTCAGGGAGGACTGAGTCCAGGGCTGAGAGCCTCGCCTCGGCTTCCCCATCTGGAAGCGAGAGTGCTTTCTGCTGCGTTACTGCTACTTCTTTTGTTAAGAGATATTTTTATTTATTTATTTGCACACAAAGAGAGAGAGGATGAGAGGGGGACATACCAGGGCCTCTTGCCACTGCAAGTGAACTCTAGATGCATGGGCATCTGAGTTTACGTGGGTACTGGGGAATAGAACCCTGGCCATCAGGCGTTGTAAGCAAGCAACTTGAACCACTGAGTCATTTCCCCAACCCATGTCACTACTATTTCCTTTTTATTTTATTTTATTTTATTTTATTTTTTTTATTTTATTTTATTTTAGAGAGAGAGAGAGAGAGAGGGAGGGAGGGAGGGAGGGAGGGAGGGAGGGAGAGAGGGAGGGAGGGAGGGAGGAAAGACAGAGATGGGCGCGTGAGCAGTGTCTCAGCTGCTGTGAATGAAATCCAGATGCGTGCGCCCCTTGTGGTCAAGTGCAGCATTGTGCCCTTGTGTCACTTTGCATCTGGCTAAACGTGGGACCTGGAGATTGGAACCGCTGGAGACTGGAACCAGTGTTCTTAGGGTTAGGAGGCAGGCGCCTTAACACCTAAGCCATCTCTCCAGCCCCCCCTTTTTTTTAATGCGAGAAAGAGAGAGGGAGAGAGTGAGGGAGAGAGTGTGCAGAAAGAATTAACCTGTCAGGACCTCCTGCCACTGTAATCAAACAGACTTGTGTACCACCTGGTGCGCCTGTGCATCCCTGCACACTTGTGTCACCTTGTATGTCTGGCTTATGTGGGACCTGTAGAGTTGAACATGGGTCTCTAGGCTTTGCAGGCAAGCCCTTAACTGCTAAGCCATCTCTCCAACCCTGCTGCTACTTCTTATGTGACTCTACCCTAGCTCCCACTTTTTCCCTAAAACATAGTAAGGTCAGAATCACAGGTTGCCCGGTGACAGGGCAGAACTTGGCAAGGTCCCAGCGCTTGGTTCTTCTTTCTCTGGATGGTTGCCACACCTGGGGGCAGCTTGCAGGATAGCCTGACTATCCTGTGGCCAGGCTACTGATGCCCTGGATCCTACAGGCTCCCCAAGGTCTCCTCATAGCCCCTGATGGGTTCATGATCAATCTGCGGTCACTGGAGTTGGCAGACACAGGCGTTGTGGGGGACTGTGTCTGTACCCAGGGCTCAAGGGATGCATGGGCTGCTAGTAACAAATTTGGGGATACGGGGTCCCTCTGCCAAGAGCAGCTGGCTGCAGAGGAGGGGGTAATGTCTGTCTTCTGCACTTCAGGATAGACTATTGTGGGTGATGGCCACCAGCACCCCACCCCACTGCCATTCATTGATCCTTTGAATCAGAAGCCCTGGCTTCAGAAAACATTCCAGTTGGTTCAGGTCCTGCCTTGGAAGCAAGCCTTTTGTCTCACCTATCAAAGGCTCCTCACAAGGGCTTGAAGAACACCCTGTTGGGTCAGGAGCCCTTTAAGTAGACCGCATGGGTGGCAGGGCTATGCAGAGGACCTCGCAGCCCGCTGGGGCCAAGTGTGAGCAGGACCCAGCGTGGTTAGAACTCTGGCTGCCTGGAGCTTGGCTGCCTGGCCCAGGAGATTCCAGGAGCTCGGGCTGGTCTTGCTGTCCGTGAACCCAGCTGCCATGGCGTCTACCACAGGAGAAGCAAGCGTGCCTAAAACTCTGGAGGCTGCCTCTTGGGTCTTTGTGAGGACAGAAGTTGTTTATTTCTCTCCTCTGCCACCAGCAGGGAAGGCAGGACAGCCTGGCTTCCCCCACAGGCTACCTGATGCCTATGGTACTTGGGGGTGTCAGGGATAGTGCACAGGCTCCCCCAAAGCCAAACTGGGAATTAGTCATGTTGAGGTGACGGTGGCCAAACTTCGCCCCCCATGCAGTATTTCTGACCTTACTTCACAAGCTTAGAATAGACCAGGCAGCACTCATGGGTGAAGAGCGAGGACAGAGCTTCACCAGCCCACTGGTCAGTCTGTGTCACCTTGGCAAGGGATGCTGACCAGGCCTGTGGCTAGTCTGACTCAGGTGTCTTGCTGACCAGAACCGGGGAGAGGCAGGAAGAGGAACATGGAGCGAACATCAGATTAAACATGCACTCAGTGCCTTCCACGGCCCAGTGCAGCACCCACAGTCCTCTGTGGTCATCCCCACCACCCACCTCTAGAACTTCCTCATCTCCCACACTGAAACTTTGTCCCCATTGAATGTTTACCCCCATCCCCTTTCTCCAGCCCCCAGCAGCCCCCACTTTGCTTTCGGTCTCTGAGTTTGTTTCTAGGGGTCTCCTGTAAGTGGAGTCATTGTGACTGTTCATCCTAGGTTTATCACCATCATTCAAGTATCAGAGCCGGGCGTGGTGGCGCACGCCTTTAACCCCAGCTCCCAGGAGGCAGAGCTTTAGGCAGATCGCCGTGAGTTCAAGACCACCCTGAGACTACATAGTGAGTTCCAGGTCAGCCTGGGCTAGAGTAAGTCCTTACTTAAAAAAAAAAAAAAGTCAAGTATCAGGACCCCCTAACCCTTCAGGCTGAGTGATGTCCGTGTACATACACCATGCTGGCTACTTCTCTCATCACTGACTGAACGTCTAGTGAGAGCATCCTAAGGGAGGAAGGGTCAATTTTGACTCACGGTTCGAGGAGGCAGTCCGTCATGGCCGGGCGGGTGTTGGGCATGGGAGCAGAGCAGAGGTAGTGGTCTCACGGCATCCACAGTCAGGAAGCAGAGAGAGGTGACCGTTGGCGCTCAGCTAGCTCTCTCCTTTTAATCAGCTCAGGACCCCAGCCCATAGGGTGGTGCCACCCACATTCAGAGTAGGTCTTCCCACGTCAGTTAAACCTCTTGTGTGTAAAAAGTAGTTAAAGGGCTGGAGAGATGGCTTAGTGGTTAAGGCACCTGCCTCCTAAGCCTAAGAATACCAGTTCCAATCTCCAGGTCCCACGTTTATCCAGATGCAAAGTGATGCAAGGGTGCAATGCCACACTTGACCACAAGGGGCGCACACATCTGGATTTTGTTCTCAGCAGCTGAGACACTGCTGGCATGCCCATCTCTATCTGTCTCCCTCTCCCTCTCTGTCTGTCTCTCTCTGTGTCTCTCTCCAAAAATAAAAAACAGTTAAAGTAGTAAAGAAACACCTTCATAGATACTCCCAGAGGTGTGTTTCCATGGTGACTAAATCCCATCAAGTTGACAGTGAAGGTGTGCCATCGTGTGCATACGCGTGCACTCGTGCATACACAGAGTGTTTTGTTTATCCAGTTTTCTGTTGGCGGACACGTGGCTGTGTCTGGCTTTTGGTGGCGTCATTGATACTGCTGAATGCGGGTGTGTACCATCTGTTCCAGTCTCTGCTCTTCATTAACTTTTGGGCAATTGTTTTAGGGTTTTTAAAATCTTTTTATTGACAATTCTTGTACATGTAGACATGTATTTGATCACGTTCCCCTAGCGTTGACTTCTTCTGTCCCCCACCCCCTTCCACGACACCCCTTCTTCTTTCAACTACTCCCTCCCTCTTTTACTTTGATGTTTTTTTTTTTTTTTTTTTTTTTTTGCCCTCCTTCATCACCCAATATGGAACATCAATGGGCCCAGTATTGTGCAGGTCTCGTACAGGTAACAACTGCTATGAGTCATGAACGCAACAACCACTTCACATCCAGGAGACAGCGCTCCACAGCACTCCTCCCCATCCGCTGGCTCTTACGTTCTTTCCACCCCCTCTTCCACAATGGTCCCTGTGCCTCAGAGGGGGTGACACAGATGTCCCAGTTAGGGCTGAGCGCTAGACAGTCACTTCTTCTCAGGACTTGGATGAGGTTTGAGTTGCCCTGGCAATCACTGCCAGTTGCAAAAAGAAGCTTCTCTGACCACGGATGAGAGCAGTGCCAACCTCGGGTACAAACTGAGGCCCATTTGATAGGCGGAACATGCCTGTCTTGGGCAGATATCTAAGAGCCTCACGGGGGACCTATATGCCTTTCAGTTTCCATGCTTCTTTCCCAAGTCCCCCAGGACTGTCCCCATGGCCCCAGCTCAGGGATGAACCCTGCTTTGGGCCTGTCCTGTCCTATGGGACAATTGCCTGACACCCCAGCCACTTCCAGCCTCTCGGGGTCCCTGGATTCCATATGGTGACAGATCCTAGTGGTCCCTCAGCTCTGCAGGAGAACCTGCCCCCACATCTTCCTTAATGGAGCTAACCCTTAGGGGAAGTGGTTGGCTCACCTAATGGGTGCAGTTAAGTGAAAGGTGAATGAATGACTATTCTTTTTGTTTTGTTAATATTTTTTATTTATTTGAAAGCAGATAGATGATTGAGAGAGAGGGAGGAGGGAGGGAGGGAAAAGGAGAGAAGGAGGGAGGGAGAATGAAGAGCTCACTTCTTGCCACTGCAAATGAACTCCACATGTGTGTGCCACTTTGTGCATCTGGCTTTATGTGGGTTCTGGGGAATCGAACCCAGGCAGTCTCAAGTCTTCTCAGGCCCTTATTCCTTTTTTTTTTTTTTAATTTATTTATGAGTGAGAGAGAAAGAGAGAGAATATGGGTGCATCAGGGCCTCCAGCTACTGCAAACTCCAGATGCATATGCCACCATGTGCATCTGGCTTACATGGGTTCTGGGGAGTTGAACCTGGGCCCTTAGGCTTCAAAGGCAAGCGCCTTAACTGCTAAGCCATCTCTCCAGCCCAGGCCCTAATTCTTGCGGCACGTACTCTTACCTACCCCACCATCTCCCCAGCTCCCTCCGGTATTTTCCATCTGTGCCTAGCTGAGTCTGAAGATGTGAAGCTGGTGGTACCGGGGCCAGGTATATTCTGGAAGGCGTCTAAAAGCTGAATGGAAAGACCCCTTCAACTGTCTATAAACACAAAAATGATTGGGGGAATAGTCGCCCCAAAACTGACAAGGAGTCCCCTTGGGAGCACATGCACCCGGGCTTCCAAGACAGTCTGTATATGTCACCATTTTGTGAATTTTTCACCACAAACTGAATTTATTACTCGCAAATATTAAGTAACTAAAAATACAGGGAGTGTAATTTAACATAAAATCACTTACAGTCTGAGGCCATCTCCATCTCCTCATGAGGGCAACTAGAACTCAGAAACCCCGCCCTCTGTTTTCATGGTGGCCACATTGTCCCCAGGACAAATTCAAGGGTGGGTGCTTTTCCCTCCCTGCCCAGCGGATCTCACAAATTGTATTAACGTCAGCTCTCCTTCTCACTCCGGGCCTCCCAGAGCCTCCACCCCAGGTCCCTTGCTCAAGTGGCCTGTCCCAGCCTCCTGCCTCCCGCCACTGTGGCCATGCTGTTGAGAATAGCCCACACAGCACTGGTTCTGTGTGGCTCTGTCATCCCCCAGCTTCAGGAAGCTCCCTGGCATGGGTGCTATTCTTGCTGCCCTCAGGGGAGACCATCAGAGCTATTGTCAACTGAACAATTGCTTCCTTTGGTCAGCTTTGTACAAGAGCTCTTTCTAGAAAGGCCAGGTAGGAGAGGAGGGAACCAGGGACCTCTGGCTGAGGCAGTAAACACGGCATTAAACGGCCTTCTACAGTACCACGCAGAGGCATTTAGTACGTTCATGAAGCTGTACGCCGCCACCATCTCATTCCAGAACATTTCCGTCACCCCAAAAGAATCCCTGTGCCTGTTAACAATATTCCCCTGGCAACCACGAATTTTGTTTTCTGTCTCTGGACATGGCAATTTGGGGTGTTTTGTGTAAAAGGAGCCATACAATATGTGGCCTCTGCTACAGACCCCTTTCATTTAGCATCATGTTTGCAAGGTCTATCTGTGTTGGCTAAGCCAAGTGTGGCCCACACACCTAGAATCCCAGCACTCAGAGGCTGAGACCAGAGGATTGCCATAGGCTAGCCTGGACTGTGCAGCGAGTCTGTCTGAACACAAACAATGGCGAGGCTCCTCTGTGGTAGCAGAGTCAGTGCTCCTAGGCAGAGTGGATTCGACTGCGCACTCTGCTTTTATTTTGCATTTATCAACCATTGGCAGGTTTAGCATTATTCCCTTGGGCCACAATGAATAACACTGCTGTGTGTGACCAGGTGTGCTATCACATTCCTGTAGTCCCAACACTCAGGATGGAGGCAGGAGGGTCAGGAGCCCAAGGATAATCTGGGTTACATAGTGAGTTTGAGGCCAGCCTGGGCTACATGTGACACTGTCTAAAATAAAAAAGCTGAGGCTGGAGAGATGGCTCAACAGTTAAGGTGCTTGCCTGCAAAGGTTCGATTCCCCAGGACCCATGTAAGCCAGATGTACAAGGTGGCACATGCATCTGGAGTTCATTTGCAGTGGCTAGAGGCCCTGGCACTCCCATTGGCTCTATCTATCTGCCTCTTTCTTTCTCTCTCTCTCTCAAATAAATAAATAAACAAAATATTTTATTGATTGATTTGAGAAGAGAGAGAGAATGGATACACCAAGGCTTCCTTCCACTGAAAACTCCAGACACATGTACCACTTTGTACATCTGGCTTTGCATGGGTGCAGGGTTTTTAACCTGGGCCATGAGGCTTTGCAAGCAAACACCTTTAGCTGTTGAACCATTTCCCAGCCCACATGTACATGTTTTTATGTGAAGGTATGCTTTCAGTTTTCTTGGATATATGTCTGAGTGGCACTCTTGACACAGCAACTCTCCATTTAATTTTGGGGGAATTACCAAGATATTTTGCGACGTAGTGCACCATGTTATGTTCCCACCAGAACTGTGTGCGTTTGCAGTCCTGCACCCTCGCCAGCTCTTACCTCTTCCATCTTGGCTCGGCAGCTCCCAGAGGGTGTGGAGTGCCAAGTCGCCATGGTTCCTGTTTTCATTTCCGCATGACGGACCAGGGACGCGCCTCTTCAGGTGCTTCGTTATGTCCACTGCCCAAGTGTCTGCTGCTGCCTGTGCCCATTTTTAATGGATCACGTGTTTTTACTCTTGCATTTTAAGTGCTCTTTAAAACATATCCTAGGGGCAGGGCAAGGTGGCACAGGCCTTCAATTCCAGCACTCAGGAGGCAGAGGTAGGAAGATCGCTGTGAGTTCAAGGCCACCCCTGACACTACATAGTGAATTCCAGGTCAGCTTGGGCTAGAGCGAGACCCTACCTTGAAAAACCAAAACAAAAAAAAAAGTATATATACACCCCAGGGGCTGGGAAGATGGCACAGTGATTAAAGGCACTTGCTTCCAAAGCCTGTCAGCCAGAGTTTAATTTCCCAGTACCTACATAAAGTCAGATGCACAAAGTGGCACTTGTGTCTGGAGTTCATTTGCAGCTGCAAGATGTCCTAGTGCACCCATATTCTCTCTCTTTTTCAAATGGATAAATAAATAAAAATTACTTAATACAAAAATATAATATGGGCTGGAGATGTGGCTTAGCGGTTAAGGCGCCTGCCTCCTAAGCCTAAGAACACTGGTCCCAATCTCCAGCGGTTCCAATCTCCAGGTCCCACGTTTAGCCAGATGCAAAGTGACGGAAGGGCGCAATGCTGCACTTGACCACAAGGGGGCGCACACATCTGGATTTCATTCGCAGCAGCTGAGGGGCTGCTGGCACGCCCATCTCTGTCTGTCTTCCTCTCCCTCTCTCTCTGTGTCTCTCTCCAAAAAAAAATAATAATAATATAATATATATATATACTTTCTAGGTACTAGTCCTTGACCAGATACACAACTTGCCAATATTCTCTCTCATTTCTGTGCCTGTCTTTTCACAGGTGCTCTTCCTTTGAAACACACATGTTCAGTGTTTATAGAGTCAAAAGTCTCATTCAGGGTTAAGAGATTTCTACCTGTGTTTTCTTCTGAGGGTTTTATAGTTAATTTTTTTTTTAGGTTTTTTTTTTTTTTTTGAGAGAGAGAGAGAGATGGAGAGAGAGAGGAACAGGCGGAGAGAGAATGGGCACGCCAGGGCCTTTTCAGCCACTGGGAAGGAACTCCAGACGCGTGTGCCCCCCCTTGGGCGCATGTGCAACATTGCGCACTTGCATCACTTTTGCATTTCACTATACGTGGGACCTGGAGCTTCCAATGAGCATTCTTAGGCTTCCAGGCAGGCGCCTTAACCGCTAAGCCGTCTCTCCAGCCCTGTATTTTAGCTCTTGTTCCCTGTATTCACTGTAGGTGCCGTGAGATGGGCTCTCGTGTCTTTCTTCTGTGTGCGGATGTCTCGTTATACCAGTATGGTTTCTTGATGATTCTTCTTCCCCCTGTCGGGCTGTCAGGGTGTTCCTGTCAGAGCCCGCTGGCCATCATCCTGGGGGTCCATTTCTGCTGCACTGAGCCGTGTGTCTGTCCTCATGCCTGGACAGTGCTATAAGGATTGTTGTAGCCTTGTAAGTTTTTGTTTGTTTGCGTTTGAGGTAGGGTCTCACTGTAGCCTACACTGACTTGGAATTCACTGTGTAGCCTGGCCTGGCCTGGAACTCATAGTGATCCTCCCACCTCCGCCTCCCGAGTGCTGGGATTAACGGCAGGCGCTGCCACCACACCTGGCTAGGGCTGAAGGCAGGAGGCGTGAATCCTCCTTTCTGACTCTCTTTGCTTGCTTCTTCTGGACCCACTGCGTGTGACCAGGCATGTTAGGCTCAGCATGTCAGCCTCTGCAACGGTCAGCTGGAGTGCCGATGGGATTGTTCTGAGTCCTCAGATTCTGGGTGCCCCCATTTTTCCCAGCCGCAATATCACACTCATGGTCTCCAGAGCATCTGCCGACTCTGGTGGTCCTTTCTAACCGTAGCCCTAGGAAACTAGTTCAGGACAGCTGTGGAGCCAGGTCGAGGGTCCCTTACTAGTAGGCAAAGTGACAGGGGACAGTTTCTGAGCTTAATATGGGACAAAGAACCGAAGCAGACCCGCTCTCTGGGGTCTTCTTAAAGAGACAGTGTGCTGTCTTCACTGGGCTGGCCTTTCTCCTATTGACCCCGTCATCTCTGGACATCACATACCAAGAACTGAAACCCTGGCCACGGGGCTGTCTGTCCTGAGCAGCCGCTTGCCGTCTGAGATCTGAGGGCACTCCTCAGTGGCTTTACGAACAGGGTGAACAGTGTCACACATGGTTTGGTGTGAGAAGGGCCCGAAAGCATGCGGGAGCCCAAGAGAGACAGCTGTGACGTGACTAGCTACTTGCACCAGATCTTTCCCTGTTCTTTTTTTTTCTTCTCTGTGTGTGAGAGAGAAAGAGAATGTGTGTCTCAGACAGCACCTCATGTAGCCCAGCCGGCCTCAGACTCACCATGTAGCTGAGGAAGACCTTGTGCTCCTTGAGCCGGGCTTGTAGGTGAACACCACCATGCCTGAGACTTCCTTCTCTTTTTCTCTCTCTTTCTTTCTTTCTTTTTTTTTTTGGGTTTTTTTTTTTTTTTTTTTTTTTTAGGGTTTCACTCTGGCTCAGGCTCTTTCACTATTTCCTTTCTTGGCGATTTTTCTACCTCTGCCTTGCTGGGATTTTGCGCCACCACTAAATCTTTCTTTCTTTCTTTCTATTTTCCTTTGGTTTTGTAACACAAAAGGGAATTCAAGCTTCTTGAAGGAAAAAATAAAGAATACAGAAGATTACCTTACCGTGTTCCCATTAGTAATTTTGAAAAAAAAAAATAAAGAATTAGATAAAAGTAAACTACACCATCTAGAGATGGCCATTATCATAATCTTCATATCACCCTCTACTTCTGTAATATACTTATGTAAATGTAAGGTATCTGTAAATTCATATTGTGCATAAAACCACATTGACTCACATTTCATGCAGTGGTACAGCCTATCTTCATTAGCATAATAGTGTGCACATTTTTCTGGTCACTAAATATTTTCGTGAAATGTTTGTCCTGAGTACTGAGTCCATGATGTATTCGAACAGTGCCCTGCTGTTGGAAATGTAGCAGTCACGCTGACTTGAATGTTGGTGGAAGTTGGGCAGGCTTACTGGAGGTAGCTGTCGTTCAATAAGCCATGTGTTTGAAGTGTGCTACTTAATTCATTATCACGTGACAGTGCCTCCCTGTATGGCCTTCGCCACAGCCGGGCAGTGAGCACCTGGAAGTTGTCTCATGTCCTTCTGGATCCATCCATCCCTCTTCCCCACCCCAACCCCAGATTGCCGGCGCAGGCAAAGAGAACACGGAAGACACAGGAAGCCAAAGGGAAGTGAGCAAACTGGACTTTGAAACTTTCAAGTTTGTGCATCAAACACAATGAAAGTGAACTCACAGAGTGAAAATATTTGCAAATCCTGTATCCAATGAGGGAATCGATCCGAACCTTTAAACTTTCTAAGACCGGCGGTCTTTTGAGAAACAACAAAGGGTGTGAGCAGAGCTCTCTGCAAGACACATGCTAAGTGGTCACGGAGCACTAACCAGGGACACGCGAACGGGAGCTGCAGGCGGGACCGCCTCACGCTCCTCAGCATGGCTGCCAGAAAGGCAAAAGCAAAATGGATGGTCACCAGTGCTGGTGAGCACACGGAGAAAGCGGACCCCTCGTGCACGGTGGGTGGGAGTGTCACTTGGTTCTGCCGCCATGGGAAACAGGAGGAGCTTCCTCAGAGACACCTGAGAACTCCCGCCTTTAGTCCCAGCCCTTGGAGCCTCAGGTAGGAGGATCACCTTGAGTTTGAGGCCAGCCCGAGACTACAGTGTGTGTCAGGTTCCCAGGTCAGCCTGGGCCAGTGTGAGACCCTGCCTCAAAAGAACAAAAACCCAACCTGAAAACAGAATCACCGTACGACCCAGCGCTTCCCCTTCTGGCTGTGTACCCAAGGGACTTCACAGCAGCTAGCGACAGGCAGACATGCCCCTGCTCACGGAAGAATTCTCTGCAGTAGCCAAAATGTGCACGAGCTAGACAGATGAACGGACAGACAAAAATGGTCTGTCCATATCATGGGCTCAGCCAAGTTCACTGACAAAGACCATGCAAAGGGACCCCGGAGGGTGGGGAAATGGTGAAGTAGTTCATAAATATAGTAGTAGCGGTTCAGTTTTATATGATGAAAAGAATTCTGGAAGTGGAAAGTGAATGCAGTCAGTATCATGAACACTGCAAAGCCTGTCAGCCAGAGTTTAATTTCCCAGTACCTACATAAAGTCAGATGCACAAAGTGGCACTTGTGTCTGGAGTTCATTTGCAGCTGCAAGATGTCCTAGTGCACCCATATTCTCTCTCTTTTTCAAATGGATAAATAAATAAAAATTACTTAATACAAAAATATAATATGGGCTGGAGAGGTGGCTTAGCGGTTAAGGCGCCTGCCTCCTAAGCCTAAGAACGCTGGTCCCAATCTCCAGCGGTTCCAATCTCCAGGTCCCACGTTTAGCCAGATGCAAAGTGATGCAAGGGTGCAATGCCGCACTTGACCACAAGGGGGCGCACACATCTGGATTTCGTTCGCAGCAGCTGAGAGGCTGCTGGCGCGCCCATCTCTATCTGTCTCCCTCTCCCTCTCCCTCTCTCTCTGTGTCTCTCTCCAAAAAAAAAAAAATACATATTATGTATATATACTTTCTAGGTACTAGTCCTTGACCAGATACACAACTTGCCAATATTCCCTCTCATTTCTGTGCCTGTCTTTTCACGTGAGTTCTTGGTGCTCTTCCTTTGAAACACACATGTTCAGTGTTTATAGAGTCAAAAGTCTCATTCAGGGTTAAGAGATTTCTGCCTGTGTTTTCTTCTGAGGGTTTTATAGTTAATTTTTTTTTTTTGAGAGAGAGAGAGATGGAGAGAGAGAGGAACAGGCGGAGAGAGAATGGGCATGCCAGGGCCTTTTCAGCCACTGGGAAGGAACTCCAGACGCATGTGCCCCCCCCTTGGGCGCATGTGCAACATTACGCTCTTGCATCACTTTTGCATTTCGCTATACGTGGGACCTGGAGGTTCCAATGAGCATTCTTAGGCTTCCAGGCAGGCGCCTTAACCGCTAAGCCGTCTCTCCAGCCCTGTATTTTAGCTCTTGTTCCCTGTGTTCACTGTAGGTGCCGTGAGATGGGCTCTCGTGTCTTTCTTTTGTGTGCGGATGTCTCGTTATACCAGTATGGTTTCTTGATGATTCTTCTTCCCCCTGTCGGGCTGTCAGGGTGTTCTTGTCAGAGCCCGCTGGCCATCATCCTGGGGGTCCATTTCTGCTGCACTGAGCCGTGTGTCTGTCCTCATGCCTGGACAGTGCTATAAGGATTGTTGTAGCCTTGTAAGTTTTTGTTTGTTTGCTTTTGAGGTAGGGTCTCACTGTAGCCTACACTGACTTGGAATTCACTGTGTAGCCTGGCCTGGCCTGGAACTCATAGTGATCCTCCCACCTCCGCCTCCCGAGTGCTGGGATTAACGGCAGGCGCTGCCACCACACCTGGCTAGGGCTGAAGGCAGGAGGCGTGAATCCTCCTTTCTGACTCTCTTTGCTTGCTTCTTCTGGACCCACTGCATGTGACCAGGCATGTTAGGCTCAGCATGTCAGCCTCTGCAACGGTCAGCTGGAGTGCCGATGGGATTGTTCTGAGTCCTCAGATTCTGGGTGTCCCCATTTTTCCCAGCCTCAATGTCACACTCATGGTCTCCAGAGCATCTGCCAACTCTGGTGGTCCTTTCTAACCGTAGCCCTAGGAAACTAGTTCAGGACAGCTGTGGAGCCAGGTCGAGGGTCCCTTACTAGTAGGCAAAGTGACAGGGGACGGTGTCTGAGCTGGGGACGGTGTCTGAGCTGAGTATGGGACAAAGAACCGAAGCAGACCCGCTCTCTGGGGTCTTCTTAAAGAGACAGTGTGCTGTCTTCACTGGGCTGGCCTTTCTCCTATTGACCCCGTCATCTCTGGACATCACATACCAAGAACTGAAACCCTGGCCACGGGGCTGTCTGTCCTGAGCAGCCGCTTGCCGTCTGAGATCTGAAGGCACTCCTCAGTGGCTTTACGAACAGGGTGAACAGTGTCACACATGGTTTGCTATGAGAAGGGCCCGAAAGCACGCGGGAGCCCAAGAGAGACAGCTGTGACGTGACTAGCTACTTGCACCAGATCTCTCCCTGTTCTTTTTTTTTTCTTCTCTGTGTGTGAGAGAGAGAAAGAGAATGTGTGTCTCAGACAGCGCCTCATGTAGCCCAGCCAGCCTCAGACTCACCATGTAGCTGAGGAAGACCTTGTGCTCCTTGAGCCGGGCTTGTAGGTGAACACCACCATGCCTGAGACTTCCTTCTCTTTTTTTCTCTTTCTTTCTTTTTCCGGGTTTTTTTTTTTTTTTTTTTTTGAGGTAGGGTTTCTTCCTTTCTTTCTTTCTTTCTTTCTTTCTTTCTTTTTTCTTTTTTCCTCTCTCTTCCCAAGTGCTTTTTTTCTAAATTATCCTTATTTTATTGGTTTTGTAACACAAAAGGGAATTCAAGCTTCTTGAAGGAAAAAATAAAGAATACAGAAGATTACCTTACCGTGTTCCCATTAGTAATTTTGAAAAAAAAAAATAAAGAATTAGATAAAAGTAAACTACACCATCTAGAGATGGCCATTATCATAATCTTCATATCACCCTCTACTTCTGTAATATACTTATGTAGATGTAAGGTATCTGTAAATTCATATTGTGCATAAAACCACATTGACTCACATTTCATGCAGTGGTACAGCCTATCTTCCTTAGCATAATAGTGTGCACATTTTTCTGGTCACTAAATATTTTCGTGAAATGTTTGAAAAGTCCTGAGTCCTGTGAATGTGCCCTGCTGTTGGAAATGTAGCAGTCACGCTGACTTGAATGTTGGTGGAAGTTGGGCAGGCTTACTGGAGGTAGCTGTCGTTCAATAAGCCATGTGTTTGAAGTGTGCTACTTAATTCATTATCACGTGACAGTGCCTCCCTGTATGGCCTTCGCCACAGCCCGGGCAGTGAGCACCTGGAAGTTGTCTCATGTCCTTCTGGATCCATCCATCCCTCTTCCCCCACCCCCAACCCCAGATTGCCGGCGCAGGCAAAGAGAACACGGAAGACACAGGAAGCCAAAGGGAAGTGAGCAAACTGGACTTTGAAACTTTCAAGTTTGTGCATCAAACACAATGAAAGTGAACTCACAGAGTGAAAATATTTGCAAATCCTGTATCCAATGAGGGAATCGATCCGAACCTTTAAACTTTCTAAGACCGAGGCGGTCTTTTGAGAAACAGCAAAGGGTGTGAGCAGAGCTCTGCAAGACACATGCTAAGTGGTCACGGAGCACTAACCAGGGACACGCGAACGGGAGCTGCAGGCGGGACCGCCTCACGCTCCTCAGCATGGCTGCCAGAAAGGCAAAAGCAAAATGGATGGTCACCAGTGCTGGTGAGCACACGGAGAAAGCGGACCCCTCGTGCACGGTGGGTGGGAGTGTCACTTGGTTCTGCCGCCATGGGAAACAGGAGGGGAGCTTCCTCAGAGACACCTGAGAACTCCCGCCTTTAGTCCCAGCCCTTGGAGCCTCAGGTAGGAGGATCACCTTGAGTTTGAGGCCAGCCCGAGACTACAGTGTGTGTCAGGTTCCCAGGTCAGCCTGGGCCAGTGTGAGACCCTGCCTCAAAAGAACAAAAACCCAACCTGAAAACAGAATCACCGTACGACCCAGCGCTTCCCCTTCTGGCTGTGTACCCAAGGGACTTCACAGCAGCTAGCGACAGGCAGACATGCCCCTGCTCACGGAAGAATTCTCTGCAGTAGCCAAAATGTGCACGAGCTAGACAGATGAACGGACAGACAAAAATGGTCTGTCCATATCATGGGCTCAGCCAAGTTCACTGACAAAGACCATGCAAAGGGACCCCGGAGGGTGGGGAAATGGTGAAGTAGTTCATAAATATAGTAGTAGCGGTTCAGTTTTATATGATGAAAAGAATTCTGGAAGTGGAAAGTGAATGCAGTCAGTATCATGAACACTGCACTTAAAAGTAGTTAAAATGTACTTTTTTTTTTTTTTGGTTTTTCAAGGCAGGGTCTCACTCTGGCCCAGGCTGACCTGGAATTAACTATGTAGTCTCAGGGTGACCTCGAACTCTCGGGGATCCTCCTACCTCTGCCTCCCAAGTGCTGGGATTAAAGGCGTGCGCCACCACACCAGGCAAAAATGTACATTTTAATGATATTTTGACACAATAAAAATTGTAAGCCAGCCGGGCGTGGTGGCGCACGCCTTTAATCCCAGCACTCGGGAGGCAGAGGTAGGAGGATCGCTGTGAGTTCGAGGCTACCCTGAGACTACATAGTTAATTCCAGGTCAGCCTGGACCAGAGTGAGACCCTACCTCAAAAACCAAAAAAAAAAAAAAAAAAATTGTAAGCCAGCCAGGTGTGGTGGTGCACGCCCTTAATCCCAGCACTCGGGAGGCAGAGGTAGGATTGCCAAAAGTTCAAGGCCACCCTGAGACTACATGGTGAATTCCAGGTCAGCCTGAGCCAGAGTGAGACCCTACCTTGAAAACCAAACAAACAACAACAAAAAAAAAGTAAGCCAAGCCTATTGGCATAGGCCTATTATTACAGCTACTCAGGAGGTTGAAGCAGGAGGATCAAATCTTTAAGATCAGGCTGGGCAATTTAATGAGAACCTGTCTCAAAATAAAAATTAAAAAGATAGGGCTGGAGAGATGGCTTAGCGGTTTAGGCGCCTGCCTGCTAAGCCTAAGAATGCCGTTTCCAATCTCCAGGTCCCACATTTAACCAGACGCAAAGTGACGCAAAGGTACAATACTGCACTTGCCCACAAGGGGGCGCACACATCTGGAGTTTGTTCACAGCGGCTGAGAAGCTGCTGGTGTGCCCATTCTCTATCTGTCTCCCTCTCTCTCTCTCTAAAAAAAAAATATATATATATATTATTAAAAATATAGCTGGAGAAATGGCTTAGTGGTTAAGGTGCTTGCCTGCAAGGCCTAAGGACCCATGTTCAACTCTCCAGGTCCCACGTAAGCAGACGCACAAGGTGATACAGGCGCTCAAAGTCGCACATGCACACGAGATGGCGCATGAGTCTGGAATACGATTGCACTGGCTGGAGGCTCTGGCATGCCAATCTTCTCTCTCTCTCTCTCTCATAAAAAAAATTAAAAAGAGAGCCGGAGGAACTAGAGAAATGGCTCAGTGGATAAAAGTGCCTGCTACAAGCATGAGCTCCTGAAAAGGCCTGAGACTGCTGGGTTGACTCCCCAGGACCCATGTAAATAACTGGCCATGGCCGCACCTGTCTGTAACTCGAGTCAATCTTGTGGGGAGCAGAGACTGGCTCAGAGAGAGACTCTGTCTCAAGAAAACATGTGGATGAGCAACAGATCAGGACACCTGTGTGCACATGTGCATATGACCCCCAACACACCACAACACGTAGTGCACATGCATGAGAAAGAGAGAGAAGGGAACATAGCTCTTGCCTACCATGCACAAACCCCCTGCCCCCCTTCACTCCCCATAACACACACAGGAAAAGCTGGCAACCTCTTCCTGTGCCTGGAGATGAACCTGCCTCTCCCAGATCCCTAGGTTTGTATCCAGTGTAGGCTGTCTCTTTTCTTCTCTTGGTTGTTTTTCTGACCTTTTTTCCTTCTATAGTTTGTGGGGCATGCATTCCGTCTAAGAAATCCGGACCGGTTAGGAAGTCTCAAAGTTTTTCTGTTACCGAGTTTTCTAAAAACATTATGGTTTTGGGTTTTATGTCAAGGTCTGAGGTCGATTGTGAGGGCATTTTGGGCTGTGACATGAGGAAAAGAGTCAATATTAATGTCTTTCGTGGAGAGTTCCAGGTGACCCAAGCTGTGTTTGTGCCTGTCAATCATACCTTGATGGTATTTGCCTATTCCTAGACTCTGGGCTCTGTTCCCTACTTGTCTATTTTACAATATTGATCTTTTCACTTGTACCAAGCTCTCGTGATCACTATGCTTTTGTAGGTCTCAAAACCAAGCAAGTTTGTTATTCATGTTTATAAATGTACGCCTACATTTCCTTAATTTTTTGTAAGAAAACTGGGTATGATGGTTCACGCCTATAATACCAGTACTTGAGAGACTGAGATAGGAGGATCACTGTGAGCTCAAGGTCAGTCTGGACTACAGAGTTCCAGGTCAGCCTGGGCCAGAGTGAGACCCTGCCTCAAAAAAAAAAAAAAAAAAAAAAAAGCCACTTAGTGATGCAGCTTCCATGAGGTCACCATCCAGGATAGGGCAGGGCTTTGCAGTGATGCAGCCACCTGTGAGTCACCCGCCCTCCTGTCACAGGTGCTCCTGAGGAGCTGTGAGGGGGCCCTCTCTCTGGATGTAGCTTTGATGAAAGATAATGACAGCCTTTGATCTGGGCTGATGGCACAATGGAAAGGGAATTTGTGGGAATCTTATGTGTAATTTATATGCAAAATGTAATAAGCAGAAGAAAGAATCAGGAAAAAAGATGTTTTTAAGTTTTTAGTCAGTTTGTCAGTTCTTACCAAAACTCCAGCTAGAGTTTGTTTTTGGAGGTAGGGTCTCACTCTAGCTCAGGTTGACCTGGAATTCACTATGTCGTGTGCATCTGGCTTTACATGGGTATTGGGGGCTCAAACCCAGGTCATTAGGTTCGCAGGCAAGCACCTTAAGCACTGAGCCATCTCTCCAGTCCTTAATTATTATTTTCTTTCTTTTTTTCTTTCTTTCTTTTTTTTTTTTTTTTGGTTTTTCGAGGTTAGGTATCTCTCTAGTCCAGGCTGACCTGGAATTCACTGTGTTATCTCAGGGTGGCCTTGAACTCATGGTGATGCTCCTACGGCTGCCTCCCGGGGTTAAAGGCATGCACCACCACGCCCGGCTTTAATTGTTGTTTTCGCTGACAGTTTTTAGACATGCACATAATGATTTTGATCATAATCTTGCCCTGTTCCCTTCTGTTGTCTCCCCTCCCCCTTCTTCCCAACTCCTCCCTCTTCTGTCTTGGTGTCTTTTGCTGCTGTGTCGTTACTGTCCTCTGCACCATCCATGATGGGCCCAGTGTTGCACAGGTCTTGTGCAGGTCATGACAGCTGCTGCGAGGTCATGTACACAACAGCCCTGTCAGGTGCAGAAGACAGTTCTCTACCACACTGTCCCACCCCCACCCTCTGGCTCTTACATTCTTTCAGGGTCCCTCTTCTGCGATGTTCCCTGAGTCTGGAAGGGTCCCACTTGGTGCTGTTGCTCCTGTACTAAGGGAGGAATTCAGTCTTTCCCTACAGAGTACAGCTTGAAGCAGAACTGCAGTTCCCTGGGTGAAGACGGCATCTGAGCTCTGCTTGATGACAAATTGCTGGCCCCTCTCTTTTCGGCCTTTGTATTTTGGTGCTCGAAGAATATGGCAGAAGTGGAGACCGACTGCATTTCCTTTCTTTTTTCTGAACTTTTATTGACAAGCTCCATACATATAGACAATATACCATGATCATAATCCCTCCCCCCCACACTGAATTCCCTCTTTTTTCCAACTGCTCTCTCTTCTATTTTGATGTCATCGTTTCTTTTTTCACTCCTATTATGCGGGTCTTGTGTAGGTGGCATCAACCACTGTGAGGTCATGAGTGCCACAGCCACTGTGTGCCTGAAAGACAGTCTTGTAAAACACGCCTCCCCTTCCTTTGGTGGTTGTGGCCTTTCCTCCACCTCTTCTGCAACGGTCTGAGCCTTGGAGGGTGTGATAGAGATGTCTCACTTACTGCTGAACACTCCACTGTCATTTCTTAGCACTTTAATGATTTGGGTTTTTATTATTATTTGCAAGCAGAGAGAGAGAGATAGATGGGGGGGGATGGGCCCTCCACAGCCTCTTGCCACTGCAAAAAATACAACAAAACTCCAGATACATGCTCCAATTTGTGTACCTGGCTTTACACAGGTACTAGGGATGAAAACCTGGGTCTATCTCTCTCTCCTATGCATATGAACACACATACATACACACTACATATGCATGAGCAAATGAATGCATTTTCCGGGGGTTTTTTCTTTGAATTTTCCTATAACTTTTTTGCATATGTATGTGTGTATTCATATGTGTGGACTCGTGTGTGTGCGTATGGAGCTCCAAAGTCCAATATTTACCTTCCTGGATTGCTCTCCCCTTTATTGACTTGAACCCCGGGCTCTCGGATTTGGCTAGTCTAGCCAGTGCTCTTGTCTTCACCTCCAGGGTGCTGAGGTTGCAAGTGAGCAGCATTTACGTGGGTGCTGGGGACCCAAGCATGGATCTCAAGCTTGCATGGCAAGCACTTTACTGAGTGAGCCATCTCTCCTGTCCCTTTTTCTTTCTTCTTTTCTTTTTCCTTTCTTTCTTTTAAAATGTTTTTTAAAATTTATTTTTCTTTATTTATTTGAAAGAGACAGATAGAGAAAGAGGCAGAGAGAGAGAGAATGGGTGCACCAGGGCCTCCAGCCACTGCAAATGAATTCCAGCTGCATGTACCATTTTGTGCATCTAGCTTACGTGGTTCCTGGGGAATCGAGCCTCGAACGGGGGTCTTTAGGCTTCACAGGCAAATGTTTAACCACTAAGCCATCTCTCCAGCCTCTGAAATATATATTTTTTTATATTTATTTATCTGCAAGCAGAGAGTGATAGAAGAGAGACAGAATGGGCACACCAGGGCCTGCAGCCACAGATAAACAAACTCCAGATTCATGGGCCACTTTATGCATCTGGCTTTACATGGGTACTGGGGAATCAAACCCAGGTCCTTAGGCTTTGCAAGCAAGTGCCTTAATTGCTGAGCCATATCTCCAGCTTTATTTATTTATTTATTTATTTATTTATTTATTTATTTATTTAAAGAGAGAAAGAGAGAATGGGCATGCCAGAGCCTCTAGCTGCTACAACAGATGCATGTGCCACTTTGTGCATTTGGCTTATGAGAACTGAACCTGGGTCCTTTGGCTTTCTAGGCAAGCACCTTAACCTCTTAGCAACCCCTCTCCCTTTTGAGGTAAGGTTTCACTCTAGCCCAGGCTGACCTGCAACTCACTCATGGCAATCCTCCATATCAGCCCCCCAAATGCTGGGATTAAAGGTGTGAGCTACCACATCCAGCCCCAGCCCCCTTTTTCTATAACTTCTAAATTCCCAGACATTTCCCATTTCCGTCCCAAGCATGAGCACGGAATGGCGTGTGTTCTGTGCCAAGTCGATGCTGGGAGCAGGACTGTGGGAGCTCCTGGACCCGTGGCAGCCAGGCCTGGAGAAACACACAGGGTTCTAAGGGCCCCATGCAATCAGAAAACAATGGCCTGCTTTAGCTTTGCTACCAGTTAAACCTGTGCCCTGCTGCAACTCCTAAACAGTGCATTGACATTGAATTGGTCAATTAATTATTGTGAATCATGTCCCCCAGGAGCTACAGACTTCCACCTGGAGATTGGCTGCTTGGGGAAGGCACGTGGGACCCCTCTCTGGGGCTCTGACTTGAAATCAGCTTACTCTCCCACAGAACTCGCAAGGCCTTCTGCCCAGGGCCCCGGGAGGTTTTTGTGGGCTGTGGAGTTGTGCTGACAAGGGTGTATTTGGAGAGAGTGGGATGGACAAGGTGTATCAAGGATACCATGGCCCCTGTGTTCAGGGCATGGATTCTAAAGGCTGCATGGAGGGCATGGTAGGTGGCTCTGACCTGCCCTGGCCTGGACTACGAGGGATGATATCACAATACTGAGGGCCAGGTCACCTCGGGAAGACTTGGGTGCATCCTGGGCCTGTGCGACATGGGCAAACTGACTTCCTAACACAGGTGGGGATGGCAAGTCACACCACTCACCAGCCTGGTGTTCTAGAAAAGGGGGCTTTCTCCTTGAGGGCTGAGACAGGAGCTGCACTCAGGCTTCCTTAAGACCTATTCACAGGGCATTAGATGTTGAACTTCCGCCGGGTAGTGGGGCAGCTGAAAACCACAGCCAGGCCAGTGCAGGGCCACACTTGGGAACCTGAACCCGTTCTTGCCTCCACTCGGGTTCCATTCTAGGCAGCATTGTAAGATGTTACCGTTGGGGTTACTCTGTGATGGCTCAATCCCTGTAATAAAATATTTCGCAAAAGAAAATGTAAGCAATTCATGGATTCTCTCTCTCTCTCTCTCTTTGTAAAGCAGAATGGCAGGGTGCTGTTGCTACACTGCAAACTCAGAGGCTGTTAAGATGCCAGAGAACCTGAGCAAAGGGCTTGGGTTCCAGTCTCACTTCTACCACCTACCAGCCGTGCCACCTTGGGCACATTACTTAATTTCTCTGGGCCCCAGTATCATGTGTGGGGTGGGGTCATTATGCCACTCAGTTAATAGCACATGAGAAATGGTTAGCCCAGGGCCACGCCCAGGGCCATGTTTTAATAAGTGCTATGTATTGTTAATAGACTTATGTCCCAAGCATTTGTTTATGGAAGCATACGCCAAACCACTGTCTTCAGACACACAGAACACTACTTTAAACCCATGCAGAAACTCAGTACAGTCTGAGCCTGACCACACAGCTGTCGATCACAGGCCCAGGCCCAGGCCCTCTACAAGTGCTTATTCTTCACACCTTTGATACAATTTTCACTTTTTAAATTTTTCAATGCTTATTTATTTGCACATACAGGTGTGTGGGTGGCTTGGGAATTGAACCTGGATATGCAGGCTTTGTAAGCAAGCACTGGTAATGGCTAAGCCATCTTCCCAGCCCCCTATTTTCACTTTTAAAAATTGTTTTCCATTCTCACTCTCTCTCTTTCTCTGTCTCTCCCCCCCGTCTCTAATAAGTAAATTAAAAAAGGGGGTTGGAGAGATGGCTTAGCGGTTAAGGTGCATGCCTGAACAACCTAAGGACCCCGGTTCAATTCTCCAGGTCCTATGTAAGCTAGATGCACATGGTGGCGCATGAGTCTGAGTTCGTTTGTAGTGGCTAGAGACCCTGGTGTGCCCATTCTCATGCTCTCTCTGTCTCTAATAAATAAATAAAAAATTAGCCAGGCGTGGTGGTGCACGCCTTTAATCCCAGCACTCGGGAGGCAGAGGTAGGAGGATCACCATGAGTTCGAGGCCACCCTGAGAATACATAGTGAATTCCAAGTCAGCCTGGGCTAGAGTGAAACCCTACCTCCGAAAAAAAAATTGTTTAAATTTTCTTGTATTTTTTTCATTTATTTTATTTATCTTTTAAATTTTTTTAATTTTAAATTTTATTTTTATTGACAACTTTTTTTTTTTTTTTTTTTTTTTTTTTTTGGTTTTGCGAGGTAGGGTCTCACTCTGGTCCAGGCTGACCTGGAATTAACTATGTAGTCTCAGGGTGGCCTCAAACTCTCCGCGATCCTCCTACCTCTGCCTCCCAAGTGCTGGTATTAAAGGCGTGCGCCACCATGCCCGGCAACAACTTCTTTAATTGTAGACAATATCCCATGTTATTTCCCTCCCTCCCCCCACTTTCCCCTTTGAAACGTCACTCTCCATCATATCCCCTCCCCCTCTCAATCAGTCTCTCTTTTCAAAATTTATTTTATTTTATTTATTTGAGAGCGACAGTCAGAGAGAGAAGGAGGCAGAGAGAGAGAGGGAGAGAATGGGTGCACCAGGGCCTCCAGCCACTGCAAACGAACTCCAGATGCATGCACGCTCCTTGTGCATCTGGCTTATGTGGGTACTGAGGAATTGGGCCTTGAACTGGGGTCCTTAGGCTTCACAGGCAAGCACTTAACCACTAAGCCATCTCTCCAGCCCTATGTATTTATTTATTTATTTATTCATTCATTCATTCATTCATTCACTTATTCTCACTTTTTAAATAGAAAACAGAGGCTCAGAGGGGCTTGGTAACTTGCCCAAGGTCACCCATCAGGGATTTGAACCCCTGTCTATCATCCTGACATCTTAGTGCCAAACGCTGAAGTAGCATGCAGTCCGCTCATGAGATATTTTCCCACACACACCAAAGTCTTGTGCGCGAGGCGTGATGGGATTCCTTCATCCTTCATTCTCCAGGTGTCTGGGGTGTGGCTTCCTGTGGGTTGAAGCTCAGAGTGTATATCACGCCCCCACCCCGTTCTTCCCCTGGGCTGGGGCTGGCACGGCAGAGAAACATGTGGCCCTTACACCATCTCCTCTGCCAGCTCCCCCTCCAGCTCCGATGTCAATCTGCGGTTCCCAGACAGCAATGGCCTCCTGCAAACACCACGCTGGGACGAGCCACAGCGGGGGTGCGCCTTGGAGCAAATCTGTGGCGTGTTCAGGGTGGACCTGGGCCACATGCGCTCTCTGCGCCTCTTCTTCAGGTGAGAACCTGTCTCTCACTTCCTGGATGCTGGCCTATGCACGTGTGTGTGTGTGTGTGTGTCGCGCGCGCGCGTAAGCATTTGTGTACACGACATGCAGGCATGCGTGTGTGCGTCCCAAGCAGCTTTAGCCAATGCTAGCATTTCCAGCCCCCTGCCTCGCTCCCTAGGCCTTCTCTAGTGGTGGTAACCCTCTGCTGCTACCCAGCAGCCCAGCTCCCCAGGCCCTCTCTGCCCTCAGGGCAAGGACATCAGCTGTGTCTCAGGACCATGGCTGCAGGGAAGAAAGCCAACCAGGGTGGGCGTTGCACACAGGCCCTGAAGACTGCTCTTCTCTAAGATGCTCTGCGAGTCCCCTCACATGGCTGGCACCATCCCAGTCTTCTGGGTGGAGGTGGCCTTGCCTTCATGAGGGAAGAGGTCCCTGGCCTTCTGCTTGTGGTTTCCCACGTCAGACCAGGAGTGGTTGATGTTTCCCCAGGCCCATATCCCAGCCTTTTTCACTTAAGGGTGCCATGTGAGGGTGGGCTGGGGGCCCTGATGGAGGTAGCCAGCCACACCCACACTGGGAAGCCCTGGTACCTCTCCCTCCAGGGTCCAGCCCCATGGGGGAAGTTCCAGTGTCACTCCCCGCACTCAGGGTTCCATCCGCTTCCAGTTAGCCCAAGCAGTGTGCTTCCCCAGGTCTCCTGAGCAGCTCAGCAGAGGGGCACTGGGGTTCCCCAGGAGGGGCTTATATTGCTTCCTCAGCAAAGGAGGTGCCGGGTTTGGTTGGGGAGAAGCGTGACTCTGCACCCCATGCTCGTAGCCATACTCCCCTGAGACTCTCCGTTGCCTGACAGAGATGGCTGTCAGAAACTTCTGAAATCTGTTAACATAGTCATCGTACCCCCAACCCTGTGGCCCTACAGCGACGAGGCCTGCACCAGTGGCCAGCTGGTGGTGGCCAGCCGGGAGAGCCAGTACAAGGTTTTCCACTTCCACCACGGCGGCTTGGACAAGCTCTCTGAGGTCTTCCAGCAGTGGAAATTCTGCACCGAGACGCACCTCAGGGACCAGGTAGCCCTGCCAAGTGCACGAGTGTATGGGTGGCCCAGCCAGCCACCACCCCCCACCCCTGGGGTGGAGGGTGGAGAGTCCCTGCCCCCAGGACGTCAGCTGCTGGCCATACAGGCTCAGGACTTTCCCAGCGCTCCTCCTTCCAGCCCTGGGTATGGAGGACTCCTGGGCTGGTGAAGTGTAACCATGCCGCGCATAGCTGTCTGCCCTCTGTAGTCCCTGTGGCTGACAGCGTAGCACTTTGGGTTTAAATGTGCTCCCAGGGCCTCCTGGAAGTCTGTACTATGCACTTGAAAACTCATGTTTTGACAAGGCTTCCTGCCATATTTTGCCCAATCTGCATACAAATGTAATAAGAGCTCTTTAATCACCTGTTTAAGGTACCGTATGTGCTTATTAGAACCGGGGCAACTCTAAAACCCCACCCCTCCTGCAGAGCCTCCTGCTGGCTCCCCTTATTACTGTAGCATGGCGTGCTCTCCCCCCTGCATCCAGCAACCTTTGATTTTTGAATTAAGTGTCAGCTGCAGTTTTGCCCCGGACTCGTGACTGTTTGCGGAGACAATCTGACAGGCCGGCTCCCGGCTCGCAGAACAGCGGTCCTTTGTATGTGGCCAATCACATGTAATTTATTGCAGGCCCTCCTGGCAGAGTAAAGTTGGGCCGTGTGGGGCATTAATTCTGTTTTCTTGTGTGTGTGTGTGAGGGGGGGTGCTGGTTGGTGGAAGGAGTAAACGGGTGCTGCGAAGGGAAAGTGATTTTAGGATGAAGGTATTTTCATTTTAATTGGGTCTAATTCCATTTGCCATTTAGGGGTGTGTGTGCGGGGGTGGGGGGGCAGTGCTTCCCTCCTCAGAAGAGAGTGGAGCTTTGACATGCTGGGAACACACCGCATGCAGGCTTCAAAGCCCGATATTTACCCGGGTTTCCAGCAGGTTACGGATGAGAGAGCACCGATGCAGTTCTCCATCCGAAGGCCCAAGCTGCCCTCCTCCGAGACCCACCCGGAGGAGAGCCTATGCAGGAGGCTGGACGTGTCTGCCTGGCTCAACCACCTGAACGAGCTGGGCCAGGTGGAGGAGGAGTATAGGCTGCGCCAGGTATGGCTGGGCTGCAGGGACAGAGAGTGGGTGTCCCCATCCCTCCTGTTAGGTTCTGTCCCTTCCGCAGACGAAGCAATCAAGGGCTGGGCAGGTTTAGGGGGTTCCCGTGTGGGCCTGCCTGGAGTCTGCAGTATTGAAATGCCCACATTTCCAAAACCAGGGATTAAGCCATGACGTGAGAAGGACACGTTAATCGGAGCACCACCCCGGGGGGGCTTTGACATTGAAATGAGGCGGTTTGTGCCCTGTATGGGAATGCTGGGCCGGCCCTTTCCCCTTGTAAACATGTGCAAATTGCCAAAGGCCCCACAACACCCATCTTTGGGGATTTGGGGTTCTTTGAGCTGCCCTGTTTTCTGTCTCTCCTCCCCTGCCCAACTTGCTCTGCTTCCTGCAGGCCATTTTCTTTGGAGGCATTGATGTGTCCATCCGGGGAGAGGTTTGGCCTTTCCTGCTGTGTTACTACAGCCACGAGTCCACGTCAGAGGAGCGGGAGGCACTGCGGGCACAGAAGCGAAAGGAATACGAGGACATCCAGCAGAAAAGGTTCCCACCTCACCCGCGGACAGAATGGCTTCTGAAGGGCAGCTGCAGTCAGCGATGGGCCCTGCCTGGTTCTTTGGAAAACAGGTCTCCCAGGAGTTGGAGCCATTGGCAGGAGAAGGGCAATCGTGACCCCATGCATCCTTGGCGGGTCTTGGGCTGGGCCTCTTAGCCCACCACACGTCAAGGGTTTTAGAATTCGTTTTCAGTAGATTTTACTAGGGGCTGCCATTCCCTGGGCTTGGAGCCCGATCTGGGGGTGCAGAAAGAAGAACCCCTGGGCCTACACCCTCCCCAACTTGGGCTTCACTACACAGAGGGCTGCGCTCAGTTTTTCTGTGAAGAACTGGACCTGCCAAGCTGGGTTAACATGGGGAATGCCTTGGTGACGTGCTCACCCACATCTGTGGGAGCTGAAGGGTTGGCCATGCCCAGCAGCCGAGCACTCCTTCCCGGAGTGTGTGTTTGCTCCAGCCCCCACCCCACCCCCACCACTCACCCCCTTTTGTCCCCCATTGTGTGCTCCACCACCACCACTGCTGACCTCTGACCCCGGGCTGCACCATCTGCCCCTACCAGGCTCTCCATGACCCCCGAAGAGCACAGAGCCTTCTGGCGCAGCGTGCAGTTCACAGTGGACAAAGACGTGGTTCGGACAGATCGGAGCAACCAGTTCTTCCGAGGGGAGGACAACCCCAATGTGGAAAGTATGAGGTAGCCATGGTCGCGCCTCCAGCTCAGCGGCATTCCTTGAGGGTCCAGAGCAGGGTCTTCAGAGAAACCTCAGATCATGTGTCCTCAGTCCCACCTAAGGGTGTCAGCAGAGCCCTCTGCCCTGTCCTTGCCTGGCTCCCACCCACCCTGGATGCCCTGATCCCCTCCCCCCGCCTCTCCCGTAATAAGGCCCTGTAGAACTACAGGCTGCCATCTTTGACAGTCTCCAAATAATTGCACAAAATTAACAGCCCATAAAGATGTCCCTGCCAGCCCACCCTTTGTCACGGGCAGCCGACCATTAAGGAAGTCAGCCCCTTGTCGCTGCCCAGTCCCCTGATCTGGGCTTGGAGCCTGGTGAGCACTGTTTATAGGACACAGGATGTTCTTTCAGTGCAAAGCCCGACGCTGCTCTCCCCCGAAACTCAGATTCTTAGGATAGTCCCAGAACTGAGCACCTACACTGGGATGCTATCCCCCAACCCCAAGACCTGGCAGTCAGGGTCTCCAAGTTGTGGGGCAACCAGGGTGGGATGAGTCATGTCTGCCTCTGCTTACCTCCCCCTCCCACCTGGCCAGGAGGATTTTGCTGAACTATGCTGTATACAACCCGGCCATTGGCTACTCCCAGGGGATGTCAGACCTCGTGGCGCCCATCCTGGCCGAAGTCCTGGATGAGTCGGACACCTTCTGGTGTTTTGTGGGATTGATGCAGAATACCATTTTTGTCAGCTCTCCTCGCGATGAGGACATGGAGAGACAGCTGGTGAGGCGGGGGTGCACGTGTGCATGTGTGTGTTAGAAGCTGTGGAGAGAGTGCACAGCAACTCCTCTTGCTGCCAGGGGTCTCAGTGGGGAAATGTAGCTGTCAGGAGTCACCAGGCAGAAGAAAACCAGAATTTTTCAGCTGCTACAGGACATGGCCTCCCAGGAAGAGCTGGCTAGCTGCCTGCAGAAGGGGTACTTCCAGGGCTGTGGATGGTTTGCACCCCTGGGCTCCTTGCAGCTCCAAGAGTCTGGGGTGGGCAGGACCCGCCCCTGCTGGCCTTCTCCCTTCCTGTGTAGGACCACACGGCGCAGCTTCTCTGGCAGAGCGAGGGCAGGGGATGCCCACCCTGCCTGGCTCGAGTGCGTCTAGACTGCAGGCTCCAGCACAGCCAGGGCAGTCGTGTGCCATGGGAATGGAAGGGCTCCAGATGCTACCCAGATCACCAACAGGCAGTTCCCTGTCCCTACCTCAGGAGACAGCTGGCATTCTGTGGGACCTAGCTGACCCTCTCCAAAGGATCTGCCCTACACAGACCAGACAGTTCGGAAGGGTTGGGGAGAGGGAACCTGTTTGTTGTTTTCTCTACATGGCATCTGCATGAGCCAAATCCTGGATGTAGTCCTGAGTCCTGCACACAGCCTGGCCTGGACGCTGTGAGCAGACCAGGGCTGTGTCCACTGCACTCAGGTCTGGCCCAGAGCATCTCAGAGGCTCAGCTGGGCAGAGGGCTTTAGGAATGGCCTGTCTCGTTGGACCACGCATGTCTTGTGCCACAGTGGCAGAGCTGAGGGGGGCAAGGAGCCTGCCCTGTAGATGACCTGCTGGGAATGCCAGATCAG
The DNA here is from genome assembly GCA_036365145.1 of Orientallactaga sibirica. NCBI lineage: Eukaryota > Metazoa > Chordata > Mammalia > Rodentia > Dipodidae > Orientallactaga > Orientallactaga sibirica. The sequence goes on from JAEOAD010000013.1 coordinate 3,560,106, forward strand.
GAAACAGAACGCCAGGGTGAGGCAGCGGTGGTGGGAGGTCAGAGGCGTCCTGGCGGGGATGCACACAGGGCATCTATGGGGAAGAAGAAACTGAAAGCTTCCCTCTGGCCTTGATCTGCCATGGGCCACAAAGTGGAGACCTGGCCGGTCAGGAAGGACCCTAGGTTCATTTCTGCAGGGCCATGCAACCCTAGCTGCTGTCTCCTGCAAGAACAATGGACTGCTTACACAGGAGCTGTGCTTAGGCTCCAAGACCCACCCCCAACCCCGCCAGTGATCTGGAGCCTCTGACCTTGCTTGGCAGCAGGCTGACCTCAGCCATCCACTCCAGCCCCTCCTTGTTCTCTGTCCCAGTGATGCCAGGCTTCCACGGCACCTGGGGAGGCAATTACAAGGTCTGACGCCATTCGCCCTGCCGCTCTGGCTGCACATGGCCCGTGACTCATTAGCTGTTCGGGATTGATTTCTAGCGTCAGTGAAATCAACCGACCCTGGGCTGCCAGAAATAGCCACCATGGAGTCCCACACGACCCTTCGGCACAGGAATGCAGCGTCCCTTCCCAGCTCTGAATCAGCTGTAGGAACTGATGGGTCATGGTGAGGTCGGAAGGGGCTTGAGCTAGGGGCCCGTGGAGGACCCACCCACCCTGCCCAGAGGGATGGGCATTTAAACAGCCTCCAGGGGTCGGCTGTGGCCAGAGTGACTTCCCTGTGTAACCTCCTTAGACATGCCCAGAGTATCAGGCTATGCCTTGCCACACAGCCTCTGCCTAGAATAATCCCAAGTCTAGGATGAACTGGCAGACAGGTATAAGATTGCAGCAGTAGCCAGACAGAGCTGGCTGCAGACGTGTGGTAGGCAGAGAGATTTTCTGTGTGTGCTTTAACGGGGTTAGGGATGTCCCAAGAGTTGGTCCTCCTGGCCCAGCTGGGCAGGCCTGTTGTGGCCCTGCTAACCATCAACCTATACTCCCAGCTGTACCTGCGGGAGCTGCTCCGGCTGACACAGCAACGCTTCTACCAGCACCTGGTCTCGCTGGGCGAGGACGGCCTCCAGATGCTGTTCTGCCACCGCTGGCTTCTGCTCTGCTTCAAGCGGGAGTTCCCTGAGGCCGAGGCCCTGCGCATCTGGGAAGCCTGCTGGGCCCACTACCAGGTGAGCACAGCCCGTGCCACCTCTGAGCACGGTCACCATCCTGCATCTGGCCTTGGGGGACAGTAAGTGCTGGCGTCCTCCTAAGCATCCTCTGGGGATGGGTCTTCTCCACACACCCACCCGCCCACCTGCCACCAGAAGGCACAATTTTCCAGCTCACATGGCCAGCTTAAACCCTCACCTCCTCCCATGGAACTGAAATCGATGCAAATTGCCCGCTGACTGCGCTGATGACTGCGTTCTGGGCTGAGCTCCCTCCTGTCACAACCCGATCAGTGGGAGAGACACCGACACCGGCCGCCAACCAGGGCCATACAGCAGCCCAAGACACTGCTGCCCAAGGGCTGGGGCCCGCACCACACCACCCTGCCCCTTGGAGTTTCTGTACCACCACAAGACCCAGTGCACACCTTTTCCCTCCGGCAGCTTAGGGACAGGGCTCAGAGAGAATCCACGTGCCATCCACCACGCTTGGCCTCTCCTCTGCCCACGCCCCCTGAGCATTGGGCTGACTCTGTGTGTGCGAGCTGTGTGGGAAGAGGATAGACCAGTCACTTTGAACCCGTCGGCCTCTAGAAAAATGGTGCCATACACCCAGGAGGGAGGGACCCTCGGCAGGGTGTTGCTGAACCTTCTGTTTCCATGGCCCCAGCCCTTGCACTCACTAGAAACCTGAGCTCACAGGGGCATCTGCACCCTGAGTGGTGGAATGAGAGTGGAAGGACTTACATCTGACCAGGGGTGTGAGACAAGGCACAGCAGGCGCCCCAGCTATCTGCTTTCCTGCCTGGCTACACAACCTGAGCATTCAGGGTGGAGGATCAGCACTGCAAAGGGGAGCACAGCACGGATGGTCCACGGTGACCGTGGTGCTAGGTCCCATGTGCACATGCACCATACAGGCACACCATGTCTTGCTATTTCCCCATCCCTCTTTACATTATGTCACAAGTGGACTGGCGTTGTTGAGCGTGACAGACCGAGCCATCTCCCACGGTGAACTTCACTACTGCCCAGTTTGTCCATGTCCCAGGCTCCACGGCATCCAGAGGAAATGACAGCCAACTCATGGCTTCACACTCTCAGCTCATCAGCTGATACCTCGTTTAAAGCCCAAAGCAAGTTGGCATGGCTTTCAGACTTCCGGCTCAGAGGACACATCTGGAACCTTTTCCTGCTCAGCTGAGGATGAGGCAGGAACAATGAACCAGAAATTAGCTTTAAGGTGGGGGGAGGGCTACTGCCACATGAGGACTTTAGCTTCTGGTGACCCCTGAGGGTAAGGCTTCATTGTCTCTCTGTGTGCCATAGAGCTGGCTGCCCTGTGCCCTGTCCTGGGAGCTGGAGTGTGCCCTGAGCCCTGGTCTAGCCCCAGTAGATTGTACCCTCTCTCCCTCCCTCCTTGCTGCAGTGCTCACACCAGCTCGGGGCAAGTCTCTGGGAAAAGGAGGGACTTCAGAGCCAAACAAGGGCGCTCGGGATGAGTTCCAGGAAGAGAACTGGCAGCTGGGGGGGGGGGCGGAGGATCTCCAGGACAGGCTAAGGCTGGGGAGCTCAGCACGACAGCTTGTGCCTTCATTCAGCCCTCTGCTGGTCTGCCTGGAGGATCACTGCCAGGAGACCAGGCTGCATCTTCCTGGTGCAACCATCCTTATTCCACCAGGAGCCATTGTGTGCCTGGGGCCCAGGACCTGCCTTCAGGCATCCAGGCATGAGGGCTACCTGCTGCCCAGGCAGGCACTGTCAGGAGGTTGTAAAGAAGGGCAGGAGAGCCTCTATGGATGTCTGAGAAGTGGGTGAGGAGCAGTGAGATAGTGGTAGCCCTCCCTGGGGGGCTCCAGGGAGCCATTTGGTTGTGATCCATTTCCCACACATTCAGGGACTGGCCATAGCGTCTGGGTGTGGGTCAACGAGGCTCCACTGAAATAGGGCACACCAGCCAAGCTCGGCTATCAGAGGTTCTTCCTTGCCGGCTTATTCTACAACCTGCTGGGGAAAGCTCTGGCCTGGCCCTCTGGATACAAAAACCTCTGCAGGTGAGACCCTGTAGTGAGCACGGTCAGGCTTCTTTGTCCCCATCACAGATGCCACCCAAGAGAGTATCCTTAGCCAGTGTGTCAGTGTGAGAATCATCCACGCAGCACATCACAGCAGCCTGGACAAGTTGCTAAAGACACCAGGATAAAAGCGACTTGTAGCTTGTCCAGCACCATGCCCCCTACCAGCGCAGGCCCCGACCCAGGCACCTCCCATGGAGCCCCCGCCCCCGCAGAACCTCCACATCTGGCTTGGAGTTGGCAGGGTTCATCTGAGCTTCCTGTCTCCCCACAGACAGACTACTTCCACCTGTTCATCTGTGTGGCCATTGTGGCCATCTACGGGGATGATGTCATCGAGCAGCAGCTGGCCACAGACCAGATGCTCCTGCACTTTGGCAACCTGGCCATGCACATGAATGGGGAGCTGGTGCTCAGGAAGGTGGGTGCTGCCCCTGGCTTGGCCTCGAGACCCCACTCTGTTCATAGGTTCTGCCTGCCCACACCGCGGAGTTCCACCCCTGCTCAGGAGCCCCTTGAATTTCAGCGGCCTCCTTTCCAGCTCGCTGGAGGCCATGGTGCAGGGAGTTAGAGGTCCCTGGGCCAGTATCGCCATACCGCCCAGGACTTCCAGACAGATCCTGCCGGGGCTAAAGATGGCTCTGTGGGGGCAGGGGCACAGTGCTGGCATCTCCTGGTGGCCCAAAGGGGATGGGGCTGGGTCAAAGGGCCCCTACAAAGGGACAAGCTGGAGCCAGCTGGCTGGGTGGGACAGTGCCACTTGGCCCTGCTCACCCTCAGGTGGGTCTATTGGGAGCTTTGCACCTTAAATCTCTCAAGGGCTTCTTGATTCCTTCTTGGCAGACACTGGAGACCCAGGGCCACTGTGCTAACCCTATGGATGTAGCTTTTGCAGCAAGCCTGGCTCTTCCACCATGGGCTCCGGGGAAGCCTGGCTGTGTCCCTTACCCTATCTTCTCATGGGCACCCAGGTGGTCTGGCTGCCCCTCTTTCCCTGTCCTCCCATGGGCTTGCAGACAGTCTGACTGCTTCTTCATCCTGTCCTCTCTCTCTCTGCAGGCCAGGAGTTTGCTATACCAGTTCCGTCTTCTGCCGCGAATCCCTTGTAGCCTCCATGACCTGTGCAAGCTCTGTGGGACAGGCATGTGGGATAGTGGGTACATGCCCGCTGTGGAGTGTGCCGGCCACCATCCAGACTCAGAGAGCTGTCCCTATGGGGGCACGTTGGAGGCGCCTTCGCCTAAGCCCTCAAGAGAAGGCAAGAAGGGTCCCAAGACGCCACGGGAGGGCTTTGGTTTCCGTAGATAGGAGAAACTGCCCTGATCGAGGGGCGAGGGGACCTATGGGAGGTCCTGGGCATGGGGGAAGGGGTGGGGTGGGTGTGGAAGGGATGGGTGAAGAAACAAGGAAATACCTCTGGCGAATGTGAAGAGAACTTGGTCACGACTCTAAAAATCAGAGTCCAGAAGTGACAGACGGTATCAGCCACTCCTGAAAAGCTAACATAAGATGCCTGGATGCAGGCTGTGGCCCTCATGCCAACTGGCTGGCTTGAGGATTTCTGCAGGGTTCAGCCAAGCAGTGGGCAAAGTAGGGACTCAGAAAGTCCTCATACAGCCACCAGCAGGGAGGTATAGAGGGATGCAGGGCCCAATGTCCTGTCTGGGCCCAGAGACGTCCCCCAGATACAACACACTCCTCACCAGACAGCATTCTTTCTGAGTCAAGCACACTTCCGCAGCTTCCAAAGCACAGCTGTAGAACTGGTGTGCAGACATCTGGAAAAAAAAAAAAAAAAAAAAAAAAGCTCAGCTGACTGACTTCAGAGCGGGTGTGCAGAGGTGGGCTTCCCACACTCTCTATGTCAACATCTTTGCCCTGCTGTGGGAAGAATGTGCCCACCCTGAGCCAGAGCTGCTGGCTGGCAGACAAGTGTCCGAGGCCCCATGGGTGTCTGCAGTCACTTCATCAAATACGGTAGCTTACTGGGCCCTGCACGGGTTGAGGGGTGTGTGTGACTACAAGGTTTTCAGAGGGGAATCTGCTTGGTCCCGGGGCAGGGGGAGTGTATTAACTGCCCAGCCAAGACAACAGCACTTGGAATTGCCGGGCAGGGGCCCCCACTTCCCTGCGTGACCCAGGTCCCTGCTGGGTGCATTGGCTTTGTGTTCATCAGTGTCTTGGGTGACTGGCAGCTCTTCGGGGCTCTCTGCTTCTTAAGAGGGAACAGATCTTCCTAACACTGTATCCCTTAAGGCTAAAGATTAGCTGCCTCTTCAGGTCTGAGGGGGGACAGACAAGGGCTTGTCTCATAACCTGTCTCATGAGAGCTCCCAGCCAGTGTGCTTGGAAAGCTAGTGGGAGCCAGGAGCCTTGATTTCTTGTCAAGGGCAGATTGAGGGCTATTTTCACTGAAGTGTGGTACTGCAGGACAGTGCCATGTTCAAAAAGTGTTCATCAGCAGAAAAAGTGGGGGAGGGTCTGTCACCAGCCATCTCCCTTCTCAGCTTCCCTTTCCCCATAAGCCCATCTCTCTGCAGGAACTTGTGAGGATACTGGACCCTCTATCCATGAGCCCTTTTCAGGGGTCCATCCTGGTGGTCTGTTGGTGTCCAGATGGTAGGGTACAGGCCTTTGTGGTTCAGCGATAGGGTCCCAGGAGTAGCCTTCTCACCCACCTTGCTTTTTGTGCTGGCTCCTTCCCCGGGTAAGTGGCTGGAACTAAGCAGGCCCATCATTTGCCCTGACTCCCCTCTGGAAGCCAAAGCCACACGCAGGCATGTCAATTGACCATTGCCATAGTAACGCTATGCAAGGGATAATACCAGTGGTCTAGAACCATGCATGTCCCAGGATTAGTTCCGGTCTTGGATGGGCTTGTTCACTTTAGGGGTGACTGACTCTGAAGTCCCGAGGAGTACTTAGGGCCCAGGGGTAAGATGTGTGGTTGATATTGTGGGTCTCAGGTCTTCCTGATGAGGGGTGTAGAGGCAGAAGTGGGCAGGTACCTTTCTGAGCCTTGGTGGGCATGACATCTCCCAACCGCCCGTGGGCAAAGCAAATTAAATGGCTGGACTCAGCGTCCAGTGGTGGGAAAGTGGACTCCCTCCCACTCAGGTCCTGTCTGCATAGTCATGTAGCAGAGGCCAGGGAATTTGGAAGGTTCAGATCATTTTCCCAAGAAGTCTTGGTCTGGCTCATTCCCTCCCAGGGAGGAAGGGTCCGCCCCTGTCAAGATCACACCCCTATGCTACACCCCAACTCCTGAGCCCTTGCACTGCTGTATATGGGGGAGGGTCACAGAAGGAGCAGGTCCAGGGAATCGCTTGCCCCGGAGGGTCATCAGTAGAAGGCCTTCCTCATTCGGAGTCACCACGTCCCACAGTCCCCCTAGCTGCTCTTCAAGTCCCGACCTGACTGATCAGCTGCAACCTTGAGCCAGGTGTCCCCCACACTTCCTGTGGACTGTCAGAGCCCTTATGTCACCTGCAGCGTCAGGCCAGCTGGAGACTCTGAAGCTAGATCTGGGTGTGCAGTGCTGTGGAGGGGTGGAGAGGCCCGCCCCTGCATAGCAACCTTAATCTGGATGCAATTAGAGGAAACCAGCCAAAAAGCCTGCGGCAGCTGTTACCCCAGGATTATTCCCAGCCAGCAAAAGGCATTAGGGTGATAATTCAGCATTAGACTTCGAGCCTTCCCACCGCCAAGACGTGCAAATCACGGGTAATCAGCCCTCACACCGTTCTCGGCCACACTGCTTATTTAACCCATTTTTTAAAATGACACTTAATGTTATTGGCCAGTGCGTGCGTGTGCGCGCATACTTAAAAGTTAGCCCCACCGCTAATGTCTGCACTGACAACATTGACTGATGTCCGAGGTCTCTGGGAAGAGACGGTGCCTTTGCTGTATGCATGCGGGCACTTACGGGCAGCGGGTGAGGTGCTATGCCCACTACCTCTGGCTCACCAGCTACAGAGGACCAATACAGAGGGTCAAAGGGGTTAGCGAGAGATGATGCTGGGGTTGGAGCAGGGTACCAGCCCCTCCATCCAGGGGCAAGAAGATGTCTTCACCAGATACAGAGGGGACACTTCTGTCACTCAGGAGGCCTGGCAGCTTCTGCCCAGGAGGCTGAAATACAACAGGGACATCCTTGGGCTGGGCTGTCTACGGACAGCACTACATGGTCCCTGACCAGCCAGGATCAGAGAGAAGGGACGTTTAAATCCAGGAGCACAGAATGTTGACCTTGTCCTTTGACCTTTCCCTGACAGCTTGTGTGAAGCCCTGCTGGACTGTGGAGGGACATGGTGTCTAAATGAGGGTCTCCTGGGATTGGAACTTTTGATGGGTGGTCCTGGGGCACAGGAGGTGGTGGCAACAAGGAAGTGGGGTGAGGGCTACAGGCTGGGTTGGGGGGATCAGGGTGTTTTTTTTTTTAACTGTTTGCCATGCTAGGGATGGAACCTAGGGGTTTGTCCATACTAGGCATGCACCCTACCACTGAGCTACATCTCCAGCCCCTTGTCTAATTGTTTGGAAAAATTAACTCAGGTGGGGGCCAGCCCCCACAGTGACGGGAATCCATATGTGGCTGCCTGCATGTCAGCATCCTGGAATGGCCTGGCAGAGGGAAGGGGTTACCCAGGAGGACAGCCCTGCCTTGGGGGAAGGAGAGTGAACAGAATCTTCTGGGAAAACACACACAGATATGGTGTGGCCTGGGTCAGAGGCAGGCCAGGACCTGCCACATGGCTGAGCCCAGGAAAGGCACAAAGGAGCTGGGCTGAGGCTGGGCCTGCCCTGCCTCTGCAGTCCCTGGAGAGCCAGAAAACCAACCCCAGGGACCCTGAGTTCTTATGTCTAGAACAGGCTGCACTGTTGAGCTGGGTCATTCTGGGTGGAGGGAACCACCCAGGTCTAAGAAGCCAGTGTTGCCCAGAGTGTCTGCAGGGGGTGATAAACCCTCAAGGCCTCAGTTTCCTAAAATCTGTAAAGGCTTGCCTCACTCACGTCTGATGATTCTCATGTCGAAGCTGCAATGAGGGTGATTAGCCATGGCCCTGGGACCTCACCTGCCACTCAGGGAAGAGCCCACTGGCCTTAGCCTTCTACAGCAGTGGCCGCCGGGGCTGTGTGCTCACCTGGTTTGGAGTCAGCAAGCCCCTTCCTCTCCCACACATCCACCTTGCTGCGTGTCCTCTGCAGAGGGCAAACCGCTCTGTGCCTCCTCTGTGAAGTTCACTCCATGCTACCCACTCCTGCCCTGAAGAAAAATGAACCTGGCCCATGTGTGCTTGGGTGGGTGTGCAAATCTCTTGCACAGATGGTCTCAGCCCTTAGCTGCAAAGATGTCTGGGCTGAGGACTCTGGGTTCCCTGCAGACACCTGCTGCCACCTGGCCTTCACATATACTGCGTTCGATTTCCAGGCGGGAAGGTAGTTCAGAGCAGTCAGCTCACATGACCTTCTTTGCTCCAGCACTCTGGGCATTAGGAGTACAGTTTTTTTAAGGAAAAGTTTCAAGAAATTTCCATTACTGAGCAATTACTAACGTCTATGGTGTGTGATTCGTTCTGCTTTTTTTGTTGTTTGTTTGAACACCATCAGGGTTGGGTCTTGTCGCCACGAGCCCTGTGGGCCACTGCTCTCATGAACTCCACCCAAAATAAAATGGTATTGCAACAAGCATGTTGGTGCCTCTGTGGAAGGGCTGGTGGGATTTGCCAGGTCAGACCAAAGGTGGGCTCTGAAGCTAGGCAGAGAGGCCCCGTGGAAGAGTCTGGAGGGTCTGAGGACACAGCCAGCCTGCCTGGCTCCTCAGCTGTCTGGAGATAAGAAAGGGAATACTCTGGGGTCTGAGCTGCATGGAGGGCCAGGGGCTGGCCAGCAGTCCCTCCTCTGAGAAGGACTGACTGAGGGGGGTGGCAGGTGGACAGCCAGGAAGAAGGGCCGTTCTGGGCCCAGCAGCAGAGAGAGGTGGGTCTGAAGCTTGGTTGGACTTTTCAGCTCCAGTTGTAGGCAAAACCTGGGTCTGGCCTATGTGAGCTTCCTTAGGTAGGCAGATGGTACATTAACTTGGGTCAGAGGGGACATTAAAGGGGAATTCAGGCATTGCTGCTGGAGTCTTGCTCTTCTACGGGGTTTGGGAACTGGCTATGGGAACACATGCCCCAGGAGTGATGGGAGGGCGAGCAAGGGTCAGGGCTTCTGTGGGAGCTTCTGAAACAGATGGCATGGGAGCCCCAGCCCTTACTTGCAGCACCCTTTTGGAGTAAGACGTGCTTTCCCTTGGCCTGTGTGGATCTTTGAGTCCCTTTGCTGGGACGTGGGGTAAGTGTGGGTATCTGAGGAGTGGACTGCGGGGTCCTTTGTTAGGAAGGGTCCTTTTCATTTCCAACTCTCGTGCCCAATGTGCCTCTGTGAGGTTGGGCAGGTGCCAGGCCAGGCATCAGCCACCATGTACAGCTGGTGGCTCCAAAAGAAATGTCTGTCCACTTGGGAGTGGGCAAGGCCACTGCCAAGCCTGCCTGAAAGCTAAGCCCCAGCTCTCACCATGGAGTGTGAGACGCAGTGATAAGCCATGGCCAAGGGGACAGAAATCCAGGTGGACTCATGGTCTCAGCCCTTGTAGCACTGATTTCCAAGGCCTAGCCTGTGGTTATGGAGAAGGTGACACAGCTGAGAAAAGGAGCAGTTTGTCTGCAGGAAGGGACCATCTACACCCGTGGGACAGTTCAGCAGGGAGGTCAAGCCTGTGACGAGCCACCCCGGGTTGCAGATTGGACTACCTTGGCCCAGAAGGAAGTTCTGGCTGCAGTGGCCATGAACTCACCATAGAGAAGCAGGGCCCAGCATGTGGGGGTTCTTCGGGGTCTGGGGTAATGTCCTGTACCCTGAAAACTCTCAAAAGGGCAAGATCACCATGTCTTCAGCTGGACAAGCCTTGAACGACCTGTTTCTGCCAGGCCATTGATCCTGCTTCCTACACAGATGACTCCAAAAACTCCAGAGAAAGCCGGGCGTGGTGGCGCACGCCTTTCATCCCAGCACTCGGGAGGCAGAGGTAGGAGGATCGCCGAGAGTTCGAGGCCACCCTGAGAATACATAGTTAATTCCAGGTCAGCCTGGACCAGAGTGAGACCCTACCTCGAAAAAAAAAAAAAAGCTCCAGAGAGCAGACACGTCCCGCTCCTTCTTCCCCTTGTTCCAAACTCAATCCAGTGCAGTCCTGATTGTAACTGGGGTACTGGTGCTCTCTTCCTCCATCCCCCCCCATGCCCTGAGCTGAGGGCTGGAGGGTCCTTTACAAAACACTCAGTGGCTCCAGACCCCGCACTGTCAGAGTCACCTTTTCTTCAAGCCCAGAGCTTGAGAGGCCAGTTGCTGTCCCTTCCTTGGTACTGGACACACCACACCTGTGCCGTCCTGTCAGGGAGGGAATCTCAGCATGTCCTCTCGTAACCTACAGCTACTCAGACCCTCTGTGTGCCAAGAAACACCTACTGCTGGCTTGGTGGGGGACATTCAGATTTTTTCACATCCTCACATTTCAGAAGGGACGGCTGGCTTCCCACGCTCCATCCCCATGTCCTCCTTTCTCTTCCTCAGGATAGTGACCAGCTCTCTGGGCTCCTGGATGAAGACCATGTAACTTGGTCAGCAGATGGCCAAATGCCATTTGGTCTTCAACACTCAACAGAGGGGGCACTTTGCATTAGAGAAGACAACAGTGTTTGAAGTAGTAGCAGCAAAGGGCACAGAGTGCCCAGCTGGGCACAGCATCTGGTGCTGAGGGAAGTGGAACAGGCTCCGATCTCCATCACCACACAACTGGAGCGTCCACTGGGCCCACACACAACTTTGTGAGAGGATCATTCGTTCTTGGATTTGGTGGAAACAAATGTAACAGAAAAAGAGAGATGGCTAAGCAGTTGAGGCACTTGCCTGCGAAGCCTAAAGGCCCAGGTTCAATCCCCCAGTTCCCATGTAAGCCAGATGCACAAGATGGCATGCATCTGGAGTTTATTTGCAGTGGCTAGAGACCCTGGCATGCCCATTCTCTCTCTCTTTCTCTCCCTCTTTCCCTCCCTGCATGCCTCTTTCTTTCTGTCTCTCAAATAAATAAATAAATAAATAAATAAATGAAACAAATAACTTTTTAAAAACGAAAAAGACACTGACCGTCCTCATGGCTGCCAGGCAATGGAGAAATGAGCACGTGGCAACAGGACAGAGCCAGGCCTTCCTGGAAGGGCAGGAGGCCAGAGCATTGGGTGGCTTGCTGGACAGCTGTGACCAGCATGTGGACACTGTCTGCAGGGGACAGCCGAGGAGGAGAGCAGCTTGATGATGGAAATGATGTCAGAGGGCAAAGGGCAGACTTGTTTATAATGAAGCTAATGGCTGAAGGGATGGCTTAGTGGTTAAGGCGCTTGCCTGCAAAACCAGAGGACCCAGGTTCAATTCCCCAGTACTCATGTAACGCCAGATGCACAAGATGGTGTGTGCATCTGGAGTTTGTTTGCAGTGGCTAGAGACCCTAGCATGCCCATTCTGTGTCCATTTGCCCCCTTTCTCTTTCTCTCTCAAATAAATGAATTTTTTAAATCTATTTATGAGTGAGAGAGAGAGAGAACTGGTGCACCAGGGCCTTAGCTACTCCAGTAGAACCCCAGACACATGCACCATCTTGTGCAAATGTACGACTTTGTGTGTATGTATGCCCGTGTATGCATGCATCACCTTGTGCATCTGGTTTACGTGGGTTTGGGGGAGCCAAACCTGGGTCTTTAGGCTTTGCAGGCAAGCTCCTTAACTGCTAAACCATCTATCCAGACCTAAATAAAATATTTTTTAAATAAATAAATAAATAAATAAAATGAGTGGCCAGGCATGATGGCACATGCCTTTAATATCAGCACTTGGGAGGCAGAGGTAGGAGGATCACCATGAGTTCAAGGCCACCCTGAGACTACATAGTGAATTTCAGGTCAGCCTGGGCTAGAGTAAGACCCTACCTCAAAAAACAAAATAATAATAATAAAATAAAAAGTGGTTGTGCTTGGTGGCACATGCCTTTAATCTCAGCACTTAGGAGGCAGAGGTAGGAGGATCACCATGAGTTTGAGGCCACCCTGAGATTACATGGTGAATTCCAGGTCAGCCTGGACTACAGTGAAACCCTACCTTGAAAAACAACAACAACAACAACAACAACAATATATATATATATATATATTAAAATAAAATGATGGCTCAGCCAGGCATGGTGGTGTACACCTTTAATTTCAGCACTCAGGAAGCAGAGGTAGAAGGATCACCATGAGTTTGAGGCCAGCCTAGATTACAGAGTGAGTTCCAGGTTAGCCTGAACTAGAGTGAGACACTAACTCAAAAAAAAAAAAAAAATCCACAGACAAGTAAAATGCAGGCTGGAGGAGAGCCAGTGCTGTGGAAGGATCATAGTTAATGGCGGGAACACCTCACTGCCCACCTTTGCTTTCCTGGTAGGGAGGCCTGGACAAAAATGCTAGAGGTGGCTGTAGGAGGTGCTGCTGAGAGGCAGAGGGGAGAATACAGGGTGCTGCCTCTGGGTGTCCTGGCCCCTTCTCCAGCTTTCTGCAGGCCTCTCTGCTGCTCAGCCACTCTGGCCCGGGAGGAGCTGCTGCTGGCAAGGATGCGCCCTCCAGAACCTCAAATGTGCGAGGGTGGGGGGTGGCATGCACGATGAGGACAGTCCGGCTTCTTCAGTGAGCACAGAGGAAGATCTGCCTCTGCATGGCTCTCCATTCTCCTCCATTAAGAAGAGCCCAGTGGGCTGGAGAGATGGCTTAGCAGTTAAGGCATTTGCCTGCAAAGCCAAAGGACCCAGGTTCGATTCCCAGGACCCACGTAAGCCAGATGCACAAGGGGCACATGTGTCTGGAGTTTGTTTGCAGTGGCTAGAGGCCCTGGTGTGCCCATTCTTTCTCTCTCTCTGCTTGCAAATAAAAATTTCTAAAGAGAGAGAGAGAGAGAGGGGGGAAGGAAGGAAGGGAGGGAGGGAGGGAGGGAGGAAGGAAGGAAGGAAGGAAGGAAGGAAGGAAGGAAGGAAGGAAGGAAGGAAGAGGGGGGGAGAAGGGCCCAGTCGTCCTGAGATGAAACCCAGCAGGGACACACCTCTGCAGGCCCACCTCAGGCCGGGGTCTCTTTCTTCTGCCACCACTTCCACCATTGCAAACAACAGAGAGAAGGTAACCAAGCCATAGGCCATCAGGTTAGAGCCCAGGTGGCCCCCTAAGGAAGTCATGCCCAGCCTCACTCCCAATATCAGGTTCCGTCTACCCCTCACCAGAGTCACGGGCACCCACATCCCACATCCTCTCCAGGCCCTGATAAATGTCTCGTGTTGTTGAATGGCTCATTTAGAGGAGAGCTTCTGCCCGTTCTTAGACTTGTTATTTGATGGGCCACAGGGCCACCCCAGGCAGACAAGCAGGCAAGACACTCAGGGTTTGGATTCGGCCTCTCTGTGGTGGGGGAACTGGCTGTACAGGGCAGGGAAGCCGTGCACTTTCAGAGTAGGCCACATGCTGCCTCCAGCAGGGACAGATCCAGGTGCCTGACAGCTGGGGCAGGTGTGACACAGCCAAAATGGGAGGTAAGAGGTTTTCCCTACCTCCTGCCTGTACCCTCCTCTTCCTAACTCCACCCCACCCCAGGCGGTAGTCACAAAGGGCCCCACATCCACCCAAGATCCTGCAGATCTGCAGGTCTAAATGAAAGGACCATGGCCCTTCCCTGCAGCCTTGGGCAGAGGGCGGCTGCCAGGGCAGCCCCAAAGAGGCCCTGGGTCCCTGGAGGCCTGCATAGGAGGCCCCAGAGTGTGAAATTCAACGCTTGATCCACCAAATTGGTCTGGCCCCTGGGGACACTACTTAGATGACCCCCCCAATCCTGAAAATTGACCCAGAGCACTGAGGGCTGTTTGCCGGCCGGGCTGTTCGCCCGCCGAGATCTGCCCCTGAGGGGCTTGCATGAGGGGGCACACCTGTGCATCCCAGAGGCAGCTGCAGACTCTCTGGCGCTGCTCCCTTACGCCTTCTTCCCACCCGAGAGATTGTCAGGGTTCAAGCAACACTGGGGGAACCTCCGTTGCCATTTGTAACCCCAGAGTTCCATGAGGTTTGCTGGGTTGAGGGAGCTGGCAGGAAGGGGCACCTGTCAGGAGGAGGCCCTGACCATGTTATCAGGACATGGAGAGAGGCCCCTCTGATCTCAACCACACCTTCCCTGCCCCTGTTCTCCACCTTGATGGATGCCAGCCAGTCACAGGTTCTACACACACGAGACATGGAGCTGGTGTGGGATTTGGCAGTGGGGCGGGTGTGAGGGGTGAGCAGCAGCACTTTCACGCACGCACGTGCAGCTTGAGTTGCTCAGCAGACCTGGTTCCTGGGAAGGGGGAGGGAGGCAGGCTCTACGCTCAGGACTCCACCCCGGGCCAGGGCAAGGGGGCTGCGTGTGGGCACAGTGTCCTCCAAAGTATTCCCTGACACTTATTCTGACTTCCACAGGGCCCCTCTGTCCCAGGCTATTCTGTGAAGGCCTTGGAGGCTGCTCCCATCTCACCCAGTGGGCTCCTGCACACACAGGCCTCCTTGCCTCAGAGGAGCCCTGGGGAGCCGCTGCTCCTGCCTGGTGGGGAGCTGGAAGCCGGGAGGTGGGAGCACATGGGGCAGGGGAGGGGCTGGGGAATGGGGTGTAGGGAGGGAGGGGCTGGAGGCCTCCAGAGAAGGGGAGTGAGGAGATTGAGCAAGCATGGGAAGAAGGGGGGGGACAGCCACCAATCTAATCATATCAGGTGCACTCCAGATAAGTATTAATAACCCGTGACGCAGGGAACTGGGGAAAATCTAATTACAAGGACGCCGTCTTGCAGCTCTGCAAAGGAAAACTGCACAGCCAGAAAGCCCTGGGAGGAGGCAGGCAGGAGCCGCCATGCTGGGCAGCCCTCCTGGAGAGCTCCCCCAGGGCCACCCCACACACCATCCCAGGAGTCAGCTCCAGCAGTGGCACCTTGCCCTGGCCTGGCATCCACCCCCTTGTCCTCAGCCCACAGGGTCTCCTCTGTCTGTCCTGAGCTTGTCATGCGCACAATACTACCAATCCTGTCGTCACAGACAAGGGACGCTCAGCCCTCCAAGAGCAGCCGATGCCAGGAGTCCCCATCACCTGCCCCTGGGGGACAGTCGGGCACAGGGGTCTCTGGTGACACCATCAGATGTGTCCTCTTCGCTCTGCACTGAGCCAGGTGCACACAGCCCTGGACCACTGGACAAAGTCCTCCCAGCGTGTCGAGCTGGGCCCGTGCCTGACCCTGCATCCTGGACAGTCCTTTGCCCAGCAGGTCCCTTGTCACCACGAAGCACAGGCTTCCTTGAAATTCACTTACTGTGTGGCTGTTAGGAAAGAGACACACTCACTGGTCAGGATGGCAGGACAAGATTGGGACAGAAGGATTTGGACAAGGACAGGTTAGTCTGGAACCCCGCTGGACTCCCTGCTCCACAGCCTGGCTCTGGCTCCTGACTCAGGCCCTGCCTTGTTGTTCGATAGATGGAGCCCCAGAGAGAATTCTCCGCTTCTGAGCGTGAATACTGCCCTCCTGGCCCCTCCTTCTACGAAGCAAACAGACCTCTCCCCCACCCCCACGCCCCAGGATGACACTCCCTCCGTGTCCATATTCAAGACCCTCTGCAAAGGGGCAGGCACTCGTGACATTGCACAGGGAGGCCTGAGGACGAGCTGCTGGGTATCTCACAGTGGGCAGGGTGTGGAGGTTTGAATCGGATGTCCCCCATCAACTCATGTGCTCTGAATGCTTGCTCCCAGCTGATGGCAATTTGGGGGATGGAACCTTGCTGAAAGAGGTGTGTTGTTGGGGCTGGTTTTGGGGGTATGATAGGCAAGCTCCCCCTTGCTGGAGTTCAGTTCAATCTCCTGCTGCTGTTTTCCACTTGCCATGGCAGAGGTGATGCCCAGCCTCTGCCCATGCCATGCTTTCTCGGCCACCATGAAGCTTCCCTCAAGGCTAAGTCAAAATAAAACCTTTTCTCCCATCAGCTGCTGTTGGTTGAGTGCTTTGTCCCAGCAACGAGACTGGAACTGCAGCCCAGGGGAAGCCATGGTCAGGCTCCCAAGAGCTGTCTATCGCCCCGCCCTTTCTGAGAGCAGGGAGCAGGTGGCTCACTGGACTTGCTGGGTGGCCTTGGACATCACCCCTACCCTCTCTGAGCCTCAGAAGTTCTGCCTTTGTGCACGGACATGTGTTCCTTCAGCCTCTAGGGTGCTGGTGGGACAATGAATGAATAAAGCAGGGTGGCTTCCGAGCGTCAGCACATACTCTGCCTGAAGAACACGCTCGTGTGCGCAGGTCAGAAGACGCACAGGTGTTGAAGGGCTGTTAAGATTAAATCCTGGGAGCCGGGCATGGTGGCGCACGCCTTTAATCCCAGCACTTGGGAGGCAGAGGTAGGAGGATCGCCGTGAGTTCAAGGCCACCCTGAAACTACATAGTGAATTCCAGGTCAGCCTGGGCCAGAGTGAGACCTTACCTCAAAAAAAAAAAAACAACAAAAGATTAAATCCTGGGCACAGAGGCTGCTCACAGGCCATTGAGGGGCTGAGGGGAAATGGGAGTTTCTGCTGAGTGCCAGGTCTGAGGAGCCTCTAGCCACCATGACAACCTGGGTGTCACATGTCCTCGGGTTCTAGTCCAGGCATCTCTCATACTGTGTGACCTCAAGGCACATCACTTAGCATCCCGGAGCTTCATGTGGCTCGCTACATGTGGACTGTCACTGCAGCTACCTCTAACGCTCACCTCAGGAACGGATGACAAGTACGAACAGACCCATCCCCTAGGCTGCGCTTACAGCCAGCTGGTGGCAGCCCCGTGACTAGGGTTTGCTTCTGTGGACGAGTAGCTGGGTGGCCCCAGCCCACTGGGATGAGGCTTTGCCTAATTTAAATGTCCCCACCTTCAGCCATCTCTGGGCCTCAGCAGACATAGGCTGAGTGACCCAGCTGCAGATGTGAGAGGTGGAGACCAGGACACAGGACCAGCATGTCCACTGCATGTCCAGCCCGATGGGCCCAGAAGCCTACAGTCCCTGCAAGACTCTCAGAGGAGAAAATGGAGGGGCAGAGTGGGGACATACTATGGTCACTCCGCTACAGAAGGAGCATCTCCAGCTTACAGTGAAGCCACAGCAGTGACAGGGTCGTGGCTGGCAGGCCGAGCATCTCAGGCCAGGAAGTTCACTGGGGTCTGACTCAGCCCAAGGTCACCGCCCATGGTGACATGGGGACACTTAGGCCTTCTGCTCCAGTGGCACTGTCCTGGGCCCCAGGTCTCCTGCCCTATCAGTACAGGTCTGCTGGCTGCCCTGGTCTCATTTGGGGTGTGGGGTCTCCCACACAGACATGCAGGAACTGTGTCCTTCACTGATCTGATCCTCAACCGGGGCCATTGCAGCGAGTGACTGACCTTGCCAGGCTGAGGGATGGGCAGCCAGAGGAGGGGGGACCCCAGAAAGAAGGATTGTCTCATGTCCCTGAAGGAGGGTGCTGGGAGAAGGCATCCATCCTGGGGAGAGCTCTGGAGAGACCAGGAACAAGAGGGGCAGCTGACCTGGTGCCCGCATGTTGGGGTAGGGGCCCAGAGCCCCATGCCTGCAGGATTCACTTCAGGGGCTTGGCCAACAGTGCTTTTGACCCTACAATGGCAACTTATGTGGAATCAAGGTCAAGGCTGTGGCATCTAAGGGTAGGGTCCTTAGTCCCACCTGCCACCTGCTCTCAGCCAGTGGCTGTGGTCTGTGGGGAGAGCCAGGGAACTGGCAGGAAGCTCAGCGATTTGCCCATACTGATAAGGGATAGACAGGACCCCTCAAGATGAAAGAACATTGGTTCAGAACAAGAGGTGACTTCCGTTGTGGGAGCACTCCACCATGGCCACAAGGGCCATTTTCATCAGCATTTCCTGTGCTGGGAAACTGAGGAACAGAGAGGTCAAGTGACCTGCCCGAGGTCACACAGCTGCTTCAGGTTGGGGTACATTGACAGGTCAAGAACCAGCGTCCTTGGGAGAGAGTGACCAAACTGGGCGCCTGACCCCAAGGGGAGAGCAGATCTGAGGAAAGGACAAGGAGAAGATGCAGTGCTGTCCCCCACCGAGACTTGGCCTGGGAACCCCTGATGCCAACGGAGAGGAATGCTCTGATGAACTGCGGAGGTCTAGGCTGGCAGCCACCATTGTCTCTACACACCAGACAGCCCATGGGACAGCATGATCAGATGAGAGCCCCGAGCCACAGCTCCAAAGTCAGACCTTGCAAATTGCTCCTATCTCCATGCCTCAGTGTCCTGCCTGTATGGGGAGAGGATGGGGTACGTGGGGTGACTCCTGCATGGCAGACACTTTAAGAAACACAGCCCCTGGGCTGGTGCCAGCTCAGCATCCTGATCCCCCTTGGGGTACAGGATAATGTGGAGGAATGCCAGACACGGAAACTTCCAGGGACATTCTGGAGGGGCTGTCTCTACTATCTCTGGCCTTGAACTTTCTATTCTGCTTTGCAATTGGCTCAGGGGGCCAAGCCGCCTTACTGGCCTCTTCTTATCACCAGGAACTTCTAACATGACAATGGCGAATTGTGCTCTCCCGGGCGGAGCACGGCAGCATTCCTGCACACCCCCAGCCCTCTCTTTGTCTTTGATGATAGCTTTAGGACTATAATGGATCTCTTTGTGATCAGTCTGTTCAGGTGCCAGTGTGGTCTTGCGTTTGAGGGCAGTGAGGGCTAAGGAGGGTCCCCCAAAGGAAACCAGGCAGGCCAGTGAAGAAATCGTCTAAGTTGTGGGTTTGCCACCTGGAAATGGCATCTTAGTAACTGGTTACATTTAAAATATGCAGTGACTTGTAGAGCCCCAGTGTTTGTTTTTATTCAGTTATGATGAAATAAGACAGGTTGGTAATTGTCACCCCCGCTTAAGCCGGCCGGGAGAGCTTATACAGCTGAGGGCTTATACAGCTGCCTCAGTCAGATGGTGGCGCCCATGGAGAACCAGCATCCAGCTCCTTAAGTCAGGGACCGGGGCCAGACCAGGCCTGGCCCAGCCCCTGTGGCTCTGGGTGGCTTGCTCTCAGGGACCCAGGCCTGTAAATAGGTCAAGTGGAACCCAGCCAGCCCGGGTCAGCTGCAGTCCACATGGAGGTGTGGCCGTGACAGGATCTCTGCACTGGTCCTCAACCCACCTCCACTCACCAGCCTGGCCCCTGGAGAGAGATCAGGATGCCACCTGCTATCTCAACCCCTCAGCCCTCAGGGCACTTCCGGCCTCACCCAGCTCCTAGAGAAAACCCCGGGAGGGGTTTCTCAGAGCGTTGTGCAGTTGCAGTTGGAAAGACTTGGCAGGAGCCCCAGAGAATTTGGCAGGGGCCCTAGTGGCCTGGCTGGAACAGGAAAGCCAAGTTCTGAGGACTGCAGGCCAGGTTCTGTAGCGGGAAGAACTTCTGGGCAAGCGGGACTAGTGGTTATACTACCACCATCCGGTCCTAGGGGCCCCTACCTCCCTGGCCCTTGCTGCCAGGTCCTTAAGGGAGCCCATCCCGTAGGCTGCTCATACTTAACTGGGAACCTCTTCTGGAGACGTTGTTTTTGATGTGTCATTTATATGCATGTATGAGCGGGTGCAGGCCTCAGTGATTCTCCGGCCTCCGCCCCCTGCAGAACTGGGTTACAGATGTGCACGGCCACACCCAGCTATTGATATGGGTGCTGGGGAATTGAACTCTGGCAGTTTCAGACCCTCTCAGGCCCTCGTGCTTGTATAGCAAAGAGCTCTTAACCATTGAGCCATGTTCCAGGCTCAGTTCCACGTCCAGGAGAATTTAACATCATGCTTGAGATGAAGAGACAAACGCCAAGAAAATGGTGTGACTGTCTCCTGTGCAGTGTCGCCTCTCAGTCCTCTGCTTCTGTCTGATTCGACCCCACAGAGAAGAGCAGGAGTTGGCTCAAGGCTGCCCTACACCTCACTTAATTTCCCAGAGGGCTGCAGGCTGCAGTGGTCACTCCTCTGAGCCAGACTCTGCTCTGCACTCCCTCCCTACCCCGAGAAGTTCCTGAGGCCCATGGGGGGCACCAGGATGCTAGGAGGTGAAGATCCACAAGCACCTCCTACCTTAGCCTCCCGGGGGCTGGAATTAAAGGTGTGTATGACCATGCCTAGTTTGGTTGTTTTCTTTTTTAAAATTTTTATTTATTTGAAAGAGAGAGAGAGTGGTGGAGCTCAGCCAGCCCGGGTCAGCTGCAGTCCACATGGAGGTGTGGCCACGACAGGATCTCTGCACTGGTCCCCTCAACCCACCTCCAGTCACCAACCTGGCCCCTTGCAAATAAACCCCAGATGCACATGCCACTTTGTGCATCTAGCTTTATCTGGGGAGCAGAACTGGCAGACTTTACAAGCAAGCACCCTTAACCACTGAGCCATCTCCCCAACCCTTGGTTGTTTTCTTAAGCAAAGTCCATATAACAAAAACTCACTATTTCCAAGGGTATGATTTGGAGATGTGTGTGCAAGCACAGGGCTGCATAGCCATTATCTCTGTCTACACCCGGAACATCCTCATCACCCAAAGGAACCCTATCTCCCACCAGGCAGCCCCCGCCTGGATCCCACTACTCTTCAGCACCTGCCAACCATCGGCACCCTGGGCTGAGGGCTTTGTTTGTCCTGAGTGGCTCATATCTTGTGGGCCCTATACAGGCTGGGCAAGTGCTGTACCAGAGTCACGCCTCCAGCCCTCACTGGTAGATTCTAAGCAGGCACTATACTGCTGACTCACATCCCAAGCTGCTCCTATGACATTTTGTGTGTGCATGTGTATGTGTGCGTGCACGCGTGTGCACACACCACAGGTCAACCTTGGACTTTGTTCCTCAGGCACCACCCACCTTTTTTTTTTGAGACAAGGCCTCTTATTGGCCTGGAACTTGCCAAGTCGGCTGGACTGAGCAAGGAGCCCAGGGATCTTCCTGTCTCCTCCCCAGTGCTGGGGTCACAAGCTTATACCACCATGTCTGGCTTTTTGTTTGTTTGTTTTTCTTTTTGTAAACACAAGTTTAGAGATAGAACTCAATTGGCAAGCACTTTACCAACTGAGCTATCTTCCAAGCCCTCTGATGGCATTAAACATTTATATAATTTTTTTTTTTTTTTGGTTTTTCAAGATAGGGTCTCACTCTGGCCCAAGCTGACCTGGAATTCACTATGTAGTCTCAGGGTGGCCTCGAACTCATGGCGATCCTCCTACCTCTGCCTCCCGAGTGCTGGGATTAAAGGTGTGCGCCACCACGCCCGGATTTTATATAATTATTTATTTGCACATGTGCATGTGTGCACACCAGGGCCTCCTGCTGCTGCACATGAATGGCCATCTGACCTTACACGGGTGGCTGGGGAACTGAACCCAGGCTGGCAGGCTTTGTAAGCAAGAGCCTTTAACAATTAAGCTTTCTTCCCAGCCCCTCCTATAATTTTTTCAATAGGGTTATTTATTTGCAGAGAGAGACAGAGAGGGAGGGAGAGAGACTGAGAGAAAGCGAGTATGGGAGCACAAGGGCCTCTCGCCATTACAGGAAACTCCACATGCGTGTGCCACTTTGTGTGCCTGGCTTTCTGTGGATACTGGGAAATTGAATCCAGGCTGTCAGGTTTTGCAAGCAAGTGCCTTTAGCTGCTGAGCCCAGTCCTCCTATGGCATTTTTAAAGCAGTGAAGAAAGCAGACAAGGGCTCCATTCCTGCTGCAGCTCCCATGACAGAGCAGATAGTTCACAGAAGACTAGACTTCTGCCTCAGCTTCCTTACCTGCACAGTTGCCATACAGACACACACAACAGGGACACACTGGGGACAAAAGGGTCAGGTGTAAGGAGTGCTAAGCACAGCGTGTGCCACTGGCAGACCTGGGGCATTTTAGCTTCTGGTATTACAGCGCCTGGGATCAAAGGACAGCTGGGCTGGAGAATGAGCAGTCCATGCAGGCAACTTTGCACAGGCCACGTGACCGCTCCACGTCGCATCTGCTCCTGCCTGCTTCCACTACATTGGGCCTCAGTTTCTCTATCTGTGGAATGGTTGTGCAGAGCCCACAGTTCAGCAGGCTGAGCCTGCAGCACAGTAGGCTGCTGGATTAATGATGCTGGAGAAGGTGTATTCTGCCCCCCAGTGGCAGGGATCAGGGTGGGGGGTGACAGCTGGCCTATGCCCGGGGGCCATCATGAAGGGGGTGAGGGGACAGGGCTGCACCTGAGGCACGCAGGCACGCATGCACGCAGGCAGGGCCCCGCTCCTCCTCCCACGTGTCCTTTTGCTGCACTGAGTATTAAACAAGTGGCTGGTTGCTTCCTGCCCTGCCTCCCCTTCCCAGTGATCCATCAGTTCAGCTATTACTGTCCGGATCCAGCGAGTGGCTATAAATGCTCTGGGTACACCACCCCCCCTCCCTCGCAAGTCGCCCAGGTTTTATGTTGTAAGAACACGATGGGGCGTCTCAAACACACCGCTAATGACAGGCATCATGAAGCAATAAAAGGGATGGGGCCGGTGGGCAGGGGGAGGGGGACACTGGAAGGAAGGGTGGGGGCCGCCATCCCGGCTCCCCTGGCGGTGGCAGGAGCTCTCTGAGAATTGATTAGTGTTGGACGTGCTGACCTTTTTGTTCTTGAAAAATTGCTTTTGAGCAGCTGAGGCAATAAAAGTAAATTGATTCAGAGACAACGAGGATGAAATTTGCGTTAGCGAGGAGCAGTGGATAAACGTCCCCATGAAGTGATGTCAGCACTGTCACCCCTAGCCCTGGGCCGCAGGAGGGCAGTGCTGGGCAGGGGCTGAACTGAGGTGGAGTGGCATGGAGAGAGAGGAAGGAGCCCAAGGAGATTCCCGCTGGCGCTGGAGAAGGCGATGGGATTCAGTGGGGAACTTCAGGCGATGGGGGAGTCAAAGAAACAGTGCCATGTGGTCCCACACGATGCCCGGGAGCTTTGTCACCCTATCTTACAGAACCCAGGGAAGGACACCCGAGAGGGTTGAAGACCCTCTCAAGGTCACCTCACTGGGACATGGAAAGGCCCATGAAGTCCTGCGAGGTGGTCTGGGGCCTCAGGAGGTGGCCTTCAGCAGGTCACTCTTTGGAGGGACAGGATGTCCTTCAGTTTGCAGATAAGCAGGCACAGAGAATGGGCACCACGGCCAAGTGACCAGGTGCAGAGTGACGGGCCTGGGGCACTTTCGTGTGCCTGTGCACACCCCTCTCCATAACTGCCTCTGCCTTTGCACTGGGGCCTTGGGAAAGGGCCACGGTTTTGCCTGTAGGAGCTGACAGCCTTGCTGAGGGTCTGAGAGCCTCGCTTAGGTGTGCTGCTGACCTGGAGCCCAGCCCAGGCTGTGTTTCAGCCCTACAGCTGCTCAAATCCTTCTCCTTCCAGTCCAGCAATGCGGCTTCTCCAAGTTCATGGGCCTATGGCCAGGATTTGGTACTCAGGAGGCTGAAGCTTGGAATCCTGTATCTTTTGCTTAGTGTGACCAAATGCTAATCAGTCTGTACTGCAGGGGCTAATGGCTCTCTAAAAGGTAGGCACTCCACAGGGAAGAGGGGCCGGAAACAACAGGACAGCAGCAGCCTTGGGGGGGAGGTCCATGAGTGATGGTTCCAGAGTCCAGGGGGAGCCCAAGAGGCCCTGGTGTTTGGTCACCCAGGGGCTTCCCCAGCAGCTCCAGAGAGGGGCCGCAGGCTGGCCCTGAGGCTTGCATCTGCACCCGACCACGGCTTGACACAGGAGGGGTACACAGCCTGCCCACTCAGGCTCCCCAGGAGGCACCTCCCCCTGCTAGTGGCGATGCAGCCCCGCGTGGCGGGTTGCCGGGCGACAGCACTGTTACCAGTGGAGATGCTCATGCTCCAGCCCCCAGGGACACCGCGACCCGTGCTGCGTAAGAGCCCACTGTGAGGAGGGGTGCACCTGGCCTGGAGCTGAGGACTCCCACCCCCACTGGCTCACCCCACCCGGAAGCCACAGCACCTACTCCTCCAGGCCTCAGCCCTGGGTACTGCTGTGTGCAGGATGGAAGATGAAAGGGCCTGTGCTTTCCCAACCCCTGGCACAACCACTTAGGCTGCAGGGACCCCAGATAAAAAAAAAAAAGAGGGGGCATCTTCCCAGGGAGGTGGGATGTTTCCTGCCAGGGAAACTGAGGCAGGGTGGTTCAGTCACTTGTGCAGGTTCTATTGCTTAGGAGTGGGCAGGGCTGGAATGGAGCCCAGGCTACTGAGGTCCCGTCTCTGCCACTCCTCTGCAGCCCTCTTGGGAACTCAGTTCCCTAGTGGCCAGCAGGGCCTTCTCCACCTCTGGGCAGCTAAACAGGAAGCTCTGGAGCAAGGAGCAGGGCCTGCCCTGGGCACAGTGCCCAGAAGCCACAGCCCCGCCCACCTCTAGGGAGAGGCACTGGCAGCGTGTGAATAAGGCCTGGCGCAGCGCCGGGCAAGGGTGCACAGGGGTCAGTGAGAGGGTGGCGGGCAGCAAGCTTAGGACAGGCTGCCAGGTGCAGCCAGACCTGTTCCACCCTGGCCTGGGCACTTTCACATCCCCCAGAGCAGGGACAGCTGTGGGGCAAGGCGAGGAGGCAGGTTGGGCGTCTGAGCTTCCCGATGGTGGGCTCTTGTGACAGGGCACCCAGCCAGCTGAAGCCTCAGCTGGGAGCCATGGGAGCTGGATTCTGGGCAGACCCTCCCCGCTGACAGGTCCTCATGGTGATGGGTGGCCTCAGGCCTCAGCCCGTGGCTCCCGACAAGATGCTGGCACGAGTGTTCTGAAGATGTGGGGAGTTGTCAAATGCAGCGTGAAGGGCAAGCCTGGGATTCCTCTATCCCCAGAGCTATACTCAGCAGTCTCCAGGCGGCTCAGAGCGGCTGAGACAAGACGCAAGTGTCCCCGAGGGACTGTGAATGAAGACGAAGTCAGTCCTGCTCACGTGGTAAATAAAGGGGATGCTGCCATCTTAGGCAAGTGTGACTCTTGGTGGCTTTTTTTTTTCCTTTGCAGGGTTGGGGATGGAACCCAGGGCTTCATGCATGCCAGGGAAAGTGCTCTGCAAGCCACGCTGGAGTCTCTGTGACATTCAAAGCTGGGGCGTTCTGTCCAGTAAGCATCTCCACTGTCGGAACGGCTGTTTCAATCAGGAAGGGTGGCTGCCGGCACCCAGGCATGTCACAGGCCAAGCCAAGCAGAGGTCACAGCCCTCATCTCTGTGCTGCTGCCCAGCAGCAGCCTGGTGCCAGCAGTAGGGATTCCCTTGGGAGCAAAGGAGAGGAGGGGCCCTGCTGTCCCTCCAAGAGCAAGTGACTGTGCTCTCAGGGGAAGTGAGGAACGGGGTGTGCTGTGTTCCAAGGCAGGTGGGTGCTCCGGACTCCATCACATCCTTCGTAGCCCCTCTCTAGATCTTACAGTGCCAAGCAGAGCAGAGCCTCAAAACCCAAACGCGCAGTGGTGGGACACTGTAGTCCCTGATCACCAACAGCAGGTCCTCTAGGGTTTCACAAAATAGCGCAGTCCCAAGGGTCTTCACGAGACAACTTAACAAGGGACACCCAGAAGAGGGCTAGGGCGATAACCCAGGCAGTGCCGGGCTTGCCTGAGTTCAAACTCTAGAACCCATGTTAAAAGTCTGTAAACACTGGTAGTTAATTGTGTAATAGGAGGGCAAATGAGGACATCAAAATAGAAGAGAGACTGGTTGGAAAGAAGGGATTTAGTGGAGGAGGGATTTGAGAGGGGGAAAAAGTAGGGTCATGGGACGGGATTATGATTATAGCATATTGTCTATATGTATGGTCATTGTCAATAAAAAAAAGTTTAGAAAAACAGCCAGGTGTGGTGGCACACACCTTTAATGCCAGCACTTGGGAGGCAGAGGTAGGAGGATCGCTGAGAGTTCGAGGCCACCCTGAGACTACACAGTGAATTCCAAGTCAGCCTGGGCCAGAGTGAAACCCTACCTCAAAAAAAATGTTAAAAAAAAAAAAACAACAACAAACTAAAACAACCAACCAAACACAACAAATGACCCAATGGGAATGTGACCAATTTGCAATATGTTCATATATTAAAGTTCTCAATTAAAAAACAAAGATGGGGCTGGAGAGATGGCTTAGCAGTTAAGTACTTGCCTGTGAAGTTAAAGGACCCTGGTTCAAGGCTCGATTTCCCAGTACCCACATAAGCCAGATGCACAAGGGGGTGCATGAATCTGGAGTTTGTTTGCAGTGGCTGGAGGTCCTGGCATGCCCATTCTCTATCTATCTCTCTCTCTCTCTCTCTCTCTTTCTGTTGCTCTCAAATAAATAAATAAACAAAATTTAAAAAAATAAAAAATAAAACAAAGATGGGGCCAGGCATCTTTAATCCCAGCACTTGGGAGGCCGAGGTAGGAGAATCACCATGAGTTCGAGGCCACCGTGAGACTTCATAGTGAGTACCAGGTGAGCCTGGGCTACAGTGAGACCCTTCCTCAAAAAATCAAAATAAATAAAAAAATAAAGATGGTAGGTAATGCCTGAGGTCTTTTGCCCTCTACTTGCATGTACACACACACACACACACACACACACACACACACACAGAAGAAAACACCCAGAATTAGGCTTAGAAGATTCCTCAGTGGGGCTGGAGAGATGGCTTAGTGGTTAAATGCTTGCTTGTGAAGCCTAAGGAACCCAGTTTGAGGTTCGATTCCCCAGGACCCACATAAGCCAGATGCACAAGGTGGCGCATGCATCTGGAGTTCGTTTGCAATGGCTGGAGGCTCTGGCGCACTCATTCTCTATCCATCTGCTTCTTTCTCTCTCTCTGTCTGTCTGTTGCTCTCAAATAAGTACATAAAAGTAAAACAAAAATTTAAAAAAGAAGATTCCTCAGTGGATAAATTGAATAATTAAAAAAAAAAAAACATGAAGACCTGAATTCTATCCCCAGAACCTACAGCCCACAGAAAAGGAAGTGTGAAGGGTGTGTACCTTCAACGCCAGCACTGAGGAAGCGGAGGCACGAGGATCCGGACCACTGCAGCTTCTAGCCTCACATGCACACACACACAAACCCACACACGTGAGCCCCCACACACGCAAATACCCCCCTACACAGAGAGAGAGAGAAGAGACAAATCAATGGGGAGAGAAAGTTATGAAGTTAAGAAGTCACAAAGAGTGACTACTGATGAGCACAGGGTCACTCTGGGGAGTGGTTAGAATGTTCTGGAATTTGATTGTGGTGGTGGTACACAATTAAGCCCCTTGAATTTTGCACTTTGAAGGGAAGAATTTAGGGAGATTATTATATCTCAAGAAAGCTGTGGGGGGTGTTGCTGAGGTTCTAATTTGTAAGTGAATCCACACTCTGTCTTCAACAAATACGGGCCCAGGTGTGTGCAGGAAACCCAGTGTGTGAGTACAGGAGCCAGAAGATGTTTTATTCCTCGTGTGCAAACATCCAGGGGGCAGGATCCGGCCAAAGTTCAGAGTGAACATGATGTCCCATGGGTCCGCAGCCGAGCCCCTGGATCAACCTCTCTCTGCCCAAGGTGGGTCGTGTGACTCACAGCAGAGGCACCAGGCAGCCAGGGGTCAGCTCCTCCCTCAGGTGGGAATGCTGCAGGGCCGGCAGGGCGGGCAGTGGGGCGGGTAGTGGGGTGGGCATGGCAGGCATGGAAAGCAGACCGGCCATGAGCCCTGCTCTAGACAGCTCCCTTAAGGCAGGTAGGTAGGAGACCAATGGTAATTACCCTACTGGGCAGGCTAGGTACCCTCCTTCATTCCCAAGAAGGGACGTGACCTGCCACGGTGGCATCGCCTTGGCAGGGTCACACACGGTCACTCAGGCAGTGGGAAAGGAGACCATCAGGGCTGGCCTAACTGTTGCTCTGGGGCCCTGACAAGTCCTGTCTGCAACTTCCTGTCTGTCCTGACCTGTCCCCTGCTCCTTCAGCTGCACCCAAACAAAAGTCAAGAGCCCTCCAAGAGGACAGCAGGCCTGTGTCCCTCCCCCAGCTGCCTCCTTCTCTTGCCCACAGGGCTGGCTGTCCCTCCACTGGTCCCTCAGCTCCTGCCTTCAGCTCCCTGCAGGCGGCCCTCTGCCTCTCCCAGCTCCCTACCAAGGTCACTGAGGCCTTCCAACCACCCACTTAAGCAGGCACATATCCTCAATAGCACTGCTTCCTAAGTTCACGATGGGCAAATAAAAGGGTGTAGGATGTGGGACCTGGGTCCTACGGGCCACCTCCAGCTGGCGGAGGCACTCACGGCCTTGTAAGGGAATGTATCTGGAGTTCGGGGTCATCGCTCCCAGCTCTGCCTGAGTCACTTGGTTATTCCTGGCCCATGGAGGACATATGAGGCAGAAGTGGGGCTGGGAGAGGGAGGGTGGGACCTGGGAGTGGGGAGCTTAATTGCTGGTCAGCCACCTGGCCACCCAGGGGCCCAGTGAGGCCCAGTGGTGAGGGACTTCAGCCCTGGGGGAAACAGAGACAAGGTCAGAAGCTGGGGTGGGGTGCTGACAAGGCTGGCAAGCTTGGGGACAGGCTTCTGGGCATAGTGTTGGGGTCAGGAGGCTGAGGCCAACCTGGCTTCTCTGGAAGCTCCATCAAGGGGACAGTTTCCAAGTCTGTGACATCCAGGGACAGCGATGCAGAGGCCCCCTGCCTGGTGCTGCTGAACACCCATGCGGCCTGTCAATGAGCCCCGCCTCGGGCCCCAGCCACACTGGCGGCAGGATGTGACCACAAATAAAGAGTCACAATTAGCCCTTTCCTTCCACTGTGCCACTGCTGGCCTCTCGGCTGACAGAGAGGGCGGGCAGCCTGCTGTCTGTCCCCAGAACCCAGGAGAGCCCAGGAGATCACAAGGGTAGCCAGTGGTGGATTCTGGGTCGGAAGAGGCCAGGGTGATAGGAAGCTTTCAACAGACTGTCCACGGGCTCAGTGCTGCACAGAGAGGCCTCTGGAGATGGTGGTGACAGACCGGGAAACCAGGCTTAAACCCAGCTTTGCCTCGCGTTCTCTCTAGCTGTGCAGTCTCGGGTAAGTCACCTCCCCTTTCTCAGCCTCTTGGGGAAGGGTTCGCGGTGAAAACACGAGGAACTGGATGCACAACACCCCCATAATGCCATGGCGACCCACCTGTAATCCCAGCACTCAGAAGACAGGAGGATCCTTGGGGGACAAGAGAGCTTGTAAGTCGAGCCAAAATGGCCAGCTGTGGGTTCAGTGACAGACTTTTGTCTCAAAAGTAAGGCGGAGGGTTGGAGAGATGGCTTACTGGTTAAGGTGCTTGCCTGCAAAGCCAAAGGATCCAGGTTCCATTCCCCCAGGACCCACGAAAGCCAGATGCACAAGATGGTGCATGCGTCTGGAGTTGGTTTGCAGTGGCTAGAGCCCTGGAGTGCCATCTCTCTCTCTCTCTCTCTCTCTGCCTCTTTCTCTCTCTTTCTCAAATAATAAATAAATTTTTTTTTAAAAAGTAAGGTGGAGCATGATTGAGGAAAACATCTTTAACCTATGACCTCATACACACACACACACACACACACACACACACGTATGGACATGCATACACACACGCACATACGCACTGCAAAAATAAATAAAATAAAAACACTGATGCCTCAGGGCTGTGCAGAGCTTAACACAGTAAAGAACAGACGGAGCCTGTGTCTAACATGTAACAGATGTTATTATTATCCTTCTAGATGTTTCTGTTGTGGACAGAATTAATAAAAATCACTGTTATTAATGACCAGTGTTAATATCTCTGATTCCAAAGCAAGGCTTATTCCCAGAGCCTGGGCTTGGGGTTGAGCCACCTCCTTCAGTCTGGTCCCTCACGACACATGGCAGGTTAGATTTTTTTGTAACTCCTGAAGGTTTTGCCCCTCCACTAATTTTACAGCAGCTCTCAGTGCCCCCTTCCCTCCTCCCCAAACTTGGCCATTTGCTCTGCGGCTGTGACTGTCCCTCCTCTAGCTCTGCAGCGTACAGAACAACATGTTCTACAAAATGGGAGCCTTCCAGGGCATCCGGGCCTCTTAACCCTGATGAGGCTGGTCTGCAGGAGGGGCTTGCAAGGTTAACCCATCTACGATGCACCCCTTCCCAAAGGGGCAGGGATAGCCTGCCCTGCACTGCCACTCAGAGGGGCTGTGATCCCTAGAGAATAGAGTGTCTTTTGGAAGTCAGGCCTAGGCTGAGGATGCGTGAACCCCTGTTCCCAGCAGATCCTGGCTCATACACCAGAGCCCTTGGCTGCTGGAATCAGACAGACCTGCTTGAAGCAAGGCGCAGCCACTGGGGAGATCTGC
This sequence comes from Orientallactaga sibirica, assembly GCA_036365145.1. Taxonomy (NCBI): domain Eukaryota; kingdom Metazoa; phylum Chordata; class Mammalia; order Rodentia; family Dipodidae; genus Orientallactaga; species Orientallactaga sibirica. Next base: position 3,590,781 of record JAEOAD010000013.1, read on the forward strand.
AGGCCTCTGCTTCCCTGAAATGGGAAATGGCTGCGCCTACAGCTCCAGCTTGTCTCAGAAATAGAAATAAATGAATAAATAAATAAAGGGCAGAATGACTGTTGTGGAGAAGAGGACAGTAGAGCCCAGGAGGGCTCCTGGCCCAGGACCTGAGAGGAACAGCTGCAGTGAGTTTAGCATGGTTGGCAGGCCCAAGCCATGGCCTCTGACAGGAACTGGCCATGGGGAAGAGGCTGGCCTTGGGGACCTGATCTGGAGCCCTTGGGCACTTCTCAGGAGGAGGGAAGGGATGCGTGACACCCTGGGACTGCAACCCAGAGCTCTGTGAAGGAGTTCTGGACGCTCCACTACCTCAGATGTTTTTCAGAGAGAAGCCACGGTGCAGGACCTCCCCAGAGCTGGGTGCCCGGACATTTCAACTAGTGTTCTCCTGTGACTGTGGGACAACGTGCATGGTGCTGGCAGGCAGCAGGCAAGAAACTGAAGGTAGCTGGACCCGTGTCAGTTACCACAAAGCGTTAGGGGGAATCCTCTGAGAATTATTAAGAATTTGGCTGAATCGGGTGGTCATGGCTGGGGCTCTGGTGGGCTTGGCCATGTGTGAGGTGGCGTGACTGTGAATGGTGTGGGTGTACGTATAGATGGAGCTGGCATCCCACTGGAAGGGAGATTTGGGCCCACCAGTTTGCTCAAATGAGCCAAGAGCCCAAGGCCTGCCTTATGAGGCCCAGAGAGTTGTAGGATGCCAACCGGGGGCCAGCCCAAATCAAAATAGCTGATGATGGTGGATGGATACCGAGGACAATGATGGCTACTGTGGACAGTGGGGATTGCTAGTGACAGTGGCAGACAATAAAGCATGCCATGGACATCAGGAGACAGCAGTGAACACTGTGGCGTGCTGTCCCGAGTGCCACTCCAGGACCTGGCACTTGTTTCCAGCTGCAGAGGGTACTGCCTGGGGTCTTCCACACCCTGCTGTCCTTGAGCTTACACTCCCTGCAAGCAGTCCACCCCGAGGCACAGCCCTGTGCTGCACACAGACCTGGCCCCCGTCTTTGTTCAGGGCCCTCTACAGGCTCACCTGGGTGGGCTATGGCCCCCTTTCAGCCACATTGTCTCTGCCCAGTCTCATCTTGGACCCCACAGGGGTTCCTGGGAATACACCTACTAAGCACACGATAGCCGGTTCTCAGTGCGACTCTCCAAGTGGTTTGTCCACTCTGGGAAATGGATGGAGATGTGGTAACCCAGACTCCATCGCAGTCGGACAAAGTTGAATCTGAGCCTCGTTCCTGAATGCCTGCCAGCTCAAGGATTGGGCAGCCCAGAAAGCTCTGCAGGGACCTCAGGGAGAATTTAAAAATGATCTTTCTAGATTTCATTCCCAACCCATAAAAGAAGATCTTGGTTACAATGATCCTTTTTAAATCTTAGGAGAAAATAACTAGAACCAAACTCAGAAAAAATTAAAAACTGTGAAAGATTTGCAATTCATCCCAAATATAATCTCCTTTGAAAACAGAGAATTACAAGCCAATTTTTTTAAATTTTTGATTTTTTTCAAGTTTACAGACTCCTTAAATTTATTTATTTATTTATTTATTTATTTATTTATTTATTTATTTATTTAAGAGAGAGAGAGAGAATGGGCATGCCATGGCCTTCAGCCACTGCAAACAAACTCCAGACGCATGCACTTCTTTGTGCATCTGACTTATGTGGGTCCTGGAGAATCGAACGGGTCCTTTGGCTTTGCAGACAAGTACCTTAACAGTTAAGCCATATCTCCAGCCCATAAGCCAATTTTTAAAATAAATTTGTTTATTTGAGAGAGAGAGAATGAGGCAGACAGAGAGAGAGAAAGAGAGAAAGAGAATGGGAGCACCAGGGCCTCCAGTCACTGCAGACGAACTCCAGATGCATGCGCCACCTTGTGCATCTGGCTTACGTGGATCCTGGGGAATTGAACAGAGGTTCTTTGGCTTTGCAGGCAAATGCCTTAACCGCTAAGCCATCTCTCCAGCCCCCATAAGCCAATTAAAAAAAAATCACCAACTCCATAAAAATATGGTCAGATTGCAAATAAAGAAGTACACATAGGCTGGAGAGATGGCTTAGCAGTTAAGGGGCTTGCCTGCAAGGCCAAATGACTCAGATTGGATTCCCCAGGACCCACGTAAGCCAGATGCACAAGGTGGTGCATGTGTCGAGTTCCTTTGCACTGGCTGGAGGCCCCAAAAGAAAGAAATACATGCAATCCTTACATATGAAAACACTCTTGGCTCCCTTCTCTTACTAAGTTCAAGTGAAAGCTAATCCTGTGAGCGTGAACTGCACGGTGTTGATCAGAGCTGCCTTCATGTGCAACAGACACCTCCACTTTCTTCTAGTGCCACAAGGATGCCCCATGCCAGCAGCCCCTCCCACTCCTCCTCCGAGACCCTGGCTGCCTACAATCTGTCTCTATGGCATCCCTTAATCAGGGCATTTTGTATAAGCAAAAAATGTAGCCTTAATACGTACTTTCTTTTTATTTTTTTGCATGTGTATGTGTGCCATGTATGCACATTCATGTATGTGGGGGCTACATGTGTGTACAGGTGTGTGGGGGCCAGAAGCTGCAGTTGGGTGTCTTTCTTGATCACTCTACACTTCACTTATCGGGACGAGGCCTCTAACGTGAATCCAGCGCCCACTGACCTGGCTAGCCAGCTTGTCTCCAGGATCCTGTCTCTCTCCGCCTCCCAAGTGCTGGGATGAGTCAGGTCACCGTGCCCACCCAGCATTTCTGTGGGTGTTGGCATCTGAACTCAGGTCCTCATACCTGCAGGGGGAGCATTATACTCATTGAGCCATCTCGCCAGCTCCTCCTGTCTGGTTTTCATGGCTGAATAACATTCCCCTGTATGAGTGGGCCAGTTTGCCCATTTGCCTGTGGTTGACAATGGGTTTTCTGTACTGTTTGCTGGTTGTCAGTGATGTATGTCTCCATGAACTCATGTGTGTATGTATCTCTTACAGTTTATGCTGCAGTACATGCCTCGGAGAGAGGTGCTGGCCTATTGGTACAGCTGTGCCCAGCTCTTGAGGGAGGCTGGCTGTGTTCCACAGTGGTGGCACCCCTGTCTGTTTCCACCGGCAAGCTCTTCATATGCCCCAGGCCGAGTTGTTCTCTGTCCCTCCTTCTCTCAAATATTGACCATCCTTAGTGGGTGTGATGCAGGCTCTCAGCGCGACTTTGACTTGCATTTCTCTCATGTGAATAACGTTGGGCCTCGTCACACGTGGATTCTGTTGAGAAATATCCGTTCAAGGGCTGGAGAGATGGTTCAGCGGTTAACACACTTGACTGCAAAGCCTAATGACCAGTGTCAGATTCTCCAGTACTCACATAAAGCCAGATGCACAAAGTGGGACATGCATCTGGAGTTCATTTGCAGCTGCTAGAAGCCCTGGCATACCCATTCTCTCTCTCTCTCTCTCTCTCTCTCTCTGTCTCTCTGTCTCTCAATCTCTCTCGCACTCGTTCCTTCCCTCCCTCCCTCCCTCCTTCCTTGGAAATAAATAAAATAAAAAAAGAGAAATATTCACTCAGGAGCTGGGGATGGAGCTCAGGTGGTAGAGTCCTTGCCTAACACACATGAAGCCCTGAACTTGGCCCTCAGCACCACACACGCTGGGCATGGTGGCACACCCGCAATGACAGCATTCAGGAGACGGAGGCAGGAGGATCACTTCAAGGCCATCCGTGGTTGAGTCATAAGTTTGACACTAGTCTGAACAACATGAGACCTTACCTTAAAAAGAAAAACAGGGCCTGGGGAGTTGGCTCAGCATTAAAGGCTCTTGCTTGCAAAGACTGCTGGCCTGGCTGCTTCTGAAACATAATCTACATGTTAATGGAGGGAAGAAAGAGGAAAGAGGGCTTAGGTCTGAACCCCATGTGGAAGGATGCACCCTGTGTCATGGACTCTATCTGCTTAGCCATAGGTCTCTCCAGGAGCCTGGGAGGTCAAGTGAAGGTCAGGGCTGTGGAAAAAGACATGTTCTCCCCTGGTGAGTTGTCCATGCCCTGCTAAATAACCCTCTGCCCATACTCGCGCAAGGCCCTTGAATTAAGCTCTGCCACTCACAAGAAAGACCTCAGAGGAGAAGTAACCACGTTGGAAAGGAGCTCAGCAGGAGTGGGAGGGGGACAAGAGAAGGTAGCGGGGAAGGGTGACTCAACCTACATTATCCACGTGTGTGAAATGGTCAAAATGAAGAACGAGGGCTGGAGAGATGGCTTAGCCATCAAGGCATTTTCCTGCAAAGACTGAGGACCCAGGTTCAATTCCCCAGTACCCATATAAGTCAGATGCACAAGGTGACACATGTGTCTGGAGTTCATTTTCAGTGGCTAGAGGTCCTGGCGCACCCATTCTCTCTCTTTATCTGCTTCTTCCTCTCTCTCCCTCTCTTTCTCAAATAAATAAATTAAGTAAATTTAATTTTAAAAATTTTTTTAAAAAAAGATTGAAGGATGAGCTGGGAAGGTGGCTCAGCACTTAAAGGCACTTTGTTTGCAAAGCCTCCTGGCATGGGTTCAATTCCCTAGTACCCAGATGACAAAAAAGTAGAGCATGGGTAGCATTCCTTTGCGGCAGCAAGAAGCCCTGCTGTGCCTGTACACACACACACACACATGCACACACACACATGCACACACACGCACGTACAAACACATGCACACACACACAGCTGATAAAGAAAAAATTTTTTTAACTTTGACAAAAGAATGAATGAATGAATGAATGAAGTTCTGAGGCATGCTAGAGCATAAATGAAATAATGAAAACAAATCTGAGGGGAGGATCCAGGTGCAGAGGGCACAGGGTGGCGGTGCATAGAGGAGCCAGCGGGACAGGCAGATCTTGAGAGAGAGAGAGGGAGAGAGAGCGCACAGGCTGGGCATGGCTAGGTCTCAGCGAAGCCAGGAAATGGGGAGTGATTCTTTAATGGGTAAATGGCTTCTACTTCAGTGACATGGAAGAATGGACTTGACAGAGGGGGTCCTGCCCTGCAAAGGGTCCAGATGCTTTGTGTTATGTGACTCTTGCCCAAGATCTTGGATGAGGGGTACCACAGGCTGAGATGTAGGGCAGTCCTGAGGGGACAGTGGGGTAGAGGTCCTCAAGAATCTTGCCCACCAGAGGCCCTTCTCCCAACGGGAGCAGTCCTGGCCAGAGCTTCCTGTCAAGCCAGGATTGAACTGAAGAGCATTACAGACACACAAGAGGGGCTGTCATGGAGACACTGGCTCACTCGAGATGACAGAGACCAAGAAGCCCTGGGGTAGGCTGCCTTCAAGCATCTTTAGGAACCTGGGATGCTGGGGAGATGTCCCTGAGTGTAAAGTGCTTACAACACAAGCACGGGGGCCAGAGTTGAGACCCTCACATGCATGCGAAGAGCCAGATGTGGCAGCACATGCCTAGAATCTCAGCTCTGGGGAGGCAGAGGCGGGAGGACCCCTGAGGCTCCCTGAATAGCCAGTCTAGCTGAATCCAGCTAGAAGTCCAGGTTCCGTGAGAGACCCCGTCTCAAAAAGTAAGGTGGAGAGCTATTGAGGAAGACACCCAAAAACGTGCGTCCACACACATGAACATGTACACACACACATACGCATGCGCACACAGACACACAGCCCCTGAAGATTGCCATCAAGATTCAGTCCATGTCCAAAAGCTTTACAATTAGGAAAGCAGATGGTATGACTCTCAATCTAAGGCTGAAGGCCAGAGAGCCTGAGGGCCACCCAGGAGAGCCCAGCCTTGAGTTCTGAAGTTCAAGGTCAGGAGCCAGAAGGAATGTATTCTTCCTCTGAGACTCTGTTCTATCTAGGCCTAGGTTGAGGCAGTGGTGCAGTCCACACTCAGGGTAGATCACACATCCCACACACACCAATCTTCTCACCGACATCCTATCAGAAACCGCTGGTGCCACCCAGTTGTCCCCAGAGACCAGAATACTTGGGGCTCCCTCTCAGCAGAAGGACACTCCGCTCCCACCAAAGCTTTCACAAAGGCCCGCCAGCTAGCTGTGGGGTCCTGTAACCCCACCCTGGGAACATCTCATTGACTGTTGCCTTCTCATTGCTGGGACAAAGCACCCGACGAGAAGCTGCTTACGGAAGAAGCGGTTTACAGTTTTGGCTTATAGTTTTGAGATAGGTCTCACCATTTCATCACAGTGGAGGGCGAGTATGTCATGAGCGGGGATCTAGCTCACTTCCTCCCATATCAGCAGGGAAGGAATAGAGGACAACTAGCATTGGCTAGCTGGGCTGGACTATAAAATCCCAAGACCTGTCCCCCCCACCCCCCTGTGGCACAGCTCCTCCAGCAAGGCTCCATGTCCCAAAGACTCTCCCAGCAGAGAACTAAGTACAAGTCTCACTCACAAACACTTGTGGTTATGGGGCACACCCTATATTCCAACAAACACAGGTCTATCACTGCTGACATGGAAAAATCCAAAGATGTGCTGGAGACTGGAACTGAAAGAGAGGAGGGAGACAGGGACCCAGCCAGGGAAAACCCAAAGCCGTCCCCATTGCATGAGGCCCGGCTCTGCAGGGGGTTTCGTGTTCAGTGGCCTAACAAGATGACCACTGCTGATGGTCAGCTTGTAATCCCAGCCTCTGAGAGAAGCACAGGCAGTCTCTGGGCACAGCTCACACCAGCCTCCGTCTTGCCAGGCAGTGGAGAAGGGGACTGTGGAGAGAGGAGAGAAGTGAGCCCTGGTGAGCAGGGAGGGAGTCAGTCGGGAGATGCTGGGACAGTCCTGCCGCTGTGAGAAGGTGGCAGGGAAGGGACAGAGCTGATGTCCACTTCTACTGGAAGGGGCAGGGGTGGAAATCTCTAGCATCATAGCAGGAAACCAATGGATAATGACCTGACATGGGTTACAAGCCATATGAAGTGCTTTCAGCCAGTCCACGGCATTAAACAGCACAGTTTTTGCCCTTGACCCTAAATTTAGACTGCCAACCACAGCACCCTCCAGACTCTAATCCACTACTTCCAGCTGATGAAGTCAGCACCAGGTCATTAAGGAAGTCACTCAGACTCCCCCAGACCTGCTCCACCCACAGGATGTCCTACGCATGTCCTTCTCCGTGTTAATTGCTGGCCAGCCATCCTGCCAGTTGCCCTGGCAAAGAGAACCTTTAGTAACCGTGATTTCCTCTGTCATCACACACACCCGCTTCACCAGCAAATCCTTCTGGTTCCACCTTTCCTATCAATCCAGAATCCTCAGAACCCACCCCTGGGAGCTGTCTGCGTTGTTCCTCTACAAAAATCAGAAAAGGGGCATGGAGAGATGGCTTAGCAGTTAAGGCGCCTGCCTGCTAAGCCTAAGAACGCTGGTTCCAATCTCCAGCGGTTCCAATCTCCAGGTCCCACGTTTAGCCAGATGCAGTGACGCAAGGGCGCAATGCTGCACTTGACCACAAGGGGGCGCACGCATCTGGATTTCGTTCTCAGCAGCTGAGACACTGCTCGCGCGTGCATCTCTATCTCCCTTTCCCTCTCCCTCTCTGTCTCTCTCTGTGTCTCTCTCTGAAAATAAATAAAATTAAAAAAATTTTAAATCAGAAAAGGTCTGGAGAGATGGCTCAGCAATCAAGAGCCTAAGCATGAGGGCCTCTCCCCTGGCCTTCACACACACACGTACACACCACACATGATGTACACCACACAGCACATCACACGCACACTCTACACACACACACACACATGTGCACAAGCAATAAATAACTAAATCAGGGCTGGGGAGATGGCTTGGCAGCTAAAGGCACTTGGCCCAGGTTAGATTCACCAGCACGCACATAAAACCAGATGCACAAAGTAGCACATGAATCTGGAGTTTGTGTGAAAGAGGCCCTGGAGTGCCCATTCCTTCTCTTCTCTGCTTACAAATGTGTATATATATATTTCGCTTTTTGTTTTTCAAGGTAGGGTCTTGCTCTAGCCCAAGCTGACCTGGAATTCACTCTGTAGCCTCAGGGTGGCCTCAAATTTGTGTTGATCCTCCTACCTCTGCCTCCCAAGTGCTGGGATTAAAGGTGTGTGCCACCAAGCCTGGCTACAAATAAATTTTTAAAATTAAAAATAAATTCATCGGAGAACGGCAGTCTAGCGGGCATAACCTGTAAAGCAATGTCCCTGCCAACATTCCAAGTGTGATTTGCTCAAAGGAGGGCACTTCTTCACCACAAAGTATTTATTTGTGCCAGAGACAAAGGCAGTGGTGACATTTGTGAAGTCACTAGTGTGTTTCATGATATTAACACCAGGGACGAGACACCACAGATGAGCTCAAAACGGATGCAGGTAGCCCATGGCGACACAAGCCTACAATCCTGGTGCCTGGGAGCCCGAGGTAGGAATATCATGAGTTGGAGGCCAGGCTAGAATATACAGCAACAACAACAACAAAATAACCAACTAAGACTGGAAGGGTGTGGTGGTGCACGCCTTTAATCCCAGCACTCGGGATGCAGAGACAGGAGGATTGCCGTGAGTTCGAGGCCACTCTGAGACTACATAGTGAATTCCAGGTCAGTCTGGGCTAGAGTGAGACCATACCATGAAAAACAAAACAAAACAAAAAAAACCACAGGTATTAACCATGCAAGGCAGAGGTTAAGGGCGGCATGGAGTGTCTGCTCCCCTCATTGGACCTGTGCTGGGAGTTCTGACCTGTGCAATAAGGGGAGGGGGGCATCCTAGGTTGGAAAGAAAAGAGTGAGACTGTCTTGATTGGTAGACAGCATGATCATCCATATAAAAAACCTGATAGAGGGCTGGGGAAATGGCTTAGTGGTTAAGGCGTTTGCCTGCGAAGCCTAAGGACCCAGGTTCGATTCCCCAGGACCCATGTAAGCCAGTTGCACAAGGGGGTGCATGCATCTAGAGTTTGTTTGCAGTAGCTAGAGGTCCTGGCATGCCCATTCTCTCTTTCTCTCTATCTGCCTCTTCCTCTCTCTCTCTCACTTAAATAAATAAATAAAATACATTTTTACACCAATAGTCACCAACACTTATTTGATGTCAATCATGTTTCTTGGGGTGGTATGGGGGAATGGTTTGTTTAATCAAAAAAAATACATTTTTGAGGAGGCTTTAAGAGGGAGGGAGGTAAGAGGATCGCCGAGAGTTCAAGGCCACCCTGAGACTACATAGTGAATTCCAGGTCAGCCTGGACCAGAGTGAGACCCTACCTCGAAAAACCAAAAAAAAAAAAAAAAAAAAAAACAGTTTTTAAAAAACCTGACAGAACCTTAAAAGCAAACAAGCTGTGCATGGTGGCACACACCTTTAATCCCAGCACTAGGGAGGTGGAAAATTACCATGAGTTCAAGGCCCACCAGAGACAGAGTGAATTCTGGGCCAGCCTGGGCTAGAGTGAGACCTTGCCTCAAGAAAACAAACCAATCAACCATTCTGCTAAAGGCTGGGTATGTGGATCTCAGAGGTAGAGCATCTGTTTAGCATGCCTGAAACTCTGAGTTGGGTCCTTAGTGCACACATATACATAAACCACATAAACCACACACACACACACACACACACACATAAATACAGAGTCCTGCTGTAACTCTCTCTCTCTCTCTCTCACACACACACACACACAACACACAAAATAAATAAATAAATTTTTGTTTGTTTGTTTGTTTGTTTTTGTTTTTCGAGGTAGGGTTTCACTCTGGCCCAGGCTGAACTGGAATTCACTATGTAGTCTCAGGGTGGCCTTGAACTCACGGCAATCCTCCTACCTCTGCCTCCCGAGTGCTGGGATTAAAGGTGTGCACCACCACGCTGGGCAATAATTTTTTTTTAATTGAAAACTTTGACTAGTAGTTTTCTAAGGCTAGGTAGGTCAGAGACATGGGACTTAGTTTCTACTGGATGTGGGCTTTCTTTTAGGGAGATTAAAAACACTCTACTAGCCCAGCATGGTGGTGTATGCCTTTAATACTAGCATTCAGAAAACTGAAGTAAGAGGATTGCCATGAGTTTGGGGCCAGCCTGGGCTGTGTGTTCCATGTCAGTCTGGGCTAAAATGAGATCTTGCTTTAGGGAAAAGAAAAAAACACATCCTAGGGCTGGGGAGATGGCTTAGCCATTAAGGCCCTTTCCTACAAAGCCAAAGGACCTAGGTTTGATTCCCCAGGACCCACGTAAGCCAGATGCACAAGGTAGCGCATGCATCTGGAGTTCGTTTTCAGTGGCTGAAAGTCCTGGTGTGCCCATTCTCTCTCTCTCAAATAAATAAATAAAAATAAATATTTTTTTAAATCACATTCTAAAGTTGACTGTGATGATCACTCACATACCTGTTAATACACTAACAATCTTTGAAGGAGCTCTCTACCTCCTGTCTGCCAGCATGGCTAAGGCTTCCCTCTCCAGCTTTGCTTCCCCCCCCTCCCCGTGATGGCCTCTACCCTCTGGAACCCTGGTGGAGCCTTTGGATGGTGAAGCCTTGCTGGAGGGGGCGTGTCACTGAGGGCAGACCTTCAGTTTTACTCGCCCAAAGCACTAGGTGTTCAGAGCTCACTCACGCTCGCTGCTACCACCCAGCTGATGTGACACGATGTGATGCCACACTCTGCTCTGCCGCCAGGATGAAACTGCCCTTCAAGACTGTACGCTGAAACAAACCCTTTCCTCCCCATCCAAAAAAATAAAATCTTTGAATAAGCTGCTCACATTAAATGGTTGGCTTATGTGGTATATAAGTCTTCTCAAGGTAATAATTTTTAAGAGAAAAAAATTAAAATTCAAAAGGCATCAATTTGCCAAAAGCCACAAAGTAGGAGAAAATTTGTGAATCATATATCCAATGAAGTATGTGTATGAAAAATTACAAAAAAAAAAACCAAACTACCTGGGGCTGGACAGATCACTCAGCAGGCTAAAGGTTCTTGCTTACATAGCCTAACAACCCAGGTTTGATTCCCCAGCACCCACATTCAGCCAGATACACAAAGTGGAGCATGCATCTGGAGTTCATTTGTAGAGGTAAGAGGCCCTGGCATACCTATTCTTTATCCCCCCCCTCAAATAAATCAAATAAATAAAATAAATATTTTTTTTTTTTTTTTTTAAATATTTATTGACAACAAAACATACTTACATACCAAAGTGCGTATTTTTCCCTCCTCTCCCCCTTCCCCTTTAGAACTCCACCTCCATCATATCCCTCCCTCTCCATTAGTCTCTTTTTTTTTAATATGATGTCATCCTTTTTACTTCTACTATGAGGGTCTTATGGAGGTATTGTTAGGCACAGCAAGGTCATGGATATCAAGGCCAATTTCTGTCTGGGCAGTTGCATTGTAAACCCTTCCTTTGGCTCTTCCATTCTATCCGCCCCTCTTCCGCAATGATCCCTGAGCCTTGAGGGTGTGACAGAGATGTTTCAGTGCTGGGCACTTCTCCATCCCTTCTTCTCAGCACTATGTTGCCTTTTGGATCATCCCAGTGGTCATCGCCATCTGAAAAGAGAAGCTTCTCTAACCAGAAGTGAGAGTAGCATTAATATGTGAATATGAGCATTAAGTGTAGTATTTTCCGGGCAGCTTGGTGGGAATAGTATATACATTTAGATAAGGGCATGCTTTATACCCCTAAGGCTTATGACCTTACCTAACATAGACTTTACTTAGTTTTTCAGTACCAGGTATGTATTCCCTCCCGTAGAGAGGGCCTTTAGTCCAATTATAGAGCAGTTGGTTACCCCATTGAGTAGACATGCCACTATTGCACCCGTTCAGTCTTTGGGCCTGTCTGGCCAAATTTGAATATTCAGGGTCCACTGTTTTCACTGCTGATGACTTCTGTCTCCCATACTCTGCATGCAGTGCAGCTTTTTCCAGCTTTCAGTTGGCTGGTCTACAGGGAGAAGGTTTTCTGCTCAGCACCAGCTTGCTTTCTCAGTGACCTTGCCTCTCAGGCAAGTGATGTCTTCAGCAATAGGGTCTTACTATCTGTTTCTCAGGGAAAACCAAGGGCTTTGGCACAAGCCTTTAATGTTTTGGAGGCTACTGGGACCTCCTTGGCCAACAACTCACTGGAAGGTATCCCATCCCAGGTACTGAAAATTTTCTAGTAAGAGTCTACAGCTTCTAGATGTACCATTATTCAAAAAAGTAGTTTTACATAAGTCTTATTCACAATCTTTTGAAATTAGATTGACCCTCCCTTGCCCTTCTTTTATGCATTCTCTACCCATGGCCTTGGTTAGGCCATTTCCCCTCCTTGTAATCAGTCCTTCCACTTACATATGTGCAATACCATACACTTCAGTCCTTCCCTTTCCTCCGTCCCTTATAGCCTTTTACCAGCTTACTGGTTTCTGGCACCAATTTTTGGTTCCAGTTCACACACAAGTCTGTCTATTTGTAGCTAGGATCCACATATGAGAGAGAACATGTGACGTTTGGCTTTCTGAGCCTGGGTTACCTCACTTAGTATAATCCTTTCCAGATCCATCCATTTCCCTGCAAATTTCATAATTTCATTTTTCTTTACTGCTGAGTAGAACTCCATTGTGTAAATGTACCACATCTTTATTATCCATTCATTTGTGGTGGGACATCTAGGCTGCTTCCATTTCCTAGCTATTGTGAATAGAGCGGCAATAAACATGGTTTTGCAAGTATCTCTAAGGAAGTGAGAAGAGTCTTCTGGATATATGCCTAGGAGTGCTATAGCTGGATCATATGGTAAATCTATTTCTAGCTGTCTCAAAAACCTCCACACTGATTTCCACAATGGTTGGACTAGGTTACATTCCCACCACCAGTGTAGAAGTGTTCCTCTTTTTCCGCATCCACGCCAACACTTATTGTCCTTTGTTTTCTTGATGGAAGCCATTCTGACAGGAGTGAAATGGAATCTCAATAAAATAAATATTTTTAAGAGCACACAAAATTCAATTATAACACCCCTCCAAAAACTAAACAACCCTGGGCATAAGTTTTGAATATACGTCATCAAAAAGATTTATCTGGTTGTCTCGGGCAACTTTTTCCTTGGGGCAATGCCAACACACTCCAGATAGGGCACAGATGACAGGCCAGAGCACAATTGTACCACCAGTGAGATTTTGGGGTTACTTACAGAGCAAGGCGAGGGGTTGCTTGTAGGAGAATGGGTCACCCAAAGGCAGCTGCATCACTGGAAAGCCCGCCCAGCATAGGTGACGGCTCAGGAAGTGAGACCCCTGGAGCACAGCGCACAACCTGCAGGCAAAGCAGCCAGTCTCTCCCCAAGCAGTTGTTTTCCCTTTAAATAGCAGGCAGGGTCTTCTCACCTTTTCCCAGACTTGACTCCTCCTTCCTAGCCCTCCCAGGAACTGTTTCAATTTCTTTCTTTCTTTTTATTTATTTATTTTTTTTGAGGTAGGGTCTCACTGTGGTCCAGGCTGACCTGGAATTCACTATGTAGTCTCAGGGTGGCCTCGAACTCATGGCGATCCTCCTACCTCTGCCTCCCAAGGGCTGGGATTAAAGGTGTGTGCCACCACACCCGGCCTGTTTCAATTTCTAATTAACATTAGTCAAAGCCTGCCCTTCGTTTATCATTCCTATGACCTTGAGGAAGTGTTCCTGTGACCTTTACATTTCCACTCTCCGGGACCTCTCCTTGTTGGCTCCCTGCTCTCTCCAGGAAGGACTATTTTAATTCAGAGGAATCCCTGGCGCAAAGCTGGCCCACAGCACATGGAAGACGCCGCCGTTAGTATCAGCAAACACAGCCATCAGGCCCCAGTGCACACCTAGTGGATGCCTAGAGCCTGGGTGTGGTGGCATTCGCCTGTAATCCCAGCACTCAGGAAGCGGAGCAGACACAGCCTTAGCTCATTACAGCACGGTGATGCCACCGGGCAAAGTGCACAGTTTACACATCATTCCTGTGAGAGGGTCCTCCTGGTGACTCCTCCAGGCTTTGGTTTTGCCACTTAAACAATGTTTTAAAAGCATTCTTTTTGCTTCTTTGTTTGTTTGTTTGTTTTGGTGGTTGGTTGTTGGGTTTTTTTTTTTTTTTTTTTTTTTGAGGCAGGGTCTCACTTTAGCCCAGGCTAACCTGGAATTCACAAGGATCCTACCTTAGCCTCCCTGCAGCTGTATAGTTTACATTGTTATTTTTATTTCTAAAGAAGAGGTTTACAAAAGTCAAGTCCTGGGCTGGAAAGATGGCTTACTGGTTAAGGTACTTGCCTGCGAAGCCAAAGGACCCAGGTTCAATTCTCCATGTAAGCCAGATATACAAGGGGGTGCGTGCATCTGGAGTTCGTTTGCAGTGGATAGAGGTCCTGGTGCGCCCATTCTCTCTGTCTCTGTCTGCCTCTTTCTCTCTCTTAACTGAATAAATGTTTTGTTTTTTTTAAAGTCAAGTCCCTAGATCTGGGTTCTGGTATGCCACCCTCCTTAGATGCTGCTTTACCATTTTCCCACAAAGCTGTTAGAACCAGCATTCTCCCGGCACAGATGAGGTGACATCTCCCTTGAATTTTGCCTCCTTGGGTCTTTGTACTTGTATCACATTTCAGCAAGCTCAAGGGTAAACAGTCCGTGTCCTTATCTGCATTTTCTATCAGTGAGGCCATGCATTGTTTCTTGGTGTGTGGAGGGGTGTATACGTGTGGTGTGGGGGGCGTGTATGCCTGTAGGGGAGGTTGCTCACCCATGATGACGGAAACTGTGGCTCTTCCACTCAGTCTTGTTTTGAGCCAGAGTCTCTATTGATTCTGGAGCTTGTGGCACTCTGATGATCCTCCCACCTCTGCTCCCCTGCAGGACTAGGGCTACAGATGCACATGGCCATGCCCAGCTGTTTACACAAGAGTCTCGTGCTTACACGGGACGCACACCTAACCACTGAGCCCTCTTTCCAGCCCCGTTGCTTGTTTGGTTTCCCCTGGAACCAATGTCGGCATCAGATCCATGGGTCTCTGTATTTCCACGTCATGTTTTTTGCTTTCAATGCACAAGACCACTTGAATTTCCTCTTCTATGCTTATATCATTGCCTATTTTTCTTGTGTGCAGATGTGTATTGTGTGTGTGTACATGTGCCATTGTGCACGTGTGCAGGTCTGAGGACAGCCTTGGTGTTTGTCCTTCCTCCACCTTGCCTGAGATGGGGGCTCTCCTTGCCACTGAGCGTGGGCCAGTCTAGTGGTCCATGAGCTCCCAGGTTCTCCTGCTCTGCCTCCCACTGCCAGAGGCATGTTGGGAATTACAGATGCAGGTGCCACTTTGTGTTGGGCTACATGTGGGTTCTGGGGAGTCAAACTCAGGCTGGTAGTCTTGCAAGCAAGTGCCTGTAACCACTGAGCAATCTTCCTAGCCCTCACTTGCCCATGTTTTAAATTTTTATGTTTTTATTTTTTATTTTTGGGGGGGTTTTCGAGGTAGGGTCTCACTCTGGCTCAGGCTGACCTGGAATTCACTCTGTATTCTCAGGGTGGCCTCGAACTCATGGCGATCCTCCTACCTCTGCCTCCCAAGGGCTGGGATTAAAGGAGTGCGCCAACACGCCTGGCCTAAATTTTTATTTTTTATCAGAGAGAGAAGAGAGAAGAGAGGAGGGAAGGAACTGGTGTGCCAGGGTCTGCAACCACTGCAAATGAACTCCGGATGTGTGCTCCATCTTGTGTCTATGTGTGACCTTGTGCATTTGAGCTACTTTGTGATGCTTACGTGGGACCAGGAGGGTTGAACATGCGTCCTTAGGCTTCACAGGCAAGCTCCTTAACTGCTAAGCCATCTCTCCAGCCCTTCATTTGCCTTTTTTTAAAAAACAAATATTTATTTATTTATTTATTTATTTACTTGAGAAAGGAAGAAGCAGAGAGAGAGAGACAGAGACAGATAGAGAATGGGCACGCCAGGGCCTCTAGCCACTGCAAACAAACTCCAGATACATGTGCCACCTTGTGCATCTGGTTTATGTGGGTCCTGGGGAATCAAACCTAGATCCTTTGGCTTTGCAGGTCAGTGCCTTAACTGCTATGCCACCTCCCCAGTCCCCTCATTTGCCTATTAAAAAAATATTTTTATTTGTTTGCCAGCAGAGAAACAGAGATAATTGGCATGCCAGGGTCTCCAGCCACTGCTAACGAACTTCAGATGCATGTATACCTTGTGCATCTGGCTTTACATGGGTACTGGGGAATTGAACCTGAGGCATTTCTCTGGCCCTATTTGCCTTTTTTTTGTGTTGCATTGTCTTTTTTTTCTTTCCGTCTTTCCTTCATTCCTTCTTTCTTTTTTGTTTTTCATTTTTTCGAGGTAGGGTCTCACTCTAGCCCAGGCTGACCTGGAATTCACTTTGTATTCTCAGTGTGGCCTCGAACTCATGGCAATCCTCCTACCTCTGCCTCCCAAGGGCTGGGATTAAAGGCATGCACCACCACGCCCGGCTCTTCTTTCATCTTTTTTAATTTTTTTTTTAATTTTGTTTTGTTTTCTGCTCTCTTTCTTTTTTTTTTTTTTTTTTTGCAAGCAGACAGAGAGATAGAAGAGAGGCAGAGAGAGAGAGAATGGGCATGCCAGGGCCTTTAGCCACTGCAAACAAACTCCAGATGCATGTGCCCCTTGTGCATCTGGCTTACATGGGTCCTGGAGAATCGAACCGGGATCCTTTGGCTTCGCAGGCAAACGCCTTAACCACTAAGCCATTTCTCTAGCCCTTCTTTCATTTTTGAGACAGGCCTCCCCTTATAGCTGAGGATAACCCTCCCGTCTCCACCTCCATCTTAGTGGGATTATAGGCCACAGCCACCATGTCCAGTTTGATGTGGAGCTGGCGATCAAGGCTATGACCTCACACGTGCTAGTCAGGCACTCTGCTGACTGGGATGTTGTCTGTTTCTTATGAAATGTATGTTTATGTATGAATGTGTGCATACATCTGTGTACACATGTGAGTGCATGCATGTGCTCCCATGCCACAGTGCATGTGTGAAGGTCAAGGGACAACTTTTGGGTCACTCCTTACCTTTCCGCCTCGTCGGAGGAGGGTTTCTTCTGGATCTTGCTCTAATGCTCTTCGTTGCCAAGAGCATCTGGAAGTTCTCCTGTCTCCACCCCTCACATTGTCACCAGCAGGCTGGGATTACAGAAGCCCGCTGTGACTTCTGGCTTTTTTTTTTTTTTTAAATTTGAGAGAGAGAGAGCTAGAGAGATAAAGAGAAAGAGAACGGGTGTGCCAGCGGCCTCTCAGCCACTGTGAACGAACTCCAGGTGTGTACGCCCCCTTATGGGCAAGGGCAGCATTGCACCTTGAGTCACTTTTTGTGTCTGGCTAAACGTGGAGATTGGAACCGGCATCCTTAGGCTTGGCACGCAGGCGCCTTAACTGCCAAGCCATGTCTCCAGCCCAACTTCTAGTTTTTTACGTGGGGTCTTGAGGATGTGGCTCCAGACTCCCTCGGCTTGAATGGTGAGTGCTTTATCCACTCAGCCATCTCCGCAGCCCGTTATGTTTTCTTCTTTTTTTGTGTCGGTTCTCGGGAAGGGACTCGAGGCCTCACATGTGCTAAGCACACACTTTACAGTGGAGCTACATTCCCAGCAAATATGAACTTTTTGAATACTGAGGAAATGCAACATGACATATACACCTATACAGACATGTACACATATACATACATGCATCACACACATTAGACACCTGCTTACATGCAGCCACACACACATGTACACACATACATCACAGCTGCTGAGTGGAAAGTATGTACATACATAGTCATACATGAACCATACACACATAAAAATACATATGCCTGCATCATGCACTATGTCTATACACATGTACATATATTATATATACTCAATACAGGGAGGAGGGCATGTTCATGGAATATTCCAGCAGGAAGACCCAGACTTGTGGGGTGGAGGGGGTAAGATGTGGAAAAGAGTGGGAAGTAAGCTGCTGACCATGACAGCCCACACAAACCTTGAGAGGGTTTTGGGTACCTGCTATGACTTGTGCTCTGTCTCCTGACACCATCTGGTGGGAGCCGGGAGCCCCCTCAATCCTGGTTGCCACACCCCACTCCCACCTCCCCAGCCCTGTACAGAGAGGACTGCCCCAGCAGGTGAGAGTGGGCGTGGCCCCGCTGCCCCCACTCGCATGTTTCCGAAGTCCCACACAGATCTCCTCCTGCCCGTTGTCTCCTTGGGGTGCTGGGGATGAGCAGTTTTGACATGTGGAGCGGGAAATTGCTGTCTCCCCTCCTGCTTCTGAGACTCGCTCTTAAGACTTTAATTGCAGAAGGCTCTGGGGTTGGTGAGTGCTTGTCTCAGCCTGGCAGGTGCGAGCGATGTGAGCTTGTGGTGCCTGGCAGGGCTGAGCCAAGGAGAGGTCTGTGCTGTGAGGTGGAGTGGGGTGGGGGTGGGTGGGACATTATGAACGAAGCTCCACGCTGTCATTTAACTCCTCTTGTTGTCAGTGCTCCCAGCCGCAGAGCCCCTCCCCTTTCCGTCCATATGCATAAAGGTTTGCGATGGCCATTAGGGACACCTTCATCCCTTCCCTGGTCATCACCATTGAATCTCTCCTTTTTCCTCTGCCGCTTTGAAAGAGGACCCATCCCCTCATACTACTGTGCTCCATTCGGTTCTGAATCCTCATCCCCAGCTCCTGGGGGCCCTAAGCACCGTGGCCACTGGTGACAGGTAGAGAGCCCCCACCCTAAGGACTCTCTCACCCTCACCTTCCCTCTCTGCTGACAGCCTCCACTGGGCTGTTTCCTCCTGCAAACCGCAGCTGTAAAACGTGCAAACAGTGGCAAAGGCAGCCAGAGGGGAGCCCTGAGAGGTGCCGGAAGATGGGGCGGCGTGCCAGGCCTCAACAACAACAATGCTTCAGATTCTCAGGGCCCTGCACCCAGCTGAGGGGGACCCAGGCCCCAGCCCCTGACCCCTAACCCAGCCAGATAGGCCTGGCCTTCAGGAGTAAACGGGGGGAGGGGGGTCATGCTCATACACAGGGAGTTAGTGGCACAGCGAGCTAGGTCCCCCACCACCACTCATGGTAAATGGGGGCGCTTCTCACCACCCCAGCCTGACACTCTCCTCCACCACCAGGAGATGCCAGGGCACGGGCAACTCCTTTGTCTTTTGCCTCTGTAAGTTAGAGATGCAACACTGAACCTGGCCCAGGGATGCCCTTGCCCCTTTCACAGCAAGAACTCCCAGCAAGGCCTGACCAGCAGCACCAGATAAATCAGGCGACTTCAACGCACTCCAAGATGGCTCTGCAAAGTAGACTGTACTGGGTGCCCCCACCCCCAGCTTGGTCACCCAGATCTGCATGCGGAGCCTAAGAGATGACAGCTTTCACCCAGGACCAAGCGTCTAATGCTGGTTGAATGTCCCGGGCACAACAAAAAGAATCACCCATGACGCTCAGAACCCAGAAAGCCACACTTGAAAGAGAAGCAAAGAACCTGGTGATGCCAAGAGCAGTGAGTCACAGGTGAGATGAACTGCCCTGGCCCAGATCCCGGGGCAGCACCAACGTGCTTCAGCAAGCAATGACAAGCTCTCTTGAAACAAATAAAACCCAGAAAAATCTCAGCAAACAAATAGCTGTAAAAAGAACTGACCAGAAACCATAGAACCGCAAGGTTTGACAACAGCGATGTGCACACACCACAGAGCAGAGGTGACAAAGTCCAGAAGCAGTGACCTGAGAACAGAAAGAATTTGTCCAAGTAAGGCAGAGTCTCTCGGACCAAAGGGCAGTAACAAAAGGCCCAACATATATATGGTCCGAGGTCCAGAAGCAAAGAGTGAGGCTAGAAGAGGGTTAGGGGAACACAGACCATGTCTCTCCTCAACCGGGCATGTGAGAACTGCGTCCTTAACCATTTGAATCCCGGTGTGGGCTTCACTGGCATGGGCTCTCAGCAAGCACGAGGTGGAGGCCACCGCGGGGACACCACACTGAGTCTCACGGTGAATGGGCCTGTGTCTGTGTAAGTAGAAGGTGTGCAGTCTAGAACCACGTAGAAGAGAGGCGTGGTCCACAACGCAGACACAGCCGCTCATGACCCAGCCTTGTGTGCTGGGCTTGCACTCACACTTGACTGGCAGCTCCACGCTTTGCCCAGGCCAGTGTCGCCACGAACAAGAGTGAGCCACTAGTGCTGCCACTTTATAACAGCTGTGATGTCACGAGGCAGTAGGAGTTTTTCAGCTCCATTCGGAACCACTATCACATATCCAGTGGCTGGACACTTCCCACATTTGACAGAAGCCATAAACCTACAGAGTTTTAAAAAATATTTTTATTTCTTTGCAAGGAGAGAGAGACAGAGAGGGAGAGAATGGCCACACCAGGGCCTCTTGCCACTGCAAACAAACTCTAGATGCATATGCCACTTTGTGCATTTGGCTTATGTGGATACTCGGGCATTGGTGAATTGAACTCAGACTGTCAGGCTTTGCAAGAAAGTGCCTTTAGCCCCTGAGCCATCACTCCAGCCCCAGGGTTTTTTTTTCATTTGTATGCATGCATGTTCATATGGGTATGGGTGCCAGGGCGTGTGCAGGTACACATACATGTGTGTACACGTGTCTGGAGGCCAAATGTTGACATTGGGTGTCTTCCTCTATTGCTCTCCATTCTTTTTGTTTGTTTGTTTTTGTGAGTTAGGGTCTCGCTTAGCCTGGAATTCACTAGTAGTCTCAGGGTGGCCTTGAAGTCACCACAATTCTCCTGCCTCTGCCTCCCTAGTGCTGGGATTAAAGGCGTGTGCCACCATGCCCGGCTGTCCATCTTCTTTTAAAAAAAAATATTTTATTTATTTATTTTCTTGAGAGAGAAGGAGAGAGAGAGAATAAGCATGTCAGAGCCTCCAGCCACTGCACAAGAACTCCAGATGCATACGCCACCTTGTACATCTGGCTTATGTGGATACTGGGGAATTGAACCTAGGTCCTTAGGTTTCACAGTCAAGCACCTTAACTGCTAAACCATATCTCCATCTTATTTTTTTAAAAATTTTTTAAAATTTTTGCTTTTTAAAACTTTTGTTTGTTTATTTATTTATTTGGAGCGACAGAGAGAGAGAAAGTGGCAGATAGATAGAAAGAGAATGGGCATGCCAGGGCCTCCAGCCACTGCAAATGAACTCCAGATGCATGTGCCACTTTGTACATCTGCCTTTACATGGGTCCTGGAGAATTGAGCCTGGGTCCTTTGGCTTCGCAGGCAAGCGCTTAACCACTAAGCCATCTCTCCAGCTCTTATTTTTACTTTTTTTTTTTTGCCTTTTTGGAGGTAGGGTCTTACTGTAGCCCAGGCTGATCTGGAACTCACTCTGTAAGCCCAGGCTGGACTTGAATTCATGGTGATCCTCCTATCTCAGCCTCCCAAGTACTGGGATTAAAGGTGTGTGACACCACACTTCAGACAAGCTCTCTACAGATGATACATCCACAGCTCCACAAGACACATATCCTGCCAAACACGGTGGCATGTATCTGTAATGCCAGCACTTGGGAGGCTAAGGGGGAAGACTGCTACAAGTTTGAGGCCAATCTGGTTTATGTAGCAAGTACCAGGTCAGGCAAATGAAAACCAAAACAAACCAAAAGGTTGGCATCGTGAAAAAATAATAACTAAAGAGTTCCAGTGGGGCTGGAGGGGTGGCTTAGCGGTTAAGGTATTTGCCTGCAAAGCCCAAGGACCTAGGTTCAATTCCCCAGGACCCACGTAAGCCAGATGCACAAGGTGGCACATGCATTTGGAATTCATTTGCAGTGGCTGAAGGCCTTGGTGCGCCCATTCTGTCTCTCTCTGTCTCTCAAATAAATTTAAAAAAATTTTTAAAAAGGTGGGCAACATTCCTTAGGATAACCCTTGAGGTTGTCCTCTGGCTTTCACTTGTACATACATCTGCACACACACACATAAACATACATGTGTACATACATGCACAAACACACAAAGAAAAAATCAAGATGGAATCCAGGTATAGTGGCTCATATCTATAATCTCAACACTTGGGAGGCTGAGGCAAAAGGATTATCATGAGTTCCAAGCCAGCCTGATCTACACAGTGAGACCTTGTCCCTCCAAACAAACAAAATAAGAAAAGAAAAGAAAAAGGAAAAGAAAAGAAACGAGGGGCTGTGGTTGGCTCAGTAGTTAAAGACACTTGTTTACAAAGTCTGTTGGCCCAGGTTGGAGTCCCCAGTACCCATGTAAAAGCCAGACACACAGTGATGCACAGATCTAGAGTTCTCTTACAGTGTCAGGAGGCCCTGGTACATTCTCATTCTCTTTCTCTCTCTCTCTCTCCTTGCAACTAAATACATAAAAAGTATTTCCAAAAAGAAATGAAGATGGCCAGGCATGATGGCTCATGCCTTTAATCCCAGCACTTGGGAGGCAGAGGTAGGAGGATCGCCATGAGTTCAAGGCCACCCTGAGACTACCAAGAGAATTCCAGGTCAGCCTGGGCTAGAGTGAGACCCTACCTCGAAAAACCAAAAAAAGAAAAAAAAAAGAAAAAGAAATGAAGATGGAATCCTTATGCTCAAGTACCCCAGAGAGAAAGCAAGACAAGACAAGGAGAGGATGCCCCCAGACGGCAGTCCTGATGTCCTCACACTGTGCCTTAACCAAAGACAGTTTACACCAAGGAGAAAGCAGAAATTGCCAGAGTCGATTGTTTTCAAAAGTGACACAACTACATCCTGTTCCAATTCCATGGTGATGTTTCCAGACAGGGCAACACATGGACAGCAGGTAAGCACATGAGAGATGGCCTGCACAAGCCACCCGGAGAAGCAAATACAGCCACACAAGACACCACAACACTCGTCAGAAGTCAAATATGCTGGGCTGGAGAGATGGCTTAGTGGTTAAGGCGCTTACCTGCAAAGTCTAAGGACCCATGTTCTACTCTCCAGATCCCTCGTAAGCCAGATGCACAAAGGTGAGGCAAGCACAAGGTCACACATGCCCACTAGGTGGCACAAGTGTCTGGAGTTCAATTGCAGTGGCTGAGGCCCTGGTGGGCCAATTCTCTCTCTGGCTCTTGCTAAAAAAAAAAAAAAAAAAAAAAAAAAAAAGTCAAATATGCTGACAAAGGCTGGCGAGGATCCAGGAAATGGGGTCTGCACCATGACTGGTTGGAATGTACCATAGTGCCACCTTCACCCTCCAAAACACCAAGCAGCAGCACCCCACACCCCACTGTCCATCATTTGTCCTAGTGCAATAGAAGCTTCTGCCCACACCCAACTCTGTGCTCGAAGGTCCCTGGAGACTTCAATGAGCAGTCAACATCAGAAATACTCAGACAACCTTCAAAGATCAAATGTGGTCCATCACATTACAGAGCAGGGTTCTGCCACAATAAATAAATAAGCAAATAAATAAATCAAAGGCTGGGGAGGGGCTGAAGACATGGCTTGGCAGTAAAGGCACTTGCCTGCAAAGCCAGAGAACTCAGGTTAGATTCCCCAGGACCCAAGCAAACCAGATGCACAAGGTGGGGCAAACATCTGGAGTTCATTTACAGCCTCTGGAGACCGTGGCGTGCCCATTCTCTCTACCTCTCTCCTCTCTCTCTCAGATAAATAAAATAAAAGTAAAAGTAAAAAGTAAAAAAAAAAGAAAAAAAGAAAGGCTGGAGAGATTGCTCAGTGGTTGAAGGCACTTGCTCGTAAAACCTGACATACAAGGTTCAATTCCCCAGTATCCACATAAAGCCAGATGCACAGTGGTGCAAGTATCTGGAGTTCATTTGCTCTAGACACATCCACCACTTTGTTCATCTGGCTTTACATGGGTCCTAGGGAATTGAACCTGGGTCATTAAGCTTTGCAGTCAAGAGCCTTAACCACTGAGCCATCTCTCCAGCCCCAGTTTTCTTAATTTACTTTTAAAAAAATATATATTTTTTATTTATTTATTTATTTATTTGTTTGACAGAGAAAGAAGGAGAGAGAGAATGGGCACTCCAGGGCCTTCAGCTACTGCAAACAAACTCCAGATGCATGCGCCCCCTTCTGCACTTGGCTAACATGGGTCCTGGGGAATCGAACCTGGGTCCTTTGGCTTTGCAGTCAAATGCCTTACCTGCTAAGCCATCCCTCCAGCCCTTATTTTACTTTTTTTAATAATAAAATTGTAAAATTTACATAATCCAGGCGAGGGAAATGGTCAGCTGTTAAAGGGACTTGCTTGCACAGCCTGCTAGTCCAGGTCCAGTTCCCTAGTGCTCAAGTAAACCCAGATGCACCAAGAGGCACGCGTGTCTGGAGTTCATTCACAGTGGCTGGAAGCCCTGATGTCTATTCTTTCTCTCTCTCTTAAGTAAACAAAAATATATATTGAAAATTCACATAATTTCTTCCCACCAACCTTCTTTGTTCCCCTCCACTGAGCCCCCATTTCCCCCTACTATTCCTTCTTTTTTATATTTCTTCCTCTCTATTTCATTTTTTTAATCTTTAGAAATTAATATTTATTTATTGGAGAGAGAGAGAATGGATTGCCAGGGCTTCCTGCTACTGTAAACACATTTCAGAAATATGCACTTCTTTGTGTCTCTGGCTTTACATGGGTACTGGGGAATCAAACCTGGGTCTTTAGGTTTTGCAAGTAAGTACCGTTAACCACTGAGCCATCTCCCTGGCCTTCCACTTATTTTTAAGACAGGGTCTCTCACTGAACTTGGAGCTCACTGATTCAGCTGATCCACTAGCCAGCAAGCCCAGGAAATCCTCCCGTCCCCACCTCCCCAGCACTGGGATTAGAGCCACTCATCATAATGCCTGCCTTGCTTTTTTTCCACACAGGTGCTAGGGATCCAAACCCAGGTCCTCATGCTTATATGACAAGCACTTCATCAACTGAGCCATCTCCCCCACCAATACATGTATAATATTCTGTCTGAGGTGACAGGATTACGGAAATGGAGAACAGATTGAAGGCTGGTGTGGAGGGAAGAGGCAGAGGTGGGTGTGACCAGCCAAGGCTCCTTGAATGGGGAGACCCAGCATCTTGAATGTAGTGGGGGATACATGATGCATTCAGGTTACAGGGTAACATGAGTGAAACAACACACACACACACACACACACACACACACACACACGAGTCCAAGCAAACCTGGGAAATGCTGATGGGATCAGCACATTACAGTCAATATCAAAGTCCTGCTTACAATATTGGGTGTGGCTTTATAAGAAGTTAGCTTTGGGCTGGAGAGATGGCTTAGCAGTTAAACACTTGCCTCTGAAGCCTAAGGATCCTGGTTCAAGGCTCGATTTTCCAGGACCCGCGTAAGCCAGATGAGCAAGGGGCACACACATCTGGAGTTCGTTTGCAGTGCCTAAAGGCCCCAGTGTGCCCATTATCTCTCTCTCTCTACCTGCCTATCTGTATCTCTCTCTCTCAAATAAATAAATAAATAATAAAATATTTTTTTAAAAAAAGAAGAAGTTAGCTTTGGGGCCTGGAGAAATGGCTTATCAGTGAAGCATTTGCCTGTGAAGCCTAAGGACCCTGGTTCGAGGCTCGATTCCCCAGGACACAGGTAAGCCAGATGCACAAGGTGGCACATGCATCTGGAGTTCATTTGCAGTGGCTGGAGGGCCTGGCACGCCCATTCTCTCTCTCTCTCTCTCTCTCTCTCTCTCTCTCTGCTTCTTTTTCTGTCTGCCTGTTGCCCTCAAATAAAATAAATAAAAATTAAATATTTTTAAAAGT
Organism: Orientallactaga sibirica; assembly: GCA_036365145.1. Classification (NCBI taxonomy): domain Eukaryota; kingdom Metazoa; phylum Chordata; class Mammalia; order Rodentia; family Dipodidae; genus Orientallactaga; species Orientallactaga sibirica. The sequence goes on from JAEOAD010000013.1 coordinate 3,616,582, forward strand.
TAGCTTTGGGGGCTGGAGAGATGGCTTAGTGGTTAAGACACCTGCCTCCTAAGCCTAAGAACACTGGTTCCAATCTCCAGTGGTTCCAATCTCCAGGTCCCACGTTTAGCCAGATGCAAAGTGATTCAAGGGCGCAATGCTGCACTTGACCACAAGGGGGCGCACGCATCTGGATTTCGTTCACAACAGCTGAGAGACTGCTGGTGCGCCCATTTCTGTCTCCCTCTCCCTCTCTGTCTATCTCTCTGTCTCTCTCCAAAAATAAATAAATAATAATAATTTTTTTAAAAGTTAGCTTTGGGAACAGAGTGTGGTAATGCACACATGTGATCCCAGCACTCAGGAGGCTGAGGCAGGATGATCACAGGACAGCTTAGGCTGCATACACACCAAGACTCTGCCAGGAAAAGGACAAAAAGAAGAAAGAATGGAAGAGGGAAGAGGGAGGGAAGTCGGTTCTGGGAGGTGCCATGCTGAACATACATAGGATCATTGTGTTATTTCTTACCACAGCATATAAATGTGCAAGGATTTCATCATGAAAAGGTTATTTTACTCTTTTATTTTATTTTATTTTATTTTGGTAGGGTCTTATTTTGGACCAAGCTGACTTGGAACTCACTCTGTAGGCCCAGGCTGGCCTTAAACTCATAGGTATCTTCTAACCTCAGCCTCCCAAGTGGTGGGATTAAAAGCATGCACCACCACATCTGGCTAGGTTAATTTTTCTTTCTTGAGACATTGTCTCATGTAGACCAGGCTGGCCTCGAATTCAGCACCACCACACAACCCGGCATTTTTTACCAGAGAAATAGCAGCTTCTGCTCCCATGGAAACCCATGCGTGAAATAGTCAAGATGGAAAATGGCTTTCAAGGGTCCAGAATGGTCCCTCACCTCCTGACGCAGAGGAAAACCTTGACTTCTGATCACTCTGTCTCCACCTCCCATGCTCTGCAATTACAGGTTGTGACACCAGGCCTAGTGGCTTTTGTGGTTATTGGTGGTTTGATTTGGTTTTGGTTTTGGTTTTTGGAGACAGAGTTTCACTATGTGGCCCAAACCCTCCTGTTTCTGCCTCCTGAGTGCGGGTGAGGGGATTTTATTTTTAATTAAACATAAAAGGAATCCAATTAGCTCCCTTTCGTTTTGTTTTGCTTTGTTGTTGTTTCTTGAGGTGGGGTCTCGATATGGCCCCGCTGACCTGGAAGTCACTATGTAGTCTCAGGGTGGCCTCCATCTCCCTACCTCTGCCTCCCAAGTGTAGGGATTAAAGGTGTGCACCACCATGCCTGCCCTGGCTCTCAGCTCCTTTTTGAATAGAGCTTTAATTGTGTCATCTGTCAGTTTTTTCCCCAACCAGCAGCAGAGGTCCTCCAGGTTGCTCTAGGTCTCCTCACCCTCCCCGGCCTCAGGGGCCTCCAGTGCACCACTAAGTTCAAGTCACCCCTTGTCCTGCATTCTCCCCGAGCAAAGTCGGCTACATGGCACGCTTTATCTGCAAGTGTTTGTTTGGAAAGTGGTTCCAAGGAGCAGAATTGTGGGGAGGGGGGTTGAGGAAAGGGAGCAGGGAGAGAGGAAGGAGAGAGCTGTGCAGGGATGCTTCATGGAGCTGCCATCGCTATGGCAACGGGTGCCCGGCCCTGGGGGCCTCCCGCAGCACGTGGCAGGGGATGAGGGGGAGGATTTAGTCATCATGTGTCCCCCACTGCTCTGGGTGGCTGCGTGCTAACTTCATGATCTTCTGGGTGTGTGTGTGTGTGTGTGTGTGTGTGTGTGTGTGTGTGTGTGTGTGTGTCTCACCGACTCCCTGGGGTGCCCTGATGGAAGCCAGGCTCTGCCTGCCAATGAAAAGCTTGTGTTGGCCTCTGGCTATGCCCTCTAGGCTTCAAGGCCACACTCCTGGAGCATGCTACTCTAAGGGTGAGCAACTGTGGAGCACGCTCTAGGCCCACCAGTCCTGTTCCAAAAGGGCACATGCTCTGGGCCACTGAGCTCATGAGAACGTGCTTCCTGAAGTCGCGGGAGCCCGTGCCTGGCTCCTGGCTCACCTGAAAGTTACCAGGAAACAGGCAGCTCCGTTCCCCTGGCCAGCTAGGTCTGGGTATAGTCCAGGGAGGCACCTCAGAGCCCCAGGAAGCCAGCAGGGGACTGCTAGTCCCCAAGCAGATCTGCAAGTCACACCCTGGGGAGGAGAGCCTCACGGAGCCTCTGCTGGCCCAGATGGTTGTAGCTGCACACCTGGGACGTCCTTGGGCCTACAAAAGACCTGTCCTGGGAGGTCACCAGGGTCACTGAGACTGTGTCCTGCTTCATGGCAGAACAGGAAGGCCTTTGTCCTCAAAATCACAGCCTATCCTGACTGCACCATGGGGTGATTCTGTTCAAACTCCAAAATAATGCTGCCTTGAGTCTGGGTGGGTCATGGCCATGGTTCCTCTGCCTTGGAAACCTCCAGTACTAAGATGGAACCCAAGGCCTCGAGCATGCTGGGCAAGAGCTGTACCCCTGTACCACACGCCCAGCCCAGCATGGCATTGTTTGAAGGCCCCTGAATTCCCTTGCACTGCCCATGTGGAACATCCCCCTCTTCACACTGTCCAGGGCCACGGCCCTGGAAGCAACCACATGGGCTCCGGCTTCCTTCACTCATCTGTAAAATAGGGACAGTGACAATGGAAACAGCAGCCACCTGGCCTCAGCAGGGACGCAAGAATGAGCAAACAGGAGTTCTCCCGTGTTGTCAAAGTCCCAAAGGCTGCTTTGCTGCAGTGGAACTGAAGCACCAGACCCTGAAGTCAATCCTGACGTCACTGTCTCTCAGCTGATGACCTTGGCCAAGCCTTTACCCTAGACGTCCCCAAATCCAGGGAGGTTTTCTGTTTTTTCTGCATGTATTTGTGTGGGGAGGTGTATGTGGTGTGTGCATGCGTGCATGTAGTGTGTGGAGAGTCTTCCTCAGACACTCTGCTTGATTTGTTCAAACAGGCTGTCTCCCAGAGCCTAGAGCTCACCAATTCACCCCCACGAGCTGCCAGTGAGCCTCACGGAGCCTGTCTACCTCCCAGCACTGGCATGGCAGGTGAATACCACCATGCCTGGCATTTCTACATGGCTCTGGGCACCCTAACTCAGGTCTTCATGCTTGCCTGGCAAGCACTCTACCCACTGAACCATCTTCAGAGCCCCCTGGGAAGTTTTTAAAGGCAGAGGTAGGAGGATCGCCATGAGTTCAAAGCCACCCTGAGACTACATAGTGAATTCCAGGTCTGCCTGGGCTAGAGTGAGACCCTACCTCAAAAAAAAAAAAAAAAAAAAAAAAAAAAAGTAGCTCTCATTTATCTTGTCAGCCCTAATTAAAGGGAAATTCTTGGGAATTAGGGCCCAGGTGTCAGGGGCAGCCAGCTGGCATCCATGTTTGGACCCCCAAACTTCAGTCTCCTTCTTGTCTTTCCTTACTTGTGAAACGACGTGATCAGAGCACAAGGCACTCAGAGGTCAAGGGCATGGAAAGGCCTTAAAGATTGAACAGGTCAGGTCAGGCCAGGCAAGGCCAGAAGGTCCCTGCATTTCCCTGTCCCCTCCTCCAAGCTCTGCATCCCGCCCCAGCCTTTCAGGCATGATGGGTGTTGGTCATGCGCCACGACTCTTGTCTTTCTTCAGGAAGCCTTCCCTTCTGCAGGTAACATGTTTAACCCCGCCACCACCTATAACCTGAGTGTGAGGGGAAATAACTGAGGCTCAGGCCTCAGCCTCTTGCCTCTGCAAGACAGCCCTGCGCCTGGCCTGTGAAGCAGCAGTGGCCTCCTGCTCCAACCTCGGCATTCCAGGGCACCATGGAAGATCAGGTTCTCTTGCTCAAAAGAAGATGTTCATGTGTCTCATGAAATAGTGGTGGAGTTTGGTGCTGCCTGGATGATCCTTCAACAAGCCAGACGCAGACGCTTGGGAATTATATAGGTGAGCACACTGGCTGGTTGGGTCTGGTTCCAGAGCCCCTAATCTCTGATGCAGCTTTGAGGGCAGGCAGAGGGCAAAGGGACCTTGTGGCTCTGTTTGCATCCTAGATGCTAAGGGCAAAGCAGGGTGTCATACAGGAATCAACCTGAATGCCATTCAGAGCTTGGACCAACTTTAATTTCAATTAATTGCTTATTTGAGACTCCGAGAGAGAATGGGCATGCCAGGGCCTCCAGCCACTGTATATGAACTCCAGATGCATGTGCCACCTTATGAATCAGGCTTACATGGGTACTGGGGAATTGAATCTGACAAGCACCTTAACCACTAAGCCATCTCTCTAGCCCTTGACCAACTTTAATTTTTAATTTATATTATTTATTTATTTATTTGAGAGACAAAAAAGAAGGAGAGTGAAAAAGAGAGAACAAGTGTGCCAGGACCTCCAGCCCCTACAAACTCCAGACGCATGTGCCACCTTGTGCATCTGGCTTACATGGGTCCTGGGGAATTGAACCTGGATCTTTGACTTTGTAGACAAGCACCTTAACCACTAAACCATCTCTCCAGCCCCTAGGCCAACTTTAAATGACCTGGAACAGTACCTTTTTTAAAAAATATTTTTATTTGTTTATTTATTTGAGACAGAGAATGGGGCGGGGAGAGGAAGAGAATGGGCACACCAGGGCCTCCAGCCACTGCAAATGAACTCCAGACACATGCACCATCCTGTGCATCTGGCTTTTGTGGGTCCTGGGGAATTGAACCTGGGTCCTTAGGCTTTGCAGGTAAGTGCCTTAACCCCTGAGCCATCTCTCCAGCCCTGGAACAGTACCCTGACAAAGTGTCAGCCCCTGGGCAGGTTCCTGTGGATTTACTGGCATTGTTACTTGGTCACCAATGGCCACCTGGAAATGATGATAACAAATGAGCTTATTTGAAGAAATTTTCCTTTATTGAACATCAGACTGTATCAGACTTTAAAATGTATTCATTTATTCATTTTCAGGTGTGTGTGGTGGTGGAGGGGTGCCAAGGCCTCTTGCCCCTGAAAACAAACACCATATGCTTGCACTTTCAGAGTGTCTGGCTTTATGCGGGTACTGGAGAGCCCTGGCTGTTAGGCTTTACAAGCAATTGCCTTTAACTGCTGAGCTATCTTCCCACCCCTCTATAACTTGGTCTTCAATCAAAGCAAATGAGTTTGAATTTAACAGCAACAACAACCAAAAAAAAAAGGTACTGAGCTGGGTGTGGTGGTATATGCCTGTAATCCCAGCATATGGGAGGCTGAAGCCCGAAAATTGAAAGTTTAAAGCCATCCTAGGCTACATAACAAGACCATCTCAAAGAAAAGGGGGAGGGAAAAGAACAAAGTGTGAAGGATTTCAATTTAGCAATAGCCCAACAAGACACCAGGGGTGGGAGGGCTGTGCCTCTGAGCAGTTTGCAGACCCAAGGGGAGGACCGCAAGGCCCAACTCAGCCAAGAGTGGTTAGAAGTCCCTCTTGGCCAAGAATGCGGTGTCAACAAGCCTCCTTCCTGCACCCTGAGCCCCTTCTCCCACAACGCCTGGGTCCCAACCCTACCTGCCCGGTGAGCGCCACGTTCCAGAGCCCATTCCTTCCTCCTGACTCAGCCTAGAGAGGCGACTCCAGCAGCCAGCAAGGACCCTCGTGTGTGTGTGTGTGTGTACGTCATCCAGGACATTCCCTCGATCCCATCCAAATCCCTCTTTCTGAAACCTTGGCCTCTGCTTGCTTCCTCTTGGAGTACTCACATATAGTCCTTGCCCTCCAGGCTCCTCCTAGCCTCCCCACCTTAGAAGGTTGCACCTCCCTACATGCTCACCCTAAAACAACACACTCACTCTTGTAGTTCCCAATTCCATGAATCAGCCCTATAGAATGACACCCCTAGTGGCCTGACTACTTGCTGGCCCTGAGAACACACAGCTGCCAGGTTGCTCAGGCCCCCTGTGCTCAGCATAGCCCGCAGGAATTAGACACTTTTCCCTATGTGGATTAAAATCTGCTGTCCACAGATGGCCCCAGCCACCACTCTGCCCCCCTCCTGCCACAGCCTCAGACCAAGCCTCCTTTGAACCCGAGCCACAGTTTTGCTGGTGTCCTGTAAGAGCCCTTCTTATGCCCTTTATCCCTGATAGAGACAGGTGAAGAGGATGGGCAGTGTTGACCACCCCGCCCACGTCTGCAGTGGTTACGAGGGGAAAGAGGAGGCCTGGCCCTAGATGGTCCGGTCTGGACTCCCTTATGAGTACCCAATCCACCAGGTACGTGTCTGAGCCTCCTTTCCTTCCCTTTCCACCCATCCCCCAGGGCATCTTAAGTCAGAGCCCCACAGTTGCTCTGAGAAGCTTGGTGGATGGGGACCAACAGCAAAGGCCTGGCACAGGGGTAGAGGGAGTGGAGAGGCTGGGAAACTGAGCAGCCAGTTTCAGAGCCTTCCCTAAGCCCTACCCATCACCACGCTAGCACTTCATCCTCCATCTCTGCTACTTAACCTCTCTCATCAGGGACAGGCCCTTGAACTCCTTTTAAATAAGCCCTTGAGGGCTCAGAAGAAATTATTGCCAGCAATCCTGAAGCTCTGAGGGCAGGCAGGGGCTTCTTGTCCAGATGCTATGGATTCCAGGGTCCCTGGAGACCTCCCCTTGCCTCAAAGGTGCAAGGGGGGCACCCCTGGGAGGTGGTATTGGCACCCCACAGCCTGGCCCAGCCTCACAGTTCCCATGTGCTGGCTGCCTGACTGCTTCCTTCCAATTCTCTACACCATGGAGAGAGGATCCAGGACCTCGAGCTTCTGCTAGCCGGAGCAAAATGGTGGCACAGCTCTCCAGAGGGCTAAAGGAACAACAGAGGAAGGAACTTGGCCTGGTGCTCCCAGCAAGCAGGGCTCTTCTGCCCCACCCCCACGGAGGAATGAATGGTGCACCCAGAGCTTGCCTTCCAGGTGGGGACTAGCCCGAGGCCCAGCTACCTTTCTGAGCATCTCAGAGGATTTTCTCTCAGCTCCCAGAGGGTGGAGCCTGCAGAATACACACCACAAATCACTTCAGCTCTAGTACGCCCCAAATTTGCACAGGGTAGAGCACCCTTAGTCTGGCACTCGAAGTGGATACTGTACTTTTTAATTTTTGGAAAAAATATATTTTATTTATTTATTTGAGAGAGAGAGAGAGAGGAAGAGGTAGAGAGAGAGAATGGGCACCCCAGGGCCTCCAGCCACTACAAATGAACTCCAGACACATGCGCCCCCTTGTGCATCTGGCTTACGTGGATCCTGGGGAATCAAACTGGGGTCCTTAGATTTTGCAGGCAAATGCCTTAACTGCTGAGCCATTTTCCCAGCCCCCCCCCCTTTTTTTTTTATTTTTAGAGAGAGTGAGAAAGCGAGCGAGCGAGAGAGAGAGAGAGACACAGAGAGAGAATTGGCACACCAGGGCCTCAGCCACTTCAATCGAACTCCAGGTGCTTTTGCCACCTAGTGGGCATGTGCAGCCTTGCACTTGCCTCACCTTTTTGCATCTGGCTTACGTGGGATCTGGAGAGCCAAACATGGGTCCTTGGGCTTCACAGGCAAGTGCCTTAACCGCTAAGCCATCTCTCCAGCCCTGGATACTGTACTTTAATTTGCCAAAAGGGGACATCTTAACCTAATGCTGTTGAGTACCTGGTTTTGATTTTTCAGTTCTGGTTGTTCAAATCCCTTGATGGGGGTGGGAAGTTAAGGAAAAGCAGACTACAGATCTGTGAGTACCTGGTCACTATGATTTATTATGTGTTCACATAGACAGAAAAGAGTGGCTATAGACTGAAACCAAGCTTAGGTTGAAATAGGAGAGATCGTGGGACAGAGGAAAGACAGGATGGCCTCCCACAGTCATCTCACCCTCCCTGCCTTCTACCTGTCCCGTTCTTTCTCTTTATTTTTTCATTTTCCAACAGTTTTCAGTAAACATGTACTACTTCATAATAAAATATATTGGTAACTGGGAAGACGGCTTCAGTTTTAAGTGCACCTGCTTTTGAAGTCTGCTGGCTCGGGTTTACTTGCTCAGTACCCACTTGAGGCTGCATGCAAAAGTGGCACAGGCATTTGGTGCAAGAGACCCTGGCACACCCACACACACACTGGTGCACACAGTGCAAATAAATAAATAATTTATCCATTTTATATAATGAATAATTTAACACACACATATGTATACATTGCAACATTCATCCCTGTGGAGAATCTTTACAAAAATGCCATTGCCTTGTTAAAAGATACCTGAAGGAAAATGCTTGTTTCACTCTACTGTCCCACAGCACCTTGCGTGTCCTGTCCACACCTGGTGAGCTGTGGGCTCTATCCTCCTCCTCTCCCGCCAGCCCCCATACACAGGCTCCCTGGGCATTCGCAGTGCACCAGGATGGGGCCCAGGTGACAGTGGTCTCAAGGGTCCCATGGTTGCTTCTGAACTCTCCCCAGCCCTGCTCCCCATAGGCTTTATGAACCCTTGCTCTTTGTTTTTGCTCCCTAGCTGTCAACCACCCTTACTGGCTGTTGCCTGGCCTGCCTCTCCCAGCCATTCTCTCCTGTTTCCTTTCTAATCCTCTGTGAACCTACACAAAGGACAGCCAAGGTGAAGACCCTGTGTCAGAGTCAGCCGGCTCAGGGGGAGTGCACAGTGGGTCTCAGCTTTGTGACATCCTTCAGGGCTTGCCAGGTGCAACTGCACACACACACACACACACACACACACACACACACACATGCGCACATGTTAGGTGAGTGCTGCAGTGTTCCAGAAGTGTCTGTCACAGAAGTAAAAGAATACTAGGGTCCAGAAGTCTTCCTCTCCTCTCCCCACCTGTGTGTGTGTGTGTGTGTGTGTGTGTGTGTGTGTGTGTGTGTGTGTGTGTGCAGTACTGAGGATCAAATAACAGGGCTTCCATGTATGCTAGGAAAGTGCCCCACCACACCCAGCGCTTTCTTTCTTGTTTTGAGTCAGGGTTTCATGTATCCCAGGCTGGTCTAAAACTTGCTATGTAGCCAAGGATGATGTGGCTTTGTAGCTGAGGATAATCTTGAGCATCTGGTCCTCCTGCCTCCACCTCCTGAGTGTTGAGAGTACAGGCATGCATCCATGCCTGGTTTCTGTGATGCTGGGGATGGAAGGCAGCTACCTGAATGCTAGGCAAGCACCCGGCTTACAGCCCCATCCACAATGCATCCCACAGGAGCAAAAGGGTACAAGTCTGCTCTGTGGAGCCAGGGCTCCAGGGCTTGAATGAAGGTCACCTGCCATGGGGCATAAGGACTGAAGGCCTTCCAGAAACATCCTGGGGAGGTACATGTGGAGTGGAGCCCAGATGCGGGGACAACCCTAGGCCAGTTCTAGCCGTGTCACTTTAGGCTCATATCTCAAGGTGAGAATTACTTTATAAGGCTGCGAAATGGAGAGTGCTGGGGCTGTCACCTTGGTCCCTGTGTCTCACACCTCCCTCCCCCATAGGCACTGAGCTGGGGCTCCTTCTGGACCTAATCAGGTCCAGAAGGACTGGGTCAGCTCAGAGAGCAGAGCCAGGCAGGCCCCAGAGAAGTCCCATGGCTGCGCTGTCCCAGGTCAGCACATTTTCGGGGGTCTCCACCAGGTATGCTTCATGTGGGTGGGCTGAAATTGGCCACTTACGCCACGGGCACTAGACACACAGCTGCTCTCTGGTCCATGTTCCCCACAGGATCATGTGAAATCTAGCAGCATGCCACTGGGGAAGGCAGTGAGATTCCTGGCAGGGTGTGGGCTTGGTGGTTCTCAACACTGGCTGCAGAAGAACAGTTCCCCGGAGCCCTGATAAAACCCAAGACCCAGACCGCAGGTTTGGGGGTGTGGACAGACGCTGTAGGAAGCAGCAGCTCTGCAGGTCAGAGGCCCGCCAGCATAGCGTGTTTGCTAACAAACAGAAGGTCCTTTGATGGGGGAGGCCCCTTTGAGTGCATACTAAAGGAGAGGCAAAGGGCGAAGTCCTTGCATGAGTGAGGGCTAGGATGGGTGAGTTCCAGAGACCACGTGGTCGGAGAGGGTGAGGCAGAGCCTGGGAGCAGAGGCAGGCCAGTAAGTAGGCCGGGAAGGTATTACAATTCCCACCTGGGTTCCCTACGTGGTTCATGGAGGAAGCAGTTCCACTGTGAAAGGCTGGAAGGAGCGTGGTTATATTCAGACAGGATGCCCACTGCCTCTTTCTCTGAGTCCATTTGTGCCAAGGATCCAGAGGCAGTCTCTAGGGGGATACATGCGACCTTCAGCATCAGACAAACAGCAGAGGCACATTAGAGGAGGCGTGTCACTTTATGAGAACACCAAGAGCAGCATCGTGGAACCTTTCGGTTTGTTTGTTTTTATGTTTCCAGGTAGGGCCTCGCTCTAGCCCAGGCTGACCTGGAATCACTCTGTACTCTCAGGCTGGCCTCAAACTCACAGTGATCCTCCTACCTCTGCCTCCAAAATGCTGGGATTAAAGGCGTGCGCCACCACGCCCAGATGGATAACACTTTTAATCCCAGCATTTGGGAAACTGAGGCAGGAGGACCACTGTGACTTTTAGGTCAGTCTTAGCCAGAGTGCGAACTTGCCTCAAAAATACATTGTATTAAATAAATAAACAGGGCTGGAGAGATGGCTTAGCAGTTAAGGCACTTGCCTGTGAAACCTAAGGACCCAGGTTTGATTCCCCAATACCCACATAAGCCAGATGCACAAGGTGCCTCATGTGTCTGAAGTTCGTTTGCAGTGGCTGAAGGCCCTGGCATGCCAATTCTCATTCTCTCTTTCTGTCTCTCTTCTCTGTCTCTCTCTACTTACAAACAAATAAATAAATATTTTTAAAAATAAATGAATGTAATTTAAAAAAAAAAAAAAAAAAAGCTAGGGAGCTGGCTCAGCAGTTAAAGGTTCTGGCTTGCAAAGGCTGCCAGTTCAATTTCTCAGCACCCACATAAAGCCAGATGCAAAAAGTGGTGCATGCATCTGGCATTCATTTACAGGGCAAGAGACCCTGGTGTGCACATACACACACAATATATTTTTTTAATGTTAAAACACCAAGAGGAAAAGAAAAAAATTAAAGTCATCAGACCCTACCACTCAGGGTATTGCTGGTGGGGGCTGTCCCCCACCCCAGCACTACTGAGCAAGCCCCTGTAGGGTCAGCCCATGTGGGCTGTTCTCTCTTGGATCTGATGGCAGCCTAAGACCCCAACAGGTGAAGAGAGGGGAAGGGCGCTGGACCACGTCTAACTGACCAACACAATGGCACCTGGATCCAGGTTGCATCCCTGTCTCATGGTGCCTTGCCCAGCCATCCTTGTCCTTGTCTCTTGGTGCAAGCTGCAGCTCTTAAGGGGACAGTGTAGAATTTTGCAGCCAACTCAATTGCTGAGCAGCCATTCTTCCCTAATCCCCTCCAGCTTCCTCCAGCACCCCACAGACTGACCTTGCCTTTGATTTTTCGGGAAAGACCAGAGCCAAGGGGAGCACCTTCACATATCACAACCTGCTTTTCCTACCATCACCTGCATCTCATCCTTTCCTCCCCATCCAGCCCTGGACCCACCACCTCCCTTTCTGAGGTAGAGCACTGTGTGAACTCCCACTAGCCCTTTCCTCCGCATCTTCCCTTCCACATACCCCAGCTCCTGCCTGCACACCACTGCCTGGCCCTGCTACCCTGCAGCAGAGCCCTCTCCTCTCCTGTTCTCTGTCCGCATGGTCACAGCGGCAGTCAATACGATGCCTGTGCCCACCTCTTTACTGGCTGAAACTGTCTCCTCCGCCCTCTCCGGGGCCTCTCTCTGTGCTCCTCCTGGGCGACCTTGAACTCCCCAGTTTCCTTCAACTTGCCCTTGCTGTGACCTTTAGGACGGCCTTCATGGCTGCCATCTCCTGAGGGCTGTCATTAGCCTTCTACTCCCTTTCCTCTTCGTTTTGCATAGAGTGGCCTAATCCATGCTGGCCATGGGCATAGAGCAAACTGGAAGACAACCAGAAGCTGAAGGCTCAACTTCCCCTGCCGAGCCACGAGCTCAGCCAGGTCCCTGGATAGTGGGCTAAGTCCCAGTCACGGCTCAGCACTGGAGACCTGGGCCGCCCTGCGTCAGTGCAGAGCCAGCCAACTGTCCTGCCACACGTTGTCTACGCTGACCTTTCTCCCTGGTCGGCATGACACTACTCTGGTGGGCAGCTTCGGCTCAGGTGCCATGCCTGGATCTGTCACCTCTAGCTCTGCCGTCACTTTGGCTCAGGTGCGGATGCTGAAACTGCAGGAACCTGCTCTTGTCTGCCTGTTCTTGCCTACTCCACCCTCGCCTGCCAGATTAATCTCCTGCAAACGCCGGCAGGAGCGGGGCTTTGCTTGCATGGTTGTCAGGTGTGGGCTTCCGGCTTGGCGTGATCAGCGCGTCTGGTGAGCTCAAATAAATCCTTTGGAATTCTGAAGACCATTATCCCCCCAAAATGTGTGTGGTTCAGGGAGGCTGCTGGCCGTTTTTTATTTCAAACACAGCCTGCCAGGGCTTGGAGATGCCCTGGCCCAAGGAGGGGAGTCAGTTGGGGGTGTCTCCCCCAGTTCACAGGAGCCCAGGGCAAGGGCTATGTGAGGATATCTCTGGAAACTTTTCCCCTAGAGAGAGGGGGACACACATCTTCACCCTCATAGAGCTCAGATGGCAGACCAAAGTACTGTTGCACAAAGACCAGTTCAGTGAACCAATCAGTTTATTGGGGGGGGGCAAGGATTACTTATAGAGTAAGGAGAGGGGTTGTTTACAGGAAACATGGCGTCCCCAAGGCAGCCACTTTGATGGGGCTTTCTGTTTTTTTAATATATTTTATTTTTACTTATTTATTTATTTATTTAAGAGGAAGAGGCAGAGAGAGAGAGAGAAAATGGGTGTGCCAGGGCCTCCAGCCACTGCAAACAAACTCCAGATGCGTGTGTCCCTTGTGCATCTGGCTTAACGTGGGTCCTGGAGAATTGAACCGGGATCCTTTAGCTTTGCAAGCAAATGCCTTAACCACTAAGCCATCTCTCCATCCCTGATGGGACTTTCTGTGTCAAGATTACTTCTCAGACACTCTTCCCTCAGCCTCAGGATGGGGCTCACTTACAGAACTTGGGGACCCCAGAGCAGCTGCACCGCTGAGAAGTCTCATCCTACTCTGAATGATGACTTCCCTGTGGTCACTTCCAGAAGCTCCTTGTCCCAGCTCAGGAGTATGGGATCACAGAGTACTTCAATGGGGCTCACTGTGTCAGGGTGACCCCCATGGATGCTCCTCCCTCGGCATCGGGCTGAGGGCTTACAGAGCATGGGGACTCCAAGGAAAGTGTCTAGATGGAGCTCCTTGCTCCTTGATCAGGGTAACCGCTGTGTACTCTCTCTCCCTGAGGTCACAAAACCTCTGCATTGTTGTATACGGCTGGTGCAGGGGGCGCCTGAATCTCAAGTGGGAGTCTGATGTCCCTCCCCACGTCTTCTCTCGTGAGTTGACCCAGCTGCTGCTTGGGATAAAGCTGGCAAGAGCTGTTACCCCTTTCAATGCGGAGAAAATTTGCCATACAACAGAGAGTCCCATGGCTGTGTAACAAGTTGCCGTAGACAGTGAAGAGATGTGTTCTCTCAGCCCTCTGGAGCCAGATGGCAGAAGGTAAGATGTCAGCAGGGCGCTGGGGAGATGGCTCAGTGGGTAAAGCATTTGCCACCCAGAACCCATGTGAAGCTGGGCACTTGGTCTGCTGTCCCAGCATGCCTCCAGCCAGAAGGAAGGCAGAAACAGGAGCGTTTCCCGGAGCTCTGGGCCGGTGGGCCAGCGAACCTAGTATCCACAGCAACAAGCAACAAAGAGACTGTCTCAAACAAGGCAGAAGGCAAGGGCTGACATTGGAAGTTGTCCTCTGACCTGCACAAGCATGCACCTGCACTCACACACACCACACATGCGCCTGCACACACACACACACACACACACACACACACACACACACTCTTCTCTCCCCCTGAACATTGACATCTGTTTCCACTATTGTCCTCTGCTTTGGGGGACATTGCTAGACTGCCACGACATGCCACATGCACACCTGCACACACCTGCACACCCACACACACAAGGTCGGAATTCTTCCCTGCCTCTTGTAGCATCTGGTGCCAGTCGGTGATCCTGGCATTTCTTCTGGGCTTGCAGTGGTACCCCTCCTACCTCTACTTCCATCATCACACACAGCTACTCCTTCAGATCCGTGTCCAGTGTTGTTCTTCGAAGGACACCAGTCACACTGAACGAAGCCCCTGCCTCACCAGGATGACTTCCGCTCAATTTACATGGGAAAAGGCCCTGTTTCCTCACGGTCACATTCTAAGGTTTACGGTGGATATTGTGAATTCGGAAGCACGGGGTAGGGGTAGTGAACCCAATATTGAATAAAAAGACTCAGATGTGGCATGCAGTGGCAGCCTAGAAATGTCCCCAAAAAGTGGAGGACAGGACAACAGGGGACACTATGCCAGTGAGGTGCTGAAAAGGAAGGGGTGGGAAGCAGAGACAGTCACGCTAAACACTCTAGGGGTGGCCGGGACAGAGGTCAGCTCCCCCCAGGACAGCCTCACAGACTCCACAGGCCCCTGGCCATGCTTGGAGACCCAGCTCTTCACATCTCACCGAGCAGCTGACAGCGCCCAGGCAGCTCCACCACCAGTCCTGTGGGAGACTCATGCGCAGACCGGTCCTCAAGGACAAGCCCAGTAATTACCCTCCTCTGCCAGCAAACAGCATCCACCATCCGCGTCAATGGCACGCCTGGCCGGGGCGGGAGGGGCTGTAACCCACAGACACCTCAGAGGTGGGCCGGGTCCTGCTGACATCAGCGGCTTTGCTGCCTGAATCCAAAGCCCTGGCCAGCACCCTGGGAGAGATGCAAGCAGCCCTTCCCCCCACCCCCCACCCCCACGGAGGAAACCCAAGCCAGCCAGCCACTCCTGCAGAGACCCCTAGAAACTGCTGTCGCCTGGGTGGGAGACTTTTCTGTGAGCCCTGCTGAGCAGAGGACACCTTATTGATGTGACCTTCCCAGCCCAGGGACCCAGCTCAACAGCCTCAAGGAAGTCTGTGAAGGTCGCCTCCCATTTCTGCCTCATTTTCTATGTCCACCTGGGTGGCCTCCTGGCAAGACAGCTGGGGGTAGAACTGTCTGCCCGCTCTTGCGTGAGCCCGGAAGAAGCCCAGAGCAGGCCTGAGGCCAGGCCTGGCCATACTGAGCAATGAGTGACTGTGTGACCTCAGACGCCTGTCCCCTCATCTCCACACATGCTGCATTGGGTGAGACACGGCTTTGATGGACATGATACAGGGCTCCAGCAGGGCAGATTCCAGAATCAGCTTGACTGTGGGTTGGAAAGCCCTCCCGTCTTATCCCAGACCCACAGTGCCCACCATAGCTACTGAGTGATTAGAACTTGCCACACCCATTGGCAAGACAGACTAGCACTGATAACAATAAGGAAGAGAGCTCATTAATGTGTACTGACCCCATATTGAAGTGACAATGTTTGGATACTCAGGGATAAGTGAAATACACAATTGTCATTTATTTTGGTGGTTTCTTTTTAAAAATCACACCTGGACATAATAGCTCAGCCTGCAAGCACAACACTCAGGAGGCTGAGGCGTGGTCTCCACAAGTCCAAGGACAGATTCGGCTACATAGTGAGTTCCTGGCTAGTGGAGGCTACAGAGAGAACAGTGTCTCAAAAAGAAGAGAAAAGAAAATAGAAAAGAAAAGAAAAGAAAAGAAAAGAAAAGAAGTCACGTAGGTGCGCCAGGCATGGCAATGTGTACCTGTGCACTTGGGAGGCAGAGTCAGGCAGAAGGAGCCCTTGAGCCCAGGAGTTCAAAACCAGACACTTTCTCAAAAATAATAATAATAATAATAATAATAAAAATGAATCATTGAGGGGGCTGGAGAGATGGCTTAGCGGTTAAACGCTTGCCCATGAAGCCTAAGGACCCCGGTTCAAGGCTCGATTCTCCAGGACCCACATAAGCCAGATGCACAAGGGGGTGCATGCATCTGGAGTTCGTTTGCAGTGGCTGGAGGCCCTGGCATGCCCATTCTCTCTCTCTCTCTCTCTCTCAGTCTCTCTCTCTCTCTCTACCTGCCTATTTCTGTATCTCTCTCTCTCAAATAAATAAATAAATAAATAATAAAATATTTTTAAAAAAATGAATCATCGAGGTGGTGCAGATGGTTTTTGATCTTTGCTGGGTTTTGTTTTGAGTCAGGGTTTTGCTATGTAGCCCAGGCTGGTCTGGAACTCACAACCCTCCCACCCTAGCCTCCCAAGGGCTGAGAGTGTGGACGCACACCATCATGGCCAGCTGGAACCTGCCTTGCCTTGCCTTGTGGGTTTGGTTTTGTTTTTTCAAGGGAGGGTCTCACTCTAGCCCAGGCTGACCTGGATCTCACTCTGTAGTTCCAGGTCTCAAACTCATGTACTCATGGCAGTCCTTCTACCTCTGCCTCCCTAGCACTGAGATCAAAAGCATGTGCCATCACGCCCAGCTAAATTCAGTTTTAAAAGTAAATGAGGGCTGGAGAGATGGCTTAGCAGTTAAGGCGTTTGCTTGCAAAGCCAAAGGATCCCGGTTCCATTCTCCAGGACCCATGTATGCAAGATGCACAAGGGGGTGAATGCATCTGGAGTTCGTTTGCAGAGTTAATTTGCAGTGGCTGGAGACCCTGGTGCGCCCATTCTCTCTCTATCTCTCTTTCTCTTTCTGCCTTTTTCTCTCTCATAAATAAATAAAATATATTTTTTTAAAAAGTAAATGAAAAAGCCGGGCGTGGTGGCGCACGCCTTTAATCCCAGCACTCGGGAGGCAGAGGTAGGAGGATCGCCGAGAGTTCGAGGCCACCCTGAGACTACATAGTTAATTCCAGGTCAGCCTGGACCAGAGTGAGACCCTACCTCAAAAAAAAAAAAAAAAAAAAAAAAAAAAAGTAAATGAAGCTGGGCAGGGTGGTACACACATTCAGTCCCAGCACTTGGGATGCTGAAGAAAAGGCAGATCGTCCTTCCTCACTCACGGTGAGTTCAAGGCCAGCCTGGGACTACAGAGTGAGTTCCAAGCCAGCTTGGACTAGAGTGAGACCCTACCTAGGAAAAGACAAAAACAAACAAACAAACAAAAACCCATAAAAAGTAAATAAAACCTTTATAGCTCAGTGGTAATGCTTGCCTGGCATGTGTGGGGCCCTGGGTTAAATTCCCAGCATTGAAAAAAAAAATCTGATTTTAAATAGAGGCTGTTATGTAAGAGCACACACCACTCCCTGTTCATTCCCAGAGAGAAAAGAAAGGACACCCTTGTTTTTCTTCTTTTCCTTCCTTCCTTCCTTTTTTTTTTTTTTTTTTTTTTCACGATGGCGTTGATGTTGAGGCTTTTTTCAAAGTCCTGTGTTTAAGTACTCCTCCAGCCTCAGCCTCAGCCTCCTGCTTGCTGGGATTAAAGGTGTGCGCCACCATGCCCAGGTGGGATGGTATTTCCGTCAGACAGGAAGTAACGCACTGGGCCATCCTTGAAGCAGAGAGGGCCACCCTTCTCAGTCCCTCAGAGAGGACACACTGGCTCTTGCTGAGCGATACCGAGCTGGTCGTGTGTGGCTGGAGTGTCTTGCGTCTCACTTGGCTCGTTGGGAGCATCCATGAGGTGGTTTACACCAACTCAGGGCCCAGAGCGCAGCTGGCGTCCGGGGGAGCAGCAGGGACAATTGGCCCAAAGGCAGTTCAGCTCCGTGGCTAGCATCATGGCTGCTCACACTGCGCGCGCGCATGCGTAGACAACCTCTGCACAGGTGCCTGAGGACCGGGGTAGGGAATGGCAGGCACCTCCCAGCAGCCCAGAATTCATAGTTCTATGAAGGAGATAAGGCACGTGTGCACATAGAGTAGAATGGGTCTGTCCCCACTGTCCCCCATGACGATGAAATGTCAACCGGAGAGCAACAGGGAAGTGCTAGGGAGGAGGGCAGGTCTCTGGCAAGTCTGGGGGTGCCCAGTGATGGGCACAGTGTACCTGGCACACAAGAGGGGCTTCATGGCTATGAAGGGCACTTGCCATGGAGATGGCGTGGGGTCCCAGCTGGGCCAGGTTTCCAGTGAGCGTCTGAGCTTTGGTTGTCTCATCTGTAAAATACAGACCAGAGCTCAGTGGGCAAAGCCCCTGGCACACAAGCGTGAGGACTTGAGTTCAGATTCTCAGAACCCACGTGAAAATGCCAAGTGTGTTGGGTTGGAGAGATGGCTTACTGGTTAAGGCACTTGTCCGCAAAGCCAAAAGACCCAGGTTCAACTTCCCAGTATCCATGTAAAGCCAGATGTACAAGGTGGCACATGCGTCTGGAGTTCGTTTGCAATGGCTAGAGGCCCTGGTGTGCCCCTCTCTCTCTCTCTAATAAATAAATAAAAGTTTTTTTAATTAAATGCCAAGTGTGCCAGGCATGGTGGTGCACGCCTTTAATCCCAGCACTTGGGAGGTAGAGGTAGGAGGATTGCCATGAGTTCAAGGCCATCCTGAGAATAATACATAGTTAATTCCAGGTCAGACTGTAACAGAGTGAAATCCTACCTCGAAAAAAAAAAAAAAAATGCCAAGTGAAGCCAGGCATGGTAATGCATGCCTTTAATCTCAGCACTCAGGAGGCAGAGGTAGGAGAATCACTGTGAGTTTGAGGCCACCTTAAGACTACATATGAATTCCAGGCCAGCCTGGGCTAGAGCAAGACCCTACCTCAAAACACCAAAACATAAAAATAAAAAATGCTAAGTGTGTTGGAATGCTGGGTTCAATAATCCCAGCCCTGGAGAGGCAGAAACAGGGAATCTGGAGCTCACTGGCTAGCTTGTCTGCATTTTGTGCATCAAGCTTGAGATGAGTGCTGGGGAATCAAATCCAGGCCTTCAGGCTTTGCAAGCAAGCACCTTTAACAGCTGAGCCATCTCCTCAGTCTTAGTTTGTCTAGCCAAATAGGTGAGGTGTAGATTCAGAGAGAGACCCTACTTTATGTTTTTTGTTTGTTTGTTTTTTTTTTTTTTTTTTTTTTTGTTTTTCGAAGTAGGGTCTCACTTTAGTCCAGGCTGACCTGGAATTAACTATGTAGTCTCAGGGTAGCCTCGAACTCATGGCAATCCTCCTACCTCTGCCTCCCGAGTGCTGGGATTAAAGGCATGTGCCACCACGCCCGGCTAGAGAGACCCTATTTTAAAGAATAGGATGGAGGGCTGGAGAGATAGCTTAGTGGTTAAGGCACATGCCTGCAAACCCTAAGGACTCTGGTTCGATTCTCCAGGTCCCATGTAAGCCAGGTGCACATGGTGGCGCATGCATTTGGAGTTCGTTTGCAGTGGCTAGAGCTCTGCACGCCCATCCTCACTCTCTCTCTCTCTCCCTCTCTCTGTCTCTAATAAATAAAAATAAAATCTTTTTTTTAAGAATAGGATGGAGGGCTGGAGAGTTGGCTTAGGGTTAAGGCACCAGCCTCCTAAGCCTAAGAACGCTGGTTCCAATCTCCAGCAGTTTCCAATCTCCAGGTCCCCCGTTTAGCCAGATGCAAAGTGACGCAAGGGCGCAATGCTGCATTTGACCACAAGGGGAGCGCACGCATCTGGATTTCGTTCCCAGAAGCTGAGACACTGCTGGCGCACCCATCTCTGTCTTCCTCTCCCTCTCTTTCTCTCTCTCTCTCCAAAAAAATAAAAAATAAAAAAATAAATTAAAAAAAAAGAATAGGATGGAAAGCAACTGAGAAAGACCCCCAATATTGACCTCAGATCTCTGCATACAACACCCACACACATGCATGCACACACATGTATACACAAGCACACATGCCACACACCCAAGCACACACACACAAATTTAATTTCCTTTAAAAATAAAATGATAGGCCGAGTGTGGTGGTGCACGCCTTTAATCCCAGCACTCGGGAGGCAGAGGTAGGAGGATCGCCGTGAGTTCAAGGCCACCCTGAGACTACAGAGTGAATTCCAGGTCAGCCTGAGCTAGAGTGAGACCCTACCTCGAAAAACCAAAAAAATAAAAATAAAAAAAAAGATAAAATACGATGGAGGTGAGTCAATGGTTGGGACTCTCATTAGGAGCAGGTGTATAAGTAAAATGCCTCAGGTTTGTCCCTCTGTCATACTCTGAAATGGGAATGGTACATCCTGAACAGGCCAGAGTGCCCCTGCACCAGGAGAGCTGGGTGGAGGCTGCCAAGCTGGGAAAGGCCTCTTCAAGGGCCACAGGGGACAGAGTTGGGGCTGAGGAAGTCCCAGGCAGGAGGCCAGTACCAGGGGCTTTTGTGCTCAGACAAGGGAACCAGCCCCTTGGGAGGGAATGACTAATGAGAGGGGAGTCTGGGTAGAGCAGCGGGCAAAAGCCACCAAGCAGAGAAGCCAGGCTGTGAACTTGACTCAACCCAGGCATTCAGAGATGAGGGCCCAAGAGGCCCCAGAAGGGCCCCAAGGCATCAGTCTTTCCAGACTTTTCCCACGGTTTTTAAGGGTTTTTTTTTTTTTTTTTTTTTGCATGCATATGTGGATATGGTACGTGTTGTGTGTATGCGTGTTCATCTGTGTGTGCATGTTTGTGTGCATGCGTGAGGAGGCTGGAAGTCAATGTCAGGCTCTCCCTCCAGGGCTTTCCATCCTATTCTTTGAAACAGGGAGGGTCTGTCGCTGAACCCAGAGCTGCCTGATTCAGCCAGTCTGGTGGGCCAGCTTGCTTCATGATCCACCTGTCTCAGCGTTTTGAGCACCTGGATTACGGACAGACCATGATGCCCAGCCTTTCTGTTTGTGGGGGGATCTGACCTCAGGCCTCACACTTGAGCAGCCTGGGCTCTCCTGGATGAGCTATTGCCACAGCGCCCCTGCCCCCACCTTTCTTTTTTTGGCAAAAGTATTGTTTATTTATTTTTTATTCATTTTTTTTAGGCAAGCCCAAAAGACTTTTTTTTTTTTTTTTTTTTTTTTTTTTTTTTTTGGTTTTTCGAGGTAGGGTCTCGCTATAGCTCAGGCTGACCTGGAATTCACTATGTATTCTCAGGGTGGCCTTGAACTCACGGTGATCCTCCTACCTCTGCCTTCTGAGTGCTGGGATTAAAGGCATGCGCCACCACGCCCAGCTAAGACTGACTTTTTTTTTTTTAAAGAGAGAGAATGAGAGCAAGAGAGAAAGAACTGGCACACCAGAGCCTCCAGCCACTATAATTGAACTCCAGAAGCACGTGCCATCCTGTGTATCTGGCTTACATGGGATCTGGGGAGTCAAACCTGAGTCTCACTCTAGCTCAGGCTGACCTGGAATTCACTCTGTAGTCTCAGGTGGCCTCGAACTCACAGCGATCCTCCCACCTCTGCCTCCCGAGTACTGGGATTAAAAGCATGCACCACTATGCCTGGCTTCTTTTCTTTTAATTTTAGATTTTATTTTATTTATTTATTTATTTACCTATAGGTCTTTTAAGCCATGCTCTAGTCTAGGCAGGGACCTGACACCACCACAGGGTTGAGAAAAATGGAGGCTCATGGCAGACATTCCCTGGTCAAACCCTGTTTCCATCCCAAATTCAGTATCTAAAGCAATACAAGCTAGTTCTTTTAAGGCCAGATGTCCAAGCTGAGGGCGTTCGAAGGGCCGGCCCCTCCCTGCAGGGGACTGAGAGTCATGCAGCCGCTGGTGGCCGCAGTGCCACCCCCGAGTCTATGGCTTCGTGTCGCTCCCCCTGCTTGTCTTCCGTGGCTCTTGCAGATGGGAAGCACCTTTCTGTGTCCTGTTGACGGCCTGCCCCACTCCAGTGGCTCCCTGTGAGATTCATTCCCTCTGGGCAGAGCTTGTTTTGTGAGAACAATGCCCAGAGGAGCTTCCAGGAAGCAGACGCCTTAGAGGGGCTAAGCTCATCACGGTGACCTCTCATCTTCCCCCAAAGCCATGCCTCCCAAAACCCACAAGCACCCTCAGGCGTCCTGAGTGTCATTCAGCTCTCAGAGCCTTGCTGTCTGTCCCCACAGACCTGAGAAGAATGACCACCTAATTCCGTGAGCGTGTGGACAGGACAGGAGTGCACTCACCCCGTGCTCCACCCCACGCCTCACAACCCCTGTCACAGGAGCTGTCTGCAAGTGACACCCTCTAGAGTATGCAAACAAAGAACATGCATGTGCACTGGGCTGGGAAGCCTTGGCTTTTAGTCCTGGCTCTGCTGCCCCTTGGCATAACTAATTAGTTCAGCTTCCCTCTCCACAGGTGAAGGTAAGACATGTCACTCAAATGAGGTGAAGGCCTCAGGAGCTCACATTAAGGCCCCATCACCCTAGCCACATAACCGGGCTCAGTTCCCACTCCCGGTGGCTCCAGAGCTGGGTGGCATCTCATGTATTCCCCTTCACCCATGGCCTCCAGCTCCCACTCCACTCTGACAGCCAAGGTCAGGACTACAAGTCCACCCACCTTTTCCTGCCCACTTGGGCACAAACCTGCATGTCCATGGGTGGCACTGAGTTTTCAGATGTCCTCCTTACACAGTAAGCTAAAAACCCAGAGATGTCCTGACTCTGCTTCTCAAGGAGGCCCCTCGTGCAACAGAGTGGCACTGTGCCCATCAAGGGACTCCTTCACCACTCACTCCCCTGCACCAAGAACCTCCTGAGAGCAAATGGACCCTGCAGAGGGGCCACCCTGAGCTTGGTCAGAGAGCCTTCCCTATACCTAGGAGTCACCCATCAAGACTGGCAGATGGGATGGCACCACAGCTCTTGAGCCCAAACCCTAAGGTCCTGCAGCTGCAAGCTGCTAACCCCGGGCTGAGGATCGGTCCACTGTGGAATCTTCTAAGACACACACTTCGGCTTCCCAGCCAGTCACAAGACAGGATTTATCTCCACAGACTCTGGGTAGGGAGGCCTCAGCCCTCAGCTCCATACCCTCCTCTTGGCCGACATGGCGGCATGAACAGTTGCCTGGAGGGAACTCTGCCCTGGGCCTGCCCGTCCTGGGTGCTGCCCTGTCTTAATAAGAAAAAATGAAACCAGAAACTGTAGGAACAGCCTATGTGAGCTCTACTCACTCCTGCCAGGGTTGTCCTGAGTGCTTGACCTATGAATCTAGTGAATATCCACAAATACCAGATGTTCTCAGCATGGGGAAACTGAGGCACAAGGAGCTAGGTCGGTGGCTCAAGGTCACAAGGTGAATAGGAGGCCCAGGTGGGATGTGAACCTATGAGGTCTGACTTCAGCTCAACCCTCCTGTCTTCCATCCACCCTCTCAAAAGGGCGTCATGGGACTTCCAGATGCTTTTGGAACCACAACCAGTTGAAAGAGAAAAGGCGATCAGGGAGGGCGCTAGGCTGGCTGCCTTCTGACACTGCAAACACTGACCCCAGCAGCAGTTCTTCATGGCTGGGACCATGCGGCCAGGAACGGCCCTCTGGCTCCGGGGCCTAGCTCCCACTCCCATGTTCAAACTCCCCAAAGGGCTGGAGGGATGGCTTAGCGGTAAAGGCATTTGTCTGCGAAGTCTAAGGACTAGGTTCAATACCCCAGTAACCATAAGCCAGATGCACAAGGTGGTACATGCATCTGGAGTTTGCTTACAGCGGCTTGGAGGCCCTGGCGCACCCAACCCATTCTCTCCCTTTCCCTCTCTCTATCTCCATCTCTGTCCTTGCAAATAAATAAATAAAATATTTAAGCAAACAAACAAACTCCCCAAGCTTTGTGTGGCAGTGACATGCTGGCCCAAACTCTACTTACAGCCACTCAGGTAATTGCCGTTTTCGTCTCCCTCAACTCATACCGCCCTCTTCCTCTGCCCTCAGCTGGTCTTCAAGCACCTCCAATCCATGCTGGCCCTAGGGCCTTTCACTCATTGTTGCTGCTCCCAAGAACCCCTTTCCAAGACATGCCTAGATCCACCTCATCATACAAGTTATAATTGATTTTATATTATTTTTATTATTATTTATATTAATTTTTTTATTTTTTGGTTTTTGCGAGGTAGGGTTTCATTCTAGCTCAGGCTGACCTGGAATTCACTATGTAGTCTCAGGGTGGCCTGGAACTCACGGCGATCCTCCTACCTCTGCCTCCCGAGTGCGGGGATTAAAGGCGTGCGCCACCACACCTGGACTCAAGTTATAATTTATATTTAATTTGTGCCTCCCAGCTAGACTACACCCTCCTTGTGGCCAACATGGCAACACGACCAGCTGCCTGGACAGGAACTCCATACCAAGCCCAGCTGACCAGAGTGCTATTGTCCTTGACCACACAACCTGAATCATAAATTATGCAAATGCACTTACATTTAAGCCAAGTGCTAGGATGATGGCTCAGTGGAGAAAGTGCTTGCACCACAAGTCTGAGGACCTGAGTGTGGATTCCCACAGCACACGTTCACCAGCCTGGTGAACACAGTGGGGGACAAGAAGAGACCCCCGCCTCACAAGTGGAAGATGGACACCGACACTTGAGGTTGTCCTCTGCCCTCCACATGTGTGCTGTGGCACACACACGGCCACGCTTGCACACACATATTCATACACACAAAGGAGTCTTTTAAAAAGGCTAATTCTGGTCTGGAGAGATGGCTCAGCAGCTACAGGTGCTTTCTTGTAAACCCTAACATCTACTTTCAATTCCCCAGTACCCCTGTAAAACCAGATGCACAGAGTGGCATATGTATCTAGAGTTCATTTGCAGTGGCAAGAGGCCCTGGTGTGCCCATCATCCATTTCTCTCTCTCCCTCTCTCTTTCTCTGGCTCTCTCTCCCCTCCCTCCCTCCACTTTTCTTTGCTTACAAACAAATAAATAATTTTTTAAAAAAACTTATTCACTTGCAACCAGAGAGCGGCAGAGAGAATGGGTGCAAACAGAGCCTCCAGCCAGTACAAACACACTCCAGGTGCATGCACCATTTTGTGCATCTGGCCTTATGTGGGTGCTGGGAATTGAACCTGGGCTGTTAGGCTTTTGCAAGCAAGCGCCTTGACTGCTGAGCTTTCTCTCCAGTTCTATTTAAAAAAAATTTTTTTAATGGTAATTCTTTCTCAAGAGGAAGGTCAGGACAAGGTGATACCGGGTCATTCTTGGCTTTAGCAGATGCTGACACCAGAAGACTAGAACATGTGATTCCCTGGAGGACAGGGAGGAGTACTGAGTGACCCCAGCAACTGCCTTAGGGACCTGGCAGCCTCAGAAGGAGGGCAGTGTCCCTGAAACAGGAGCTTCAGGCCACCTAAAGGCCTTGCCCCACTGAGCACAGGCCTGGGCTGCACAGTCATGGCCCCTCCAGACAGCTAGGGTTCTCAGCCCAGCCTCTGCGCCTTACCTGCTGATGCCAGCTCACTCCTGCCTTCCTGTGTGCTGGGAAGTCTCTCCTTCTGCTGCCTTGCCTTTTGGTGGGGGAGGGTGAGCGATGAGATCTAGCTATAAGGCTGAATTAGTTCTGCTTTATTAAATATATTTATTAAATGTTTGTGATCATCCAGATGTTGCCTCTGGGCTGGTCTTTGTAGAAGAACTAGGAGATGTTTGACATCAGCCACTGGTTCTGGGGGAGAAACACAGTCATGATATAGTTCTCATTGCTATGACAAAATACCTGCCAAGAGCAACCTAGTGGGCTGGGAAAGAGCTTGGTAGTCAAAGGTGCTTGTTTGCAAAGCCTGTCAGCCCAGGTCCAATGCCCCAGCACTCACACAAAGCAGAATGCCAAGTGTCGCATGCATCTAGTCTCCCAAAGCACCATGGCATACATGTGCACATTTACACACACACACACACACACACACACACACACACACACAAGAACTTGACTCAGCAGTTAAAGGTGCATGCTTGCAAAGTGTGATGGCCTGGGTTCAATTTGCCAGTACCCATATAAAACTAAATTCACAGAGTAGTTTATGTGTCTGGAGTTCATTTGCACTGGCAAGAGGTCCTGGTGCACCCATATTCTCTCTACCTTCATCTCTCTACCTTCATTTCTCTACCTTTATCTCTCTATCTCTGTGCAAATAAATTTTTAAAAAAATGTAAGTGCATGTAAAGCAGCAGTTTCAAGAGAAAATTCAATGTGTGACAAAATGAAGTTGTCAAGAAGAGCACTTAGGGCTGGAGAGATGGTTTAGCAGGTAAGGTGTTTGCCTGCAAAGCCAAAGGACCTTGGTTCGATTCCCCAGGACCCACATAAGCCAGATGCACAAGGGGGCGCATGCATCTGGAGTTCGTTTGCAGTGGCTGGAGGCCCTGGCATGCCCTTTCTCTCTCTCTCTGCCTCTTTCCCTCTCTCAAATAAATAAATAAATAAAAATAAAAATATACATATATATATAAAAGAAGAAGAGTACTTGGAGCTGGGCTTATAAATCCCAGCACTCAGGAGGCAGAGGTAAGGGGTCACCATGAGCTACATAGTGAATTCCAGGTCAGCCTGGGCTAGAACGAGACCTACCACAGGGGAAAATATAGAATAGTATTTGCCTGAGAAGCCATAATGTTTAGTATTGTTGAAAATAAATGACTAGGGCTTGGGAGATGGCTCAGCATTTAAAGGCTCTTGTTTGAAAAGTAAATAAAGAGATAAATCAACTTCTCAAAGTGACTTAAGGGATGAAGGGTTGTTTGGGCTCATGACTTGAGGGCACAGTCCATCATGGTGGGGAAGACGTGGTGGTAGGAGCAGAGGCAGCTGCTCACATGCATCCACAGTCAGGAAGCAGAGAGAGACGAAGGCTAGTATTTAGCCCACTTTCTCTTAAAGAAAACTGGAGCCTGGCAGTGCTGGTGCATGCTTTTAATCCCAGCACTTGGGAGGCAGAGGCTCTCTGTGAGTTCAAGGCCACCCTGAGACTACATAGTGAATTCCAGGAGCTGGAGAGATGCTCAGTGGTTAAGGTTCTCATCTGCAAAGCCTAACCTGGGTTCAGTTCCCAGTACCCATGTAAAGCCAGATGCATAAAGTAGTGCATGCATCTTGAGTTCATTTGCAGCGACTGGATGACCTGGTGCACCCATATTCATTCTTTCCCTCCCTTTCTCTCTTGCAAATAAATAAATAAATTATTTATTTATTTATTTATTTATTTATTTATTTATTTATTTGCACATCTGTGCATATGACCACGTCAGGGCCTCTTGCTGCTGCAAGAAAACACCAAACACTTGCGCCCGAGCCGGCAGGCTTTGCAAGCAAGTGTCTTTAACAGCTGAGCCATCTTCCCAGGCCCTTACAGAATGCTTCTGATGCCTTTGGCCAAAGTCTTGGGTTGGAGCAGAAGCCAAACTAGGCTTGCAAGCGATGAATCCACATAGTTGTGGTGTAACTGTCTAATGGTATTTCCATTTAAGATAACCAAAAGAGTGAGAAATAAAATGACAGTAATTCAGGTTTCATTTGTTCATGATTCCAGGAGTGACTCCTGTGACAGATCACTTCCATCTTGTGTTTGGCACAGTATATCGGCTGCAGCTAGTTCATCAGCATCCAAAAACATTTTTTTAAAAAATTATAATTTACCTGCAAGCAGAGAAAGAGAGAAGAGAATGGACACACCAAAGCCTCTTGTCACTGCAAATGAACTCTAAGTGCATGCACCACTTTGTGCATTTGGCTTTTACGTGGGGACTGAGTAATTGAACCCAGGCCATCAGGCTTTGCAAGGAAGTGCCTTTAACCACTAAGCAATCTCTCCAACCCCCGCCCCCAGCAACATTTTTTAGCACTTTCTTAAGACTTAACAACAGGACACCAAGCTGAGCTCCGGTTTCTGGTATAAAAGTTAAAAAAAAAAAAAAAAAAAAAGGCACCGCTGTGAAGGCTGGAGAGATTGTTCAGTGGTTAAGGCACTTGCCTGCAAAGCCTAACCCAGGTTCAATTCTCCAACATCTACATAAAGCCAGATGCACAAAATGGTGGATGCATCTGGAGTTTGTTTTCAGCAGTTGGAAGCCCTGGTGCTCCCACTTCTCTCTCTCTTTCTCTTCCTCGGCCTCTCTCAAATCAATAAATAAACAAAAGTTTTTTTTTTTTAATTCCAGGGCTGGAGAGATGGCTCAGTGGTTAAGGCACTTGCCTGCAAAGCCTAAGGACACAGGTTCAATTCCTCAGGACCTATGCAAAGCCATATGCACAAGGTGCCACATGTGTTTGGAGTTCGTTTGCAGTGTCTAGAGGCCCTGGCATGCCCATTCTTTCTTTCTCTTTCTCTCTCTCATAAATAAAAATAAAATATTCTTTAAATGGGCTGGAGAGATGGCTTAGCGGTTAAGGCAGTTGCCTGTGAATCCTAAGGACCCAGGTTTGATTCCCCAGGACCCATGTAAGCCAGATGCAAAAGATTGTGCATGCGTTTGGGTTTCTTTTTTTTTTTTTTTCCTTCTTCAGTGGCTACAGGCCCTGGCACACCCATTTTCTCTATCTGCCTGTCTCTCTCTGTCTCCAATAAATAAATAAATAAAAATTGAAAAGTTACCATTGTGGTTGATTTCAGCCACTAGCAGGATGCCATGGACACACAGTATAATTTGAATATAAAACGACCCCCATGGATGGGCAAGTGAACCGTTGGTCCCAAGCAAGTAGCACTACTTTGAGAGGTGGCAGGCACTTTAGGAGGGCCAGTCCAGTCGGAGCATGTCGGTAAGCAGGGGTGTGCCAATGCAGATTGAACCTGGTCCATGGGCCCTTCTCTCTTTGCTTCCTTCCTGGTCACCCTGAGGTAAAGAGCCTACCTGCCACATGTTCTCAAGCACATAGGGCCGTGTGACCCTGGACTGAACCCTCTAAAACCATAAACAAAATAAGTCTCCCCTGAAGTTCTTTCCTTGAGTATTTTGGTCACAGAAAAGTAACTAACACAAAATAGAACTGGAACAAGATGTATGACCACCCCATCATTTAATCTCTGACAGCATTTCAAGCTTTCATCTGCATAATTGGTCTCTCTCTTACTTTAAAAAAAAGTTAGTATTTTCTTCTTTTAATCATATTTTTTATTTACCAGAGTGGGAGGGGGTGGGAGAGAAAGCGGGAGGGAATGGGCACACCAGGGCCTCTAACCACTGCAAACAAACCCCAGATGCATGCACCACCTTATCTGGCTTATGAGGGAACGGGGGAATTGAACTTGGGTCCTTTGGCTTTATAGGCAAACACCTCAATTGCTAAGCTATATCTCCAACCCTCTCTCTATATATATCTCTTTTTTTTGTTTGTTTGTTTGTTTTTGGTGTTGTTTTGTTTTTTGAGGCAGGGTCTCGCTCTAGCCCAGGCTGACCTGGAATTTGCTATGTAGTCTCAGGCTAGCCTGGAAATCATAGCAGTCCTACCTCTGCCTCCTGAATCCTGGGATTAAAGACGTGTGTCCCACACCTGGCTACTCTTTCACTTTGATCACAGTATTCTACAGTCTACAGATAGCTCACATGTCTTATCAAGTGGGCTTACATTAGGCAACTGTGGCAAGCGGTAGACTGGTGAATTCTTCCAAGCACTTTGGGTGGGCTGGACTAAGCCAGGATGCCGCGTGGACCAGACATAATCAACACAGTTTTGGTCAGGATATTTCCCACTTGTGATGGGATTATAGAGCCAGAATTGCCCTTTGTGGTTGAGACGCTCCATGTCATTTTTCTTTTTTAAGATGATTTTTTAAATGTATTGGTGTGGGGGGCTGGGAAGATGGCTCAACAGTTAAAGGCGCTTGCTTGCAAAGCCTACAGTCTGGTTTAGATTCCCCAACATCCACATAAAGCCAAAAGCCCAAAGTGGTGCAGGCATCTTTCTCTCCCTCTCTCTCAAATAAGTATAATAAAATAATTTATTGCTGTGTGTGTGCCTGCATGTGTGGTGTGTGCACACTTGCAGAGGCCAGAGGAAGAGATCAGGGTCCTCCTTTATCACTCTTCCCTGAGACAGAGTCTCACTAAACTTGGGGCTCCCTGTTGTTCAGATAGGCTAGTGACCAGAGAGCGCCACCGTCATCCTGACTACCTCCACCCGCCACCCCATGCTGTGGTCACAGGCATCAGCCATGCCTGGCTTTTTACGTGGGTGCTGGGGATCAAACTTAGATCCTTGTGCTTGCAAGCAAGGGCTCTTTCTCACGGAACCATTGCACCAGACCTTTTTTACCACACAGATACAATGGTTGGGAATTACCTCAGGAATGTGGTAAGAGGAAAATGTCATAAAACACACACACAAACACACACAAACACCCCACAGTGGTTTCTGAACATTTATTGCCTTGTTCTTAAAATAACTTATTTAATGGCTAACTCAAATCATTTAATTTCTAAGAGTGGCTGAAACAGTAGCCATGTAGGAGTCACACCAGCGCAGCGCCACATCATATAAAACCCAGTTCATCCGTGCTCACTTCACCGGTACATATGGTTCGATAGTATGTTGAGCACTGTTCTAGAAGCCAGGACACACCAAAGATGGCAACTGAGCCTGCTCTTGCGGTCCTGGTACTCAGTGGCGCAGGGACAGGGAGCAAGGTCAGCACACAGATGGATCTGGAGGAGGCATTGCCTGAGCAAGACAGGGACTCTGAAAGAACTGGTGGGGTAGGGTGACCAAGTGGAAACAGAGTGGTCTAAGTGGGCTCATGAACAAGATGACATTGATTCAGGAAGCTGAGGCAGGAGGATCGCAAGGTGAAGGCAGCCTGGGCTACACGGCAAGCCCCTGTCTCAAATCAAACTTTAACAAAGATGAGTGTGGTGGTGCACACCTTTAATTCAGCACTCTGGAGGCTGAAGTAGAAAGATTGCCATGAGTTCAAGGCCAACCTGGGAATACAGAGTGAGTTCTAAGTCGGCCTGGGTGAGAGTGAGACCCTGTCTGAAAAGAAAGGGAGGAAGGAAAAGAGGGAAGGAGGGAGGAAAAGAGAGAGAGAAAAAAAATTGTCATAAAGGTTTGAGTGAAGGGGAGGGAACTATGCCAGTATCCAAGGAAGAATATTCCAGACTGCAGCCACCAACATTGCAAAGGTCCTGGGGCAGCAATCTGCCTGGTATGTTGACAATCAGTAGTAAACCCCATGTGGCTGGAGTGAAGTGTGCAAAGGGGTGGAGGAGGGTGGCAGGAAAGGAAGCCAGAGAGTGGCAGAGATAGGTCACATGGGGTCTGGGGTGTTAAACCAAGGTCTTATCTCCTTTTTGCAGATGAATAAAGCAAGGCCTACTTTCACACAGGTAGCAGGTGGCTAGCCCAGAGAAGCAGGGACTGGCTCTGACTACTTTGCACTCCCGCCTCCACTTGTGGTCTTCCTGCCTCAGCCTCCAGGGACACCTCCCCACCCCCACCCTCCACTCCTCCTGTCTGCAGGCCTGAGAGGAGCCAGACCCCTTTGAATGTCAACTCCAGCCTCCTACTGGAAGTCACTCAGAGCAGCTGGAGGAGCAAAGACACTCTGTAGGCATCAGGACCAGGCTAGGCATGAGATATTAGGCCACTGCTGGAGTTTCTCCGGCCAGGCTGTGGGGATCGGTAAGACAGCTCCCTCTTTGGAGCACCCTGCTGGAGTGAACTGGCTTTCTTGAGAGTGGGAGTGCCACAGAGAACAGCAAAAAACAGAGACGAGACAAGAGACAAATTGCACCCAGGGCAAGGCCCCGGATGCCTGGGGCAGTGCGCTGATGCCTGGCAAGGAACAGGCAGCTTTTGTGTTTGTGGGTTTTCCCTCCCCAGGATCACTATCAGAATGGCCCCACGCTGGTCTCATGCTTGGACTTCTTGAAGTCCTTCATGCCTTTTCTCTACATTTTCATTCACCTTGCAACGTGGACACACAGCCCCTCCCTGCCCCCCCACACACACTGGTCTGGGGCTGGCAAGGGGCTGAGAAAATCCAGCAAGTGGGTCCTCATAGGCGCGGTTGTATGGGTGAAGGACAGAGGCAGTGGGGTGCTCAGTGGTGGGGTGCTGGTGCTGGAAGGGTTCTGGGGAGCTATGTCCTGCCGTGACTTCATGTTACAGCAGGGGTGAGGGGGCGGGAAGGGAGAACTAGTCTAAGCTGGGCACTCTGTCTAAGGAGGGGTAGGGCTCTGGTGGGCTCCTGGACCCTGGGGCATTCCCCCGCCCCCCATGATCTGGCTAGGATCCTGTGGTCCTCTGTGCCAAAGGAGGAGAACCAAAGACTGGTTGCTTGAAGCAGACAATTATGGATGCTCGGACTGGCCTGTTCAATACTCTATTGATGGCTCACCTTGGCAACCTGGAGCCGGCCTCTCAAGAGCTTTGCGACCTCATAGCAACACATCGCCTTAAAAGCACATCTTAAGATCCTCCTGGCCAATACACGGCCCCAAAAGGAAAATAGGGCCAAGAAGGTGGTAGAACCCTTCCCTACCTGACTTGTACCACACTTCTGATCTGGGGTGAGAGGCCCCCCATTTGTGCCCCCCCCAAGCGGAGGAACGTCACAATAAAACTCCTGTTAATGGGGCTGGGCTTGTCAGGCCTGCTCTAAGGGGTGGGTCTCTGAGACCAGAGGGTCTGCATTTAGGGGGAAATCACTGGCATGTGCTGCTACTAATCAGGTCTCTAATTGGCGACATGAAAAACGACAGTGGCCACTGGAGGCTGTTCAGAAGCAGCGGGCAGAGCTCGGCGGGCTTGTGTCCATTGACACTGCCTGTCCCAAAAGGGAAAGCAAGGTTTCCTCAGCAAGCCGGGCCATGCGCCATGGGCCACGCACAGGTGCTGCAGCAGACTGTAGTGTTTGTTCTCGAATCTTCCACTTGTGAAAGCCAGAAGGCAGGTGTGACTGCCCCAGAGTGAGCCTAAGCCGCAACTGAGAAATGATCAGGGGCCTAGCTACCCTCATACCCTCTACAGCACTGAATCAGGGTCTGACCATCATGATCTGTTGGGGGGGGCAGAAAGCAGGCGTGGCTCAAGTGGGATGGACCTTTGGTGGGGAGATGAAAAGTCCCAGCCGCAGGGTGTGGGAGGTTCCACAGACAGCTCAGTATGCTTAACAGCTGTGACTGCTCTTTAGAATTTCAAGAAAGACTTCCTTCCCACGGCAGCTCCCTCCACAAGATTTCTGTGGCTCTACACATCTCTCGGTTTCTTTAAGTACTAGCTAGTTTCTAAGCTGAAAAAAAAAAAATACACAATCCAGTAATCACCAGTAGGTTGAAAAAGTGAAGGGTCTTTTCTACGGCACTTGTTCTGTGAGACGCTACTGTTCTTCAAATCAAAGACAACACCAGCTTCAAGCCAGGGATGGGGGTGGGGTGGGAGACCCGGGCCCATTTCTAAACCTTCCAATCCGAAAGAGTCAAAGAATACAGAATCACCCATTACCATCATTACTGTCAAATCACGGGGCAATCAGCTCGCTGACACAGGCCAGACCTACATCCGGGAGAAATTCGTGCTGCCAGAGCTGGTTCAGCGCCCGTGGAAATGAACTCTGCAAAGAAAGGGCCACGACAGGCTTGTCTTTCCTCCCTGCACTTTCCTGCTGCTTCCACAGCCTTGCGTGGCCGTGGCATCCCACGGAAGCTAGCACTCTGGAGGCAGAAGTGACCCGGGGATGCCCGTGTCGTGGGCCGCTCATGCAGGTGTGCTCCAGGTCCCAGGAACTAACAGCTCACACACCTGGAGATCCCATTCTCCACCCACCTCCAGAGATGTCCCTCTGCCAGAAACAGGGTTGCATTCTCACTTCGGAAGACCTTAAGTGCTTCAGTCTTTGTGAGCTCTTTCCTCCAAAAACAGCAGCATTAAAATTACATTTTCGACTACCCTGGCATAAAGATCAGCACATTGGCATTACAGTGCAAGCATGCCCTCTCATCCAAAGGCTTGCGCTTCTGATTTTAAGAGAAGCTATATCTCCATACAATGGAGAATGACTCAGCCTTCCAAAGGAAGGAAGCTCCAAACCCCCAGACCACATAGAAGAACCTTGCGGACATTATGCTCAGTGAAATGGGACACATGACCAATGTTACAGGAGACCCTAGGAAGTCACAAGCACGGAACAAATGAATGGGGGCTGCAAGGGCCGGGGGAGGGAGGAATCAACATGTTTAATAAGGAAGCATTTCAGTATGGGAAGATGAAAAGGTTCTAGAAGTGGATGGAAGAGATGGCTGCCCAACAATGCAAACGGTTAAGATGGTGAATTGTATGTGTCATTTTACCACAATTTTTTTTCTATGCCGGGGATGGAACCTACACGCTAGGATAGTGCTCTATCACGAAGCAACAGCCTCAGCCATTGATTTACTTCATTCATGTATTTCTTTGCATGTATGTACATGGTGTGCATGCATGTGTGTACATGTCTTTTCTAGGTGTGCGTGGGTATGTGTGTGCATGCATCTAAAGGCCAGAGGTCAAGGTCAGGTGCCTTCCTCAATTGCTGTCCAGCTTATTTTTTGAGACAAGGTCTCTCGCTGAACCTGGAGCTCACCTTCTCAACTCAACTAGCTAGCCAGCAAGTCTGAAAGAGTCTCCCATCTCTGCCTCCAGAGGTGTGTGTTCAGCTTTTACTCGGGTGCTCGGGATCCGAACTCAGGTCCTCATGCTGTGCATCAAACTCTTTACCCACTGAGCCATTTCCCCAGGTCCTAGTTATTTATTTCTGACACATGATCCGCATTACCCAAGCTGGCTTCAAACTCAAGTTCTTCCTGCCTCAGCCTCCTGAATAGTCTAGATTTCCACAAATGTTAAATACACAATTTTTTTAAAGTAGGACTTTTCTTAAAAGGGTAGTGGGCCCTACACGGAGCCTCCTGGGCCTCATGGAGAGGTTGCCCTTCCCAAAATGACTCTAAGTGGCTCCACACGTGAGTGTGCCCGTGTGCCCACTTGGGCCTTTCTCATTTCTCTCTCTCTCCCTCTCTCTTTATTTTTTTTTATTTTGTTTTGTTTTGTTTTTTTGAGGTAGGGTCTCATTCTAGCTCAGGCTGACCTGGAATTCACTATGTAGTCTCAGGGTGGCCTCAAATTCATGGCGATCCTCCTACCTCTGCCTCCCGAGTGCTGGGATTAAAGGCATGCACCACCATGCCCGGCTTCAACCACACACCCTTACATTCTTCCAACCAATGACTGGCTGATCCCAGGGGGAAAAAAATACAGAGTTTTATATCTGGAAGCTCACTCGGTAATTACATAGTCTTTAGCTAGGTATGACAGTGTCCACCTGTAATTCCAATGCTCAGGAGATGGAGACAGAAGGATCAGGAATTCTAGACCAGCCTTGGCTACATAGTGAGTTCAAGGCCAGCCTGAAATACATGAGACCTTTTCTCAAAAAATAAAAGT
This sequence comes from Orientallactaga sibirica, assembly GCA_036365145.1. Taxonomy (NCBI): domain Eukaryota; kingdom Metazoa; phylum Chordata; class Mammalia; order Rodentia; family Dipodidae; genus Orientallactaga; species Orientallactaga sibirica. The sequence continues at coordinate 3,651,966 of JAEOAD010000013.1, forward strand.
AATTTTTTAAAAAAGTACATAGTCTGGCCCAGCTCGGAATCATCTCAAGGTCATTGTCTTCATCTGGGTCTAGGTCTTGGGGAACCCTTCACCAGAGCTATCTCTTGGGGCTCTAGTCTCTCAATAGCAGCCACCAAGAAGTAAATCCTGTAGGGAAAATACTGGCACTTTTTTTTTTTTTTTTTTTTTTTTTGAGACCAGGTCCCATCCATTCCAAGCTGGCCTCCAACTCATGTAGCTACAGTTGACCTTGGACTCCTGATCCTCCTGTCTCAACCTCCCTCCCAAGTGCTGAGATTACAGCCCAGGTCAGAGTACTTTAAGAACACTTATTAGCCAGCTAACAGTTTTAGAAAAAGCAGGTCCTGGCCTGGCTTTGGCTGGGCACCCTGTATGGGAGTCACTTGGCCTGTGGGCCCTTTGATAGCAAACACCTCAAGTTTTAAAATGCCCCCACACGACTCCTCTTAGAGGAGGCCCGGTGGAAACAATGGCCCTCATGTGAGATACACTGAGTCGTGGGTGTTCAGGGGTTCCTAGGGTTCAAAGTCCCTCACTAGATGGTTGTCTCAGTCTGGAAAGGCAGTTGTTAGGGGGAGGGGTGGAGGCAGAAGGGAGGTCGGGTGTTCGGGGATTCTGGGTACACACACACACACACACACACACACACACACACACACACACACACACACACACCAGTGCAGATTTCTTCCCTGCACAGAGGGACAGAGGGACCATGGGGTAGGCCCTGAACCACCAGCCAGCCCGAGCGCAGCCCGCCCCCTAGGGGAGGGCTCAGAGAATGCAGGCTCCCCTGCCCCGACACCGACTGGGCACCGGGAGCGGGCAGGTGAGGGGTCTAAGGATTGCCCCAGGAGTCCTTAGGCACCATCCCGGGGGAAATATTTTTCCGGAAGAAGCTGCGGAGGGGGGACTTCTTGGGAAATCCTGGGGTATCTTTCTGGAGATGGGGTCAAGGGGACACCCATACATTTCGGGATTCAGGAGGGCGGGGCCGGGAGATGGACTGAGTGTCCACGTCTCACGACCTCGTCATCGCGGGTGGGGGTGGGGCCGAGACTGGGGGGGGGGCTCGACCAGGAAGGAGGGACGAAGTTGCACCACGAATAGACTCGGCTCCGGAAGCGTTCAAAGCCCAGCCCGACACAGACAATGTGGAATTTGGGGCGGGGGCGGGGGTGTGTGTGCCCGCGGCGTGACCACTTGTCCCCAGTGTAGGCCGAGCTACGGTCCAGCAGGCTGGGCCCTACTGGCTTCCATCCATGGTTACAGGCTCCCTGGAGCACCCGCTCCGTTCGCCCCGGGGGTTCTGGAGAGACCACCCCCCGCCCCAGGTGTTCAGCGGAGCTGGCCGCGCGCCCGCCCCTGGGGATCGATCGGCAGGCTGGCGACGCGCGGCGGCCGCCCCCTCCCCCGCTCGGGCTGCGCAGGACGCGGCCTCCGAGTAGCGTCCTCGCGGTTCCGGGCGGCGGCCAGACCGGGCTCCGGGCCAACCGGGGAGGCGGAGACGCGCCGGGCCCTTCCGATCGGGCCCGCCCCTCTGCCCCGGGCTGGGGGGAACCGGACGAGGGCGAGCCCAACCTCCCCGGCCGCCGCGCCCCCGGTGCCAAGTGCCATACCCCCCCTCCCGGGCGCGCGCTTGACCCTCGGCGCGCGGCGAGGCCACCGGAGGGGGGAGGCGATGGGGGCGGGGTGGCAATGACGACCACTTCGGGGTCCGCCGAGCCATTTTCATTTCATTCCCCAGCTCGCTGCGGCAGCTAGCTCCTGCTGGAGAAAAGGAAGCGAGCGCTCGGCCCCGTGTGTGGGCCCCGCTGGGTTGGGGCACGAGCCGGGGGCACCCGAGAGCACCAGGCCCGGGCCGGGTGTGGCGGGACACACGTCCCCGGAGCCCGAGACACGCCACGAGGCCTGGGGCAAACGAAACCCGCATAATAACGCCACGGGTCGCTCGGGCCGCGGTGAGCGCGTGCTGGCGGCGGTGGTGGCGGGCGCTGGAAACGGCTCCAGGGATCACGTTTGAAATATAGTCCCGGGGGGCGCAGATCTCCCGGCCCGCGGAGCCTTGCGACTGAGCGCGGGGCGGGGACCGAGTGGTGGTTCCTCCGGGCGGGCCTGGGGCGACGGCTTGACGCTAGGCAGAGGTGGGCCAGGCGACATCTCGGGAACCCACGCGTCCCGCTTCGGCGCCCGCGACCCCGGCGTGCCGCAATGCGGAGGCGCGGCCCCGCAGGCGCCGGTGTGGCCCCGAGGGGTGTCCCAGGCCCCACCAAAGGGCCACAGCCTAGCGGCGCTCGGGCCCCGCGTCCCCTCCGGAGCTGCCAGCGCGGCAGAGGACCTTGGGCTCCAACATCTTGCGGTCCTTGGGGTGGGAGACGAGGGCGTCGGGGGCTACGCAGTGCAAATAAAAACAAATCCTTCGCAGGCGGTGTGACGGAGAGCAGAAATGGGAGGGGACGCGGCGGTTGGAGGGTCGCCCTTAGAAACAAAACCTTCCTTCCAGGAGCGTGGAAGGGAGAGTGCAGGCTCACCACAGCCCCCCCCCCACACTCCAGCACGTCTCACCAGGGCAGCTCCCCACTATCAAAAACCCTGGCGCTCAAGTCAGACAAATCTCCTACTAAGGACAAGACAGGAGGATCCCTTGCCAAGGCCCGGAAGATTGGCAGTCATTCCTAGTGAATTCCCCCTCGGCTAGCTGAAATCCACCTGGGGGCAGCTGGTGCGGGAAGTCACAGGCCGCCCCTTCCCAGCAGAGCCCAGAGCTGGGCTCGGTAGGCGGCGGTGGCAATCTCCGCAAGGGAGAGAACCCATTCCTGGAATCCTTTAAGAAGCCGTTTATTTCCTCGTGTTGGTGCGGGTCATTCCTGTCCTAAGACTGGACTCTCAGGAACCACCCTCCAGCTCTCAACCATTAAAAAGTTCTTGGCTTCTCCGGAGTCCCCTACGCAGCCCCACACTTCTAGGTACGAGCCTATGGCTGAGCGAGGAAACACGGCGCCTCTCTTGGGGCCCCTGAAGGCCCCCAGGGGCCCCAGCACTCGGTGACATCAACAGGCCTTCTGCTTCCCAACCGAGACTACGCACTGCCAGATCCTGTTTGAGAGGGGGCAAGGTCAAATGCATTCAAGCAAGGACTCTTAACGGGGTTCCCCTGAGGCTCTGGGCATCCCGAGTGCAGGACTGGGGCCCCAAAAGAAGACTCTGGGGACCCTGTTTTTGGAGCCAATCTTTCCAATGGCTTCTTCAGAGGGGCCAAGACTTGGGGTTGGGAAGGTAGGGGAGGCCCCAGGGGAAGCTTTCCAAGAAGGGTTTGGGTGCTGCTGGGGATCCCCCTCCCCAAGAGCCCGACCCTGGCTTCCGTGCCACCTCCCCCCTTAACACCTATTCGCACTCCTTCGGCTCTGAGCTGCTCCCCCACACCAGTTGTCGAGTGGTCTAGGGGCCGGCTGCCTGGTTAGGACGGGAATCCCGAGTCAGCCTGTCGCTTCATCGGCCGTCCTCCTCCACGAGGACAAGTAATCGCGCCAGGGAAGTGCATAGCTGCTTTGACGAAGGTTCTGTTTGGGCCACTTTCTGGGTGGTTCACGGACTAACTCGGAGCTGTTGGGATTCCAAGGTGCTTCCAGGCGACCCCGCCCGCAGCGTTAGGGAGCCCAGTGTTTCTCTCGAACCAGCCCCCCAGGCAACTCCATAAAAGCTCCTCTGTACCAGCGGGAAAGAGCCCTCCTTCCCCCGCTTTCAACTTGGCTCCCGTGCAAACTCGCCGTCGGGGCACTGGGTTCCCAGGAGTGGCCCCCAAGGTCCCACGCGTGGGGCCCGGTTGGTCCTGGACCCAGCGAGCCTCACCCTGGGCAGCGGGCGCAATCCGACGCCCCTGGTGGTGGGGAGGTTGTAGCAGCTGCTCGCCCTTCCCCTGGCGCCCTCCGATCTGAACACTGCGGAAACACCCAGAACAAACAGATTTTCCTGGGGATTTTTGAGTAAAGGGACGGCCAGTGTCGGAAAACTCGGCCTCTTCCCAGTTCCGGAGACGGTCCTACAAAAAGTCTCTGTAGACCTCGGGACTGATCAGTTGACCAGGCAGCGTGGACAGCCTGGGTGGCTTGGGATGGATGGCTGATAACGATTCATTACCTGACCTCTAAGACCCTCTCCTTCTGGGGCCGAGTTGTCCCACACAACAGTTTTTCACCATGGGCAAATGTCAGGGAAAAAAATATCCAAACACTGGGGAGAAAAAAAAAACCTTTTCTGTGCCCCTGCAGCCCAGTGGGGAGGAGAGACAGCCTTATTGCAGCTTGCCACTCTTCCCCTTCTCGGGGACTCCTAGGTTCGGGTCTCGGGATGGTGGGAGATGATCATTCGCTGCACAGAGTCCCTCTCTGCAGCCTCCAGAAGAAATCCCTGCACGCTAGTTTACACACCTCCAGGAGTGCATACGTCGATCTGACGCAGCAGCAGACGCGGCCACGGAGCTGCACCAGACCGCTTGCAGGCTTCTCCTGGGTTCCTGGGAGGACACCAGCCCTATCCCACTTCGGGGATTCCCCTCCGTCTCTCACCCTCCCCGGATCTCTGGTAGCGCACAGCCCACCAGACACTGGGGAAGCGGTCCAAGCAGGAGCGGAGGCCCCGAGGGCTCTGCCCGCTCGCTCCACTTTAACTCGGCTTTGGAGCTTTTTCTTTCTCCGTGGACGCTCAGCCAAGGGATTGCGCAAGCTTCCTGCTCGCCGTCCTTCGGGAGCCCTGAGCGGGGCCTGGGACACACCACGGGCGGGCCAGGCGGACCCCTGCCCTTTCCCACTCGGAATGCCCTGCCCCTCCGCCAGGTCCACCCACCGCCACTCCACGGAGCTCGCGGGGCCACTGGTGGCGCCCTCGGGAGGCCAGGCGCGGTGCAGCAGCTCCCCCAGCCGGACGCTGGAGCGGAACGCGCCGTCTCGCCGGGCGCCCGGAGGTGCTAAACTTCACACTCCACGACTGCTGCCGGCGCTGTGTCGGGGTGGAGGCGGCCAGGGGACGGGAACTCGGGAGGAATGCCTGGCTCCCCGGCCATACGTATCATTCACCTCCCTTTCTCGCCGCCCTACTCAGCCTCAATCTCTTGGTGGCCCTTCCTGTTACCCAACGGGGGTCCCCAGGCGGACCCGGGCATCGCCTGCATCCTCACTCGGTCCTCCCCGCCTCGGTCCCTATTGGCTCTGGGGTTGCTAGACACACTCCCGCCCGGGGCCCCGACAGTGAACGTGAACAACGTCCGTTCGAAGCCGGACAGGCTGTGGGGTGCGAACGGACCCGGAGCCCCTTTCTGGGGAGGTTCTTGGTCCCGGGGCCGGCTGCGCCTTTGTCCCTGTCCTCGCCTCTTCGTGTTCCCTCGCATCCAGTCCCCGGTCTTCTCCCCGCCCTTTCTCTCCCTTCCTCGCCTTCCTAAATGCCCACAGCCTGGCGGGGCGGGGCGGGGCGGGGCGGCGGGCACGCGGGGTGGGGGCGCGAATTGCCCCCCGCCCCATTCCGCCCCCTGCCGGGGACTCTCCATGCTGCCAGGGCCACTCCACACGCGATGTTAAGCAACTGTGAAGTGCAGCGGACGCCTCTGTGGCCCCCACCAGGGGTCCCTGGGCCGTGCACACCGAAACCCTGCGGCTGATGGCGGGGTGAGGGGTGGGGGAGAGAAGCCCGAGAGTCCTGGCCGCGGACGAGGGTCGGTCCCGTCGAGGTGTCCACCCCGGCTGCTTCGGCCGACACCCCTCTCCTTCGCGGCCCCAGCTCGCCCTCCGGGCTGGCAGCTCCCTCCCCGGCACCTCCCGGCGCCCTCCTTCTCCTCCTCCTCCTTCCCGGCCCCCTCCCGCGCCCGGGCCTCCTCCCCCGCCGCCCAGGCCGGGGGCCTCCGGTAGGCCGGGCTGGGCCAATCCGCTGGGCGGCCCGCCCCCTGACGCCGAGCCTGGCTCCGCGAGGCCCCGCCCGCTGACGTCCGGGATTTGCATGAGTTCTTGTGCAGCGGCGGCCCGGGCTCAGTTGTCTGAACGCAAGCGAGCGAGCGAACGAACGGACGAACCGGGAGCCGGCGAGCGCGGGCAGCGGCGGAGGCCGGGCTGTGCGGAGCGAGGCGGCGGCGGTGCGAACCGCGCGGGCGGAGGGCTGCCCCGGGCCGGACGGCAGCCAGGGGCCGGCGGGAGCCAGCGGTGTCTGCAGCCGCCCGCTTCCCGGCGCGCTCGGGCTCAGCCATGGAGCTGCCAGCTGTCGGCGAGCACGTCTTCGCGGTGGAGAGCATCGAGAAGAAACGGATCCGCAAGGTAGGGCGGCGCGGGAGCGGCCGGCGGCCCGAGCGGCCGGCGAGAGGCGGGGAGAGGGGGTGGGGAGGCTGCGGGCCGGAGCCGGGGATCCCGCGGAAGCTGATGGAGTGCCTGTCTCTCCCCCAACCCCACAGGGCAGAGTGGAGTATCTGGTGAAATGGAGAGGCTGGTCCCCCAAGTAAGTAGCGGCGGGGGCGGAGGCTCGGGGGTGCCGAGGCGCGGGGCGCCCGGGCCGCCGGACCCGCGGAGCTGGTGGGGCGGTGGGGGAGCGGGCGGGAGGCGGGGTGGAGGTGGGGGTGGAGGGAGGAGGGGGTGGGGAAGTCGGTGGCAGGCACTGGGAAGCCGAGCCGCCGAGCCCGAGCCGGGCGCCCTGTGTTGTGCTCCGCTCTTCGGGAAATGCCATCACTAATTTATGCACTAAAAGAAGCCGGAGGAACGCGAGACGCGAGGCCGAGCCGGGGAGGCCGGCGGAGGGAGGGAGGGCGCAGGCACTGACTGATGTGCGGCAGAAAATGGCTCCTTTCCCCTTTCCCTCCACCGAATGGCTCCATATTGCAAAAAAAAAAAAAAAAAAAAATTAAAAAGCGACGAAAATGCAATTGAGTGCCTCCTCCCTCCTGGTGGTGCAGGGCAGGGAAGAAGAAAGACAGAAAATGTTGGGAACTGTCACTGCGGCTCTTTTGGTGGGGAATTTTTTTTTCCTTTAATTTGAAATGCGAAGGCACCGGATGGAGACAGGCGCAGGCACACGCACACACATACACTCACACACATACACAGAGGCATATTTTTGTGTAGCTCAGTATTTGGAGTTTGCCTGCCAGTGACAGCGGGCTGCTGGGCCACAAGGGGGTGTGGGGGGCCGCTGGGCTCTTGGTTATCGGATTAGGGGTCAAATACAGACCAGCTGAAGCCCTAGCGGAGACTGACTCGGGCTGGGGAGAGGAGGAGGGGGACTGCGACTTTGCATTTCGGCTGCTTTGCACGCAGGGTTCCTGGTGAGCAAAGTGGCCTTGGAACGTGAGGCAGTAACATGCTTAAAATTCTTGACAACTGCAAAATAAACTGCTAGTTTCATTTTCCTTAGCCCTCCCCTTTCTTCCTTCCCCTGTGTGCTTGTTTTGACTTTGGGGGGGGTGCACATCAAGGACCGTATTAGGCCTGCGGAAATCTACCCTCCACATCCAGTTTTCTGCTCAGGAAGACAGAATAGGGCCTAATGTCACCCCCCCACACACACCCACTTTGAGACCTCAAAGCTGGCCCGGTTTTCTTTTTTTACCTGTCCCCTCCCTTTTCGCTTACAAGATATAACACGTGGGAACCGGAGGAGAATATCCTGGATCCCCGGCTGCTGATCGCCTTCCAAAACAGGTGAGCGTCCCCGGAACAGTCAGCCCCCTCCACCCTGACTGTAGACAGAAATGGGAAAGTGGGCGGAAACAGCTATTGGAAAGGGGGAGAGAGCCAGGAGGGGGCAGGCAGGAGCTCCCGCCCCCATCGGCCTGGACGGGCAAGGCTGCTGCGGCCTCAGCTCCTCTAACGTCCTTGGCGGTTGCTGCAGCTTGGAATTGGGGGCAGGGCTGGGCCGGTGAAGGTGAGGCTTGTGTTTGGGGGAAACTTCAGGAACTGCATGTGGGTGGCCCCGCATCCGACCCAGGGAACTCACTCCCGTGGCCCACTCCTGTGGCAGTCTAGGAGCCCCACCCCCCTCAGAGCATAGGTGTCGCTTTCCTGCAGCCACTGGCCGCTTGGCACTGGCACCTCACGGGGTAGCTCGGAAGGAGCTGGCATTGTGAAACCGCCCAGACGTCATGGAACTGAACTTAACCTGTTGGCAGCTGGAGAAAAGTTGGCAAGGCCTTAAGCCCCTACTTTCACCCCAGGGGCTGGGGTGACGGGAATCAATGTCGTCTGAGCCCTTCACATTTTTCACTGAGCTATTTGGGGGGACCAGGTGTCCATCAAAGCAGTGGACCCTTAGTCCAAGGGTGGGTGTTGCCTAGTGGTGGAGGGAGGGCTCGTTCTCTCGGGCTGGTTGCTTGTCACACTGCAGCTCCTGCAGCTGGATTCACTGGTGGTTATAGTTGTCTGTTTTGAAGGTTAGGGGGGGAAGGGCACAGGAGGGGAGGAGTCCGAGCCTTGCCACCCTGCAGCCTTCCATCCACTGCTTTTATTTTGCATTCTTTCCTGTGGTGTGTTTGGCGCTAAAACTGTAAACTCTAGACCCTCGGAGCCTGCAACCCGTGGGGAAATTGCTCTCCCACGACACAGGGGGGCGCTGGGCGGGGATCCTGCCTCGTCTCCACCTGGGAGTTCACCACCCTGTAACCATGTCAGTGGCTGATGCCATGTTGCATAATGGGTCCCTGAAGAATTAAAACGCAGGCTGTTGCAATGGCACGCAACTCTGGAGTCAGGCCATGGCTAGGCCGCAGGGCAGGGCAGGGCAGGCAGAACTCTTCTGGCTTGACCCAGGGGCAGAGGGTGGGGGTAGCAGCTCTGACCGTGGAGACCCAAGGCTGGGGCTCCAGTTTTGACAGACTCTGAAGAGATGCCCCCTCCTTTTTGTGAAGGACTAATTAGTGCCTGGGACAATTGATCACTCTTTGGGTGGCCTGAAGGCAGAAACCTGATGTCTGGAGTGACCAGTGCCCCACTCAGGAGCTGTGTTAATAATTTGGAGATCTAGGGATCCCACTCTAGGCTTGCTTCTGCAAGTGGCCCAGGTTCTGCCTGGAGGTTCAGCGGGGGTGCTGTCTGAGTTAGTTCACCAAGTGGCTGAGAACCTGGCCAGACCCCTAGCCTCTGAGGCCGGCCCCCACCCCAGCCCCTAATTGGCTCATTTGCCACTGTGTAAACAAGGGCGCAGCCCCTCCTCCTGTTTAAAGCCTGGCCTTTAAGGGGGAAAAAAAAGTCCTCCCTTCTGCCTGTGTCTCTCGTTATCTGAATCTTAATGAGGTCTTTAGCATCCCCTGCTTCAGCTGGGAGGGACTGGGAGGTCCATCGCCCAGTACATGTCTTTTGAGCTACTCGTATTCCCTGATCCCCTCACCCAGTCCATTTTTCCCAGAGCCATGGGTCCAAAGCTGTGACCCGCCCAGTGCCTGTGACTCAGCCACAAGGTATCTTCTGGACAACAAGGCAGGGTAGTAGTGCAAAGGGAGGACAGTTTGCGTGGTGAGATGTGGGGGGCCTCTTGGGTACATGAGGTCTGTGGTGCTGGAATGAAGTAGGGTGCTGCTTGGGACTTGGGGGGAGGCATTCACCTGGCCTCATAGGCCACCTTGTGCCTCCAGGTGAGCCCTGTCTACAAGATACTTGCAAAGCAGGGGGTGGAACCTCACAGGAGACTGGGAAGGCTAACCTGCGGCCCTGTTTCCTCCCCAGGGAACGGCAGGAGCAGCTAATGGGATATCGGAAGAGAGGGCCGAAGCCCAAGCCGCTGGTGGTTCAGGTGAATACGTTCATCTGGGCCCCAGTTACTTGCAGTCACTGGGGATCACTGTGGAGCACCTCAATTCCACTTCCTTTCTCCTACACCTCACCCCACCCCCATTTGAAGAGAGCTGAAGCATTCCTAATGCTCCCAGCATGCCCCTGGCCTGACCTTTTCCCTCCTCTCCCTCCACCTTAGGTACCCACCTTTGCCCGGCGCTCCAATGTCCTGACAGGCCTCCAAGACTCCTCTGCTGACAACCGGGCAAAGCTGGAGCTGGGCACACAGGGCAAGGGCCAGGGGCACCAATACGAGCTCAACAGCAAGAAGCATCACCAGTACCAGCCACACAACAAGGAGAGGTCTGGCAAGCCACCACCACCAGGCAAGAGCGCCAAATACTACTATCAACTGAACAGCAAGAAACATCACCAGTACCAGCCCGACCCCAAGATGTACGACCTGCAGTACCAGGGGGGCCACAAGGAGGCGCCCAGCCCCACCTGCCCAGACCTGGGTGCCAAGAGCCATCCCCCTGATAAGTGGGCTCATGGTGCAGCAGCCAAAGGCTACCTGGGGGCAGTGAAGCCCCTGGCTGGAGGGGCTGGAGCGCCAGGCAAGGGCTCTGAAAAGGGTCCCCCCAATGGGCTGACGCCAGCCCCCAAGGAGGCGGTGACTGGTAACGGGATTGGGGGCAAGATGAAGATAGTGAAGAACAAAAACAAGAACGGGCGCATTGTGATTGTGATGAGCAAGTATATGGAGAACGGCATGCAGGCTGTGAAGATCAAGTCCGGGGAGGCGGCCACAGAGGGCGAGACGCGCTCCCCTGGCCACAAGAAACGAGCTGTGGAGGAGCGCCACGCCCCAGCCGACAGGACTTTTAAGAAAACGATGGTTGGGGGAGCCGAGGAGAAGAAGGCAGAAGTGCCCTGCAAACGCAGGGAGGAGGAGGCACTGGGCCCCGGGGACTCGCAGACTCAGGACCCAGGCTCCCGGAAGCACTCCCCGACCAAGGAGGCCTTTAGTGAGCAGCCACTCCAGCTCACCACCAAGCCGGACCTGCTGGCCTGGGAACCAGCGCGGAGTTCACACCCTCCCGCCCACCACCACCACCACCATCATCACCACCACCACCACCACGCTGTTGGCCTGAACCTCACCCCTGCACGAAAGCGCTGCCTCTCCGAGACCCACGGGGAGCGGGAGCCGTGCAAGAAGCGGCTGACCGCCCGCAGCATTAGCACGCCCACCTGCCTGGGAGGTAGCCCGGTTGCAGAGTGCCCCTCTAATGGGTCACCTAGCACCGCCGCTGCCGCCACCACCACCACCACCACCACGCTCCCGCAGCCGGAGGTCATCCTGTTGGACTCAGACCTGGACGAGCCCATAGACTTACGCTGTGTCAAGACGCGCGGCGGCGAGTCGGCTGCAGCACCGCCCAGCTCCCTCCAGGTGAAACCCGAGGCTCCTGCTGCTGCCTCCGTGGTGACCCCGGTGACAGCCACCGAGAAACTTCCCACTGAGACCCAGGATGAGCCCATAGAGTCCCTGAGCGAGTTCAAGCCCTTCTTTGGGAATATAATAATAACTGATGTTACCGCGAACTGCCTCACGGTCACGTTCAAGGAATATGTGACGGTGTAGCCTGAGGGAGTCAGAAGGGACCAGCGCCTTCCACCGGAAAGCTCTCAGAGGGAGGATGCTCTAGCGAAGTGGAGTGGCTATGGCCTTCTGGGAGCACCAGGGATCACTGCAGGGTGCCTTTTGGACTGCCTGTCAGTGAGGTGCCTGTGTTCTCAACACCACACGCCCCTTCTCCACAGGAGACCCTTGCCCTCCTCCTCTTTCTCCTTCCCCTCCTCTTGGCGGACCGAACTGACCCGGCAGCCCCGCGGCAGTCTCAGAGTTATAGTATTATATTTTAACCGTGCTAACGTGTCCAGTGCTGACTCTACTCCCGTTTGTACGTGGTGTTATTATTAAAATGTATTGTTTGAGCTCAAAAGGCCTGATGACCCCCTTCGGGCTGATATATATATATATTATATATATATATTTATTTGTAGGTATTTATATATTGAAATATAAAAACCTAGATTTATGGAGTTTCCTCTAGATCATGTTATATTCTATATCAGACAAATTATTTTCTGTTGGCCTTCCCTTCATTCAGTATTTCAGTTGATTTATTTCCTCCCTCCAGGAACTGCAATACCAGTAATCTTGGTATATATTTTTTGATACTGTACACATGGATGTGTTGTTTCTATGTGCAAAAAAAAAAAAAGTTTGTTAAAAGGCTAAACGAGCTCTCTAGAATCTGCTGCTACTAGAAATGTCTAAACTATAAGCTTCCAATTATTACCTGCTTGAATGTAAATATTAAATGGAGATGTTGAAGGTGTATTTTTGCTGTCTCAGATTAGCCTAGGAGGGACCCTCTCCCACCCCACTTCCACCTCAGGTCTCAAGAAGGAAGGGTGAGGTCCGGTGGTGTAGCAGGAGCAGATGCTATGCTGTGGGTGATCCCCGCCTGGGGAAAGTGGAGAGCCGCTCCACTGCAAAGGGGAACTCCTGCTGGGGGGGGGAGTGGTATGTCAGAGCTGCCCCAGTCCCCAGGGCTTCCTAGCTAGTGATGCTTGCATCACTGGCCAAGTCCCTGGTGGCATCTGGGTGGTGAAAGGAGGTGCTGGGGTGAGCAACTCGGGAGAGCAGGGTGGGCTAGCCTCCCCCTCCTGCATCCCACCCTTCAGGCAGCTGGTGATCTTTGTCTCCCAGATGCCAGGAGGTAAGCTGACATTCCTCAGTACTCCCCATTGACAGCAGATTGCATATGGGGGGGAGCCCCCCCCCCGCCCTCTCTGTCCCTTGCTGGCACAGCCAGCCTTGCCCCTGCTGAGGAAGCATCCATCCAAGGTTCTTTCTGTGCCAGGCTCTCCCCAGAAACCACCAGGCCAGAGGCTCTGACTGGATGCTAGTGAGCGAACTGCCATGGGGTAGGGTGGGGTTGGGGGGCAGTGGCTTCCTGTGGAATGGAAGGGGAGGGGTGGTCAGGCCTGACAGACTACTTCCTTAGTGACTTAGTGAGCCAGGTTAACTTGACCCTGGCTGCCCATCCCCACGGGGGATGAAGATTAAAGCGCTGTGGGGGGGAGGGGTGAAGGGCCCCAAGGGGGCAAAGGGTGTGACTGTGGGCCAAGCAGCCATGACCTGGGAATACTGTGGCCTTGGCATTCTATACACACAGTGATCTTCCTCATGGCACAGTGCCCCCAGCAGGGCCTGGGGGTGGGTCTGGTAGTTCACGCCTCTCCTGACCTTCAAAGCCCCCTTCTAGGATGGAGGGATGAGCCTGGCCAGGCACCAGTGCAGAAAAGAGCAATATGGTTCAGAATGTGGGTGCTGGCAAGGTGACCTAAGGGGCAGAGTTGGGAGGGCGGGAGCCTGGATTCACAGAGTGGCCAGTGTTGGCTGCAGGCCACCAGCGGCTGGAGGTGGGGGAGGGCAGCAGGAGGAGGGAGGGGAAGGGAAACGAATTTTTTTTTTTTAAAGCCTTTGGGAGTTTCTAGCCCTAGCTTTTGTGAGTTGCCCCTCCCACCACCCCATCACCCCTGCCCCCTCCAGAGTGCGTTAAGTACCCCTCCCCCTGCACGTAATGAACACCCTTTGCCACCCTGCAAGTGGAGGAGGCTGATCTTGCTGCTGGCAACTGGCCTGCTAAGTACTAGAATTGGGCCTGTCCTTCACTGGCTGGTACACAAAGGCCCATGCCAGGCAGGAATCTCAGCCCCAGCTTTTCCAGTTGAGGAGAACTGAAAACTCCCGGATGCGAGGGAGCCCCTTGTTCAGGTCTGCAGAGTTGATGACTTGGAGTGCTCTCTGCTGGGCCTGGCGGCGTGGCGGGGAGGAGGAAGCTGGAAGGTGGCACTCTTAGAGGACAGGGAGTGACAGCAGCTCCATCCACTACCTTTCCTGGAAAGGCCTGGGCTACAGGGGATCTGGGGCTTCAAAAACTAGGCAGGGTGACAGAGCCTTTGCAGATGGACCTGGGCAGAGGACACATATGAAAGCACTCAGTGGGGCTGACATCCACGGAACAGCTGAGGTGCCAGTCTGGTGTCCAAGACCTTTTAGTCCCAAGAGGGTCAAGTGCCTGTTGTTCACTGAGCTCCTCAGATATGTTAAGTGCCCCCTGGGTATCTTGTCTAAATGAGTACCCACAAGAACAGCTCCCTGGGGGACAGGTCTGAGGTCCTGATAGGCAGGCAGCTTGTCTAGGGTACGTGGCCACTTAGCTGGTTATGTGTTGATCCTACATCTAAAGCTAGTTTCTCCTGGGACTCTGTCCTCTAAGAACCTTGGCACTCATCTCAGAAGACATATCCAAAGCCCAGAAACACAGAGGGTTTAAAGAGCCCCAGTACCAGATAAGAGTTGCCCCTCTCAGGGCCTTCGAGAGAGCAAGGGGCCAAAAGTCCCAGCTCTGGGGGGTGTGGGTGACTCTACCAAGCACTTCTTCAGGAAAGGGTCCCCCAAACCCAAATTTGGGGGAAAGAGGGAAAGCAAAGAGTAGAGGTCTTCATCGTACACTCTAGACACCCAAACTTCTCTCAGGATGAGCCTTCCTCATGACACTGAACCTCCAGTGTAAAGGAAGGGGAGGACTCCTGGGCCCAGACTGCTGCCCCAGCTCACCCTTGCTGCCCCTCTGACTTGTCAAGTTCAGCCCAGCCTAGGGCCACTGTGGGGGAGATGTTCCCACAGACCCAGCATGCACTGCGTCCAGAGCTGTCTTATGGAGCAAATGAGTCTAGGGTGCCCAGTTCCATTTGAATACGGAATGTGCAAGCCTCATATCAGATGTGCGATGCATCATTTTTAGCGTACATATGTCCCATGAAACAGTTAAGAGATGGAAATACTTCTAAAAAAAAAAAAGAAAAGGAAAGAAAAAGAATGTATTGTTTAGGTGAAACTGAAATTTAAGTGAGTTCCCTGGATATTGTCTAGGAATTTTCCAGTTTGGATCCTGAAGAGTCGCCATGACCACGTCAGTCCCTGCCCATGAGAATGGCCGAGACCAGCAGCAGAGAGAAGACATAGCAGAGAACCGCAATGCAGACTCACAGCCTCACAGTCCAGTGGCATCAAAGGGTTGCTGCCACGGGTCCTCGCCTGTGATTAGGGATAGATACGAGTTCTCTGGGCACGTGACAAGTTGAGACAAAGAGCTAGGGGAAAGCCAGAACTGGACCTTTGGTCTTTTGGCTCACTTTGGGCTCTTAAATTGAGGCTCCTTCCCATACCTAACAGCATACTTCTAGAACATTCAAGGAAGGCAGAACAGATCAGATTGCCATGCCCACGCCCTATACCAAAAACCCTTTACCTTCCTGCACCTGTTTCCTGGTCACTCTGAAAGCCCAGTGGTGAAATAAGTCAGGGGACAGCCTTGAGCACTTCTGGAAAAGAAAAAACAAACCCTAACCAAACACAGCCTCTTTGCCAGGGAACATCAAACACCCAAGTCAGATGGAAATGTGCCCCACTGCCTCTGCCTCGCAGCCTTCCCTTCACCAAAGGGGTGCTGCTTCCTCCCCAAGTGGCAACCTCAGCTCGTCCCTGAGACCTCAGCTTCTCAGAGTGACTCAAGGACCAGGTCCAGAGAGCAAATCTGACCTAGGACCAAACCAGAGCCTTGTAACTTTTGAGGTGAGTGGATCCCATGATCCTGTGTTGTGCTTGCTACCCATCAGGTGAAGACTCTGAAGAGGAAATTGCCTTGAAGGCTGTTATTCTTGGACACAAGTGTCTATTTCCTGAGGCCATTAGCGCAGAAGTCCACCCCTCCCTCCCCCATTCTCAGCCTCTTCCTTCAAAGTCAATGATAGCAGTCAACATTGATTTCTTACTATGTGTGTGCTGTGGGGGGCCGGGGGGACCAGTGCACTTAGTTCCCTCATCCCGTGAGGTGGGTTCCATCATTACCCCTGTTTAATGAAGCCTGGGAGGCTAAGCTGCCCCAGCTTAAAGAGCTAGTCAGTAGGGTAACCATCAGGTGTCACTACGAATAGCACTGCGTCCAGGTTCCTGCTGCTCATCTCCACAGTTCTGTGGCACATTACGAAGCTGGCTCAGGTCCTATCCCCTTCCTGAGGTGGTTCCAGATTATACTAGCATGGGGCTGGGGGCACTAAAGTGTTCACTATTCATTGCCCACCCTCCAACCCTGCCTGCTACTCATAGTTAGTTCCATGGTGGTGCCACCTATGAGTATGCCTGGGCCTCACCTCTCCTTCAGACACAGCACTGAGCTCTTGGAAGGACAGAGTGTCATGTCGCCCAGGCTGCCCTCAAACATGCTTTGTAGCTAAGGATGACCTTGAGTGTCTGGTCTTCCTACTTCTATCTCCTGAGCGCTGGGATTACAGGTGTGTGCCACTACACGTGGCCTACGCGGTGCTAGGGATCTAACCCGGAGCCTTGTACATGCTAGACAAGCACCCTACCATCTGAGCTACACGCCAGGCCTTTGTGCTGTTCCTAACTCCGCCCTCAACTTGATACCTTGAGAGTGGGCCTGTGTGTATCAAGTCCCGTTTTGTTTTGTTTTGTTTTGGTTTGGTTTTTGGTTTTTTGCATGTGTGTGTATGTGATGGGGTTTGATCAGTGTGGCTGGTTACTGTGCCACAGACCATTAACATCCCAAGTCCCCGGCGGGGGGGGGGCGGGGTGGCCAGGAGCCCTGGTTCAGGTGGCTCAGCGCCTCATGGCTGCCACGTTCTTCCTTCCTCCCCATCCTGGGCTGAGAACATTCATGGTGTGCTCAGCTGCTCTACATCTTGCCGGCCCCTCCTCCTCACCTGAGTGATTTGTGGATTTCTGGAAACTCCAGGTAATTATGTAGTAATTGAATTTAGGGATAATCCTGGAGGAGGATGGAAGAAGATGCAGGTTTTATTTCTGCGCAGCAGGGCAGCCATCTCTTTATGGATGCAGTTTGAACACGTGGCTCAGAGTGCTAGAGGTATGGGCGCACATGTGACCCCCAATCACATGTGCACACACACACACACACACACACTTCTGCTCCTGGGCTTGGTCATCCTATGAACCTTAAGACCTGATAGAGGTGAGAGCCCATTACATGGTAGCTATAATTGTCTGCAAGTTTCCAAGTCTCTCTTAGGGCAGAGGGCCCGTATTGATACAGACTGCTCCTGGAGTTGGGATGATGGCTCAGTGGGCGAGGCCCCCTGCTGTGCAAGCATGAAAACCTTGGTTCAATCCCCAGCACCTACTCCTACCTGTAACCTCAGCACTGAAGGGGGTGGATAGAGGAAGATCGGGGCTGCTTGGTCAGCCAGTCTAACGAAAACTGTCGGGGGGGGGGGCTCCGTGAGAGACTGTCTCAAGGAAACAAGGCAGAAGAGGAGTAGAAGGAGACCTGGCCCCTCCTCTGGTGTCTGCAGCAGCTGCACTATGTCCACATACTGTATACACACACCAAAAATGAAAAGGAATTAGAGAATTGAAAAATTAGGAATAAAGGATGTCCTAGGATCACATGTGTGTGTGTGTGTGTGTGTGTGTGTGTGTGTGCGTGCAGTCAGGGCCAGAGGAGAGTGAAGGTGCGGCCACCTGTACTGGCAGGAGTGCCTCTCCCCCTGCTGCCCCAGCACAGGACCCTTTCAAACACACCGTGGAGCTTAATATCACCCACAGCCTGCCGGATCCTTTTAACCTGTGCAGGTGTCCTGTAAACCTCCCTGGATTTCCTCCCTTTCCTGTTTCATCTGAGAAATTCTTCACTAATTCCATGGTATCTGGTTTCTCATTGTTTCCCTCTGCTTCAGACAGCCTCTTGGGGTGGCCTTTGGAAAGGTATGTTTAATGCTCTAGGCCTTCCAAAATGACAGAGACTCCACGCTCACTTGTACCACCATCCTCAAAGCTTCTGAAGAGAGGCTGTGCTGGGGACCTGTGCAAATCTCTCTCCACAGTCAGAGGGTGTCCACTCTCTTTCCCAAAGCAGCTCCCAAACTGAAGAGCAGGGCAATTGTGTGAGGCTCCCTTGGAGTGTAACCCTGCAAGTAAATGAAGGTCACAAAATAACGGTGTGCCATCCATTCTGTTAGGCCCTGTGCCACTGGAGTTGAGGACAAAGGAAATTGCAGGCCATGGGCAGGAGGCCTAGGCTTCCACAGCACACAGAGCCTTCATCGGAAGTGGAGTGGGAGTAACAAAGTCATGAGAAGGTTGGGGGTGGGGAACAGAGACACTGGCGAGCAGAACCACTCCTGTGGACAACATAAGCACACACTGAGCATCTAGCATGGATGACCACTTCCTGTTCTGTTTCTGTGACTCCAACCAGAGCCTAGGAGGGCAGAGATGGGAGCAGGCAAGGTGAGGGAGACGCCACACTGGCTGTGTCCTCCTCAGGCTTCCATGCATCTTCCACGGGCTCCTCTCCTGGCATTGAAAATTATTTATGTTTGCAAATTGCTTTTGACGCACATGAGTTATTTCTCTGGCCTGCCAACAGGTCTGGGGATGGGAGTTGTTGAGCCTGCAAACTGGGAATCCAAGAGAGACAGATGAAGGAGCAGCGAAGTGGAAGTCAAGAGCCTGGGGAGCTGCTTATTTCTCTGCTGCTGCTGCTGTAGCCATTATGTCTCCAGAATGCCAGGGCTTTGGGTCACTCAGTCGCAAAGCAAGAAGACACTGGGTGGCTTGTGAGATCTCGGAGCTTTTGTGGCTTTTCTATGTCCTGAGCCAGTGTCATTGAAAGAGGTACAAGCTGAGGGTACCCCTGCCTCCTGGCTGCTCCCTGGCAAATCGGGCTGCTGTGGAGCCCAGAGCTAGAGTCATAGCTGCTGAACAAGCAGGCAGGACTGGCTGGGTGACCAGGAATGCTGCCTCTGCCTGTCTTTGTCTTTGGCTTGAAGTATCCTTAGTAATACCTTATCCCATGGATGAAAACATGTCTCTGCCAAAGAACCGGATGGATGGAAAGTCCCTAGGCTGGTCCAAGAGAGAAACACATACAAACATGGGAAATAAGCATTACTTTCCTGAGCGGGCCAGAGCAAGAATAGCTCTGTGGGGAAAGACTCATGGAGGTGTCGCATTGGGAGAAAGGCCTTGCAGTTCATTCAAAGCCCCTCACTCTGCACATAGACCAAAGTCTATACCAAGGTAAATAACTGATTTCTCTCAAGAGGTTATTCTCTGTGTACAAGTGAGCATCTGGGTCCCAGCACAGAACACTGTTCCCTTACTATAAAGATGGCTATATTAACAGGAGACCAGGAGTCGTACAATGTAACTCAAAGTCCAGTACCATGGTCGGGAAATGAGTGGCCACGGGCGGCTGGTAGAGTGCCATGGTCTGGCCTCTGTTTTCTGGACAGTGGTTTGGGACTTAATCCAGGGATCAGACGTGAGGGTCAGGGCTTCCTCCAATTCAGTGACCACCAAGTGGGGACAAAGGTTACTGTGGGTCCAGTTCCCTGAGGTGGTGAGAAACCTGCTTACCTCAGAGCCTTGAGTTGGCAGAAAGACAGTGTTTGCTCAGCCCTGGCCAAGTCTTGGGGAATCTGAGCCCAGGCCTACAGGGGAGTTGGGGTCTGCATATCCTCTGCTGGGAGAGGGCCGATGGGCAAGCAGAAGACAGCTGGAGCCGGGCGTGGTGGCGCACGCCTTTAATCCCAGCACTCGGGAGGCAGAGGTAGGAGGAGCCGAGAGACGAGGCCACCCTGAGACTACATAGTTAATTCCAGGTCAGC
Source organism: Orientallactaga sibirica (assembly GCA_036365145.1). Classification (NCBI taxonomy): domain Eukaryota; kingdom Metazoa; phylum Chordata; class Mammalia; order Rodentia; family Dipodidae; genus Orientallactaga; species Orientallactaga sibirica. The sequence continues at coordinate 3,671,516 of JAEOAD010000013.1, forward strand.
CTGGACCAGAGTGAGACCCTACCTTGCAAAACCAAAAAAAAAAAAAAAAGAAGACAGCTGGAAAGTGGAGAGAAGACTTCCCCACCCAAGCTTGCCCCTTCCCCTGTGCCTCAGGCAGAAGCGAGTCAACAAGGACAGAGGGCACATGACACGTTTCCCTTTGATTCCTCACATGAAAGAGGCACAGACCAGGGGGTGCACTGAGAAAGGTGGCCAGCTCTGCGTTGACCTGTAGGTTGTTTAAGTGGCCCTTGTCCTCTGGAATGATTTAGCACTTTGGAGAGAGACTGGAAAAGGGTTAGAGGAGACCAAAACAGAAAGAGAAGACAACAAAGGGGAAAATGTAAACCAAGACAAAAAGGGGGTGGAAAGAGAGAGAGGAGAGGAGAGGAGAGGAGAGGAGAGGAGAGGAGGAAAGGGGAAGAGTAGGAAGAAAGGGAGGTGAGTAGAGGAGGAGAAAAGAAGGGAGGGGAGGAACAGGGACTAGAAATAGTAAGTGATCAGGACAGAAATAAGAAATGATGGGGGAGGGCTGGAGAAGTGGCTCTGCAGTTAGGACATTTGCCTGCAAAGCCTAATGACCCAGGTTAAATTCCCCAGTACCCATGTAAAGTCAGATGCACAAAGTAGCACATGCATCTGGACTTTCTTTGCTGTGGCTAGAGGTCCTGGTGTGTGTGTCTCCTCTCCTCTCCTCTTCTCTTCTCTTCTCTTCTCTTCTCTTCTCTTCTCTCTCTCTCTCCTTGTAAATAAATAAAAACAAAAATATGTTTTAAAAAATTTAAAAAGAAGCTGGGCGTGGTGGCGCACGCCTTTAATCCCAGCACTCGGGAGGCAGAGGTAGGAGGATTGCCGTGAGTTCAAGGCCACCCTGAGACTACATAGTTAATTCCAGGTCAGCCTAGGCCAGAGTGAGACCCTACCTCGAAAAACCAAAAAAAAAAAAAAAAAAATTAAAAAGAGATAATTGGGGGATTGGAAAAATGGGTCAGTAGTTAAAGGCACTTGCTTGCAAAGCCTACTGGCCTGGATTCAATTCTCTAATGCTCTCATAAAGCCAGATGTACTAAGTGGCTCATTAGTCTGAAGTTCCTGTGTAGCAGCAGGAGGGCCTGGCATATCCATGCTCATTCCTACTCTCATAAAGAAAGAAAGAAATATTTTTTTAAAAATAAGACAAAATAAGTCTGGTGTGGTGGCACATGCCTTTAATCCCAGCACTTGGGAGGTTGGGATAGGAGGATTGTTGTGAGTTTGAGGCCACCAATGCTACATAGTGAAGTCCAGGTCAGCCTGGGCTAGAGCAAGACCCTGCCTCGAAAAAGCAATAAATAAAATAAAATAAAATAAAATAGTTGGCCTGAGGAGATGGCTTAGTGGTTAAAGGCGATTGCTTGCGAGGCCTGCCAGTCGGGGTTCAATTCCCCAGTACCCACATAAAACCAGATGTACAAAGTGATACATATGTCTGGAGTTTGTTTTCAATAGCAAGAAGCCCTGGCATATACACTCTCTCCTCACAAACAAATAAGTATATTTATTTATTTAAATATTTTTATTTTAGTTATTTATTTGAGAGAAAGAGGGAAAGAGAGAGAATGGGCACACCAGGGCCTCTGGCCACTGCAAATGAACTCCAGATGCACGTGCCACCTTGTGCATCTGGCTTACATGGGTCCTGGGGAATGGAACCAAGGTCCTTTGGCTTTGCAGGCAAGTGCCTTAACCGCTAAGCCATCCCTCCAGCCCAAAGAAATATATTTAAAAAGAGAGAGAGAGAGAAGTAGTTGAGAAGAGAGACTAGAACAGATAAGGTGGGAGAGCTAAAGGCTAAGCCAAAGTTTGAAGAAACAGGGAGATTCAAGCAAACCCAGGAGGAAGAGATCAAAAGGACCTCACCAATGTCGCCCAAGTGGGGACCAGCTGACATCTTGAGCCTCCAGATGCCATGCACTGAGAAGGACACAGGACTTTGAGCCTGCTAGACAAGTTCTCTTCCACTGACTTACTCTTTTTTTATTTTTATTTATTTATTTTTTTTGGTTTTTCAAGGTAGGGTTTCACTCTGGTCCAGGCTGACCTGGAATTAACTACATAGTCTCAGGGTGGCCTTGAACTCATGGTGATCCTCCTACCTCTGCCTCCCGAGTGCTGGGATTAAAGGCATGCCACCACACCCATCACACTCACTTACTCTTAATGTGTGTTTTCTGACATTTTTCTTATTGAGGCAGGGTCTCACTCCAGTCGAAGCTGACCTGGAGCTCACTATGTAGCTCAGGATGGCCTTAAATGCACTGTGATCCTTCTACGCCAACCTCCCAAGCCTCCCACCCCGGCGCGCGCGCGCGCGCACGCACACACCACACACACACACACACACACACACACACACACACACACTGGCCAAGCTGGGGATCTGGAACTTGGTAGGTATGAACAGACATGGCTGCCTACTGCCTCCCAAGGAAGGCCTGCTGGCAGAGCCCACTTTCTAACCCTTCACCCCATGGCCTCAACACAAATGAACAGGGGTCCAGAAGGAGGAGGGACATGAGGCCCCAGCCCTGCCCTATCCTGGCCCATCCTAGTCCCTCCCACCCAGCAGAGTCCAACCTTCCTCTTGGCCCAGGGAAGAAGCAGGACGTGGCAGCAAAAGGATTAGTGGGCCAGGCAAACCTAGCTGTGTATGCCAACTGCTCTGCCCTCAGCTGCTCTGTGCCCTGGAGCTGATGGCACTGGCCCCTGGAGCTCCCTAAGATTGGCTCATTCTTGACATTTAGTCCCTAAAGGCCACCACTTGAGAGAAGCCACTCCTGGCCACTGCTCTAAAGTAGACTGCATTGTTAGCCTGCTTGATTTCTTTGGAGCTGGAGTCCTCGTGGGCATCTTTCTGTGTGCTTGCCTCCCCAGCAGAATGTGGACACTGTCAGCAGCTGAGCAGGTCCTTGGAGGCCTTGCTCGAGGGTCCCTTCTCAGCAAGTACAGAGGGCAGGTACTCCAAAGCCATTTGTTGAGGGAAAATGGAAAGGGAGGGAAGAGGAAAGGAAGAGAAATAAAGAGGAAAGGGAAAAGGAGGAAAGAGGGAGGGAGAGGCCTAGTCACTCTCTCCCCAGGACCCCTTAGACTAAGAGTACAGGAGTAGCCCAGATGTTGTAATTGCCAAGCCCACCTCCACTCTGACCCAGAGCTGGTCCCCACCAGCATGTTCCTGTTTGGTGCTCCCATTATTATCTGGCCCACCCAGTCATTTTTGTTTCATCTGGGAAGGGCAGTGTACTGTTTTGTTGCCATGAAGCCAAGTGTGGGGTCAGCTGTGGGACAGGAGTGCTGCCCAGACCTCAGCTCAGCATCCCTGTGCTGAGCCTCGTGCTCCCTCCTGATCCTGGGGCTGTGTGAGCAAGGAATGGTGTCTGTCCATTCTCTCACCCAACTCCCTCTGATGGAGAGACAAGGGCCACAGGGACAGTCCAGTTGACAAAGGTTGCCAGTCACCAGAGTGATGGCTGCAGGAGCCAGGGAAGGAAAACACCACCCTCCCGCAGTTTAGGGCACACGGACCACTTTGGAAACACTGGACAGACCCTCCATGTGGGCTTGACTTTGGTCTCCCTGGGAAGCTGATATTTGGCGAGTTTGCAGCTTGCTGAATTTGTCAGAGGGGCCATTCCAAATGGAAATGGTCCCTTCCCCAACCTAATTGGTGGCCCAAGGGAAGTATTATGAAAACCCAAGCCAGAAAGCTGTTCAGAACTGGAGGAGAGTGTCTCAGGACTGCAGGTGCATTGTCCCCTCAGTGTCCCCAGCCCTCCTGACAAGGTAGAAAGGTCTATTTGTGCACCAACACTCCACAAGGAGCACACACAACATATCAGCCAGTTCAGCAGTCAGATCTTAGCTCCTGGCAAATGAAAGCCACACTGACACTGAAAATATTGGAAGCACTCCCCCAATCTGCTTCCGCCCCCCCCCCACTGGGCAGAGAAATCCCTCCGGCTGGATCCAGCTGTGTGCTGTGCAGGCAGGTCATCTCTTTGTGCAGCCTTGCTTGTGCAGTGGGCATGGGGGCTATTTTATTGAATGGCTTGCTGACAAAAGAAGAAAGCAAGCTGGGTGTGGTGGCACACGCACGCATTTAATCCCAGCACTCAGGAGGCAGAGGTAGGAGGATTGTGGTGAGTTCGAGGCCCACCCTGAGACCACATAGTGAATTCCAGGTCAGCCTGAGCTAGAGTGAGACCCTACCTCAAAAAAAAAAAAAAAAAAAAATAGAAAGAAAGAAAGAAAGAAAGAAAGAAAGAAAGAAAAGAAAAAGAAAGAAAAAAAAGAAAAAGAAAGAAAGAAAGGAAGGAAGGAAGAAGGAAAGAAGGAAGGAAGGAAGGAAGGAAGGAAGGAAGGAAGGAAACAACTTGTGACCTGGTGCCACAAATTATTGTCCTCTGTTTTACCAGTGGCCTTCCTGGAGAACCTTAGTGGGGGGCATAGGTACTTTGCTTCTCTGCTCCATGCATGGAGCAGGCTAGCTCTGCCCAGGCCTCTGGAAGCTCACAATGGAAACGCCCAGCATGGGACAAGGAGCATCTAACCCTCCACTGGCACAAGATGGGTGGGGCTGGGGAGATGGCTCAGTGGTTAAAGGCACTTGCTTATAAAAACCTGCTGGCCCAGGTTTGATTCCCCAGCACCCATATAAAGCCAAATGCAAAACACGGGTCAAGTCTCCGGTGCTCATTTGTAGTGACAAGAGACCCTGGCAGACCCATACATACTCACACACATATGCAAGCAAGCAATTGTAAAAAGAAACACCACAGCCACAAGACTATTCTAACCCTTCAGTCGTCCCCACGGCCACATGGCTCCCTAGAGGTGACCGAATAGCCTCCTGTAAGGGTGAAAGGCCTCTTCCAGGCTGCTGGGAATGTGTCCAGGATGCCACCCAGGCCCCAGGAATATACTGCAGGAGCTCTGCCCTGTCGCCTCCATCTCACTCAGGGCATTTGTCTCCCTTGGAGACTGCTGGAACCAAGGTCCCTTGCTGGCCAGGGTGTGCCTAGTTTACCATCACTCCCTGGCATGGCATAGCTAGATCCAGAGAGAATGCGTGCTGTGCCCAGGACCCTTGTTCCCGCTGCCTCATGAAAGAGAAGAAGCCAGCCCCGCAGATGGTGAGCAGGTTCCTGGCTGTGTGCTGCACTTAGCTCTCTTTCTACCTGTCACTCCCAGCTGCAGATGACTTTCTGAGCCAGGCAGCAGGTAAGAGTCATCACCGGCTCCCTCTCCTCCCTTCCTGGCTACAACCTGAAGCTGTATGCACTACTATCTCGATCATGAAGAAAGAGTTGCTTGGTGGGCCCAGGGACACAGGGAGCTCTCTTAACCATGGTGCCACATAGGTGCCACCAGATGGGGAAAGTATGCTGGCCAGGATGCTTCCCTGATGGGAGGGACAGCACAGCTATGTCCACCCACCAATCAGAGACATCTGCTGTGGGCTAGGATGACAGGAGTGGCCTCCTAGGACAATGGAGTCCACGCCAGAATAGAGCTAGTAAGGGCTGGGGATTTAACCGGCTGAAAGGTGCTTACCTTGCAAGCATGAGGACCCGGGGTCAGTCCTCAGAACTGAGTAAAAATGCTGGGTGTGCCAGTGTGTCTTTGCAGTCCCTGCTCTGGGAAAGTGGAGCTGGGGGATCCCTTGAGTTGCCTGGCCAGGCAATACTTGATGAGTTCCAGGCAGTGAGAGACTGTCTCAAAAAAGGTGGCTGAGCCCGAAGAACAATCTCCACATACACATACAGGCCACAGGCACATATTCAAACATGCACACATGCATACATGCACACATAGTATACACAAAATAGAGCTGGCAAGAGCCGTGGGAGGCTCATTTTATAGAGGCAGGCAAGAGCCTGGACCCCCACCCCTCAGGTCACAGGGAGCAGCACTTTTCTCTGAGGCCAGCAGAGACAGGGTGGATCTGCTTGTGGCCTGGCTGAGACCCAAGTACCCAAGTGGCCCATTCCAGAACTGAAGGTAGCCCCTGGAGGCCTCCTAGGGTGAGCCCTGCTTTAAGGTGGCCTCCAGGAGAAGCTATGAGTCAGGGCTAAGAACTCACCCCTTCTCATCCCAGAGGGTTTTTTGGGAGGTGTGGTGCCCCGGAGTTGAACCAGGGCCTTTGTGCATACTAAGCCAGTACCCTACCAATAAGCTACATCCCAGCCCTGACCTGAGCTTCATTGCTGGCTCATGAGAGAATTGTCTCCATCTTTCTAAATCCTTGGCTACTCCATGAAGGCTATGGTGGGGTCACATCCTAGTGGGCTGAGCTGCCACCCATCCAAAATCCTGATCAGTAGGACAAATGGGTTAGACAGCATCCAGTTCTTCACACACATACCTTCTACTACATGCCCTCCCTCAACAGCACCTGGAGCTTCCCCTTGGTGGCACATGTAAGTCTTAAATGACATAGTACATGTGGCCTCTGGTCTCCACTCAGCCCAGACTCTAAGCTACACAGGGACAGAAGCAAATCTGTCTTCTTCATGGCCACATCCCTAACCTTGAGCCTGGAGCCTGTCAACACAAAGAAGGTGCTCGGGAAAGCGCCTGGCTCGCTGGACTGCTGGACTGCTGGACAGCAAAGGAGGGAGTGGAGGAGAGAGGTGGGAACCACCGTACATACCTAGAGACATGGGTTCCAATGTGCTAGTGACACAGGGGACCTTGTGAGCACTCTCCCAGCCTCAGTGCAGTGGTTGAAACAATTAGAACACAGAGGGAGGCTTTGCCAGTGAAGATGGCAGAAGGCCACAGGGCAGGGACACTGCTGTCGAAAGGAGGCTGTCTATTCCATCGCTCTGCGGTGGCAGTGGACACCAGGCACCCTGGTGTCCTTTTATGGACTCCTCCCACTGCAGTGCCCGCTGGGCATTCACAGCTAGCAGGATTCTGGAGAGATGGCCTTCAGATCCAGATCCAGCAACACTTCCCACTTAGTTCCTTCCTGAGGAAGGTGGAGCCTGGGGTGGAGTGAGTCCCCAACCTTATTCAGGTCAGCCTCCCACAAAGGCAACAAGTCCTCCTGGATTTCCCAATTCTGCTGGATGTGGGAATCCCCAGGATCCAGCTGGCTCCCAGTCTAGGGCTGTCCCCGGGGTTGACGGCCACTTGCAACTTCCAGATGTATCTTTGGAAGGGCTCTGAGCTGACTGGGTGGCTGTAGAAGATACAGCCTTGGCAGGCAGACCTAGACTTCACCTTGCTAAGACCTGTTTCACGTGGCTTCTTCTCAAATCCAGGTAACATTTTCAGATGGGAGACCAGCCTCTATCCATAGCGGGATGAAAACACAACTGCGGTTCCTCCTTTGTTTCCCACTTCATTCCCTTTTAAAAGCAGTTCACTCTGGCCTAGAAGGAATAAGCCTGCCGCCAGGCCAACCGGCTGCCTACCTTGGCGAGCAGTTCTCCCCTCCGTCCCCAGCTGAAGGGAAGGGAAGCCACGGGGGACAAGGATAGCCCGGAACCCTACCCTCGCCGCGCACACCTCCTCCAAGCGCAGAGCACTCTCTTGCCTAGAAAATAGCCAGATGGAGACTCAGAAGGGACTACTCGGGGCTACTCCCGCTTCTACGGACTCCCCAAGACTGGTTCCAGGGGAGCCCAGGACAGAGCCCTAGAGAGCGGCCCTTCTTCTGGGGCAAACTGGCACGTCCTCTCAGGACCCCGGCCTGGGACCCGGGCGACAGTTCTTTTTCCTTCTCTGATTCGACGGCGGCGCTGCCTACAGACCCGCACCTCTCTCGTTTCGTCCCACCTGGGGGCGGGCTGGTGGGGTGCACGCGGTCACCACGCAGCTCGCCCCGCCCTCTGGGGGGACCCTCCACAGGAGCCTCCTGCTGAACGAGGAGACACAGATGCTTTCTTGAGGCGACTGGTAACATTGCTCGCGGGCCTTCGAAACACGTGTGCAAGTGGGCTGCAAGGCCACGTGCCTATCCTCCCACGCACGCGCGCGCGCGGATCGCTCAGGTCCAGCGCCAGCGACGGGGTGTTTTCACCTCTCCAGTTCATGATCTTCTTCGAGGCCACCTGTGTTTGGCGGTCCTTGGGACCCCGTGAGCACCCACCACCTCCCTGGAGGTGCTAGCCGCCTGCTAAAGACGAGTCACTGGGCTCTGGACTCAGCTCGATGACGCATCCCCGGGCAGCCGACCCCTCTGCGGTGCAAAACAAACAGGACCGAGCACAAGGGACCGTTCTGTGCTCGTCCACCCGAGGCGCGAGTGGAGTGCAAAATCGTGTTTTCCGGATGGGAGAGATCCGGCCCGGAGCGGCCCTAGATTCCCAGCCCGCAGATTTGACGCCAGCCTTCTGGGCAAACCCATTCAGAGCCGCATTCACCCCACCCTGGGAGTCGCTGCCGGCTACCCGCCGCCTCCGAGGCTTGGGAAATGGGCAAAGTGGTCAGACTGGTTTCTGGGCCACTCGCGGGCTGGCAGGCACTGGTTGGGAGGACTGAACCCCCGAGGGTGCCCACAGACAGGTCACCCCGAGGTCCTTTGTTTTAGACCCTCGTTGGTAGACCCCGCGGGGTGGGTGTACCCCAGACATTGAGTTGGGGGGAATCCAACTTCCACAGACCCAGGGACTGGCCGCTCTCCATTCCCACCCTGCTGTGCCCAGCCCCCGCCCGCCAACACTGCGGCATTGGCCAAGACTCCTTGGAGCACTGGATCGAGCGCCATCAAGCCTGGGCGTTTTGATCTTGGGGGTGGGGGCTGGGTGGAAAAAAGAGCTAGCTCTAACCTAACCCGCAGAATGGCCTCGTACCAGTCACTTACACGCCTCCCTTCAGCCTCAGTTTTCTCATTTCTCACTGTCCTTTGCAGTGGACACTCCCGGGGAGCCTAGGTGGATGGGGAATGGGGACCCCAAAGGAGTCAGTGGAGGAAGAGGAGGACGCCAGAGCTCGTGTCCATGTGCCCCAATCCCTGCTGTCGCTCCCTCCCACTGCCAGACTCTGCGAACTTGGAGACAGGAAAATGGAGTCTTGGTAGCCAATTTCCTACCCCGGAGGACCTTGGCACTTGACCCATAAGACTGATAGGCTCCAGCTTCCTGGGTGTTTATAAGCTGAAGAAGGGGGTCTCACCCCCACCCACCACCCACACACCCAGGCTAGGCGTTCCTGATCAGGGGCGTCGAAGGAAGGGACTGAGGCTAAGGTGTTGCCATTCCAGAAAATGGAGTGCCGAATCCCCTAGGTTTGCAGACGATGCCGAGCCAAGGGCGGGGGACGTTCCTTGAAAGCCGGCACTCGCAGAACACTTCCTAGTGCTTCCTCCGTGGAAAAAAAACGGGGAGGTGAGGTTGGCACTACAAGGGGCGGTAGGTGCTCCAGAACCGTGACCCACCAAGCCTATGAGCAACGCAACCCGGAGCTTACAAAACAGTGCAGCCAGTGTCTCTCTCGTACTGTTGAGAGCCCCCCCATCTCCCTCTCCAGAAACCCGGGTGGGCTGGTCTTGAGGTGCGGGGTTCATTCCGAGCGGCGGGACTGCAAGGGGTACCCGTCGTCTTTGGGGACTGCCCAGGTGGCGATCGTCTACGGAGTCTGCCTGGGGCAGGGGCGCGCCGGCCCCCATGGAGGGTTAGGGCGAGGTGCGGGAGGGAGCCCCAGGGTCCCTAAGTTGTACAGCCCTGATGGGTTGCGGGGTTGGAAGGGGGCACCGCGGTGGCTTTGTCTGCGCAGCTCGGCTTTGGGAAGGCGCCAGCCGGGGTACAAGATGGCGGGGAAAGGGTGGGATCGCAGGCGCTCGCCACGCGCAGCCGCTCGCTCCCACCGAGCCACGGCAGGGGCGGGCAGCCACGTCCCGACCGCCTGGCGCCGCGGCCGCCCCCCTGCCGGCGACCCTGCGCCCGCCGTCCCTGCCCGCCGGACGCGGCCGCCTGCGCCTCGCTGCGCGCAGCCGGGACCGCGGCAGCTGCAGAAAATGGCTGCCAAAGCGGCGCCCGGCTCCACGCCGCCACGCGCGCACCCCGCTCTCGGTCCCCAGCCAGGGTCTCTCCGCTAAGCCCGACCCTGGCGAGGCTGGGGAAGCGGGGACGAGCGGGAAGGGGAGGGGCGGTCACCTGCGGGCATGGGTTGAGAGCTAGGGGGTGTGTGTGGGGGGGAGGACAGCACGGCAAGGGCGCGCACATTCTGTCCCCACCCCCACTCCACATGCCCAGTGCCCTGGAGAGGTCGCGCGCGGCGTCCGGGTACTGATGGGGTGTTGACCTCAGTGACCGTATGGGTGACCCCACCCATCTAGACCGTACCTCGACAACCCCCCCCCCCCGCCGCGCCCATGCCTGCGCCCCTGGCGTTGGAGAGGGGCTGGTGGCTCAGAGGTTGTCCGGAGAAAATAAAAATAACAAATAAAAAACTGTGTGTGTGTGTGTGTGTGTGTGTGTGTGTGTGTGTGTGTGTGTGTGCTGACTACAGAACGACCCGAGCCCGGAACTCAGCCGAGAAGATCCGGGTGGATCTTCTGGCGCCATGAACCGCAGCCGCAGCAGCAATTCGGCAGGTGCCGAGCGCCCACCTTCCGAGCTCCAGGCCGTTGCTCCCGACCCCCGCTTTGGCCAGGCCGAGAGCAGCCAGCCGGCGCCCTGGAGGTGCCTTCAGACACCCCGCCACTCTCCGACACCTAGGCTCTAGCACCATTCTCCAAAGGGAGCCCAAGGATCGGGGTGGGGCGCTCTGGGCAAGCCGGAGACCCAGCTTTGGGTGGGGCTTCAGGGTAGGGTCGGAGGCGCACCAGGAAGAGGGAGAAAATTGCCCAGGACTTACAGGACTGAGGTCGCTGAGGAATAAACGAAAAGAACAAACAGAGGATCTATAGGTGGGGTTGGGCTCCGCAACTGGGACCCCTTGGCCTGGCCCCACAGATCTGTAGCCCCCTTTTCCTCTACGGGAAAGAACCCAGGCTCCGAACGGGGCAGCTGGACTAGCTAGGGGACGTGTAAGATTTGGGCTTTATTTTTCCCTATCTGCAGTTTCTCCTATTGCTCTTCGTGCCAACGCGTTCTAGACTTCTGACGATTTCGAGAGCAGTGACAGGGAAATTCAAATTCTAGGAATAACAGGGTAGGGACCAGGAACCAACAGGTTGGGGACAGGGGGTTCCTGATTCGGAAGCGGTATAGGATGTGAGGGTTTCAGAGTACAGAAGAACTCACTTAAGGAAGCATGTCCTTGTTCCGGGTGAAGTCGGAGGACAGCTGGGATTCCGCACGCCCCCACCCACCTGGCAAGGTGTCTATGTATCTAAGCGCACAGAATCTTGAGGATGGGCATTTAATCTAAACGTCCTTGCTAAATGGTCTTGGGAAAGCGTCGGGTGGGCTATGTGCAGGGGCTACCAGGCAGTGCACCCAGGCATCCATGGGTTTCCAGGGTTCTAAGACCTCCAATGCAGAGGTCTGGCACTGGGTGCAGACCTGGGCAAACCCCTGCCCTGAAAGTACCCCCCAGTTGCCTCCTCAGGGCAGAAACCGCTTTCTGCTAGGCAAAGCACCCAGGCAGCAAATCTCCGTCAAGGTCAGGGAGGGATACGTGCTGGCACCAAAGGCTGTGGCGGTTGCAGCGCTTCCTTCCGCAGACACAGCGGGGTGGCGTCGGACGAAGATATCTGAACCCAGTAGACAGCGCCCTCCCCAATTTCGCACCCTGTTTCCTTGACAGTGCCCACTTTCACCTCCACCTTCCCCCGGGAGCGGCCAGGTTGAGGAATTTGAGATTTGGTGGGAAGCAAGCCGAAGGAGGGGAGGATGGCCGGGACCAGGAAGAGGTCACACGGGTCATTGTGCCCCTTGACTCCCATCCCCCTCCTAGCCGCCTTGGCCCGACGACCCCCCACCTGCGCCGCGGTCCGAGCGCAAGCTGCCCAGTAGGGGGCATCGCTGGGCGGCTTTAGGAGGCAGTGGCATCCCTAAAGGCGATCACGGTCACAGGCAAAGTCCTCAGGGTGCTAAAGCGCCCATTGTGTTAGCTATCACCTTTAGATCCCCTAGGGACAGGAAAAGGTCCCTGAGGGTTTGGCTCCTGCGCAAGGCGTTGTGAGAACGAAGGCGACAGGAGGGGTCAGCCGGACACCTGTACGTGCGTGCGCGTGCGCGTGCCTCTGCGCGTGGGGGAGGGGGCGAGGCGCCTTTGGATCCCGATGCCTTTTCTGACAGTTTGAGGGGATTGCTAGTCTCACTCACCCCCGCTCCCCCAGAGGACTAGCTACCTAGCGACGCCTTCTCCCTTTATCGACTCCCATCCTGCGCTGGGATGGGCACCTGAACGGCGTCCCTCCACCACTGCTCGGTGGCATTCTTCCAGCGAACCCGAGAGTCCCTTTTCTCTTACAGCGTTTTCCTCCTGGTCCGTAGGATTTCTCTCTCTCTCTCTCTTTTTTTCTCAACAATTGGCAGGTTTTTAAAGTAACCTTTAAATGAGACATCGATTTATCATTATCATGATTGCATTCAGAAATCCAGCCCGAAGGGACACCCTGGGAGATGCTAATTCGGCAGTACCTAGGCGGCACATCCCTAGCCCCGCAAGCGATTTTCTTCTGCAGCTAATTGCTCTGATTAACTAGGGGTTGGCGGGGAGAAGGAGAAGGGCCCTGGGGGGGCGTTTGGACTGTTCCCAGAGCCCTGTGCGTGTGTGCGTGCGTGCGTGCGTGCGTGGACCTGATGCTGCAGCGGCTACTGCGGCATCGACACACACAACCGCACACACGCGCGCGCGCGCACACACACACACACACACACACACACACACACAGCCAGCTCCCCTCCCGCATCCGGGCCTTCCCGCTCGTCCGCATTGCTCGCTTGGTTTGGGGAGGGGGTGCGTGGGGGGTGGGAACGTGAGCCAAAGGCTGGGGAGAGGGGTGGTGGTGGCGCCGAAGACAGGCCGGATGGTCCCGGGAGGAGGATGACAACGGGGCGGTGGGGGAGGGGATGGTCGCTGGAAGAAAAAAAATTGGGGAGAAGGTGCAGGCCAAAAGAAAAAAAAGGGGGAGAATAGGCAAAGAAGGGGGTGCTCGGGCTGGAGGCGGGGACGCCGGGGGAGAAAGAATGGGAGGGGGCGGGGAGCGGGCGGAGGCGGCTGGCTCGTTTCCACTCGTGAGAGCCCGTTGCCGAGAGACGCGCGGGCCAATGAGCTCGCACCAGCTCAGCCCGGCGCCCGCCGCGTGTCCTTATATGGTGCGGCCGCTCGGCGGGCGCTCGTGCACATCGCCATATAAGGGCAGGAACCTAAATACAGACTATACCTTGTTCTCGGCTCCCGGCCGCAGCCGGGCCGATCGATGAGTGCGCCTCCGAGAGGCTGCTGCGCCGCCGCAGACCGCCAGAGCTGCTGCGGAGAGGGCCGCCGCCGACACGGCGAGCGGCCAGATGTGGCCAGCTCGGTGGCTGCCGGGCCAGCTGTGGCGCTCGGAAGGTGCCACCCACCACGCTCCCCCTCCTTCCTTCCTGCTTCCCTCCCCCACCACCCGGTTTCCGAGGTGCAGATGCAAATGAACCAGGATTGAAATCTAATTGCTTTTGTTTAAATAATAATAATAATAAAGTGAGCTCATCTGTTGGGTTTGTGCGAAGGACCGGGGCTCCCAGGAAACCAAGCCAAATGCCTGGAAAGGCGGAGGCCTAGTTTTTGATCAAGGTCCCTCCAGCTGTCTTTTGGATATCCTGCTGGACCCCTTGTCATCTGAAACAGCACCCTACTTCCCGACCCCTTGGCGCCAGCTCTGGCAGAGGTCCCAGGCCCAGGGACATGGGGCAGGGGTTACATGTTGCTGCCACCGTCAGGAGGCTAGGAGCTAAGCCACTGGACACATGGGCTCCAAGCCTAAGAAGCGCGCAAGGCGTGGAGCCAGACAGGCAGTGAAAGGGAGCGGTGAGAGGAGTGGCTGTCACACCTCCCTTCCCAGTTGCTGAGTTGCTTTCTGCCGCTGGTGACAGGCCAGGCCCAGCTGCACCTAGCTCAGAGACTGAGCCGCCTGACAGGATTGGAACTGCTGGGTCATCCCATGAAGACACACAGAAGATCTTTACCGGAAGAGGCAGTTTGCTCTGGGTGGACCCTCCCGGACAACCTGTTCAGCCTCTGTACCTGAGCGGGTCTTGATGACCCCAATGTCCTGTCTGCAGTAGGATGGGTGCTCCCCTTGCTGTCTCCCCTCTTCTGGCTGGCCCCTTGTCCACCAGCACCCTCATCATTCTGGGGCTTTGTAGGATCTGGACAGTGACAATGGCTCCAGGATGTTTGGGCCGCCCTGGTCCAATTCTTCCACCCAGTCTGTGCGTGTTTGTGGAATGTTGTACATCTTGAGCTCCCCCACTGAGGACCCCCCCCACACTGAATGCAAACTAAGTGTCTTGCCCTCCTGCTGTTGAAAGCAGGCAGGAGACAGTCCCCAAATCTCCCAGCTACCCAGATCTCACTGGTGAATGGCTTGGGAGAAGCCCGTGGCCTGGTATTAGTGGCTGGGGAGATGACCAGAACCATCTTCCCCAGGATCTCACCAGCAGCCATGCACGTGTCCCTTTCTGTGTAGTTTGGACTGTGGCTGTGAGACCTAGCCTCAGCTCCCCAGTGCCTGGAGATGTCATGAAGAGAGCCTCACCCTCCAAGGAGGCCATTTCCAGTAGCATGATGCCACCTATAGCATGTACCTGGAATTAGTCCCAGCTGCAGCTATGCCGTCAGAAACGTGGCTCTGCAGGGAGGAGCACACTCCAGATTCTTCTTGGCTGGGGTTGAACCTGGAGAGGTAGTCTGACCACCTGGGAATTCCTCCTGATGCTCCCTCTTGCCTCCTGGCGCAACCTCTTGCTAGATGTTTGTAGCTCTGGCCAGGCATCATCGGGGAAACTGGAGTCCGTAGCTGGTGCATCTGGGGAAGGAATTTGCTGCCCCCAGTAGGGGTTCTTATGTTTCCTGCTCAAGCACAAACTCTGGGGCTCTGGGTGTGGTTCTAGGTATATGTGTCCGTGGTCAACAGTTAACCATCAACAAGCAGTCTCTAAATGTTTTGAAATCCCAATAAACTTGACTGAAGCATCCCCTAAAGCAAGTGGAGACCAGACAAGCTGCCCGCACACTGGCTGCTGCAAACACTTTACGGAGAGAAACTGAGGCTGGAAGAAAGTGACTTATCCAAAGCAGCTCAGGCAGCCGGGGCAGAGCCAGACTGAGGCTGGAAGACATCTCAGTGGTAGCCCCGGCATGGGCGTCTGTGTCAGTGTGGTGTGTTGGCTCATTTTAGCACTAGGTTGGGGACTTGTGGTAGCTGCCAGACTGGCTTTTCCAGTGCTCAAAACAGACCACCACAGCTCTCAGTCAGCTTAGGGGGTAGTGGGGGGCGATGGGGTGAGCCACAGCCAGGAAAACTCTGTACGCCT
The DNA here is from genome assembly GCA_036365145.1 of Orientallactaga sibirica. Lineage (NCBI taxonomy): Eukaryota > Metazoa > Chordata > Mammalia > Rodentia > Dipodidae > Orientallactaga > Orientallactaga sibirica. Next base: position 3,686,971 of record JAEOAD010000013.1, read on the forward strand.
GGACCACACCGATGAGAACCTCCCCGGTCTCTTCAGTAAGCAGCTCTTCCCTTCCTTGGTGACAGATTTAGGTCAGTCCCTGTCCCTGGGTTTAATATGGCCATCAACAAGTTACTTGACTTGGTGTCTGTCTCTTCGTCTTTAATGTGGTTAACAAGCCTCCCGTAAAAGGCTGTGATGAGGAATAAAGGCAGAGTCCAGGAAGCATCCTGCACAGAGCCTGGAATGGAGCAGCCCTCGCTGGGTGGTGGTGGTGGGGATAAGAGCTATAACCATCCACCCAGGCACACCCTCTTGTGCCAGGCTGGATGCCAGATGCTGGAGGTACAAACAACTATAAAACCTCATCTCCACTGAAGCCAGCATAGTCACCAGCACTTCCCAGAGGCTCCCTCGGTTGATGCTTTGATGGATGTCAACTCCAGCTGCTTTCCCACTTTTCCATCCTTTCCCCCAGTCCCACCTGTCTCCATCCTCTTCCTGCCCCCTCCCATTTCCTAGAGCATACAAAGGGGACCTGCAGCGACAGCCCCAGGGGCTTTGCTCCAAGGAAAGGGACGATGAACCTACAGAGATGGGGGAAGAAGAGTCACGTTGCTCTAGGTCACCAAACCTGGGATCTCTTTACGAACTGGGAAAACTGCAGGCATACACATGGACGTGGAGCCCTGTGTTCCTGGGACTCGGGGCACTCACCTGCAGATTGATGGCTGCTAGCAATCATTGCAACAGAACAGAAAGGAATCTTTTCATGGGGGAGCAGGAGCATAATCTGGCGGCAGTAGGCATGGGTACCTAAGGTGTTCCCCAATTTCTGCAGAGCTCTGAACTCCACAATTATGAGGCTAGCAGCCTCCAGAGGGGCAGTTGAGAGGGTACTCCGGTTAGCCTGCAGATTAGAAGGGGTGGAGACCGCCCCCATGTCATACTTATTCCCCGGCTTCTCCCTCCCCAACTCCCATTCACTTCTTTGTCTTTCCCCAAAGTCACTGCCCCTCACCTGGAGACTGGCAAGCTCTCAGTTCGCCCACTGGATGTGCCTGGGGGTGCTATCACTTCTTCTGAGTGCTCCTCCTGCCTAATAGGGGGGCATCTTTAAAGCCCAACCAGTTCCTGCCTCTGAGAATGTGTTATCTTTTCCATGTCAACTAGACACCAGGATGCCACCTCCCACCAGATTTGTGCCAACGTTTCACTTCCAGGATTTGCTCTAAAGAGTTTTCAACCCATGGAAGGGAAGCACGCCAGCCTCACCACCCTCACTGGAAAGTTTCGGTGGGAATTGAAGACCCCAACCCCCAGCCTCCAGCATGAAGCTCCCTTCCAGCAGGAGGCAGCCTCCCCCAGGGTGGGGGGCTGCTCTTTCTCCTCCTGGGGCTGAGTCTCAGTTGGTTCCTGCTCTGGGGCAAACAAAAGAGGTGCTCCAGCCCTCCCTGGTTGGGTGTCACCCCCCAAAAAAAAACCCAACAGAGCAGACCTATTTCTCTTGGGGGGTTGTGAAGAGGATAGCTCCTGGAGTCCCTGCAGCATTCTGAGCAGGCCCCAACAAGCCAACTGCTGACCCTCCCCGGAACAACGAAGAGGTTTCTGGTGTTGGAGACTGACAGTGCTTGAAGGACTCCCTCTGTCCACCTTCTCTGATATTAATCTTTGGTCTTCTCACTTCCAAAAGGGAGAAACTGAAGCTAAAACCCAGAATTGACATTGGGGGTTCTGAATCCCAGCTCATCCTGAGAGTTCTGGCTTGAAAATAAATGAGTTGAGGGTGGCTTGGAATTTTTGCTTGGGTATTCCAGGTGCTCTTCCCTAAGGACTCCCCTCTCGGGCAAGCTGCAGTGATTTATTCCGCCCTCTCCCTCTCTCACACACACTGGAAGGGAGATAATATTATACCTAGTGGATGGACTATACCAGATAGACAGGTATAAAGAAGTCACCATAGAGATGGCCTCAAAAAATGAAGATTAAAGAGGAAGGAGGGCTGGAGGAATAGCTTAGTGGTTAAAGCACTTGTTTGCAAAGCCAAAGGACTCAGGTTTGATTCCCCAATACCTAGGTAAGCCAGATGCACAAGGTGGCGCATGCGTCTGGAGTTCGCAGGGGCTGAGGCCCTGGTGTGCCCATTATCTCCCCCCCCTTTCTCTCTGTTAAATAATGTGGTTAACAATGTGGATGCCAACAGAGCAGCCTAGCCTCCCTAGGACACCTTCTACCCCAACCAACTCTCTTCAGGACCTTTGCACACTCCTCCTCCCATTTGCCTCCAGCCCCCGCCCCCCCAATCTCACCCAGCAGGGTGCTTCATTCCTAGCGTTTCCAATTCCTTCCAGCACCACGGATTTTAAAGGAATTTAAGAATTATCTCGGGCTTGCAGGCCTGACTGTGGACACTTCTTTCATTAAACATAAACGTGCGTCTTTTCAGCAGAGGTGGGTGTGAAGAGACCCCCCTCCCAGTATTTACTGCAAGGGGGGGGGGTGCTAGCAAATTCTGCAGCAGAAATCCCCTTTAGATAAGAATCTCGCCTAAAAGTGGCCCCAGGATTACAATTCGCGTCCAAATTCATTTACCATATTTATTTGTGGGTTTCCCCCTCCTACACCTCTTTATATTAAGGAGGATCAAGAAAGTTTTTAATGTATAAAAGATGTTTCCTTCCACAACGCCCCCACCATCACCCACACACCCTTTGATTCTGCTTTCAATCCAGCGATTTCTGTTGCCACAATGGACAAGGATAAGGCAGCCAACCCAGAACAAGGAGGACTCTACTTCAACTGCCCAGAGAGTAAGGCACAGAGTCCCCGGAGGGCACACATCCCAACGCCAAGCACTGTTCTCTAAACACCTCCTTGACTCTTCCTTGATGGACTTCAGGTGTATCCCTCCTGGCCAGGCAACGACAACATGCACCCTGCACGCGTCTCTGGACCTCGCAGCAACTATGAGCTTCCCTCCATAGATGGGGTGATGAACAAGCGTCCTAGGGAACCCTTATCCGTTTGCCCACAAAGCAGCTAAGCTCAAAGGCTGAAACCTATAGAAAAATCCAAAATCTGTGTGAAAATCACATTTACAGACTTCTCTTCTCCCCGAAACCAGCTCTTCTTGCCTTAAGCATGCTTTCAAAATCTCAAAGATGAGCCCAAGAAAAAATTAATTTCGCCTGATTGCTGTCATTGCAGATAAGCTATTATTATGCAAATCAGTTAGTTGGGCTCACTCAGTGAATGGGGACAGGGAGGGTGGGCTCGCAGGACAGGTCCAGATGTTTGCATAATTACTTTTGTCCCAACTTCAGGGAGTGTAAAATGTCAAGGGAGAATTCAGTTGTGTGGGTAAATACGGTACCATGCTCCCTGAATTTGATTTCCTAGAGAAAGGCCGGGATGCCCACCAGAGGTTTCTTCAAACCCAGAAAAGAGGCATCTTGGTGGCCCAAAGTGACAGTCTGGATCCATTCGCGAACGCTGAACCATTTTGTGGCCAAGCGTCTGGTGGCCACAGTTGTCGCGCCGGGACAGCCAGGCTTGGCTTACCGGAACGAAGCGGTCAATGGCAGAGTGGCGTTGAACGGAACAGCAGAACACTGACCGAGCCGCCTGGACGCCGCCCCTCCTGGCCTGTCCCCTGGCAGTGTCCCTGAAAACGGATGGGGCCGGACTTGGGAAACTCGGTCCAAAGCGGGTACAGAGCAAGGAGACATCTAGGCTTTCTATCTGGAGCGAGAAGCCCGACCGGTCCCTCTCGGGCATCCTCGCATTTTCTCCGTGGGCTCCGGGTCCATGGCGCTGGGGAGTGTCACCCGGGGACAGCTTCGATCACTCGCACCTGGGGTGGCGGCGCTTCGCCTTCCCCTTCCCCATGCTTTAGGGGAGCGTCGGGCTCCGGCCTCCAGGCCAGCTCCTGCACCTCCGTTATCTGGACCTCTAAAAGGGAAGGGGGGACCCTAACCACCTCTGGTGCTAGTGAACTTGGCTGGAACTAACTCGAAGTCTCCTACTCCTAGGGAAAAAAAAAAAAAAAAAAAAAAAAGTCACTTCAATTCCTTCCGCTTGGGGGCGGGATAGGAAGTGAGAATGAACTTGAAGCGCCAGACAGAGACATCCCTGGAGCGCTCCTGAGAAGGAGAGCTTGTGTGGGGTCTGGGCTAGGGTCATGGGGTGCCAACCTGCGAAGCTCGACCTCCAGGAGGTGCAAGGAGGTAGTCGACCTGACTGGGCTCAGGTACCGCAGCCGCTACCCCTCCTCCTAACTCCACTCCTGTGTTTTCCTGTGGGATGGTGGGTGCTCCTTGCCTCCCGTTTTCCTAACCAGCACCGTCACGGGGTCGCGGGGCGGGGAAGAAGGCACGCATCACGCATCTCCTAAGTCCAAAGCTGACTCTGTTCAGATAGAATCGGAGCCACTTGACTCACAGGCTACTGCAAAGAGTTGAATCGTCCGTCCAGCAGAGTCCAAGCCGAAGGAGGAGGAAGGAGGTTTCTGATACCTCCAAGGCCCTGAATCCTACCTAGACTGTGTAATAAGCGGCCCTCCTCACCCCTGTCACCTCGTAGAACCCCACCTCACAACACAAGGCTGAACCATGCAGTGTCCAGTCCCTTATCTTTTTTTTTTTTTTTTTTTTTTTTTTTTTTTTGGTTTTTCGAGGTAGGGTCTCGCTGTAGCTCAGGCTGACCTGGAATTCACTATGTAATCTCAGGGTGGCCTCGAACTCACGGTGATCCTCCTACCTCTGCCTCCTGAGTGCTGTGATTAAAGACGTGCGCCACCACGCCCGGCCAGTCCCTCATCTTCAGAATGGTGGGAACATAGAGACAGACCCAGGCGGCCGGTACCCTACCCAAGAAGGTGGCCGGGGGCGCAGCCATTCTATTCCCCGCCTACCCCGAGGGCGCCCGGGGCTTCAAGGGCTGGTATTTGCGATCTACTCTAGGCTGCTTTCCCTGGAACCTGCTGGGGAGGGGGTCAGCCCCATGGCGCGCATGCGTGCCGGGTCAGGCGCTGTGCGCGTGCTCCTGCCGGGATGCGCCCGCCTCGCGCTGGGCCGAAGCTCCGAGGGGCAGCGCGCGGGTTTCCAGTGGATAGCTACAGTCCCGTGGCAAGTCTAAACTGTGTCGGAGAAGCCCGCAACTGGTTTACTTAGAAGGGTGGGCGCCCCTGAGAGTAAACGAGGGGCTGTCTAGGCTGACACTGGGTTCTCTGGGGAGAAGTCGTCCGAACCCCAAACGCCTTAACCAATTAATCTGTCTAGGGCCAGGGACACCAATAACAGCCTTAACAGCAACAGCGACTAACACATTATGGTGTATTTGCCTGAGAAATAGGGCCTGCACACCTCACTTAGCCATCCTGTGGACTCCATTGGATCAGCATGCTAAGATCTCTTTTTTAAAAAATAGAGCCGGGCATGGTGGTGCATGCCTGTAATTCCTGCACTAGGGAGGCGCTTGAGGCAAGAGGATCAGGAGTTTGAGGCCAGCCTGGGCCACGGTGCAGGACTCTGTCTCCATAAGTAATAACTAACTAACTTAAAGAGTTGGGAGCTGAACCACAGAGAGGTTAAGTAAACTGCACATAGGCAAGTGGAGTTGAATCCCAAGCAGGCTGGTTGCAGAGCCAAGGTATTCAACTACCAACAAGTAGAAGCAAATATTTCCATTAGCAGCCGGCCAGAGAGCTTCTAGAAGCTCTCTCGTTCCTGCTGTCTCGGCCCCATCTTCTTTGCCAAGGGCTCTGCTAAGGGGCTGCTGTGGCCTCCCCAGGACCAATTCTTTCTTCAAGTCCAGAAGCCGCCAAACCCCGCGCGAGTATGAGCTGCACACCTTTGGAGTTCCCAGGTAGAATTCCTGTTAGTTAAGTTGCCTCAGCTTCACCTATCAAATGGAGGCGGGAGAGTTGACTTTTCCGGGGTACTGCTTAATCAATGGACTTAACCTGGCATGTTTTCTTCCCTGGAATTCAGTCAAGTCAGTCAGGGTGCCGGCTGTGGGACCTGTAGTTAAGGGTGTCAGACACTTCTGGTGTGTGCAGGGCTGTGGTCAGCGACCACGGACTACCTTCCGTGGTGTCCCCAGTGAGGACACGGTTAGGGAGGAGAACATGAGGCAGGAAAGACCCTTCTCACTACAGGAACAACTAGAGGCTCCAGGCTTCACCAGTAGCCTAGCTTCTGGTCACCAGCCAGTCTGCCCAGGCTAAATCTTCCGACTTCTGTCCAGGGCGTGGGGCCATCCCCTGTCGTGTGCCTGAAGCAGGCGCCCAGCCCTGGCTAGGGCATTAGTGTGGCTGAGCTGGACGCCGCCCCGCCTGCTCCGGGGCCTCAGAAGGTCAGCCACGGGCCAGGGCAGCCGCACGAGCTGTGGCCACGGCCCACACGGCCCCGCCTCGGATCCACCCGCGCTCACTTCACAGCTCTCGATCCGCCCGCCCGTGTGCGTCGCCAAGACTGGGCAGGTCCGACGCCCGCCAAGCCGCACAGTTGAAAGGATCCCAAAGAACTAGCCGAGGCCTGACCTCAGCATCCAGCCAGAGGACGCGCTGGGGCTTGCACGTCTGGCCCGCGACCCGGAGCTGAGCGCCCCATCACGCCCCTCCGTCCGCCTCTGGACCGCGCCGGGCCCCGGGGCTTCCCTTCTGGTAGGCTGCGTCGGTGCACAGCGACCCGCAAGTGGGTCGGCACCTTCCACAGGCTGGGGCCAAGAGAGGTCCTTGCCAGGCATCCAGCAGCCGGTTAGAGCTCTTGATCTCGGAACGGCAGTCGCAAGCCCAGGGCTCGAGTCACCTGAACAGTGAGGAATGGAGCGGGGACCTCGGGTTCTGAAAGCAGGTGCCCCCAGGGCAGCGGGCACCCGCGTTTCAGTAAACAAAGAAGCTGAACAGTTTACCTCCGTAGAAGCAGGCTGTTAAGAGAATCGCCACAATTTCCTTCATAAAAATGCGATCTAAGAGTATTTGATTTCCACTTTCACTCCCTCCTTTACTGCCCCCCCCCTTACACACGCACTGTCTCCAAAGACACTCAAATTGCAGCCATATGGGCTAAAGTAATAGGGAGCAGTTACCTTATTTATTGCAGAGGCGGCGCAAGCAAACCTGGTAGTCGGTACTGACCAGAAGTGAGATTAAGAGCTGGGTTCTTTGAAACTTTGTTTACTCCTGGGAGGTGCACGTGGGAAGAGCAACTATCTGATTTGGAGTGAGGAGAGTTGTGTGTGTGTGGGGAGGCAGAGGTGTGGAGAATATGGACGTGTAGGGAAAGGAAGGGCTAAAGAAAGATGGGCATGAGGATCTTCCTGCCATTAGTTCTTGGGACAATGCCACCAGCTGACTAGTCCTTGGATAAGTCCAGACCTTGGAATGAAGACCCTACACCACACGTGCTAGTGCCCCTCCTGAGCATGCACAGGAATGCTCCCATGCCCACCAAGCCACACTCTCCCCTCAGGGCCAGTGGGAGTTTTAAACCCATTCCTCAGACTGCAACTTTGTTTCCAAACAATCTAGAAGTGCAGAGATCTGTTTTTACCTCTGCAAACCTGCTCTCTCCCTGGCAGCTAGGAGCAGGGTGCATCTGCAAAGGTGGGACACCCTTCCTCAGCTAGTCATCTTCCCATGTAGGACTGGGTACTACTGCCAGCGACCGGAGACAGGCTTCCTATCGCCTCACTTTATTCCCATTGCTTCTGAACTGAGTTCTAGCTTTACAATGGGCTCTGCAGGAATCCCCATGTTGGCAATCTCGGACAAGTCCCAGAGGCTAAGTTTCCACAGAGCAGGCTGTTAGGGAAGAACAGCTATCAAAGCATAAAGACAAGGAAAATAGGTTAAGAAAATACAAACTTCTGAAGGGTCACCATATGCCCCTTCAAAAATGGCAGTTTAAGGTGTGGTGGCGCACGCCTTTAATCCTAGCACTTGGGAGGCAGAAGTAGGTGGAAGGCTGTGAGTTCCAGGCAAGCCTAGGATTACAAAGTGAGTGTCACCTCAGTCTGGGCTAGGGTGAGACTCTACCTCTAAAAAAATTAAAAGTGGGCAACTTGTGCCTAGCAGAGTCAGGGGCTTCCTTTCTTCACGTTTAGTTTCGGGGTTATGTGTTACTTAGGCAAATAAAAAAAAGAGGGAGTGGGTCAGGGAAGGAAGGAAGGAAGGAAGGAAGGAAGGAAGGGAGGGAGGGAGGGAGGAAAGGAAGGAGGGAGGGAGGAAAGGAGGGAGGGGAGGGAAGGAAAAGAGAAGGAAGGAAAATGGGTGGGGTAGAGCTAAGATTCCCCCCAGACCCCCAGCAAGAAACTATCGACCTCCTGTCTATCAAGGCACCTGGGCATATCCAGTTTAGGGACAGTGTTCAGAAACCCTAGCTGGAGGGAAACCACCACTTTTCTTGAGCCGGCAAACTTCCGGGGGTGTGTGTTTGGGTGGGGGGAGAGGACAGGCCAGGGAGGGCCTGGTCCCCCAGCGGCTCCGTTAATCTTCCACCCTCCTTCTCCAAGGTGGCCGGCGCTAGGCTAGGGGTGGCCAGGCAGCCGTCGCCCGCGGCGGGCAGCGGATTCCAAGAGTGAACAGGCGGGGCGAACAGAGCGACCCGGGCCCAGGGCTAGGGTGGGCTTTCTCTGGGCGGGGAAACCAGACACTTACAGGCGGCTGAGGCCGACTTTATTTTTACTGCCCAAACTGTTGGAAAGTATTTAAGCTTAAACAGAAACAGCTGTATCGCTGGCACCGGCCGACGAAACTATTTGTTACCGGGAATGACTTTTTATGATTAAGGACGCAGCCGTCGGCGGCCTCTCGCAAGGCGGCCGGCGCGGGTCGCCGGGGCGATCTGGGCGTCGCGGATGCGCTGTTCGTTAAGAAGCACAGAGGTGGGACTGTTCGCCCAGCACCCACCTTGTAAATTCTGGCAGCAAAGCCAAAAAGTGGGAACCGCGTTTCCAGGGGGTGACAACAGGACCGGGGAGGGCCTGCCCCAGAGCGGCGGGCGGCCGGACGGCGCACGCAGCAGCGCACCTCGCTTTGGACTGGAGGCCCGCTTCCCGCTCTGGGCGCCCTGCCCTCCGAGCCAGACTCCTTGGCTCTGCTGCTTCCCTGTCTTGCTCGCTCTTTCTGTTCGTCTTCCTCTCCCCCTTCCCTTCTCCCACCCCATCTCTGGCCATGGGAAACCACTTCCCGTCAAGTTGATCATTTAACTAAACTGTGGCTTCCAAGCAGCTGTTCGCTGGGACCCAGAGCTTGGGCGGTGAAAGAGAAGGGGTGTGTGTGTGTGTGTGTGTGTGTGGGGGAGGGCATCAGGGCCCAAGCTGTGAGTTACTGCAGTCTCCCCGAACCCCTGGCAGGTGAGAGGTCCGCAAGGGCACACACATCGCCGCGGGGCCTCAGCATCTGCCGCGCGACCCTCGCCCCCTGGCATCTCCGCTCACCAGAGACCCTCTTGCCCAGGCTGCACTAGACCCCGAGACGCCCTCCAACTTCCGCGCCGTCGTTTCTCGCCGTGTGTCGGGGCGTCAAGAAGAGCAGCAGACAGGAAGTGTGCTAGCCCGGCACCCGGGTCTGGAGGAAGCCGGAGGCGCCCTCCTAGCTGTGCGCACCCCCAATCCCCAAAGCGAAGCCTTGATGGTGCTCCACGCCCTAAACATGCCCACGTCTGGGCGGACGCGGTCAGGCTTGGCTACTCGAGGGGCCGAGATCTGGCGGGATGTGGAGGGGGGGAGCGGATAGGGGCAGGTGGCTTTGGGGCGTGGGGGAGTCTGGGAAGCAGGAAGAGCCCCGAGACCCCAGGGACGGCTGGCGATGGAACAAGCAGCCTGCACTGGATGTGCCCCCCGGGCCTACATGGGGGTCTTCGGTCGGCTTCTGAGCCGGCGGTGCGCCCGGCCCGGCCCGGCCCGGCTCGCAGGGTTCGCAGGGTGGGCGAGGGCAGCGCGGCGCGACGGCAGCACATCGATTTGTTAGCGGGATGGGACTGCAGACAGCGGCCGGTGGGGGGGGCGTTGCCATGGAGACGGAGGGCGAAGGGATCCTGGAGCTGGGGGGGTGTCGGCTGGGGAGTGTGCCAGGTCTCGGGGTTCGGGGCGCGGCCCGCGGCGCCCCGGCACCTGTGCATTGTGCATTGTGTCGCCCAGGGCGGCGGGGGAGGGGACGGACGGTCGGCGCGAGCGAGTCCTCGCAGTGGGGGCGGGGCGGGCCGGGGGTCTGCCGAGGGGGCGGAGCCTGGCTGACACCGCCGCGGGGGGTCCCAGCGAGAGCTGCGCGGACGGCGGTGGCAGTGGGGGCGACGCGGCACACCGGAGGGACGACTGGGCGGCGGGGGAGGGGAGCCCGGGGCGAGATCAGAGAGCGGCAGGCCCCCCTCCCCACTCCCTCCCTGCCTCCGCCCGCCCGGCCTCTCAGACTGACAGCGGCCGGGCCCGCCCCGCGCGTGCGTCACTTCCGCCGGCGGCCCCCGCCGCCGGGTCTCTGGAGTAGCTCTGGACTCCGCCCCCTGGCGATTGGAACGCGGGTCACGTAGCAACGCGGGGGAGACGGGGCGAGAGAGGGGCGTGGCTGCGAGCTCGCCCAATGAGCGCCCGGGATAAGGGCCTCGGCCGCCCGGGCTTTAGCAACGTCGTTAGCAACACGTGGGGCGGGCGGGGGAGGAGGGAGCGGAGCGCGGCGGCGCGGGCGGGGGCGGGGGCCGAGGGGGAGGGGGGAGGAGGGAGGAGGAGAACTGACGTCAGCGGCAGAGTATTATGGGCTGTCGTGCGCTGGCTGCTGCTTTTCTGCTCCTGGAAGCGGCCGAGGGGGGAAGCGGCGAGTCAACATGGAGCTTTCGGCGGTGGGGGAGCGGGTGTTCGCGGCCGAAGCCCTCCTGAAGCGGCGCATTCGGAAAGTAGGTGCTCCCGGGCCTGCGGCCTCGCCGAAGCCAGGCCCTACCCCTTCGGGCCGGGGTTCCTCCCCCCTGCTGCAGCCCTCGCTTCCCTTCCCCCAGGTCCCAGCAGCGGCCGCGGCCGTGTTGGCGGCGGCGGCTCCGAGCCCCAGCGCTCTCCTTAGACTTGCAGCGTTGCAAAGATTGCATGGATGGGGGGCGGGGTGGGGATGAATGCCGGTGCATGCACTTTGTGCAGCGTTTCGTGCAGGGGTGATGCAGCAGGCGCGTGCCTTTGGCGGTAGGGTTTCAAGCATTCATTTGGTGCATGCATTTTCGTATGTATTTGTGTCCTCGGCATGCATTCCTCCCCCCCCCCCCATACACACACACACACGTACACATTTTCCCTTTTGCATCCGCAGGGACGCATGGAATATCTCGTGAAATGGAAGGGCTGGTCGCAGAAGTAAGTAGGTTATATGCAATTCTCAACCCTACACTGTTATCGTGGAGGTTTCTTTCTTCCTCCTTTTTCCTTTACACTGAAATACAATACAAGGCAGCCAGAAAAGTTACACACACCCACCCCCTTTGCTCTGCTCTCTCCCGGCTCCCGGGACTGATGTCTGCCTCTTCCTTCCCTGTAGGTACAGCACATGGGAACCCGAAGAAAACATCTTGGATGCTCGCCTGCTTGCAGCCTTTGAGGAAAGGTAGAGACCCTCCTAAGGCCAGCCCCTCACTGGGCAGCACAGCGGGAGGGAGGCTTGGTTTCCGTACTCACACACCCCTTCTTCCTCCTTCCTTGCTCTAGGGAAAGGGAGATGGAGCTCTATGGTCCCAAAAAGCGAGGACCCAAACCCAAAACCTTTCTTCTCAAGGTAGGATGACAGTCCCCGAGGGTGGACTGTGATTGTGCAAAGGGGACCCTGAGCACTTGTGAACCAGTGGTGCCCACACCTAGTATTTATTTGGAATCTAGGAGGAAGTCTTCTAATGGCATGTCATCAAGTCAGTGGCAGCACCGAGGGACTCTGGGGGGCGGGGCCTAGCCACCCCAGAGGCCTTTATGCCCCCCTCCAGACATCCCAAATGGGCCTATAATGGCATACACCAGGATATTGTTTGAAAATGGCTGCTGACAGATCCTCTTTCCCGCTCCCAGACCGCTACCCCTTAGCATCACCTACTCCTTTCCTTTGTAGAACTTCCCAGGCTTGGGGTGAACCTAGGAGGTCAAGGCTGGAGGAGAGGCAGAGGGCGGTGCCCTGCTTTCCTCTTGACGGCCAACTTCTTTTTGCAGGCTCAGGCCAAGGCAAAGGCCAAAACCTACGAGTTCAGAAGTGACTCTACCCGGGGCATACGGATCCCCTACCCAGGCCGCTCACCCCAGGACCTGGCATCCACTTCCCGGGCCCGAGAGGGCCTTCGGAACATGGGTCTGTCCCCACCAGGGAGCAGCAGCAGCACTAGCAGCACCTGCCGAACAGAGACCCCACGGGAACGGGACCGGGAGCGAGAGAGGGAGAGGGAGAGAGAAGGCGGCTCCAGCCGTGTGGATGACAAGCCCAGCTCTCCTGGGGACAGCTCTAGGAAGAGAGGTCCCAAGCCTCGGAAGGAGCTCCTGGACCCCTCTCCCAGACCTCTGGGAGAGGCTAGTGATGGCCTTGGAGAATACCTCAAAGGCAGGAAGCTGGATGACACCCCTTCCGGGACTGGAAAGTTCCCAGCCGGCCACAGTGTGATCCAGCTGGCCCGGAGGCAAGACTCAGACCTGGTGCAATGTGGTGTGACCAGCCCTAGCTCAGCTGAGGCCACTGGCAAGCTGGCTGTGGACACCTTTCCAGCCAGGGTCATAAAGCACAGGGCAGCTTTCCTGGAGGCCAAAGGCCAGGGCACCCTGGATCCTGGTGGACCCAGGGTCCGGCACAGTTCAGGCACTCCAGGCTCAATGGGGAGCCTGTATCGGGACATGGGGGCCCAAGGAGGAAGGCCTTCCCTCATCGCCAGAATTCCAGTGTCCAGAATCCTGGGGGACCCAGAGGAAGAGTCCTGGAGCCCCTCCCTGACTAACCTGGAGAAGGTGGTGGTCACCGATGTGACCTCAAACTTTTTGACTGTTACCATTAAGGAAAGTAACACGGACCAAGGCTTCTTTAAAGAGAAAAGATGAACCGCTGGGGCGGGAAGCCCAGGACAAGAGCAGGCGAGAGTGAGCGCAAACTTGGCATAGTGCTTTTTTATTTTGGGGTGGGATGTGGCCTTTTGGCTGGTCCTGTCCCTAATTTCACACCCCTTCAGCCCCTTTCATTCCTCCTTCCTCAGTTCTGGTTGGAAAATTATCTCTAGAGTTCTATTTTCTATTAGATGTAAATATGTTATTTAAGAAAAATATCTAAATATATATATTTCAACTCTTGAAGTTGTTTTATTTAAACAAGGAGAGAGACTGGTTTAGTGGGGCAGACAGGCTGAATTGGGACAGGAGGGGCCTCTGTCCTCCAGGACACTATGAAAGTTGGGGGTCTGGGCACTGGGTTTCTGAGAGTGTCTGGAGGGACTCAGCCTGCCTTCCTCCTCATTCCCAATGCCAGACTCTTGGCACCAAGGCAGGACCCAGATTTTTTTTTTCTCTCTTCTCATTGGCCAGCTTGGCCAACAAAAGGTTGGCTTCCCAATCAGAAAAAGGGGTGGGGTCAGTTTTTTTTTCTATTTTTTTCTAAGATTAAGAAGTCTATTAGGGGAAAGAAGTATTAACTTGAATAACTTTTTCATGTTGTTGAAGGTGGAAAATAGCGTTTGGGTGGGGCACAGTTCTGCCCTCCTCCGAGGACCACACCACAAAATGCACTTTATGGGAGTGTGTGTGCTCAGTACACGCGGATCGTGTGTGTTGTATGTCATGTGGACGAGAATCAACCCCTTCCCTCAATTCCTTTCCTTCCTTCGCAGAGAGAAAAGAAACCCAGCGAATCTGTTTACATTCCCGAAATGCCAGGGTAAATTGGGAGGGTTGGTATCAGTGCCCTGAGCGCCAGAAAGTTGTTTTAGGAGAAAAGTATTCGGGTGGACTTTTCCTTTGCGCGTCCTCTGGCTTCTGCAGGAAGACTTGGACAGGCCTACCTCCCTGGGGGAGGGCGGGCCGAGCTGTCGGAGGGACTCCGGCTGGCCAGGCCACCCCGCGGGGGCCTGCGGCGGGTGCGCTTCGGCTGCGGCGCGCCAGGCGTGGGGAAGGACCGCGCGGGGGTGGCTGCCCGAGCCAGACGCGAGGCCCGTGTCGAGGGGAGGGAAGAGCGAGGCAGGGTGCTTCTCCAAGAATGCTCATCAGAACTTTTGCTGCCCCCACTTCTTAAAAGCAAAAGCTGTAATTTATAGTCCTTTTCGATTCGCCGAGTGCTCTCTGTGAACCCGACATTCAAATCCGGCCAAGTGGGGCGGAGGACCGCGAGGTGTTGGGGAGGTGGCCGTGCGCCTCGCGGAGCCTCAGCGGCCCCGCCACGGCCCACTCCAGCCCACGCCACGGGCCCCTATACGACTCTAAAGCACAAATCTGTCCCCACCCTGCCTACATCCCTTCTAGCACGGATCCTGCATCCTCTTCGCCCTCCCCGCCCTTAAAGGGCCAGCGAAGACCTAACTTCCAGGGCTTATGGAGGGAGAGGCGCAGGACCCTGCGCGCCCAACAAAGCACAGACTGGAGGCCTGCGAGGCCCGGGAGCTTGGTCATAGGGAAGGGAGAGTGATCCCCCCAGCCTAGTCCTCCTCTGCACTCCTGGCTCCCCACCTCCAGTTTCTCAGCCTCTTCCCCCCTCCAGACTTTCTTAACTTTTAAAGATAGAGAAAAGAGGAAAACGGTGTATGACATGATTTTGTTTGTTTTTGCGTATCAAATTGCGCCTAAAGAGAAGCCCCTGGAATGGGAATTTTTATCTGTTCACATTTGTAAAACTGGTATTTTAGACTTTGTATAAAGAAGCGCCGTTTACCGTGTGTCTGTTTAAATGTCGACGCTATTTTCAGAGGAACCTACATTGAAGGGCATGTCTGTTACTGAATGGACCGAAACTCTGGGACGTGAGTCTCTTACCTGACTGCCACCTTTCTCTCCCTTCCTTCCCTCCCTCCTTTCTACCTACCTTCTTTCCTTCCCTCCCTCCCACCCTCCCTCCTTCCTTCCCTCCTTCCTTCCCATCCACCCACCTTCCCTCCCTCCCTTCCTTCTTCCCTCCTTCCTTCCTTCCCTTCCTCCTTTCCTTCCCTTCTCCTTCCTTCCTTCCTCCCTCCCTCCCTCCTTTCCTTCCCTTCTCCTTCCTTCCTTCCTTCCTTCCTTCCTTCCTTCCTTCCTTCCTTCCTTCCTTCCTTCCTTCCTTCCTTCCTCCCTCCCTCCCTCCCTCCCTTCCTCCCTCCCTTTCTCCCTTTCTCTCTCTCCCTCCCTTCCTGTTACCTTCCACCTTTCCCGCTGACTTTGCTCCCCTCTGGCCTTCCTCCTTCCAGCCTGGCTCTGCCCTCACCACTCCTCGTCTAGCCATCTGTCTGTGGCCTTTGTGTCTGTCTCTTTCACTGGTTCTTGGGAAGCTGACCTGTGTGTGTGTGTGGGGGGGGCAGGGGCTCTGCCAGTGGCTGGGAGTCTGTGATGCCTCCACCCCCGCATGTGTTGAGTTTATCAAACGCTCAGATTTGTACAAATCTCGAATTGATCTCCGCCTCAGCTCAAGAGTGGAACTTTGGTACCTATGTACCCATCTTCTTCGGTTGTGAAATGTCTGTATCCATTATCTCTTTTTACGTGTTTAAATATATTCTTTGTAAATAGATACGTGTCTTGGTTTTATTTTCTTTTTCCCAGGACAGAGCAAAGAGGCTGCCTGGGTTTGGGAAGGACTCCTGCTTCCTCCCCACCCTCACCTCCTTCCCATTCCTCAGATGGGATAGATCGGTTGGGAAAGTTCTTGCCCAACTAGAGAAATACACCTGAGGGGGAGGGGACGTGGGTTTGGGTGGGAATGGGTTATGACTCTCCTCTGTGTGGGGGGAGTTCAAGGCATTGTTCAGTACCAACTGCACTTCTTTGAAACCCAGGCAAAATTTAGCAGCCCTAGGAAGTTGAACATGATCTTGGGGTCCCCATTTCCTCTGATGGGGGGTGGCGTCGCCCTCCCCCGTCGGGCTACCTACCCAGACCACATTTCGCTGGTCTCTGACACGCAGATGCGCGCTGTCCTTGGCGTGCTCCCCCAGGCTGTCGTGGGAACCGTGCCCCAAACCCACACAGCCTCACCAGCGCTCCCCGAAATGCAGAGCCTCCGCCTATTGATTGAAGAATTGAATTCGCGGGTATTGCTAGGCAACTGCCTGCTCGGAGCCGGCGCGGAGCGCGCTGATGTGATTAGAGAACCCGGAGCCGCGCAGCACCCCCACCTCCAGTCCCCATGGCCTCTCAGCCCCTGTTCTCCTCGACGGGTAGATACCCACCCACCCGAAGCCTGGGCGAGAGACTGTCCAGGGAGAACAGAGGTTTGCGCTCGTGCTGTGTGTGCTGAGCCCGTGAACTGTAGATTTCTCTGCAGTGGGGGCGGGGTCCTGAGCTTGCAAAGGAGATCCACTCTCCAGATCGCCAAAAAGGCCATTGCACGGCACCCCAGTCCACCTCCGCAGTCCCTGCCAGACGTCGCAGGGCGCCAAGAAGCTGCAAAATGGGCGCACCCATACAGCCGAAAGGGAGGGGTGTGAGCATGGTCACTTTTTTTTTTTTTTTTTTTTTTTTTTTTTTTTGCCTTAAGTGGCCAGACCAAGGACGGAGACCTCTGTACCTCCAACCCATGATCTGTATGGGAGGCCCTGGGATGCAGGGAGCTGGCAGATGCCCGAGGTCCCCGCAGAGGGTCGCCCTGTGTATAGTAAGTATCCTTCCCGAGCAGCCTGCTCATGGAAGAGGGTCTCAAGCGACAAGAGGTCCAAGATCCAAAAGCCGACCTGCAGCACCCTGGGATGGGTGTGATCTTTGCTGGGCGGGCAAGGGGGGTCGCTAAGAAAGCGGTGAGGCGGCCCGACAGCACCCCGTGGGTAGTTATCCCGGCAGCAGGTTCCCGGTCGCGCCTAACGGCATCCCCACCCCCAGCGTCACATCCTGGCCATGGGCTGTATTTAGGGAGATGGGACGGGAGCAGATGCTGCCCGATTTCCCGCTTCGCCGGCCACTACCAACCTTCCTCCTTCGGTGGATTTCTGTTTTCCAGGCAGATTCCGCCCCCCACCCCCGGGAGAGGAGACCTGGAGTGGGGGCCCCTGGTCACAGTGCGGCCCGCAGCCCAGGCGGGTTCCCCCGAGTCCTCCGGGCAGGCCTGGTGGTGTAGCCGCTGCCAGAGCCGAGCCAACACAAACACCAGTTGAATGGAATATTTATGGCTCTTCGCCGGGTATCGGATGGGGACCGTTTTCTGCACTTTTGGATGCTCGCAGCGCCCGCCCGGGGGAGGGGGGAGGCCTGGCGCCGGGCAAGCCTTGCCCCAGCTCTCTGCGGAGAGCATCCTCGGCTTTCCTCCTCTCACTAAAAAGTCTCCCTCCTTCCACCAAATAGTCGTCCAGGGCTCGGAGGCGGCTGGACTCTGCAGGGTGAGGGCGGCGGAGAGCCCGGAGGGTCTCCGTGCCCCTTAGTGTGGAAGACGGCTAACCGTGGTGAGAAACGGAGTCTGGACTTCTCCTCTTTCCGTCCAAAGACCTAGATAACTGGAGGCCGTGACAGCCACAGGGTCACCGGCGAAGCAGTTGTCTTCGCAAGAGCCTGGAGCCAGGGTGGACACTATCCCCAACAGCCAAAGCTCCGCGGCCCAAACTTCGCGGGACGCGCGCGCCCTCTAGAGGCGACAGCCTCAGCCCCTGTCCCAGGTACCACCTCGCCCCACTCTGGGTCTCTTTACACGACCCTCCCACCCCAATCGCAAAGGTTATTCTGGGTTCCCCTTCTGTGTCCTCCTTGAAGGTGGAGAAGGAGGGGTCCAGCTGCCTGGATCCCAGTCCTCTGAGTCCAGCTGACCAATGATGTCAGGTGCCCTAGGTTTGGCCTTGGCTCTTGGGGCTGGATTGGGTCCTTTGCGAGTCCAGTCCATTCTGGGTAAACTCAGTGATCAGTCTAGCCGTGAGAAATTAATGGAGATCTGGGTGGGCCAGGCCCCTCCCCACCATGCTGCCCTGAGTTTCTAAAAGCTGTCAGAATACCTTGCTGTCCACCCGGCCAGCACCTGCTCTGATCCCCTGGCTTGTTCCTACTGGGCAGTATTAAACTACTTCTGCTGCTTGGAAAGCCAAGGACAGCCCAGCTGGGATGGCCTCTGTCCACCTTCTCCAAAACAAGAGAGGCTTCAAACAGAGCAGAACATACCAGCAGCCTGCTTTGCAAGAACAGGCTTCGCTCTACATGAACAGGCCTTCGTGGAGCTGAGCACTGGGGTGGCATTTGGGTTTCTATCAGCAGTGGGGATGCCCTTTTGAACCTGAACAGCTAGGCCTTCCCAACCAGCCTGGTGACCAGAAGACACCGTAGGGACAAGTTCTCATTTCAAAGGGAACTCACTCCTCCTAGGAGGTGAGGATTTATGAATAAGCTCACACTGAGGGGAATAATGGGACTCTACTGGACCAGGGAAGGCGACAAGGATACCTTCCATTAGCAGTGATGGCAGGCACTGATTTAAAGGCTTCATGGAGCCCCTGGAATGTCATAGCTGTGTCACAAGCCCAATGGATATTGGATATTGTGAGGGTGAGAACTTTGTTTCCCTTGATCCACTTCTAGGAGGGACATGTCCCGAAGTTGTCGGCTGTGGTCCACAGCAGTCTACCTGCTAGAAGCCTGTAGCATCCCTCCTCTCCTAGTGATAGTTCATTATTATCAAGGCTTTTCAGACTCGGCACTACTGACATCTCAGGAAGGCCAGTGGTGTGTTCAGAAGTGTTCAGAAGCACCCTTGGGCTCTGCCTGCTAGAGGCAGTACTAGTACCCCCCCCCACATGACAATCTGCATACACTGCCATTTGCACATGAACCCTTGCTGTAGGAATTTGCCCTTAAAATGATACCCTTTCCTTCCAGAGAAACCTCTTCCTGCACCCCACGCAAGTGGCTAAACCTTTCCCCAGCGTTCTCTCCCCGCCACCATTATTCCTTCCACATCCGGATGGCTATTTTGCCAAGACAGTGAGCGAAACACATCTCGTTTCCATGAGTTATGATGTACACTAGTTCAAAAGTTTAAAAAAATATTTATTGATTCTAGGTTAAAAAAAAAAAAAAGACAAGAATTCCCCGATGCCATTTACTCATGTCTTTTCCATGAAAAATAAATTAACATCAGTCTAAAAAGCCCCATAAACTATGTTTTTTTTTTTTTTTTTTTCCCAAAACTAGAAACCCCTGCCTAGAATTGTGAGATGCATTTGGGTAACAGTGTGGCCATCCAGGAACTACCCTTGCCCTCCCCCGATGATCCCTTCCATCCCAAACCTTGGTGGGTTCCCTGGGGCAGGCATCTCCCCAGGCTGCCTGGTTCTAAGTAAACAGGGGAAGGGGTGTGGTGGGCAAACTGGGCTGTTGTCCTGTTTTAACAAAGATTCCCAAATTTCCCAGGGTGGTAACATACCCATCTTTGCTGGCTCCCTCTCTACAAAAGCAAACAGCTATAGTTTAAGGCCATCAAAGCAGCCTACTAGATGCTGGGCTTTTAAAAACGATAAAACTTAAATCAAGCCAGTAACTGGCACTGGTTCAGATTCCATCATTTCCTCCTGATGAAACCTCAGACTCAGGTCATTCCAGTCCTGTCAGCATTCCGGGTGTAACCCACACAAGGAACACTCTTTTTGGTACCAAATATACATATAAAAATAGGCCAAGACCTCTACAAAAAGGCAGTCTGGCCACTTTCTACCTAGTACAGAAGTAGACAAAAGGACGAAGATGGGAGTGGTGTCTCACATCTATAATCCCAGCGCTTGGGAGGCTGAGGCAGAAGGACTGCCATGAGTTCCAGGTTCTGGGCTAGAGACCCTGTCTCAAATAAAAATAGAAAGATACAGGGGGAAGATACCCACTGTGGCACAGCTCATCTGGAACCTTTCGGAATAAAGGAATGAGTCTTAGATGAGTGTGGTCTATGCCTAGCTCCACACACACATACAAATAGCAGCAAATAAAAATATAAAAACCACTACTTTTATTTATTGGTAAACATAGGACAACCTCCTGGGAGCATGTGGCACAGCTCTCCAGCAGGGCTCTTGCGCCTGTACCCACGCCTGCTCACTCGCTCTCTTTGTAACATAAGCCACTGGGGTCAGCACAGGCGACACAGCACACAAGGCAAAGCGGCCAGGAGGAAGGGAGTTGTCGATTTCAACTTTGGGATTGAAATAAGCTGGTAAGAAATAAAGGCACCAAATTTCGGTTTGGAGACCTGGCAACTGAGAATAGGCTGGTCAAACCAAACACTTAGGGACACACTCACTTCTCCAATAGCTCATGGGACCCCAAGGTCACCCAAAGGGTTTGGAGGAGTTTCTCTGATAGCAGTGCGCTGCGTAAGCCGCAGAACTCGGAGGCACAGGAAGGCCAGGATGTAAAGATCCAGCAGGTGCTTCTTCCTCCTGGCCACTCACTTCCCAGCCCTCCAACCTGCGTGGTGGGCAGTTCTCTTGCATGCTAGACTCAGCAGACTACATGTGGTCAGCCGTCAGCAGCCATGGATGTGGGTCTGTCTCCAAAGGCACAGTTGAGGTCAGTTTGGCTACAAAAGGCCATCTCTTCCTATTTGGTGTGTGTGGGGTGAGGGACTGGGAAGCCCCTTCAGTCCAGGATGGTTTTAGAAAGGGCAGCTTCCCCCTGCAAGACAACTGACCACCCATGAGTGGAAGCAGACACAAAGGCTTCACAGCGCCCCCACTTTTTGGCATCACAGGCTCCTGTCACTGCCACCACCCTGCCCTAGGCCCATATCCAGGCAGAAATCTTGACATCGGCCAGAGATCTAACAAAGCAGTTTGAAGACTTTAGCCACCTTGAAGGGAGCACAGGCATCTAGACAGTTCAGAATTTGTCTTCCAGGGTGGGGAAGGGTCAGGGCCAGGGCCAATCTCTTTGGCCTTTCTTGGCCCTCTGATAGGTGAGCTGCTCACTCTCCCAAACGGTACAGGGATATTGCTTCTCAGATGGGAAGGGGAACATGGAACCCCTAAACACAGGGGAGGATTGTCAGGGAAAATGGTACCCAAATGAGGCCCAGGAAGGATCTCGCACCAAGGTGGCTATGGTGGGCCTAACTACAGCAAATGCTTGCACAGCAGCCGAGTCGCGGTCAGGCAGCAGGCGTGTAGGGAAGGAAACACCTGCACTCCTATACTGGGGCTGGTGGGCAGGTTATGGGTCCCTAGATAAGATTAAGCCAGTCTGTTACCAGATTTCAGCTAGTGGAGAGGCTTGTCGGTCCAGGGCTCCAAGCTCTTCCCCACTGTGGCCTACAGTGTCCACCTTTCCATCAGGCCCAGAGCTTCTGCTCTCAGAACTAGGGCACACCCTAGAAGGCCCCGAGCAGAGGTCAGGCCTGGGTATAGCTTCATTTCTCACTGGGGCTCGAGCCTGCAGGGAGAACAGTGACGCGACTCCCCTGCACTCACACATGGTGGTGCCCCCCGCAGACCTGAGTGCGGGGGCTGCACCTTCATATCCTGGCTGCCAGGCTGGGTGGGACTGCTCTAGGGACACACTCAGAAACGAGACCTCCGGCTCAGCTGCCAATGAAAGGATCTGCCTCACCATAAGACCCAGACAGAGCTGCTGCGACGGGCGTCAAGTGCACCAGAAGCCCCTCCCCAGACCCTACCTCTGACAGCAAGGGCAGGGCTAAGGGAGGGGAGGGTCTCACTTGGCCAGGGAGGGTACTGGGACATAGTGGCCACCCACATTTCCTGAGAGGACAGGAGAGCAAAGTGGAGGCCCAGAGAGGTAGGTTCACCAGGGAAGCCAGGCCCAGGCAGGGAGGGCAGAGTTCTGCCCTAAGTCTCAGCACAGACCAGAGCTGGCCTCCCGGGGGTCAGACGTGACAGCAAAACCGGAGACTGGAAAGCTGGTCCAAACCGGCAGCATCTCAGTAGGGTCTCAGGTTGAAGAAGCCTACGCTGGTGGGCGACTCCTTCACAGTGACGGTGATGAGATTGGCTGTGACGTCAGTGACAAAGACGTGCTCGATGAGGCTGCGGGTGGGTTTCCAGTCCTGGCTGGTCTGGACAGACACCGACAGGTTCTGCCCGGCGCTGGGCAGTGAGGACGAGTCAGGGTCCGAGTCGGAGCTGCTGCTGTCCTCACCGGTACTCATCTCAGACAGCGCTGGTGCCTTGCGGCCTTCTCCGGGCACCGTGTGGCCCTCCTGCCCGCTGGGGACAGCAGTACCTTTGGCAGTGTCCCTCTTGCCTGAAGCTGTGGGCAGAGCTGCTGTCTTGGAAGTCAACTTCTCACCTTTGCTGGGGTCAGTGGGCACACTGGTCCCACTCACACCTGTGGGGCCACCCCCAGAGCTCTTCCCGGTGGTTGGATGAGTGGCAGGGATGGCCTTGGTGGCTGTGGTGTGGCGGGCAAGCAAGCCCACGCCGGGCACGCCATTTTTGACGCTCTGTAAGTCCAAGACCTGAAGGCTGAGTTCCTGGGTGGGGGTCAGCTGGGAGCCTGGACCCCCAGCAGATACCTTGTTCCCACTGTGGCTGTGAGCCCCTCCCCCTGCACCGCTCCCTTTCTGCTCGGAAGCCCCACTGCCTGGAACCTTTGGGACTTTGCTTCCTGGGGGGCTCAACTCCCCTTTCTGCGTCCTCACCTTCAGGTCCAGCCCGAGGCTGCACTTGCTGGCAGCCTGTGCCTTGAGCGCCAGTCTGCTGGCAGCCTGGGCCTGACTCTGGCTCATGCGGTTCATGTAGTGTACGATGGAGCTCTGCCAGCTGATGCCTCCACGGCCGGGGCTGCTGGCCATGCCCTTCATGAGGCTGGCCAGGCTCTCTGGGGTCGCCACAGCGCTGGGACCACTGCAGGCCTCTTTGGCATGGGCCTTCAGGGCCGCCAGACCTGCCACAGGGGCACTGAGTGGCGGGGGCAGCTTGCTGGGAGCTCCCAGGTCCTTCCGGGTGGTTTTCAGCACCTTGGCCAGGCTTGCAGGTCTCCGTGCCGCCCTCTGTTCTGGGGGGAGAGGCTTCCGTCCTCGCTTCTTGCGGATAGGGTCCTTCAACTCTGGCTTGGCCACTAGGATTTGGGCCTTCTTCTGAGGCACTGGGTGGGTCTCACGGCCCCGGGGACCTCTCTTGGCATCCAGGTCGCTGTCATCGTCTTCATCCGAGGAAGAGGAGGAAGATGTGGAGGAAGAGGAGGAACTACTGGATTTGGACTTGGAGGGAGCATCTGGTTCCTGAAAAAGATAATGGGCGAAGGGGGTTAACCTCGGCTGCCTGGCCCAAGCCCCGTGCTCTCCCCAAACGGCTCCCGGCGTGTCTAGACCCCAGTAGCCAGGGAGAAGCAGCTGCTGACCATGCTGGCCCAGACAGGATGGCAGACCACAGGCTCTGTGGAATGCGAAACTCAAGGTAGAACAGGAAAAACAAAAACAACCAAACAACCCAGGCTGCCTGTCAAGCAAAGTGAGTGATGCGGGTGAAAGTGCACAGCTTCATGCTATTGGGATGTCAGGTTAGCTCCAGCCTGCCTGGCAGACAGCTGGAGAAGATGGCTGGGTCCAGAGGAACATGGTCATCTGTCTTACAGGGCTAAAGGTCAAATGATGCAAAGTAGAGCTTTGCCACTGGAGCCAAGAAGTTGTCTTGTTTCCCACCCTAAAGCCAAAGGACTCCTCAGAGCCTTCTGGACCAGGATCTTCCAAGCCTTAAGAGAGATAGCATCAATGTGCTTGTAACTCAGACAAGGGCTGATCTCTTCAAACCTGGAGGTGTCCAGGCCTCCTCAACAGCACCCCAGCCTCACCAACCCACAGAAACGCTTTTCTACCGGAAACAGGACCTCTGTGCCCACACTATCCTGCTTGAAAGAACGATAGTGAAGCCATGGTGGAGTTGTTTCTTCACCTCAGACTATAGCACACCAGGGTCTCGAGAGTGCTGGGAAAACAAAGGCATATCTGAGCCGAAGACCAGAACCCCCTTCCTTCCCCATTCTGCCTCTGGTCTGTCACAGGGGGCGGTGGCAAGAAGGTCCCAGCAAACCTCTGCGCCTCTCCTTACCTGGCCAGTCTATGCTGCACAGCCCAGCTACCTTGATTTAAGGTGCATTCAGAGTGGGACTGGAGCGGCCCCATTTCCTGGGCTACATCAGCGACCCTATTGGATCATATCTCTGCAATAAAGCTGTAAGCAACAACTGTGGGCAGTCTTCCCTAATGACGAGCCCTGGGGTGAGAGGGAGTCCTGTTCAGCTACCATGCCCTACGCTC
The DNA here is from genome assembly GCA_036365145.1 of Orientallactaga sibirica. Taxonomy (NCBI): domain Eukaryota; kingdom Metazoa; phylum Chordata; class Mammalia; order Rodentia; family Dipodidae; genus Orientallactaga; species Orientallactaga sibirica. The sequence continues at coordinate 3,711,290 of JAEOAD010000013.1, forward strand.
CTATCCAGTAAGTAGACAGGAGCGCAGACTGGATGCGGAATGAAAACAGGAAGCACCTGGGAAGGCCCGGGGCCTAGGAGGAGGCCCAGGGGTCCTGTTGCTTGCCAGTGCCCTCCACTGGCAGAGGCCCGCACAGGGAGCACCAAGAGGGCTTGCTGTGCAAGCAGACTCCTGCCGGAAGAGCCTCTGGCCCAGAGCAGTGTGCAGGGGCAAGGGGTCAATAAGGACAGCACAGAAAACTTGTGGCCACCCACCTTGAGCTTGGAGCGACGGCTGCAGGACGACATCACCGTGTGCTTCCTGGGCCTGCCCCTTGGCCTCTTGCCTCTCTTCCGGCTTTGCACCTCCTTCTCGTGTTCCCTGATCACAAGGTACCAGTCAGCATGCAGAACCCCAGCATGTAGCTCCCCCTGTACTACACAAGTGGGCTTTGGCAACCCCAGCTCAAGCTCCCATGGGGGGAAGGGTCTCGCTGTTCCAATCTCAGGCAGTTTATCATCAGGTTTATAGCAAAAATGAATCCCACTGATCAAATACCCACAACGGAGGTGAATAGTCTATAACATGAAAGACAGCTCATTCCATTTACATTTGGCCAAACACAGGAGAACAAAACCGGGAAAGGCACATTTTCTGCTTTCTCTTTCACTTTTTTTTTTTTTTTTTGAGGTAGGGTCTCACTCTAGCTCAGGCTGACCGGGAACTCTCAGTAACCCTCCTACCTCAGCCTCCCGTGCTGGGACGAAAGGCGTGTGCCATCACGCCGAGCCCAGCTTTCTCTTAAGACCTTTTCACTGTATGTTCCAAAACCAGTAGAAACCCCAGATCAACTACCCAAGAGCAGCCTTCACGGGGTTGCCCATCCTGAACACCCTTCGGCACCTGCCACGCACAGGAAACCCTCACGCGGTCCACGGGATTCCCAGAGCCAGCCTGTCTGCTCATGTCATCCCTATTCCTGGTGCTCCTCTTTAATCCCTGCTGAACTGTGCTCTAAATGGAAGCAGCAGAAGTCCCCAAGTCGCCAGAAGCCAGGGGTTCGATTCTGCACCTCGGGAGTGAGGAAGTGTTGTTGATCCCTCAAGGAAGCTTGGATTTCAAGCTACCCCGTGGGCCAAGGCCCTCTGCGGGTGATTCCCACAAGTTAAAAGCAGGTAAACCACCACCTCTTTGGGGCTCATAAAGTTATCTCGTCACCAACTCGGTTAGCAAAGTGGCCTTGGCCCTCAACTCACAACCTCCTAGAGGACACGGGGTTATCTCGTGGTCTCCTTTGCTGACATGTCAACTGGTGCCATCACGCTGTGAACGTGGCATCCCTTACATGCAGAGAAGTCCCTCCCTGACCAAGAAGGAACCACCAGCCCTCCAGCAGTTTAGAGGGATATGTTTCTAGTGGATGGAAAGAGGCAGAATGTACATGTTGCCGCTCTTCTTTCTCCATGGACAACCCGGACCATGCCACAGGGCTCTGTTACACATTTTGGCTCTAACCAAAGGTAGGTTAGTTAAGGGCACACAGTCTTTCGACAGTCTGTTTTTGCAGCGTTGGGGATGGAAACCACCCACTGAGCCACGGTCCCTGCTCCAGGACCACCAGGCCTTGCTCTGCTGCTATGTTCTAAACACTCAGCTCAAGTGACCCTCCCACCTCTAGCTGGGACTAGAGATGTGTCACAGCCTCAAACCTAAGGATGCAATCTTAAATTTGCCCAAAGTACCAGCTTCCAAGGTGTGCTAAGCCATCTCACCCAAGCTTACAGGACCAAGTTATTAACAAAATAGAAGGGAGTGAGGTTGCTGCTATCAGAGTTTCCCAAAGGAACTGGAACAAGCACACTCTGTTTTGATCCTCGTCCTGCCAAAACATTCTCCCACCGAACTGCAAGATGTCCCGCTAGAGTAAAACTGCACACGGCTGGGGCCACCAGAAAACAAGCCTGCCATACCGACTCCTTTGGGACAGCTTTTGAGAACTGACTGCACCCATCAACCTCTATCCTCAGGGCCAGCTCCTGCAGCAACAAGTGTGAGCACAGCCATGTTCACAGACATTCTCTCCCTCATCCTGCCTTTCCGCCTTTCTCCCTACACCACCTCAGTGACACCCAGAACTACAGGCAAATCCAGGCTGGGCCTGGCAACCTCCATACTGTTCTGCGGCTCAAAGCAAGATACATGTGTTACTCTGGACATTATAGGCATCACTTTCTACCATCTGTTCCAACCCCCTCTGAGCCTTTTCCTGCCACCTGGAACACTGGCAGGGGCAGAGTAGGCTTCCTATCAGTGCTGCCCGCAAGTTACCCCACAGAAAAAGCCCAGGAAAATAAGAACTTTTAGAAGGACCAAAGTCACACACAATTAGGAGGCGGAAGAGAGGGATGACTGGGGGACCTCACACCACGGCCCCTGCCCCTACCAAGAGCACTGTGCCACCAGCCCATCCCTCCAACTCCTCCCTCCCCCTGCGTGCTGTTAACTTTCTCACTTCTTCTGGAAGGCCAGGAGCAGCCTGGGGTCCAGGATGTTCTCTTCTGGTTCCCAGCTGTTATGTCTGGAAAAGCAAAGAACAAGGCAGGTGACACTGAAGCCAAGTGAGGCAGCCCTGCCGGCTCCTCCAGACCTGTTGCGGGCAAGGGTACCTTGGAGCAGCAGTTCTCTAAGTTCTTAACCCAGAGATCCCAGCGTCCCTTGAAACCGGCATTGTAACCTCAAACCCACGGGGAAACTGCCACCTCCAGCCCCCAATTACAACAGGCCACAAGAGGACTCTCAGTCTGCGCCTGGGAGGAAAACAAATCCCAATACAACGCAAAGCCAGCCACCGAGAGGGAATCCCCCAAGTCTGGCCGGGAGCCAGAGAGGGAAGGGAAGGCCTGTCCAGGACGCAGGGGAGGAGGGGGAGCCGAGGGGGGTGCAGACGGCAGCAAACCGACTCCAAACAATGTGGCGGGCATCCTGGCGAGCGCGGGCCGGGCACCGGGGTTTGGGGGAAGCTGGAGGAGGAGTGGGATCGGGGAAGAAAAGGGGGTGCGGGGAACCACCACCGGAGGGAGGAGGGCCAGGTCCCCTCCCCTCCCCCTTAAAAAGAAATCCAGCCGCCCTCCTTCTATCAATGGGAAGCTCAGGTTACAGCGGGGTAAATATGGGCCAAGGGAGGGGGCTCGGGTCCCGCGCCTGCCGGCCTGCAAGCGTGCCGCGGCCGGCTCCAGGCGGGGGGCGCCAGCAACAAATGGGCGGCCGAAGAGCGCGCGAGACCGGGCCGGGCCGGAGTGGACGCGGGGTTGGAGACCGCCCAGCCCGCTCCCCGTGGGCTCGTAAACAAAGGGCAGCGGCGGCCAGGGCCCGGGCGCCCCGAGAGCCCGCGAACTTCCCGCCCGAGCGAGCCCGCGATGGCGCGGCCGAGGGTCCCGATGCCCCGGGGAGGTCCGGCTGGCTCGCTCACTCGCGCGCGCGCGGGCAGGACCGGGCAGGGCAGGGGACCCGGCGGGGACTCACTTGGAGGACCAGCCGCGCCACTTGACCAGGTACTCCAGCTTGCCCTGCGGGGAAGAGAAGAGCGGGCGGTGAGGCGCGGCGGAGCGGGGCGCGCGACGGGGCCGGGCCGGGCAGGCCGGGGCGCACGCACCTTGCGGAGCCGCTTGCTCAGGATGCACTCGGCGGCGAAGACCTGCTCGCCCACGCTGCTCAGCTCCTCCATGCCGCCGCCGCCGCCCTCCCGCCCGCGGCCCTCCTGCGCCCCCGCGCCCCGCCGCCGCCGCACAAAGCACCGCCCCCGCCCCGCCCCGCGCACGCGCGCCGGCGCCGCCGCCCGGCCAATGGGAGCGCGGGGCGGAGCGGGGCGGGGCGCGCATTGTTCGGCGGCGGCGGCGGCGGCGGCGGCGGCTGCGGCTGGGCCTGGCCCTGGCCGGCTCCGGGACCGCGGGGCTGGGTGGATCGGCCCAGCACGCACGCACGCACGCACGCACGCACGCACGCACGCACGCACGCATAGAGACGTACCCCTGTGCCCACCTGAGCCACCGCCGGCAGTCCCGAGCGAGCGCCCGGTGTTTGCCCCCGCCCCCGACCTCGTCGTGCGGCGGGCGGAAAGCCATTGTCTGGCGCGAGGGACGGGCGCTTCCTGCCCCGGCCGTGGAGGGGCGCTGCTCCCCGCGCGCGCGCCCTGCGACGGCCCCTTGCAGGAAGGAAGCGTCCTGCGATGCCTGCAGCTCCGTGGGCCCGGGTGCGGGAGGACCCGGAAAGCCGAGCACCCCCAGGACGAGGGGAAGAAACGCAACTGCTCCGAGTTCTTGTTCAATAGCTGTAAAAGTGGGACCTGGTTACCCCAGCTTTTAGTGCCCACGTGGGGAGACAGTCGAGTATCTTTTCTTTTCTTTTCTTTTCTTTTCTTTTCTTTTCTTTTCTTTTCTTTTCTTTTCTTTTCTTTTCTTTTCTTTTCTTTTCTTTTTCTTTTCTTTTCTTTTCTTTTCTTTTCTTTTCTTTTTTCTTTTCTTTTCTTTTCCTTTCTTCCTTTTCTTTCTTCTTTCTTTCTTTCTTTCTTTCTTTCTTTCTTTCTCCTTTCTCCCTCCCTCCCTCCCTCCCTCCCTCCCTCCCTTCCTTCCTTCCTTCTTTCCTCCCTTCCTTCCTTCCTTTCTTTTTTCGGTGTAAGTTTTGGCTGATTTCACGATTCTGGTTAAATAAATAGACGTGGGCGGGAGGAGACGGTTTGGGGAGCTAGGTGTGAGCTAGGATTCATCGCCGCCACAGTTCCTTTGGATCAGTTTTCCCAGGCAGAAAGGAGCCCAGACTGTCTTAGAAGTGGAGGTGGCCCGGCTCCTCCCGGGTTGTCTTGGGCAGACTACCCTATGCTTTTATTTTCCCGCCCAGACGTGAATTCCGCTGAGTAGCTCTCTTTTTAAAAGATTTACATTTTAAGATAGAATCGGTCAAACACGTAAGGAAAGGTGTGTGTGTGCGCTTGCATTTAATAAAAATGCAATGGAATGAAAATCCATTTTGTGGTTTGATTTCTTCCCTGAACACAACTGCAAAGTGGCCCTTGTGTTGCTGAGCAGATCAGCGTCGGGTTTTGTCAGTCCTCCACGGAATCCGTGCCCATTTGGAACCTTGCTTATGGGGGCATTCTGGGGGAGAAATGTATTTTTTTTTTCCATCAGAAGGCAAAGGCCTTTTCTAGAAAATGAACGCCTGGAAACCATCTTGCGATTTGGGGTGTCTGTCTAGTTGTTACTTCGCGTGACTTTCTCTGGTCCTGACTCTGCGAAGGAGACAGGGAAGGAGGACCTTCTCCTCCTGGAGGAGGACCACTCGTGTGTGTGTGTGTGTGTGTGTGTGTGTGTGTGTGTGTGTGTGTTGGGGGCTGCGCTGGCAATCCTGTTTAGGGACTATTTAGAGACAGTGAAGAGCGGAGCTTGCCTCTGCCAGCTCTTTTTGTCCGTTTTGTTCAGCTAGGCAGTAAATTGTAGAGCCAGAGTGAAGGTATATTTATTGTAATCCTACAAATAGTTGGATCCATTTCAACCGCCCTTTCCTTCAGGATTCTTCTTGGGTGTAAGATTTACTACTGGAAGTTTCCAGTTTCCGTTTTGAAACACAGTATGCCATGATACTTGCGTGATTGTTTTTTAAGAACAAAAAGCTTTTAGAACAGGAAAATTTCCTCCCACTCAGAAATAGCCTAGAATCTGATACTAACATTGGGAGGGAAAAAAATCAATTTCCTGGAAAGCTTACTACATAGATCATTTATCCAGCTTCGAATACCTAGTTGGGGGAAATAGTATTTAGATAATTCATTTTGAAAAAAAAAAAGCATCAAATTTGCCAGGAATGAAACCATCCTGTTCTATCTCTAGTTAGCATATGATTCAAATGTATGCTGTTTTCCTTAACTGTCCTGCTCAGTAACCCACCAGTCCTAGTGTGTCAGATAATGACTTTGTGTCAGAACAGATTCCGTCTTTCATTTCTGACTCATGTCTTAAGAATTAGGAGGGTAAGCTGGGCATGGTGGCACATGCCTTTAATCCCAGCACTCAGGAGACGGAGGTAGGAGGATCGTCATGAGTTTGAGTCCAGTTTGAGACTACATAGTGAATTCCAAGTCAGCCTGGGCTAGAGGGAGACCCTACCTCAAAAAACCAAAAAAAAAAAAAAAAAAAAAGGAGAAAAAAAGAGTAGGGTAATTTGGGACTGATTCTTTGTATCATTCATCCCACAAACAGTTTATTTAGACTTCACTACCCTGTCAGTATGGCTAGATAGAGATGAGGTGGAAACCCCATAGCAGCTCTGCTGACAGGCTGGCGCTCACGCCCCACAGCGAATCCACACTGTCTGCTGGTTAGGGCTCTGAGGGATTGAATTTTATTTCCTTTATAGCAGTTGAAATTCTGATAGCCACTTGAGGCTGGTGGTCACTACAGGACACCAGGCAGGTCCCCAGAAACAGGAAAGGAGATCCTGTAAGGGTACTTTAAGTGACTGCAACACAGCCTTGTAAGTTAGTGATGACCACCTGCACTCATATTTATACCTGCTGATATATCAGAATGCTTAAAATGCGTACAAAAAGACATCAGAGCAGGCACGGTGGCTCAACTTTTAATCCCAGCACCCAAGAGGCAGAGGCAGGAGGTTTGCCATGAGTTTGAGACTAGTCTGGACTAGAGAGTGAATTCCAGGTCAGGCTGGGCTAGAGTGAGGCCCCGTGTTTCCATATATATATATATATATATATATATATATATATATATATATATTAGAAATTCAAGCAAAAGAAGCCAATTCACGGGGTAAATACCCTGTTTAATACCACTTTCTGTGTTATTACAATGTGGACAAGTCTGAATTTTTTCTTCTTGTGGTGATGGTATGGTTTGAACCCAGGGCTTTGAGCATGCCAGGCAGGTGCTCCGCCTCTAAGCTGCAGCCCAGCTCTCTCCTAAGTAGTGTCTGGAACTGCTAACAAAGGAGAAATATTCTCATACTGTGTTTGTGGGTTGACAATCAGTGACAGTGAGGTGAGGACAAGTCTGCTGGAGTCATTCCATGATCAGTGGAAACATCTGGAATAGCAACCGGTCCAATGACCCTGGGTTTGGCAGTTAAAGCCATAACACCTTTGTGACACTTTTTTTTTTTTTCTTTTTTGAGGTAGGGTCTTGCTTTAGCCCAGACTGACCTGGAATTCACTGTGTAGTGTCAGGCTGGCCTCAAACTCCTCCTGCTTTTGCCTCCTGAGAACTGGGATTAAAGGCGTGCACTACACCTGGCCTTTGTGACATCTTACAAAACACCTTAGTTTATCAGCAATACAAGATCCAGACCCTCCCCCTAAGAGGTCAGCACCTGCTAAACTCAGGCGATGTGACACATCTTGCAGTATTTAACGTCATGCCATGCTCCCAGCTCCTTCCCGCATTTTCAAGACGAAGGTGTGACTTACAGCCTCACTGTGTCAAGGGATTCCGTTTCTGTATATGTAATGGATAAATATTATACGTACGCGGTACACTGTTTATGTATTAGAACTCAAGTAAAAATAACCACAGCTGGTGTGCTTGCCAAAGTTCACAAGCTTTCAGTCCCTAGGCGCACAGTGCAAACATTGCCCCCCGACCCCATCCTGAGATCCTCACCCGGGACTCTTCAGGGACAGCCCTGCAGTTCTTACTGTTGGGGACCCTTCTGACGACAGGTGGTCTGTACAAGTCTTCCTTTTGCAGATGAGGAAAAGGACTCCAAACGGCTTGAAGTGCAGGACTAGAACATTCAGTGTGTGTGTGTGTGTGTGTGTGTGTGTGTGCATGCGCACACTCGTGCACTCTAGAAGTAGTGTGTAGTTTTGCATACAGGAGCCTTCTAAGGTGGAAGGTGGCTGCAGCAGCAACTTCTTTCCTGCTTCTATCCCCTTTGTCCCCACCCCTAAAGACCCGCCTATACATGGGACCCTTGGCCTTGGAGGCAGGAAGAGCTCCGGTGCCTAGCTGTCAGGGGTGAGAGATGGACCTTTGACCCTTCAGTGGTCGCTTTGCAGACAGACAGGTGACAGCTGTCTCTGTTGCCTGGTAGATTTACTTCAGAGAGTGTTAATTGTTCATTCTGCTACTAGAATAGTCCCTGATTCCAGTTTCTTGCTCTTAAAATAGTGTTGGGAGGAACATTTTTATTTATTTTTATTTTTTATTTTTAAATTTTTATTTGTTTTTGGAGAGAGACAGAGAGAGGAAGACAGATAGAGATGGGCGCAGCAGCAGCCTCTCAGCTGCTGCGAATGAAATCCAGATGTGTGCGCCCCCTTGTGGGCAAGTGTGGCATTGTGTCACTGCATCTGGCTAAAGTGGGACCTGGAGATTGGAACCAGCGTTCTTAGGCTTAGCAGGCAGGCGCCTTAACTGCTAAGCCATCTCTCCAGCCCCCCACATTTTTATTTTTGCATGTGCGAAGTACTATTCATCTACAGAGGGATGAAGGGATGCTTGGTTCAAAGGCATGTGACCCTCTCTCGCACTCTCTTTCTGAATCTGAGTCCCTGAGGGTCTGCACTCATTTCTGATCATATCCCCAATATTGTTCCTCTGCCCCCATCTCAGCAATCTCAACGTTAGGAGTCCATCCAGAGGATTTCTGAATGCCATCGCTGCCTCGCCAGTGGAGAGGGCTAAAGCGCGCTGACACACAGGCGCACATTCCACGCTGTTCTTCCCGAGACCTCTGCCTACGGCAGATTGCTGGAGTGTAAGATGAATTTGAGGGCAACTTTCCAGTGTGAAATGCATTATTTTTACAACTCTGATATAGTAGCTTACACTTATGAAGATCTCACGTGTAGAGTGAAGTCCTGACTTAAAAACAAATGACTAAGCCGGGTGTGGTGGCGCACGCCTTTAATCCCAGCACTCGGGAGGCAGAGGTAGGAGGATCGCCGAGAGTTCGAGGCCACCCTGAGACTACATAGTTAATTCCAGGTCAACCTGGACCAGAGTGAGACCCTACCTCAGAAAACCAAAAAAACAAAAACAAACAAACAAACAAACAAAAAAACCAAAAAACAAATGACTAAGCCGGGCATGGTGGCGAGGCAGAGGTAGGAGGATTGCCAAGAGTTCGAGGCCACCCTGAGACTACATAGTTAATTCCAGGTCAGCCTGGACCAGAGTGAGACCCTACCTCGCAAAACCAAACCAAACCAAAACAAAACAAAAAACAAGTGACTAGTGTGGGGATTCACAGTGGTGCCCGAGTGCACAATTCCTGGGTCTGCTAATTGACTTTGATGGATGCTGGAGGCGGTCTCTTGCATCCTTACCTTCAATAAAACCACGAGTTTGAGAACTGTGTTGCAGGTCTCTTCTGAAAGACACATGTTCTGTCGTACCCCTTCTTTTCTTTTTCTTTTTCTTTTGGTTTTTCATTTTTTGGTTTTTTGAGGTAGGGTCTCACTCTAGCCCAGGCTGACCTGAAATTCACTATGTAATCTCAGGGTTTTCTTTTTCTTTTTCTTTTGGATTTTGCCCAGCTCTTTTCTTTTATTTATTTTTAAAATGTTTTTAAATTTTTATCTTTATTTATTTTTTGACAGTGAAAGAGGGAGTCAGAGAGAGAGAATCACGCCTAGCCCAGGCTGAAACCAACAAAATTCCCTTGTATCTGGCTAACATGGGTGGGGAATTGAACCTGGGTCCTTTGGTGATCCTCCTCCACCTAAGATTTTATTATTTTGCCTAGGCATCCAGCCCAAACAAAAACCCCAGACACTGGCTACCTTGATGGGTTAATTGAACCTGTGTCCTTTGGCTTTGCAGGCAAGCATGCCCAGCCATCTTTCTTTTTTTTATTTATTTTTAAAATGTTTTTAAATTTTTATCATTTATTTATTTATTTGACAGTGAAAGTGGGAGACAGTGGAACCTGGCAGAGAGAGAATGGGCGTTAGGCTTTGAAGGCAAGCACCTTAGCTGCAGCCATTTCTCCAGTCTCCCTCCCTCACTTTTTTTTAAAGTCAGGGTCTCACTTGAGCCCAGGCAGCTGATCTGTAAATCACTTTGTAGCCCAGAAAATTACTTCTTACTGGAAAAAAGAAAACCCAAACACAGAAATGTCCTTCAGCCTACACACACACACACACACACACACACACACACACACACACGCTAAGCCATCCCTCCAGTCCTAAGATTTTATTATTTAAGAGAAAAAAGTGGCAAGAAGAGAGTGGTTAGAGAAACTGCATTTGGGATCGGGGAGTTTCAGACAAGAAAGGATCATGAAAAGTCCCATTTTGTCTGTAAGGACAGCGTGGTCTTGGGGGCATCCAGTAGGCCAGGTCAGTGAACTTGCTTTCCCCCATGCAGGGGGACATCTCCCTCCACACTCCAGCCTGTGAGTCTATCAGCTCAGCCTGAGTGCAGAGAAGTGGGTGTACCCAGAGGCCAAATTCACAAATTTAAGCTAAATTGGGAAATTTTTTTATTTATTTATTTTTGGCTTTGAAAGGGCATGCCAGGGCCTCTAGCCACTGCAAACGAACTCCAGACGCATGTGCCCCTTGTGCATCTGGCTTACGTGGGTACTGGGGAATCGAACCTGGGTCCTTTGGCTTCACAGGCAAATGCCTTACCCACTAAGCCATCTTTCCAGTCCTGTCCTGGAAACTCTTATCCAACTTCATTGCCCTCTGGAGGCAGCCAATTCTGTCACCCCCAGGGTCCCTCCTTGGGGTGTGCCTGTCATGCAGAGTGAACTTTTTATCTCAGACAGTCAGGCCACTCTGCACCCTGCTTTCTATCTCAGCACAGTTATGTGACATTTATTCCGGGTCAGATGTTCCATGGAAGCTTGATGGGGATATTATTTCACTGCTGAGGCAGTGCAATGAGATTTTCTGCACACAGAGCCAGGTATCTGGGACCCAGTTCCCAGCACTCGGGATGCAGAGGTAGGAGGATCGTCGTGAGATCGAACTACATAGTGAATTCCAGGTCAGCCTGCTACCTCCAAAATAAATAAATAAAAATAAGCAAATAAATAAGGTAAGTAAAACCATGAAGAAAATAAAACATTTTGGGCAAGAGATCTTAGCAAAAGGCTGAGCAGCGAAAGGCATTTGCTGATAAAGTCTGCTGGCCTGGGCCAGCCTGGAACCCACAGCATCAGTTTGCAGCAGCAGAGCAAATTCGCTCTCTCTGTTTGCAAATAAATAAATAGCAATATTTTTTTTTAAAAAGGAAAAGTGAACAGGTATGGGTCACACAGCACACTTTACACTCGGGTTGAAGCTGCCTGGGTAGGAGGTGCTACGGACACTGGCTGTCTCCCCCAGAACAGGTACCTTTGCATATCTTTCCACCTGGAGGCCACAGCCTGTGGACAGATTTTCCCAAAGCCAGGAGAGGAGGAAAACATCAGACAAAATATATCTGAAGCAGTGGTAGAGAATAGTAGTATCAGGCTGGAGAGATGGCTCAGCAGTTAAGACAGTTGCCTGCAAAGCCTAAGGACCAAGGTTCAATTCCCCAGGACCCATATAGAGCCAGATGCACAAAGTGGTGTATGCATCTGGAGTTTGTTTGTAGCAGCTAGAGGCCCTGGCATGCCCATTCCCTCTCTATCTGGCCCCCCTCTTAAATAAATAAATAAATAAATAAAATATTTTAAAAATGAAAATAATAGCATCACCAAAGGTGTTTTCTTTTTTCTTTTCTTGGTTTTTCGAGGTAAGGTTTCACTCTAGTCCAGGCTGACCTGGAATTCACTATATAGTCTCAAGGTGGCCTTGAACTCATGGTGATCCTCTTACCTCTGCTGCCCAAGTGCTGGGATTAAAGATATGTACCACCAGGCCAGGCTCAGCCAAAGGTGTTTTCTAATGTCAAACGTCAAGTAGTCAGACCAGTTCCAGGTTACTCCCGGTACCTAGTCAGTGCTACACGATGCTGCATCTGCACAGCGTCAACGCAGGGCAAGTTCAAGGTTTGCTTTTTTTGTCTATTGAAGCAGAGTCTCACTGTAGCCCAAACGGGCCTCCAACTCACCACGTAGCCAAGGATGACCTTGAACTTCTGATCCTTCTGCCTCTGCCTCCCAAGTGCCGAGATTACAGGCACACACCACTATACCCACTTTAATGTCGTGTTGGAGGTAGGACCCAGGGCTTTGTGCCTGCCCAGCAAGGTAAGTGCTCTACCACTGAGTTACCTCCCCAGCCCTGCCTTTTGCCCTGTAGAACTTTCTGGAATTGAAAAATATTTTCAACATGCAAGATAATTGAACCCAAAGGTGGGTAACTGTGGATGTGGAGGTCAATTGTGTACACATACCAATGATTAAAGAGATTTCTTGAAGTGAATTGGCATAGAGGGCTGGTGAGGCAAGTCCCAACTTGCAGGGTGGTCATCCGAAGTAGTCAGAGCCAGGGGACACTCACGGTCAGGCTCACTGAATTATTAGGATTGCTCACCAGAAGCTACACCTTCAAAGTTCTTTTATATTTATATTTATTTATTTGTTTGTTGAGGTAGGGTCTCACTCTAGCTCAGACTGACCTGGAATTCACTATGTAGTCTCAGGGCAGCCTTGAACTCACCGTGATCCTCCTACCTCTGCCTCCCAAGTGCTAGGATTCAAGGCGTGCACCACCATGCCCAGGCAAAGTTCTTTTTTGAAATTATTTATTTATGTATTTACTTATTTGTGTGTAGGATATGCATACATGTTTGTATGTGTGTTGGTGAATGTGTCTGTAGGCACATGTAGAGGTCAGAGGTTAATGTCCAGTGCCTCCTCTGACTCTCTAGGTTTTTCAAGGTCAGGTTTCATTCTAGTCCAGGCTGACCTGGAATTCACTATGTAGTCTCAAGGTAGCCTTGAACTCATGGCAATCCTCCTACTTCTGCCTCCCTAGTGCTTGGATTAAAGGCGTGCACTACCACGCCTGGCTTATTTTTTTTTTTTGGGGGGGGGTAGGGGTTTACTATAGCCAAGGCTCACCTGGTACTCACTCTGCAGTCCCAGGCTGGCCTGAAACTCATGGAAGTTGTCATACTCTTGTGTGCTGTGATTAAAGGCATGTGCCACTATGCCTGGATTTTTTAAAAACCTTATTTTTATTTTTATTTATTTATTTGAGAGAGATAGAGGGAAAGAGGCAGAAAGAGAGAGAGAGAGAGATGGAGAGAAAGAGAGAAAATGGGCATGCCAGAGCCTCCAGCTGCTGAAAATGAACTCTAGATGCATGCACCACCTTGTGCATCTGGCTTACATGGGTCCTGAGGAATTGAACCTGGGCCCTTTGGCTTTGCAGGCAAGTGCCTTAACTGCTAAGCAATCTCTCCAGCCCTAAAAAATACTTTTATTTATTCATTTGTGAGAAGAAAGAGGTGGGGAAAAGAGAGTTTGGGTATGCCAGGGCCTATTGTGGCTGCAAATGAAAGCCAGCTGTATATGTCACTTTGTGCATCTGGCTTTACATGGGTACTGGGGAATTGAACCTGGGCTGACGAGTTTTGCAAGCAAGTGCCTTTAACCACTGAACTATCTCCCCAATCCCATATCTACCTTATTTTTTAAAAAATTATTTTATTTATTTGAGATAGAGGCAGGGGGAGAGAGAAAGACAGAGAGAGAGAGAGAGAGAGAGAGAGAGAGAAGAATGGGTGTGCCAGGGCCTTTTGCCACTGCAAACAAATTCCAGATGCATGCACCACTTTGTGCATCTGTCTTACGTGGGTCCTGGGGAAATGAACCTGGTTCCTTTGGCTTTGCAGGCAAGCGCCTTAACTGCTAAGCCATCTCTGCAGCTCTACCTTAGTTTTTTTCTTTTTCTTTTTCTTTTTTAAAATTTTTTTTTAATTTTTGGAGAGAGACACAGACAGAGACAGACAGAGAGAGAGGGAGAGGGAGACAGAGAATGGGCGGGCCAGCAGTCTCTCAGCTGCTGAGAACGAAATCCAGATGCGTGCGCCCCCTTGTGGTCAAGTGCAGCATTGTGCCCTGCGTCACTTTGCATCTGGCTAAACGTGGGACCTGGAGATTGGAACCCCTGGAGATTGGAACCAGCGTTCTTAGGCTTAGCAGGCAGGTGCCTTAACCACTAAACCATCTCTCCAGCCCTCTACCTTAGTTTTTTTTTTTTTTTTTTTTTTTTTGGTTTTTCAGTTTTTCAAGGTGGGTCTCACTCTGGTCCAGGCTGACCTGGAATTCACTATGTAGTCTCAGGGTGGCCTCGAACTCTCGGTGATCCTCCTACCTCTGCCTCCCAAGTGCTGGGATTAAAGGTGTGCACCACCACGCCTGGCTTCTACCTTAGTTTTTGATACAGGGTCTCTCACGGAATCCGGAGCTCACTGATTTTGCTTGTCCTGGGGATGCCTGGTCTCTGCTTCCCCAGCTCTGGGATTAGAGGCACATACTTCCATCCCCAGGTTTTATGTGGGGCTGGGTATTAGAATTCCCGATATCATGCTTGCATGGCAAGTACTGTACAGACGGAGCCACCTCCCCAGCCCCTGCATTTACCAAGTGCCTTCTCTATCTTCTTGCAAATAAATAAATAAATAAATAAATAAATAAATAAATAAATTTATCAGGACTGGAGAAATGGCTTAGTAGTTAGGGCACTTGCCTACAAAGACAAAGGACCCAAATTTAATTCCCCAGGACCCACATAAGCCAGATGCACAAGGTGGTGCATGTGTCTGGAGTTTGTTTGCAGTGGCTGGTGGCACTTGTGCACCCATTCTCTCCCCCTCTTTCTCTCTCAAATAAATAAATATATATAAAAATATTAATAAAAAAGAAGGTAGTAAACAGACATCTCAGAGTTATTTACTGACCTCCACTCGTGCTCTGTGGCTTGTGTACACACACACACAAAATTTAAAACAAAGACATGCTGAGATTTTGCTCAGGATTGCATTACTAATATTCTTATATAATTTGGGAGGGATTGACATTAAATGCAGGTGGTCTTCTAGTCTGTGAACTTGATCCTCCATATTTACATTTTCTTTAATTTCTCTCAGCAATAAAGAAATCAGAATAAAGCCAGGTGTCGTGGCGCACGCCTTTAATCCCAGCACTCAGGAGGCAGAGGCAGAGGTGGGAGGATCACAGTTAGTTCGAGGCCAGCCTGAGACTACATAGTCAATTCCAGGTCAGTCTGAGCTAGACTGAGATCCTATCTCGAACCCCCCCCCCAAAAAAATCAGAATACATGGAGGGGAACCCAGGACCTGTGTATTTCCATTTTAGAAAAATATGAAATTGGTGAATGAATATATATATATATATATATATATATATATATATATATATATATATTTGTTTGTTTTGTATTGTTTTTCAAGGTAGGGTCTCATTCTAGCTCAGGCTGACCTGGAATTCACTATGTAGTCTCAGGGTGACTTTGAACTCATGGCAATTCTCCTACCTCTGCCTCCCGAGTGCTGGGATTAAAGACGTGTGCCACCATGCCTGGCTGAAATTGGTGAATATTTTAAACTATAAAGATCAAAGTAACCCACCAGCTAAAAAGCTGGAAATGGACGATGAATTTATACACGCACAAGACAATACATTTCAAATTGCTCACAAAACTATGATTTGATAAGTAAAACTTTTTTTTTTTTTTTTTTTTTTTGTTTTTCGAGGTAGGGTTTCACTCTAGTCCAGGCTGACCTGGAATTCACTATGTAGTCTCAGGGTGGCCTTGAACTCACGGCAATCCTCCTACCTCTGCCTCCCAAGTGCTGGGATTAAAGGTGTGTGCCACCATGCCTGGCTCAAGTAAAACTTTTTGTTGCCCCAAAAAGGTCCCCAGGGCTGTTGATGTGTTGGCTGTATTATCTCCACCTGCCAGCACACAGGCCCCGCCCCCCCAGTGTGTGCAAACACAGTCTTACTGGGAAATAAGGCCTTTGCAGATGCAGTAAGTTGAGGGTCTTGAGATGGATGCATCTTGTATCTCAGGTGGGCCCACGTCCTCCCCTCTCCTCCCTCCCTTAGAGCCCCTTTCTAGCTTACTGGCCTCTGCTACTGATTTTTATTCCAACTCATACAGATCCAATCATTTGTAGCTGGGATCCACATATGAGAGAGAGAACATGTGGTGCTTGGCTTTGTGGGCCTGGGTTACCTCACAAAGGATAATCCTTTCCAGATTCATCCATTTCTCTGCAAATTTCATAATTTCATTTTTCTTTACTGCTGACTAGAACTCCATTGAATAAATGTACTTCATCTTCATTATCCACTCATCAGTTGAGGGACATCTGGGCTGGTTCTATTTCCTAGCTGTTGTGAATAGAGTGGCAATAAACTTGGTCAAGCAAGCATCTCTAAGGTAGTGAGATGAGTCCTTAGGATATATGCCTAGGAGTGGTATAGCTGGGTCATATGGTAGACATTTTTAGCTGTCTCAGGAACCTCCACACTGATTTCCACAATGGCTGGACCAGTTTACATGCCCATCAACAGTGTAGAAGGGTTCCTCTTTTTCCGCATCCTTGCCAGCATTTGTGGTCATTTGTTTTCTTCATGGTAGCCAATCTCACAGGAGTGAGATGGAATCTCAAAGTAGTTTTAATTTGCATTTCCCTGATGACTAAGGATGTAAAACATTTTTTAGATGTTTATAGGCCATCTGTATATGAGTATTTCTTCCTTCCTTCCTTCCCTCCTTCATCCCTCCCTCCCTCCCTCTTTCCTTCTTCCCTTCTTCCTTCCTTTCTCTCTCTCTTTCCTTCTTCCTTCCCTCCCTCCCCTCCCCCCTCCTCCCTCCCTCCCTCCCTCCCTTCTTTCTTTCTTTCTTTCTTTCTTTCTTTCTTTCTTTCTTTCTTTCTTTCTTTCTTTCTTTGAGGTAGGGTTTCATTCTAGCCCAGGATGACCTGGAATTCACTATGTACTCTCATACTCTGGCCTTGAATTCACAACAATACTCCTACCTCTGCCTTCTGAGTGCTGGGATTAAAAACGTGCACCACCATGCCTGGCTGGCCATCTGTATTTCTTCTTTCAGTTCAATAGACCATTTTTTTGTTCTCTTTTGTTTTGTTTTTGAGGTAGGGTCTCACTCTGGCCCAGGCTGACCTGGATGGAATTCACTATGTAGTCTCAGGGTGGCCTTGAACTCATGGTGATCCTCCTACCTCTGCCTCCTGAGTGCTGGGATTAAAGGTATGTGCCACCACACCTGGCACCATAGCCCATTTAAAAAAATTCTTATTATTTTTATTGACACCTTCTATACTTACATACATAAAACATATGATGTTTCCCTCCCCTCCCCCATTCCACTTTAGAACTCCAATCTCCATCATATCCCCTCCCTCTCTCCATTAGTCTTTCTTTTAATTTGATGTCATCATCTTTTTCTTCTATTTTGAGGGTCTTGTGAAGGTATTGCTAGGCACTGCAAGGTCATGGATATCGAGGCCAATTTCTGTCTGGGCAGTTGCATTGTAAGAAGTCATACCCTTCCTTTGGCTCTTCCATTCTATCCGCCCTCTCTTCTGCAATGGTTCCTGAGCCTTGGAGGGTGTGACAGAGGTGTTTCAGTGCTGCATAGCCCATTTTTAAAACTGGGTTGTTTGATTTCTTATTTTTAATCTTTTTAAATTCTTTGCATATCCTGGATATTAATCCTCTGTCAGATGAATGGATGGCAAAGATTTTCTCCCATTCTGTAGGTTGCCTCTTTGCTCTATTCAGTGTCCTTTGCTGTATAAAAGCTTTGTAATTTCATGAGGTCCCAGTGGTTGATCAGTGGTTTCATTTCCTGAGCAACTGAGCTTATATTCAGAAAGTCGATGCCTATGCCAATATGTTGAAGGGTTTCCCTACTTTTTCCTCTAGCAGTTTCAGAATTTTAGGTCTGATATTAAGGTCTTTGATCCATTTGGACTTAATTCTTGTGCATGGAGAGAGATAAGGATCTATTTTCATCCTTCAAGTAAAGATATCTAGTTTTCCCAGCACCATTTGTTAAAGAGGATGTCTTTTCTCCAATGAGTATTTTGGCATTTTGGTCGAAAATCAGATGGCTGTAGCTACCCGGACTTACACCAGGGTCTTCTATTCTGTTCCATTGATCTACGTGTCTGTTTTTGTGCCAGTACCATGCTCTCTTTGTTACCATAGCTCTGTAATACAGATTAAAATCAGGGTATGGTGAGACCGCCTGCCTTATTTTTGTTGCTCAAAGTTGGTCTGGCTATTCGAGGTTTTCTGTGCTTCCAAATGAAGTTGAGGATTTTTAAAATCTATTTGCATGAAGAATTACATTGGAATTTTGATGAGGATTGCATTAAATGTGTAGATTGCTTTTGGTAAGATTGCAATTTTCACAATATTGATTCTTCCGATCCAAGAACAATGTCTTTCCATTTCCTAGTGTCTTCTGCAGTTTCTTGCTTGAGTGTTTTAAAGTTTTCATTGTAGAGATCCTTCACTTCCTTGTTTAGGTTTATTCCAACGTTCTTTCTTTCTTTCTTTCTTTCTTTCTTTCTTTCTTTATTTATTTATTTATTTCTTTATTTATTTGCAATTGTGAATGGGAGTGATTCCCTGATTTCATCCTCCACGTGTTTGTTGTTAGTATATAGGAAAGCTACTGATTTCTGTGTATTTATTTTATATCCTGCTACATGGCTATAAGTGTTTATCAGCTCTAATAGTTTGTTGGTAGAGTCTTTAGGGTTCTTTATGTATAGAATCATATCATCTGCAAATAATGATAATTTGATCTCTTCCTTTTGAATTTGAATCCCTTTTATGTGTGTCTCTTGCCTGATTGCTATAGATAAGACTTCGAGTACTATATTAAATAAAAGTGAGGACAATGGACATCCTTTTTTTTTTTTTCCCTGATTTTTAGTGCTTCAAGTTTTTCCCCATTTAGTATTATGTTGACTGTGGGTTTGTCATAAAGAGCCTTTATTATGTTGAGATATGTTCTTTTATCATGAAGGGATGTTGGATTTTGTCAAATGTCTTTTCTGCATCTATTGAGCTGATCATGTGATTTTGTCCTTCAGTCCATTTATATAGTGTATTACATTTATTGATTTGCATATGTTGAACCATCCCTGCATCTCTGGTATAAAGCCTATTTGGCCATGGTGAATGATCTTTTTGATATATATTCTTCTTTTTCTTATTTTTTGGAGAGAGACAGAGACAGAGAGAGAGAGAGAGAGGAAGACAGAGATGGGCGCGCCAGCAGCCTCTCAGCTGCTGTGAACGAAATCCAGACGTGTGCACCCCCTTGTGGTCCCGTGCGGCATTGCGCCCTTGCATCACTTTGCATCTGGCTAAACATGGGACCTGGAGATTTGAATTGGGTTCTTAGGCTTAGGAGGCAGGCGCCTTAACTGCTAAGCCATCTCTCCAGCCCCTTTTTTTGTTTTTTCAAGGTAGGGTCTCACTCTAGTCCAGGCTGATCTGGAATTCACTATGTAGTCTCAGGGTGATCCTCCTACCTCTGCCTCCCAAGTGCTGGGATTAAAAGTGTGAGCCATCACACCTGGTTCTGGACTTCTTTTAGTTGGGAGATTTTTTTTTTATAACGGCTTATATATCTGTACTTATTATAGGTCTATTTAAATAGTTTACCTCATCTTGATTTAGTTTTGGTAGGTCATGTAAATCTAGAAAATCATACATTTTAAACTCAGTGGAGTATATGTTCTTAAAGTACGTCCTCATGATTTTCTGAAGTTCATTGGTATCTATGGTAATGGTGCCTTTTTCATCTCTAATTTTATTGATTTGTGTCTCTTTTCTCTTTCTTTTAGTCAGATTTGCTGAAGGTTTATCAATCTTGTTTATCCTTTCAAAGAACCAACTCTTTGTTTCCTTGTTTCTTCGCATTTATTTATTTATTTATTAGAGACAGACAGAGGGAGAGAGAGATAGAGCAAATGGGCACACCAGGGCCTCCAGCTATTGCAAAGGAACTCCAGACGCATGCGCCTCCATGGGCATCTGGCTTAGGTGGGACTTGGAGAATAGAACCTGGGTCCTTTGGCTTCACAGGCATGCACCTTGACCTCTAAGCCATCTCTCCAATCCAATTCTTTGTATTGTTTTTGGTTTCTAATTCATTAATTTCTGCCCTAAATTTTATTAATTCTTCCTGTGCACTGATTTTTTTTTTTTTTTTTGGTTTTTCGAGGTAGGGTCTCACTCTGGCCCAGGCTGACCTGGAATTAACTATGTAGTCTCAGGGTGGCCTTGAACTCACGGCGATCCTCCTACCTCTGCCTCCCGAATGCTGGGATTAAAGGCGTGCGCCACCACGCCCGGCTGTGCACTGATTTTTGATTTGCCTTGTTTTTTTTTTTTTTTTTTTAAGGTGAAATATTAAATTGTTTACTTATGACCTTTCTAATCTCTTTTCTTTTTTTTTTTTTTTTTTGTTTTTTTGAGGTAGGGTCTCACTCTAGCTCAGGCTGACCTGGAATTCACTCTGGAGTCTCAGGGTGGCCTTGAACTCATGGTGATCCTCCTACCTCTGCCTCCTGAGTGCTGGGATTAAAGGCGTGCGCCACCATGCCTAGCCTAATTTCTTAATATAGGCACTTAAAGCTATAAATTTCCCTCTTGGGACTGCCTTCATTGTGTCCCAAAGATTTTGGTATGTTGTGTTCTCATTATCATTTGACTCTATGAATTTTTTGATTTCCTTCTTGATTTCCTCATTGATCCATTCATCATTTAGTAGTGTATTGTTTAGTTTCCATGATTGTTAATGCTCTATAGCTTTTCTTGATTTCCTCATTGATCCATTCATCATTTAGTAGTGTACTGTTTAGTTTCCGTGATTGTGTATGCTCTATAGCTTTTCTTGCTGTTGATTTATTTGTACTTTAATCCCACTGTGATCAGATAGAGTGCAAGAAATTATTTCAGTTTTCCTGTATTTGATAAGATTTGCTTTGTGTCCTAATATATGGTCTATTTTAGAGAATGTTCCATGTGCTGCTGAAAAGAAGGTGTAATATGTGGCATTTGGGTGAAACGTCTTGTGTGAGGTTCATTTGTTCTATGACCTCATTTAATCCACATATGTCTCTGTTTATTTTTTTGATGAGATGACCTGTCAATTGATGAGAGTGGGGTGTTGAAGTCACCCATTACAACTGTGTTTGGTGTTATCTGTGACCTTAGTTCTAATGGTGTTTGATGAAATTGGGAGTCCCTGTGTTAGGTGCATATATCTTTAGAATTGTAAGGTCCTCTGTTGGATTGTTTCTGTAATCAATATAAAGTGACCTTCCTTATCTTTCCTAACTAATTTGGGTTTGAGGTCTACCACATCAGATATCAGGATTGTAACACCTACTTGTTTTCTAGGCCCATGTGGTAGTTTGAATAGATGGCTCCCAATATATTCGGTGTTTTATTAGTTTGTAGTTTGCATCTGCAACCACCTGGCTGGAGGCAGTGTCATTGGGTGGATCTTAAGGTGTGGTGGTGGGTTTGAGATTTCAATCTAAAGATGTGCAAAGTGTGCCTAGCTGGAGTTCCTGAAGTGTGCTGTGCTATGTGGCTTTTGGCTTTTGGCTTTCTCTCTCTTTGCCTGGTCCTTTAAGAGGGGGCCAACTTCTTCTGCCATTATGGAACTTCCCCTGGATCTGTGAGCTTCAATAAATCCCTTCCTCCATAACTGTGCCTGGCCTGAAAGTTTATTTCCATGAACCTGAAGCTGTCTGCTACCACCCATTTGTTTGGAATACTGTTTTACATCCTTTCAGTCTAAGATAGTGCCCATCTTTTGTGGAAAGGTGAGTTTCTTGGAGGCAGCAAATAGAAGGATCCTGCTTTTTAACCCAGTCTGCAAGCCTGTGTCTTTTGGTTGCATCATTGAGGCCATTGATATTAAGAGTTATTATTGAAAGGTAAGCATTTGTTCTGCCATTCTTCTTGTTTTATAGTTCTTCCTATTTTTCCATTACTCTCTTGTATTAACTATTATTGGAGTATGGTTTATTTATTTATTTTTCTTGGTTTCTTCTCTGTGTGTTTTTCTTTCTCTTCAGCATGGAGGATCCTTTCAAGTATTTTCTGTAGAGCTGGTTTAGTTTTCATGTATTCCTTTAGCCTGTTCTTGTTGTGGAATGTCCTTATTTCTCCATCTATTTAGATGGATAGCTTCTCAGGATAAAGTAATCTTGGTTGACAGTTGTTATCCTTTGAGACTTGAATACATCATTCTAAGCCCTTCTGGCTTTTCCAAGTTTGTGTTGGGTAATCTGCTGTTACCCTGATGGGCTTGCCTTTGTATGTGACTTGATTTTTCTCTCTAACTGCTTTCAATATATTTTCTTTGGTTTGTGTGTTTTGTAGTTTAATTATAATATGGTGGCAAGAGGTTATTTCCTGATTTTGTCTGCTTGGCATTCTAAAGACTTCCTATATCTGTATTGGCATCAATTTCCTTATTTGGAGGAAATTTTCTTCTATGATTTTGTTGAAAATACCTACTATACCTTTGGAGTGAAATTCTTCTCCTTCTACTATACCCTGAATTCTTATGTTTGATCTCTTCTCAGTGTTCCAAATATCTTGAAATTCCAATTCATGCCTTCCTATTAGTTTGTCTTTCTCTTTGTTGACTGTATTATATCTGCCACATAGTCTTTATTTATTTATTTATTTGAGAGAGTGAGAGAGGGAAAGAGGCAGATAGAAAGAGAGAGAGAGAAAGAGAGGATGGGCATGTCAGGGCCTCCAGCCACTGCAAATGTACTCCAGATGAATGTGCCACCCTGTGCATCTGGCTTACATGCATCCTGGAGAATCGAACCAAGGTCCTTTGGCTTTTCAGGCAAATGCCTTAACTGCTAAGCCATCTCTCCAGCCTGAGATTTTTTTTTTTTTTTAGAGGGAGGGAGGGAGAGAGAATGGTATGCCAGGGCCTCAGCCATTGCAATTGAACTCCAGACCTAGTGTGCATGTGTGACCTGTCACCTGCTTCACCTTTGTGTGTCTGGCTTACATAGGATCTGGAGAGAACATGGGTCCTTAGGCTTCACAGGCAAGTGCCTTAACTGCTAAGCCATCTCTCCAGCCCTAATGTAGAGCTTTTTGCATCTTGAGTTAATTTAATGCTTGGGTTTTCCAATTACCTGCAGTATTCTTAGCCATGTAAATCCAATTTTATAAATCTTCAGGGTAGGAGTTTAAGGTGCTGTCTGTGGCTCTTATACTCCCAGAGTAATAGCAGAAGTGACTATAGGTGTTGTGTTTGCCTTATATTCAAGTATTCTAGTAGGCTGGGTGGAGCAAATTACCAGCAAATTCTATAATTCAGCTGAGCAATAGACACATTCAATCAAAACCAGCACAGAGTATTCATGCAAGAGTGGGGATTAAAACAAACAGGTAATGTAATAAAGTTAAAGTCCCTTAGGTTGCCCCACACCCTTAATCCTTTCAACTGGGAGGCTGAGATTTCTGGTTTGGAATGGGTTGCAGGTTCGCCGGGGGCCAAGTGAGACCCTGCCCCCAAGAATGACAGAAGAAAAATACAAAGGCCCTATAAATCAGGAAATGTCAAAGGCAACAGTTGTCAACACCAAAATACAGCTTATTTGAGAATAGTAAAGCCGACCAAGAATACATCAATCAATCTAACACATAACCTGCTCTGATATGGAAGGTGAGATTAGCAGTTCCAGGGCAGCCTATGTACCTGGCTTTGTGTCAATAGGCCCTGTTAACGTTTGGGATAGCTTCCAATCTCACCCATGCTGAGTACCAACCTCAATCCCTCTCTGTTGCACTGTGGATTCGGTTAGGCTGCTTGGGTCACTTGATCTGGTGTTCTGATTGGCTGTGCTGGATGCTATGTGGCTAGGGAGGGGTGGGGAATACGTTCTCTGGTAGTTTGGGGCACTGGCACAGGGGGGAAGGGAGGCTGTCCAGGAGCTGCTCAGCTGGTCCAGTTTGTGATGATCTCTTTCAGCAGCTGCTCAACTGGTCCCTGCTGTCTTCCCCTTTGGGTTTCTTGACTTTGCCATGAGGCTGATGTAAGTGGAAAATCCCCCACCTGGCTTCTCCTCCCGTGGCTCTGCACTGCACTAGGCTGGGCTACCGGCAACAAGGCAGGAGCTGCGTTTGTGTCTCTTGCTTGCTAGAAGTTCTGGGTCTCTCCTATTTCTCCAGTGTGGTTGATAATTCCTTATTCACATTCACTTTTCAGTAGAAGAGTGTATTTTGTTATTATTCTGCTTATTTCTCCCCTGGGATGTTTTGGCATGGCTGCTTTGGCATGGCTGCTACGCTGCCATCTTACCTGGAGGTATCTCTATTCTGACTTCTTTATTGCTAAGAGGAATGAAAGAAAATGTAAATATGAAGGATTAAGTTTACAGGCTGGAAGACCAACTGCATTTAATATGTCAATCCCTCCCAAATTATCTGAGAATATTACTACTGTAATCCTGAGCAAAACCTCGGCATCTCTGTTTAAAAACATTATGTGGCCAGGCGTGGCGGCGCACGCCTTTAATCCCAGCACTCGGGAGGCAGAGGTAGGAGGATCGCTGAGAGTTCGAGGCCACCCTGAGACTACATAGTTAATTCCAGGTCAGTCTGGACCAGAGTGAAACCCTACCTCGAAAAACAAAACAAACAAACAAACAAAACCCATTATGTGCGTGCGTGTGCGTGTGTGTGTGTGTGTGTGTGTGTGTGCATGCCACAGCAAGCATGTGGAGGTCAGTAGACCTCTTTGGGGTGTCCATACTCCACCCTCTTATCAGACTGCAAAGGAAGATCAGAGTAGCTGACCCTCTGAGAGCGCCCGAGTCTCCTGGCCCATTGCTGTAGGCTCATTAGGATCACAGATGCATACACCACTTTGTCTCCAGCTTTACCTGGGTGCTAGGGAATTGAACCCAGGCCTGCAGGCTTTACCAGACAAGCTCATTTAACCTCTGTGCCACCTTCCCAGCCCCTAGATTCCTTTTTTTTTTTTTTTTTGAGAAAGTCAGAGGGAAAGATAGCGAATGGGCATGCCAGCAGCCTTTCAGCTGCTGTGTGAATGAACTCCAGATGCGTGTGTCCACTTGTGGGCAAGTGTGGCATTGCACCCTTGCATCACTTTGTGTCAACCTAAC
Organism: Orientallactaga sibirica; assembly: GCA_036365145.1. Lineage (NCBI taxonomy): Eukaryota > Metazoa > Chordata > Mammalia > Rodentia > Dipodidae > Orientallactaga > Orientallactaga sibirica. Next base: position 3,736,420 of record JAEOAD010000013.1, read on the forward strand.
AGGCGTTCTTAGGCCATCTCTCCAGTCCCCCCACTAGAATCCTTTTTTTTTTTTTTTTAAAATTTTTTTTGGTTTTATTTATTTTTGGAGAGAGACAGAGAGAGGCAGACAGAGAGGGAGAGGGAGAGAGATGGGCACGCCAGTAGTCTCAGCTGCTGTGAACGAAATCCAGATGTGTGCGCCCCCTTGTGGGCAAGTGTGGCATTGCGCCCTTGCATCACTTTGCATCTGGCTAAACATGGGACCTGGAAATTGGAACCTCTGGAGATTGGAACCAGTGTTCTTAGGCTTAGCAGGCAGGCGCCTTAACTGCTAAGCCATCTCTCCAGCCCCACTAGAATCCTTTTTAAAAAGAAAGTAAGAAAGGAAGGAAGTAAAAAAAAATCAACAAATTATTTTTTTTTTGAGTTAGGGTCTTATTCTGTAGCCCATACTGGCCTTGAACTCATAGGTGATCCTCCTGCCTCAGCCTGCCAAACACTGAGTTAACAGGGGTGAGCCACCATGCCCCACATTGACAAGCTCATTGTAAAATGTGTGGGGAAAAGCACAGAACCTGGAATGATGCCAGCGATTTCTCCCATGACCTGATTTCAGGACTTACTGTAAAGTTATGTAACCCACGGGCTGTGGGTTGGCATCGGGCAGACAGATACTTTATTCATGGAGCAGAAAAGAGTCTATAAATAGCTGTACACATGGTCATGTGACTTTGATAAAAGGCATCACAGGAAGTCATCAGGGAGGGAAAGGTGCCCAGCAATGACAGTGGCGGCTGGCTCCCCCATGGGTGAAGAGAGACCCTCAGCCTCTCGCCCACATGACATGTGGAGACGCCTGTGGTCTGGTTCAGCCCAAATGCACAAGTGAAGATGACAAGTCTTCCCAAAACAAGCATAGGAACGTATCATACAAACTGATCGGACTGGAAGCCTGCCCTCCAAATCCTTATGTTGATGCCCATAGATTAATGCTACTCTCACTTCTGGTTAGAGAAGCTTCTCTTTTCAGATGGTGAGGACCACTGGGGTGACTCAAAACTCACCACAGTGCTGAGAGGAAGTGACAGTGGAGTGTTCAGCACTAAGTGAGACATCTCTGTCACACCCTCCAAGGTTCAGGGACCATTGTGGAAGAAGTGGCAGAAAAAAATGTCAGAGCCAAAGGAGGAGGAGGAGTGCTCACAGTGCTGTCTTCCAGACAAAGTGGCCTTGACATTCATGACCTCACAGTGGCTGACACTGCTTACCCAAGACCTGAATAATAGGAGGGAAAAAAGGGACAACTTCAACATAGAAGAGAGACCAGTTGAAAAGAAGGAAGGATTTTGAGAAGGGGGGATTTGGGAGGGGGAAGGGAGCGTGGTGGGAGGAGATTATGAGCACGGTATGTTGTTTATATTTAAGGAGGTCGTCAATAAGAAGTTTTAAAAATAAATGAAAAGTACTAAACACACACATATATAACTTTTGTGTGTGTCATGTGTGTGATGTGGGCACACACATCACAGGGCACATGTGGAGGTCAGAGGACAACTCTGGGTGTTGGTCTTCACCTTCCACCTTGTTGAGGTGAGTCGCTTGTTTTGTTGTTTTGTTGTTCACCATAGTGGGTGTCAGGTGTCAGGTGAGTGCCCCCGAGCATCTGGGGGAGTCTTCTGTCTCCACCTCCCTTCCTGTCAGAGGTGCACTGAGATTCTATAAACACCTGCCCCATATCCAGCTTCATGTGGGTTCTGGAGACCCAGACTCAGGAACTCACACTTGTATAGCAAGCACTTTATCCACTGAGCCGTCTGTACATTGTGCACACACACATGCGCACATGCACTGGTGTGTGCGTGACAAAGGGTCTCCATAGCCCAAGCTGGCTCTGAAATCATGATGATCCTGCCTCAGTATTAGGATTACAGGCATATGCTACCATGTCTAGTTTCAGCACTAGTTTTCTTTTCTTTCTTTCTTTTAATTTCATTTATTTATTTATTTATTACAGACAAAGAGAGGGAGAGAAAGAGAGAGATTGAGAATGGGTGCGCCAGGGCCTCCAGCCACTGCAAATGAACTTCAGATGCATGCACCACCTTGTGCATCTGGCTTATGTGGGACCTGGAGAATTGAACCTGGGTCCTTAGGCTTCCCAGGCGCCTGCCTCCTAAGCCTAAGAACACTGATTCCAATCTCCAGCGGTTCCAATCTCCAGATCCCACGTTTAGCCAGATGCAGTGACGCAAGGGCGCAAGGCCGCATTTGACCACAAGGGGGCGCACGCATCTGGATTTCGTTCACAGCAGCTGAGAGACTGCTGGCACGCCCATCTCTGTCTGTCTTCCTCTCCCTCTCTCTCTCTCTGTCTCTCTCTGTGTCTCTCTCAAAAAAAATAAATAAAATTGGGAGTGGAGAGATGGCTCAGTGATTAAAGGTATTTGCTTGCAAAGCCTGATGGCCTGGGTTCAATTCCCCAGTACCAACATAAATCCAGACGCACAGTGGTACGTGCGTTTGGAGTTTGTTTGCAGTGGCAGAAGCCCTGGCACACCCATACTCACTCTGTTCTGCTTCTTTCTCTTTCTCTCTGTCTCTTTCTCAAATAAATATATTTAAAGTATTTAAAATAAAAACACAAAAATTTGTACTTATCAAAAGATACCACTAAGAAGATGAATCAGGGGCAGGAGAGATGGCTTAGTGGTTAAGGAGCTTGCCTGGGAAGCCTAAGGACCCAGGTTCAATTCCCCAGGACCCATGTAAGCCAGATGCACAAGGTGGCGCATGCGTCTGGAGTTCGTTTCCCTGGCATGACCATTCTCTCTCTCTTCCTCTGCCTCATTCTCTCTCCCAAATAAATAAATAAAAATAAAAATATTTTTTAAAATAAAATAAAATAAGAAGTTCAATCAGGAGCTAGACATAGTGGCCCTGAAAAAAAAAAAAAAGAAAGAAAAACAAACATACCAAAAAAAAAAAATTGGGGCTGGAGAGATGGTTTAGCAGTTAAGGCCTTTACCTGCAAAACCTAAGGATCCAGATTTGATTCCCCAAACACACGTAAACCAGATGCACATGGTAGCACACGTGTCTGGAGTTGTTTGCAGTGGTAAGGTGCACCCATTCTCTCTCCTCCTCTCTCTACCTGCAAATCAATAAATAAAAGGAATAAATTTTAAAAAAAGAAAATGAGGGCTGGAGAAATGGTTCAGCAGTTAAAGGCACTTGCTTGCAATCCTGACTGCCCAGGTTTTATTCCCCAGCACCCATGTAAAACCAGATAAACAAAGTGGTGCATGCATCTGGAGTTCATTTGCAGCAGCGAGAGGCCCTGGCACTTTTGTGCCTGTTTGTGTATCTGGCTTTACGTGTGTTCTAGGGAATTGAACCCAGGACATCAGGCTTAGCAAGCAAGCCCCTTTAACTGCTAAGCTATCTTTCCAGTCCCTCAAAGTACTTTTTCTTTTTTTCATTTTTCGGGGTAGGGTCTCGCTCTAGCCCAGGGTGACCTGGAATTCACTCAGGCTGGCCTCGAACTCACATTTATCCTCCTACCTCTGCTTCCCAAGTTTTGGGATTAAAGGCATGTGCCATCATGCCTGGCATCTTTTTTTTTTTTTTTTTTTTTTGAGAGAGTCAGATAGAGAGAGAGAGAGAGATGGAGAATGGGTGTGCCAGCAGCCTCTCAGCTGCTGTGAACGAACTCCAGATGCGTGTGCCCCCTTGTGGGCAAGCACAGCATTGTGCCCTTATGTCACTTTATGTCTGGCTAAACATGGGACCTGGAGAATCAAACGGGCATTTGATTAGACTTGGCAGGCAGGTGCCTTAACCACTAAGCCATCTTCCATCCAGGCATCATTTTTTTAGTTGAGCAAAAGCCTTCAAAATTTCTTGATGAGGGGACTGGGAAGATGGCTCAGTGGTTGAAGGAGCTTGCTTGCAAAGGCTGCTGGCTTGGTTCAATTCCCCAGTATCCCTGTAAAGCTGGACACCAAAAGTGATGTACCCGTGTGTGTGTGTGTGTGTGTGTGTGTGTGTGTGTGTGTGCATGCACACATACAAATAAATAAATAAAATTAAAACATACTCCACAAGCCGGCATGGTAGCGCACACCTTTAATCCCAGCACTCGGGAGGCAGAGGTAGGAGGATCACCGTGAGTTCAAGGCCACCCTGAGACTACACAGTGAATTCCAGGTCAGCCTGAGCTAGAGTGAGACCCTACCTCGGAAAACCAAAAAAAAAAAAAAAAAAAAAAATACTCCACAAGAAGGTAGTATCTGATTGGCTAATGCATACTCCAGAAAGCAGTCCACATTATAATGGTGAAGGTTGTGTTTATTAGTCAGGGTGTCCTGGAGGAATAGAACCGATAGAGTAAATCTGCATCACAAGGGGGATTTATTGGATCAGCCGATAAGATATGGGCTGGGCTGTCCAACAGCTGTCTGCAGGCTGGAGGGTCTGAGAACTGGGTGGCTGCTTGGTCCAGAAGGCTGGATGCCTCAGCAGCCCTCTGGTGCTGAAGTCCTGGAGGATTGCTGGAGATCCTCTGGTCTTCAGTCCGTGTTGGACGCCCAGTGAAGTCGTGTTCCAGCGTCCACGAAGGATGGCAGCCACAGGGTAGGAATATTTCTGTAACAACCTGTGACTTCTGCACACAGCACCACCCCCGGGTGCTTCTGGAGGACAAGTATTTTTCAAAACTCCAAGGGAGATTTGTCAGTTAAACACAAAGCTTAATGAGGAATCCCTAGATTAAGCAGCCCGCATGAAATCACATGGAAAGTACTGTAATCAGAATAGTACAATGTCCCCACTGGGGCTAGTTAGGTTATGCAAAGGAGGAATCAAGTTGGAAGGTAGAGTCAGCATGGCTCACCAGCTGACCATGAGAGGGGAGGTGAGCCGGGATTATCTGGGAGGGCACAAGAAGATCCCCTCAGACGAGAAGGGAAGCAGGACAATGTTGTCAAAGCAGTGGGCAGTGACAGAGACATGCGGCCAGGAGTGTGTGCGCAGACCCCGTTTTCCCTGAACCCCACATCCAACACATGGGGAGGTGAACAAGGCCAGATTGGGGACTCTGGTTTGGCCCCCTCCCTGTGCTGTTCCCCCTCACTGGAAGACAGTGCTAAGTGAGCACAAAGCACAGGAGAAGGGGTGCAGTAGAGGTGAGGATGGCAGCGGCTGCGGCAGGACGTGGAGAAGACCTCGGGGTTGCTGCTGTGGCCCAGCAAAGCCCCCTTCTGCCCTGTGGACTCGCTGCTGCTCCTCGGCGGTGGTCACGGGTGACTGTCTGGTCATCCTGGGGCAGAGACAGATCCGAGACCCAGTTACCCCAGTGTGGAGAGACTGGTAGAGAACCCCGTGGGGAGCTGAGGCAGTGCGTGCACTGGCATTCCTTCTACAAGAGACGGGATGGCAGGACAGTCTGCCCGGACGAGTACCCACTGGGGAGACCCAGTCCTAGGGTGCAGGGGGACAGTGTGTACTTCCAGGACAAGATGTATGAGGGCCACTGTGCACCAGGGCTGGTGCACACCCAAGACAAGATGTCCCTGGGATAGCATGCACTAGGACTTAGGAGCACTGGGCGCCCATGATAGTATGGACTGAGGAACGTGTGTACTGTTAGTGGTCCCACAGACTTCACGTACGGAGGCTAGCATGTGTTAATGCAGCGTGGACCGGGGACTAGATGTGCCAGGGACCGGGCCTGTGAGAAGCTTTATAAGCCTTTGCTTTGTGGCCTCCCCCCGAATCCTCTTTATGTATTTGCTTTTTGGTTGAAACAATCCCTATTATATGATCTGGTTTTTTTTTCTTGTGTGTGCGTTGTGTGTGTGTTGTGTGTGTGTTGTGTGTGTGTTGTGTGTGTGTTGTGTGTGTGTTGCACCCACATGAGGAGGATGTCAGACATCCTCTGTTACTCATGCACACATTTCCTTTGAGATGCAATCTCTCTCTCTCTCTCTCTCTCTCTCTCTCTGAACATGAAGCTGTAGTTTTCTGGAGCCCTAGAGATTCTGTGCGTTCAGCGCCCCACAGGCCTGGGAATACAGTCCTGTGTGGCCGCATTCAACTTTGTATGCAGGTGTTGGGGAACTCAGATGGTCTCAGGGCCTCTCGGGCCTTTGTGCTTACATGGCAAGCACTCCTAACCACTGAGCCATTTAAGCGCCAAGATCTAACTTTTTTTTTTTGTTTCTGCACACTTGGTGCAGAGATGAAAGGCCTGGGCTAGGCCAATAAAAATGTGTGGTTTGGTTTGTAGGTTTGGTTTGGTTTGGTTTTTTTGAGGTAAGGTTTTTGTTTTTGAAGTCAGGTCCCACACTGGCTTCCACCTCCAGCACTGAAAAAAAAAAATCTCTCTAATATTTTCTCAGTAATTTTTTTTTTTCAAGGGAGGGTCTCACTATAGCCCGGCTGACTTGGAATTCATTATGTAATCTCAGGGTGGCCTTGAATTCCCAGCGATCCTCCTACCTCTGCCTCCAGAGTGCTGGGATTAAAGGCGTGTGCCACCACGCCTGGCTGGTTAGATCTAAATACACACACACACACACACACACACACACACACACACACACACACATTTTGGTTTTTCAAGGTAGGGTGTCACTCTAGCCCAGCTGGCTGGCTGACCTGGAATTCACTCTAGTCTCAGGGTGGCCTGGAACTCATGGCGATCCTCCTACCTTTGCCTCCCGAATGCTGGGATTAAAGGCATGTGCCACTATGCCCTGCTAGATGGAAATATTTTTTATTGCTGGGGACATCAATTGTCAGAGCCCCCTTTCTGCTCCAAGGGTTATCTAAATTATACCCCTGTCTTGTGCATACAACCTCCTCCTGGTCCTGATGTCGTTTTAGCCTTTCCCAGTGTGAAAACTCCTATGTGTGTCATTTGGTGTTTTGGCTTATTTGTGCATTACTCCTTAATTCTTCCTGGTTTAAAGTCCATCCTGTTGGAGCCCTAATCTTCCAGGGCAGGGGATGTTGGTACATCCTTAATTCCCCACACTTGGTGCAGAGATGAAAGGCCTGGGCTAGGCCAATAAAAATGTGTGGTTTGGTTTGTAGGTCGACATGGGGTGGATTCGTTCAAAGACAGAGCGTGTGTGTGTGTCATCCGATCTTAAGCCCTCAAGTCCTCAGTGAAATTAAAAATTAGTTTTTAAAAGGCCTGGCAAAGGTTAGCGGGTGCTGGCGTTCCCTGGGTGGGGATATAAATTGCTTCAGTGTTTCTGGAAAGTAATTTGCTGGTGTGATCCCAAATCCTTAAAGCCACACTTGCCCTTTAGTTAGGTAGCTTGACATGTATGGTGTCTCCTAAGGATATACAAAAGCAATCAGAGATTCACAGAGGAGTCGTGTCTGCCTCATGTATTCCCTGAAGTGGGCTTCCTGGACTACACAGAGCCCAGCCCGCCAGAGGAAGGAAGCTGTTGCCTTTTAATAAACATCACACTCCTCCAGATTTCCACTCATGGCCCAATGAGTGCATGTGCATGTGCGTACGTGCATGTGTATGGTGCTGGGGAGCAAACTCAGGGTTTTGTGCATGCTAAGTACATACTGTACCACTGAGCTAGATTCCAGGCCCTACTCCTTAATCATTCAGCATTAAAATGTGAACAGTAGGGGCTGGAGAGATGGCTTAGTGGTTAAGGGGCTTGCCTGCCAAACCCAAGGACCCAGGTTCGATTCCCCAGTGCCCACGTACAGCCAGATGCACAAGGTGGCACATGTGTCTGGAGTTTGTTTGCAGTAGCTAGAGGCCCTGGCATGCCCATTCTCTCTCTCTCTGCTTCTCTCTCTCAAATAAATAAATAGAAATAAAATTTTAAAATGGGACAGTAATAATGGTTAGAATACAAGAGGGCTGGGGTCCTCAGTGGTAGAGCACTGGCTTAGTGTGTGTAAGGCCCTGGCTCCATACCCAGCCCAAAGGAGACAAAGGAAACAGGAGAAAGCAGATCTGGAGTGTGACACTTTAACATCTGTCTGAGAAGCTGCATGCTCGAGGCCCAGAGTCAGACCTTGTTACTGCCAAACAAACAAAACAAACAAAACCCAAAGCAAAGACATTGGTCAAAAGTGAACTTGTGAATGGATGTCACAGTGACCAGCAGTCACGTGCCTCCATTTTATAACTCCACATCTAAGAAGGCCTGAGGGTGAGGTCAGCAACAAGTGAGGCCACAGGCCCTACTGCCCACCAAACCTCACCCAAAGCAAAAAATCCCCAAAGAGCGGAGATCTGAGAAATTTTACCTTTCACTGATTGAGATGTACAAAGAAAAGGACACGTTCCCTTGCTGAGGAAGGTTTGATGTTGTTCCACGCAAACGCACAACAGGCAACACTTAGATAGGAAGGCCTGGTGGTGGCCATTCACCAGCTTTTAAAATTGTTATTTATTAATGGGGTTTTTGTGTGTTGAATGGTGTGTGTGTGTGTGACACCTGTACCGTGGTGTGCAGATGGAAGTCAGAGGACAATTTTCTTTCCTTCTGTCTTTTTTCGAGTCAGGGCATTTTGATTTTCTTTGAGCTGTTGGAGAGCTTCCTGGAAATCCTCTTGTCTCCTACTTCCTTCTTGCCTTAGGCATGCTGAGATTACAGCTTTTGGCTTTTACATGGGGCCTGAGGATTCAAACTCAAGTACTCAGGGTTCATGGTAAGTGCTTTATCCACTGAGCCATCTCTCTAGCCAAATCATGTGCTTTCTCAGGGTCAGATTTCCAAGAAATTAAAAAAAAGTGTATGATGGTGGCTGGAGAGATGGCTCAGCTGTTAAGGCGCTTGCTTGCAAAGCTAACAATGGGGGGTTCGAGTCCCAAGTACTCACTTAAAGCCAGATGAACAGTGGCACATGCATCTGGAGTTTGCAGAGAAGAGAAAAAAAGAGATGGAGAGGGAGAGAAAGGGTGTGCCAGGGCCTCCAGCCACTATCTCTCTTTTATCTCTCTCTTCTTGCAAATAAGTAAAATATATTTTTTTAAATGCATGAAACCAATGAGAACGCTCTAAAAGTGTACATAATTTATAACTCTAATATAAGAAGTAATGAAAACCAGGTGTGGTGGCGCACACCTTTAATCCCAGCACTCAGTAGGCAGACTTAGGAAGATTGCTGTGAGTTCAAGGCCACCCTGAGACTACATAGTGAATTCCAAGTCAGCCAGGGCTACTGCGAGACCCTCCCTTGAAAAAAAAAATTACTGAGAAAATATTAGCAACATTTTTTTTTTCAGTTTTGGGGGTGGAAGCCAGGGTCTCACACATTTGAGGCCAGCCTCTGACCCTGAGCCATATCCTGGCCATAAAGATAACACTGAGCAGTGATGGGTCCAGCACCGGAGGGGTGGCAGACAATCACATGGAGGCAGTGCCTCGACAGTGCCTCCTCCATGGTCATTATCTGTATTTTGAAGTCTTGTGTTGTTATCAATAGCTTTTTGTTTCCTTTTTAAAAACATATTTTTATTTATTTATTTGAGAGAGAGCGAGAGATACAGAACTAGGCAGGGGCTGGAGAGATGGCTTAGTGGTTAAACGCTTGCCTATGAAGCCTAAGGACCCCGGTTCAAGGCTTGATTCTCCAGGACCCACGTAAGCCAGATGCACAAGGGGGTGCATGCATCTGGAGTTCATTTGCAGTGGCTGGAGGCCCTGGCGCACCCATTCTCTCTCTCTCTCTCTCTCTACCTGCCTATTTCTGTATCTCTCTCTCAAATAAATAAATAAATAAATAAATAAAAATAAAAAAAAAAAGAACTAGGCAGGTAGAAAGAGAGAGAGAATGGGTGAGCCAGGGCCTCCAGCCACTGCAAATGAACTCCAGATGCGTGTACCCCCTTGTGCATCTGGCTTTCATGGGTCCTGGGGAGTCGAACCTGGTCCTTTGGCTTTGTAGGCAAGCGCCTTAACTGCTAAGCCATCTCTCCAGCTGTTTTTTTTTTTTTTTTTTTCCATTTTTACAAATAGTGTATTTATGAGAGAGACAGTAGAGAAAATGGGCATGCCTGGTCTCTTGCCACTAGCAACAAACTCCAGACACACGTACATGCCACTTTGTGCATCTGGCTTTGCTTTACGTGGGTCTTGGGGAATTGAACCCAGGACTTCAGGCTTTGTAAGCCATCTCCTTTAACTGCGGAGCCATCTTCCCAGCCTCCTGCTTTTTTGTCTCTTTTGGGGCTTGGCTCTTCTTGGAGGATCCGTTCTCATTTGTTTTCTGTGTGGCACTGTTCATTTTGAAGATAATACTTCTATGATTATCTCAACTGGTGAACTCCCCACCGTCTGCGCCGGGCTTCCATGTTGTCCTGGACAAAAGAAATACAGCATCTGCAGGAAGCTTGGGGAAACCGCTCTGGTGACGGGATAGTGGCATCATTCAGTGTCCTTACGCTGCCAAACGCAGAGTGATTTCCAAACCAGTTGTAACACCTCTGGCTCCTTCAGGCTAACTCAGGCTTTGATTCATTCCAGGTTCCTTAAAGATGTACTTTAAGGGGAAGGGTTCAGGAGTGCTGATGGCATGGCCGATCCAGTCGTCTGAAGCTTTTGCTGAATGCTTTTGGTCTGAATGTATAAAACAAACTTCCTTGAAATTTACTTTCAAAAGCCTTGATCACACCTAATTATAAGTTTCTCCTTATTGTTTGGGGATTCAATTAAAATTCACTTTTTAAAAAAATTTTTTTTTGTTTTGTTTTTGGTTTTTCAAGGTAGGGTCTCACTCTGGTCCAGGCTGACCTGGAATTAACTATGTAGTCTCAGGGTGGCCTCGAACTCCCGGCGATCCTCCTACCTCTGCCTCCCGAGTACTGGGATTAAAGGCGTACACCACCACGCCCGGCTTTCTTTTAATTTTTGAGGCGGGATCTCATTCTAGCCCAGGCTAACCTGGAACTCACTCTGTAGTCCCAGGCTGGCCTCAAATTGGTGGGAATCCTTGTACCTTAGCTCTGTAACTTGGAGGACATGTTAGCCAGTGTCGTTTGGTCTGAAGTCACTGAGCCAGGTGATTCTTTTCATTCTCTGATGAAGGGCACCTTTGAAGGCAAGCATGGTGCCAGCTATGTGAGAAGAAGGAACAGGGACAGAATTAGGACACGATTGATTGTTTGGCAGGGGAGGTTTTTTTTTTCTTTTGTATTTTCTACTTGGTGCAAAGAGGCAGACTAGGACATAAAAGGTGTTGGGCTATAGTAGTTTCCGTGGAAAAAAAATGAAAATGTCAGATGTATTAAGTTAAAAAACAAAGGTTAAAAAAAAAAGAAGGGGCTGGAGAGATGGCTTAGCAGTTAAGGCATTTGCCAAAACACCCAGGTTCGATTCCCCAGGACCCACATAAGCCAGATGCACGAGGTGACACATGCATCTGGAGTTCGTTTGCAGTGGCTGGAGGCCCTGGTGCACCCATTCTCTCTCTATCTCTACCTGCCTATTTCTGTATCTCTGTCTCAAATAAATAAATAAAAATAAAATATTAAAAAAAGAATATGAAGAAGAAGAAAAGGCTGGAGAGATGGCTTAGTGGTTAAGGCATTTGCCTGCGAAGCCTAAGGACCCAGGTTCAATTCTCCAGGTCTCACGTAAGCCAGATGTGCATGATGGTGCATGTGTTTGGAGTTCGTTTTCAGTGCCTAGATGCCATGACATGCCCATTCTCTCTCTCTCTCTCTGTCTCTAATAAATAAACAAAAGTAAATCTTAAAAAAAAAAAAACCCAAAAGTGTCACAGGAAAGTGTGGGAGAGTTCAATTTTCTCAACAACGGCAAGTCTGTTCTGAGCATGGTTCAGAATCCATTTTCATTAAAGGAAATGGCTGTTGCATTCCCATGTCTGCAGGTAAAATGCTACTAAAAGCACACACCATGCAGGAACATTCTTGTCAAAAGATGTGACTTTGGTGGGGGTAGGGATGGAACCCAGTTGACAGAGTGCCCTGGAGTCAGTCCCCAGAACCACTTAAGCCTCATGTGGTGACCAATACCTGTAATTCTGTTACTCTGGAGGTAGACACAGGAGGATCAGGAGTTCAAGATCATCCTCAGCTATGGGCTATGTCAGAGCCTGTCTCAAAAAGAAAAAAAAAAAAAAAAGATGTACTAATCTGTGGGTGTCAGTTGTTATTTGTGGGAAAGACAGGTGGCCACAGAACAACCTCACGAAGCCACTGGACTCAGCGCATGGGGCCACAGGGTCACAGCCTGGTCTCTTTGAAAGGACAATGTCCTATTAGAAAGGACAAAAAAGATCCAGGTATGATGGCACATGCCTTTAGTCCCAGCGTTGCGTTCGGGAGCCTGAGGTAGGAGGTTGCTGTGAGCAGGACTACAGAGTGAGTTCTAGTCCAGCTAGAGTGAGACCCTGCCTTGAAAAAAGACCAAAAAGTAAAATTAAACAAATAAAAAGAAAGAAAAGACAAAACAAGCAACGACTGAGATGTATTAAAGAAGCAGGTTCTGGGCTGAGAGATGGTTAGTGGTTAAAGGTGCTTGCTGGCAAGACCTGACTGTCCAGGTTTAATTCCCCAGTACCCATTCAAAGCCAGATGTGTACTAAAGTGGCGAATGTGTCTGGAGTTTGTTTGCAGCGGCAGAAGGCCTTGGTGTGCCCATCTTCACTCTCTTTCTATCTCTCTCTCAAATAAATAAAAACATATTTTTTAAAATGAGGCAGATTCTGTGGTGACATGTGGCTATGCTGGTTTGAGAAAGAAATTCGGGGGACAGCCTGGCAGTCTGAATCGGGTGGGTATTGGATACCATCTTGATCTAAATGTTTGTTTCTCCCCAGATTCATTTAGCAAAATCTTAACTTGTGAGGTAATGGTGTCAGGAGGTGGGGCCTGTCAGGACTCATGGGGTGGGGACAGAGACCCCAGAGAGACCACTGGCCCCTCTTGTCACGTGAAGACATAGCCAGAAGGCAGCACCTGTGATCCAGGAAGTGGCTGCCCCAGAAACCAGTCTGCCAGTGGCTTGGTTTTGAACTTCCCAGCTTCCAGAGCTGTGGCATGGAAGTCTGCTGGGCGTGCGCCCTCTAGTGGCCACATTTTGTATAGCAGCTCAGCGTCAATGGACGGAGGGCTGAGGCTGGGAGGGATCTTTCCTCCCGGCTGGGATGAGCTTTTCAGGGGAGGGGCACTGAAGCACTTACTGCAATGCATTATGGGGGTAACAGCAGCAACACAAACCAAAGAAACCTGAGGCGGAGGTAGAGCTATAGGTGTCGGTGGCACTTTCCTTTCAGCCTTAGCATGCCTGACATTTTTCATAAGGGAAAGGCTGAGTGGACTGGGGAGATGGCTCAGTGGTTAAAGCACTTGCTTGCAAAGCCTACAGGCCCGACTTCCAGTTTCCAGTACCAACAGACGCACAGCATGGCACGTGCTTCTAGAGAGGTCTTGGTGCGCCCATTCTCTCTGTCTCAAAATAAATATATATATTTAAAAAAAAGGAACAGGCTGGTGTGAAAATGGCAGCAGTAGTATATACACATGGATCAGGAGTAGTGGACACACATGGATCAGAAGTTCATACCAGCACTTAATTCCAATAGAGGTAAAAATGAGGCGCCGGGAGAGATGGCTCAGTGGTAGATGACTCCGTGGTGCCCTGAAAAGCCTGCTGGTCGGAGTGTGATCCTGAGAATCCAAGAAAAGCTGAGTGCGAAGTGAGCATGTGTCTGTAATACTAGTGCCCCCATGGCAATGGGGGACAGAGGGTGGAGTCAGGAGATCCCCGAAGCTCTTGGTCCATCTAGACCAGCCTCCCCGCGGCAAAGAGGATGAGAACCGCTGCCTCAAAGAAGGCGGTCAGCGACCCCTGGGTCCTAGGTTGTCTTTGACCTCCACACATACAACGACGTGACGTGAGTGTACCGTGCACATATAAATAAAGAATAAATAAATAAATAAAAAGAAATAAAAACAAGGAAAATAAGTAAGTAGACACGAGGAAGCAATTTGCTGAAAACATCTCAAGTGACCAGGAGCAGAGCGCACGATGTGATAACATTTTCTAGATCGCGCTTGTGTGTACATGCGTGTGGGTGCATGTGGAGGCCAGAGGATACCCTTGGTGTCATTCTCAGAATGCAGTCCACCAGTTTTCCTCCTGTCTGTCTCCCAGCCCTGATAGTACACGTGTGCAACCAACACGTTATCAAGTGAGTGAACTAGCCCGAGCAGGCAGGCAGCACCTGGAGGGCGTTTTGCAGGCAGTTACAGCTGCTCGAGGCTGGTAATGGCTGTCCTGCTCGGAGAGCGGGAGAATCCTGAACACATTGACTGGTTGAGCAAGTTGGTGTTTGAAATATCAAACTGTACTTTAGTTGTTATTATTATTGGACACGGGGTTTCATTATGTAGTCCAGGCTGCCCTGGAACTCAGGATTTTGAGTGCTGGCACGACAGGAGTGAGGCCCCCCCGCTCTGCTCTGGACACAGGTCAGTGCAATGGTGCTGGCTCTGCAGCCCGTGCCACTGTCCCCCATCCCTGCTGCTCCTCCCACTCTCTATGTGCCCAGCTTCGTGGGTCTAGGTTGACCGGATGTCCAGGGACTGGGAATGGACAGAGCGGTACCTTTTGGCCTTCTGGTCAGGTCTGGGGACCCTGGGCTGTGTGGTTTCTCTGTGTCTCCACTTCCCTGGCTCCTGGAAGATATGAGGCTCCTGCTGGCTTCCAGCCAAGAGATCAGCAGTGGCAAAGTACCAGCTGCTCTTCACCTTCCCTGGGCTTGTTGAAGGGTGGTTTCACTTAGGGAGGAAGCCACCAACATCCGGCTGGCAGCAGGAGCCCAGGGCATGGGTGGGGTGGAGTTGGGGGAGAGCAGCTCAATGCAGGTCCTTGGCCGTTTCTTCTTCTTCTGGTATGTTTGTAGTGCGTACGTGGCATGTGCGCACGTGGCCTGTGCATATATGTATGCTGCTGAGTCCCGTGTTCATGTGTGGGAGCCAGAGATGACTTCTGGGTGCCCTCTTCTCTCCCCCTTCTGTCTTAATTCCCTGAGATAGGATCTCTCGCAGACGTGGGGCCACTACACAGTTTTGGGTCTCACTGGAGCATCCCACTTTCCACTGTAAACAAGGAGACCTCAGCCCTGTGGGGCAGCCTCTCCCCGGCTTGCCCAGGCACATCCAGCCCTTGGCTGTGCCTGTGTGCCACCCTGCTGTCCTGGGGGTGCTGGGCCTTTCGGCCTCTTCAGCCTCTTAGATATACTGACTCTGCAGCTTGAAGGCCCACCCCTCATGAAAAAAACAGGCAATCCAACGGGGCATGATGGCATGTACCAGTGATCTTAGGTCCTCAGCAGGCTGAGACAGGAGGACGGAGGGCTCATGGTCAGCCTGGGAAACTGACGGAGCTTCTCAGTGTCTGGGATGGAGTTCAGTGGTTGTAAAGTGCTTGCCAAGCATACGTGAGGCCCTGTGTTCCATCTCTGGAACCACAAAGAAGGGCGAAGTGGCCACGTCTGACTTCATTGTCATCTGAGGACAAGTGGCTCCATCCAGGACAAGGACGCTCTTCCTGATGCACACACCTGCTCCAACTCTCTGCCAATGTCGGGGACCAATGGGGGTCGCCATAGCACTTAACACTGGCTTTTCTTATAATTAAGAAAAAAAAAAAATCCAAGTATTTTCTGAGCCCCTGACTCTATCAAAAGTGGAAAGTAAGCCGGGCGTGGCGCACGCCTTTAATCCCAGCACTCGGGAGGCAGAGGTAGGAGGACTGCTGAGAGTTCGAGGCCACCCCGAGACTACATAGTTAATTCCAGGTCAGCCTGGACCAGAGTGAAACCCTACCTCGAAAAAAAAAAAAAAAAAAAAAAAAAAAGTGGAAAGTAAGCCGGGCATGGTATTTCACACTCGTAATCCCAGCAGAGGCAGGGGGATCATCAAAGTTTGAGGCCAGCCTGGGCTATACATAGTGAGTTCCAAGCCAGCCAGGATTAACCAAGAGACTGTTTAAAAAAAAAAGAAAGAAAGAAAGAAAGAAAGAAAGAAAGAAAGAAAGAAAGAAAAAAAGCAAAAAACCAAAATTGGATTTTTGGAAAGTAAAAAGGAGCTGTGGGTCTCCAGTGGCCAGGGAAAGTATGCCTGCAAACTGAACCGTAATGAGTTGGAGAAGCCCAGAACGAGCAGCATCCAGGAACTGTCCGGAGCCCCTGGCTGAATCCTTTCCCGGAGCCTGTGCGGAGCGTGTCCTCCAGGGTTAGGGTAAACACGGGCTGTGCAAGCCTCTCGGTTGTGGTGCTTCTTCGTGGCAGTGCCAGAATGCCCAGCCGCTCTGGCAGGCGGGGTGAAGAGAAACATGGTGCTCACCCCTCACTGCAGTTGGCACCTGTGTGGACAAGTGCTGGGCCTCCAAGCTCCCCTGGGGACTCAGTCCCGAGTGCAGCACAACTGAGATCCATGGTCTTAGCAAGCTGACAGGCCACAAGTATGCCGCCCTGGACAGAGGTAGAGCCCTGCTGAGAGATCATGAGTACTGGCTGGGGTGGCACATACCTGTGATTCTTGCACTTGGGAGGTAAAGGCAGGAGGATGGTGAGTTCAAGTTTATTCTTGGACATATGGTGAATTTGAATTTGAGGTCGCCTGGGCTACATGAGATCCTGTCTCAGAAATGAAAACAATGGGCTGGGGACACTGCTCAGCCGTTAAAGGCACTTGATGCAAAGCTTGCCAGACCGGGTTTGATTCCTCAGTATCTACGTAAAAGTAGAAGCCTGGGCTATACATAGTGAGTTCCAAGCCAGCCAGGATTAACCAAGAGACTGTTTTAAAAAAGAAAGAAAGAAAGAAAGAAAGAAAGAAAGAAAGAAAAAAAAGCAAAAAACCAAAATTGGATTTTTGGAAAGTAAAAAGGAGCTGTGGGTCTCCAGTAGCCAGGGAAAGTATGCCTGCAAACTGAACCGTAATGAGTTGGAGAAGCCCAGAACGAGCAGCATCCAGGAACTGTCCGGAGCCCCTGGCTGAATCCTTTCCCGGAGCCTGTGCGGAGCGTGTCCTCCAGGGTAAACACGGGCTGTGCAAGCCTCTCGGTTGTGGTGCTTCTTCGTGGCAGTGCCAGAATGCCCAGCCGCTCTGGCAGGCGGGGGTGAAGAGAAACATGGTGCTCACCCCTCACTCGCAGTTGGCACCTGTGTGGACAAGTGCTGGGCCTCCAAGCTCCCCTGGGGACTCAGTCCCGAGTGCAGCACAACTGAGATCCATGGTCTTAGCAAGCTGACAGGCCACAAGTGTGCCGCCCTGGACAGAGGTAGAGCCCTGCTGAGAGATCATGAGTACTGGCTGGGGTGGCACATACCTGTGATTCTTGCACTTGGGAGGTAAAGGCAGGAGGATGGTGAGTTCAAGTTTATTCTTGGACATATGGTGAATTTGAATTTGAGGTCGCCTGGGCTACATGAGATCCTGTTTCAGAAATGAAAACAATGGGCTGGGGACACTGCTCAGCCGTTAAAGGCACTTGATGCAAAGCTTGCCAGACCGGGTTTGATTCCTCAGTATCTACGTAAAAGTAGATACACAAAATGGCACATGTGTTTGGAGTTTGTTTGCAGTGGCTAGAGGTCCTGGCTCACCCGTATTCTTTGCCTCTGTCCTCTCTCTGTCTTTCTCACCCTCTCTCAACTAAATAAATAGATGAATATATTAAAAATAACAACAACAAGGCCGGGCGTGGTGGCGCACGCCTTTAATCCCAGCACCTGGGAGGCAGAGGTAGGAGGATCGCCGTGAGTTCAAGGCCACCCTGAGACTACACAGTGAATTCCAGGTCAGCCTGGACTAGAGCGAGACCCTACCTTGAAAACACCACCAACAACAAATCAGAAGAGTATGTGGGAATGAGTTCCTTTTTTATTTTGACCTGTGAGGACACAGTGTTTGTACCCTCTGGAGGACATGGGATGACAAAGAGACAAAGACGCCCTCTTGGAAGCTGACAACAGCCCTGACCTGACACCAAGTCTGCTGGTGCCTTGATCTTGGACATCCAGCCTCTAGGACTGGGGGAAATACATTCCCATCATTCGTCATGACCCAGCCTCCGGCAGGTTGCAATAGCACAGGACCCCGAGTCTGTGTTTTCATCTTTACATTTGGTTGCTGTAGCAGAGCCTTGCTCAGCCTGTGTGATCATAAAGGTCTTGACCTCCCCAGGGGCAAAAATGACACAGAATGCCCTATTTTTTTTTTTTAAATTTTGTTTAGTTTAGAGAGAAAAAGAATATGGGTGCTATTTTAACCAAGAGGAAAGTGGGCACAGAGAGTGTTGTGTAATACTGTCCTCTGGTTATGATGGGGGGGGGCGGAATTGGGGTTGTGGGGTGTTTCCAAACCCAGAGTTCATATCTGCAAACTAACCAAAGAATTGGCGAACTCCAGGTCAGCCTGAACTAGAGTGATACCCTACATTGAACTCCCCCCACCAAAAATGAATTGGCAATTCCAGATTCAACAAAATGATTTTTTTTTTTTGGAGAGAGACACAGAGAGAGACAGAGGAGAGGGAGGGAGAGGAAGACAGATACAGATGGGCGCACCAGCAGCCTCTCAGCTGTTGCGAACAAAATCCAGATGTGTGCACCCCCTTGTGGTCAAGTGTGGCATTGCACCCTTGCGTCACTTTGCATCTGGCTAAACTTGGGACCTGGAGATTGGAACCAGAGTTCTTAGGCTTAGGAGGCAGGTGCCTTAACCGCTAAGCCATCTCTCCAGCCCCAAAATGATTTTTTAAAAAAATTATTTATTTGCAAGCAGAGAGAGAGAAGAGAGGCAGACACAGAGAGAATGGGCACATCAGGGCTTCCAGCCACTGCAAATGAACTCCAGATACATGTGCCCCTTGTGCATCTGGCTTACATGGGTCCTGGAGAATCGAACCGGGATCCTTTGGCTTCGCGGGCAAATGCCTTAACCGCTAAGCCAATTTTCCAGCCCCTCAACAAAATGATTTTTAAAATGCCACATTTTAATTAGATGTGAGGAAGGGGGTAAGGAAGGGAAGGTAAAATGGGAAGAAGAAAGTATACCACGTGGAGCCCAGGGGCACATGGATCTTAGAAAAAAAAATCATGAAAAGGGATTTAAAATTTTTTAATTCAAAAAGATTAAAAGTGAATACAGTAATAAAAGATAAAAAATGTCTCTTCCCACCTGGGCCTGGAGGGAGGAGAGAAACCTTCCCTGTCCAAGGACCCAAGAACGTTGTCACCAGTTCTGGGGAGAGAGAGAGAGAAAGAGAGAGAGAGAGAGAGAGAGAGAGAAGGAAATGCCTGATTTCCTCTGTGGGTCTAAGGAGGATATACTTTAATATTTGTGCCACCAAATCTGTACACACCTATACCAGGTGTCCCAGCCATTTGGCCTGGGCTTAGAGGAGAAATCTACCCACACCCAGGCACACCCAGGATGGACGAGTTGAGAATGGCGAGGCCAGCTGGGATAGGTATGGTGAGGGTGGGATGTAAGACTCACTGCTTACTGTGCGGCCCCCCACAATGACACGGCCATTATCGCCCCCAAATCAGAGTTGCTGACGTTCCCTGTGGTGGTTTGAGTGTAAATGTGTGTCTCCCATCACCTGAGGTTTTTTGTTTGTTTGTTTGTTTTGTTTTTTCGAGGTAGGGTCTCACTCTAGTCCAGGCTGACCTGGAATTCACTATGTAATCTCAGGGTGGCCTCGAACTCACAGCGATCCTCCTACCTCTGCCTCCCAAGTGCTGGGATTAAAGGTGTGCGCCACCACGCCTGGCAGCCTGAGGTATTTTTGCTACTTAAGTCTTTAGCAGGCACAGCCCTGCTGGGAAGGGTGTGGGGAGGGGAGCAGATCTTGAGTGCAGCCCTACTAGGTGTGCTCTGAGTTAGTTTGAACTCAGGTTGTTCATGCTTTCAGATACTGGCTTTTGTCTCTCTACTGTGGATCTATGGAAGTGAGCTGGCTTCTTCTACCATGATGAAGAATCCCCAAGCCTCTCCTGTCACCAGCTGTGTCTGGTCTGGTGTTTGTACCAGCGGTGAGAATGTAACTGTGATATTACCCATACTCACAAAATCTCTAACAGGATCTGGCCTGTTGAGCGTCCCTCATAGAAGGAGGGGTGGAGAGCGTCATAAGACCCTCACCTGAGATTCCAACCACTCCCTCCTGTAGCCCCCTTCCAGCTGTATGTAATTCGGCCTCAGCTGCATGTCATCTCAGGAGGTGCCAGAGTATAGAAAGGTGGACAGTTGGGCTGGAGAGATGGCTTAGTGGTTAAGGCACTTGCCTGTGAAGCCTAAGGACCCATGTTCTACTCTCCAGATCCCGCTTATACCAGTTGAGCAAAGGTGAGGCAAGCATAAGGTTGCACATGCCCACTAGGTGGCTTGAGAATCTGGAGTTCGATGGTAGCGGCTGAGGCCCTGGCATGCCAATTCTCTCTCTCCCTCTAAAATAATAATTAAAAAAAAATTAAAAAGGTGGAAAGTTAGGCCGGGCGTGGTGGCGCACGCCTTTAATCCCAGCACTCGGGAGGCAGAGGTAGGAGGATTGCCGAGAGTTCGAGGCCACCCTGAGACTACATAGTTAATTCCAGGTCAGCCTGGACCAGAGTGAGACCCTACCTTGCAAAAAAAAAAAAAAAAAAAAAAAAAAAAAAAAAAAGGTGGAAAGTTAATGGAAGGGAGATTCCACCTATGCAGCGATAGGGAAGTCTTCTGTGCTGGGGTTAGACTCCAGTCATGCATCTGGTTTGGAGTCACCCATGCTCCTGCGGGTAACCCTCACCCAAGCACCTATAAATAAGTTCAGTCAGCTCAGTGGTTCACCAAGCTAGACTCGGCATAGTTCTTGGCCTGCCATTGGTGTCATGTCTGGGGTAGATGGATGTTTGTGCGTGTGTTCTCAGGAAAAGCAAGCAGGGTACACGAGCTGATCCAGGGCTCATGGCAAAACGTGACATCAAAAGAGGAATAAGAAATGGGTGACGATGACGGATGGCTTTCATGCAGGGCGAGTGGTGGCAAGGCCTTAGCTGGCCCAAGTGTCATATCCTGACTTTGTGCAGGTTTTATAGAAGACACAAGTGGGTCCTCACTATTCCCTGGGGGTTGTTGGCCACCGATGTCCCTGGCACAGGAGTTGCTGAGGGAGCAGGGTCTTGGAGCGGGTGAGTGCGGGGGGGAGGGGCAATGAACCACCTGGGAGATGATCTGAAGGAGATCATGCTCTCGTTTATTCAAAAGGGGAGTGGGTTTATAAACACTTGAGAAAGGTTGAGAAGGCACACACAGATCATAAGGTGATTGGATACATAGGTTTACTGGTTGCTGTCTAATTGGCTGGTGTTGGAAGGCAGAAGTTGCAAGGGAGAAGCTGCAAGGGAGATAACAGAAGTGGTGGGAAAACCTGCGTGACTTCAGTCACATATTGGATGGGCAGCTGAGGGAGACTGTTGACTACCATATAAGGGTCTCTTGGGCAGCTGGCCACAAGGTCAGGAACTGTGGTGGGGGGCAAAACCACAGACTATGGAATGGTCAGGTGCTTTGGGATGGGGGGGCCCTGCTCCGCCTCCTCTGGGCGAAGATGGGGCACACTATGACCTTGAGAAAAGGGAGGGCCAACTCTGTTGCCAGAGTGGGTTCTCGACGATAAGGCCGGCTGCAACCCCCACAGCCCAAGGTCCCCGGCCATGTCCATTAGCCCAGGCCAGCTTCCTCACAGTCCCAGCCCGTGTTTAACAATGCCCAACACACTAGTGCATTTGAAAATGACATAAGTGGAGAACATCAATTCACTATGTAGTCTCAGGGTGGCCTCAAATTCACAGTGACCCTCTTACTACTGCCTCCCAAGTGCTGGGGTTAAAGGTGTGCCCCACCACACCTGGCATAAAGTCTTATTAATAATCACAGTGGAGCAGCTATAACTCCATGGCAGGGCACTTACCTGGCATGCATGAGGCACTGGATTCCATCCCCAGCACACACGCACACACGGGTGTGCATGCACACACATGTGTGTAGCAGTTAAATTCTTCTTGTTGTGACAAAATACCCACCTAGAAAAAAATTATGGAAGGAATTGGTTTATTTCAGCTTACTTTTTTTTTTTTTTTTTTTTTTTTGAGGCAAGCCCAACAGACTGGTCTTTTCTTTTTATGTGAGAGAGCAAGAGTGAGAGAGAGAGAGAGAGAGAGACAGAATTGGCACGCCAGGGCCTCAAGGCACTGCAGTCGAACTCTAGACATGTGCACCACCTTGTGCACATGTGCAACCTTGCATGCTTGTATCACTTTGTGCGTCTGGCTTATGTGGGACCTGGAGAGTCGAACATGAGTCCTTAGGTTTCAGAGGCAAGCGCCTTAACCACTAAGCCATCTCTCTAGCCCTCAGCTTACGTTTTTTGATGGCAGAGGGTTGTGTTTAGTCCTGATGGGGAGAGCGTGGCAGAGAAGAGGCTGGGTGCCACATCTCGTCACATCAGCAGGGAGGAATCAGCAAAAGTGACTTCGCTGTGAACACCTGGAGGGGCTGTACTGGCTCATCTGGAAAGGCATGCTGAGTTAGCAGAGTGATGGCTTCTGGGCCGTGTGAAACCACAGGGCTGGGCAATCTGCTCACTGAGACTGAGTGGAGACTCATGCTGGGCCCAGAGTGGGTATTTGCTGGGCTGCCTGGGTAGCCTGTCCACCTTCCCTGGCCCATGACTCAGGGCTCCTGCTGGCCCCAGTGGGAGCTGGGGCACCCTGGCAGGGTGACACTTTGGCTGCTCCAGTGTGCTCTCTCTACCTGGGCCCATCCCCACTGCAGCACTTATGAACCAGAGGGCGGCACTGAGAGAAGCCACCCTGAGCACACCCTGCCCTGCTGTCCTGAGGCCCAAGACATGGCTGTCACCCAGCCTCCCTGTCTTTATGGTTTTGATTTTTCAAGGCAGGGTCTCTCTCTAGCTCAGGCTGACCTGGAATTTCCTATGTAGTCTCAGGGTGGTCTCAGGGTCCTCCTATCTCTGCCTCCTGAATACTGGGATTAAAGGCGTGTGCCACCACTCCCGGCTTTTGTTTTTGAATTTTTATGAAACCTCATAAAAAGTTATATTTTAACCAATATTTATTTGTTTACTTAAATATTTTATTTAATTATGAGAGAGAGAGAGAGAGAGAGAATATGGGTATCCCTGGTCCTCTAGCCACTGCAAACAAATTCCAGATATCTTGTGCATCTGGCTTTTTGTGGGTACTGGGGAATTGAACTTGGGTCCGTAGGCTTTGCAGGTGAGCGCCTTAACCGCTAAGCCATGTCTCCAGTCCTCTCATTGTTTAATTTTGGTGTGTGTCCATATGAGTAAGTGTGGGTGTATATGTTGTGGTCAGAGGACAACATGTTGGTCTTTGCCTTCTGTCTCCTTGGAGATAGAGCCTCACATTGTTCATTATCGCTCTGTTCCCCAGGCTAGTTGGCTCACCACACTCCAGAACACTCTCTGTCTCCACCTCTCTTCTCATCTGTAGCACGGCTGCGATTATAGCACCTGCCACAATGTCAGGCCTTTTACCTGGTTGCCAGAGTTTTGAACATTTGAAGTGTAGGGGTTGTTAGACAGGGGAGCTGTCCTCAAAGGTCTGCTGGTCCAGCTTAGGGTCACATTCCTGGTGCTGTGGTGTGGACACTCTAGGGCTCAGGCCAGATGTTGCTTTTTTTATTTTTTATTTTTGGAGACAGAGACAGAGAGAGATAGAGAGGGAGAGGGAGACAGAGATGGGCGCGCCAACAGTCTCTCAGCTGCTGTGAAGGAAATCCAGATGCGTGCGCCCCCTTGTGGGCAAGTGCAGCATTGTACCCTTGCCTCACTTTGCATCTGGCTAAACGTGGGACCTGGAGATTGGAACCACTGGACATTGGAACCAGCGTTCTTAGGCTTAGCAGGCAGGCGCCTTAGCCGCTAAGCCATCTCTCCAGCCCCCAGATGTTGCTTTTTGTGCTTATCCTGGGGACTGGGGCTCAGGAGTGCTTCCTGGTGGCAGTGGCGTGGGAGGATGGGCAAGACGCCTGGGTTGGTTATGCTGACCACTGTGTCCCAGGATGCTGGGACATGACTTGCTTGCAACTTTGGAGTCACCAGGTGGCAGAGGTGACCCCAGGATACAAGTGAATCAGGCCAGGAGAGGGTGGCACGTGGGCAGATCCAGGTGTGACCTCTCTATCAGCAGACTCCTGGGAGGGAGGGCTGGTGTTTCCGTCTGGCATCCGGAGTTTTGGAACATGTGCTTTTTTTTTTTTTTGGTTTTTCGAGGTAGGGTCTCACTCTGGCTCAGGATGACCTGGAATTAACTGTGTAGTCTCAGGGTGGCCTTGAACTCACGGCGATCCTCCTACCTCTGCCTCCCGAGTGCTGGGATTAAAGGCGTGCGCCACCACGCCCGGCGCATGTGCTGTTTTGAATGTGAAATGTCCCCATGTGTTTATGATTAAAGCTTGTCCTCCATCCTCAGCTGCTGGAGCCTTTGGGAGGTGGTCCCTTGCTGGAGCTGGTGTGTCACCGGGGGCAGACCTTGAGGGTTATTAGAGCAGCCACACTGGGTGTTCACAGTGAGCTCACACACTGCCACTCCCAGCCTGTGTGACAAGATGTGATGTCTGCAGGAGTTTTGTGCCAGCAAGGAGAAGGAAACTTCTAGAGTGTGATGGTGTGGTGTGTCTTGTGTGATGAGTGTTAAATATGCATGTACAGCCTGTGTGGATGGTGTGTGCTTGTGCGGTATGCAAGATGAGGATGTTAGGGGTTAGAGATCAGTGGTTAAAGGCACTTGATTGCAAAGCCTGATGGCCCCAGGTTCAATTCCCCAGTACCCATGTAATGTAAAGCCTGATGCACAAAGTGGAGCAGGCATCTGGAGTTTATTTGCAGTACCAGGAGGCCCTGGCACACCCACACTCACACTGTCTGCCTCTCTCTCTCTCTCTCTAATAAATAAAGAAAAATATTTTTTAAAAGATGAGGCTGTCAGGAGCAAGTGTTTGAGCATGAGCTTGTGCGCCTACAGTGTGCGTGGGGTAGGACGCAGTGTGTCCAGCTGTGACTGCTGCAGTGGACATGGTTTCCCATGTCCCGTCCCACCCTGGCTTTAGCTCTGGAGCTCTGGGCTCAGTCCATCGCAAGTGTCATTGGTCCAGCCCTCAGAGCACCGAGCGGGAACACTGCGGCTGGTAACCATGGCAACAGATGCTGTGGCGAGCTGCTGTAGTGGGGTGTGGGGGAGGGGAGGCCACGCTATAGAAAGTCCATAGATGAGCGAGAGCGAGATTCCCCAGACACGGCCCTGCACATCCCTAGTGCAAGATCGCATTGCTGTCTGCCGGGCGGCTGCAGGTGTGGCAGTCCTGACATTCAGGTAACTGGCCATGAATTTGCCCCATCTGGTGAGGGGAGAACAGTAAGCCACATCCCAGGCAGAGTGGTCTGGCTGTAGGAACCTGCTGGTCCTCTTGCTAGGTGGGACTCCACGGAATGAATGAATGAATGAATGACCCTATAGCAATGGAGTCTGCTCTGGGGACTCCCTGTTGGAAGCAGCTCACTGGTTGTGGAAAGCAGGGACTTATTTGCAAGGCAATAAAACCTCTGGGGAGGACTGGGCCAAGTTTCACTGGATTGGACTGGGAGATCCCTGTGCGTGTCACGTGCCCCCACCCAACTCTGCTCCTGCTGTCATTTGAGCCAGTTTAACACGGGGAAGTTGGGTGGCTAGCTTTGTCATGTCATTTCATCTATCACCTTTAAAAATTTTTTTAAAAATTATTTTATTTATTTTTGAGAGAGACACAGAGAGAGACAGACAGAGAGGGAGAGGGAGACAGATAGAGGTGGGCACGCCAGCAGTCTCTTAGCTGCTGTGAATGAAATCCAGATGTGTGCGCCCCCTTATGGTCAAGTGGAGCATTGCGCCCTTGTGTCACTGCATCTGGCTAAACGTGGGACCTGGAGATTGGAACTGGATTCTTAGGCTTAGCAGGCAGGCGCCTTAACCGCTAAGCCATCTCTCCAGCCCACCTTTTTTTTTTTTTAAATTGACAACTTCCATAATTATAGACAATATCCCATGGTATTTTCCTCCCTTTCCCCATTTTCCCCTTTGAAATGTCACTCTCCATCATATCCCCTCCCTCTCTCAATCAGTCTCTCTTTTCAGTTTGATGTCATGATCTTTTCCTCCTATTGTGATGGTCTTGTGTAGGTAGTGTCAGGCACTGTGAGGTCATGGATATCCAGGCCATTTTGTGTCTGGAGGAGCACGTTGTAAGGAGTCCTACCCTTCCCTTGGCTCTTATAGTCTTTCCACCACCTCTTCAGCAATGGACTCTGAGCCTTGGACGATGTGATAGAGATGTTTCAGCACTATGGTGCCTTCTGAGTCTTCCCAAGGTCACTGCCATCTGAAAAGAGAAGCTTCTCTAACCAAAATTGAGAGTAGCATTAATATATGGGTATGAACGTTAAGAGAAGTGCTTTCCGGGCAGTTCTCACCCATCATTTTTAACAAGTGCAAGATCCTGGACCTTGGTGCCATGGCTGGAGGGGAGAGAGGCTCCTGGGCACTAGGCAGAGATGCAGATTCTCAGCCCACCCAGACTTGGATTCAGAGGGGTGCACCTATGGGAGCGTGCATATGGCCCTGCTTGCCCCGTTTGATTAGGGGCATGCTCATATCTGAGACCCACTGATTCAGGCAGCCCACATCCCTCCTCTTTGAGCATCCTAATGGAGATCTGGCCCTCAAAAGTCCTGGTTCTCTGAACGAGTGGGGCTCAGCCCAAAAGCTGAGCGAACTCTTGGTGGTCCTCCCCTCCTGTACCCAGGCTGGGTCTGAGCAGCCAGGCTGCTATTACAGAGGAGGAGGAGGAGGCGGAAGTGCCTGCAGGGGGTGTTGAGTCTCCAGGGGCAGCTTGTAGAGCCAGCTCTTAAGGGGCAGGTCCTCCTGACAAAGGGGGCTTTCTGTGTCCCCATGGCACAGCCTACCAGACACGGACCGCCCATGTGGTTCCCTGCATGGTTGGGAATTGCTGCCATCACCTGGACTGGCTTCTCGTTGACTGAGGTCTGTATATGGGTGATGTGTAAGTGCCACTGTCCCACCTCCCTGGTGGGCGTGGAAGGGAAACACAGGGCGTGACTTTGTTTTCCCAGGACTGGTCTGTGGACTCTCCACCACGTTGGATGATCTTTGCAGGTAGGTGCTGTTTGAGAACCTCTTAAATTCAGCCTGTGGGCAGCGAGTTTGGTTCAGGGCATCTGGGGCAACCTTTGGATGCTGCCTTTAGGAGTGCTGTCTCCCAGAGCGTCCTGCGCCCATCACACCAATGGCAGGAAGAGGGCGCAGGCAGGGGCCGGATGACTTTCGCATTTTCTCGCATCTACCAGCTCTGTGATCGTCAGTGTTTTTCTTTGAATCTACTTTATTACAAGTTTATTTTAAAGGGAAAATATTAAATAATACGCACAAGGAGAAAATCGGCAGCAGTAATCAGAAGTTGAAAATGAACCTGGAAGCCAAGGCAGATAAACCGGTTTTAGCACCATCCTGGTGAGTGTGCTTCCTCTGCCACACAGGGGAGCTGTGCAAGATCCCCAAGCCCTGAACTTCCACAAGAAGGCTTGATGGTGAACTACAAGAGGAGGGGGCTTTCCTACCATTCCACAGAAGGCATTTGTCACCACGTCTTTGGGAACACACAGGTCTTTCACGTGTTACACCTTGTCCCTGGCGTGGTGGTTTGTGAATATTAATTAACTCATTTACTCACTGTGTGAGACAGGCTGTCTTGCTTGGCTTGTTTTTGTTTGTTTGGGACAAGGTCTTGATAGGTGGCCAGGCTGGCCTCAAAGCTGCAGTCCTTCTGCCTCAGTCCCCCCTGTCCTACAGTGGTGGGATTGCAGATGTGGGCCACCATGTCCACCTATGGTCCCTGATTTCACGGCTGAGGAAGCTAAGACACAGAGGAGTTGGCAACTTGCCCAGGTGCTAGTGAGTGTTGGCATGGAACCAGGGCTCTACTCTGGGTGGCACTTGCCTGCATATTCTTTTTTTCAGAAAAAATATGTTTATGTATTTGCAAGGAGAGACAGGGGAAATAGAGAGAGAGAGAGAGGGACACTCATGAGCCACTTTGGGCATCTGGCTCTTTATGTGGATACTGGGGAATTGAACCCATGCGGTCAGGCTTTGCAAGCAAGTGCCCTAACCACTGAGAAATCTTTCCAGTCCTTTTCTGCATATTCTCTACCCAGAGTCACACGGTCAGGACCACAGCCTGACAGCAGTCCTGCCTTGGCCCTCTTCCCACTGTACAGGGAGATGCCCTGGGGCTACCCAGCATCTGGAGTCAGGGGACGTTTAAAGGAGGCAGGCAAGTGATTTTCTATTCATCTTTCCTTTTCTGTTTAGTAATGTCAAGCACTGCATTCTCCAAATATGTCTTCCCCAAGCCGCTAGAAAGTAGATTAATGTGGCTGAATAAACAAGCATGGTGATTGCGGGGTGTGAACAGGGCAGGATGCCTTCGGAAGCCAGTGGCTGCTGTGGTAATGTTGATGCCCGTGAGTGGGTCAGCTCCTTGCTGGCCGATGGCGACTCTACCTGATCTCTGGCATTGGACCCACTTAGGCAGGGCTGACAGGGTGTGTGGTGTGTGGTGTGGTGGTGGGGTGTGTGTGTGTGTGCGCGCGTGTGTGTGCGTGTGTGTGTGTGTGTGTGTGTGTGGTGTCTGCAGGCAGTAGAGGTGGAACCGGACTGTTTTCCTTCAGAATCCATTGGACATTGGGCCAGGAGCCCATGAGATTCTCAGCTTGTGATGGCTGGACAAGCAGCTCTAGAGGGCAGGTTGGACTGGATGTGGCTGAAGCAGGACACCCGGAAGAGCAATAAGCCCGACCTGACAAACTGCCACTCAAGGCACGTGTTTGGCATGGTGTTGTACAGTGAGTCTTTCTGGAGAGGGATGGATTGACAAAAGCCGGATGATCATCCTGAGTACTGTGTACTAAGTACCTGCCTAGGTACTGTGTACCTGGTGACACCCTCCCCGAGAAAGTGCAGAGAAACAACACCTGACAATGGGGGAGCTGACCACCTTGCCAGGGCCTCAAACTCACGCTCCTGAAACTGATTTGAATACACAACACCGTGGGGGGGGGTGCTCAACGTGGGGAATGCACAGGCATTCTGCTGTAGGCCCTGGCCCCCCGGCCCCACTCCCAGAGCCGCGCAGCACGGCTCTATTTGCAGTTTCTACCTTGTATGTTTTTGCTGTGCTCCGTGGCTCGCGACAACACTGGCTTCCTGTCAGCCCACAAAGGGCCTCCTCATTCCTTTTCTCCTTCCAAAACCCACCCTTGTGCCAGGCCTGGCTGGCCGTCCAAAGGGGCCACCCCTGGCAAGAATGAACCGCTTCTCTTATGTGTGGCCGCTGTCTTAAGGAATTAGTGGTTGGTTCCACATTGGGGCACTGGGAGGGTGCTGAGGACAAGGGGACAAAGTTCCCGCCCTCCTTCCCCACATCGCCTACTGTGACTTTCCAAATACGTGGGTGACAGTGACTGGGCTTGTCCCTTATTCTTGGGGTGCTTTGCTGGAGAGCGCCCTTTTGTGGTAGAGGCTGGAATTCCACTGCCGCAGGCTGGGAAACAGAGCACCCTCCACCGCCCGGGGTCCTGCCTCTGTCCACCAGGGCTCTGTCCTGGCCTTTTGCTCTCTGTCTCAGCTCCCTTCCTGAGACATTAAACTCATGTTCTGTAGACCCCAGCATTGTGAAATGTCATCACCTCCCTGCCTATGCAGGAAGGCTTATCTCAGGGACCAGAACCCGGGCAGCACCTCTAGGGGCTGGGGCTGGAGACCAGGGACCAGCATTTGGACACAGCTCTGTCATTGGTGCCCTGGGACCAGTCAACTCAGGGCTCTGGCTTCAACATCTTTACCTTTTAAAAATTTTTTCATTTTTTGGTTTTTCGAGGTAGGGTCTCACTCTAGCCCAGGCTGACCTGGAATTCACTCTGTAGTCTCAGGATGGCCTCGAACTCACGGTGATCCTCCTACCTCTGCCTCCCGAGTGCTGGGATTAAAGGCATGTGCCACCACACCTGGCTAACATCTTTCTTTACCTTTTTGAGGAGGTTGGGCAAAGAGAGCTTTAGGATCCCTTCTAAACTGAGCATTTGGTTGGGAAGGCCTCTGTCCCTTCCTTCTCACCTGCCACCTGCCATGCTGGCTACATCTTAGTGAGGGGGCTGGTCCCTATCTTTCCTCCATCTTTGGTTTGGTTTTGTTTTGTTTTTGGCCTTTTGGCAGTAGACGTTGGGCTCTCATCTGCTCCCGTGGCCTGACATGCTGTTGGCTACACAGCAAGCTGCGTACTGGGTGTCAGGCCCCCGGGTCTAAGATGTGACCTGCCATGGCTCCATGTAGCTGCTTCTGAGTCATGAAGGCGACTGAGTCCTCTGGCTTCTGGCCCTCCCCAGCCCATCACGGGACTTGAACCTCAGACCATCTTTCATCTACTTTCTCATCATCTCACACACACAGTATCTTTCCATAGCTTCGAGTGTGGGGCCACCTGAAGGCAACCCTAGCCTGTCATCTTTGCAATCCCGTCACCCCTGGTCCCCTGGAACGGAGTGACCTCCTATAGGCCATGAGTGACTCCTGGTGTGTGCTTGTCTACAGCGAGGTTCACTGAACCATCGCAGACCCCACCACCGCCCAGGTGACCTCCTCTGGAGGGTCCCTCACACCCTGCAGAAGCACCCTCATGGCTGGAAGCGTCCTTGCATACAACCTTCTAACTCACTGTCTTCTTTCACCTCCCAAAGCTTGCCAAGCCCCATGTACCCTGGGGACCTCAGGGGTGTGTGTGGGGGGGGGTAGTGCTTTCCCCTGCCTGGGCATGACTGACTCACAGCTCTCTGCCCAAGTCTTCCAGGTCAGGTGATCTAAGAAATAACCCCCCGCCTGCCTGCGGCCAGCCTTCTTGGCTATCATCTCCTCCTGTGCCATCTCTGCGGCCACCTTTTCGCATCTCTGTTATCTTCCTTCTTGGACCAATAAGTCACAAACTCCATCTGGACCATTTGTTTTATCCTTTTTTTTTTTTTTTGGTGTTTCTGGAGATGGCCCCAGGCCTTTGTTCATGCTGGGCAAGTGCTCCATCCCCGACATACTCTCCAGCCTGCTCTGTTGAGTTTTTTTTTTTTTTTTTGAGAGAGAGAGAGAGAGAGAGAGAGAGAGAGAGAGAGAGAGAGAATGGGCATGCCAGTGGCCTCTCAGCCTGTGAATAAACTACAGATGTGTGCGCCCCCTTGTGGGCAAGTGCAGCATTGTGCCCTTGCGTCACCACGTCGTGCAAAACGTGGGACCTGGAGAATTGAACTGGTGTTCTTAGGCTTGGCAGGCAGGCGCCTTAACCACTAAGCCATCTGTCCAGCCCATGCACTGTCGTTTTTAACATGTATCCCCAAATCTCAGCCCACCCGGCCTGGCACCATACTGCTAGAAGGCATGAATGCCCTTCTTTTGATTTGATCAAGGGTTGTGACCAATCAGGACAGAGAAACAAGGCAGTCTTGTCACTTGGTAGGTGGGGAAGTGCTTGCAGGGAGGTTAGCTTAGCTCCAGGGGCATTCTGGAACCAGCCCTGCGGCTCTCCTCCCAACAACAGGTCTGTGGGAGGTGGGGGTGGGGTGGGTGGGGGTGGTGGTGGTGGTCTCCACAGAAGCAGGGCACCATGCAGGCAGGAGGGGCAGCTCTGGGTGGAGGCTGGGGAGGGGCTTGTTCCTGGGCTTGGGTGGGCTTGCCAGGGCTGTGCTGGGCTGTCTGGTTTGCAGCAGGTAAAAGGAATGGCTTTTGTCTGTGTCAGCTGGCTGGTTAGAGTCCAGGCTGGGTGGGTTTGAGCAGGTCTGTTCTGGCTGTCTGTGGGGGGCGGGGGATGGCTGGAGACAGGGAGCAGTGTTGGGTTTGCCTTTGACATTTTTTCAGCCCTCCGAGCTTCTGAATTTGACCTTGAGCGGTGGGGCGTTATGCGACCTTGGTCAGAACTGTCAGGGTCCCCAACAGCGTCATCAGCAAGGAGAGCTGGCTCCTGGGCAGGAGAGGAGACGCTAGAGAAAGCAGAAGGTCCCGTGAGAAAGGGACAGTAGCATCTCAAGGCCTGCTGTCCATGAGGGACCAGGGGCCTCCGTGGTTCCATGAGCCCCCGGGCTTCTCTCACAACAGCCCCCTCCTCCTGGTCATATGCATGCGAGCACACCTGTGTGCGTACACGAGCGTGGCCTTGGGAAAGGGATGCCCTGCCTCACCTGAGCGGAGCATGGGTCTCAGGGTCTCAGGGTGTCCGTCGTTGGGCTCGGGCACAATGCCCAGCAGTTGGCACATCAACTCGTACACATGGATGCTCTCAAAGGGCTCCACCTCCAGGCCCGCCTTGAAGCTGGGGCCCACAGCCCGGAAGATGGTCTTCATGTCCATGTCCTCATTGTCAAAGCCGTGTTCCCCCTTGTTAAACTGGACATTGAGTCTCTGTGGGGAGAGGGAAGGGTTCCAAGTCCTTGCGGGGGACCTTAGCCCCTCCAGGACCACGCTTCTCCTCCCCAGCATCTCCTGTGGGCTGTGAGCTGGCACTTGTGTGGATGGACAACCTTAGTGAGGGGTTCCAGTGCGGAGGTGGGAAGGATTCTGAGACTGTTTCCCTAATTCTGAGACCCCAAATATGGAGCCTCAGCTAATGAAACATGACGAGATTCTAAGCTGACAGGGGTAGAGATGCCAGCCTGAAGCCAGGGTTGGAGAGAGAGCTTGCTCACAAAGCTCGAAGTCCACCTGTGATCCCCGGTCTAGACTCTTTCCTGTTTTAAAAAATCTATTTTATTTATTTGATAGAGAGAAAGAGAAAGAGAGAGAGAGAGAGAGAGAGAGAGAGAGAGAGAGAGAGAGAGAGAGAGAGAGAGTGGATGAGCATGCCAGGGTCTCCAGCCACTGAAAACAAACTCTAGATGCATGTGCCCCTTGTGCATCTGGCTTACGTGGGTCCTGGAGAATCGAACTGGGATCCTTAGGCTTTGCAAGCAAATGCCTTGCTGCTAAGCCATCCCTCCAGCTCTTCTATTTTTATTTTTTAAACAAACTCCAGATGTATGCACCACCTTGTGCATCTGGTTTATGTGGGCACTGGGGAATTGAATCTGGATCCTTAGGTTTTGCAGGCAAGTGTCTTAACTGCTATGCCATCTCTCCTGCCCCCCCACCTTTTAAAACATTTATTTGAGAGAGAGAGAGAGAGAGAGAGAGAGAGAGAGAGAGAGAGAGAGAGAGAAACAGATAAAAAGAAAGAATGGGCATGCTAGGGCCTCCAGCCACTGCCAATGAACTCCAGATGCATGTACCATTTTGTGCATCTGTCTTATGTGGGTTCTGAGAAATCAAACCTGGGACCTTTGGCTTTGCAGGCAAGCACCTTAAATGCTAAGCCATCTCTTCAGCCTCTTTCCCATTCTTTATCCTCTGTAGTCTGTGTCACTCTTGAGGCTGGAGTCTCCACACTTTACCCTAAACGTATGTGCATCTGTGCATGTGCATACACACTCCTAACTGCATGGTGGTGAATGTGTCCATTCGGTGGCTGACACCCTTCAAACTTTAGACTAGCTAAAAATAGGGGTGCTGTTTATAGAAAGGGGAAGAGACTACGGAGGGAGCCCACCACCCACAAGCTGGGTACCAGCAGGCTACTGACCCCATGGATGACATAGCCGAGGTCACTGTACATGAGCAGTGACGTGATCCTGGGGTTGTTGGCATAGTGCAGGGTCTTGGGGAATTCCTCCTTCTTGTACACGTGCAGCCTGGGGTGGGCATCCTTGAGCACGCTGTACACCTCCTCCAGCTTCCCTTCCTTGGGAATCAACATCCCATTGGGCCCGTAGTCCAGGAGCTCAAACTCGATGTCCCGGAAGGTAAAGTTGGGGAATTTGTGAAACTCCACCAGATCGCTGGCTTTCTGGTGGACGGTTGTCATGCCGTGGTCAGATGTGACGATCAGGTCCAGGCTGCTTGCGAGGTTGTGGCGCTCAATGCTGTCCCGGAGGTAGCCCACGGTCCTGTCCACCTGCCTCACCATCTCCTTCCTCTCTGGGGACTCGGGACCATACTTGTGGCCAGTGGAGTCTGGTTCCCCAAAGTATAGAGTGACCAGCGCCAGCTCTTCCTCTGTGAACCACCTCATCACCGTGTCCACGTTTGCCCGCCACTCCTTCTCATCTTTGTAGTTGTGCAGAATGCCTTCCTTTCTGCTCAGCGTCACAGCCTCTCCTTGGTAGGTGACATTTCCACCAGGGTAGAAGAAGGAGCCGGTCTTTAAGCCCTGCTGGGGCGAGGTGGTGGTGAGCCAAGGTCTTCTCTGCTTCTCCGGCCCAGCCATCTGTCCCTGCTCTAGCCTGTGGCCACGAGGCCTTTTATTTTCTGAAATGGCTCTATTTCACAATCAGGAACAAAAACAATTTATGGAGAGGACCAGAGACCAGTGCACTTGAGCACTAAATGAGGCAGCGGCTATCAAGTGTCCCCTGACATGCCATGTCCTTGTCCTTGTGGCTCTGGGTCCCTGCCTAGAAGCTTGGCTGCAATCTCTCCTCTGCCCCCTCATCCCATCCACCTGCCCTCCAGCCTTCAACCTGCCTGTCTACCGCCCCATAAATCCCTGCTGCCTTTTCTCTGTCCTTCCAACACTTTTTGTTCCCATGCACCCATGTCCCGATGTCCCCACTCCCTGGCCACTTCCTCCTCCAGATGGACACCAAGCGATGCCACGCTCTCAGCGCTGGCTTTCTGCTTGGGCACTGGGAGGACCCTGAGCGCCGCTCACAGGAAGGAGCACTTAGGGTTGAGCACAATGTGGGCTGTGGGAGTGGCCCGAGCACAGTTTCCACTTACATTACAAACTTTCCTTTGACTTTACTGACCAGAGGCCTCACCTTGGGGACCAGAAAACCCCCGGGGCATTGCAAACTGAGAGGATTTCTGGGATCCATCACTGCAACTCATCTCCTATTTTTTTGCATGTGCATATGTGTAGTGTGTGTTCGTGTGTGTGTGTGTGTGTGTTTGTATGTATGTGCTTGTAGAGGCCAGAAATCAATGCTAGGGATCTTTCTCAGTAGCTCTCCACCTTAGAAAATGTTTTTATTTATTTATTTATTAGAGGGAGGGCACACATGGATGTGTCAGGGCCTCTTGCTGTTGCAAATGAACTCCAGACACACGTGCCATTTTTTTTTTTTTTCGGTGCTGAGGAATTGAATCTAGGCTGGTAGACTTTGCAAGGCAAGTGCTCATCCACTGAGCTAAAGCCCCAGCCCCTATCTTCTTCTTCTTCTTCTTCTTCCTTTTTGTGCATCTGCTTCTTTTCTTGGCTTATTGGGATTTGAATTATTATTTTGGTTTTTAGACTTTGCAAGCTCAGGTGACCTTTAACCACTGAGCCATAGCCCCAGCCCTCTATCTTCTTCTTATTATTATTATTTTGGTTTTTTGAGGTAGGGTGTCACTCTAGCTCAGGCTGACCTGGAATTCACTATGCAGTCTCAGGGTGGCCTCGAACTCATGACGATCCTCCTACCACTGCCTCCCGAGTGCTGGGATTAAAGGTGTGCACCACCACGCCCGGCTCTATCTTATTTTGAGATAGGCTCTCTCACTGAACCCAGAGATCAACAATTTGACTAGATTAACTATCCAGCATGTGTCTACCCTCCCACTGCTGGGGTTAGTCACATGCCAGCACACCTGGCATTTTACGTGGGTGTTGGTGTCCAAACACAGACCCTCATGCCTGAGGGGCAAACACTTGGCCCTCCGCACCACCTCCCCAGCCCCCAGCCCATCTCCTATTTACTCTTTGGCCTTTTCACTTTTTGCTGCCCAGGTGGGACTGGAAAGAGATAAAGACATTTCTTTGTTAAATGTTTCCTTGTTGAGTCAATTAGCTTCCTTGGGTGGCCATGACCTTTTCCTTCTAGTGCCAAAGGGCCCAAGGGCACGGTTTTCGTTTCTTTGTCACAACAGGGTGATTCCTTTAGCGCTCAAGGAAGACCCAGCAGGACTGTGACCCCAGGCTGCTCAGTTGCCTCAGCACCCACCCTGACAACCTCACCCAACACCCTTCTATGCCAGGAGGCTGGCAACCCTGGTCTGCTGTCAATCTCACTGGTCATGGCCTCAATGGGTCACCTCACCCGGGTGTCCCTGAGGGTGGGGCTGGCATTACCTGTCTCTGGGCTGTGATCCAGATGGGCACGCTGCCGTTGTCCCACCACCTCTGGATGCCGAGTGTGGCATGGTAGGGCAGCCTCACCTTGCTGGTGGTGTTGTAGAACATGTTGTGGACCACCCCGTGGTTCTCAATGTATTTGCCTGGGGGAAGAGGAGAGGCATGGCATGAGGCAAGGCTGAGAGGACTGTGAACCCACAGCTGCCGATTCCGGGGATCCTATGGACTGCCAGTGGAACAGCGTCTTCTTCAGGACAGCGGACAGGAAGGATTCCTGAGGGTCCCACGTCTGAGCCTTGGATCCCTCTTTGGAGGAAGGACCTTCACCTTTGGTCTGGTCTCTTGCTGGTCCACTTGCTACTAGGGTTCTCTCCCCCTCCCAGGCCAACACTCACCAGTGACCAGTGTGAAGTGGCAGGGGCTGGTCATGGTGACGAAGGCCGGGGTCATGTAGCGCGCTTTCACCCCATCCCGAGCCATGGCATCCAGGTTGGGGGTGTCCACATCCTGGTCGTAGTCCCAGCGGAAGCCATCGAAGGACACAAGGAGAAGCTTGACCTGGTGATGTTGCTTGAGGACGGGCGCCCCGTCGCCCATGCTGAGAAGAGAGCCAGAGCCACGGCGAGGACGACAGCTGAGTGTCTCATGCTGGGCTCTCAGATGAGCAGCTTCACGGGCGGCCAGGGGCCAGGGGCAGAGCAAAGTCCCAGGATCACCCAGGCCTCTTATCCTGTGCATCCTCAGAGATGGGGCGGTGCGCAACCCAGGTGCGGGAGTGGATAAAGAAACGGCCTCCAGGAAGCTAGCTGCTCCGTGCCAGGAAGCAGTGTTTTTGTGTTAACACAGACTCAGCAGGTTCATGTCCAAAGGCTGAGCCCTGGATGCACTTGAGTCTCTTGGTCTCCCATACTGGGTGATACTCATATTCTGAGTGATTGCTTTGAACTTGTTAAGCAGAGTTTCCTTAAAAAACAAAAAACAAGTAGCCGGGCATGGTGGCGCACGCCTTTAATCCCAGCACTCGGGAGGCAGAGGTAGGAGGATCGCCATGAGTTCAAGGCCACCCTGAGACTACATAGTGAATTCCAGGTCAGCCTGAGCTAGAGTGAGACCCTACCTCGAAAAACAAAACAAAACAAAACAACCCAAAAAACAAAACAGAATTGATCACCCTCACTAAGCGGGTTGAGGAGGTAGGTTCAGAACGCTGACCAGCCTGCCACAGATTTTTCTCATTTTTCTTTTCTTCAGTTCCTTAGGACCCCCTTATCATCAGCTTCCCTTCCTTTGCCACAATCCAGTAGCATGCTAGTCCAAGCTGCCAGGCACATCCTGGATTCTCCAAGGTTGTTACGTGTACACACGGACAGCTGTCTTCTCTGTTCTGCAAGGGCCCTTATCACCCCTGGAGTCTGTTCCTCTTCCCAGGCTGGTCCTTGCACATCTGGGTTGGTGTGAGCCTGGTATGGCTTCTGTCCCCCACACAGCCCCCTGGGTCTTCCTCACTTCATTCCCCAGCATCCTTCCCCAGGAGGCAGGAAACCTCTAGTTTAGAGCACAAACGTTATCCCACCCAGTCTGTGGAATTCTGGTAGGAATTCTGTCCCAATCCCAACCCTCACAGTGACTCCCAGTCTCTTTGCCCGGCCCCCTATGATCTCTTTGTTTGAACCCAATAAAAGCTTCTCCCAAACGCAGCTCGGGGCTCTTGGACGGACCCTCTGTGTTGGTAAAGTCTGGAGTCTGAGCTTAAGCCTGAAATAAAGCGCTTTGCAGTTGCAGATGTGTCTGACTCTCTAGGTGGTCTTTGGGGACCCCAGGATCTGGGCACAACAGTTGTATAGCCATTTTCTCTGCCTTGAAACATTTCCTTTTTTTTTTTTTTTTTTTTTTTTTTTTTTTTGGTTTTTCAAGGTAGGGTCTCACTCTAGCTCAGGCTGACCTGGAATTCACTATGTAGTCTCAGGGTGGCCTCCTACCTCTGCCTCCCGAGTGCTGGGATTAAAGGCGTGCGCCACCACGCCCGGCTCATTTTCTTTTGACGGGAGGAGGTCAGGAAGTCTGGGAAAGCCGAAACAAGAGCCCTCCCTCAGGTTAGAGAGAGGGTAAACAACTGCTCAGTGATGGTGGGGTGGGGTGGGGTGGGGTGGGGGTGGGTGGGGGGACGGGAGCTGTGTACAAGTCACTTTGTGTGCTGTGCACTGATCCCCCCAGCTGCCCGCAGGTTGTGCAGTGACAGCGGCAGCTCACTGCGTCGTCACCTGTGCTGGGGAGGGCTTTGCAGTGACATTGTGACCTTTGAGCCTTCCATGCTCCCATAAGCACCCCCTCACCAGGCTCTGTAAGAAACGCCAGTAAACCCATTTGTTCACCAAAATTGGTTTTGGTGCATTCGTACTTTGGTCTGTTCTCTGAGCCCAATGTGGGGTGCATGTGTGTGTGTGTGTTCACGTGTCCCCAGGGAAGACGTTTCCTGCTGCAGGAGGGGTCTGGGCAGGGCTGACGATTTTTCTCTACCATCTACTCTTCCACAGCAAGATGGTTGCCCTGAAGAAACCCCCCTTTCCCAGCATCCCATTCGGTGAGGCTTGCCCGTGTGAGCCTCACTCTGGGCAGCGGGAAGGAAGCAGCCGCGGGCAAGGCTCCAGCTTTTGCTGGAGTTGAGCTTTGCCGTTGTTGAATTTTTCTCCCTCTGCAACCTCTAGACCCTCCTTGGGAAGGAAGGGTGAGTGCAAGAGCCTCTGGCCCCGGGGATCTTGGGTAGAGAGGGCCCCCAGCTGGCCTGGGCAGCTCAGCCACACGCTCACCATCCCAGGGAGAAGTAAGCACAGCTGTTCTGACCCTGTTACTTCCAGGGGGACCACACCCTACCTGACAGTAGAGCCTCAGGCCTGGGAGGTTTTGTGGAGTTTAAGCAGACATGGGATGGGACCTGCTAGCTGCCAGGTGGGGCTGGTGAGGGTCTTTTTTTTTTTTTTTTTTTTTTTAAACTGTATTTTGTAGTAAATATTGAAGCTGGGTATTGTAAATCCTCCAGCCTGTGGTCCTTGAAGCTTTTTCCTCAGTTATGTTGGGCCATTTGGAGTAAGTCCAGCAAGGGCTACATAGTGAATTCCAGAGCTTAGTGAGACTGTCTCAAAAACCAAAACAAACATGGCTCAGGAGGTAAAGGCATTTGCTTGCAAAGCCTGCCTGCCTGTTTTTTGTTTTTTTTTCTGTTTGGGTTCATTTCCCCAGTACCCACATAAAGCCAGATGCACAAAGTGGCACATGCATCTGGACTTTGTTTGCAGTGGCTAGAGGCCCTTTCTCTCTCTGCTTGCAAATAAATAAATAAAAAATAAATATACATAGATCAAAACCAACAACAACAACAAAAAAAACCATGGCCTCCCTTCTTCTCTCCTCCTTCCCCTCCCTTTCTTCCCTCCCTCGTCTCTCTTTTCCATAACATTACTTCCTGGAGCACAGTTCCTAGAGAGAGGCTGTTAGGATAGCGAAGGCTTCTTTTCCACCAGCAGGCTGATGTCAGATGACAAAGACTGTCCCCTGAAGACAACTCTAGTCAGTCTCCACGGTGTCTATTCTTGACTTATTTAATTTGATTTTAATCAGAATGCTGCTGGGCAGAATGCTGTGGAATCACTTGATAACTGATCAACCCCATGCCACCTCTTTCCCCCTTGGCCCGCCTTCAGGACACCAGTTGGGGTGGTCCAGCACAGCTCTCCTGGCCTTCACGGTTCCTCTAAGCAATTTCTCACGGGTGACCCTTTCCTGTCCCTCGTCTTTGATGGAGTCAGATTGAGCCCGTCTTTCTCCTCTGCTACAGTGCCGCGTTCCAGCAGCCTCCCTCCACCGTGCACCGTGCTGTGTTTAAAAGGGTAGAGAATACTTTTATTCCTTGAGCCCTGGAAGGCTGTCGCCAACCAGGAGTTCATGTGAACGTGCTGCTGCGCCCCAGCACTGTCCTCCTCCAGCCTTTGCTCCCCTCCTTCCGGCAGGCAGCTCAGTGGACTGGCCACTGTCTGAGGCTTCCTCACTAACGGTCCCAGAGAAGCTGGGAGGCCTCTCTGCCTGCTGACTTCTTACCCAACTGAAATTGGCTGCAATGGGCCCTGCCATGTCGGATCTTGCGAGCGTTATAAATTTCTTACACACTTTTCCATGGGGATTCCAGAAAGGAGTCTATGCTTTGGATGTGTCTTCCTGATAAATACTTATCATTTATGTGTGTCACCTGTCCACCTGTCCAAACTGGACAGCTGTACTCATTGTTGTGTCTCCAAGCCTGGCACAAGGTTCAGCGCAGCCTGGGACTCAGCATGTTTGTGTTGAATGAATGAATCAACTTAGAGGGAAAACTTATCAAAAATCTATCATACTTTTTGATGACTAAACATTTTTTTGGGATTAAAAAATTTATTTTATTAGTTATGGACATACTTAGTATGTAAACAATACATGATGGTACCATCCTTTCCCTCATCCCTGCCCCTTTTCCAAAGGGGCCCTCCTCATTGGGAATGCAGATCATCCACATGGGGATTGTGGGTCATGCAATGTGGAGGCAGTAGTTAGTTATGGGGGAGAGGCAATGTCTCAAAAATATGGAATGCTTCACGAATTTCGTGTCATCCTTGAGCAGGGGCCATGCTACTCTTCTCTGTATTGTTCCAATTTTAGAATATGTGCTGCTGAAGCAAGCACTGATTAAACTTTTTATAATAAGCGTTTTTATTCTACAGCAGTTTTAGGTTGGTCGAAAATGGCCATGACCACTTAAGAGAGACCCCATCTTCCCTGTGTCCTCTCTTCCACATTTCTCATCACTGGCACATTTCCATAGGGAGCAAGCCACACTGACAAGCCCGTTAAGGTTTCCTTGATCTTTGATCCAATGCTCTTTGTCGGATCCAAAGCCCCACATGGCATTGAGGATCAAGCATCCCAGCAGAGCAGCGTCTCTTGTTTTGATGACCTTGGCAGTGAGGAGGCTGGTCAGTGCTCGTGGAAGAGATCTCTATGCTGAGATGTGGGGAGGGAAGCATGCAGGGTGATGCATGCTCATCACTGCGTGTCAAGGCTGCATGCAATAATATGACCCTTCCTGTGCTAGTGACCTTGATCAGCTAGCTGTGGCAGAACCTGCCTGACTTCCTTATAATGTTGCTGCCTCCTGCTCCCCCAAACCCATCCAGCTTCTGCTGTTTAAAGGAAAGTCAGGATGTGTGCCACCCACATATCAGGAGTGGGGTGTTCCACTTCCTTGAAGGTACCCACATCATTTTTGTAGAACTCTACATGGAAGCTTTATTATTTGTTTGTGTCACTGTGGGCCCCGGGATCTAATCCAACTCCGCTTCATTCATCTAGTGACCCAGATTGCATGAGCCTTGGCCACTGGGAGCTCTTTCAATTGTCCCCTGTGTTATTTCACACATTCCAGTGTGTGAACGTGTGAGTGAATGTGTGTGCATGCATGCATGCATGTGTGCAAGTCTCATGTGCACACACGTATGCCCCTGTGTGGCGTTTTTATATATGCACATGCATACACATATATGAATACACACAACCATGCCTATCTGCCTCTACATGCCAGCCTGCCCCTCTCAGCTGGCAGAACAGCTTGGCGCTCTCTCTTCTGTACTGCTACCAGGGAACCTCTGTACCCCAGCGAGGGGAGTGGGCCCACCCCCTCTGTTGGAGGCATACTGGTACCATCAAATCCACTCGGATGATTTCCAGTCCATTGCCCCTGGTGGAGTGCCAAGGCTGAGATGCTGGGTGCTTTGGCTGGAGTGGAAAGTCCCTGTGGGGAGGGAGGAACTGGGTAGGGAAGACCTGGACTTGGGGACATGGCCAACTCCCCATGACAAGTCCTCATGTGTTCCTGACCTGGTCTAGGACACAGCTGCCACTCTGAGCATCCTCTTGGGAGGATTCCTGCAGGCCAGGGGCCAGGGAGACAGTGGAGACACTACACCAGGGGCTGTAGTCCCTGCGCATCAGTATGCTTTGGGGACAGTTCTGCCGACAGGAGGACTGTGATCTTAGGAAGGAGCGCGTGGTGTCTGGAGGAAAGGAGCAATGATGGTCCTGGGGTGCTGCTCCTCAAGGCTACCGCAGTTTAGTGGCATCTGGGGACAGAGCTGAGAGCCAGCCTCCTTCCTCTGTCTCCCATCAGCACCCCACTGAGCCATTCCGCCCCTCATGAGGCAAGCAGCTCTGGTGGCCCAGAGCCCCCTGGTGGTGCTGGTTCTCTGATCAACAAGCCCTGGCCAGACCTTTCCTACCACAGGATTTCATTAGTGGTGCCTTCTCTTTATCAACTGCTTGCCCTTTATTGCTTCTCAGGGGCTTTATCTCTTGCCTCCCGGCTAAATGAGGATTAATATTTTAACAAGATTATGGCTGTGAGCTCACAGTCTCTCCAGGGATGCCAGGCGCTCCCCTCCCTCCCAGCTCTTCTCTGCCCCACGCCTCCCCAGCTGGTTTGCAGAGCCTTGGTGTCGGCACCTGGGAGCTGGGACCTTGCTGTTCCAGATGTGGGGTGGAGGTGGATGGGAGAACTGCTGCTGGACTCTGAGTGGTGGGGACACTTTGGGCAGGACTTCCTGGCAGAGTAGGGCTCCTTTAGGGCTAGGACCATGTCCCTAGGGACTCAGAATTTGACCCCGAAGAACAGAGGCATATGTACCCTTCCCTGTCTCATGTCTGTTAGTCACTTTCAAGACCCCAGTGCTTGGGCTAAGATCCCTTCAGCTTGGAGATGGAGTCTTCTCAGCCTGTGACTTTTAAAAAATATTTATTTATTTATTTGAGAGAGAGAGAAAGAGAGAGAGAGAGAGAGAGAGAGAGAGAGAGCGAGCAGGCCAGGGCTTCCAGCCGCTGCAAACGAACTCGAGATGCATGCGCCCCCTTGTGTATCTGGCTTACGTGGGTCCTGGAGAATGGAACTGGGATCCTTTGGCTTTTCAGGCAAATGCCTTAACTGCTGAGCCACCTCTCCAGCCCTTAAGTGACTTTTAAGGACAGCAGACGTTGAGGTCAGGCCCAGCAGATGACACAGGGTTGCCTCATCTCCACGTCAACATGCACAGGAATCAGATGTGTTGTGTAGCCTTGTGGGGTACACAACCCGTCATATACCTGGTACTTGAGAACTACCTTTCTCCTTTCCAGAAACTTCCTTGCTCATGTATAGAACTTTTAGATGTGGCTGAAAGTAACATCTTTGGAGACCTCTTGTGTCCTATGTTTGTGTCTGAGGCTGCCCCCACTGGCCTGGACACAGCCTCCATAACACACCCAAATGTACCCCAGGTCAGCTCCATGGGGCCCCTCTTCATGGTGTGTACATACCACCTGTCCTTCCTGTCTGCCTAGGGCCCCTTGTGCCTTCACTGGCCACACAGACTGCAGCTGGGAGGGACACGGAGTGGAGTCAGCACATGGTTACATCCTGGATTTAATAAAATGCTCCAGACGTTGGGTTTGTGCCCTACTGGGGGACAAGTGTGAGGATCCAGGACTGTAGCTGTGGAACTGAGGGACACGCCCTGCTGCTCCCTTCTTGCTGGGTTCCTTTCCAGTCAGTGTTTTTAGAATGGTCACAGTGCCCAAGCCATCGGCAGAGTCAACGCCATCTCTATCACAGAGCTAAAGACCCTAAAATGTGTATGAAATCACAAGAAAACAATCCCCAAACCCACCTTGAGCAAAAAGGACAGAGG
Organism: Orientallactaga sibirica; assembly: GCA_036365145.1. Taxonomy (NCBI): domain Eukaryota; kingdom Metazoa; phylum Chordata; class Mammalia; order Rodentia; family Dipodidae; genus Orientallactaga; species Orientallactaga sibirica. The sequence continues at coordinate 3,780,483 of JAEOAD010000013.1, forward strand.
ACATTCTTCACCTGACTTCAAAATGGTCCACAAAGGAGTGGCCACTGCAGCACAGGTGTCCACATAAATACACATAGGCCAGCAGAATTGAACAGAGGACCGAGCTAGGCACAGTGGCTCATGCCTGTAATCCCAGCTTTTGGGAAGCTGAGACAGGAGAATTGCTGTAAGCTTGAGGTCAATCTGGGCTATGTATTGAGAGCCTGTCTCAAAACAGAACAGAATAGAGAGTCTGGAAGTGAAGACACATTGACAGCCAGCTCGGCTTCAACAGAGGTGCTGGGAGGGAGCGCTGGTCATCGGTAAAGGGCGCAGAAGCTGGAGAAACTGAATATCCACATGCAGAAGGTCAAAACTTCGCTCCCCCTTTTTTTCTTACCAGTTCTAAAAATCAACTCAATATGGATAAAAGACTTAAGTATAAGACCATGGTTTGATTCCCCAGGTCCCACGTAAGCCAGATGCACATGGTGGCGCATGCATATGGAGTTTGTCTGCAGTGGCTAGAGGCCTTGGTGCACCCATTCTCACTCTCTCTTTCCCTCTCTGTGGCTCTACTAAATAAATAAAAATAAATAAAATCTTTAAAAACCTAGAAAAATGTTAAAAAAAAGGAAACCCCAGAAAATAGATTTTGTACGTCTCACCATAAAATGATAAATATTGGAGGAGATGCACATGTTTGGCTGGGTTTAAACATTCCTTTGGGTGTACAGTATTGAAATATGTCATCCCACTAAGACGTACAATTTTGGGGCTGGAGCAATGGTTCTGCAGCTAAGAGTGCTTGCTGCATGGACACGAGGACCTGAGTTTGATGCCCAGCACCTGTGTAAAAGCTGGCATAGATGTACATGCCTGCAACCCTACTGCTAATGGTTTGGAGACAGGAGGATGACTGGGCTCCCCAGCCAGCCAGCTTTACTGAAAACCAGCGGTAGGTTTAGTGAGAGACGCCATCTCAAGGAGATGAGGCAGGAGAGTGACAAGGGGACAGCTGGAGTTCTCTGGCCTTGACATGTGTGCACATAGGGTGCATGCATGTGCTCATCCATGTGCAGATGGCACAGCACACACACACACACACACACACACACACACACACACACACACTCCAAAGTAAAAGAAAAAGAGTGCAATATTTTTGAGGCAAGCCCAACAGATGGGCCTTTTTTTATGCAAGAGAGTGAGAATGAGAGAGAGACAGAGTGAGAGAGGACTGGCACGCAAGGCCTCCAGCCATTGCAATCGAACTCCACATGTGTGTGCCACCTTGTGGGCATGTGTGACCTTGTGTGCTTGCATCACCTTGTGCGTCTGGCTTATGTGGGACCTGGAGAGTTGAACCTGGGTCTTTAGGCTTCGCAGGCAAGTGCTTTTACTGCTGAGCCATCTCTCCAGACCAATGATTGCAATTTTTGTTTTTAAATCAACTGAAATAAAAATATATTCATTTTAGAAGAATCTGCGGGAAATGAATAAGCTGAGAGAGGAAAGTGAGCAAATCTTAAAGCTCGCAATCCAAAGGGTGCCAGCTGGACCTCTTGATGTCTGCCCTGTGCACAGGTGGGCTCTAGCTGCACCCTTTGAGTCTCTGTTCTGTTTTGTGACAGAGATTCATAAGGTCACTCACCATAAGAGAACATTCTGGTAAACACAGGGCTATAAGGTGACAAGGCCTCCTGCAGGGCCTGGCGGGGTGCAGGGTGCGGGTCAGGCTTCTGCAGTCTGGGCTTCAGCGCTCTCCCAGGTCCTGTGAAGCCCGCTGCCCGCTGCCCGCTGCCCAGGACCAGTGTCCTCTAGTTCCCAGTTCTCAGCCTTGGAGCAATACAGTCGAGAAGGCCCAGGCCCCTGGATCTGAGCTAGAACAGAGACTGGGGAGGGGTCCAGTGGGTACTCCTTCACCAGACACCCACAGGGCCTGCCCAGCAGGAATGGAGGGTGGCCATGGGAGCCCCAGACCGACTGTGAGGGCAGTGGACGGTGTGCACGGCATGATCGTTGGATGAGTGTGAGGGTTCGTCTTCATTGTTGGTGTGGCTGGCTTTGGAGTCACCGACGAGGCACCTCTGGGTGTGTCTGTGAGGATATTTCTTTTTTTTTTTTTTTGATATATATATATATATATATATATTTTTTTTTTTTTAATATTTATTGACAACAAAACATACTTACATACCAAAGGTGCGTATTTTTCCCTCCCCTCCCCCCTTCCCCTTTAGAACTCCACTCTCCATCATATCCCCTCCCTCTCTCCATTAGTCTCTTTTTTTAATATGATGTCATCCTCTTTTACTTCTACTATGAGGGTCTTGCGGAGGTATTGTTAGGCACAGCAAGGTCATGGATATCAAGGCCAATTTCTATCTGGGCAGTTGCATTGTAGGGAGTCGTACCCTTCCTTTGGCTCTTCCATTCTATCCGCCCCCTCTTCCGCAATGATCCCTGAGCCTTGGAGGGTGTGACAGAGATGTTTCAGTGCTGGGCACTTCTCCATCCCTTCTTCTCAGCACTATGTTGCCTTTTGGATCATCCCAGTGGTCATCGCCATCTGAAAAGAGAAGCTTCTCTAACCAGAAGTGAGAGTAGCATTAATATGTGAATATGAGCATTAAGTGTAGTATTTTCCGGGCAGCTTGGTGGGAATAGTATATACATTTAGATAAGGGCATGCTTTATACCCCTAAGGCTTATGACCTTACCTACCATAGACTTTACTTAGTTTTTCAGTACCAGGTATGTATTCCCTCCCGTAGAGAGGGCCTTTAGTCCAATTATAGAGCAGTTGGTTACCCCACGAGTAGACATGCCACTATTGCACCCGTTCAGTCTTTGGGCCTGTCTGGCCAAATTTGAATATTCAGCGTCCACTGTTTTCACTGCTGATGACTTCTGTCTCCCATACTCTGCATGCAGTGCAGCTTTTTCCAGCTTTCAGTTGGCTGGTCTACAGGGAGAAGGTTTTCTGCTCAGCACCAGCTTGCTTTCTCAGTGACCTTGCCTCTCAGGCAAGAGATGTCTTCAGCAATAGGGTCTTACTATCTGTTTCTCAGGGAAAACCAAGGGCTTTGGCAAAAGCCTTTAATGTTTTGGAGGCTACCGGGACCTCCTTGGCCAACAACTCACTGGAAGGTATCCCATCCCAGGTACTGAAAATTTTCTAGTAACAGTCTACAGCTTCTGGATGTGCCATTATTCAAAAAAGTAGGTTTACATAAGTCTTATTCACAATCTTTTGAAATTAGATTGACCCTCCCCTTGCCCTTCTTTTATGCATTCTCTACCCATGGCCTTGGTTAGGCCATTCCCCTCTTTGTAATCAGTCCTTCCACTTACATATGTGCAATACCATACACTTCAGTCCTTCCCTTTCCTCCGTCCCTTATAGCCTTTTACCAGCTTACTGGTTTCTGGCACCAATTTTTGGTTCCAGTTCACACACAAGTCTGTCTATTTGTAGCTAGGATCCACATATGAGAGAGAACATGTGACGTTTGGCTTTCTGAGCCTGGGTTACCCTGTGAGGATATTTCTAGAGAGGTTTAACTGAGGAGGGAAGACCCAACCTGAACATGGCACCGTCCCGTGGGCTGAAGAAAAAGGAGAAAGAGCTGGACCCCAGCATTCATCCCTCTGATCCAGACCATGGGCGTGATGTGACCAATCACCTGACACTCCACATCTGCTGCTGTGCCTGCCCCACCACACTGGGCTGTGTCTTTAAACTGTAAGGAAAAAGTAAGCCTTCCACTTATTTATTTATTTGAGAGAGGGAGAGAGCGAGCGAGAGACAGAGAGAACTATGCCTCACGCTGTTGGCAAACAAACTCCAGATGCATGCTCCACTTGGTGTATCTGGCTTTAATGGGTACTGTGGAATCAAACCCAGGCCATCAGGTTTTGCAAGCAAGTGCCTTAACCTCTGAGCCTGAGCCATCTCTGCAGCCCCAAGCCTTCAGTTTTTGTCAGGGAGTGGTGACAGCAGTGAGACAAATAACTGATATGATGATGCTATTTATTCTTTGGTGTTTTGTTTTTGAGTCAAAACGTGTTATAAAGGCCGTGCTGGCCTTAAACCTGAGGTAATCCTCCTGCCTCCACTCCCATGTTTTGGGATTATAGACGAGTGTTATTACACCCATCTTCGGCCTCCTTCCTAAACTTCTGGCCCCTCCCCCTCCCAGAGCTTTGTGTGGAAGGAGGTAGCCCCTAATCCTCCGCTTGGCTCTCTTTGTGGGGACAGCTCTGCTCCTGACCCCTCTCTTCTCTCTCTCGTCTTCTCTTGCCCTCTGGTAGCCATTCCAAAACTGGATCCTCACCACATATGCATCTCTCCATTATTTATTTATTCAGGGCCACCAGCTGCCCATTAAGTAAGATTTTGCTCAAAGTCCCAGAGGAAGTTGACCTTGAGGTGCCAAGGACAACAGGGCATTCACCTTGGGATGGCTGCTGCCGTGACTGGGCCGGAGAGAGCATCGATTTGGCTCGGTCGCTGCTTCTGGGATCCTGTTTAGTGGTGCTTGAGGGTGGGGGCAGCACTCGTGTGTGCATGCGTGTGTGTGTGTGTGTGTATACACGCACACACATGCAAGTATCTGCACCCTCCCTGAGATTCTGGATGGGGTCTCTTGTGAGCATCAAGAATGAACTAAGCTGGCATCCCGTTTGCAGTGACCCTAGACTGTGAGTAAGAACCTCAGGGGTCGCGGTTGACGCAGACTGGATGGAGGCTTCTAACTGGCAAATAAGGTTGAGGTGGGTAAGCCTGGGGGTGGAATTTGGGTTTCTTTCCTGAGCGCTGAGTGCAGCTGGGTTACCTCAGGCTCAGGTCCTCCTGCGTCCCCTGCAGCTGATGGGATGTGTGCACAAGCCCTGTGGGTGGAGGCAGGCTCCTCTCAGCAGGCCCAGGCTCCTGCTCAGGATGCCAGCAGTCCTGGGGAGCTCCAAGAAGCTCCATGGGGCACCATTCCCATGGTCCTTCTGCCTGCTGTGCCCAGCCTTCATTCTTGCCTGCTGGTCTAGGGAGAGAATAATGGGGTGCTCAGCCTGTTTAGAACTAACTGGGACCCCTGGCCCATTCCTCTTGGGGGAGGGGTCCTGTGGCCTGTCATGTCCATGACCCTTTCCTCTTCCAGGGGCTGATACAACTCCTCCCGGAGCCAAGGGCCCTGCTGCAAGGGTGAGAAGGACCCCGGAACTGCTCCTGCTGCCAAGGCTCCCTGCACTGGCATCCTGGAGCACAAGCCTTCTGCCTGGCAGCTGGGCCTGGGAGTCATCTCCCTCTTTCCTCCTCCTCCTTGCTGCTCTTTCCTCCTCCTCCAATCTCTTCTCTCTTCTTCCTCTCTCTTTCTTCTTCCCTCCTCTTCCTCTTTCTTCCTTCTTCCTCACCACCTTCTCCACCTCCTCCTTTTTCTTCTCCCTCTATTTCCTTCCCTCTCTCCTCCTGCTCCTCCTCTTTCCTCTTTAGGTGTCATCTCGAGAGCTCTCGGGCTCCATCTGCCTCCTTCCCAGAGCCATTCAGCTCCCAGGACACAGAGCACGTCATGGTGGGAGGTGGAGTGTGCTGAGCTGCGTGTGCTGGGATGTCACTCGAAGGGGACCTTGGGGACATTTCCCTTTTTGGTTCCTGACTGCCAGCAATGGAGCCCTGCGTGAGGCTGCCCTGCTTCATCAGTCCCAGCCCCTTCACTCCACAGCGCGTTTGTGGGCCTTTCTTCACTTTTCTGAACTTGCTGAGGGAGACGCTGCATCACCGCAATGCTAGTTGCTTTGGGGGTTAATCTTTCTGGCTGGTATCTTCCTGCCCCTCTGCTGGTCCTTTGCGCCCTGTGCTGCGCACTCCAGGGAGGGGCCTGGGATTTTCCAGAAGGTTCTGCTGAGTGTCAGTGGGCTCCCTCTCTTGCCCAGCAGCTGAGCTCTGATGGGTGGGGGAGTGTGGCTCTCAGCTGTCCAGGCGTCTGAGCCATAGGACAGTAACAAGTGTCTGATGGCCTTTGGTGAGCGGGGGTGGTGGCCGTAAGTGGTGGAAGGGGTGGGTGGGGTGAGAGTGCCTGGTGTTGACTTTGCCTGAAGGGCAGAGGTGTCCTAGCCACCACAAGGTGACAGGGAGGTGACAGATGGGCTCTTATCCTGGAATCTCCCCTAGTACTCAGCAGGAACTGCCATCTCTAGAAGTGTCAGTTTTACAGCCCTGTGATGTGTCTTTGTGTCCTGATAATAAAGAAGGGACATACTGGGACAGATAAGGGTCTACCTTTGGCCAGCTAGTTCAGATAAAGGATGTTGTGCCTGTCACTGCCTGTCCCACTGGGGGATGGGATCTCCCAAGGGAAGGGGAGAAGGTGTCCTTTTGGCAAAATCTTTGGTTAGTAGACTTCTTCCTTCACGCTAGACATGCGGTCCTCCTCTCATTTCCAGCAATGTGCTGGCAGCAGCCAATCCGTTAAGCAGGACCTGGGGTGAAGTTGGGGTGTCGGTGGGGTGAGCCAGGCTGAAGGTACACGGGGTTGAGAGCTTGTGCCTCTAGCCACCTCTGCTGGGATCAAGGAGGGCTGGGTGTGACAGAAGGTCAGAAGAAGAGCAAGGAGGTGCTTGCTGCCCCGTTCTTCCTGTTCCTGAGGCGGGAGCTTCTCTTCCTTAGCTGCATGGAGGCCAGAATTCAGGTTCATGTTCATCCCGGTGAACCTTTTTTTTTTTTTTTTTTCGAGGTAGGGTCTCACTCTGGCCCAGGCTGACCTGGAATTCACTCTATATTCTCAGGGTGGCCTCGAACTCACTGTGATCCTCCTACCTCTGCCTCCCGAGTGCTGGGATTAAAGGCGTGTGTCACCATGCCCAGCTCCAGGTGAACCTTTTTAAAAAAAAAAATTATTTATATTTTTATTTATTTGATAGAGAGAGAGGGAGGGAGAGAATGGGTGTGCCAGGGCCTCTAGCCACTACTGCAAACGAACTCCAGATGCGTGTGCCCCCCTGTGCATCTGATTTACATAGGTCCTGGGGAATCGAACCTGGGTCCTTTGGCTTTGCAGGCAAACGTCTTAACCACTAAGCCATCCCTTCAGCCCCCAGGTGAACCTGTTGTCTGGCTGGACCACTCTGTGCCCCTGGCATTTGTGTGGCACCTACTCTGTGAAGGGTAATGGGAGATACATGAGCAGACTTTCTGTTGACAAGAGGGTCAGGGTGTGAGGGGAAGCGTTCCTGCACACAAATGCGCTCAGGCCTGGGCACGCACACAGGATGGAGAGGGTGGACAATGACATCTAGATCTGGTACTGGAATCACAGCGCCACCTCTGAGCTCCCAGCTACATTGCAACCTCGGTGGCTGGGGAAAGTGTTTGCCAACTGCGAATGTGATTTTATTGACCACATCTCCTGTTTCTGTGACAGACAAGACATGCTGAGTCCGCAGATCCGTATCAGGTGTGAGTAAGAGCTGGCTCAGCCAGGAAGCGAGTCCCAGCCCTGGGTCTGGGGCCGACAGGCGCTGCAGGAGCCACGGTTCTACCCCCCCTTTTTGGTTTTGGGCCCTCCAGTGACTAAAGCCACGGGGGTGACTGTCCCTAAAAACGTGTACAAATAACGGGTTTGCTGCCCAGTCCTGGGAGCCCCAGGTGCTGAGGGGCCCAGGCAGCTGGGTGGGTGGGTGCACAGAGACTCGGACAGGGAGCAAGGAGGACGTGGTGGGACCTGTTTGAAGGAGACAGGGTGCTGTTTCTTTTCTTTTTTTTTTTTTTTTTCTGAAACGAAAGTTTTCTACACTTAAAAAGCCAGAGCAGCGCAGTGACCTTCCCCTGGGCGGGTCACCCCGTGGAATAGTCGCCGTGGGGAGGCGCGGCTGCTCCCTGTCCAGCCGTTCTCTGTCTGTCTGCTTTTCCTTTAGGCCTGAGCATTTCCAAGCCTGTAGCACACACACCTGGGCTGCCAGTTCACTCCCACCAACCCCAGGATGCAGCCCTGGGGGCAGGAAAATGCTACCTAATTACAGCTCCCTCAGCCCAGTACCAAACCACGAACTTCCCCAGCCTCAGCTCACGTCCCCTGCTCGAAGAAATGGCTCTGAGCGTCTGCAACAGTCTTTCTGCAGTTGCTTTGTTTAGGTGGGTTCCACAAACGGCCCCCACGCTGGCATGGCTGAGGTCCTTACATCTCTTCCATGCGGACCAGCCCACCCCTGCCGCTTGTGGTGTGTGTGTTGCAGAAACCCTCCTGAGCTGGCCAAATGCCCCACCTCCTCTGATTCCACGGCTTCCCTGTGACATCACTGCATCCTGAAAGTGGTGGTTTAGTTCTGGAAGTTGAGTGGATTCAGGCTCCAGAACACAGAGGCATATGTCATGCATGGGAGCATGGGGTCATGGGAGCAAGGGGTCATGGGAGCAAGGGGTCATGGGAGCAAGGGGTCATGGGAGCAAGGGGTCATGGGAGCATGGCCTCCCTACTGGGCCTGGTTGCCCTTTCCTCTCATGGGGGCATCCATCCGCCATGAACTAAGTATCTCATGAGAGGTAGCAAAAGGCTTGCCTTCTCTTTTCCTTTCCCCTTTGTTCCTTCCTTTGTTCCTTCCTTCCCTCCTCCACTCCCTCCCTTCCTTCTCCCCTCCCCTTTTCTTTCTCTCTTCCCTCGCCCTCCTTCCCTCTAGCCCTCCCTCCCTTTCTCTTACCTCCCTCCCTCCCTCCCTCCCTCCCTCCCTCCCTCCCTCCCTTCCTTCCTTCCTTCCTTCCTTCCTTCCTTCCTTCCTTCCTTCCTTCCTTCCTTCCTGTTTCTATTTTATTATTTATTTATTTGAGAGACAGAGAGAGGCAGAGAGAGAGCAAATTGGTGTACCAGGGCCTCCAGATGCTACAAAGGAAATCCAGACACATGCGCCACCTTGTGCATCTGGCTTACATGGGTCCTGGGGAATTGAACCTGGGTCCTTTGGCTTTGCAGGCAAGTGCCTTAACTGCTAAGCCATCTCTTCAGCCCTTCCTTTCCCTTTTTAATATTTTTTTTTGAGAGAATGGACATGCTTGGACCTTCAGCTGCTGCAAATGAACTCCAGACGTGTGCGCCCCTTGTATGCAAATGCAACATTGTCTGCTTGTGTCACTGTGTGTCTGGCTTACGTGGGACCTGGGGATCAGGCAAGCACCTGAACCGCTAAGCCATCTCTCTAGCCCTGCTTCCTTTTTTTTCTCCTCAGTGGAAGGAAAGATTTTATTTCCACTTACAGTTTCCAGGGGAAGTTTCATCACACTGGGGGAAGCATGGCAAGAAAGGGAAGCTGGTTCACATAAGTCACACACACAGGAAGCAGAGTGATGAGTGTGCTCACTGTGTTGCCCAGGCAGGCCTTGAACTCCTGGCTGAAGGATCTCCTGCCTCAGCTTCCAGAGGGGCTGGTACTCCCTCAGAGCACCCACCCAGCTACATGACGACCTCATGTCTCGTCCCTCCACCGTGATGAACTAGAAATCTTCCTGTGCAAACAGAAAACGCCATCCCTTACCAGTGAGTCACCGAGTTATCTTGAAGCACAACTCAGAAGAGGAGTCTTTAATCTCTTTTCTTTTAATCAACAGTTTTCTAATCAGAGAGTTTCCCAAGGGGATTTTGTTTCACTTTGATTTTCTCTCTTTTCTTTTTAAAAAATTTTAAAAATTATTTATTTATTTCTTTGCAAGCAGAGAGAGAGAGAGAGAGAGAGAGAGGGAGAGAGAGAGAAAAGAGAGACAGATTGGGTGCTCCAGGGCCTCTAGCTGCTGCAAACAAACACTCCAGATGCATGCGCCACTTTGTGCATCTGGCTTTACATGGATACTGGGTAATTGAACTCAGGTTGTTAGGCTTTGCAGGCAAGCACTTTAACCACTGAGTCATCTCTCCAGCCCTTCTCTCTCTTTTCTTTATTTTTTATTTTGAGAGAAAGAGAAAGAGAGGGAGAGAGAGAGAGAGAGAGAGAGAGAGAGAATTGGTGTGTCAGGGCCTCAGCCAGCCACTGCAATTGAACTCCGGACACTTTTACCACCTAGTGGGCATGTGTGACCTTGTGCTTGCCTCACCTTTTGTGCGTCTGGCTTATGTGGGATCTGGAGGGTCGAACATGGGTCCTTAGGCTTACAGGCAAGTGCCTTAACCGCTAAGCCATCTATCCAGTCTATCTTTTCTTTTTTCTTTTTTTTTTTGAGGTAGGGTGTCACTCTAGCTCAGGCTGATCTGGAATTCACTATGTTGTCTCAGGCTGGCCTCAAACTTACGGTGATCCTCCCACCTCTGCATCCTGAGTGCTGGGATTAAATGTGTGAGCCACCACGCCTCTCTCTCTCTCTTTTCTTTTTTTGTTTTTTCTAGGTAGGGTCCCATTCTAGCCCAGACTGACCTGGAATTCACTCTGTATTCTCAGGGTGGCCTTGAACTCATGGTGATCCTCCTACCTCTGCCTCCTGAGTGCTGGGATTAAAGGCATGCGCCACCAGGCCTGGCTTTCTCTCTGTTTTCTTAAAACACATTTCCATATCATATTGATTCAGCATGTTAGTACATTCACTATTCCTGTTATAAGTCTTTTTTTTGCGGGGGGGTTTCTTGAGGTAGGGTCTCACTCTAGCTCAAGCTGACTTGGAATTCACTATGTAGTCTCAGGGTGGCCTCAGACTCCCGGTGATCCTCCTACCTCTGCCTCCTGAGTGCTGGGATTAAAGGAGTGCCCCACCACGCCTGGCCCCTTATTCCTTTGAAAGTTCTAATTGTTTCTTCTTTGGCCAGAAATTTCCACTTTTTGTCCTTGGTCCTCTTTGGCAGTGGCGGGGTGCCTGTTTAGACACATTTATTTTGACTTTGCTGCACACTCTCTTTGGGAGCACTGATTTGCTTGCCTGTTTTTAAGTGTCCATGTTGGACTCTGAAAACCAATCACATCTAAGAATGTGGTTGGAGGGCGGGCCTCTTTTAGTTGCAACGCTGAGTATTGAACATGGGGGTCTGCACATGCTGGGCAGTCCACCCTCAGTCCAGCGCACAGGGGTTTCTAGTGGTCATAGCTCTCCCACCCCACACAGGGAAAAGGAACACGAATCCCCAAGAACATCAGACCAAGAACAAAATGGCTTTGGTCATCCCCCATATAACCACCAGGTGGCAACGTCCAGCCACAAATCCTCCTGCTTTCCTTTCGGACGCCCCTCTTGGGTTGGCCCCTCCAGCAGGGTCTCACCTCACCCCGTTGGCCCACACCCTCCAGCAAGGGAGTACAGGGTCTCTTGCCACCTGCAGGGGGGCTTAGAGGTGTTTGGAGTTGTCCCCACCCAGGACAGCCTCAGAGGCAAAGCAAGCTGTGAAGGCAGGCTGGTTCCGCCCTGTCTCCTCTGGTGATGCACAGCATTGCCTTTGGTTTGCTTCCTGCCCGGTGGCCACTTTCAGGCATGGGGAGACTGGTGTGGGGCTCCAGTCAAGACGGGGTGGGGGCTGTGTTGCAGGACAGGGCTTGGGGATGGCCAGCTCCAGGTCACAGGGAAGAGGGAGGCTGATAGTGGATAGCGGGGAAGGCCCCTGGATCGAGGATCCTCGCAGTAAAGCGTGTCTGCAGAAAGCTGTCCTCCAACACGCTTTGTGGGTGGAAGCCGCTTTTTCTGGGGGTCCCGTGGGAGGGTGGTGATGGGGAGTGTGGAGCTGTTCCAGGTTGGAAGTGTCTTCCGTCAGAGCAGCTTTCACAGATGGGGCCTTTACCCTCCCTTGTGCGGGCTGGGCGAAGCTCACAAGATCCCCGCAAGAGGTCCCTCGCTCCCCAAGATTCTAGAGGAAGATGAGGCTCTGCCCTGGAGTAGCTGCTCGTGGGTTGCTCAGAGGACTTCCTGGTGGTATAGCTACTTCGAGTCACCCACGCTCCTGTAAGTGACCCCCAAGCCTCAGTGGTTCACTAGGCTGGGCTCGGATGGAGTCCTATCTTTGGTTTGTTGGTGCCTTTCCTATGTGAGATGAATAGCCCTTCCCTTCTTTTCCCTTCCTTCTCTTTCCTTCTCTTCTTTTCCCTCCCTCCCTCCCTATCTCCCTTCCTCCCTTCCTTCTTCCCTTCCTTCCTTCCTTCCTTCCTTCCTTCCATCCTTCCTTCCCTCCTTCCCTTCTTCCCTCCCCCCTTCCTTCCTTCCTTCCTTCCTTCCTTCCTTCCTTCCTTCCTTCCTTCCTTCCTTCCTTCCTTCCTTCCGTGGCATATATAGTGTTTATTGTGTGTGTGTAGGCCAAAGGTTGTTTATGGGTGTCTTCCTCAATGGCTTTCCCCTGTAACATTTAAAAAAATATATTTTATTTAGTTATTTATTTGAGAGAGAGAGAGAGAGAGAGAGAGAAAGAGAGAGGGAGAGAATGGGCATGCTAGGGCCTTCAGCCACTGTAAACGAACTCCAGATGCATGCGCCCCCTTGTGCACCTGGCTAACGTGGGTCCTGGAGAGTCAAACCGACATCCTTTGGCCTTGTAGGCAAACGCCTTAACCGTTAAGCCATCTCTCCAGCCCCAACTTTTTTTTTTGAGACAGTCTCTTACTGAACTGGAGCTCACAATTCAGCAGACTACCTAGCCAGCACACCCAAGAGACCCCCCCCCCAACCCCGTCTCTGCTTTCTCAGAGCTGGGATTGCACACACACCACACCCGGCTGTTACACGTGGGTGCTGGAGGTCCAAACTCTGGTCCTCACGCTCACACAGCAAGCCCTTTACCCACTGAACCATCTCCCTAGCCCCGAGTAGGTGTTTCTTTACACATTCCCAGGAAAAGAGAGGGGGTGGGTGGGTGCAAGGATCTAGCTGGCCTCCTTGTCCCTGGACTTGGCTGGTCCCACCAGTGGAAGAATATGATGGGACACAGCAGTGGGACACCTGTCCTCCAGCCTCTGCTCCATCTGCACTGAGTGTTGACCTACAGGTTTGGAGTGTAGGTGGGGGACTAGGAAGAGAGGCTGCCATGTCCAGGCCTGCCCTGTGTAGCCTGCGGTGAGGACCTGCCCGGGGCATACCTGGGGGATGACCTGCAGAGAATTGAGCAGCCCTGTCCTCCCCGGTTCTGGGTTTATATGGGTTATCTCATCAGATAGCCTGTTCTCCTCCTTCCCTACAGGCAGATCTGGCACTTGGCATCTCTCACCAAGCAACATTTACAACCCCCTCACATTTTAGGCCATGCAGTAAGGGGGCCAGGTGGGGGCAGTGGGGTGGGGTGCTTCACTAGCAGCCTTCATGGATCAGTCTTTTTTTCTCTTGGGCACTGTGTGTGTGTGTGTGGGGGGGTCTCAGGGGAATGAGGGTGCCAAGCCCCAGAGAGCTGCCAGCCAGGGAGGGATGGGCTAAGAGAGAGAGTGAGAGGCCTGGAAAAAGATTTAACAGGAACACCTGCTGTGGCTGGCGCCCCTTGTGCCCCTGCTGCCTGGGCAGAGGAGGAAGCGGCAGGGTGGCCTTGTCCCTTGAGGTGGCCTTGTCCCTGGCCTGGAGGTATCCATGCTGGCCCTGGCTGGGCTCCTCCTTCCCGGTTCCCTGGAGGTGTCAGATGGGTTGGTCAGAGGCTACTGGACCAGGTTCTGGCCTCTGTTCCATCCCTTGCAGGGCCCTAGGGAGCCAGGGGGAGGGCCTGGTAGGGTGGCAGATGGTGGGCTGGGAGGAGGGGCTGCCCGGCAGACGGACGACTATCAGGACAGATGGCAGGCTGGGTAGGGGTCTGGAGCCCGCCCATCTGCTCCAGCCCCCCGCAGGGGCTTTTCTTGTCACCTCCGGCTGAATTGGGACAAGGCCTGCTCACAGCCCGCTGGGTCCTCTGTGCCCTGCTCAGTGCCGGTGTTCCCTGTCTAGGGTCTACCTGGGATTTCACAGTCCCTCCTGGTCGCTGGCTCATGGCCTGGGCGCACAGTGCTGGAGGAGACCTTGAGGGTCTGGGAAGAGCCTAGGTAGAGTGTGGGGCACACCGTAGGAACAAAGCCATGGTGGCAGATGAAGATGGGTGGGCTTCACTGATGAGGGGCTTCCTGGCCTGATCTAGGGTAGTAAGATGCCAGGGCTCATATGCTTTGAGGACCTCCCAGCCCTGCTGTCACCAACAGCCCAGGGCAACTTGAGGACAGGCAGGAAGAAGGCAAGAGGATGTTGTGGCTGCTTCTCAGAGGGACATTAGGCCCAGGCAGGCCCCACTGGGGGAGGAGGGAAGGAAAGAGTGAGCCCCAAAGGCTCTGGGCAGAGACCAAGCCCACCCTCAGGAGGAAGGAAGGAAGGCAGGCCCGGGGGGTGGAGAGGCTTCTCCCATGGGTCCTGTCCTCGCCCCCCCCCCAGGCTGAAGAGCTACAGGGGTATCTTTGGGTACTAGAATTTTGAGTTCCATGTTGATAATGATACCCCCCCCCCAAATCTTAATTTTTAAAAATTTATTTGAGAGCAACAGAGAGAGAAAGAGGGAAAGAGGGAGAGAGAGAGAATGGGCACACCAGGGCCTCCAGCCACTGCAAACGAACTCCATATGCATGTGCCACCTTGTGCATCTGGCTTATGTGGGGACTGGGGAGTTGAGCCTCGAACTGGATTCCTTAGGCTTCATGGGCAAGCGCTTAACCACTAAGCCATCTCTCCAGCCACATTTAAAAAAATATTTTATTTATTTATTTGAGAGAGAGAGAGAATGGGGGTGCCAGGGCCTTCAGCCACTGCAGACGAACTCCAGATGCATGCGCCCCCTTGTGCATCTGGCTTATGTGGGTCCTGGAGAGTCGAACCAGGATCCTTTGGCTTTGCCGGCAAACACCTTAACCGCTAAGCCATCTTTCCAGCCCCATTTTTTTAAATTTCAAAAAAACCCTTTATCTGGTATGGAGATGCCTGCCTGTCATCCTACTACTCTGGAGGTAGAGGCAGGAAGATCAGGGGTTCAAGGGCAGCCTCTGGCTAAATGTTGAATTTGAGGCCAGCCGGGCTACAAGAGGCCCTGCTTCAAACGAAACAATACAGCCCAAAGGAAAGCCTTTGCAGAGAAGGTTTATCACACTGCGTTTTTGTGGTTCAGGCTAAGGTTTTTTCTGCCCTGCTCTTTGCAGAACACAGGGCCGTCTCCAGGAGGGTGGTGTGGCCTCCAGCCAGGTTCATGCACGGGTTATCCAGTCGTGTGTAGGGCAGGACTGGGGCCAAGGTTGGGACACACCAAAGGCTCAGGCTTGGTCACCCTCCTGCCTACTTGTCCCCTTGAGCAGTGTTCTCCAGATGCCAGTTCCAAGGCCAAAGATTCAGCCTTCTGCAGGAGCGGTTACTACCCTGCCCTGCTCACTTCCTGTCATCCTGTCCCTGAATCCCTTCTCAAGCTCCAAAAGTCCGATTGTGAGGAGTTCATCTGCTGGGCAGTCGTAGGTGAGTGACTCACTGTCTTTGAGCGTCAGTTCTTTCAGCTGGGCAGGACAAGGACAGTCCCCACCTCGTGGGTTGCTGTGGCACTCAGAGTGAGGGACTTGGGGCTCCCATGGCACACCCTGCTGGCTGCGCTTTGCTTTTGCCTTTGTTACTGCTGGGTTGAGTTACTTTCATCCGTTTTATTTTGGTGGAGAGGACGAGTTCACATAACAGGAGTGCGTTTAAAGCGGCAGGTCAGAGGTGTTTGGCAAATGCATGGTGCCTCGTGCAGCCATTATCTTTACCCATTTCCGTCAGGCCAGAGGAACTCCCCTCATCCCTCCATCTAGCCCCTGGTGTGGCTGCCGTCACTTGTCCTCATTCTGTCCCTTGGGTTTGTCTGTCTGGATGCTCCAAGGTGTGTGTCTTTTGTGTCTACCTCTTCCGTGTCCCTCCCTCGCCATGCTGTGGCAGGTGTCAGAGTCCTGTTTTTTTTTTTTTTAAATTTTTTAAATTTTTATTTATTTTTGGAGAGAGACAGAGAGAGAGACACAGAGGGAGAGGGAGACAGACAGAGATGGGCGCGCCAGCAGTGTCTCAGCTGCTAAGAACGAAATCCAGATGCGTGTGCCCCTTGTGGTCAAGTGCAGCATTGCGCCCTTGCCTCACTTTGCATCTGGCTAAACGTGGGACCTGGAGATTGGAACCGCTGGGGATTGGAACCAGCGTTCTTAGGTTTAGGAGGCAGGCACCTTAACCACTAAGCCATCTCTCCAGCCCGAGGGTCCTGTTTTAAGGCCAAGGAACAGGCACTGTGAGCAGAGACCCCGTGCGTCACTGCCAGATGTCGGACAGCTGTGCGTCATGCTGCCATGGATGTGTGTGCAGGTTTTTATTTGAACACTTGCTTTCTGGGTCAATGTTCATCACCTAAACCCTTCTCCTGGTCTGTGGGTTCTGGAAGTCACCACAGCAGCTCTAGGGCTTGTGTCACGAGACTCTGCACATCCCCAGCTCAATCAGTGTCCCTCCTGCAGCAGGCTCCAATAGGTAGCCCCGAGAGGTTGTGTCATTTTGTTTGTTTGGTTTTTTTTTTTTTTCGAGGTAGGGTCTCACTCTAGCTCAGGCTGACCTGGAATTCACTATGTCGTCTCAGGGTGGCCTCGAACTCGTGGCGATCCCCCTACCTCTGCCTCCCGAGTGCTGGCATTAAAGGCGTGCGCCACCACGCCTGGCATTTTGTTTGTTTTTGTTGTTTTGTTTGTGTCATTTTGTATATGAAGAAACAGAGGCTCCGGAGAGTCCTGGCCTCTCACTTCTTGAGCCATCTTACTTTGCTTTCTGGCTGGCAGGACAGCGGCCCTGTCCCTGTGGACAGCTTTGCCCTCCTCTCCTCCACCTCCTGTCTCTGCTCTCATGTCTGTCTACCTTGCTGTTCTTTCCTTACCTGCGTCTGCCTCAGCAGAGATCTTCCTGGCTCAAGGAACCCCAGGGCGTCCTTGGTCCCATGGGTATCACCTTGACAAGAGACCTTGTGGATTTCTGTCTCAGCTTTTGTCCTCCAGGCTGTCCCTGGCTTTGCTCCTGGTGGCATCTGAAAGGCCAAGAAGGTCATGTCTCACAGAGGAGCCCCGGGGGTTCTCCTGCCCAGAGAGCTTTGTAAAGCTGTCTGCTCTGGGACATTCTGGGGGTAGCAGGCATGGTGCTCTGACCCTGTGACGTCACTGTGGTTGTGACTGCCATGGTGGGTGGTGGTCCTGTTATATGATGAAGACCCAGCCAGGTCTTGGCTTCCACAGGTCACTCTTCCCTGTCTTCTGCCAGGGGTTTTTGCTGTTGAAAACTGTGCATGTGTGCACGCACACATAGACAGAAGCATGTGCACACACATGGGCACATGCATGGCCTGCACACACATGCAGGCGCACACAGAAGTATGCATGTACAAAATGCATATCCATGGCACAAACACATGGTGTTGGGGTTACCTTTGTGTTGTTCGCCCAAAGCACCCGACCAAAAGCAGCTTGTGGGAGGAAAGGGTTTATTTTGGTTTAACGACATGAAGGGATGTTCTGTGATGGCAGGGAAGCATGGCATGAGCAGAGGCTGGGCATCACCTCTGCCACAGCAGATGGAAAAATAGAAGCAGGGTAGTGAGCCCCAACTAACACTGACAAGCGAGGGGCTAATGAACTTCAAGACCACCCCAGCAACACCCCTCCTCGAGCGTTTCCACCTCCTGAATTGCCATCAACTGGGACCCAGCATTCCGAACGCATGAATTTATGGTGACACCGAATTCAAGTCCCCACACATGGCATACCCACATGCATACATGTACACACAGAAGCATGCATCTACACACATGCAGGCACGCCTCTCCCAGGACTCTGGCCCTCAGCTGCAGAGAAGTTGAGTGGGAAGGACAGCTGGGCAGTCTCACGGTTGCCGTGCCCACTGCGCTGGCTTGGGGAGTCACCACACCCCAGCTTGTCCTCTACTCCAGGAGCACCCTTCCTCCTCACTCTGCCTGGGTTTATGTCAGGCACATCTGCACTGGCCACCAAAGGCTCCTAGGACGCCCTGGCCTCACCTGCTGTGTTTCTCTGGACCGCTGGGCACCTCTCCTGGTGTAGCTACAGCTGGAAGGCTTCACCATCCAGCTGATTCCGGGATCCAGGAGACAAGACTCAAGTCACTGGCACCTTCTGTGTTTTTCTGGGCCCGCTGGTCCCAGATCTCTTGACAGCAGGTTCTTTTTTTTTTTTTTTTTTTTTTTTTTTGAGAGACAGAGAGAGAAAGAGAGGGAGAGGACAGATAGAGATGGGCACGCCAGCAGCCTCTCAGCCACTGTGAATGAACTCCATACATGTGCGCCCCCTTGTGGGCAAGTGCGGCATTGCACCCTTGCATCTCTGCATCTGGCTTAACGTGGGACCTGGAGATGGAACGGGCATTCTTAGGCTTGGCAGGCAGGTGCCTTAACCTCTAAGCCATCTCTTCAGCCCTTTTTATTTTATTTTATTTTATTTTATTTTATTTTATTTTATTTTATTTTATTTTATTTTTATTATTTTTTTGGTTTTCCGAGGTAGGGTCTCACTCTGGTCCAGGCTGACTTGGAATTAACTATGTAGTCTCAGGGTGGCCTCGAACTCTCAGCGATCCTCCTACCTCTGCCTCCCAAGTGCTGGGATTAAAGGCGTGTGCCACCACGCCCGGCTTTATTTTATTTTTAAAAAATATTTCTATTTGTTTATGTGAGAGTGACAGACACAGCAAGAAAGAGGTAGAAAGAGAGAGAGAATGGGCACACCAGGGCCTCCAGCCACTGCAAACGAACTCCAGATGCATGCGCCCCTTGCGCATGGACAGCAGGCTCTTCTCTGGAGGTTTGTCCAGACCCTAGGCTGCGTCCTTGCTTGAGATGTCTGTCGCTGACCCCTGTTGTCCTCTGCCGAGCCCTTTGCTGGCTGTCCTGGTTAACTGGGTATTGATTGCCTATCAGGCCTTCATTTCTGCCTCATTTTCAAGGCTAATGGCTCTGGCTGCAATTGATCTGCAGTAAGGACCATGTCAAACAAGTGCCTCCTTGTTACACCTGATGGGGTCTGCTACTCGGGTCCAGTCCTGGGTCACAGGAGCCCCTTCCTTCCCCCCGTGTCTAGTTCAGTTGCAACGAAACACTTGGGACGAGTGACTTAGCAGAAAGGGCGTTTCTCTTTGGCAGTCCTAAACGCTGGGAAGTCCTCCATCAAAGCCTCCGTAGGTTGGGAGCCTGATGGAGGCTTTGCATCCAAGATGGATGCCTCTTGCTGAGTTCTCACAGGCCACAAAAGGGCCAGACGCTATGTGAAGCCTCTTCTATAAAGGCCTTAATCCCATTCACGGGAGGAGCCCTCGTGACCCCATTGCTTTCCAAGAGCCCTACCTCTTAATGCTGCCACGTCGGGACTTTTTCAACATGGACTTTGTAGCCACTGCTCTCCCTCCACTCTCTACTTATGTCCCTCTCTATGGCCTGACCTTCTAGTGTCTTCTTCCTGCCCCTTCCCCATACCTTGTCACCTGTCTCCTTGGTCTATAACCTTCTGCCTATCTCACAGGGGCAGGACTTCTCGTGCCAGTCTAGACTCTCTTCCTAGGATGCTCGAGGTATAGCGGGCCTGCCTGGTGGGAGGGGCTGAGGGAGGAAAGCAGGTCACCTGAGGTCTCTCTGCCATCCTCGGCCCTGTACCCTACATGTGGACTTCCCGCCCTAAGCCCTTCGCTCCTGGGAGAGATCTCCTCCATCAGTGTCCAAATTGCGTGGGCTCTGGGGAGAAGGGCTGGGAGGATGCCACCCGCTCGAGGTGGCTGTAGACAGGCAGGCAGGGTTCCTTAGTGAGGCCATAGTCCCTGGTGCAGTCTGGTCTCGTGCAGATTGCAGCTTGTCCTGCAGGCCCCATTCTGGCATCTCCTCTTTCTTCCTGCCTAGGAAAGCCAGAGTCTCTCCCTGCATATAGCAAGCAGAGGAGTGCCACAGGACAGTGGACTATGCGTTCTCCATCCAGTTGCTACCTCCGCTCCTCCCTCACTCACTCCCCCAGCCCCAATCCATCCAAACATCCCCCTATGGCACCACTCAAGCCCCACTGCACCCTGACCTCAGCTCCAGGTGGGTTCGTGGGGGCTCTGGGACTACAGGTGTCTCACAGTTCCCAGAAGCTGCACATTAAGTTTCCTTTGCCAAATCTATCTGCTGAATAACACAGCCAGCTGCCTCCAACCGGCCCACCTTGCCCCTAAGGAAGCGATTGGAGTTCCCTGCAGGTGGGATGACATGGTAGTGGGAGTGGGGTGACAGAGAGCGGGTTAGTGGTCCCAGTGCAGGAGTGGGCAGGTGGAGGGTGTTGTGGTCCCCCCTAAGACCAGCCCAGGAGGGACGGCAGGGTCTCTACCAAGTTGGGCACGACACAGACTCTGGGAGTTGGGTGAAAGTGGGTAGCGAGCTGCCGCAAACTTGTTTATTGAGGAAGTGCACGTGGGTTTTAAAGAGCTTGGCTGGTCAATCATTGTATGGCGTGGTCCCCTTTTTGTGACCAATGACAGCCTGTCTCTGGACGGGACATCTCGTAGCAGGCTTCTCGCGAGCATGGGACTGTAGCTGTTGTCACGCCAGGCCTGCGCAGAACGCCATGTTCACAGAAGCCACTTCCTGCTTTCTTCTGCCACGTGGTCTGGCTAGGACCAGGCCTGTATTGTGCCATACAGGAGGGCAAGGGCAGGGACCCCAGCTTCACTTTGCTTGAGGTCATACTGAGGCTGGTACTCGCCTCTCCTCCGGGTTGTCATGTAATCTGTTCACCTAAAGCCCAAGACGAAGAGGAAGGGGTCAGCAGACACAACAGAGGAAGGGTGCTGCTGCTGCTGGTGACCTGGGAGCCAGCCAGCCACCGCCCGGGACAGACTCCCCTAGAAACCTTGTCCAGCAGTCACTGGGGCCCCCTAGAGTGTGGGCTCTCTGGATTGGGATGGAGCCTGAGAATTCTCATTTCTCACTGCTGGTGACCTGGGGAGTCTGCTTTGAGAAACCCACTGGGAGAACGGCTTGCTGGTGGCTTTGTCTTTTAAAGAGTCGGCATCAAGGCTTCGCCCTGGAAACCACATGTAGTAGTCAGCTCTTGTTGCTGGGAGAAAATACCTGACAAACATCAGTTTAAGAGAGGAAGGGTCTGTTTTGGCTTACGGTTCCCTCAGAGTGGGAAAGGCATTGTGAAAGAAGCTTGGGGTTAACTGGTAGTCCACAGTGGTGAAGGCTGGCGCTCAGCCAGCTCTCTCCTTTTTTTTTTTTTTTTTTTTTTTTTTTTTTGGTTTTTCGAGGTACGGTCTCACTCTGGTCCAGGCTGACCTGGAATTCACTATGTAGTCTCAGGGTGGCCTTGAACTCGTGGCGATCCTCCTACCTCTGCCTCCCGAGTGCTGGGATTAAAGGCATGCGCCACCACGCCCAGCTCAGCTCTCTCCTTTTTATCTAGTCCTGGACCCCAGCCCACGCAATGGAGCCGCCCACAGTTAGAGTGAGTTTTCCTACCTTAATTATGCTAATCAGGATCATACTTTTCAGGCATGCCCTGAGCTCACCTAAGTAATTCCTCACGGGTGATTTTACGTCCTGTCAAGTTGACAACTCGTAAAGACCATTCTGGAAGGCCCTCCAGGGGAAGTGGAGGGTGTGTCACTACCGGGCAGGCAAGGGCAGGGAGGCTCGCTGCTCGTCACAGGGATGCTTGTCCCCTCCAGCACACGCTCCCTTTGTTCCTTGCTCATCTGCTCTGCTGCCACTCCCGCAACACATTAGCGGGCATGAAATATTTACCTAACTCAGCTTTTTGCAAATACTCCTTCTGTATCTGCCCTCAGCTGGGAGCATAAATTGTGTTTCACACACAGGCTGAAAGGTTGGGTGTTAAATAAAACAGTGCAATCCTGTTGGGCCAGACGCTCTTAGTGTCCATCGGCCACTTCTCCCAGCGACATCCTGGCCATCAGAGCTGGAAGAAGCTGACCTTGATGCAGGGCTGGGAGTGAGCAGGCCCCTGGTTAATGCAAAGTAGATGGTTAAAATTAAATTCCCAGACCTTCCCATTTGCCCATCAGAAGCCGTTGCAAGGCCTCTGGGAAAACAAAGAGCTACTGCAGAGTATGTCATTGCTTTATATTTTAATACGGTTCTCAGAATACTTCTTTCTTCAGAGGTCCGTCCCCTCCAGCTAGCACTTCGTGAACAGGTAAGAGTTGGTATGTGAAATGCTTGGGGCCTATAGAGAGGCGGTGCTGTCACCTCTCCTATCATTCCAGAACTTCTTCTCCAGGAACTGGAGGATGACAGGAGGGCTGTGTGTGTGTGAGGGGGGTGAGAGGACACGGGAGGGAGGTGAGTGCTGCTGGGTCCCTCTCGGAGGCCCCCTGTCCTGGTCAGCTCTCCTTTGTACGTGTTTGGTGACCTTCACCAGTGATGGAACAGGAAGTTAGTTTGTGACTCCTCCCTCCAGCCCATCTTGATCCCAGGGTTTTCCAGACTCTCAGTGGTCACTGCTCCACAGAGGACAGCTGGACTAAGCTCAGGTGTCCTGGGTCAGGGGCAGTCTCTTGTACCTTTCCAGGGGAAACCCACATGTAGCTAATGACTGTTGGGGCAGGGGACATCTCCTTTTGCTTTATTTTATTTCATTTTAAAATTTTTTTAGCTCAGGCTGACCTGGAATTCACTCTGTAGTCTCAGGGTGGCCTTGAACTCATGACGATCCTCCTACCTCTGCCTCCCGAGTGCTGGGATTAAAGGTGTGCGCCACCATGCCCGGCTTCCTTTTGCTTTTATACTTCTAGCCTGGGACACACGTGTTCTTGATCTGGAGGGACAGAATGGCTATCAGGACAGCAGAGGGACTGCTGTGCGAACCCTGGTGGCAGGTATGTAGCCTTCGGTGACCGGTTCATTGGGAGAGGCCTAATCCTGGAGAGTGGTGACAGGCCCAGGCCCCGTTACAGGTCATGCGAGTGTTCTGGGTGATCATAGAAAGGGCCATGCATAGTCAACTTTGGGGAATTTAGAATCACTGTGGAAACACACTTCTGGATGTGTCTCTGAAGATGTTTCCAGACAGGTTTAACTGAGCTGAGCAGACCCATCCTGGGCTAGGGTCCAAAACTAAATCAAGAGGAGAAAGAAAAGTGAGCCCCAGCATCTGTGGCTCTTTGCTTCCTGACTATGGACTCAAGGTGACCGGCTGCCTCACGTTCCTGCCACCCCGCCTTCTCCGTGGTGGACGCACCCTCAAACCATGGGCGACAACCAACCCGGCTGCCCTCAAGATGCTTCTATCGGCTATTTTGTCGCAGCCATGAAAAAAGATAGACCCTGTGCCGGGAGCTGCAGCCACAGGAGAGTGGTGACACCCAGCCAGGGGGCTTGAGCCTGTAGCTGGGGTGTGGTGGCAGGAGGGGCTCCCTTGGAGGGCTTCTGCTAATTGGTCTGCCTGGCTCAGCTTCCTGTAGCTGGTGCCCATCTTTGGTCTTCTTTGGGTCGAAGCCAGGTCACTCCAGTCTCTGCCCATCTTCTCTGGCCTCCTTGTCTCTGTGTGTTTTCTCTTATAAGGACACTGTCATACTAGATTAAGGACCTGCCCTACCCCCAAAGTAGCCTCATCTTTCCTGACGACTTCTGGTCCAGCCCTACACCCATATTAGGTCACGTTCTGAGCTAGTGGGGTTAGGACTAGCGTGTCGGGGCACTGTCATATTTTCTGTTGCATGGAACAGGCATGGCTGGACATTAAGAGTTCAGTCTTTGGCTGCGAGGAGAAGCGGGGCAGGCAGTGGCAAGAGGGAGAGCAAAGGCCCTGAGAAGTGAAGTAGAGGGGAGGGAGGCCAGCCAGCGGGAAGAGAGAAGCAGGCTCCCACCTAGAATGAGGGCTTGGGGCTCTGGGAACCACCTGCCCTCCATAGACCCAGCCCTGTGTGGCCTTCGTTGGTTCCAGGTTGTGCATAGTCCCTGCATGCTGGTCCAGCCTGGCTGCTCCCTGAGGGGCCTCTTCCTCATCCCTCTCTCTCTCTTCTCAGTCTCTTACGTCTTTCCTTCCAGTTCCCCGCTCATCATGGTTTAAACCGAAAGGCTACATACCTGCCACCAGGGTTCGCACAGCAGTCACTCTGCTGTCCTGATAGCCATTCTGTCCCTCCAGATCAAGAACACGTGTGTCCCAGGCTAGAAGTATAAAAGCAAAAGGAAGCCAGGCGTGGTGGCACACACCTTTAATCCCAGCACTCGGGAGGCAGAGGTAGAGGATCGTCATGAGTTCAAGGCCACCCTGAGACTACAGAGTGAATTCCAGGTCAGCCTGAGCTAGGCACGATAAGGGCCTGGACTTCAAGAGCGGTCAGGGAGTGACTTCTGTGTGGTCTGAGGTTCTGGGGAGGTGCGAGGGCCACTTTTACTTTATGTTGTAACCTAACCTGGCTTCAGGGTGCCCACGTCCAGCCTTGTCCCCGTGAGGTCTGTCTCGGGGCTGTGGCCTCGGGGAAGTAGGCAGGAGGGCATGCTCCCACCCACCCTGCTCAGAGAGGAAGACTTTGGCATTTTTCCTTCCTGGGGAGCTGGGTGCCCCGCCTTGTCTGCTGCTCTCACGTAGGGTTTCTACCATCTGCTCTGCTGGTTCTCGGGCCTCTAACCCCAGACCTGATTATGGCACATTTCTCCTGGTCTCCGCTGAGAGCAGGCCTCAGGGCCTCTCAGCCTTCCCCGTCGTGCAAGCTGACCTCATGCTAATCACCCTCACGCTGCTCGATCAGAAAATGAACGTGGCGTCCAAGGTCTAGGGGACTGCACATCGAGTGGGCTGTGGGGCTCCTGACCCTCGTCCCCCGTGTCCCTTGGGAGCCTCAGAAGGCACAAGGGTCACGCCTAACCTCTGCTCCACGCCTTCAACTCACCCTCTTCTCTGCTAGTCTCGCTTTTTAAAAAATTATTTATTTATTTGAGAGAGCGGGAGAGACAGAGGCAGAGAGAGAGAGAAAGAGAGAATGGGCACGCCAGGGCCTTCAGCTGCTGTAAATGAACTCCAGATGCATGCGCCACCTGTGTATCTGGCTTACATGGGTCCTGGGGAGTTGAATTGGGATCCTTTGGCTTTGCAGGCAAAGGCCTTAACCGCTTAGCCACCCCTCAAGCCCTAGTCTCATTTCTATTTTTTTTTTTTTTTTTGAGGTAGGGTCTCACTCTGACCCAGGCTGACCTGGAATTCACTATGTAGTCTCAGGGTGGCCTTGAACTCATGACGATCCTCCTACCTCTGCCTCCTGAGTGCTGGGATTAAAGGCGTGCGCCACCACGCCCGGCTCTCATTTCTTTTTTTGTTTGTGAGACAGGGCCTCATATATAGCTTCCAGGCTGCCTGGCATTCACTATGTAGTCCAGCTGGCCTTGAACTTGCAGCAATCCTCCTGCCTCATCCTCTAGAGTGCTAGGATTATAGGAGTGAGCCGCCGTGCTCCGCTTGGCCGTCTTTCAGAGGCAGTGGCTCTAAACCAATTCTAGAGACAAGGCCCTGGCCAGAGCCGGGAGCGAGCACCCCTGGCAAGGACCTAAAGATGCTTCCAGGAGCTGAGAGTGGCTCCAACCATCAGCAAGTGAGAAGGTGGGCCCAGGCTGCAGAGATGGCTTAGAGGTTAAGGTGCTTGCCTGTGAAGCCCAAGGACCCAAGTTTGATTTCCCAGGACCCACGTAAGCCAAATGCACAAGGTGGAGCATGCGTCTGGAGTTCCTTTGCAGTTGCTGGAGGCCCTGGAGCTCCCATTCTCTTTCTCCCTATCTGCTTCTTCCTCTTTTTCTCTCAAATAAAATAGGAAAAGAACATGGGGTCAAGCTGAGGGTGGGGGTTCAAACTTGTTGTCCTAGCACTCCGGAGGCTGAAGCAGGGGAGTTATTTAATGTTTGAAGCGAGACTAGGCTATATAATGAGTTCTAGGCCAACCTGAGCTGCAAAGTAAGACCCTTTCTCAATAAAACAACACGAAAAAGTGGAGACCTGCTATTGGGCTTTTTTGGGACGAAGAGGAGGGAAGAGAGAGAAAATGGGCACACCATGGTTTCTAGCTGCTGAGAACAAACTACAGACACATGCACCACTTTGTGCATCTGGCTTTACGTAGGTACCGGGGAATCAAACTCAGGTTGTTAGGTTTTGCAGGCAAGCACCTTAACCACTAAAACCATCTCTCCAGCCCAGCAAGGTGTCTCCTGAGTAGGAGGTAGGCAGAGGGGAGGTCTTGCGTCATGAGGAAGCAGGCTTAGCTAACGTGTGAGCTGTGCTATGAGGCCTTTAGACTTTACTTCGTGATAGAGTCACGGAGACATTGGACAGGAAGGTGGGACTCAGTCAGTGTGTGATCAGTCAAGCAGCTGTGGACCCTGGGCAGCAGGGAGGGCTGGCCGTGTTCTGCCCTGACGAGGCTCTCCTGTAAGCAGCGAGGTTCTCTAACACCTGCAAATGCCAGGAAATGAGTTCTGCCAACATCCAGGGAGCTAGAAGTGGGTCTTCCCCATTGATTCCCAGATGAGGCTACAGCCCCCAGCGAGCTCCTGTATCACCACCTGATTGACCCTGGAGCGGAGAACAGCTGGGCCCTGCTCCAGACCCACCTAGACCACTCGCAAGGTGTCCCCTGTGTTTTGTTGGAGCAGAATGAAACAACACGCTCCCATAATGAAAAGGCTTCACACAGCCTTTCTTCCCAGACCTCCTTTTCTTTGAATTAACAGAAAGTAAAACCAAATTCTGCCAGTGAAGAAACACCGTGGGATGATGGATACCTGAGGTCTTCATGGGTTGATGTCTGCTTTGTTTTCCGTCCGTGGTTTGTCAGTCGGGAGGCTGGGGTCCCCATGGTTCCTCAAGCGGAGGCAGGAAGTTCCTGGAAGTTATTGACCAGCCCCAGAGGGCCCCTGTCACTCTAGGACCCCAAGAACCATCTCTCTGATGGCTCAGCATTAACACAGAGCTACTGCTCCTCTCAGGTGCCACTTGCCACAGTGGTACTGGAGATCTGGAGGACAAGTGATTGCAGGGGGTGGTGAGCGTGCCTCTAGGCCCTGACACACCTAGGGAGATGGTGGGACAGAAGCCTCATGCTGTTTCCGAGGCCATGATGGGTGAGGGCGGTGTGGGCCGTGTTTCCCTGCAGGTCATATGTTGTCCTCATTTGTCTTGTCACCTTGGGCCAGTGCTGGCCTCTTCCCACTGTGCTGACGGCCAGCTGCTGGTTGTCCGGCAGGCGAATGGGTAGAGTTGGCCGGAGGCTCCAGGCAGCTGGGCTCCTCGTCATCCTTTCCCATAAAGCCAGAGTCAGACGTGGCCACGGCGAGGTCTCCTACAGATGAAGTGAGGGTAAAGGTGAGTTTCCGAGAATTTCAAAAAAAACTGGAAGCATGTGAAGAGCCTGCGTTGACTCCCAGTCACCACTTCTGCAGCACCCTCGGGTAGCACGGACGCAAGGTGCTCCAAGCCCCTGCTTGAACCCTGCACGGAGCCTGCCGGGGCCTCTCAGAGCAGTGAGAGGCTGGGGGGGTGGTGGAGTGCCGAGGCTCAGGTGACAACATCACAGGGGACACGCGGGGTCTAGAGCTCCTGTGTGGTCGGATTGGAGACAGGGTAGGGCCTGCAGCTCTGAGTCCTGTGTCTTTGCATGGTGTGTGCACATGTGTGCGCATGTGGGTTTTTTGCTTATGTGCATACCTGGAGAAGGGCTGGGTGCTTGGTAGGTGGCTGAGGACAGCTGACCATGGCCCATGGGGAGAAATGGATCTCGGAGTCTGGATGCTGGGAGGCTGCACAGCCACACTCAGGCTCAGGAGACCCCAGTCATGAGACTGACATTGAAGTGCCCCAAGGCCGAGGTACAGGGGCCTAGCCAAGGCCTGGGGCCAGGACCTCCTAGGGTGGGTGCTCAGTGGCAGGGCTGGGGAGCTGGCTCCACCTCACTCCGTGGCTCCCTCTTCCCTTCTGCGGAGCTACAGTCCTGTTTCGGGTGGTCCGGCTCTGGTCCCCAGGCCTGCATTAGTCCAGAGCTTGAGCCCTCGAGGGGAGCAGTGGTAGAGAGACAGGCGTGGCTGTGAGAGTCCCCGAATGTCCAGCAATCACCCTGTTCCTCTCCCCCGATATCTGCTGGTGTCATCTGTGGGTCACATGGGGTCTGTCGTGCCTGCAAAGCTCTTGTTGTCCCTCCTCCACTCAAGTCCTCTTCTCTGGAGGCTGGTGACAGAACGTGCCCTTGCTGGGGTCTCCTTCCCTCTGCATAGTCTACCTTTAGGAATGGTTCTTCCTGGCTTGAACGTATATCAACACACGTGTGTGTACACTCAAACACAGGCGCACATTTGCACATACCGACACACAGGTTTGCACACATACAAATGCATACACAAAGATGTGCACTCATAGGTATATATAAACACACAGATATACACACAGGCATATACACATGGGCATATACACAGGAACACATGTATACATGCAGGCACACATATATAAATGCATAGGAATACACAGATGCCTAGAGGCACACATGATCACTGACAGGCACACAGGTATATATGAAGGCACACATAGATATGTATGCTGGCAGTTATACACACACACAGACACACAGATGTGCACACATATATATAGACAATCATGCAAGCACATAGGTGTACATGCACAGACATGTATGCAGACTATACACACAGACACATAGGTGCACATTTATGCACACACTGGCACACAGTGCACATGCATATAGTCACGCAGGCGTGCACACGCACAGCAGCACACTCTACACACAGACAATGGTAGACCCTGAGATCAGGCGTGGTGGGGCTCCAGGCCTGTGGTGGGCAGACCCAGCTCTCTGGAATCACATTTTCCCACAGGAGCAGCGGCGGCGGCTCACATCAACCCAGACCTGTGCTGTTGTCATGGAAATCAGAGAGGCTCTCTGGCCTCTGTCCTTGTCCTCCTATGGTCCCTCTCTGGCCTCTTATGGGGCACTGCTTGAGTGTGGCTATGGGAAGACTATCAGAGCCACTTCCCATAGCTGTGACAACAGACCCTTGAAGCTGGGCACCAAGATCCTGTGTGGTCAGGCCTCCTTGGTAGAGAAAGCACAGGTCCCAAAATGAGGCCTCGAGGTTTGGGGATGACACAGCTTCCAGAGACCTAGCACCCGCAGCTTCCTGGCATACATGCGCACACATGTTCACACAAGTGTGTGCACATGGGCCCAGCTAACTATTCACAGACAACTCATGGGCTAGCACACATAGGCATTCACAAAAGCCATTCTCAGAAACCAGCCCAATCAAGTCTCCTGACTGTGGCTGGGGAGGGGGCAGAGGACTTGGGAGGGCCAACCCCTGTTCCTGGTGGGTTGATGCGGTGGTTCCTGAAGGAGCTGAGGTGGAGAAGACAACTTGTATACGTGTATACGTGTGTCATGTGTGTGCTTGTGTGCACACATATGACTGTGTGTGTGCATGTGTATGTGTGCATACATGCATGTGTGTGCCTACCAGCAGCCCTTTTTTTGGTTATGGAGTTTGTGGTGGTTTGAATGTAAAACGTCTCCATGTGTTTTGAATACTTGATCCTGAGTCTGTGGCAATTTGGGAAGGTTGTTGGGCCTTTGGGAGGTGGAGCCTTCCTGAAGGAGGTGTGTCGCTGGGGGCTGGCTTTGGAGGAATACGGCCCAGCTCCACACCCAGTGCTTAGACTACTTCCATCCCGCTGTGAATGTGACGCCCAGCTCAGCTCATGTCCTGCTGCTTCCTCCCAGCTGCTGTGACAAACTTGATGCCCTGCTGTCTGCTCTGCTATGCTTTTCCTGCCATGATGAAGCTTGCCCTCAAGACTGTAAGCCAGAATAAACCCTTTCATCCTATAAACTTCTTCTGGTTGGCCCAGGCTGACCTGGAATTCACTGTGTACTCTCAGGGTGGCCTTGAATTCACAGTGATCCTCCTACCTCTGCCTTCCAAGTGCTGGGATTAAAGGCTTGCACCACCACTCCCGGTTCTGGTTGGGTGTTTTGTCCAGTAATGAGAAGGTAAATGCAACAGGGTTGGAATTCCATTAGCTGCCACATGCCTCACCAGTGGTCACTGGTACCCCCATCAGCAGGATCTCCACCTTCCTTCCCCAAACCTTGGATAGTGGCACCTTGCAGCACGAGGTCCCGGGAGAGTCTTAGAGCACACAGCACTACATCCCAAGGCACCCACTTAGCACCTGTCTAGTGTGGGAGCAGGTCCTGAGGTTGGAGAGGTTGAAAATGTTGTGGGAATAATGGATGGAGTGAGGGAGGAGAGAAAGAGCCAGTGTACATGAGAGGTCCCTTCTGGTGACTTACAGGACAGGAGGTCACAGCCCAGGCGGGGAGCCGGTAGAAAGGGGGGGGGGAGTAAGTCCTTCTGCTTCAGGTTCTCAGTCACTCCCAGGCCTCTTTTAAGGATATTAAGTCTTCCCAGAGGGTGTCCTGGTCACTCCTGCTGTCCTTTGATCTTCCCAGCTTCTTGGTCACTGGCCATACAGGGAGGGATAACTGAAGAAGCTGGAGGCTTGGAGTTGGAGAACTTGGGTGGAGGGACCACAGCACCGCCACGGTGGGGAGCTCGGCTGCATCCAGTGCTGGGCTGCATCCAGTGCTGGCTGGGAGCAGCGTTCATGCGTACACACACATGTGCTGGGACAGAAGGCTGCTGGAGGGCTGGGATTCAGAAGTGGGCCAGTGGGCTTCTCATCAAGGCTGGCTGACATACACACGACATGGTCCTTACACACCAGGAACTGGACTCAAGAAGTGAATCTGTTGGCTTCCACCTGGCAGCCAGTCCTTACCCCACGCCCCCGGTCTACTATGAGAGGTCCTAGCCCCCTTCCTGCTTTACATGGAAGGTTCCTTCATGTGGCCTGTGGCTTGTTCATCCTGCATCTGCCTGTAGGATTCTGCACAGGGTCTGGTGCGGGGGCTGGTGGGGAAAGTTCCCTGAGCACTGCCCAAGCTCAGGAGACCAAGCTCAGGAGACGGCTCCTTCTAGGGACTCTGTTTACCTGCCAGGCTCCCACAGGGAACTGAGATGTCTGGTGCGTCATGGCCAGTGGCAAGAGGGCCCAGGTGACACTGAGGGGCAAAGGGAGAAGGACCCTCAGAGGAGGAGTTAGAGGTCCAGAGCCTGGCCATGAACCTGTGACTGGGACTGAATCAATGAGAATGTAGCCAGCTGCTGAGGAGAGCCACGGGCAGCTGGCTCAGAGAACCGCCGGCCATTGGGGAATGAAGGGTGTGCGTGGCTGATGGGCCTGACGAGTCACTGGCTCACACACCCCAAGGAAAAAGAGAACAAAAGGGAGCTGGATCCAGAGGAAGATGGGCACAGGGGCAAGTGGTCCCGGCTGGCATTTTGAGGACCCTGCAGCCTGGCTTGGGGATCCCACCCAAATCTTTTCCCGGCCCCCTCCATAGGACCACCATCACCATTGCTAAGATCCTACTTAAACTGTTAAGTGTGTCGGCGACAGGTTGCATGCTGTCCCCACACCCCATGCTGGACCTGCTTAGTTTGCCTTGTCCTGTGTTTGCTTGTGATGGTTCGTACCGACTGCCAACTTGACAGGACCCAGAGTCACCTGCAAGGGATTGTGCCATCAGGTTGGTCTGCGTGGGGTTACTTGGTTAGATTAAGGTGGGAAGACCCAGCTTGACTGTGGGCGGCACCATTCCATGGGCCGGGGTCCTGGACCGTACAGAAGGGATTGCTGGCTGAGCAGCAGTGTTCATCACTCACTGTGAGCTGAATGTGACCGCTCTGCCTCAAGCTCCTGCGCCACGCCTCCCCTGCCAGGATGGACGGTAATTTGGAACTGTAAGCTGAAATAAATCCTTCCTCCCTTAAACTAACTTTGCTCAGGTCTTCTGTCCCAGCAATGAGAAGTTGACTAACATATGGCTCATGCATTCCTTCTGTCCCTATGGCTGTTCTGGGTGTGGGCTCCACCCTGGTGTGTCCACCATTGGGGCTCACCCCCATGTCTGCCTCTCCGTGTCAGGATACAGAAGGCTGTGTCTTTGTTCCTGGCACCCTGCATGATCCCTCACACCAAAGGTCACAGCACCTATATTGAGTGGACCTTTCTCCCCTGCTCCCCCAGTGCCTCCTGTGAGGTTTGGTGACAGGCCACCACCTATGGACCTTTCTCCCCTGATCCCCCAGTGCCTCCTGTGAGGTTTGGTGACAGACCACCACCTATGGGCCTTTCTCCCCTGATCCCCCAGTGCCTCCTGTGAGGTTTGGTGACAGACCACCACCTATGGACCTTTCTCCCCTGCTCCCCCAGTGCCTCCTGTGAGGTTTGGTGACAGACCACCACCTATGGGCCTTTCTCCCCTGCTCCCCCAGTGCCTCCTGTGAGGTTTGGTGACAGGCCACCACCTATGGACCTTTTCCCGTGCTCCCCAGTGCCTCCTGTGAGGTTTGGTGACAGACCACCACCTATGGGCCTTTCTCCCCTGATCTCCCAGTGCCTCCTGTGAGGTTTGGTGACAGACCACCACCTATGGGCCTTTCTCCCCTGATCCCCCAGTGCCTCCTGTGAGGTTTGGTGACAGACCACCACCTATGGGCCTTTCTCCCCTGCTCCCCCAGTGCCTCCTGTGAGGTTTGGTGACAGACCACCACCTATGGGCCTTTCTCCCCTGCTCCCCCAGTGCCTCCTGTGAGGTTTTTTGACAGGCCACCACCTATGGACCTTTCTCCCCTGATCCCCCAGTGCCTCCTGTGAGGTTTTTTGACAGGCCACCACCTATGGACCTTTCTCCCCTGCTCCCCCAGTGCCCCTGTGAGGTTTGGTGACAGACCTATGGACCTTTCTCCCCTGCTCCCCCCGTGCCTCCTGTGAGGTTTGGTGACAGGCCACCACCTATGGACCTTTCTCCCCTGCTCCCCCAGTGCCTCCTGTGAGGTTTGGTGACAGACCACCACCTATGGGCCTTTCTCCCCTGCTCCCCCAGTGCCTCCTGTGAGGTTTTTGACAGGCCACCACCTATGGACCTTTCTCCCCTGATCCCCAGTGCCTCCTGTGAGGTTTTGACAGGCCACCACCTATGGACCTTTCTCCCCTGCTCCCCCAGTGCCTCCTGTGAGGTTTGGTGACAGACCACCACCTATGGGCCTTTCTCCCCTGATCCCCCAGTGCCTCCTGTGAGGTTTGGTGACAGACCACCACCTATGGGCCTTTCTCCCCTGATCCCCCAGTGCCTCCTGTGAGGTTTGGTGACAGGCCACCACCTATGGGCCTTTCTCCCCTGCTCCCCCAGTGCCTCCTGTGAGGTTTGGTGACAGGCCACCACCTATGGGCCTTTCTCCCCTGCTCCCCCAGTGCCTCCTGTGAGGTTTGGTGACAGACCACCACCTATGGACCTTTCTCCCCTGCTCCCCCAGTGCCTCCTGTGAGGTTTGGTGACAGACCACCACCTATGGGCCTTTCTCCTCTGATCCCCCAGTGCCTCCTGTGAGGTTTGGTGACAGACCACCACCTATGGGCCTTTCTCCCCTGCTCCCCCAGTGCCTCCTGTGAGGTTTGGTGACAGACCACCACCTATGGGCCTTTCTCCCCTGATCCCCCAGTGCCTCCTGTGAGGTTTGGTGACAGACCACCACCTATGGACCTTTCTCCCCTGCTCCCCCAGTGTCTCCTGTGAGGTTTGGTGACAGACCACCACCTATGGACCTTTCTCCCCTGCTCCCCCAGTGCCTCCTGTGAGGTTTGGTGACAGACCACCACCTATGGACCTTTCTCCCCTGCTCCCCCAGTGCCTCCTGTGAGGTTTGGTGACAGACCACCACCTATGGGCCTTTCTCCCCTGCTCCCCCAGTGCCTCCTGTGAGGTTTGGTGACAGACCACCACCTATGGACCTTTCTCCCCTGATCCCCCAGTGCCTCCTGTGAGGTTTGGTGACAGGCCACCACCTATGGGCCTTTCTCCCCTGCTCCCCCAGTGCCTCCTGTGAGGTTTGGTGACAGATGGACCTTTCTTGCTCCCCCAGTGCCTCCTGTGAGGTTTGGTGACAGACCACCACCTATGGACCTTTCTCCCCTGATCCCCAGTGCCTCCTGTGAGGTTTGGTGACAGGCCACCACCTATGGGCCTTTCTCCCCTGCTCCCCAGTGCCTCCTGTGAGGTTTGGTGACAGACCACCACCTATGGGCCTTTCTCCCCTGATCCCCAGTGCCTCCTGTGAGGTTTGGTGACAGGCCACCACCTATGGGCCTTTCTCCCTGATCCCCAGTGCCTCCTGTGAGGTTTGGTGACAGACCACCACCTATGGACCTTTCTCCCCTGCTCCCCCAGTGCCTCCTGTGAGGTTTGGTGACAGACCACCACCTATGGACCTTTCTCCCCTGCTCCCCCAGTGCCTCCTGTGAGGTTTGGTGACAGACCACCACCTATGGACCTTTCTCCCCTGATCTCCCAGTGCCTCCTGTGAGGTTTGGTGACAGGCCACCACCTATGGACCTTTCTCCCCTGCTCTCCCAGTGCCTCCTGTGAGGTTTGGTGACAGACCACCACCTATGGACCTTTCTCCCCTGATCTCCCAGTGCCTCCTGTGAGGTTTGGTGACAGACCACCACCTATGGACCTTTCTCCCCTGATCCCCCAGTGCCTCCTGTGAGGTTTGGTGACAGACCACCACCTATGGACCTTTCTCCCCTGCTCCCCCAGTGCCTCCTGTGAGGTTTGGTGACAGACCACCACCTATGGACCTTTTCTCCCCTGATCCCCCAGTGCCTCCCTGTGAGGTTTGGTGACAGACCACCACCACCTATGGACCTTTCTCCCCTGATCCCCAGTGCCTCCTGTGAGGTTTGGTGACCACCACCTATGGGCCTTTTCCCTGATCCCCCAGTGCCTCCTGTGAGGTTTGGTGACAGGCCACCACCTATGGGCCTTTCTCCCCTGATCCCCCAGTGCCTCCTGTGAGGTTTGGTGACAGACCACCACCTATGGACCTTTCTCCCCTGCTCCCCCAGTGCCTCCTGTGAGGTTTGGTGACAGACCACCACCTATGGACCTTTCTCCCCTGCTCCCCCAGTGCCTCCTGTGAGGTTTGGTGACAGACAACCACCTATGGGCCTTTCTTCTCCCCCTCCCCCAGTGCCTCCTGTGAGGTTTGGTGACAGACCACCACCTATGGACCTTTCTCCCCTGCTCCCCCAGTGCCTCCTGTGAGGTTTGGTGACAGACCACCACCTATGGACCTTTCTCCCCTGCTCCCCCAGTGCCTCCTGTGAGGTTTGGTGACAGGTTATGGACCTTTCTCCCTGATCCCCAGTGCCTCCTGTGAGGTTTTGGTGACAGGCCACCACCTATGGACCTTTCTCCCCTGATCCCCAGTGCCTCCTGTGAGGTTTGGTGACAGGCCACCACCTATGGACCTTTCTCCCCTGATCCCCCAGTGCCTCCTGTGAGGTTTGGTGACAGACCACCACCTATGGACCTTTCTCCCCTGATCCCCAGTGCCTCCTGTGAGAGGTTTGGTGACAGACCACCACCTATGGGCCTTTCTCCCCTGATCCCCCAGTGCCTCCTGTGAGGTTTGGTGACAGACCACCACCTATGGACCTTTCTCCCCTGATCCCCCAGTGCCTCCTGTGAGGTTTGGTGACAGGCCACCACCTATGGACCTTTCTCCCCTGATCCCCCAGTGCCTCCTGTGAGGTTTGGTGACAGACCACCACCTATGGACCTTTCTCCCCTGCTCCCCCAGTGCCTCCTGTGAGGTTTGGTGACAGACCACCACCTATGGGCCTTTCTCCCTGCTCCCCAGTGCCTCCTGTGAGGTTTGGTGACAGACCACCACCTATGGACCTTTCTCCCCTGATCCCCCAGTGCCTCCTGTGAGGTTTGGTGACAGACCACCACCTATGGACCTTTCTCCCCTGATCCCCCAGTGCCTCCTGTGAGGTTTGGTGACAGACCACCACCTATGGACCTTTCTCCCCTGATCCCCCAGTGCCTCCTGTGAGGTTTGGTGACAGACCACCACCTATGGGCCTTTCTCCCCTGATCTCCCAGTGCCTCCTGTGAGGTTTGGTGACAGACCACCACCTATGGACCTTTCTCCCCTGATCCCCCAGTGCCTCCTGTGAGGTTTGGTGACAGACCACCACCTATGGACCTTTCTCCCCTGATCTCCCAGTGCCTCCTGTGAGGTTTGGTGACAGACCACCACCTATGGACCTTTCTCCCCTGATCCCCAGTGCCTCCTGTGAGGTTTGGTGACAGGCCACCACCTATGGGCCTTTCTCCCCTGATCCCCCAGTGCCCCCAGTGCCTCCCCTGTGAGGTTTGGTGACAGACCACCACCTATGGACCTTTCTCCCCTGATCCCCCAGTGCCTCCTGTGAGGTTTGGTGACAGGCCACCACCTATGGACCTTTCTCCCCTGCTCCCCAGTGCCTCCTGTGAGGTTTGGTGACAGTGGGCCTTTCTCCCCCTCCCCAGTGCCTCCTGTGAGGTTTGGTGACAGGCCACCACCTATGGGCCTTTCTCCCCTGCTCCCCCCCAGTGCCTCCTGTGAGGTTTGGTGACAGGCCACCACCTATGGGCCTTTCTCCCCTGATCCCCCAGTGCCTCCTGTGAGGTTTGGTGACAGGCCACCACCTATGGGCCTTTCTCCCCTGCTCCCCAGTGCCTCCTGTGAGGTTTGGTGACAGGCCACCACCTATGGGCCTTTCTCCCCTGATCCCCCAGTGCCTCCTGTGAGGTTTGGTGACAGACCACCACCTATGGGCCTTTCTCCCCTGATCCCCAGTGCCTCCTGTGAGGTTTGGTGACAGACCACCACCTATGGGCCTTTCTCCCCTGATCCCCCAGTGCCTCCTGTGAGGTTTGGTGACAGACCACCACCTATGGGCCTTTCTCCCCTGATCCCCCAGTGCCTCCTGTGAGGTTTGGTGACAGGCCACCACCTATGGACCTTTCTCCCCTGATCCCCCAGTGCCTCCTGTGAGGTTTGGTGACAGACCACCACCTATGGGCCTTTCTCCCCTGATCCCCCCCAGTGCCTCCTGTGAGGTTTGGTGACAGGCCACCACCTATGGGCCTTTCTCCCCTGATCCCCAGTGCCTCCTGTGAGGTTTGGTGACAGACCACCACCTATGGGCCTTTCTCCCCTGATCTCCCAGTGCCTCCTGTGAGGTTTGGTGACAGGCCACCACCTATGGGCCTTTCTCCCCTGATCCCCCAGTGCCTCCTGTGAGGTTTGGTGACAGACCACCACCTATGGGCCTTTCTCCCCTGATCCCCCAGTGCCTCCTGTGAGGTTTGGTGACAGACCACCACCTATGGGCCTTTCTCCCCTGATCCCCCAGTGCCTCCTGTGAGGTTTGGTGACAGGCCACCACCTATGGACCTTTCTCCCCTGATCCCCCCAGTGCCTCCTGTGAGGTTTGGTGACAGGCCACCACCTATGGGCCTTTCTCCCCTGATCTCCCCAGTGCCTCCTGTGAGGTTTGGTGACAGGCCACCACCTATGGACCTTTCCCCTGATCCCCAGTGCCTCCTGTGAGGTTTGGTGACAGGCCACCACCTATGGACCTTTCTCCCCTGATCCCCCAGTGCCTCCTGTGAGGTTTGGTGACAGGCCACCACCTATGGGCCTTTCTCCCCTGATCCCCAGTGCCTCCTGTGAGGCCACCACCTATGGACCTTTTGGTGACAGGTTTGGTGACAGGCCCACCACCTATGGGCCTTTCTCCCCTGCTCCCCCAGTGCCTCCTGTGAGGTTTGGTGACAGGCCACCACCTATGGACCTTTCTCCCCTGATCCCCCAGTGCCTCCTGTGAGGTTTGGTGACAGGCCACCACCTATGGGCCTTTCTCCCCTGATCCCCAGTGCCTGCCTCCTGTGAGGTTTGGTGACAGGCCACCACCTATGGGCCTTTCTCCCCTGATCCCCCAGTGCCTCCTGTGAGGTTTGGTGACAGGCCACCACCTATGGGCCTTTCTCCCCTGATCCCCCAGTGCCTCCTGTGAGGTTTGGTGACAGGCCACCACCTATGGACCTTTCTCCCCTGATCCCCCAGTGCCTCCTGTGAGGTTTGGTGAGTGCCTCCAGGTTTGGTGACAGGCCACCACCTATGGACCTTTCTCCCCTGATCCCCCAGTGCCTCCTGTGAGGTTTGGTGACAGGCCACCACCTATGGGCCTTTCTCCCCTGCTCCCCCAGTGCCTCCTGTGAGGTTTGGTGACAGACCACCACCATGGGCCACCTGCTCCCCCAGTGCCTCCTGTGAGGTTTGGTGGACCACCACCTTTCCCCTGCTCCCCCCAGTGCCTCCTGTGAGGTTTGGTGACAGGCCACCACCTATGGACCTTTCTCCCCTGCTCCCCAGTGCCTCCTGTGAGGTTTGGTGACAGACCACCACCTATGGACCTTTCTCCCCTGATCCCCCACAGAGGTTTGGTTTGACAGACCACCACCTATGGGCCTTTCTCCCCTGATCCCCCAGTGCCTCCTGTGAGGTTTGGTGACAGGCCACCACCTATGGGCCTTTCTCTCCCTGACCTTTCCCCCAGTGCCTTTCCAGTGCCTCCTGTGAGGTTTGGTGACAGGCCACCACCTATGGACCTTTCTCCCCTGATCCCCAGTGCCTCCTGTGAGGTTTGGTGACAGCCACCACCTATGGGCCTTTCTCCCCTGATGCCCCCAGTGCCTCCTGTGAGGTTTGGTGACAGACCACCACCTATGGGCCTTTCTCCCCTGATCCCCCCAGTGCCTCCTGTGAGGCCTTTGAGGTTTGGTGACCACCTATGGACCTTTCTCCCCTGATCCCCCAGTGCCTCCTGTGAGGTTTGGTGACAGGCCACCACCTATGGACCTTCTCTCCCCTATGGACCTTTCTCCCCTGCCCCCAGTGCCTCCTGTGAGGTTTGGTGACAGGCCACCACCATGGGCCTTTTCTTTCTCCCCTGATCCCCCAGTGCCTCCTGTGAGAGGTTTGGTGACAGGCCACCACCTATGGACCTTTCTCCCCTGATCCCCCAGTGCCTCCTGTGAGGTTTGGTGACAGGCCACCACCTATGGACCTTTCTCCCCTGATCCCCCAGTGCCTCCTGTGAGGTTTGGTGACAGGCCACCACCTATGGACCTTTCTCCCCTGATCCCCCAGTGCCTCCTGTGAGGTTTGGTGACAGGCCACCACCTATGGGCCTTTCTCCCCTGATCCCCCAGTGCCTCCTGTGAGGTTTGGTGACAGGCCACCACCTATGGACCTTTCTCCCCTGCTCCCCCAGTGCCTCCTGTGAGGTTTGGTGACAGACCACCACCTATGGACCTTTCTCCCCTGCTCCCCCAGTGCCTCCTGTGAGGTTTGGTGACAGGCCACCACCTATGGACCTTTCTCCCCTGCTCCCCCAGTGCCTCCTGTGAGGTTTGGTGACAGGCCACCACCTATGGACCTTTCTCCCCTGATCCCCCAGTGCCTCCTGTGAGGTTTGGTGACAGGCCACCACCTATGGACCTTTTTCTCCCCTGCTCCCCAGTGCCTCCTGTGAGGTTTGGTGACAGACCACCACCTATGGACCTTTCTCCCCTGATCCCCAGTGCCTCCTGTGAGGTTTGGTGACAGACCACCACCTATGGACCTTTTCTCCTGATCCCCTGATCTGACCCCCAGTGCCTCCTGTCCCCAGTGCCTCCTGTGAGGTTTGGTGACAGGCCACCACCTATGGACCTTTCTCCCCTGATCCCCCAGTGCCTCCTGTGAGGTTTG
Source organism: Orientallactaga sibirica (assembly GCA_036365145.1). Taxonomy (NCBI): domain Eukaryota; kingdom Metazoa; phylum Chordata; class Mammalia; order Rodentia; family Dipodidae; genus Orientallactaga; species Orientallactaga sibirica. The sequence continues at coordinate 3,820,172 of JAEOAD010000013.1, forward strand.
GTGACAGACCACCACCTATGGACCTTTCTCCCCTGCTCCCCAGTGCCTCCTGTGAGGTTTGGTGACAGACCACCACCTATGGACCTTTCTCCCCTGATCCCCCAGTGCCTCCTGTGAGGTTTGGTGACCAGGCCACCACCTATGGACCTTTCTCCCCTGCTCCCCAGTGCCTCCTGTGAGGTTTGGTGACAGGCCACCACCTATGGGCCTTTCTCCCCTGCTCCCCCCAGTGCCTCCTGTGAGGTTTGGTGACAGACCACCACCTATGGACCTTTCTCCCCTGATCTCCCAGTGCCTCCTGTGAGGTTTGGTGACAGACCACCACCTATGGACCTTTCTCCCCTGATCTCCCAGTGCCTCCTGTGAGGTTTGGTGACAGTGCCACCACCTATGGACCTTTCTGCCCCTGCTGACAGACCACCACCTATGGACCTTTCTCCCCTGCTCCCCCCCAGTGCCTCCCCCTGTGAGGTTTGGTGACAGACCACCACCTATGGACCTTTCTCCCCTGCTCCCCCAGTGCCTCCTGTGAGGTTTGGTGACAGACCACCACCTATGGGCCTTTCTCCCCTGCTCCCCCAGTGCCTCCTGTGAGGTTTGGTGACAGGCCACCACCTATGGACCTTTCTCCCCTGATCCCCCAGTGCCTCCTGTGAGGTTTGGTGACAGACCTATGGACCTTTCTCCCCTGCTCCCCCAGTGCCTCCTGTGAGGTTTTTTGACAGACCACCACCTATGGACCTTTCTCCCCTGCTCCCCCAGTGCCTCCTGTGAGGTTTGGTGACAGACCACCACCTATGGACCTTTCCCCCCTGACCACCACCTATGGACCTTTCTCCCCCCCCAGTGCCTCCTGTGAGGTTTGGTGACAGACCACCACCTATGGACCTTTCTCCCCTGATCCCCAGTGCCTCCAGTGCCTTTCTCCCCTGCCCCCAGTGCCTCCTCCACCTATGGACCTTTCTCCCCTGAGTGTTTGGTGACAGGCCACCACCTATGGACCTTTCTCCCCTGCTCCCCCAGTGCCTCCTGTGAGGTTTGGTGACAGACCACCACCTATGGACCTTTCTCCCCTGCTCCCCCAGTGCCTCCTGTGAGGTTTGGTGACAGACCACCACCTATGGACCTTTCTCCCCTGATCTCCCAGTGCCTCCTGTGAGGTTTGGTGACAGACCACCACCTATGGACCTTTCTCCCCTCTCCCCAGTGCCTCCTGTGAGGTTTGGTGACAGACCACCACCTATGGACCTTTCTCCCCTGCTCCCCCAGTGCCTCCTGTGAGGTTTGGTGACACCACCACCTATGGACCTTTCTCCCCTGGTGACAGACCACCACCTATGGACCTTTCTCCCCTGCTCCCCCACCTGAGGTTTGGTGACAGACCACCACCTATGGACCTTTCTCCCCTGATCTCCCCAGTGCCTCCTGTGAGGTTTGGTGACAGACCACCACCTATGGACCTTTCTCCCCTGATCCCCAGTGCCTCCTGTGAGGTTTGGTGACAGACCACCACCTATGGACCTTTCTCCCCTGCTCCCCAGTGCCTCCTGTGAGGTTTGGTGACAGACCACCACCTATGGACCTTTCTCCCCTGATCTCCCAGTGCCTCCTGTGAGGTTTGGTGACAGACCTATGGACCTTTCTCCCCTGATCCCCAGTGCCTCCTGAGGTTTGGTGGTTTGGACCTTTCTCCCCTGATCCCCCAGTGCCTCCTGTGAGGTTTGGTGACAGACCACCACCTATGGACCTTTCTCCCCTGATCCCCAGTGCCTCCTGTGAGGTTTGGTGACAGGCCACCACCTATGGACCTTTCTCCCCTGATCCCCCAGTGCCTCCTGTGAGGTTTGGTGACAGGCCACCACCTATGGACCTTTCTCCCCTGATCCCCCAGTGCCTCCTGTGAGGTTTGGTGACAGACCACCACCTATGGACCTTTCTCCCCTGATCCCCCAGTGCCTCCTGTGAGGTTTGGTGACAGACCACCACCTATGGACCTTTCTCCCCTGCTCACCCAGTGCCTCCTGTGAGGTTTGGTGACAGACCACCACCTATGGACCTTTCTCCCCTGCTCCCCAGTGCCTCCTGTGAGGTTTGGTGACAGGCCACCACCTATGGACCTTTCTCCCCTGCTCCCCCAGTGCCTCCTGTGAGGTTTGGTGACAGGCCACCACCTATGGACCTTTCTCCCCTGATCCCCCAGTGCCTCCTGTGAGGTTTGGTGACAGGCCACCACCTATGGACCTTTCTCCCTGCTCCCCCCCAGTGCCTCCCCTGTGAGGTTTGGTGACAGACCACCACCTATGGACCTTTCTCCCCTGATCCCCAGTGCCTCCTGTGAGGTTTGGTGACAGACCACCACCTATGGACCTTTCTCCCCTGCTCCCCCAGTGCCTCCTGTGAGGTGACAGACCACCACCTATGGACCTTTCTCCCCTGATCCCCCAGTGCCTCCTGTGAGGTTTTTTGACAGACCACCACCTATGGACCTTTCTCCCCTGCTCCCAGTGCCTCCCCCCAGTGCCTCCTGTGAGGTTTGGTGACAGACCACCACCTATGGACCTTTCTCCCCTGATCCCCAGTGCCTCCTGTGAGGTTTGGTGACAGACCACCACCTATGGACCTTTCTCCCCTGCTCCCCAGTGCCTCCTGTGAGGTTTGGTGACAGGCCACCACCTATGGACCTTTCTCCCCTGATCCCCAGTGCCTCCTGTGAGGTTTGGTGACAGGCCACCACCTATGGACCTTTCTCCCCTGATCCCCAGTGCCTCCTGTGAGGTTTGGTGACAGGCCACCACCTATGGGCCTTTCTCCCCTGATCCCCAGTGCCTCCTGTGAGGTTTGGTGACAGACCACCACCTATGGACCTTTCTCCCCTGATCCCCCAGTGCCTCCTGTGAGGTTTGGTGACAGACCACCACCTATGGACCTTTCTCCCCTGCTCCCCCAGTGCCTCCTGTGAGGTTTGGTGACAGGCCACCACCTATGGGCCTTTCTCCCCTGATCCCCCAGTGCCTCCTGTGAGGTTTGGTGACAGGCCACCACCTATGGACCTTTCTCCCCTGATCCCCCAGTGCCTCCTGTGAGGTTTGGTGACAGGCCACCACCTATGGACCTTTCTCCCCTGATCCCCAGTGCCTCCTGTGAGGTTTGGTGACAGGCCACCACCTATGGGCCTTTCTCCCCTGCTCCCCCAGTGCCTCCTGTGAGGTTTGGTGACAGGCCACCACCTATGGGCCTTTCTCCCCTGATCCCCCAGTGCCTCCTGTGAGGTTTGGTGACAGACCACCACCTATGGGCCTTTCTCCCCTGCTCCCCCAGTGCCTCCTGTGAGGTTTGGTGACAGACCACCACCTATGGGCCTTTCTCCCTGCTCCCCCAGTGCCTCCTGTGAGGTTTGGTGACAGACCACCACCTATGGGCCTTTCTCCCCTGATCCCCAGTGCCTCCTGTGAGGTTTGGTGACAGACCACCACCTATGGGCCTTTCTCCCCTGCTCCCCAGTGCCTCCTGTGAGGTTTGGTGACAGGCCACCACCTATGGGCCTTTCTCCCCTGCTCTCCCCAGTGCCTCCTGTGAGGTTTGGTGACAGGCCACCACCTATGGGCCTTTCTCCCCTGATCCCCAGTGTCTCCCCCAGTGCCTCCCCCTGTGCCTCCTGTGAGGTTTGGTGACAGACCACCACCTATGGGCCTTTCTCCCCTGATCCCCAGTGCCTCCTGTGAGGTTTGGTGACAGACCACCACCACCATCCCCAGTATGGGTTTTTCAGACCACCACCTGCCTTTCTCCCCCTCCCCAGTGCCTCCTGTGAGGTTTGGTGACAGGCCACCACCTATGGGCCTTTCTCCCTGATCCCCAGTGCCTCCTGTGAGGTTTGGTGACAGGCCACCACCTATGGGCCTTTCTCCCCTGATCCCCAGTGCCTCCTGTGAGGTTTGGTGACAGACCACCACCTATGGACCTTTCTCCCCCCTCCCCAGTGCCTCCTGTGAGGTTTGGTGACAGGCCACCACCTATGGGCCTTTCTCCCCTGCTCCCCAGTGCCTCCTGTGAGGTTTGGTGACAGGTCACCACCTATGGACCTTTCTCCTCTGCTCCCCCAGTGCCTCCTGTGAGGTTTGGTGACAGGCCACCACCTATGGGCCTTTCTCCCCTGCTCCCCCAGTGCCTCCTGTGAGGTTTGGTGACAGGCCACCACCTATGGGCCTTTCTCCCCTGCTCCCCCAGTGCCTCCTGTGAGGTTTGGTGACAGGCCACCACCTATGGACCTTTCTCCCCTGATTCCCCAGTGCCTCCTGTGAGGTTTGGTGACAGGCCACCACCTATGGGCCTTTCTCCCCTGCTCCCCCAGTGCCTCCTGTGAGGTTTTTTGACAGACCACCACCTATGGACCTTTCTCCCCTGCTCCCCCAGTGCCTCCTGTGAGGTTTGGTGACAGGCAAGCAATGGAGAGACTGGATGTTCTCCTGTGCCATTTGGCAGGACCTGTGCCCTCCCCAAAGGTCTGAACAAGGTCCCTTGTTTAATCTATGCAGCAGCTCCAGAAGGCAGGTGCTGACATCACCCAGACTTGGAGCTGGAGAATCTAGTGACCCTCTGCGAGCAGCTTTGGTCCCAGAGCCAGGAGGGGCCAGAGGGACTGGAAGTTGGTCGTGTGCACAGCTCCTGCATGTGGGGAACTTGCATGAGCAGAACGGGAGCATCTTAGTTTCCTGACAGGGCATCTTTTCATTGCTACTCTTTTTTAATTTCCTGCTTTCTCTAAGGAAGGTGCTGTTGCCGTCATCTCAGAATGTTCCCTCACCCTGGGGACAGTGGCTTTGCCTGCCAGCCTCCCCTCCACCCCCACGTGCACGAACTGAGCTTCCTGGGGTTGGCAGCCAAAACCAGCGGGCTGCTGTCCAGGACGCTTGTCACCCAGGTGGTAAGGCCCAGCTTCACAAAGAAGACCAGCCCCGCACCCCCACCCTGCCACAGGCAGGTCCTGACTTCAATAGTTTGAATAAGATACACTTGAAAAAGGATTTCCAGCTGGCTAAATTTAGGGCAGGGGAAGAGGTTCAATTCGCAGACGCTGGCTGGCCGCTGGCCGCGTGCCCGCGTGCAAACTCTTAATGGGGTACGAGCGGTGCCGTTTTCACTTTCGCACTTGCCTCCTGGTATTTCCCCCCTTTGAGTTAGGCAACTAGATGCTGATGGCATGTTGGCCGGAGAGGCAGAGCTCAGAGGACTTAAAATAACCCATTGCATTTGGGTGGTTGCCAGCTCAAGTGGGCCAGGCCCAGCTGACGTCTGGGCCAGCCACGGTCCCTGAAGTTGCTCTCCTGGCAGCAGCTGCCGGGCACCTCGTGTGGCCTGCTCCCTGGACCCCTCATTCCACCCAGTGTCTCTATTCATGTTTACAGCCCTGCCAGTCTGAGCAGAGGCTGGGCTTGGCTTCCTCGCCCAGGCTAGGCAGCCTTGGGCATGGTACTGAGCCCTGTGTGGTCCTTTCTATCTGGCCAGAGAGTAAGAATATCCCCTACATGTGCCGCTCTGCCAGGCTGCGCTTCCAGCACAGAGCCAGACCAAGAGTAGCCTGAACCCCTGTGGTGGAGAAAGGGAGGGCCTTGGGAACATGGACCAGAAAGAAGGCCCTATGCAGCTTTTGGGGTATGTGTGTGCATGCCCATGTGTGTGCCTGTGTGTGTGCCTGTGTGTGTGCCTGTGTGTACCCGTGTGTGCCTGTGTGTATGTGTGCTCGTGTGAGTGTACGCCCATGTGTGTGCCCGTGTGTGTGTGCCCGTGTGTGCGCCCGTGTGTGTGTCCATGTGTATGTGTGCTCCTATGTGTATGCCTGTGTGTGTGCCTGTGTGTACCCGTGTGTGCCTGTGTGTATGTGTGCTTGTGTGAGTGTACGCCCATGTGTGTGCCTGTGTGTGTGTCCATGTGTGTTGTACCCATGTATGTGTGTCCATGTGTGTGTGTGCTCATGTGCGTGTATGTGCCTGTGTGTGTGTGTCCGTGTGTATGTGTGCTCCTATGTGTATGCCTGTGTGTGTGCCCGTGTGTGCCTGTGTGTATGTGTGCTCATGTGAGTGTGCGCCCGTGTGTGTGTCCATGTGTGTTGTACCATGTATGTGTGTCCATGTGTGTGTGTGCCTGTGTGTGTGTGTGCCCGTGTGTGTGTGCCTGTGTGTATGTGTGCTCCTATGTGTATGCCTGTGTGTGTGTGCCCGTGTGTACCCATGTGTGCCTGTGTGTATGTGTAGCAGACAGCTTCAGGTTCGCTGAGATGAACTTCCAGACGAGGCACAGTTATGGAGGAAGGGATAGTATTTATTGAAGCTCACAGATCCAGCGGAAGTTCCATAATGGCAGAAGAAGCTGGCCTGCCTTCACAGGGCCAAACAGAGAGAGAAAGCCAACCAACCACCACAGCACGCAGAGCAAAACTACAGCCAAAAGGTCACACAGCACACTTCAGGAACCCCTGCTAGGCACATTTGCATATCTTTACAATGGAATCTCAAACCCACACCATTAACACCTTAAGACCGGACCCCAGTGACATTGCCTCTAGCAAGGTGATTGCAGATGCAAACTATTACTAGTAAAACACTGAATATATTGGGGGACATATATTCAAACTACCACATTCTGCCCCTGGCCCCCAATATATTTAGCTCCTGGCCCCCAATAGATTTATAACTATCACACATTGTAAATTGTACTCAGTCCAATTTCAAAGGTTCTCACAGTCTTGACCAACTTAAGATAGTGAGTCCTGTAAAATCAAACAAGTTAAATCCTTTCAACATGGAAAGGCACAGAGTAAACATTTTTAACTGGTATAAGGCATAGCAAGGAGAGACTAGAATAATGCAAACTCAACCACCATCAGCCGTCATCAAACTTCTGCAGTTCAAGTTCAATATAACCAGAGACTGACAGTCTCCAGGTTTTCCAATTCCACCCCTCCAGCTGGGCAGAGTTGCCAGGGAAAACTTTGATCCCAGGCCAACACTGCACTACATGGGAGTCCTTGCATAGTCCTGGTATATCCAAAATATCTTCAGGTCTCCATGCAAACCACGGTCCATCTTCCAAAGGCTCTTCCAGCCGATTCCTGAGGGTCTTCATGCCCTGCCTCATGCCGCATCTCAGCAGCAGCTCCTGGAACCGTGTGCGACTCATGACCACTCCATGCATTTTTCATGCTTCCAAAACCAATACCAGGTGTGCAGGACACAGCCATATTCTTAATCCAGGGACAAAATAAATCATAGCCTTGAAAAGCAGGTTCCTTCTCCAGTCAGCTCTTTCCAAGAGTTTGCATTTTTAATAGTCTTTCCTCAGGCATCCTCTCCATTGTTTTAATGTAAAAGCAGTTGGGCCACCTTCCTTCCACCTTCCTTAAGATTGCTAATGTGTTGACAATAGCAGCTCCAGCAACCTAAAACCAGTCTTATTGCCTCTAATTTTAACTTGCTTGAGATTTTCCAACTTAAAATCTTAAAATCTCAGTCCGTTATCTTTAGCCAAGCACATCAGTCCATTACAAATTTAACCTTGATCAAACTTTCTGGGCCTAGATAGCAGAATGTAGCCATCCCTTATGCCAGTAGCCCAGTTCCAACAAAGTCCTCTGCAGTCTTTCCTTCCCCTTAGAAAGCTCATAAGCCAAGCCTCGAAGTTCAATACTGTCTGCACTTAGCATTCTCAAACTCTCATCAGAACAGTCCATAAAACTTGGCTTACCACTCCAGAAGGCATCTTCAGTTGCAAGCACCAAGTCCATGCCCATTCCTCCAAAACAAAGGTTCCAAAAGACGAATATCCACACGGTCAGGTTCATCTCACCCCACACTCCTCGGTACCACTTTACTGTAGCAGACAGCTTCAGGTTCGCTGAGATGAACTTCCAGACCAGGCACAGTTATGGAGGAAGGGATATTATTTATTGAAGCTCACAGATCCAGGGGAAGTTCCATAATGGCAGGAGAAGTGGCCTGCTCTCCACAGGGCCAAGCAGAGAGGAAAAAGCCAACCAGCCACCACAGCACACAGAGCAAAACTACAGCCAAAAGGTCACACAGCACACTTCAGGAACTCCTGCTAGGCACATTTGCATATCTTTACAATGGAATCTCAAACCCACACCATTAACACCTTAAGACCAGCCCCCAGTGACATTGCCTCTAGCAAGGTGATTGCAGATGCAAACTATAACTAGTAAAACACTGAATATATTGGGGGCCATATATTCAAACTACCACAGTATGTGTGCTCATGTGAGTGTGCACCCATGTGTGTGCCCGTGTGTGTGTCCATGTATGTTGTATCCATGTATGTGTGTCCATGTGTGTGTGTGCTCATGTGCGTGTATGTGCCCGTGTGTGTATATTCATGTGTGTGTGCGCACGCTCGCGTGTGTGTGTTTGGGGGAGTAGTGCAGGTGAAGGTCTCAGCGCAGAGACGTCAGGAATGAGGAGGGGTCACGAGGTGGGATGTTGGGACTACGAAGACCCCTCAGAGCCCCTGGCAGGAGAGAGAATTTCCCGATGATTCTTGGGATATCACCTCCTGTCTCCTCTCCTTCTGCTCCCCCTCAGGCTGGAAGGGAGCTGCTTTCTGCTGAGAACTCTGAGTACCTGTCAGGAGGGTAGCAGGTGAAGGCCTGCAGGCCCTTGGCCCCCTCCCCTGAGCCTCTGCTCCCTTCACTTTAGCCAGACTGAGCACCCCAGCTCCCGGGCTGCCCCAGTCCGTGTTTTTCCTCTGCTTTCAGTCTGAGCCCTGGGCTTCAACGGCAGCCAGGAAGCTAGAGCTGGGCTGCAAGGCATTGTCTATGATGGTCACTGAACCCAGGGTGTGTGGGGTGACTGACCAACTGCTGGACAACTGGACACAAGGCCCATAGGGCCAAAAATTAGGGTCCAAGCCTCATGCTTGTGCCATCTGGTAGGAGAGGGTGGCTGTGGGTGCTGGAACTCAAAGGTCAGGGGTCACATCCAGGTTCCCAGGGTGGAGGTAAGGCTAAGGTTGGTACCTCACCATGCCAAGGGCATGGCATTTCTTCCTCTTCCTTTGCAAGGATAGCTCACTCTGGGATGGGCTTGGTCTGCCAACCCAGCTCTGGGCCTTGGGGACTAGAACTCAGGGCAAGCCAGGCTCTCTCAGGTCTTCATGATTGTGGCAAGCACTCCTAGCCACTGAGCCATCTCCTCCGCCTCCAGTGGAGTCTTTTTCTTCCTTCCTTTTTTTTTTTTTCTTGAGAGAGACAGGGGGCGGAGGGGAAGAGGCAGAGAGAGAATGGGTGCACCCGGGGCCTCACAGCTGCTGTGAATGAACTCCATACACATGCGCCCCCTTGTGGGCGTGTGCGACATTGCGCACTTGCATCACTTCTGCGTCTGGCTATACGTGGGACCTGGAGATTCTTTTTTTTTTTTTTAAATTTTTATTGATTTTTAATCTTACATACCAAAAAAAACCCCACCTGATATTTCCCTCCCCTCCCCCATTCCACTTTAGAACTCCAGTCTCCATCATATCTCCTCCCTTTCTCCATTAGTCTCTCTCCTAATTTGATGACATCATCTTTCTCTTCTATTTTGAGGGTCTTGCAAAGGTATTGCTAGGCACTGCAAGATCATGGATATCGAGGCCAATTTCTGTCTGGGCAGCTGCATAGTAAGAGGGACCTGGAGATTCTTACAAGTGTTCTTAGGCTTCGCAGGCAGGCGCCTTAACCGCTAAGCCATCTCTCCAGCCCCACTGGAGTCTTCTGAGGTCTAAGCTTCATCCTGACACTGTAGAGGACTGAGCCAGGAGACAATCTTCAGTCATGTCACTCAGGAAGACGTAAGATTTGAGCACATCTGTGCCAGGGCCTGGGGACAGAGACCAACCGTCCTCTTGGGACCTGACAGCTGGGTGACAGTCGAGGCTTTTTGATAGAACTGAGTACAGAACTGTGACCCCCAGGTGGGGGTTCTCATGGCCTTTGCATTCAGGACACCTTTACTCTTAGCAAAGATCCCAAAGACCTGTGTGTATGTAAGACACTGACTGTATCAGACATGCAATGGAGGGCTGGACAGATAGCTTAGCTCTTAAGACACTTGCCTGCCCAGCTAAGGACCCATATTTGACTCTCCAGGTCCCATATAAGCCAGATGCACAATGAGACACAGCATGCAAAATTGCACATGTGCACAAGATGGCGCATGTGTCTGGAGTTCTGGTAGCTGAGGCTCTAGTGAGCCAATTCTCTCTCTCTCTTTCCCTATCTCTCTCTCTCTGATAAAAAAGAAATGCAATGAGACATATGAAGAATTTATTCATTAAAACTCATGCATTCATGTCAGCATAAGTATCTTTTTTGTTTGTTTTTTAAAAAAATTTTTAAATTTTATTTATTTCTGGAGAGAGACACAGAGAGAGACAGACAGAGAGGGAGAGGGAGACAGATAGAGATGGGTGCCAGCAGTCTCTCAGCTGCTGTGAATGAAATCCAGATGTGTGCGCCCCCTTGTGGTCAAGTGTGGCATTGCGCCCTTGCATCACTTTGCATCTGGCTAAACGTGGGACCTGGAGATTGGAACTGGGTTCTTAGGCTTAGCAGGCAGGCACCTTAGCCCCTCTGGCCCAGGCTGACCTAAGCCATCTCTCCAGCCCTTGCCTCCCGAGTGCTGGGATTTTTTTTTTTTTTTTTTTTTGAGATAGGGTTTCACTCTAGTTCAGGCTGACTTGGAATTCACTGTCTAGTTTCAGGCTGGCCTTGAACTCAAGGTGCTCCTCCTATCTCCTGAGTACTGGGGTTAAGGATGTCACCACCACAGCTGGCTCCCTCCTATCTTGGCATCTCTTTTTGATTATCCACCTGTTTCCCTGAGATGGAGTCTCTTGCTCAACCTGCAACTGCCATGTCGTCTGCCCCTTCCTTACCATCTGTGAGCCCCGGTGATTTTCTAGCCCCCATTCTCCTGCAGGACTGCAGCTGTATACATGTGTGGCCATGCACAGCTGTTTTTTTTTTTTTTTTTTTTTTTTTTTGAGGTAGGGTCTCACTCTAGCCCAGGCTGACCTGGAATTCACTATGTAATCTTAGGGTGGTCTCGAACTCATGGCGATCCTCCTACCTCTGCCTCCCGAGTACTGGGATTAAAGGCATGCGCCACCACGCCTGGCTGCAGCTGTTTTATATGGATGCTGGAGGTTGAGCTCAGGTGATCTCTGGGCCCTCATGCTTGCACAGCAAATACTGTAACCCACTGAGCCATCTCCCCTGCTTCGAAAACTCATATTTATTAATATTAACTCTGCTTTCATCTGAAAAGTCTTAGATTATTGGTGATGCTGGCAAGCTTTTCATGGTGCATTCAATTTCCCCCAATTCCAGTTTTCATTAGAAATCACAGTTTTTTTTTTTTTCCAGATCATTGGTAACACTGCCCCTTGGAGTGACCGGTTCTTTTGTTCAGTTTTGAGCAAACTTCTAGCAAATAGTCAAGTTGGAATAGCCACAGTCTGATTTGCCTCTTGCTTCTCCAAAAGGCTTGTCCCAGGAGAAGGACAGAGGGAGAGAGATATATGGAGAGCAGGGTTCCATTATCTGTCAAGGACACACCCTCAGTGACCTCACTTCCTGCCTCCAGGCCTGAGGTTTCACCACCTCCAGTAGCCAACGCCACAGGCTGGGGACATTGACCTCAAGCCACACATGCCCTTTCCAGGTGAACTTGCTTCTGAATTGCACAGTACTTGTCAGTCACCTTGAAGGTGAAGACACGGTGGGTGCCACTCACTGGAACATGGGAAGCTCCAAGGTGCATGACTCCCAGACGCTTCCTGCTACCTCAGCCCCATGCTCTCTCTCAGCTCTGGCCAGGGGCTCCGTCCCATGAGCCTAGCTGAAGGGTCCCCTGGAGCCACAGGGCTGCTGAGCCGGGTCTCTGTTGATGAATGGGCCAGCTGGAGGTGAGAGGCCTAGGGTACGATGGAGAAGGAGGCCTGGCAGGGAGTGGGGGGCAGCTTCTACCACCCATTTCCCAAGATGTGCCATCCAACCCTGGCACCATTAACCCAAGGCAAGCCACGACCAACACAGGGCAAAGTTTCCAAATGGAAGCCGCGCACGTCTGTCCCCCTCAACATGTTAATTAGGGCTTATTAACTGTGAACAAGCCCTGTGCAGCTGGAGGAGGTGGCAGCCACTGGGATGACATGCTAGAACCTTCTGTCTCCCCCTGACGATGTGACTGAGTTCCCATCTGCTGGAGCTCCCTGGGCTGGCTTTCTGCGCAGCCTGCTTGGAGCCCTGCAGGCCCCTCCTCTAGCTGTGCTACTTAGAGGGCCCCATTGCTGTGGGTGTGAGGTCTCGTTGCGTATAGTCGTGCCCACACGAAAGCCACAGGGACGTCTGTGAAAGTGGCTGGTCAGGGTGGGGCCTGCAAGCCTCGCCCCTTGCCTGCTCTTGCCATCAGATGAGGCAAGATCTACTTCTAGAGAAGACAGGATGCAATTTCTTTCTTTCTTTCTTTCTTTCTTTCTTTCTTTCTTTCTTTCTTTCTTTCTTTCTTTCTTTCTTTTTTTTTGGTGTTTTGAGGTAGGGTCTCACTCTAGCCCAGGCTGACCTGGAATTCACTATGTATTCTCAGGGTGCCCTTGAACTCATGGCGATCCTTCTACTTCTGCCTCCCAAGTGCTGGGATTAAAGGTGTGCACCACCACGCCCCGCATAGGGTGCAATTTCTCTTCCAGCCATTTAAATATTAGTTGGAGAATTAACTGCGCTTAAAGCAAAGCAAAAGAAGATCTCCCTGTAGCCGGCTCTGGCTGTCTTATAGGACGGTGCCCTTCAAAGGCTTTGAGACAGCTGTCCATCTGTAGGACCCCAGGAAATGCTGGGTGTAGGGCCAGGCAGGCTGGGGTTGCTGTTGGCCTTCAAGGGGAAGGAGAGGCCTTGGCTATTGCATGGGAGGGATAAAAGGGGGAAGGGAGGCCTGCCCATCTATGGATCACTGTCCATCCAGTGGCCAGCCTGATAAGTGGCAATTGTAAAGGGCCGGCCCCAAGCTGGGACCAATGCTTGCAGGATTCGTTTCCAGAGCTTTCAGGGGGGAGCAGAGGAGGCTGCCTCCTGCGGAGACCTTTGCTCAGCCTTTCTTTCCCGTACGGGTGTCCCCCTCATTTACCTTCCCTGGGGAGGAGAGCCAGCAGCTCAGTGCTCCTTCTAGGGACCAAGCTGGGGTTCTGTTTCCCCCAAGGAATGGGCGGGGCACATGATTTCTTAGGGAGAAAGAGTGAGAGCAACAGTACCCGCGCCTTAGGGTGTCAGACCGACGGATGCACATGATGGCAAACGACAATTTGGGCACTGCCCTACGGATACCTGTCCCCACGGGCCACCTATCTGCTATGCTTGCAGAGCGGCAGCTCGTCTCTTCCAAGGAGCTAACAAGGTGGTTGGCTTGACTTTTCACCTGAACGCAGTTTACTTTCACCATAAGAAAAAGATCAGCAACATAATTGTAATAAACACTAACACAAAGATGCATTTAGGATTGGGTAATGTAGGTGGATTTCTTTTTAACTTATTTTATTTATTTGACACAGAGAGAGAGAGAGAGTGAGAGAGAGTGAGAGAGGGAGGGAAAGAGAGAGAGAGAGAGAGAGAGAGGGAGGGAAAGAGAGAATGAGCCCTCCAGGGGCTTTAGCCACGTGTGTCCTGGGGAATTGAACCTGGGTCCTTTGGCTTTGCAGGCAAACACCTTAACCACTAAGTCATCCCTCCAGCCCTGGATTTTTTTTTTAATGAGGTGAAATTCACAAAATGTACATTAACCTTATCGTGGTGTGTTTTGTGTGTGTGTGTGTGTGTGCGTGCACGTTCATGTGTGTCTGCATGTGTGTGGGCACAGTTGTGTATGTGGCTGTGTGGGCATGCATGTATGTATGGAGGCCAGAGGCTGACCTTGGGAGCCCTCCTCAGTCACTCTTCACCTTATTTTCTGAGACAGGGTGTCTCATTGACTCAGCTAAGCTAGCTAGCCAGCGAGACCTCCTCCCCCACATTCCTGGTCTCTGCGTTCCCAGTGCTGGGGTCACAGGGACACACGCCCACACCTGGCTTTTACATGGGTGCTGCGGATCTGAACTCAGGTCCTCATGCTTGTTCAGCAAGCACTTTACCCACTGAGCCATGTCCCCAGCCACACTATCCATATCAGAGTGAACATTTCAGTGGCATTCGTAACCATGCGTAGCCATTGTGTCTGCGTACTGGTCACTGTTCTTGTCACTGTGACCAAATGTCTGGTGGAAGCAAGTCAAGGGAGGAAAGATCAAAAAATATTTATTTAAGGGCTGGAGGGATGGCTCAGTGGTTAAGGTGTTTGCCTGCAAAGCCAAAGCACCCAGGTTCGATTCCCCAGGACCCGTATAAGCCAGATGCACAAGGTGGCACATACATATGGAATTTGTTTGCAGTGGCTGGATACCCTGGTGAGCCCATTCTCTCTCCCTCCCTCCCTCACCCTCTCTGGCTCTTTCTCTCTTAAATAAATAAATAAGAATATTTTAAAAAATATTTATTTAAGAGGGAGGGAGAGGGAGAGAATGGGCATGTCAGGGCCTCTTGATGCTACAATAAACTCCAGACACATGCACCACTTTGTGCATCTGGCTTCATGTGGGCGCTGGGGTCTCAAACCTGGGCCATCAGGCTTTGCAAGCAAGCACCTTTAATCTCTGAGCCATCTTTCCAGCCTCATGTTACTTTTTTGTTTGTTTGTTTGTTTTGAGATAGGGTCTCACCCTAGCCCAGGCTGACCTGTAATTCACTATGTAGTCTAGGGTGGCCTCGAACTCATAGAAATCCTACCTCTGCCTCCTGAGTGCTGGGATTAAAGGCGTGCGCCACCACGTCTGGCTCATGTTGCATTTAAAAAATTATTTATTTATTTGAGAGAGCAAGAGAGGGAAAGAGGCACAGAGAGAGAGAGAGAGAGAAGAGAGAGAGAAAGAGAATGGGTGTGCCAGGGCCTCCAGCCACTGCAAACGAACTCCAGATGCATGCTCCCCCTTATGTATTTGGCTTCTGTGGATTCTGGGGAATTGAACTGAGGTCCTTTGGCTTTGCAGGCAAACGCTTTAACTGCTAAGCCATCTCTCCAGCCCCTCATGTTTCTTTAAAATTTTTTTTTTTTTGGTTTTTCGAGGTAGAGTCTCCCTCCAGTTAAGGCTGACCTGGAATTCACTATGTAGTCTCAGGGTAGCCTCGAACTCACAGTGATCCTCCTACCTCTGCCTCCCGAGTGCTGGGATTAAAGGTGTGTGCCACCATGCCTGGCTTCATGTTGCATTTTTTAAAAAAATATTTTGCTTATAAGAGAGAGGGAGAGATGGGGAGAGAGAAAGAGAACAAGAATGGGCACGCCAGAGCCTCTAGCCACTGCAAACAAACTCCAGATGCATGAGCCACCTTGTGCATCTGGTTTACGTGGGTCCTGGGGAATCAAATCTGGGTCCTTGGGCTTCACAGGCAAACGCTTTAATGGCTAAGCCATCTCTCCAGCCTTCTTTTGTATTTATTTTATTTTATTTATTTTTTTGGAGAGAGATACAGAGAGAGACAGACAGAGAGGGAGAAGGAGACAGATAGAGAATGGGCGTACCAGCAGTCTCTCAGCTGCTAAGAACGAAATCCAGATGCGTGCGCCCCCTTGTGGTCAAGTGCAGCATTGCGCCCTTGCATCACTTTGCATCTGGCTAAACGTGGGACCTGGAGATTGGAACCAGGTTCTTAGGCTTAGGAGGCAGGCGCCTTAACTGCTAAGCCATCTCTCCAGCCCTCTGTTATATTTTTAAAAGCAAAGATGGAGAACAGTTTAAAGACATTTTATTTTTATTTATTGTATGCAGTGTGTGATGTGTGTGTGCAGATATGCACACTCACATGGAGGCCAGAGGAGGACATCGTTTCTCCATGGCTGTGTCTGTGTTCACAGGCACTAGTTTGTATGTACACATACGTGCGTACATCTCTGCATCTGTGTGTGTGCATGAATGTGTGTCAGTACACCTGTATGCACCTCCACATGTCTGTGTGTGTGCACACCTAAGTGTACATGCACACGTACAGGTCTGTACACACAAATGTGGGCACCTGTGCATGTACATGTCTGTGTTTGTGTGCACATGCGTGTGGGCACCTCTCTGTGCATGTTCATGGACATACATAGTCCTCTGTGTCTGTGTCTGTATGTGTTTACAAGCAAGTGTGTGTGCCCATGTGCCTATACACGTGCGTATCTATGTTTGCATGTATGCGCCTGAGTGTGTATATGTGTGTGTGTATCTGGTACCTCCATATATACATAACATGTTAAACTACACATGTATGTGTGTGGAGCATGTGAGCCTGAGCGTGTGGATATGTGCATCTGTGTGCCTGTGCCATGCATATGTTTGTACATAAGTATTTAATCTATATCTGTATCTATCTATATCTGTGTCTATGTGTTTATATATGCATGGGCACCTGAGTGGTATGCATCTGTGTTTGTATGGGCATATAGGTGCAGGAACCTGTGTGCATGTATGTATGTATCTGGGTTGTTTGTGCATATATGTATAGGCACCTATATGTTTATGAATGTGTTTATATCTGCGTCTGTGTGTGCACACACATGTGTATGTCAGGCACTCTCCTGAGGCTCTGCTCTCACTGAACATTGGTAGGTGTCCCTCATGGCTAAGGTTTCAACCCAAATGCCCTTTGCTTAGGCCCCTGACAGGCCACCGCTGACATCTCCCGGGTCCTCTGCTTAGGTGTCCCTCATGGCTAAGGTTTGCAGGCCCCCAAATGCCTCTGACATCTCCCGGGTCCTCTGCTTAGGCCCCTGACAGGCCACCTCTGACATCTCCCGGGTCCTCTGCTTAGGCCCCTGACAGGCCACCTCTGACTTCTCCCGGGTCCTCTGCTTAGGTCCCTGACAGGCCACCTCTGACTTCTCCCGGGTCCTCTGCTGACATCTCTGACATCTCCGGGTCCCTCTGCTCCTGACAGGCACCCTGACAGGCCACCTCTGACATCTCCCGGGTCCTCTGCTTAGGCTCCTGACAGGCCACCTCTGACTTCTCCCGGGTCCTCTGCTTAGGCCCCCGACAGGCCACCTCTGACCCTCCACCCCAGTTTGCCCTGCAGAGCACTCACACCTGTGATGCCATTGGCTCCTCTATGGCCAGTGGTGCTGCATCTGCACCAGAAGCAGCCTCTCCCTGGGGTTGGTGCTGCTCCCCGTGGGAGGCTCATGGCCAGCTGGCTCTGTGCTATGGGTTTGAGATGGATGGCCCATGGACCTCTTCCTTTGCCCCAGGAACTGTCTGGAGACCCTGAGCCTCAGACATGCCCAGGGTGTCAGTGCCTCCAGCCCGCAGCTGTGTCTGTCAGCCTCTGCGATCATATGGGTGACTCAGGCCTCTGCGTGGAGGGCATGTGGCCTGCCAGTGCCCTCTGAGGTGGCTATCCGGATGCCAGTGAGACACAACAATTTCCAGGCCCTGAAGGGCTCAACACAGCTGTCCTTTTTGCGCGTGCTTTATCCCCGAGGGTTTGGGACTGTGGCTCTGAGACTGGCCAAGAGAAGAGAGCTGTGGGTATGGGCTGGATTGCCACCTCCACTTTACCCCCTGGCGCCCCACTCCATTCCCTCCTGCTGGCAGACCATGCAGGCAAGCACCACGGGGGAAGCTGGAGCCTGCAGTAGGGAAAAACACTTTTTTCCCCCTCCCTCCCTACCAGGAGGACTCCTGGGGCCACCTGCTCGGCCTCCAAAGCACATTAGCATGCAGAACTCCAGGGCTGAGGCCCGGTGTTCAGGGAAGTGCCAGGGGAAGGAGGCTTTGTAGAAAACCATGAAAGCTTAGGAAAGGCTTCCCCTCTCCCTGCTGCAGCCAGATTGGGTGGTGTGTGTGCATTGTGTGTGTGCACTTGTGTGTATGTGCACGCACATGTGTGTGCATGTCCCAAAGCTTCACAGGTTGGGTCGGCCCTGCTGTATGGTGCACGTGTGGTCTTTGGCAGGCTGGTGCCTGCCTCCAGTTCTCTGCTTCCTTCTTTGTGATGGACTGAAGGAACGGCTCAGGAATGGTCCCTATGCAGAGATGGATGGGCGTGGGAGCGACGCCCACCACCACCTCCACCTGGAAGAAGGTTGCTCCCACTGGAGACTGAGTGACTCTGGGAAGTGCAACTGGGAGGGGCCTTTCTCCCTACAAAGCTTGAGATCCCTAAATGCATTCTGGCCAAAGGGACAGCTGCTTCTTCATCCTTGAAATGGGCGCCAGTTCGGGTGGCTCTTCTGGAGTGCAGGAATGGGACTGCCAGGCAGGAGGCTGGTGCAGGGGAGTTACCACCCAGTCTGTGTTGAGGTTGGAGAATAGAAGAGCTGCCTCCTTGGGGATCTGACCCCATCGATTTTTCCCAAGCCGGCCTTCCGAGACATCTGTGGTGATCAATATTTCAGCAGTCCTGCACGCGAGCACACAGGAGCGCGAGAGCAGCGCGTGGGCTGCCTTGCCACCCACAGGAAATGCAGCTGCAGTTCGGAAGCAGTTCACAGGCAGGTGTGGCCATGCACGAAGCTCAGGAAGCCAGGGACACAAAGCAGCCTCCATCTTAGGCACAAGTCATGATGGACCCTGTCTCACGTCTTGTCAGCAGCCTTGATGACCACCCCTGATGGGCATTTGCATGTGGCTTTGATCTCCAGTCCCCAGTCTCTCTTGGCCTCACTTCTGCCCTTGCTCCATCCAGCTTACAGCCTCAAGCTCAGTGCCCAGCAGACAGAGTGCTTGTATTTCTTTCTTCTCCCTGCCTCTCTCCTCTCTATTTCCTCCCTTCCTCCTCTCCTCTCCTCTCCTCTCCTCTCCTCTCCTCTCCTCTCCTCTCCCTCCCCCTCCCCTCCCTCCTCCTCCTCTCCTCCCCCCCCCCCTCCCCCCCTCCCCTCCCCTCCCCTCTCCCTCCCCTCTCCCCCCCCTCCCCCCCTCTCCTCCCCTCCTCCCCCTCCCTCCCTCCCCCCTCCTCCCCTCCCCTCTCCTCTTCCCCTCCCCTCCCCTCCCCTCCCCTCCCCCTCCCTCTCCCCCCTCCCCTCCCCCTCCCCTCCCTCTCCTCCTCCTCCTCCTCTCTCTCCCCTCCTCCTCCCCTCCCCTCCCCTCCCTCTCCTCTCCTCTCCTCTCTTCTCTTCTCCTCTCCTCTCCTCCTCCTCTCCTCTCCATTCCCCCTCCCCTCCCTCCCTCCCCCCCCTCCTCTCCTCCTCCTCTCCTCTTCTCTCCTCTCCTCTCCTCTTCTCTCCTCCTACCAGGCAGCTTCCAGCTCTCAGGAGTGGGCTCTGTCCATCTTGCCTAAGCCCAGGTATCACATGCTTCTCCTGGCCTCCAGCTGCACTCCCCTCAGACCATACTTCCTGTCAGTAGTAAGGTGATATATTTAGGATGAAAACATGTTTAAAACCAGCTGGTGGTAGTCCTGGTGGCCTAGGGATTCCTCTGTGCTGTCCAGAACGGCCTGCGGGTCCCTGTTATCTGTACCATCCCTCTGCCCCAGCTCTTGCAGCTGTGTACCGTGAATTGGCCGTGTACGTTGCTTAGTCCCCCATGACTTTGCTCAAGCTGCTGGCTCCACCTGGGGTGACCCTCCCCACTCTCCTTCCCTGCTCTTATGGACCGAGCGAGAAACCCACTGCCTGCATGCATTTTCTGGGGCCCCTCCAGCCTCTCTTTATCTGGTCACTATCCTGAGGCCCCAGGCTCAAATTTTCTTTTTCTTTTCTTAAAATTTTTATTTATTTATTTGCAAGCAGAGAGAGAGAGAGAGAGAGAGAGAGAGAGAGAGACAAGAAGAGAGGCAGACAGAGAGAGAAGGGGCATGCCAGGGCCTCCAGCCGCTGCAAACGAATTCTAGATGCATGTGCCCTTTGTGCATCTGGCTTACGTGGGTCCTGGAAAATTGAACTGGGATCCTTTGGCTTCTCAGGCAAATGCCTTAACCACTAAGTCATTTCTCCAGCCCCTCTGTTTTTCTTTTTGGAGACAGGATCTCATGTACCTCAGGCTGGCCTTGAACTCACTATGTAGCTGAGGATGACCTTAAACTTCTGATCCTCCTGCCTTCTCTTCCCAAGTGGTAGGATTACAGGCTGGGGCCTCCATGGCTTTCGTGGGGATGGTCTTACATGGTCACCTCAGTGTGGAAGTGACGACACATCTTTCCAGTCCCATTCATTTTGTCCAGACTAGACATTTGGTGACACCTGCGTGCAGCTGGGAGGGAGGTGAGCTGTACAGGGTCTGCTAGACCCCTACCTCAGTGGCAGGGGCCCATGTCTGCTGATGCCAGCTTGCCATCTCTGTTCCAGGGCCTTGGGGTCTTGGCACATTCTATGATCCCTCCTTGCCCTGAATCCACCAACTTCTATGATCAGGATGGACTGCAGTGGGAGGTCACTGGGCCTGGCCCTCCCAGGCCTGTCATGTCACACATCAGCCCTTAGCGGCCATGCTGCGTCTGCTTCATGGAAAGACTTGGGGAAAGCAGCGGGTGATGTGACTTTTCCTGGAGAGATATAGAGAGGTTTCTAGTCACCACAGATAGGGGAGGGCATAGACATTCCAAAGAAAGGCCTCCAGCCCCACCCAGCTCTGTGAAGCAATGAGTTCACTGCATTCACTCACAGGAACACAGGGACGTACAGCAGCTCTGCTGAGAAGTCATGTCCCATCGACTCCTCTTCTGCGGTGGAGTGCGAGGACCTTGTGACCTCCCCAGGTCTGTGAGGGTGACGGGGCTGGTCTCCCCAGGGTCTCTTGCGGTGAACACATGGGCCCTGCTTCAGGATGCTGGACTCACCCAGCTCAGACACAACAGCCTCGCTCTGAGCAGAAGCGTCCATTCACATCACCCTGCGCTGCCAGGCTCCCAGCCCCTTGTCCTGGAGACAGTTGCCTTCAAGCAGAATTTCTGAATTGGGGGTTGAGTGTCAGAAAGGTCTCCTGTCGCTTTGCTGCGTCTTGCTTGCGGTTCTATGCAGCTTGCAGAGTGACTCCTCTGACAGCGGCGAGTCTGGGTGAGCCTCCCTTAAGGAAGTGCTGTGGTCTGTTGGAGACACAGCGCCCTCTTAATAGTGGAGCCAAGGCCTCTGGGCCTGCAGTGTCCTAGGCAAAGGCCCGGTTTCCAGACCCCTCTGCTTCGCTTTGCCCATGCCAGGCTACTCCCGGTGCAGGGGCAGCCCGAGGCCAGCTCTGGATGGCATCAGTTTGTGTGCCATGTGGACCTTGTGCTCACCGGGCAAAAGTTATTAGAAAGTGACAAGTGAAAGTGACAAAAGGGACATAAACATCCCAAGGATCTCAGGCTCAGGGACAAGTCTCACTTATGCTTGCAGATTTAAAGGGCTTAAAGCGAGGATGGGTGCAGCTTGCCCAGGGCCCTCTAACCTCATGTGCAGGGACCTCCACACTCACTGAAAGGGGAAGACTCCAGGGCCTGCCCTGGGCTGAGATCAGCGAAATGAGACTTTCGGCTACAGGACTATGATTCAAGCTATAAAAGGAGGTAAATTTCTGGACTTGTCAGGGTGGGAGTGAATCCCAGGGGCTCCATGCTGAGTGACAGAAACCAGTCACACATAGAAAAGGACTGTACCATGCCACCTGTAGGAGGTCCCTGGAGTCGTCACACTCTTTAAACAGGAGGTAGAAGGGGGCTTGCCAGGGGCTGGGGAAGGAGGGGGGATTTGTTTCTAGGGAACAATTTCAGTTTTGGGAGATAGAGTGGGTTCTGTGGATGGGGTGATGATGGTGGTGGTGGTGGTGGTGTGATGGAGTGGGTTCTGTGGACGTGGTGATGGTGGTGATGGTGGTGCTGGTGGTGCTGGTGGTGGGGTGGGTTCTGTGGTGGTGGTGATGGTGATGGTGGTGGAGTGGGTTCTGTGGTGGTGGTGATGGTGGTGCTGGTGGTGGTGGAGTGGGTTCTGTGGGTGATGGTGATGGTGATGGTGGTGGAGTGGGTTCTATGATGGTGGTGCTGGTGGTGGTGGAGTGGGTTCTGTGGGTGATGGTGATGGCGATGGTGGTGGAGTGGGTTCTGTGGTGATGGTGATGGTGGTGGTGGTGGTGATGGTGGTGGAGTGGGGTCGATGGTGGTGGTGGTGGCAATGGTGGTGAGGTGGGTTCTGGGTGGTGGCATTGGTGGTAGCCCATCTGTGGATGTGCTCTGTGCTGTGGGAATACACACTCAGTGTGGTTGATATAAGGAGCTGAGGAGATGGCTCAACGTAAGAGTGCTCACTTTGTAAGCACGAGGACCTGGGTTCTAGCCCCTGTACCCACGTGAAAAACTGGATATGCCTGCAACCCCGGTACTGAGTAGGGGGTGGGACAGAAACAG
This sequence comes from Orientallactaga sibirica, assembly GCA_036365145.1. Classification (NCBI taxonomy): domain Eukaryota; kingdom Metazoa; phylum Chordata; class Mammalia; order Rodentia; family Dipodidae; genus Orientallactaga; species Orientallactaga sibirica. The sequence continues at coordinate 3,842,604 of JAEOAD010000013.1, forward strand.
GAGGATCATGAGCTTCCCTGGTCAGCCAGTCTAATTGCAAAATGGTGGCTCCGGGTTCAATGAGAGGGTGTTTCAGGGAATAAGGAGGACGCCTGACGTCTTCCTCTGTCCTCCACATGTGTGCATGGGGCACGTGTGTCTGCACACACACATTTAGGTACTACACACACACCAAGACGAAATAGATAATATAGGCTAGGGTGTAGCAAAGTGGTAGAGTGCTTGCCCACCACGTGCAAGGCTCTGCATTCAACCCAAGCAACACACACACACACACACACACACACACACACATATACACACACCACACACACACACACATACCACACATACACACACACCACACACACACACCACACATTCACACACACACACACACACACACACACACCACACACACACACACCACACACACATACACATACCATACATTCACACCACACACACATACCACACACACACCACACACACACACCACACACACACACCACACACACATACCAACACCACATGCATGAAAGGTTGATGGGGTAAATTTTCAGTTTTTTATTTTGTTTATTTTTTATTTTGTTTATTTTATTTATTTTGTTAGGACCTTTGAGGGGAAGAAGGGCAGGTCTGGAGGCTCAGGGCCTGCTTAGGAAGCACCTTACCCTGGCCCCAGTCCTTTCTGGATCTCAGCATTCTCTCCTGTCCTCGCTCCAGCTTCGGCTCAGCATAAAGCTGGGGCCTTAACGAGCTCTTCTCTGTGAATCCAGACCTACAAAGACACGAGGGGAATAGTGAATGGATGCTGCCGTGTCATTCCTCCTCTGCCCAGGACTTGCTGCGAAATTACCTTCTAGTAGGTAGCCTCCGATTCCAGCTGTTCCTCTGTGAGTGGCTCAGTCGTTCCTATGGCTGGAGGGCTCGGGAGGCGGAAACAACCCTTGCCGGAGCGGTTTAGCTGAGTGGCATACCCATTCAGATAAAACCAGAGCTTTGGGGGTGTGCGCAGGCAGGTGAAGGATAAGCAAAGAGTGACACGGGGCACCAGGTGTTTGTGAATCTCCGAGGGGAGAGGCTCCCCTTTGCCTGCATCTCAGCGGTCCTGGGCAAGGTCTGGCCCCCATCGAAGGGCTTGTGTGGAACTGCCTCAGCCTGGGTGGGCTCCATTGTGGGGGTAGGGGCGACCTGCTCTGTCAGTGGCAAGAGGCTCTTTAGATACAGAGAGAGGCTGAAATCTGATGCAGGGTAATGGATTCACTCTTCCCAGCAGCAGTCACCGGGGACTCCATCAGACACAAAACGATTAGGAAAACTCATGTTGAAAGCATCACTGATTTAAAAAAAAATTTTTATGACGGAGAGAGAGAGATAGAGAGAGAGAATTGGTGCTCCTGGGCCTCCAGCCACTGCAATTGAACTCCAAACCTTGTGCATATGCGTGACCCTGTGCATGCATCACCCTGTGCATCTGGCTTATGTGGGATCTGGGGAGTGGACACTTGGGTCCTTAGGCTTTGCAGGTAAGCTCTTTAACCGCTAAGCCAGTGCTCCAGCCTGAAAGCATCACCCATAATGGGCTGAAATCATAGAAAACATCTGGCCTTTAGGGAGGCAGAAATCGCATTTCCACCTAAGCCATAATCCTTCGCCGTCTCTCGTCCCCTCCTCCTCCTCCTTGGTGCCTGACAACCTGTCTCCTCCCTAAGACCAATCATTAGACTAATTAGTGGCAAATCAATGTTTAATTAAAACCTAGCCATTAATTACAGGAAGTGCAGGAGGGATCTGGTTTCCTTAGGCGTGGCTGGTGACCCAGAAGGAAGGCTTCCTTGTTGAGTCTGTCCCTTGTTTGCCTCAGAGAGGGTCTGGAGAGGGGAGGGGCGAGTGGCGAGGAGCAGTCAGCCCCTCTGAGAACCTCGGCTTCTTGGCTCCTGCCACCCGGTTCTTCCGTGAACACACCCGTGGACGTTTCCTTGTGGGTCTGCCAGGGCTCTTCTCACACCCTAACAGTAGATTAAGCTTCCTGCTGCAAATTACATTTTTAAAACGTGTGTGTGTGTGTGTGTGTGTGTGTGTGTGACAGAACACATGTGGAAATCAGAGGACAACCTTGGTGTCAGCCCTTGTCTTTCCCCTCACTCGATTGAAGTCGGGTCTCTTGTTCCCCACTGTGCAGGCCAGGCTGCTGGCCTGTGGACTTCCACTCCAGTCTCCCTGGGAGAAGGGCTGAGGTTACGGACACTTGATACTGCATTCAGCTTTCTGTGAGTTCTGGGGTTGTGAACGCATACGCTTGCAGAGCAAGTGCTCTTCTCCACGGAGTCAGAGTCCTCTCTCCGGCTCCCTCCGTGAACCCTTTACTGGGCGGCTACCTACTTGCATTTAGACAAACTTGTGGTCACCAGCTGCAAGGTCCTAGGTCAGCGTTCTTGACCTCGACTGCATTTTAGGATCACCAGGAGAGGTTAAAGGACTCTGGTAGTTGCAAGGGTACAAGGGCAGAGAGCTTAGACATAGGCCCAGCACCTGTGAGGTCCTAGCACATGACTGACATGTGGCTGTGGGTGAGGGCCGTGGGAGATCTTTGTGACACACAGGGCCATTGAAAAGCCACTGAGAATGATGAGAAGCTTGACCCCTACCTCAACCATACATAAAAATCAATTTAAAAATTTTTATTTATTTTGTTTATTTTTGGAGAGAGACACAGAGACAGACAGACAGAGAGGGAGAGGGAGACAGATAGAGATGGGTGCACGAGCAGTCTCTCAGCTGCTGTGAATGAAATCCAGATGTGTGTGCCCCCTTGTGGGCAAGTGCGGCATTACGCCCTTGTGTCACTTTGCATCTGGCTAAATGTGGGACCTGGAGAGTGGAACCAGGTTCTTAGGCTTAGCAAGCAGGCAGCCTTAACCGCTAAGCCATCTCTCCAGCCCATAAAAATCAATTTTTCTCATTTAGAAGGCCATATAAAAATATTTTGGCTGTTTTCATGATTCAAATAGTGCAAACCCTGACAGACAAGGTAGACATATTAGATTATCTTCATTAAAAGGCATCATTAAGAATAAATAGGCGGGGCTGGAGATAAGGCTTAGTGGTGAAGGCATTTGCTTGTGAAGCCTAAGGAGTCATGTTTGACTCTCCAGGTCCCATGGAAGGCAGACGCACAGTGATGCAAGCACACAAGGTTGCACATGTGCACAAGGGGTGCATGTATCAAGTTTGATTGTAGTGGCTGGAGGCCCTGGTGTGCCAAATTCTCTCTCTCTCTCACTCTCATATCAAAAAAGACAGTCTGTTGGGCTTGCCTAAGGAAGAAAGAGTAAACAGGCGAGCACAAGGCAGGGGAGGTCTTTGTAATGTACAGGATGGGTGGGAAAAGGGCTCTTGGGAATATGGGAGAGACCTGAACAAGCAATGTGCAAATATTTGAGTGGGCTATGTTCAAAGGATACAGGATAAAGGTGTCAAATATTTAGGAAGAAATGCCTTGGGCATATAGTGTTGACAAGTGTCACCTTGACTGAATTTAGAATCACCATGGCGTGTCTGTGAGGGCATCTCCAGAGAAGTTTAACCAGGGTGGGGAGCTGACTCACCCTGTGTGTGGGTTGGCAGCATCCCGTGGGTGGAGTCCCAGGTTGAACATAAGAAAGTGGGGCTGGGAAATGGCTTCCCATCAGGTGTGCCAGCCTGATGATTGTGGTTCGGATCCCCAGACCCACAGGTAGCTGGATGCTGTGGCATACATGCCTGTAACTCTAATGGGCCAATGGCAGTGGGAGGCAGAATCAGGAAAATGCTTGAAGCCCTCAGGCCAGCTAATCTGGCATTCATAGTGACAAACAACGAGAGACCCCCGCATTCATAGTGACAAACGAGAGACACCCCCCCTGTTCATAGTGACAAACAACGAGAGACACCCCCTGTTCATAGTGACAAACAACGAGAGACACACCCCCCGTTCATAGTGACAAACAACGAGAGACCCCTGCATTCATAGTGACAAACAACGAGAGATTACCCAACACCCCCAGAAAAAGTGGAGGCAAGGACTGACTCTGAAGTGATCCTCTGACCTCCGCATGTGTGCCATGGTGTGCGTGCACCCAAATGCACACACGCATGACAAAAAGAGAGAAAGAGACCTTAGTGACCGAATTCACTTCTCTAGGCTTTGTGACTGGGGACCGTGTGACCAGCTGCCTCTCTATTCTGTCGACATACCTTCCTCTCTATGAGGGCCCATCACCAGGAGCCAAGATAAGTGCTCCCTCCTCCTTATCTGGTACTGGTCATTGCAGTGAGAAAGAGAACTGATTCCGAAAACTGGTGCTGGGAAGTGTGATCAAGACTGTGGGCACTGGTTTCTAAGAGGAATGTGGAAGAGCTTGTGTGAGAAAAGCTTTAGGAGGCCATCAGCAGAGCCTAACGGGTCCCTCTGGTGGGAATTTGTAAGACCACAATGCCACAGGGAGTGCCCCCACCCACCCCTTCCTTCATTAAGTTGATGTCAGGCATTCTGTCAAGAAAAGTAATGGATACTTCTACCCATATAACAGAAAATGCAAATGACCTGATAGAAAATGAGTATAAGACTGGATTCGATATTTAGACAATTCTCAAAAGTCATGTGTATCCTGTAACAGACAGCTTCAGGTTCACTGAAATGGACTTCCAGACCAGGCACAGTTATGGAGGAAAGGATTTATTGAAGCTTACAGATCCAGGGGAAGTTCCATACTGGCAGAAGAAGCTGGCCTGCCTTCACAGGTTCAAACAGACTGAGAGAGAAGCCACAGGCCCCAAAGCCAAAAGCCAAAAGCCACACCACACAGCACACATCAGGCCCACTTTGCAGATCTTTAGACTGGAATTTCAAAGCCCACCACCACACTTTAAGATCCACCCAGTGACACCCTCTTCAGCCAGCTGGCTGCAGATCCAAACTATAAACTAATAAAACATTGAATATATTGGGGGCCATCTATTCAAACTACCACATGTGCAAAGGGACCTGTGGCCTGGAAATTTTTAAAATTTATTTGAGAGAGAGAGAGAGAGAGACTTGGTATGCCAGATCTTCAAATACTGCCACCTTGTGTGCATGTGTTACCTTGTGTGTCTGGCTTACATGGGTTCTGAGGAGTCAAACTTGGGTTCTTAGGCTTCACAGGCAAGAGCCTTAACCACTAAGCAATCTCTCCAGTCCTGCAAGTTTTTTGTTTTGGTTTTTCAAGGTAGGGTTTTGTCCTGGAATTTTCTCAGGCTGGCCTCGAACTCATTTTCCAACCTCTAGGGCTCTCGCCACCTAGCCCTGGAGGCTTTTTTTTTTTTTTTGTTTTTTTGGGTCTCACTCTGGTCCAGGCTGTCCTGGAATTCACTATGTAGTCTCAGGCTGGCCTCGAACTCATGGCGATCCTCCTACCTCTGCCTCTCGAGTGCTGGGATTAAAGGTGTGCGCCACCATGCCCGGCTCCTGGATGCTTTTTAAAAAGCTGAGTCCAAGGACCTGAAGTGAGAGGGGGAGGGGATACAACGGAGAGTGGAGTTGTGAAGGGGAGCGTGTGTGAGGGAGGGAATTACCGTGGTTTATTGTCTGTAAGTATGAAGTTGTCAATAAAAAAATAAAAATTAAAAAGATAGTTAGTCTTGAGCACCTAACTTGATTTCTAGGGAGCAGTCCTGGGCTATTGTTTCCGAGGGAGGAGACAGGTAAGGCTGGGACCATGTCCTTCTCCTCCCTGTCCACTGCTGGGTCCAGGCTCTGCAGCACTGGGACTGACTCTGTCTGGTCCTAAAGCAGCGGCTGGGTGAGATCAGCTCAGGTCCTGCCCCTTGCTCCTGGACTCTGGTGGTCTCTGGGCACAGAAACCCATCACCAAGGACAGCCTGATCGCTGAGCTCCCTCTTGGGTCCTTGGGCCCTCCGGGGCATCTGGAAATGGAGGTGCTGCAGGTGAGAGGCAGAGTGGATCAGAGCAGATCACAAACATTCTATGGGGCTGTCAGGGCGGAGGTCGTGGCCAACGAGACAGAGACAGAGGGCTAAAGAAAGAGGAGGTGGAGGAAGGGAGGGCATCCCACGTGGCAGGAACTGGACAGCGGAGGTGGAGGACAACGTGACTCTTGTCACTTTCCAGGTATTTCTCTTCGTTTTATGAGCACCAGGGACCCTTCCTTTTATAGTAGCGAATTCTCCTGGACTTTAAAACTCTCCCATAAAATAAGCCTGTCCTGCCTGTGCTGGGAACCCAGAGCCCAAGGTCTTATTCACTGTGCAAAGCACAGAGTGTTCCGGCCTCTGTCTCCATCCAAGGTAGTGAGCTGGGCTCCTGTGATCTTGGGGTTCTCTGTCTAGCATGTCTGTCCAGCCTCCTGCCAGCCCTTCTTGGGTGTGTTGTGAGTCACTTGCCAGGAGAAGTTTAAGACTTCTTTAAAAAGGCAGGCAGAAACATCTGGGTATGGCTCAGTGGCAGAGCATCGGTCGGAGTGGGAGGTCCTGGATGCCCCTCCCCCCAGCACGAAAAAAAAAAAAAAAGGGAAGAGATGGGCTTGGCAGGGGCCTGGGATGCTTGCTGTAGTCCCTGAACCCCTTCCCTGTGGCTTAGGGCTGGCTTTATGGTGACACAGCTGCATCGCAGGCAACTGATGGCAGGTGCTCATGGTGGCCTGCTCCTTGATTTACGCAGGGAGCTTGATGGTGTGACGAGAATCTAGGTGGGGGGGGGTGGTGTTGGGACTTGGAGGTTGAGACCCTCTGAAATCTGACCCTTGAATGACAACAAGTGGCCCGCAGAGTCCCTGTGTGCTGTGAGGATGCGTACTCCTCCCCTCCTCCCCTTCCCCAGCCTCCTTCCCTCTCCAACTCCTTTTCTTCCTCTTCTTCCTCTTCTTCCTCTTCTTCCTCTTCTTCCTCTTGGGGCAATAGGGAGCAGCCGAGGGGCTCAGAGAGAAGAGGGGCGTGTTAGACCTACCATTTGGAAAGATCTCCTCTGCCTACTTTGGGGAGCTACCATGAAAGAGGGCAGAAGGAATGGAGATTAGCAGTCAGCAAGCGAAGGTCTGGGGGCCAAATCTGACCCATTGCCCGTGTTCACACATAAAGAGAACACAGCCGTGTCCATCCATTAGCAACGGCTGCTTCTGAGACACACGCTAGGGGTGTGCAATGTGACAGGCACAGAAACGGGATGGCTCGAAATGACCAGCACACATTTCTTATCTGACCACCACAGAAGTTTGCTGAGCCTGGGCTAGTGGCTGCCTCCCCAGAACTATTTGGGAAGCCGCATCGAGGCAGGGTTTTCCTTGGGAAGTTTGTGTTGGCAGAGAGGCTGTGGAGGCAGAGAGGAGGGCAGTCCACTCAGGGGTGCCTCTTGGGGCCTGGGTGGGAGGGTCATCTGAGGAGGTAGAGAAGATGCAGTCAGGGGTCAGGTAGATGGAGAGGGAAGAGCCAGAGTGTTTCTCGTGAGAGCCTGCAGCAGGGTGGGGTGACTTGGCACTGGCTCAGGGAGGCGTTCTGGCATAGACCTTGTTTGGTGGAGACTTGAGATCAGGGTTTGGACAGCAACCCCCCCCCCCACACACACCATGACGTTTGTTCTGGAACCTTCACTTCCTTCTTCTTGAGCTCACTCTGCAGGTTTCTCAGCTACCCTCCTCTCCGGGCATAAGTGAGAACGCACACCCGGAACCCTCAGCCACACCTGTAGTTCCTGCCGCTCCACTGGGACACTGCAGGGTCAGTCGAGGCTGCTGGAATGTGCTCTGGGCTTCCAGACGTGGTGCAAGGGAAGTAGTTCCTCTCAGGTCTGCTGGAAATCACTCCAGAGACCGTGAGCTCCCCTGGGTAGGTACACCTGACCCTCTCTGATCCCTCCAGGCAAATTCCAAGGAGCTTGGCACAAGACCAGGCCTTGCCCGTCTCACTCTCTGGCCATGTCAGGGGCCTCGGATGGCACCCCAGGGGGGCGTCTGACCACAATCTACTCTGAGTTCCCAGGTGTGAGATTGAATTTCAGTGTCACACACTGTGTTCTACATACCACCTCTCTCTCATTCCTACCCAGAATCCTCACTCCCCAAGTGATGGTAATTGGCTTGAATGCCTGGGTTGTGAGTGTGGAGCCTATAGTCATGGGATTTGTTGTCTGCGAACGAGTGCCCAAGAGTGTGGTGGTGTTTCATCTGTAATCCCAGCACTGGGACACTGAGGCAGGAGGTCCTTGATTCAAGACTAGTCTGAGCTACCTCGCAAGACCCTGTTGAAAAACAAACAAATAAAAAACAAGGGTCTGGGAGATTGCTCAGTTAAAGGTGCTGGACAGGTATTTGATTGCAGTGGCACCACACACACACTCACACACACATGTGAGCACATGTGTGCAAAAATAAATTAATTAAAAAAAACTGAGGCTGGGGAGATGCTTAGCAGGTAAAAGCACTTGTTGTAAGCATGGGGCCAGAGAGGACCTGAGACCAGTGGAATATGCATCCTCAGGACCCACATAAACATCAGTGTGTGACTACACGCATCTGTAATCCCAGCCCTGTGGGGAGCACAGACCAGAGACTTGTTGAAGCTTGTGAAAACCACAGCTTCTGGTTCAGAGAGACAGTCCATCTCAAGGGACTATGTGGACGAATTATAGAGAGGAAACTGATGTTCTTCTCTGGCCTCTACACACACACGGGGCATCTACACACATGCACATATACCACATACACACGACATCCCTGTTGTATGGCAAATTTCCTCTGATCTGAAAGATATAGACAACTATTTCAGCTTTATCAAAAGCAGTTGGGTCAATTCATAAGAGACCGTGTGGGGAGGGTCATCAGACCCCTGCCTGACATTCAGGTGCCCCCTGTGCCAGCTGAATACAATAATGCACAAGATCTCGCAACCTGTGGGGGGTGGGGCAGGGAGATAGACAAGATCTAGGAGGTGGTGTCTCCGGAGTGTCCATGTTCTGAGGGAGGCGCGTCCACGGGGGTAATCCAGGTACAGTGAGCCCCACTGAAGGGCTGCTCTGTGGTCTTGTACTCTTGGACAGGGACAAGCTGCAACAGGAAGTTGTCATTCGGGGGGGGGGATGAGACTTCTCCGTGGTGCGGCTGCTCCAGGGCCCCGATGCTCTGTAAGTGAGCCCTCATCCTGAGTCTAAGGGAGGAGCAGCCAAGGGTCATTGTGACACAGGACTCTCCATCAAAGTGGCTGCTTTGGGCCCCACGTTCCTATAAGTGACCCCCTGTATGTTCCCTAACTGATCCCCCAATAAACTCACTAGTTCACTAAACTGGCATTGTTGTAATTGTACTTTGGTCTGCCATCTGAGCCCTATTTGGGGTGAAGATGTGTGTCTGTGTCTCCCCAGGAGAAAAGTTTCCTGGGACAATCACACATACTACACATGCAAAAAAAAAAAAAAAAAAAAAAAAAAAAAGAAAGAAAGAAAGAAAAGAAAAAGAAAAAAAGAAAACTCCAACAAACAAAAACAAAGACTGGGGACATAGCTCAGCAACAGAGCACTTATCTAGCATGTGCAAAGCCTTGGGTTCAATTCCCACTAAAAAATAAAGGTCTGTTTCTTTATTTGCAAGCAGAGAGAGAGAGAGAGAGAGGATGCTCTAGGGCATCTTGCTGTTGCAAACTAACTCCAGATGCATGTGCCATTTTGTACATCTGGGTTTAGGTGGGTACTGGGGAATTGAACCTAGGTGGGAAGGCTTGCAAGTAAGTGCCTTTAACCACTGTCCTTATATATGAAGATGGTTTCAGAGTCCAATTGTGCTGCAGGTCACAGCTGACCCCATCAGTCTCCTCCTCCCTACTGTGTGCTTTGCTCAGCTGTTTCATTTGGAATTTACTTCTAAATTTCTAAACAGTGCTTACACACTGACATTTCTTAAAGGTTCATAAACTTATTTATTTATTTATTTAATTGTTGGAGAGAGACACAGAGAGAGACAGAGAGGGAGAGGAAGACAGATAGAGATGGGCGCGCCAGCAGCATCTCAGCTGTTGCGAACGAAATCCAGATGTGAGCACCCCCTTGTGGTCAAGTGTGGCATTGCGCCCTTGCATCACTTTGCATCTGGCTAAACGTGGGACCTGGAGATTGGAACCGGGTTCTTAGGCTTAGCAGGCAGGCGCCTTAACTGCTAAGCCATCTCTCCAGCCCAAGGTTCATAAATTTTTGATTGCATTGTTGAGCTTTCTTTTATAATAGATGATTTTTTTTTATTACACCTAAACAATGACATCTCAGATTTGTTAGTTTCCCAGTGTAGCAGGTACCTTCTCACTGCTGGGATGGAACACTGGTCCAGAAACAGCTGGAAGGGAAGGGTTTAGTTCTGACCTACACTTTCAACACGAAGTTCCAACATGGCAGAGAAGGCATGGCAGGAGCAGACAGCCAGGCTTCACATCTTGTGATGTCAGCAGAGAGGAAGCTGCACGAGTGTGCTTGCTATCAACACCCAGGAGGGCTGGACCAATATACCTCAAGTCTCCTAAGCCCTGCCCCTCAGAGACACTCCTCCTCCAGCACGGCTCCACCTCCCAAAGGCTCCACCAGCAGGGGACTGAGCATGAGGCTGAATCCCAAATACCCGAGGCTATGGGGGACACTTCCTTCCAACCTACTATGCAGTAAGAGCAGCTACATGCTTTGCCTTTTCATTACATAGCTTTTCACTTCTCCTGGGGTTAATAATGGTTAAGGTTTTTGCTCACCTTCTGACACGTCTCTCCATCCAACCTTTCACATGGTCAAACCTCACTGGCCTCTTTTCTCCCTGTAGTAGTTGCTCTGAGGTCCTTCCATGGGTCCCAGCACACACTGCTGGCTGTCCAGGCTGTCACATGACCTGCCCAGGCTTGGCTTTGTTCTTTTCTATGATGGAACTCCTGCTTTATCTTTTTTTTTTTTTTTTTTTTTTTTTTTTTTTTTTTGGTTTTTCAAGGTAGGGTCTCACTCTGCTCCAGGCTGACCTGGAATTCACCATGTAGTCTCAGGGTGGCCTCGAACTCATGGCAATCCTCCTATCTCTGCCTCCAGAATGATCTTTTTTTTTTTTTTTTTTAAATATATATTTTGGGCTGGAGAGATGGCTTAGTGGTTAAGGCACCTGCCTGCTAAGCCTAAGAACGTCAGTTCCAATCTCCAGGTCCCACGTTTAGCCAGATGCAAAGTGATGCAAGGGCACAATGCCACACTTGCTCACAAGAGGGCGCACACATATGGATTTTGTTCACAGCAGCTGAGAGACTGCTGGCGCGCCCATTCTCTCTGTCTCCCTCTCCCTCTCTCTCTGTCTGTCTCTCTCTGTGTCTCTCTCCAAAAATAATATGTATATATATTTTTAGGCAAGTCTAACAGACTGGCCTTTTTTTTATGAGAGAGAGAGAGAACTGGCATGCCAGGGCCTCCAACCACTGTAATTGAACTCCAGACACATATGCTACCTTGTGCACATGTGCAACCTTGCACGCTTGTGTCACATTGTGTGTCTGGCTTATGTGGTGGTGCAGTCAGGTTCGCATGCTGGCAAAAATCACCCAACCAAAAGCAGCTTTTGGGATAAAAGGGTTTATTTTGGCTTATAGACTTGAGAGGACTCTCCATGATGGCAGGGGAAAATAATGGCATGAGCAGAGGGTGGACATCACCCCCTGGCTAACATAAGGTGGACAAAAGCAACAGGAGAGTGCAAACACGGGCAAGGGGACACTGGCTATAACACCCATAAGCCCGCCCACAATGCACCGCCTCCAGGCGTTAATTCCCAAATCTCCATCAGCTGGGAACCCAGTGTTCAGAACACCTAAGTTTACGGGGGACACCTGAATCAAACCACCACACATGGGGTCTAAAGAGTTGAACTGGGCTCCTTAGGCTTTGTAGGCAAGTGCCTTCACCACTGAGCCACCTCTCCAGGCCTGCTTCGTCTTTCTGCATGCTGCCTCATCTCAGATGTCCTCCACTGAGATGAGGCAGCATGCAGAAAGACAGGGTGCTCCACAGCACCCTGATGTGTGTTCTCACTTCCGTTTCCTGACCCTAGATTGGAAGTTAGTTTTACCTAACAGTCTTGAAGGAATCTTCCCACAAAATTCTGACATTCATACTGCTGTGAAGAAGCTCAGAGCTATTCAGATTTTTTTTTTTCAAAAGCACATCACAAGGACAGCTTTTTCTTTTTCAGAGAAAGGGAGGGAGGGAGGGAGAGAGAGAGAAAGAGGGAGAATGGGTGCGCCAAGGCCTCTAGGCACTACAAAAGAACTGAGACGCATACGCCACCATGTACATCTGGCTTATGTGGGTCCTGGAAAATTGAGCCTCAAACCGGGGTCCTTAGGCTTCACAGGCAAGTGCTTAACCGCTAAGCCATCTCTCTAGCCCCCACTTTGCGCATCTTGTTTATGTGGGTCCTGGGGAATCGAACCTGGGTCCTTTGGCTTTGCAGGCAGAGGCCTTAACTGCTGAGCCATCTCTCCAGCCCGCCATTCAGATTTTGATCCCGATAATGAGCCAGTTTTCTCTTCTCAGGAACTTTTCTCCTTGGAGTTCTAAAATGTCATCAAGGCAGGAGCTATGGTTGGTAGATGGTTGAAGCATGTCCCCCCAGGGTTCATGTGCTGGACGCTTGGTCCTCAGTGTGGGAAGTGTTGGAAACACTCAACAGTGGACCATAGTGGACATGACTGAGTTGTTGGAGGACATAACTCTCAAAAGGAATTAAGTCTTGCTTGTGGGACACTGATTAGTTCTTGAGTAAAGCTGTTACAGGGAACAAGACTAGAAGCCCGGCGTGGTGGTGCACGCCTTTAATCCCAGCACTCGGGAGGCAGAGGTAGGAGGATCACCATGAGTTCGAGGCCACCCTGAGACTACAGAGTGAATTCCAGGTCAGCCTGGACCAGAGTGAGACCCTACCTCAAAAAACAAAAAAACAAAAACAACAACAACAATAACAATAAAACAACAACAACAAAAAAAAAAAACAACCAACCAACCAAACAAACAAAAAAACAAAAAAACCCAAGACTAGAACTGGAGAGATTTCTCAGTGGTTAAAGGCATTTGCTTATAAAGCCTGCCAGCCCTGGTTCAGTTCCCCAGGATCCACATAAAGCCAGATGCACAATGTGGCACATGTATCTGGAGTTCATTTGCAGTGGCAAGAGGCCTGCACACCCATTCTCTCTCTCTTTCTGCTTGCAAATAAGGTTTTTTTATTTTTTATTTTTTTAAACAAGAACAAGGCTGACCCCTCCTTGCTCTCTGGCTTCTTTCCCCTTGCTCACAGCTCACACTCCCATTTTGATGTCTCTGATGTGACACAGCCGAGGAACAGTTCAACAGAGTCCAGATTGATGGGGCACCCAGATAAGCCACCCAAACAATGAGCTAAACAAACCTCTTTTCTTCACCAAGTGCCCAGCCTCCGGTATTTTGTTAGAATAATAGGAAATAAACTAACATAGTGTGTCTTTATTTTCATTTCTGAACTCTTAGTATACCCTTCAGTCTGAAGACCCGCCATCCCCTTTAGTTATAGAGAAGCTTCTGGAATGATTTCTTTAATAATTTCATGCCTTGTTCTCTCAGTACTTTTTCTGGATCTGTCAGATGTTGGACCTCCTGGCTTCAGTGTTCTAACTCTTTAATTAAAGAACCCAGCTTCAATTGTACATGGCTTTGCCTTTTTGTTCTATGTTCTGGGAACTTTCTCAAATTTTTTCCCCCAGTGCTTCTATTGACTTAAATTTGTTATTATATTTTTAGCTTCCGAGTATATTCTCATTCCCTAATAATTTCTTCTGGTTTCCTGGATGCAATGTCTTTTCTGTGTGGCGGTATTAATGATAGATTCTTTTGAAGTTTTCTCTTTGCAAAGGATATAGTTGTACCAGCTGTCTGTTATTGTCACAGACCACCCCCAAATGCAGTGGTTTCAAACACCACACGCTTCTGTCTCCCACTCTCGCGGCCAGGAGTCTGGATGGGCTTAGCCGGTGGCTCCGTTACAGGGCCTCTCATGAGTCTGAAGCCAATATGTCAGCCAGGTTTGAAGGAGACAAGGGATCTGCTTCCAAGCTCAGTCACTTGGTGGTTGGCAGTAGGCCTCAGCTCCTCACCACGTGAGCCCCTCCATATGGCGGCCTGACATGGCAGTTGGCATCCCTCAGAGTGAGCGATCCAATGGGGGGGGGGAGGGAAGGGATGAACCAAGATGGAAGCTGTCGTGTGTCTTACAAGTTGGCTTCAGAGTGACAGATCATCCTGCCCTTGGTCACACACGGACCTGGGAGGAACTCCACGAGGTGGAAGGCCACACGGTAGTTGCTCTGAATCCCCTTTCTTGATCATGCAGGAGGCTTTTCTCAAATTCCCGGTGGTCTGTCTGTCCCTGGTGTTCGAGAGTGGTGCACACACTGACAAGCAGTGAGTGGGCAGGCTTGGAGCTACTATCCTGGGCAGAGATCCGACGCTTCCAGACTGGGGAGGAATGAAGGCCATCCAAGGTGACAGGAGAGAAGAGCGGGTCACTTTTAGGGAATAAGTTGTTCCTGAGAGCCCTTACCACGGGCATGTCAGGCGACACCCTGGCAGGGGTACTGGTCACAGTCACAGAACCCACAATGCTAATTAAAGCCTCTCCTTGCTGGGGCTACAGCTCAGCCCCACACCACCTTCTCTGGCTCTAGTGGAGAGATCACACACAGGGTGGGGGGCAGTGGGGAGGCTGGTGAGGTGGAGTGGAGCCATGTGAGAGAAAAAAATGGAGGGGGTGGGAGCAGATGGGCACTTTGTCAAATGGTCTTTTTTTGTTTTGGTTTGGTTTTGCTTCTTTTTACTTTTTTTCCATGTAGTTAAATGCAATTTACAAGTACCGTGGAAACAGCCATTCTCTTGCTGCAGCAGAAAGGTGGGTGAATGTTGAACTGGGGCAACCAGCCCTGCTGGTAAAGGAAGTGTGTTCTTTTCTTAAAAATGTTTTTATTTATTTATTTGTGTGTGTGTGTGAGAGAGAGGCAGAGAGGCAGATAGAGAAAGAGAGAATGGGCACACCAGAGCTTCTAGCCACTGCAAATGAACTCCAGATTCATGCGCCACCTTGTATATCTGGCTTATGTGGGTCTGGGGAATCGAACCTGGGTCCTTTGGCTTTGCAGGCAAGGGCCTTACTTGCTAAGCCATCTCTCCAGCCCAGGAAGTGTGTTCTTCATGCAGTGTTTTAAAAAAATATCTTTTTATTTTTTATTTATTTGTTAGAGAGACAGAGAGAGGGAGAGAGAGAGAGAGAGAATGAGAATGGGCTTGCCAGGGCCTCTAGCCACTGCAAATGAGCTCCAGACACATGCACCACCATGAATATCTGGCTTATGTGGGACCTGGAGAATTGAACCTGAGTCCTTAGGCTTCACAGACAAGCAACTACCATGCCATCTCTCCAGCTCTATGCAATGTTTTGAGCAGAGGAAGGAAGGGACTTACTTGGGTGGTAGGAAGACTACAGATCCTCACCCCTACAGTCCCACCTCAATGCTGTCTTCTTTTTTTATGAGAGAGAGAAAAAGAGAGAGAGAATTGGTGCTCCAGGGCCTCCAGTCACCGAAATTGAACTCCAGATGCACGTACCACCTTGTGTGCATGTGCAACCTTGCGCATACATCACCTTGTGCGCCTGGCTTACTTGGGATCTGGGGAGCTGAGTATGGGTCCTTAGGCTTCACAGGCAAGCACCTTAACTGTTAAGCCATCTCTCCAGCCCTCTTTCTTTCTTCCTTCTTTCTTTTCATTTTTGGTGTGTATGGGTGTGCACACGCCACACGGCACACATGTGCAGGTCAGAGGCCAAGTTCAAGTGTTTGCCTTCGCTTTCCCCCTTGTTGCAAGCTTCCAGGTTATTCTCCTGTCTCCACTGAACTCCTGGCTGTAGGTGTGCTGGGATACAGATGCTAGCACTACAGTGTCCAGCTCTCCGTGGATTTTGGGGATCTGAACTCAGGTGTCATGCATGCACGATAAATGCTTCATTCACAGAGCCACCTCCATAGCCTCTGTGTTCTTATAGTAAGTCACGGTGCCCCGGTCCCTACTAGACTCACCAGCTGACATGCTGAGTCATGCTTTATAGGGGAGTTGGAGCCAGGTGACAGGTACCCTAAGGGACCTGGCTAAAGGTCTTCCTCTGCCCAGTACCTGCTGGCGACCTCCCAGGTCTGTATCTGGCTCTGTCTTCTGCGCTGATTCTGTCTGACTCAATTTCTGGGTCTTCTTAAATTGGTCCCTGGCAAGTGCTATGGCTGGAAGCATTACCAGACTTTGTACTCCCCTGAGGAACATAGCAGGAGCTTTTCATATTGAGCTCCTGACACACCTCCTTGGGGAGGCATCAGTTCCTGAGCAACACCTGGGAGGTGCAAACGCGTTCAAGTTCAAGTGCGTCTTGGGTCTCTGTGCACGTGACAGTGACAAAAGATGGGTGGCGAGAGTCATGAGAATGACTCAATTGTGCATTTTTAATACACGAAAGAGAGGTGGATGCTCCTTTCCTTGGGAAGCGAGTGGTAGGTGGGAGACCAGAGACAACCCCTTCACTGCAGAAGGGCAGAGGGAGCAGACCAGGAAGGAGGGAAATGAAGTGAGAAAGAGCCAGATGAAGAGGAGGGAGGGTACAAGCAGTCCCAGCTGACAGAGGTGGAGGTGAAGAGACAGAATGTTTGTTTGAGTCTGTCGAGATCAAGGATGTCAGAGTATCGGGGGTCCTTTTGAGATCCGAGTGCCCCTCACACAGGCTGCACACAAACTATTCATCTCATTTTTTTTCACCTGCAGGTTGGTTCTGGGTTCTAAGCCCTGGACCAGGCATGGTCGTTTGCTGTCCACCTCCTCTGCAATCTGCAGCCCTGGCCAGGTGTGCTGCATCCATAATGCAGGAGGCCACGGGGGAGCCTGGGAGGCTGGTGTCTAAGTGTGTCATGTGATATTGGGCTGGATGTAAGGGTCCCAGAGAATCAGCAGCCAGAACACATGCCGCTAGATTGCAAAGATGCTGGCGGCTACAGAGGGGTGTGTGCATCCCATCCTGGCTGCCTGCATACAGCGACCTCCAGTGTCTAGTGCATGAGTTAAATGCCCCCCGCTCTCTCTGGATAGAAGCCAGGGCCTCACACATTCTAGTTCATGTCCCTAGCCTGTTTCTTTCTGACTTGAAGTTAGGTTCTCCGGGACTACAACTTCCTTGGCCGAGGGTCCTGAGTCCCAAGGGGCCCATGTTCCCCTCCCCCTGCCTCATTCAGATTGGCTGGCACTACGATTTGATCTTAGCAGTATATTTTTTTCCCCCGGCGTGTGTATGTATGTGTGTGTTCTACATGTGTGTTTGTATGTGAGTGGCATGCACATGTTTATGTGGAGGTCAGAGGTTGCCATCAGCGTCTTTCTCAACTGTTCTCTGCCTTATTTATCAAGGCAAGGTCTCTCGCTGAGCCCAAAGCTTGCCAGTTCACCTCGCCTAAGTAGCCAGCTCACCCCAGGGACCCTCTGCCTCTGCTTTCTGCACACTGGGGTGAGTGTGCTGTGTCTGACGTGGGTGCTAGAGATCTGAATTTAATCCTCATGCTTGCACAGCAACCACTACCCACTGAGCCATCCCGCCAGCCCCTCTCCAGTAGTCTTTGCCCTAACTGGTGTGTGGGCTGTGATTGCATTCAGACAGAAGGCCAGGACAGATCTCCCTGGAGTGAGCTCTTTACCTACTTCCACATTATTAGCGAAGGTTAGGTTACGGGGCTCCAGGGACACTGGATGGACATTGTTCCATCCAAACCCAGCCTGGGAAGTCTTCTTTGCCTGGAGGCTCTAGGTCACGGGAAAATGAGTCACAGGGTGTCAACTGACCCCTGGGAGGGGTTGTAGAACAAGTCAGCCACATGGGTGCCTCCTCCATCTCTGTGATGAACCCCAATAGATTGTAGACCATAAGGCTGAAAAATCCTTGGCTGGCAGCACCTCTTATTATTTTCACTATAGGTGCTGGAAAGTGCCTCCTAAGGCTCCTGCATTCCCATCTGTAAGTGATTAGAATGTGAACACATCTTTTAGACAGGCGTGGTGGTGCACGCCTTTAATCCCGGCACTTGGGAGGCTGAGGTAGGAGGATCCAGTGAGTTTGAGGCCAGCCTGGGCTAGAGTGAGACCCTGCCACAAACAAACAAACAAACAAACAAACAAAAAAACAAGCAAACAAACAAACAAACATCACCACCATTCTGTTAAATGTCGGAGCACTTTGGGCCTCGCAGGCAGAATTCCTTCATCTGTATGCCACTAGAATTCTCCTCCCCAAGCTCCCTCACAGAGATTTTCAGAGACACATCTTCCTTGGTCTTTCTGGCTCCGAGCTGCCCATAAAGAAATTTTCTATCTTTTCTGATGGCAGATCCTGAGACCCCATTTCTGAAGAGGTCCTGCCCCATACTCTGGGGGGCGGAGGGGTAGGCTCAGCTAGCAAAGCTGATATCATGTGAAGGTGATCCATGAAGGGAAGAAGGAAGCTGTTCACTCTTCAGCCCATTCTCCTACTGAGAACTGAACCCAGGGCCCAGTGCTTGCTAGGCAGGTGCTCTACCAGTGAGCACTATATCTCGGCCCTTTTTTTTTTTTTTTTTTTTTTTTTTTTTTTTTTTTTTTTGGAGAGAGAGAGAGAGAGAGACAGAGAGAGAGAGACAGAGATGGGCGCAGCAGCAGCCTCTCAGCTGCTGCAAACGAAATCCAGATGCGTGAGCCCCCTTGTGGTTAAGTGCAGCATTGCGCCCTTGCGTCACTTTGCATCTGGCTAAATGTGGGACCTGGAGATTGGAACCGCTGGAGATTGGAACCGGCGTTCTTAGGCTTAGGAGGCAGGTGCCTTAACCGCTAAGCCGTCTCTCCAGCCCTCTCAGCCCATTTTTAAAAACTGCATGTTTTTGTTTTGCTAAGAGGTGAGTTCCTTATGTGTTTGGATAATCCCCTCTTATCAGGCGCACTGTTTTCATGCGTTCTCTTGCTTTGTAAAGCTGCCTTGTCGCGCTGTCCTTTCTTCACTTGCTGGCAGAAGCTCTTTAGTGTCATACAATTCCTCCTCAGCTTCTGCTTCTAGTTCTGTGTGTTTGGTGCTACATCCAAAACACGGGCACATAGATTGGTGTGGAGGCTTTTTCTGGAATGGGAAGGTGGCTCAGTGGGTAGTAGAGGTGCTTGCCATAAAAAAGTATGAGGGGTAGGGCGTGGTGGCGCACGCCTTTAATCCCAGCACTCGGGAGGCAGAGGTAGGAGGATCGCTGTGAGTTCGAGGCCACCCTGAGACTACATAGTTAATTCCAGGTCAGCCTGAGCTAAAGTGAGACCCTACCTCGAAAAAAAAAAAAAAAAAAAAAAAAAAAAAAAAAAAAAAAAAAAAGCACGAGGACCTGAGTTCAATCCCAGCACCTCATGAAAGCTGAAGCAGTGAGCTCTAGGTTCTGTGAGAGAAAGGTGGAGAGCAACTGAGGAAGACCCCCAGTGTTGACCTCTGGCTTCTACACGCACACCAGGCATGCATGTATACATGTATACATGTATACATGCACGCACACCATATACACATGTCCTCACAAAAAGGAAACTTTCCCTGTGTATGTGTTTTGGAAGTTTTATGCTTTGGGGCATTGTGTTTTTGAGTCTATTTTGAGTTGAGTTTTGTATACGGTGTGAGTTAAGGGATCAGTTTTTTCCAACTGACTTCTTTAATTTCTTTCATCAATGTCTTACAATTTTTGGTATATAAGCTTTTATTCTCTTTGATTACATTTATTTTTGTTGTCATTCGGAGTGGATAGCTTTCTTAAATTTCTTTTTGGATGATTTATAATTTGTGTATAGAAGTATGAGAGGGTTGTTTGCTTTTTTCTTTTCTTTTTCTCTTTCTTTCTCCCTCTTTTTCTTCTTTCTTTCTTTCTTTCTTTCTCTCTCTCTTTCTTCTTTCTTTCTTTCTTTCTTTCTCTCTCTCTCTTTCTTTCTTCTTTCTTTCTTTCTTTCTTTCTTTCTTTCTTTCTTTCTTTCTTCTTTCTTTCTTTCTGTTTTGAGACAATGTCTACTTAAGTAGCCCCTGCTTGTGCAAAACCAATGATGTAGCTCAGGCTGGCCTTGGATTTGTGGCAATTCTGAGGGTTAGGATTATAGGCACGTACCACCAAGTCTGACTTGCAATTGATTTTTTAAACTGTTTTACTGGCAACCACCATACATATGGACACTATACCATGATGCCATCACCCTCCCTTCCCTTCCTCCCCAGTCCCCCCTCTACTGAATCCTTTCATCTTTCCAACTTGTCTCTCTTCTATTTTGATGTCATCATTTTTTCCTCCTATTATGCTGGTCTTGTGTAGGCAGGGTCAGCTGCTGTGAGGTCGTGAATATCTAGGGTACTTTGGGTCTGGAAGACAATATTGCAAAGCACTTCTCTCATCCCATCTTCTTCTGCAGTGGTCCCTGAGCCTTGGAGGGTGTGACAGAGATACCTCACTTAGTGCTGAACACTCCACTGTCACTTCTTCTCAGAACTTTGGTGAGTTTTGAGTCTCCTCAGTGGTCACCACCATCGGAAAAGAAAAACTTCTCTAACCAAAAGTGAGAGTAGCATTAATATATGGGCAGAAGCACAGGTATTTAGTGGGTGATTTGATGGGCATAATATATCCCTTTAGCCCGGTAACAGTAGCAGTTTTTCCCCTAGGGTTTATGACCTCCCCAGCCATAGGCTTTTGGCTGGTTTTTCACTACCAGGCAGGGGGGATTCCCTCCTGTGGAGTGGACTTCAAATCCAATCACAGAGCAGTTGGTTTCCCCCATAACAGACAAGTCGCCATTATGCTGGTTGTCACATGTGGCCTGGCTGTCCAGCTGTAAAGCTTGCAGCATCCACTGCTGGTTCACACCGTTGATAACTTCTCTCCCCCAAAAGGCTGCATAGCTCTTTCCAGTGTCCTGACAGCTGGTCAGCACGGAGGAGGCTTCTAGCTCAGCTCCAGCTTTATTCCTCAATGGCCCGCAGCCCCCACGTGTAGAAGTCTCCAGAATTATGGTTTTACCATCTATTATGGTAGCCAAACAAGAGCCTTGGCATAGCCTGTAAATGTTTGGGGGGTGTGTATCATTCAGCTGGCAAAGAAGTAAGTTTCCATATGGCCTATTCATAACACCTTTAATTTTGATTAACCCTCCTCCCACTCCCCTCCTCTCCTCTATCTCCTCCCCTGACCCCATTTAGATCACTCCAGCACCAGTATTCTGCCTCTCTACTTAGGTATTTACTATCCTGTCTCCTTAAGCTCTCCCCTCCTCCGTCCCTCATCACCCCTTCCTAGCTTGCTGGCCTCTATTGCTGACTTTTACCCCAACTTACATAGAAATCTCAATGCTTGAAGCTAGGATCCACATATGGGAGAGAGCGTGTGTAATTCGATGTTCTGATCCTAGGTACTTAGCACAATCTTTTCCAGAATCCTCCATTTCCAGGCACATTTCCTTGTTCTTTACAGCTGAATAAAACACTGTGTAGATGGACCACATCTACATTGTCCATTCCTCAGCAACCGATTTTGTTTCCTGAAATCTTATTGAATTGGCTTATTTTTAGTTTTTTTTTTTTGGTTTTTTTTTTTTTTGGTTTTTCGAGATAGGGTGTCACTCTGGCTCAGGCTGACCTGGAATTCACTGTGTAGTCTCAGGGTGGCCTTGAACTCACGGTGATCCTCCTACCTCTGCCTCCCGAGTGCTGGGATGAAAGGCATGCACCACCACGCCTGGCTAGTTTTTTTGTTAGAATTATTTTTAGGGGTTAATAAATATATAATCATGTCATTTGCAAACAGAAACAATATGACTTCTTCTTTATTTCAGGGAATATGCTTTCCCATACCTTTTATTATTTTTTCTTATCTTATTGCTTTGGTCACCTCTCTCAGGAAAGTGTTAAATAGAAGTGACAAGAGTGGGTATTTTTGCCTCATTAGGCAGGTAAAGTTTCCCTCCACAATCATGATACAGGCTGTCAGCTTGGCATAGATGTCCTTTCTTGTGCTGAGATAAATTCTTTCTAACATCTACTTTCTCTGCATTTTAATCACGAGTAGATGTTGAGCTTTGTACAATGCTTTTCCTGAGTGCATTGAGATGATTGTGTGACTCTTTCATTTCATACTGATCGGCTCGCTGGTACAAGCTGAAACATGTTTGCATCCTAGGGAGAAATCCCACTTGGTCACGCTGGGCAGTTTGTTGAATGTGCTCTCAAATTTAGTGTGTTAGTGTTTTAATCTGGGCTCCTCAGGGTACTGTTCTGGAGTGTCCTTTCTTTGGGGTGTTTTTCTTTGGTTTTGGTATCAGGGTGATACCAGCCTCCTTATATGAATTTGGCAGAGTTCCCTCTTCCATATTTTGGAAGTTTTGGGAGGAGGATGGTATGAATTCTTCTAAGACTGGTAGAATTTTCTGGCAAAGCCATGCGGGTCTGTACTTTTCTTTGTTGGGAGGTTTTGGTGACTGACCCCAGCTCCTTCAAGATGTGTCTGTGCAGGTTGTCTGTTTCTTCTGGATTCCACTTTGGTGGGAAGGATATTTCCAGGAATCCACCCAGTTTTCCTATATTCTCCAGTGGCTGCCACATAACTGTTCAGAACAATCCCTTTTGGTCCTTTTTTATGCCCCAGGCATCTATTATAACAGCCTCTTCCCTTCTGACGTTATTTATTTGAGCCTTTCTTAGCTGAGCTGAGAGTTGCCGATTTTACTTTATTAAAGATTCTTAGTCACATTGATCTTTTCTATTGGCTTTCTATTTTCTATTTAATTTATATCTGCTTGAACCTTTATTATTTCCCTGTCAACTTTGGGTTTGGTTTATTCCTCTTGGATTCCTTGAGGAATCAAATCAGGTTGTTTATTTGAGATGTCTAAAGATGGTCATTTATTGCTGGAAATGTCCCTCTAAGTGCTACTTTCTCTGTGCCCCATAAGCTATGCTGTCTTTATTTTTGTCTGTCTCAAGATACCTTAAAAATTCCTTTCAATATCCTCTGTGACCCAATGGTTGTTTGGGAATGTGTTGTCTACTTTCCATGTGTTTGTGAATTCTGTTGTTGAATTACTGTCGTTGATTTCCAGATCCATTGCACTGTGGTAAGAAAGCATGGTTGGAATAAACGTCACAGGCCATCTATCATGCAGAAGGCTTCCTGGGTCCTGGGAAGAATGTGCTTTCCTCTGACGTGGAGTGGGAGCCAGTCATGCCTGCTGGGTCCTTTCGTTTCTGCTGTCCCCTTGCTGATGCTCTGACGGGGATGGTCCTCATAGGGATAGTGATGTCCCCTGCCGTTGTTATGTCTCTGTCCATTTCTCCTTCCAGGTCCACCAGTGTTTGCTTTATATATGGACTTTGATGTTGGGTGTATCTATATTTGTAATTACTATATTTTCCTGTTCAATTAACCTTTTCCTGATTAATGGTATTTATTCACTTTGAGAGTTTTAAAAAAATTTAAATATTGTATTTACTTAGTTGAGAGAGAGAGAGAGGGAGGGAGAGAGAGAATGAGTGTGCCAGGTCCTCCAGCCACTGCAAACGAACTCCAGACCCATGCGCAACCCTGTGCATCTGGTTTACGTGGGTACTGGGGAATCGAACCTGGGTCCTTAGGTTTCACAGTCAGGCACCTTAACCACTAAGCCATCTCTCCAGCCCAAATTTTTAAAATATTTTTTAAACTCTTGGGCTGGAGAGATGGCTTAGTGGTTAAGGTGCCTACCTGCTAAGCCTAAGAACCGGGTTCCAGTCTCCAGGTCCCACGTTTAGCCAGATGCAAAGTGACGCAAGGGCGCAATGCCGCACTTGCCCACAAGGGGGCGCACACATCTGGATTTCGTTCACAGCAGCTGAGAGACTGTTGGCGCGCCCATCTCTATCTGTCTCCCTCCCCCTCTCTGTCTGTCTCTCTCTGTGTCTCTCTCCAATAAAATAATAATAAAAAAATTTTTAAAAATTTATTTATTTTCAAGTGTGCATGTGTGTGTGAGTGTGTGTGTACGTACTAGGGCTTTTGCTGTTGCAAATGAACACCAGACATATACACCACTTTTTGCATCTGGTTGTACATGGGTGCTGGTGAATTGAACCTTGGCCAGTAGGCTTTGCAAGCAAGAGCACTTAGCTGCTGAGCCATCTCCCTAGCCCTTGTGAAAGTTTTGAATCTGCAGTCTTATGTTTAGTATACCTATAGCCAGCTCTGCTCCCTTTTGTTTTTTATTTGCAAGCTTTACTGTTGCAGTCAGGTTTGCATTGCTGGTAGAAATCACCTGACCAAGAGCAGCTTTTGGGAATAAAAAGAGGTTTATTTTGGCTTACAGGCTCGAGGGGGAAGCTCCATGATGGCAGGGGGAAACGATGGCATGAGCAGAGAGTGGCCATCACCCACTGGCCAACATAAGGTGGACCATAGCAACAGGAGAGTGTGCCACACACTGACAAGGGGGAGCTGGCTGTAACACGCGTAAACCTGCCCCCAACAATACTCTGCCTCCAGGAGGCGTTAATTCCCAAACATCCATCAGCTGGGAACCTGGCATTCAGAACACCTCAGTTTACGGGAGACACCTGAGTCACACCTCACTGGGGAATCTTTCTTGTGTCATCGTGCTCAGCCTGCGTGTTCTTAAAGCACAGTGAGCTGCTCACAGGTAACATATTGTTGGGTCTTGTTTTCTAAGTTTTTGTTTGGAGAATTTAATGTACTCATCTTTAAAATAACTTTTAAAACATTATTTATTTATGTAAGAGAAAGAGAGGCAGATAGAGAGATAGGATGGGCACCCCAGACCTTTAGCCACTGCAAACGAACTCCAGACACATGCGCCACCTTGTACATCTGCTTTACGTGGGTTCTGGGGAATTGAACCTGGGTCCTTAGGCTTCGAAGGCATATGCCTTAACCGCTAAGCCATCTTTCCAGCCCTAATGTAGTTTAAAAAAATTTTTTTTCAAGGTAGGGTTTCACTGTAGCCCAGGTTGACCTGGAATTCACTATGTAGTTTCAGGGTGGCCTTGAACTCACGGCAATCCTCCTACCTCTGCCTCCCAAGTGCTGGGATTAAAGGTGCTTACCACCACACCCGGCTCTAATGTAATTTTTGATAGCTAAGAATTCCTGCCACTTTGTTGTTTCTGACTCATTTGAAATTTCTTTGTTTTTTCATTAGTTTGTCACTGTCTTCCTCTGGGATCTGATGATTTTTTAAAAATTAATTAATTAATTAATTAATTGATAATTTATTTCCAAGCAGAGAGAAAGAGATAGAAGAGAGACAGACAGAGAATGGGCATTCCAGGGCCTCCAGCCACTGTATATGAACTCCAGTTGTGTGTGCCACTTTTGTGCATCTGGCTTTATGTAGGTACTAGGGAATCAAACCTGGGTCCTTTGGCTTTGCAGGCAAGTGACTTACCTGCTGACCCATCTCTTCAGCCCTGAGGATTTTTTTATCATGGTGCTTTTTTGGTTTCTTGCTCTTTTTCTTTTTGTGTCTACTACACGTTTGTTTTTTTTCTGATGGTTATCATGAGGCCTACAGCAATCCATTTTCAGTTGATAATAACTTGATTCAATCCATATGAACTCTCTCTGCTTCTACTTGTACTCTTGAAACTATATATTTATGAGACAGAGAGAGAGAGAGAGAGAGAGAGAGAGAGAGAGAGAGAGAGAGGGAAGATTATTACTGCAACACTGCGAATGGACTCCAGATACATGTGCCACTCTGTGTTTCTGGTTTTATGTGAGTACTAGGAATTGAACCCAGGCCACAGGCTTTGCAAACAAACAAAAATTATTTTAAGAAGAAGTGTTTCTCATGGTAAAAACAGAAAAGACAAAGACAGAAAAGTTCAACAGTGGATGCTAAGAGCGTGCTGACCGCCCTGCTCTCTTGACTCCCCCGTCCCATAATCCGTCAGGAAAACTACTGGTACATTTCCACATATATAAACCTATATACACAATATTTCTTTTTCCCCACCAGATGGAATTTTATGTGTTATTGTTCTGGAACTTTTTTCTGGTTAAAATGTACATTGGGACAAGGCATCCTACCAGAGCATACAGCTCTATCTTGGTCCCAGCAGAGATTGCAGAACTTGTCACACCATGTTCTGTAACTTACTACCTAGAGGGAGGCTACTGGAAAATTATCTTACCTGCTTGTACTTACGCCTCGGTTTCCGTATGAGGACAAATCAGTGGATAGATTCATACGAGTAAAATTGTTAGTTAGTTAGGTGAATTTAAAAATCACAAGGCATCACCAAATATCCTTTTAACAAAAAGTTCATTTCATGTGTGTGTACGTGTGTGTATGTGCTTGCATATGTGCGCATGTGTATCTGTGTTTTGTGCATGTGTATCTGTATGTGTGTGTCATGTATGTGTGTGTGTGCATGTGTATATGTGTGTTCATGTGTGTGTATATGTGTATGTGTATATGTTGTGTGTTTATAAGTATGTGTGTGTGTGTGCATTAGTCAGGGTTCTCTAGAGGAACAGAACCGATAGAATGAATTGTATTAAAAGGGAATTTATTGGATTAGCTTACAACAGTCCAGCAATAGCAGGTTGCAGGCCCGAGAGTCAAGGAACCTGGTAGCTGCTCAGTCCACGAGGCTGGAGGCCTCAGCAGTCCCGATCTGGCACTGAAGGCCTGGAGGCGTCCTGGAGAGACGCTGCTCTTCAGTCCACACTGGAAAGCAGCAAGCAGCCCTGGCAGCCAGGTGGGAGGAGGGGGTAGTTTCCTTCTCAGAGCTTCTTTAGATAAAGCCCCCACTCTGGGGGAAGGGCTCACCCCGGGGAAGGATTCCTCCTTCAGTTAATCCTTCCTAGAAGCAACCTCAGAGACCCACTTATGAGGAATGTCTGTGGATTCCTAAGCAGATCAAGTTGACACAAACAACCATCACAGTGTGTGTGTGTATATGTATGATTACATCATTGAGAGCATGTAGAGGTCGGAGAACAACCTAAAGGTGTCCTCTATTTTCACGTTTTTTCTGAATTTTATTTATTTATTTATTTATTTTTCCGAGAGAGAAAGAGGCAGAAAGAGAGAGAAAATGGCACACTAGGGCCTTTAGCCAGTGCAAACGAACTTCAGATGCATGCACCACCTTGTGCATCTGGCTTATGTGGGCACCGGGGAATCAAACCTCAGTCATTAGGCTTTGCAGGCAAGTGCTTTAACCACTGAGCAATCCCTCAAGCCCTTCACCTTCTTCTTTTTTCTTAATCTGTGTGCCTGTGTGTGTATATATGTGTATGGTGTGTGTGGGTGTGTGTGTGTGTGTGTGTGTATGGGTGCACGTGTCTCACAAATGCATATATGGGCGCTTGTCCTTGTCTCTTGCTTCTGCTTGAGACAGGCTGGCTCCTGTTTCTCTGCTTTTGCTGCTTTTCCTTTCGAGCTTCAGATTCTCCTGGCTCCGCCTTCCATGGACATAGGTGCTTAGGGATCATAGAGGCATGTACCACTTTGCGTCTGGCTTTATGTGGTAGCTGGGAAATTGAACTTGGACCGCAGGCTTGGCAAACAGGCACTTTGAACCACTAACCAACCTCCCTCCCTCACCCCTCAGACTTTTTTTTTTTTTACACTAATATCACATCTGCTGTATTCCAGAGGGGCTAGTTTTACATATTTTTCAAGTTCAGCACTTCAGCCTTGTCTAGTGCTGTCCGTCAAAGCTCTGAGATGGTCAGGGAACGCCCTCTCCTGTGGTTATTTGTATGTCCCTGCAGTG
This sequence comes from Orientallactaga sibirica, assembly GCA_036365145.1. Taxonomy (NCBI): domain Eukaryota; kingdom Metazoa; phylum Chordata; class Mammalia; order Rodentia; family Dipodidae; genus Orientallactaga; species Orientallactaga sibirica. The sequence goes on from JAEOAD010000013.1 coordinate 3,870,479, forward strand.
ACAGTCTTACTGTTGGTTGTCTTTCACTTTTTATTTAGCAAAACTTTTTGTTGAAGGGTGAAATTAATCTTTTGCTCTGTATGATACAACTTTCCCTGCCACCGTATATTACTAACTTTGTTTATAGTGTCTTTTTCTCCATACAAAAGCGTTGATCGTCTGTCTGGGGAGATGTCTCAGCAGTTAAAGGCACTTGCTTACAAATCCTGCGATGTGGGTTTTATTCTCCAGTACCCATGTAAAGCCACATGCACAAAGTGACACATGCACCTGTGTTTGCAGCAGCAAGAGGTCCCGGCACACCCATGCTCTCTCTTTCTCCCTCTTTTGTAAATAAATAGACATATTTTTTAAAAGTGTGTGTTGGGGGCTGGAGAGATGGCTTAGCGGTTAAGGCGCCTGCCTCCTAAACCTAAGAATGCTGGCTCCAATCTCCAGTGGTTCCAGTCTCCAGGTCCCACGTTTAGCCAGATGCAAAGTGATGCAAGGGCGCAATGCTGCACTTGACCACAAGGGGGCACACGCATCTGGATTTCGTTCTCAGCAGCTGAGAGACTGCTGGCACGCCCGTCTCTATCTGTCTTCCTCTCCCCACCCCCAAAAAAGTGTGTGTTGGTCAGAAGTTGTATTAATTACTTCACTTGTGCCCACAAACCTGGAGAGAAGCAACTTACGGATAAAGGAAGAGCTGACTTCAGTTTATAGTTCAAGGTCACCTTCCATCATGGCAGGGAAGGTGTGGCCGCAGCAGCAGGAGGCCGGCTGGTCATATTTCATCCAGAGTCAGGAAGCAGAAGGCAAACAGGAAGTGAAGCCACCAGACTGTAAAACCTCAGGGCTCACCCCTAGTAATCCATTTCCTCTCTCAAGGTTCCACCATCTCCCCCAACAGTGTCATCAGCTGGGGACACGTGAGCCGACGGGGGACATTTTACATTCAAATCACAACATTCCTTTCCTTTTTGGGTCTCTAAGTTTATATTTAATCATTCATCAACCGAGTCTTTAAAATCGTTGGCAGGTGTAAGTGATGTCATGCTTTGCACTGAGGGAATGACGAGGGAGGAAGCAGAGGACTCCTGGCAGCTAGCTGGGGAAGCTTCTGGTAGCAGGTTCCGGCTCACAAGCTCCTCAGCTGCTCCATGGAGCCTCTAGGAGGGACAGAGTGGTTGGTTTGCCATGTGATGTCTTCAAGCCACTGACCCCTTGTGCCACAGTGACAAGATCCTCCCCTCACTCCCTGCCTGTGGCCTTGAGTCCTGAGCCCCCGAGCCTTGGCCTTGAGCTGAGACTCGAGTCACAGCAGTGGGCAGCTTCAGAGCTGGCAGAAATCTCAGGGATCATCCAGTTTTATAGCCAAGGAAATGCAATAAAACTCAAGGACACAGAAGTAAACAGCAGAACTAGACGCCCGGAAGTGGAGTGGTCCTTCCTGTGCCCAGCCAATCCTCTCACAGCCCATGTCGCTCTTTGACTTTGGGTTGTGTGGGTCAGTAGCCCAGAAGGCTCTCCGAGGATGGTCATGCCTTCTGTCCCTGTGTAAACTGTGATGATCAGATCAGACAGCTGGCCATGCAGAAAGCTTTGTGATCTCCTGTCAGTGGGCTGCTGGGATCCCTGTGGTCCTGGGACAATTTGGAGGCCCAAGTTGGCTTCCCAACTTGGTCAGCAAGCCCAGAAAGACCCTTCTGGATGTGGGGTTTGAGCCTGTCTTGGGAACAGCTGAGTGGAAGGCCTTTGGGACTCCTAAGATAGAACAGGGTGATGGTGGAGTGGGGACAGGGAGAGGAACTCAAGTCTCTTCTGCTCAGCACAGACTCCCAGTAAGGTGAGCAGAGCCTGAGTTCTGAGTTTCTGCCCATCTCCTCTAGCACAGATGTGTCTCTGTACCCCAAGTTTCAGACTACCTGTGCCCCCTCTCTACCAACTCCAAACAAGGTGCTCATAGCCAGACGTGAGAGAAACTTGCTGAAGAAGGGGCTGAGCCGCTGAAGTTCCTATGACGAGCAGATTCCGAGCCATGGACACCAGCAAGACCTGAGTGACTGTGACAGAGGGACTTCCCAGGGAAGACCGAGTGGCACGAATGTCCATTTGAACAGGAAGCTGAGAGAGAGGGAAGACTGCAAAATCAAAATGCAACTTCATTTCAGAACTTGTCTGTTGGTGGGTGGCACAGCAGGAACCCTGGCTCGGGAAAGTGCCCTGTATGTACTTGCTGGGGTGGGCAGGGAGCATGAGAGGAGGAGCCGGAGCCGAACACTCCAACATGCCCACGATGGGAAGTTCAATGGACTGTCCAGGCATCCAGCTTCTCTATTTTCTTTCTTTCTTTTTTTTTTTTTGGTTTTTCGAGGTAGGGTCTCACTCTAGCTCAGGCTGACCTGGAATTAACTCTGTAGTCTCAGGGTGGCCTCGAACTCTCGGTGATCCTCCTACCTCTGCCTCCCGAGTGCTGGGATTAAAGGCACACGCCACCACGCCCGGTCCTATTTTCTTTTTTTAAAAGAATATTTTATTTATTTATTTGACAGAGAAAGAGGGAGAGAGAGAATGGGTGTGCCAGGGCCTCCAGCCACTGCAAATGAACTCCAGACGCGTGTGCCCCCTTGTGCATCTGGCTAATGTGGGTACTGGAGAATCGAACCTGGGTCCTTTGGCTTTGCAGGCAAATGCCTCAACCGCTAAGCCATCTCTCCAGCCCAGCTTCTCTATTTTCATTACTGGTATAAAGCGTGCCTCATCTCCTGGGACACAGCCCACAGACTCACAATTAAAGTAACTATTGAGTCTATCTGGCATCAGGTCACACTGGCAGCTGGTGTGAAGATGGAGGTGCTCTTGCATCTGGGTTGTTGGTCCCTGGAAGCTTGTCTGTCACAGCTCTGCAGGGTCCATGAGGCCAGGCACCCCTGGGTGGTGCTGAAGCTGAGACTCTGTACACCTCACACTTTGGCCTCTCGGACTGCCCCATTCTTGGCTTGTTTGTGTGCTCTGTCACCCTCCCCTCCAAGGTGTGAGTGTGGACCCACCTGTGGAGTCTCCCTGGGACTGTGTGTAAGACTGGTGCAAGGATGGGCCACACCAAGTCCAGACTGACCCCCCTCTGTGGCTTCTGTGCACACAGGTGTGGTGGGAGAGATGCTGTGTGTGTCGGCTTGGCTGGGATGCTGGGAGCCTGGACAAGTCTCACTTCTGCCCCACTCTGTGGGACAGCTTGTGTGAAACAGGAGAACGGAGGCTACACACAGGGAGAACCGGAAGGGATAGGGATGCTTCTTGAATGTTCTTGCCTCCTGCCACATCTCTAGACTGGGCTGGAGGTTCTTGTCCCTGTGGCCAGCCCAGGTTGTTCTTGGGGCTTCCTACGGCAGTTTCCCATTGAGAAGTGTCTTCTCTCCTCATCGGGAGTGCCCTTCCCCCCACACCGCGGTACCTGAAGGGCCTTGTGTGGCTACATTGGGGTGTTGAGCCTGAGCTGTCAGTGTCGTCCTCACAGTGGACACCCATTCACTCTATGACTGCTCCCCTGCCGTGTCACACCCAGTGTCATGGCCCGAGTGTCTGCCTGGTGGCCTGGCTGCTGGCTCTGATGTGACTATCCTGGACCCTGTGACAGGCTCCCTGGGAAGGCTCCAGAGGCTGCTTCATCAGCACAGGGTGGGCAGCCGCGTCTCAGCCACTCTTAGTTCTGTGCTCATTGAGTTTCCGGGGTGTCTGGGGACCTAGCTGAGAACTCTGGAGCCATGCTGTGCAGACACTAAGTGTCACAGACACGCTTGACAGCTCCTTCAGGCCCAGTTGGAGGGGGGCATGTACGGAGGGTCTCCAGGGCTGCATGTCTGCTGAGGGATCTCCAACTCGGCCACCCAGAGACTCGCTGGGAGAAGCCTCATTTCCCCTGGGGGTGGTTTGAATCGTGGCCCTCATAAGCATGTGCGTTTTAATGCTTGTTACCCAGCCGGTGGCTATTTGGGAGGTGGCGTCTTTCTGGAGGAGGTGTGTTGTGGGGGGGGGGGCTTAGGGGTGTTGTAGCTCAGCTCCACCTTACTAGAACTCAGCTCACTCTCCCGTTCCTGCTGTCGTCTGCCTGCCGTGGCAGAGGTGATGCCCAGCCTCTGCCCATGCCGTGCTTTCCCTGCCATCATGGAGCTGCCCCTCGAGACTGTAAGCCCAAATAAAAACTTTTCTCCCATCAGCTGCTTTTGGTTGGGTGCTTTGTCCCAGCCATGCAAAGGTGACTACAAGACCCTTCTTGATTTTCCCTGAGGTCCGGATATGTGCAGACGCAAGCATTCCTGGGGACGGCTGCGCCGGACCTGATCCTCCTACTTAGACACGGGCCTCAGCCAGCAGCGACCCTGGGTGACAGAAAGCAGGACCAATGCAAGCGAAGATCAGGGGCTCTAAATGTGCGGCTACAAAGCACCATGCATATGACTTCTGTTTACTGTAGAGGCACCAGAGAGACCCAGGAACCTGGAGCAGGGCCCTCCTGAACCCCAGGCTGACTCAACCTCCTGCCCCTCCCAGCATCTCTTTCCGCCTCCTGTGGTTGCGGGAACACCGAGCTCCAGTTTGTATATGGGTCCTGATCTATGTGAACCTGGATGGTGGAGAACTCACGGTGACGAATCACGGCCGTTCATGCTTTCAAATATTAAATTCTGTTCAGAATATTAAATAATTTCCTCTTCAATGATCCCAGTAAATTTAATTAGCTCTTGTCCTCCCCATAGAGCTGTCTCTTGGTTTCTGAAATGTTATGTTCATGAGGAGGGAGGCTCACTTCCCTGCAGTGTGCAAGCCTGTCTACATCCACGTCCTCCCTGCAGGTGCCTGGCTCACTGGCTATGGGATGCCCACCATGCTGGGGAAAGGTGGCTAGGCACTTAGAGCTCTGCCATCTATAGGAGGTGGGGCAGCCTTAAGGGTCTGCTGGGTGCTTTCTGTCAAGTAGCTTATAAATGGAACTCCTGAGAATCCAAATGGCTGACCCCTACCCCCCACCATCACAAGCAGACAGAATGGGCTCATCGGCCTGTCTCGGCCCTAGAGCCAGGAATGGACCCCAGTTTATCACACCATCTTCGTTTAAAAAATTATTTATTTATTTATTTATTTATTGATTGATTTATTTATTTTTATTTGAGACAGAGAGAGAGAGGGAAAGAGAGACAGAAAGAAAGATAGAATGGGTGCACCAGGGCCTCTAGCCACTGCCAACAAACTCCAGACACATGTGCCACCTTGTGCATTTGGCTTACGTGGGACCTGGAGAATCAAACCTGGGCCCTTAGGCTTCTCAGGCAAGCTCCTTAACCACTAAGTCATCTCTTCAGCCCTGTCACACCATCTTCTATCAGTGGTGCTTACTCCTGAGATGTATAACAGCTCCCTGGTGTTAGGGGTTGGGTGGGTAGATAGCAGGGTGTAGGCCCAGACTCCTGGCCCCTGCCTCAGTGGGAAGAAGCTTCCTTGGTGCTGAGAAAGCAAGAGACCAAGACTCTGAGCTCCATGGATGGGCCACGGCTCTCCTGCTCTGTGTGCTCAGCTCTGGTTCTCGACCTGCCCCAAACAGGCTGATACAGAGGCAAGCCTCTCCGGCTGGGCAGGCCCAGGTCACTAAGGACAGGTGGATGCAGCTGCAGTGTGTCTGCCTGGAACCTGATGTCACTTCTAAGCTCACAACCCCCCCCCCCAGGGCAGCTAAAATGTCAACTCTTTCAAGCCGTGAGCGACAGAGTGAGTCGTTTTCTGCAGAGTTGTCCTCACCGTCTGCGCCATGTTCACACCTGGGCACTCACAGAGTGAATTTTTTTTTTAAGAGAAAGACAGAGACAGAGAGAGACAGAGAGACAGAGACAAAGACAGAGAGGAAGAGGCAGAGAGAGAGAACGGGCACACCAGGGCCTCCAGCTGTTGCAGACGAACTCCAGATGCATGCGCTCACTTGTGTATCTGGCTTACGTGGGTCCTAGGGAATCAAACCAAGTCCTTAGGCTTCGCAGGCAAGTGCCTTAACAGCTAAGCCATCTCCTCAGGCCCGATATTGCAATTTTGAACTCTTCCCAGCTCATCTGAACGCAGGAGCCAGCAGGGGGGAGCACGGTGTGTGTGGGGGGGCCCTGCTCCAGAGCCTGCATGGTGTCAGGTCCTTTGGAGTCTTGGTGACCAAAATGCCTGACAGAAACAGCTTCATGGAGGCAAAGTGTATTTTGGATCACAGTTTCAGAGGGTGCAGCCCGTCACGGTGGGGAGGACATGGTGGAGTATGGCTCGGTCTGTGCAGTGTGGACATGAGGTACGGGTTGCCTTACGCAAAGGAAAGCAGGCTGCATTCAGGAGAACGTATGACCTTCAAAGGCCTGCTCGGCTGCCATCGGCCAGTCCCCACCCCTAAAGACTCTACAGCCTTCAAGACAGTACCTCCACGGGCTGGAGAGATGGCTTAGTGGTTAAGGCGCCTGCCTCCTAAGCCTAAGAACACTGGTTCCAATCTCCAGCGGTTCCAATCTCCAGGTCCCACGTTTAGCCAGATGCAAAGTGATGCAAGGGCGCAATGCCGCACTTGACCACAAGGGGGCGCACACATCTGGATTTCCTTCACAGCAGCTGAGACACTGCTGGGGCACCCATCTCTGTCTTCCTCTCCCTCTCTGTCTCTCTCTGTGTCTCTCTCCAAAAAAATAATAATAAAATTTTTTTTAAAGTTTTTTTTAAAAAAAAGACAGTACCTCCAGCTGGGGACCAAGTACTCCAAACAAGAGCGTGTGGGGGACATTTCCGATTCAAGCTCCTCTATAGCATGGTTAGGAGACTGCGGCCTCCTTCCTGAGTGTGGATGCTCTAGAGCTCTGGAAGCTTCCTGCTGGGCCCTGAGCAAGCCTCGTGAGCCATGCTTGTTTAGCTTCTCAGAGCCCCGGTTTCTTTACCTGTCCATGGGGGCCATAAGGCTGACGCCAAGGCATCAATGCTGAAGGTTAGATGAGGAAACACAGACAGCAACGAACACCGTTCCCTCTGTGTGTCCCTCTCTAGAAACATGACCTTTAGAAGTACTTCTTTGGTCACGATGAAGCTTCTAGAACACGAGCTCCAATCATGATAAGCCCGAGTCGGGGGCGGTCTTCTCAGAGGACCACGGGGAGGGTGAGACAAGACCTGCCGTCATCCCTTTGGCTCCCGTCACACGTGTGCAGAGCGCCTGGCTCCAGAGACCAGCAAAGCAATTTACGACTTAATCTGAGAAGGACCGTCAAGAGGTGGGGTGGGCAGCCCTCCTGGCTGGAGCAAAGCCCACTCTTGGTCATTCCTTCTCAACAGGGTTCGACTCTGGCAGTGGAGCAGCTAATAAGAACCACAGCAACAAGAGGCCTCGCTGACTGGGCAGTATTTATCTGCATGATTAGTGCTCCACCATGCCAGGGCTGGAGGGGCTGAGGGCCTGGCAGCCTGTCTTCCTGTGCCTTCCTCGCCTTAGGCTTCTTGAGGGGAGGCATGAGAATTGGCCCAGTGCTGGCCGTCCGTCCGTCACAGACCCCACCAGCTGATGCATGCACTCGTCCATTCTCCTGTCCCTTGCAGGCCAGTACACTTGGAAATAAACTGTAGCATTTCTAATCTAATTTTTAAAAAAATCATCTTAGGTTTTTTTTTCCCCCTGATTACAAATGCAACTCAGATCCAATGTAGTCAATTTCGAACGTGCAATAAAACTCATAAAAAGAAAATACAAAATCGTGCATTGGCCCTTTCCACAGAGGAAATCGTTGCTGGGAGCATCCTGGGAGCATGTCCTTACAGCCTGGCTTGGCGGCCTGGGAATATAATTGGGATTGCAATGCAATTCTGTTTAATAAACCTTTTCGCTTGATGGTTTATGAACACTTCGTGAGACCATCCGCCATCCTTCCACGATAAGTTTTTTTAATGAGTGCACAGATTATTTACCAAGCACCCTGGAGTCGGACATTTGCTTTGTTTTCAATCTTTTGATGTTAGAAGCAATAGTCAAATATTCTGGTACATAAGTCTTTCAAGATAAATCTTTGCGTTTGTTTCCCAAGCTTCTCCTTAGGGTGAGTTCCTAAAGTGGAACTTCCGAGTTAAAGGTTAAACACACCTCAAAAGCTTTTGATCGGAGCACCGGTCCACCCTCCAGGAAGATGAGGCTACGTGTGCCAGTCCTGCTGGCAACCACACGGGAGGTCGCGTCCCTGCACTGCAGACGCGGGCGCACCTGCTGTAATCAGCATCTTCAAAGGCTGGCGAGTGGAAAAAGATGGAGGGGTGTTTTTGTTTTGATTTGGTGACTGGAGAGAGCCAATGTTCTCCCTGTGTTGGGGTCACTTTTAAGTGAGCTCCTGTGAGTTGCCTGTTCAAGTCCCCGCCTGTCGGGGTCTCCTCCAGCATATGTGACCGTCTTTGGTATTTAAAGATGGAGTTGGAGGAGAAGACGGTCATGTTGGCATGTGGGATTGTGGACAAAATATTGATAGACCATGGCAAGGCTCCTCTGTGGGCGGTGTGCTTCTCTGAGCGTGTTTTTCTTAGAGCATTGCCATGTGGCATGGTCTCGAGTGTTTCCCCATCTGCCTCCACACTCCACGGCCCGCCAAGGGCAGTGAGACCTCCTTCCTGCCCGCGGGCACCAGGGAAGGAGAGAAGGAGGAGCAGAGGGGAGTTGTTCACCAAGGCGCCTGTGTTCTTGTGACAGTGGTGCATGGCAAAAATGTCAGCACCTGCCTCGTCCATGGCCCGGCTTCGTTCCAAGGCCCAGCGCTCCACGTGGAGATGGACACGCCCCTTGCTCTGGTTAAAAACAAAGGTAAGATGATGCAGGCTCCAGGAATCATGAGTTGGGTGGTGGGAAGTGGATTTTTTTTTAATTGTTTATTTATTTGACAGCGACAGAGAGAGAGTGAGAGAGAGAAAGAGGCAGAGAGAAAGGGAGAGAAATAGAATGGGCTTACTAGGGCCTCCAGCCACTGCAAACGAACTCCAGATGCAGGCGTCACCTTGTGCATCTGGCTTATGTGGGTCCTGGGGAATCAAGCCTCGAATCCGGGTCCTTAGGCTTCACAGGCAAGCGCTTAACCACTAAGCCATCTCTCCAGCCCAGGAAGTGGATTTTTTTTTCTGATGTGACTGTCCAAGTCAGTTGTCTGAGTCCCAGGAGGTCTGTATTATCCACCTTGGGGGGCACCCACACATTTGATCTCAAGCCTGTAGGACTGGGCGAGAGTGAGTGGGTGTCCGTCTCCTTCAGCACATAACTCAGGGGCTGATATGTCACTTTCTTTGCCGTGTTTTGGTCTCTGTGTTGTGTGTCTGTGTGGTGTGGTGCTTGCTGTGATGTGTGTGGTGTATGCATATGGGTGTGCAGAGCCTGTGCCCTGGGTGCACGCGGGCCAAGAGCAGGGGAGAATGTCACTCGTCCTGCTGTCCCTTACCCTCCTGTTTTCTTGAGATGGTGTCTCTCACTCAACCCACAAGCACTGCTTTCACCGTTTTTTCTGGGGCAGTGAGCCCCAGAGAGTCTCTGGACTTGGTACTCTGTAGGATTGGGGTCACAGCTATGTGTGGCCAGGCTCAGCCGTTTATGTGGTCGCTGGACAGTCAAACAACCTGGGCAGTCCCGGGCCCTCAGGCGGGATCAGCAAACACTTTTAACTGCTGTGCTCCCCAGATCTGTCACTTTCTTTTCCATCTTATTAGCCAGGACACAACCACGTGACTACACCTAGCTGCCAGGAGGCTGGCTGTGCTCTCAACGGCTCCCAGATAAGGACAGGTTGACCTCGCTATCAGGTGTGCCAGCAAGGAGTGTGGAGGGTGAGCTAACACCCTGTCAGCAGCGGAGGGTCCTTCCTGTGTGCTGCTGGCTGAGGCTGGCTTTCTTTTCCTTTTGTTCTTTTTTTAAAAAAATATTTTATTTATTTATATATTTATTTATTTTTGTAGAGAAGGAGAGAGAAATATGCAGAGAGGCAGAGAGAGAGAGAGAGAGAGAGAGAGAGAGAATGGGCATAAGAGGGCCACCAGTTGCTGCACACAAACTCCAGACACCTGTGCCATCTGGCTTATGTGGGTCCTGGGCAATGGAACCTGGGTCCTTAGGCTGTGCATACAAGCGCCTTAAGTGCTAAGCTGTCTCTCCAGCCTTGATGCTGATTTTCTTGTACTAGACCAGCTGTGGGGCTACCAGCAAGCAACATGGCCCCTGACAGAGGGCTAAGGGTAGTCTCCAGCTCACTTGATGTGTGGCCAAGGCAAGGGGTGTTGTGTGTGTGGCGTGTGTTGTGTGTGTGGTGTGTGTTGTATGTATGTAGCATGTGTTGTGTGTGTGGCGTGTGTGTGTGTTGTGTGTGTGTGGTATGTGTGTATGGCATGTGTTGTGTGTGTGGTGTGTGTTGTGTGTATGGCATGTGTGTGTGGCGTGTGTTGTGTGTGTGGCGTGTGTGTGTGTTGTGTGTGTGTGGTATGTGTGTATGGCATGTGTTGTGTGTGTGTTGTGTGTATGGCATGTGTGTGTGGCGTGTGTTGTGTGTGTGTGGTGTGTGTTGTATGTGTGTAGCATGTGTGTGTGTTGTGTGTGGCATGTGTTGTGTGTATGTGGCATGTGTGATGTGTGTTGTATGTGTGTGGCATGTGTGTGTGTGGTGCATGTTGTATGTGTGGCATGTGGCATGTGTTGTATGTGTGACATGTGTTGTATGTGTGTGGCATGTGTTGTGTGTGGCGTGTGTTGTGTGTGTGTTGTGTGTGTGGCTTGTGTTGTGTGTGTGTGGCATGTGTGATGTGTGTTGTATGTGTGTGGCGTGTGTTGTGTGTATGTGTATTCATCACCTGTGTGCAGATGCCCATGTGCCCCCTGCACAGACATGTGGAGGCCAGAGGAGAACAACATGTGTCCTCCTCCATCACACTCTTCTGCCCTGGTTTGTTGAAATGAAGTCTCTGAGCCCAGAGCTGTCATTTTCAGTTACATTGGCTGACCAGTGAGCCCGGAAGTCCTCCTGTGTCCGCCATCCCCCTCCGCAGGGCTGGGGTTACAAGTGCTGTCCACCTTTTTTGAGACACGGTCTCTCACTGGCCTGGAACTTGCCAAGAAGGCTACCCTGGCTGACCAGAGAGCCCAGGGACCCACCTGTCTCCACCTCCCCTGGGATTATAGGCCAACCCCACCAAGTCTGACACTTCCTGCATGTTCTGGGATTGAACTCGGGTCCTCATGATTGTGAGGCAAGCACTTGACCCACTGAGCCATCTTCTCCCACTAGCCTGGCTCAAGCTCTTGACTATGACTTTCATTCCAGGAAAGGAGCCCTGGATCCTTGTGGAGCTCCAAGGTGAGAAGATTCCTCACCAAAGGACAGACGATGTGTCACACAGCCGACCCTACCCAGAAGATGATCAGGTGGGCCAACTTGAACAGGAGCAGGTGAAAAGCCCACCGTCCCTGGGGTCTACGCCCACGCATGGGGGCGGAAGGACCAGCTTGCAACAAGGCAGCACATGCTTTTGCAGCCAGGGACGTGTGAGAGGGGGAGCCTGTGGGAAGGAAGGGCCTGACTCCTGTACCCCCGCAGCCCGCGCTGGGTGGAGTCACGTTTGGTCCATGGAAAGGTCTCTGGAGAATCCTGTGCACTTCCAGCAGGGTGGGCAGAGGTTGTCCAGGTGCGGGATGGTATGACCACGCATGAGCACACACCTGTGCACATGTGTGTGAGCATGTCTGCAACTGGCCTGGCTCCATGGTACAGGAGGGAACCTTGGTCTCTCTCTTCCTCATCTCCGTCATCTCAGAAGGTAGGCCTACCTGGCAAATGGGAAGGTGCCAAAGAGGAAGGCATGGGCTCCATGAGGAACAGACGGGCAGGCCCTGCCTGCAGACAGGGCTGTCTCTGAAGGCGGTGGGTCCCATCACCCAAGGATCTTGAGGAGACAAAATAGGCACCAAAGTCCACCTGCCTGAAACTCGTCTGCAGTGGAAGTGCCATCAGAGCCTTGGGATGTAGCTTTACCTGGAAATGGGGTTTCCACAAAGGCAACGGGTTAAGGGCTGGAGAGATGGCTTTGCAGTCAAGGCACTTGCCTGCAAAACCAAAGGACCCAGGTTTGATTCCCCAGGACCCGTGTAAGCCAGATGCACAAGGGTGTGCACACATCTGGAGCTTGTTTATAGCAGTTGGAAGCCCTGGCGTGCCCATTCTTTCTCTTTCTCCCTCTACCTGCCTATTTTTCTCACTCTATCTTTCAAATAAATAAATACTTTTTTTTTGTTTGTTTTTTCGAGGTAGGGTCTCACTCTAGTCCAGGCTGACCTGAAATTCACTATATAGTCTCAGTGTGGCCTTGAACTCATGGCGATCCTCCCACCTCTGCTTCCCGAGTGCTGGGATTAAAGGTGTATACCACCACACCTGGCCTAAATAAAAAAATTTTTAAAAAGAGAAGGCTACTTTTTTTTTTTTTTTTGGCTTTTCGAGGTAGGGTCTCACTCTAGTTCAGGCTGACCTGGAGTTCACTCTGTATTCTCAGGGTGGCCTCGAACTCACGGTGATCCTCCTATCTCTGCTTCCCGAGAGCTGGGATTAAAGGCGTGCACTACCACGCCTGGCATACAACTTAATTTTTTAAAAAAGTAACTGGTTAAGACAAAGTCACACTGCATAAGGCAGGCCTTAGAGTACTTTGCTCTGTTTTTTTTTTTTTGGGGGGGGTGGTTCAAAGTAGGGTTTTACTCTAGTCTAGGCTGACCTGGAATTCACTATGTAATCTCAGGATGGCCTTGACTCATGGCAATTCTCCTACTTCTGCCTCCCGAGTGCTGGGATAAAGGTTTGTGCCACCACGCCTGGCTTGTTTTTGTTTTTAAATTATCTTTTATTTATTTATTTGAGAGAGAGAAAGAGGGGGAGAGAGAGTGAGAGAGCGAGAAAGAAAAAGTGTTTCTAGCCGTTGCAAATGAACTCCAGACACATGCACCACTTTGCGCATCTGGCTTTATGTAGGTCCTGGGGAATTGAACTTGGGTCCTTTGGCTTTGCAGTAAGTGCCTTAACCACTAAGCTATCTCTCCAGCCTGCATTTGACTTTCCATGGCCTCACAGTACCTTCAAAGATTTATCTTAGGCTGAAGCATTAGCTTCAACAGGGAAGCCCTCACAGAAACCGGGCCTTCACTAACCACAGGTTTTTTTTTTTTTTTTTTAATTTTTATTTATTAGAGACAGAGACAGGGAGGGAGAGATTGAGAGGGAGAGAGAGAATGGGTGCACCAGGGCCTCCAGCCAGTGCAAACGAACTCCAGATACATTTACTACTACCTTGTGTATCTGGCTTACGTGGGACCTGGGGAATCCAACCTGGATCCTTAGGCTTTGCAGGCAAGCGCGTTAACCGATAGGCCATCTCTCCAGCCCTTTGTTGGTTTATCCAGGCAGGGTCTCACACTCTAGCCCAGGCTGACCTGGAATTCACTGTGTAGTCTCAGGCTGGCCTCCAGTGATCCTCCTACCTCTGGCTCTGGAATGCTGGGGTGCAAGTGCTTTGTTCTTATGCAGAAAGACAAGGTCACAGAAAGACAAGGTCACAAAAGCAAGGTCACAGAAAGACAAGGTCACAGAAAGACAAGGTCACAGAAAGACAAGGTCACAGAAAGACAAGGTCACAAAAGCAAGGTCACAGAAAGACAAGGTCACAGAAAGACAGGCAGAGATTGGGTACCTGCTGCTGTAGCCAAGGAGCAGTACAGATTGTGACAGTCATGGGGCTAAGAGCAAGGCAGGGCTCCCATCCTCCCAATAGTCTTTGCAGGGAGTGTGACACCTCCACCTGTGTGTGAGTGTGTGTGAGTGTGTGTGTGTGTGTGTGTGTAGAGGCCAGAGGACACCCCCGGTTTCATTTCTCAGGTGCCATCTACCTTTTTATTTTATTTTATTTTTTATTTTTAGAGAGAGACACAGAGAGAGACAGACAGAGAGAGAAGTAGAGAGAGACAGATAGAGAATGGATGCACCAGCAGTCTCTCAGCTGCTGGGAACAAAATCCAGGTGTGTGTGCCCCCTTGTGGTCAAGTGCGGCATTGTGCCCTTGCATCACTTTGCAACTGGCTAAACGTGGGACCTGGAGATTGGAACCGGGTTCTTAGGCTTAGGAGGCAGGCGCCTTAACCGCTAAGCCATCTCTCCAGCCCTCATCCACCTTTTGTTGAGACAGGGTCTCTTCAATGGCCCAGAACTCACCCATTTGGCTATACTGGTCAGAAATTCCCAGGGAGTTGCTTATCTTTATCTCCCTAGCTCTGGGATTCTGAACTAGTGCCATACACCTGGCTTTTATTTATGTGAGAGAGTGAGAGCGAGAGTGAGAGAGACAGAAAGAGAAAACTGGCATGCCAGGACCGCCAACCACTGCAATCAAACTCCAGACGTGTGCACCACCTTGTGTGCACGTGTGACCTCACATGCTTGTGTCACCTTGTGCGTCTTACATCAGATCTGAAGAGCTGAACATGGGTCCTTAGGCTTTGCAGGCAAGCATCATAACCGCTAAGCCATCTCTCCAGCTCAATTTTTTTATGCATGCTCAAGAGAGAGTGAGAATTGGCATGCCAGGGCTTCCAGCCACTGCAATTAACTCTAGATGAGTGTTTCCCCCTTGTGTACATGTGCAACCTTGTGCTTGCGTCATGTGCGTCTGGCTTATGTGGGACCTGGAGAGTTGAACACGAGTCCTTAGGCTTTCCAGGCAAGCCCTCTAACCACTAAGCCATCTCTCCAGCTCCAGTTTTTTTTTTTTTTTTTTCAAATGTGGATTCCAGGGATTGAACTCAGGTCTTCATTTCTTCACGCTTGCATGACGGGCTGTCTCCTAAAATGGAGCTCTCTCCCTAAACCTGTCTTGTTTTGATATAGGATCTCCCACATAGTCTAAGGAGGCCTAGAACTCAAGATCTCCCTGCCTCAGTGTGCTGAGTTCTGGAATGACTAGGCATGAGCCGCCACACCAGGTTTACACTTCTGTTTGAAGACATTTTGTTACAGCAGCCGCAGGGTCCCTCACCAGCAGGCAGGCACACTCTGCGTTCTACCCACCCAGTCCTGGACCAGACCTTCCAATCAAACAGAAAATTCCTGCTAGTTTTCATGTTGTGAGGCCCCTTCCTTTTCTTTTAAAAGTGTTTGATGCTCGTAGTATTTTCCCATGCACAAATGTTTTAATGAGATTGAGGTTCGGATGGAAGTGTGACAAGCACGCATGTGTGCTTCCTGCTTCAATCCCACTCTCGGGAGTGCAGAGCCAGACGTGAGCCCTCATTAGTTCCCAGCTCTGTTCCCTGCCTGTCCCCCAGGGTCTCTTCCATTTCTCCTCCTCCTTTCTCTCCAGCCTTCTAAACCTAGTTTACATCTGCTTCCTGCTGAAGGGATGCAGGAAACCGCGAGAGGAGAACCGTTAACATTCAGGCGTTTTGCCTACACAATTCAAACACCTGGACCTCAGGAAGCAGAAATCAGACGGATTTTTCCAGCGCGTTTCCAGATGTTTCTCATCACGTGGCCATCCCTCTCTTCTTAGTCCTCCGGAAAATCCGAAGGACATGCCGGCACCTCCTCTCTGTTCCCGACTTCTGCTTGGATTCAGCTGAGCACATCCGCACAAAAGGCACAAGAGCCCCGCGTCTGTGTGGCAAGCTTGCACAGCCCTTCTTCCCACAGGATTGCCCAGGGTTGCCTAGCAATCCGACACTACCCTGCTGCAGCAGACCCACGGCTCCCATGCGTTCTTCCTATTTTTAATTTGTTTTCTGGGTGGGTATTATTGTGCAATCACAGGCTGAGCACAAAGATATGGTGCATGTCCCACTCAAAACAAGTGGGCCAAAACAAGTGGACCCCTGGGACCCTGGCCTGGTGGGTATCTGTCTGGTGCCCTGCTTGTGACCCCTCCAGGGACCCTGGTCCCAGGCTGTCCCACCCCCACCCTGCAAAACAGCTGTGGTGGCTCAAGTATCTGTCTGGAGCCCCTGCTTGTCAAAAGTTGGACGATACCTCCAGTGGCCTCACTTGTTCCTGTCCTTGAATGTTTCCCAGGCTGCCTTCCCACCCCCACCCTGCAAAACAGCTGTGTGATGAGGCAGTCCAAACAGAGTGAATGTGTGAAGTGGGTGGGTTAGGACCCTCAGTGAGAAAGGGCAGTGGAGGAGACAGAGCCTCACTGGCACTGAAGTTCCACCCAGACCTGGGAGAGGGAGATGCAGGAGCAGAGAGATAGAGCTGGGACCTCTCGTCACGTGTCTGGAGAAGGCAGATGTCAATACTGAAAGCATCCAGGAGAGATGGACCTCAGCCTCCTGAGGTACTAGTTCAAATCAAGATGGAGCAGTTCTCAAAGGACAGGAAAGGTTCCAGGCCAGGAGATACAGGCCAGGTCTGTGTGACACCTGATCGCTCCACGCACGCCAGTAAAGTGACCACTGGCAGCAGCCCAGGCTGGGAGCACATCTGGAGCGGCTCATACCTGTGATATGGGGGCCTTGGAGAGGCTGTTGTCCAGCAGGTTGTCCAGCAGGTTGTCCAGCAGGTTGATGGGAAGGAGGGAGGTGACTAGTCTCTGTTGCTTCCAAGTTCTCTGTGACCATCCTTCTGTCTGTAAAAACAGGTCCAGGTAGGACACTTCTGAGTTCAAGTAACTGTCTTCAGCTTATACTGGTGGCGATGTGTGAACAGAGAACTAGAAATCCCATCCAAAGCTGGCCCAAGTGCAGAGAAGAGCTGGGGCCAGATCTGTCTGAGGTTGGCCTGTGACAAGTCAGTGCTGCTGAGCTGGGAAGCTGGACAGCTGGTTTCACTGGCCCCTGTGGACCTGGCGAGGTGGCCCTCCTGCCCCCCTCCTCCCAGCCTGTGAGTGTCCACTTCTGCCTCTTCCTGGGTTACTTCCTCATCGCCCCGTGTTGCCCTCTTTCAGCTTTCTTTATTTTTAAATATTTTTATGTGCTTATCTGTAAGCAGAGATGGAGGGGGGGGGAGAGAGAGAGAGAACAAGAGAATGGGTGTGGCAGAGACTCCTGCCACTGCAAACCAACTCCAGATGCATGTGCCACTTAGTGTAACTGGCTTTATGTGGGTACTGGGAATCGAACCCTGGCTGTCAGGCTTTGCAAGCAGATCCTTTAACCACTGAACCATCTCTCCGGCTCCTCATGCTTTCTTTTTCCCCTCACCTTTTAGTTTTTTATTTTATTTATATCATAAGAGGATACACTCTTTTACCCCTTCACCCCTGCCCCGTTACCCTGGGGCCCTCCTCAGTGGGGCTGCAGTATTCATTGTGGGGTCAAGAAGGCCTCCGTCAGTCCCTGTGGAGTAATGGGGGGCTGTGCCTCCGAATATTCCTACCTACTCTTACAATCTTCTCGCCCCTGCTTCTGCAAAGTTCCTGAGCCACGGCAGGCCTGTTAGCAGTCCGATTTAGTGCTGAGTTCTCTGTAGCCTCTGGATTTCTGCTTTGATGGGTTTTGATTAATCACTGTGTCTGTCACCATCACCCTGGAGCTGGTTGTCAGGCTGTATGCTTTCTTTTTTATTTTATTTTATTTTTAGTTTTCTTTAATTATTAATTTTTTTATTGACACCTTCTATACTTACATACAAAAAACATATGATATTTCCTTCCCCTCCCCTCCCCCCATTCCACTTTAGAACACCAATCTCCATCATATCCCCTCCCTCTCTCCATTAGTCTTTCTTTTAATTTGATGTCATCATCTTAGTTTTTGGGTTTTCAAGGTAGGGCCTGGAATTCACTATGTAGTCGCAGGCTGGCCATGAACTCTGCTCCTGAATTCTAGGATTAAAGGTGTGTGCCACCATGCCAGGCTATGCTTTCTTAAAAAAAAAAAAAAACACATTTTTACTGACAATTTTCATATATACACATAATGTACTTTGATCATAATCCCCTCCCATTACTTCCCCCCCCCATGCCTTTTCCATGAATCCTTCTTTCCAAGAAGTTCCTGTTCTATTTTGATGCCTCTCTCTCTCTCTCTTTGCCTTCCTCCATGATCCATGACAACCAGGTTGAAGGACCCAATGGTACACAGGGTTTGTGCAGGTGACAGCACCTGCTGTGACGTCGTGGATATCCGACCATTTTGTGTCTATACGACAGCGTTCCAAAGCCCTCCTCCCCACTCTTTGGCTCTTACATTCTTCCCATCACCTGTTCTGCAATGCCCCCGTGTCTTATCTGTCTTTCACGCACATCCCGTAGCAGTTGAAAAGGTACTCAGGAAGTCATTTTGTTTTTGAGACATGGCTTATGTACATGTCTTTGTTATAACTTCTCATCTGATGCACTTTCTAGTCCAGTAAGGGAGCCCAGGCCAGAACCCGCCAGCAGAAGCTTCTGGAGGGCCACTCTCTCACTGCTTAGCTTGCCTGTCGCTGTCCACAAGCCATGCTCACCCTGCTCTTTCCAGGACATCTGGAAGTTTCGGAATGTTCTTTTTGTCTTCAGTGTTTTGCTTCTCATGATAAGGTGCCTTGATGTGGGTCAGTTCCTACCCACTGTGTAGAAGATGTCTTGAATTAAATGATTTATGACCCTCTCCCTCCCTCCTCTCTGTCTCTTCTCTCTCTCATTCCTTTGTGTGGATGCTGGCGCATGTACATATCATCGAAGTTTTCCTCCGTTCATGTTTTTCTCCTCTTTGTCTTTCTGCTTGGCCTTCTGGGAGATTCATTTACTTTTATCTTCCGAGCAGTCTGTTGAGGTTTTCTTTTCGTTTCTTTTTTTGTTTCAGCTTTCACGCTTTTAATTCTCCAGGCCTTTTTGCTCTCTAAATGCTCGCCTTAAAATAGCATCCTACTCCTGGTTCAGGGCTGCAGTATCTCCTCTGATCTCTTTGAGGATATTAAACATGGCTGTTTCTGATATTGTCTGCTTCCTGCCTAATGTCTGCTTCTTCTAAGCACCCCCTAGTCACCCCCAGCCCTCCAGGGTAGTGTTTTTTTTTTTTTTTTTTGGTGGTTCTCTTTTGCAGAGGCTGTCTTCAGAGCGCTGATGAACTTTGGAGACTCTACTTTAGGGGAGGGGGCCTGTGGAGCTGACCCCAGGAGCTGGGTGGGGCTTGTGCCCTGGAGTTTCCCTCTCAGGAGACTGGCTGGGATCTTGCTGGGAATCACAAAGGCATGTGTGTAGGTTTCTCCCCTAGGGCTGGCCAGAGTCCCCACAGCAGATCATGGCCCTGGTCTGGTCTGTAGGATGAAGGTTAGGGTGTCAGTGTTGTGGCAGTGAGTAGGGCTCTTGGCCTTTCCAAGAGGTTACATTCAGAGTCATGCAGGACCATGGGGACATTTTGGACCCCGTGTCCCCTTCCTGCAAGGCCTCTGCTTGCTGGCCTTCTCCACAGTGTTTGCCTCTTCTGCTTCCTGCCAGGTCCTGGGGGGGGCAAGAGCGGGGTTCACACCTGCATCATTGTCATGACAAGATGTCTGACAGAAGCACATTAAGGAGGGAAGGCTTTATTCTGGCTTGCACTTTGAGGGGTCAGCCCATCCTGGTAGGGAAGGCATGGTGGCAGGGGCTTGAGGCGGCTGGTCATGGGGGGGGGTGAATGCTGGTTCTCAGCTTGCTTTCTCCTTTTATTCATTTTGGGACCCCCAGCCCACGGGGTGGTGCTGTCCTCATACAGGGTGGGTCCTCCCACCTCAGTTAACCCAATCTAAAAACCTCCTCACAGACATGTCCAGAAGTTTATCTCCAGAAACTTCCTCACAGACGTGCCCAGAAGTTTATCTCCTAGGCAATTCTAGATCATGTCAGATGGACAACCAATATTAACCACCACAATGCCTGAAAAAGACTCTCTCTGTGTAGCTCTAGCAGTCTCCGGGGAAGCAAGGTGAATGGTGCTCAGCTGTTGTAGCTGTAGCTGAATCTCTTTGCTTCTTTCTTAATTACTATGCAGGCAGCAGTTCCTACTTCTTCCCTAGGTCCCAATATATATATATTTAAAATAAAGGCTTCCAAATCAGAGGCCTGAAAATTTCTCTTAGATGATCCCCCAATGAGGAACCCCCTTGGTCGGCCCAGTGTGTGGATGGACACACTAGCCCTAACACTCATTCCCAGGTAGACCCTATTGCCAGCAGCTGGGCCTGCAGGGCAAACTCTCTGTGGCCTGTTCCCAAGGGGCACCCTGCTGGACAGGCCCTATGGCCGACCCTGGCTGCAGATGCCAGCTTCAATTCTCCATCCAGTTGTCTGAGTGCTGGGCTGCGATAAGGCCTGGTGCCAACTGCAGACCTTTCTGGGAATGGCCACCAGGGGCGAGTATTGGACCAGTGCTTCACAGTTCTGAGATCTTTCACTTGCTGTTCACAGTGGTGCCAGGTGAGTGTGCCCAGGCCTCCTTGGGCATGCTGTGCTGTATGGGGATTCAGAAACCTCGCTCTTGGGAAGGCCCAGGAAGGCCTGGGCCTGGGAAGAAGGGTTCTCAGAGCAGAGGAACATGGAGGAGGGATGGGCACTGCTGGTCTAGAGAGACGAGACAGGTGAGGGATGAAGCAATAGGTAGACCTAACCACGGGTCACAGGCCAGCAAAGCCTGGGCCATCTGATCACAGCAGAGAGACCCAGCTGGTCTGTGCGGCAGAGCTGTGCCATTTCGAATCTGGGGCGAGGGCAAGTTCAGTGACCCCTATGCCTGCCTGGCCTTCTTAGAGACGAGGCATTTATCTGGTGTTCAGCTGCAGGCCAGGCCGCTGACTTGCAACTGTAGAGTGCGATTCCCACTGGGCAACACAAATCAATGGCCCAGACAGGCCAAAGGGCCAGAAATTAAAAGCCGCATGCTCCAGAGCAGGCAGCAGCCACTCATCTTGGACGCTATCTGTCGTGCCTCTGCAGGGACGGCAGCCAGCTAGCGGCCCAGTGCAGGAGAGCAAGACAGCACAGCAAGGTCACGCCCTCCCTTCTGTGCTCCCACTCTTCCAGGCCTCTACCCCCAAAGCCTTGGGGTCTATGACATGCTTTGTAGTTGGGTGCAAGAAGGAGCCAGATTGTTCCAGAAGTCGGGGAGACCTGGGGACAGGGTTTTCACTTGTGGTTTTAGGTAGGGTATGTCTCTGAGGGGCAGGCTTTGGGTCCTTAACCCCGGCACTGCATAGTGGGGGTCTTTTACCTTCAAAAACAGTATCTGAGTTTTGCCTAAGCCTGTGGGGGACCATCTAGGACCTCTGCTAACTTGTGGGTCTCATCTTGCTAGCCCAGAGCCTCCCAGCCTCTGTTCGCCTCCCAAGACTAGAGACCTCCAAAGACTCCAGGCCAAGCATTCTTCCTGGGAGGTGGGAGGAGACTGGGAGTCGGGGCAGGAGCTATCTGCTCCTGATTTTAGGCTGTCCTGAGTGGAAATATTCACTGTCCTGGGGTTGTCAATAGGGACAGCCCCCCACCCCCACCCCCATCCCTGGTCTGGAGTGGGCCTGGTCACTCTCTCCCTACTGATCCCCCAGAAAGGAAGGCACGGAACACCAGGCCTATTAAGGGTCTACCCCAGCGGCCAGTGAGAAGAATGGAAGGGGAGGCAGGGCGATGCAGACCAGCTGGGGAGGTATGGGGGAGGGGGTACTCATTCCTCTGCTCTGTGCCCATTTCTAGGGACACCCCCCCACACACACACACAGGGAGGTGAAGGAGCAAGGTCTTGTTGAGGGTCGCTAGGGCTGGCCCACGCTCTGATCACACGGAGAGAGGAAGAGAGAGGAGGAGGAAGAAGAGGGGGAGGAGGAGGAGGGACGGGGGGTTGCTCGGAGGGATGCAGCAGCTCTGAGCCCTGGGGTGGCCTGCGCGTCCCCCCCCCTTCTGCGTCGCTGTTCCGCGGGGCTGGCGCTGGGGCTCCAGGGTGCATCGGGCCTCAGCCCGCTGGCCCGCAGCTCTCCCCGCCCCGCCGTCCTCCCCGGTCGAGCGAGCGATCGCCGGAGCCCCCTCCCTCGCCGCGCTGCGCGCTCCGCCCGAGACGCCGCCGCCGCCACCACCGCCACCGTCACCGCCACCGCCGCCGCGTGTTCCTGCTGCCTGCTCGCTTCAGCCGAGCCAGCTAGAGGAACGAAGAGAGAGAGTGGGGGGGAGAGAGGAAGAGAGAGAGAGAGAGAGAGAGAGAGAGAGAGAGAGAGAGAGAGAGGCGGCGAGGCAGGAGCGCGCGGACGCGGAGCCCAGGGTGCTCTGAAGCCAGCGGAACCTCCTCGGACAGGGACAGTCGCCGGGTCCCCCGCAGCTCGCGTGGTCGGAGGAGACGCCAACGCCAAAGCCGCCGCCGTCTCCCTCCACCCCCGAGTCCGGCCTCGCGCGCCCCTCGCCGCCGGCTCCCACCCGGGCGGCCCCGGGACGCCGCTGCCCGCCGCTCGCTCGCTCGCTCGCTCGGCGGCCGGGATGCAGCCGGGGCATGGCCGCCGGAGTCCCGTCCCCTGCCGCGGGGAGCGCTGAGCCAGTGAGTAGCCAGAGCCCGGCCGCGCGCCTCGCCCCGCGGTCACCACCGTGGCGGACGAACGGGCTGGGGGTGTGGGCCGGGCTCGGGGAGGGGCGCGCGGGACCCCGCGGTGGGAGGCGGGGCTGGCCGGGGCGCCGCCGGGGACCGACCCGAGGTCGCCCGAGGAGGGGTGGCGCCCTTGGGGTCAGGGGTCCCCGGCGGCAGCGCGCGGGATTGGTGTTCCCCGGGGTCCTCGGAGGTTGGAGTTGGGGCGCGTGGCTAGACCGGGGGGGGGCGCAGAGGAGAGATTTCTTTCTTTCTTTCTTTCTTTTTTTTTTTGTGAATGGGAAGGATGGGGGTCAGGCTCCATGGAGACGCCGGGGAGTCCCTCGCGCTGCGTGGCCGTGGTGGTGGTAGTGGTGGTGGCGGCGGCACAATGCCCGGCTCTGGGAACTCCCCGTGGAGGGGGGGTGGAGGCCGAGGTGCACGGAGATCCCCAGCCGCGGGGCGCGTCTGGGAGGCAAGCCCCAGCCCGCGCGGGTGGGAGCGGGGCCGGCGACCCCCGCCGCGTGCCTCGTGCCATTCCAGTTGCTTCCAAGCCTGCGGAGCCCTGCCGGGGTTCTCCCGGAGGAGCAAGCGTCGCGCGAGGGCCTGGTCACCATCTGGAGTTGTGGGGAGGACAGGGGAGCCGGGCCCGCAGCGCCGCGGTGTGTGCAGGGACCGAGCGAGTCTCCCCGCGCGGGGCGGGCACTGTGAACGAGGCTCTATCCGGACAAGAGGTTGCCTTTCTGCTCAGCAGCCCCAGGGCCGGCTCAGGCTGGCCCGAAAAGCCGGGCCAGGGCGACCGGCACACCCCTGGCCCAAACTTTCTGCCCGGGTGGCCATAAAAGGTGGCGGGGTTCGGAGGGCGGCGTCTGGAGGTGGCACTAGGCGAGCCGTCATTGGGGGACTCGGGGTCTCAGCCTCACTCCCATCCTCTGGTGTGCAGCCCCGCGGTCCCCCCACCCCGGGCCCCCCAACGGGTGTATGAGGAGAACAAGGTGTGGCGACCAGCGTGGATGGGCATTGGCCCCAGGACCCCGGGTCTCGCATGGGGATGGCAGTGGGGTGTTCTCGGAGCCCATGGACGGGGGCGAGGGCGGGGGGGCCAGCGAGGTAGGGAGAAAGTCTTGGATGTCAGAACCGTGCCTCCGCTTTCTAGTCCTGCTTTAGGGAAAAGCTGTAATTATTATTTAGTGGTCACTTTTAAAAAGGACTCCTGTGGCGCCGGTAGTCTGGATGCGCGCGGCGGAGGCTGAGAACGGGGACAAGAGATCCCTCCTTCCCTCGGGCGAGTCCCCTTTTCCCTGGCTTGGAGGTGAAGTCGCGCCTGGCGCGCGTTAATTTCCCAGCGGAAAACGCGGGCCAGGCTAGGGACGCCCTGAGCGCGCACCCCGGAGACTTGGGCTCTGCTCTGAGCAGGTATGGGCTCATGGAGTGGGGTCTCCGGTACTGAGGCCTTTCAGCAAAGCTACATTTGGTTTTACTGGTCGAAAGAAAGAAGAAAGAAAGAAAGAAAGAAAGAAAGAAAGAAAGAAAGAAAGAAAGAAAGAAAGAAAGAGGAAAAGAAAAGAAAGAAAGACAAAAAGTATAAACATTGCGGCAGAACGGGTTCCTTAAGTGCGCACCGTGCTTGGGGCGGATGTCTTAATCAAGCTGCTCGGCTAACCGGGCTATTACACTAATTAAAACCAGACCCTCCAGGTGAGCGACAATTGTGAAGCGAGAGAGGGAGAAAGTTGTAGAGGAGTCGCCGGCTGGTGGAAACCAGGGTGCTGATGGCCACCGAGTGGGGGAGGTAGCTGGGCGCTGGCAGGGTGGGCATGCGGGGTGGGGATGTCCTCAGAGCCATCCCCTGGGTCCCCGCGGCCGCCCCTGTGCTCCCGGGTGATCGAGGCCTCCCTGCGTGGGCGCCCGGCGTACTGCACGTTCAGGGAAGCAGCGCTTAACCCCTCTGTTCCCAGCAGGGAGCTTCTGGGAATGCTGGGGGCGTCCCTGCGAGGGGGTCGGAGTAGGGGAACTGGGGAACCCACTGGAGGTTAGGGAGCTATAGGGAGAGTGCACAGGGCTATAGCGAGAGTGCTCAGGCCCAGACCCTTCCCCAAGAGGCAGCTGCGTGCCAGGAGAGGGATGGCCAGGTTCGCTCCCAAGCCGCAGGGGTTTCCTGGCATAGATTCGTGTTTCCAACAGCTCTGTCCCTGCCCTCAGAAGAGAACCTAGATGGTCCCTCTGAGCGGGCCCTCTCCAAGCCTGAGGCCCACCAGCGTCCACATCCGAGGGGAGGGGTACCATTCAGGTTTCCTCCGGTAGCCTTGGGTCTGCAGGAAGAGCTCAGAGTCCCTGTACACGTGCCTCTGCGCCTGCCCTCAAAGGCTCCTAGCCCAGTGACCCGCAGAGCCAGATCCACAGTGGGGCTGAGCGAACACAGGCCTTCCTCTGGGACCAGAGGCCAGGCAGGAGCCTAGGCAGTCAGTCCCAGCCTCGGGGCTGAGCAGCTGTGGGTAACACCAAGGAAAGAGCCAGGGGCGCACAGATCCTCTAGCTCTTGTCTCTTCTGACCTGTTGGGGGCTGCTCTGGGTCACATCCTCACCTTGCTTGGTGGCAAAGAGGTGGCTCCAGGCACTCACAAGAGCCAGGGCAGCCGGGGACCTCATAGAAGTAATTACAGCAAGGAGACCTCCTGGGCCTTACTCCTCAGTACCTCTGTCCTGTGGCTGCCACTGAGGGGAAAGGGAGAGAGAAGATGTGGCTATTTGTCTCTGTGGAAGGACTCAGCAGAGAAAATGTCATCGCAGATCTTAATCAAGCTGGTTACAACGGGTTTTGCCTTCACCCTGCAATCTTCTTTTTTTTTTTTGGTTTTTCGAGGTAGGGTCTCACTCTAGCCCAGGCTGACCTGGAATTCACTATGTAGTCTCAGGGTGGCCTCCAACTCATGTGGATCCTCCTACCTGCCTCCTCAGTGCTGGCATTAAAGGTGTGCGCCACCACGCCTGCCTCTCCTGCATCCCGTATCCACCCATTCCCTTGGCTGTGCAGAATTTGGAAGTCTCGGTTCTCAGGCCCAGGGTCCTTGCTGCCTTACCCTCCTGTTACCTATAGTGCAGAGTATCCTGAGGGTCACATGAGAGGCCAGCAAGGAAGGCCTGAGGGTCATCGGTCCCACCCCGAAGTGCCTGGAGTGTCAGGAGAGGAGAATGCTATTGAAATGTTATTTCTTGGTAACTGCGGCATGGAAGGCTCAGACCCTACAGCCCGTCCACGAGCCCTTGACGTTTTGCTGGTTGTCTCTCTGTGTTTATTTATTTCCTCACACAGGTCTGATACTCTGTTATAAAGACAAATGGAACCTGGCTTGCAGCTGACGTGCAGGGAGGAATTTTTTATTTTTAAACAAGGGAAGGGGAGTAACCATCTTGAAGCTCTCCCTCTTCCTCAGGGCCACTTCTGCCGGGGAGCCCACCTCGGCCCAGGTCATCACCCACAGGAGGCGTCTGCCCCAGGTCTACCTCCACTTCCCATCTGTAGCTACATCTTGGCCATTAGTGTCCTGCCTCCCCCTCACTCCTTTCCGAAGCGGTGCCGTATTTTCACAGGCTCATGAAACATTCAGGCAGCCTAAACATCTTGTTTTCTGCTGCCTCTCTGAAGTTGGCTGCTGTCTGAGCCATCATGGCCTCTTTTTTATTTATCATGTTCTGCCATCTCCCTCTTGCACCCACAACCCCCGTGCTTTCTGGGCTGGGTGGGTACTTTCAGGATTTTCTGCTGTGTCACCTGTAGGCAGATCCCAGTTAGTGGTCAGATGGTAGGCCCCGGGTGTGCAGTGGGGCCTGCCCCGAGTTGGGAGATGCGCCTTCTTCAGAAACACCCAGGGACCCTGCTGATGGGGTTGGGAAGGACACGTGTTTCTGTGCAAGGCACTTAGATGAGTGTGTTACCACAGCTTCCCCAACACTCACGTTGACACCGAAACATGTATTAGAAGGTGACGAGGTAATGAAGAACACGAGAACACCGCTAGGCTAGTGTCTTCGTTGGCGGCCCAGGCAGAGCAGGGCCAAGCATACATAAGTATATTGCAGTTGCAAAGTGACATGCAGGCTGGCTGAACTGGATGCCTCTTGCTCTGGAGCTCCCGTGAGGGGGCTTCCGTGGAGGATGCTAGCATGCAGGGCCTCGTGCCCTGGGAAGTCACCATGGGTTTTGCTGTAGCCTTCGGGGTCTGAGGGTGTGCTCCACTGGGGCACTGGGCGCTTGAGCCCAGCTAAGCACACAGTTGACATGAGCCCAGGTGCCCATGTCTCTGCTCTTCAAACATGGGCTGGGAGCCTGGTTTCTCCCCCAGGCCTGGACAGTAAGTGTTGTCCTTGGCCATGTGTCATCTGGCTGCTCTCTGCAGGGTCTGCAGCCCTGAGGGTCTTTTCTCATCCTCTTGCTTCCCCTGTGGCCTTCTCCTCCCCCCCTCGTCACTGAAGCTTTGACATCCAAGTGGGGGAGAGGGTGGCAGAGAGAAAAAAAAAAAAAAAGAGATGAGGTGGGTTGCCCCACTGTGGAGAAGGCAAGCCGTGCATTCTGGGAGCCTCTTTAGAAGTTAAGAAAAAGAGAAGAAAGGGACCCTGTCCCTTTATGGTTGGTTTCTAATGCTCACGGGCAGGGCTGCATGGTGCGAGACTGCATGCTGCAGGGCTGTGTGGTGTGGGCTTACATGGTGCAGGGGTACATGGTACAGGGCTGTGTGTCACAGGAATACATGGTGCAGGGCTTCAGGGTGCAGGGGTAGATGGCGCGGGGCTGCGTGATGCAAGGCTGGCTCCTGCCAATGCCCCAGAGAGCTGGGTTTATGTCCTGTTACATCAAACCATGAAGGGGTCTCCAGGATCTGCAGTTACCTCTTAGGACCCAGAGAAGAGCAATCCTTACTGCAGATCTTCTCTTAAGGTTCAATTATTTAAGACCAGAGCATACTCCCAGTAGAAGGGGATATAAATATTTCCAGCAGAATTTCACCCACTTACTCCTTAGTGGTTGGACTGAGCTATCATGCCACCGGATTTCAGAGGCCAGAGGCTGAGAGGAGGGCAGTGCCTGGACTGGGCAGCCATCCTGTCCACCTGTTCTCGGCCAGCAGTTCTGTGTGGGCAGTCCCCACAGGCGGCCCGCTCATTGCGTGAGAGGAGAGCCACCCCTTTGGCTGGTGTAGGGTGAGAAGGTGGTCACTGCTGTTGCCCTGTCAGAAACCAATTCTGTTCACAGATGAGGACCGTGCCTGGGTCCAGACACGTGCTCTTGCCACACCTGCCCTGTTTTTAAGGAGGGTGGGGCTGAGGTTATAACGCGCACTTTCTGTACCAGAGAGGAGAATCCTGAGTGTCTTTTTTATTTCCCCCCGCTGAGGCATCTTGCTTTGCTTTAAAGCTTCCTTCCACCTAAACAAATAAATAAAAAGCAACAGGGGTCACCAAATTAGCTTCTTTACTGCAGGGCTGCTGACGTAGTAGCAAAAGCCTAGGATGTGGTGGTGGGGGGGGCGGCTAGAGAGATGGCTTAGAGGTTAAGTCACTTGCTTGTGAAGCCTAAGGACCCATGTTCGACTCCTCAAGTAAGCCAGGCGCTAGGTGACACATGCATCTGGAGTTCAATTGCAGTGGCTGGAGGCCCTGGTGCCAATTCTCTCTGTGTGTCATAGGAAAAAACTAGATGTGTTCAGGTTTTTAGCTATGAACAGCTTAGACACCAAAGGCCACAGCTTTGCTTACCAGTATCTTCTTATCAGACACCAAAGGAGGCCAAAGGACGAAGATAGCAGGAAGAGTGGCCCCTCAGGGTCCGAGTGCTCCCCTGTCCCACCTCCTTCAGAAGTCGCATCCTTGGACGCCAGGAGCATGATGGCTGGCAGAAGTTTCCTTTTAGGCGAGGACGACGAGGACAGGCTGTGCTCGGCAATGAGGTTCCTTTCTTAACCCTTCTGTCAAAGCCCAGAGATGTGAAGTTTACATGCATTAAAAAGACGATTCAATCTGGAGGAAGATTAAAAGAGGTGCACAACCTACGTACATTTAGAAGGAATTTCTCACTAAGCGTTGGTGACTCAAAACCTTCCCTCAGTTCAGATGAGAGGTCTGCCTACGGGGTTAAAGTGGGGAAAGCCCTCCTGCTTTCCCCAGAACTTTTCTCAAAGAACTGGGTGTAGGCCAATGCTCCAGGGTCCAGCTGAAGTGCCTGCAGGTGGCTTCTGCCTTGAGGCCTGCCTCTCCCCACTTTAATGTCACTTGCAGCAGCTAGAAGGAGTACTTGCTCACTTTCTCTTTCCAGCAGAGAGCCATCAGGATGACGCTACAGAATGTATTTACTTATTTATTTATTTATTTATTTATTTATTTATTTATTTATTTATGCAGGGGATGCAACCCAGGGCCTCACATATGATAGGCAAGCACTCTGCCATGGCGCCACACCCCCAGCTCCTCAGGAGGACCCTGTTTTTGCATGGTTGGTGTGGTATGCATGCATGTTTGTGCATGTTTATGTGTGTGGGTGCACTTGTGTGTTGTATGCATGTACATGTGTATGCGTGGAAGCCAATGTTTTTCTTCAGTCACCCTCCACTTTGTTTTTTGAGGCGGGGTCTCTTGCTGAATCTGGAGCTCATGGATTCAGCTAGACTAGCTGGCCAGCATGACCTAGGCATCTTCCTGTCCCCACCTCCCCAGTGCACCCCACCAAGCCTGGCTTTTCTGCAGGATTCTGGGGTTCCACTCTCAGGTCCTCATGCTTGTGTGGCAAGCATTTTACCCATCGAGCCATCTTCCCAGCCCAGGATGACCTTTTTTGTGCCCAAAAAAGCCAATTTATTCATATTCTCTCTCTCTTTTAGGACACATGAACATAAAATATCCCTGCAGGCCAAGAAAACAGAATTTAAACAAGCCCTTCCTTAATAGCACAGCAAGAACATTGTATTGCTAGAGAGATGCAATACATTGAGTCCAAATTAATAAAATACATTTTATATTTTATTTATTTAGTTGCAAGGGGAGAGAGAGAGAGAGAAAAGAGAGAGAGAAGAAAGAAAGAATGGGTGTATCAGGGCCTCTAGCCACTGCAGATGAACTCTAGATGAATGTACCACTTTATGCACCTGGCTTTACATGAGTACTGGGGTGTTGAATCTGGGTCATGGGGAATTGAACCTGGGTCCTTAGGCATTGCAGGCAAGTGCCTTAACCACTGAGCTATCTCTCCTGTTCAGTAAAATGCATTTAAAAACATTTCAAGTCTAACCGTATTGAAACAAAAATCACAGTCAGATGAGTAAATGCAAACATATTCGGCCACTAGTCATAGAAAGATCACGAATACGTCAATAGCAAGGCATACAAAAATGGTTCATTGATAACAAGATCCTTCCCAAAATTCTGGAAGTTGATGCGATATGGATACAATGCCCTCAGATCCGATTTGTTAAAATGAAATCCGAGCTCACATGCTGCTCCTGAGCAAGAAACTCTTACAGCACATCCACAAGGGCGCCTAGGGCAGGGTGGCGGGATAAACCTAGTTAAACAGTGGGCTTCCTTTTCCTATGGGAAGAGGTAGGCAGCTCAGCCAGGCAAAGCTCTTACACCTTTTTATAGCTCACAGGAGATGGCCACACACCATCCAGTCCCCACGTTTCCATCATCTTGAGCTCTAAGAAGTAAAAGGGCACCCAGCATGGTGTACTCACCTGGGTCCATGTACTGACCCCTGATGGCCGCTATGGACATCCTGACTTAAAGTGTGTTGTTGCTGTCACCGTCCTGAAGCGTCCATCCGACCCTTCGTTCTGCTGGTTTCAGCCGGTAACTGTTGACAGTCCTTTCCAAGGTTGAGTGTCTTTGGCGGTACTCTGAGCTCCTCTGTGGGGTCTGTAGATAACCACCCGTCGCACCTGGCCTCACGCAGTCAGATGGACACTGAGATGGCACACAGTCCCTAAGGAACAAGGCTGGGTTCTCACGAGACCTCACAGCCTGCTGGGGACAGTCTTGTCTGCCACAGGGTGGTTGATGCAGAGTAGCCACACGCTCTCTGTGTGGTGGGCGGAGGCCACAAGCCTTCCCCGGTGCCAGCTTCATGGAAGAGGGGTGGGCAGGTGCCAGGGTCAGGGAAGAGTTGGCTGAGGAGGTGGCTTCAGCACTGTTCCAGCTGCTCTTCCACAGCTGATGCTGTGTGGAAGTGGTTCCAGGTGACCTAATGGGTGTTATGGCAGGAATGGAGTAGGGTGCCAGCAGGCCCTCACTGACTCCGTGGACCTGGACAGGTGGCCTCAGGGAGAGTCCAGCAACTCGTGTTCTCATGGCCAGGGGAAGGAGATGTAAGACCCTGTTTGGGCAGCTGTGTCTGGACCGGGCTATCTAGAAGCTGGAGGGGCTCTGCTTATGGTGTTACAGACTTCTGGATGTGCCCACAGCCCCTTCCCCAGGCTTCCATTCCTGGTAGGAATCAGGAGAACCCCATCCTGAGGGGCGGGGCACAATAGTAGGTACTTTTGATTTTATGAGAGTTGGCCCAGGTCAAGGGTGGCTGGGGAGGAAGAAGAATCTTTTTTTTTTTTTTGAGCCAAGCCCAACTGTTTTTTTTTTTGAGAGAGAGACACAGAGAGAGAGACAGAGAGAGAGGGAGAGGAAGACAGATAGAGATGGGCGCGCCAGCAGACTCTCAGCTGTTGCAAACGAAATCCAGATGCGTGCGCCGCCTTGTGGTCAAGTGTGGCATTGCACCCTTGTGTCACTTTGCATCTGGCTAAATGTGGGACCTGGAGATTGGAACCAGTGTTCTTTAGGTTTAGCAGGCAGGCGCCTTAACCGCTAAGCCATGTCTCCACCCCCAGACTGTCTGTTTTGTAAATGTGAGAGTGAATGGAAGAAAAAGAGAACTGGCACACCAGGGCCTCCAGCCACTGCAGTCGAACTCCAGATGCATGCGCCTCCTTGTGCACATGTGCAACCTTGCATGCTTGCATCACCATGCGTTTGGCTTTTGTGGGACCTGGAGAGTCCTTAGGCTTCGCAGGCGGGTGCCTTAACCACTAAGCCATCTCTCCAGCCCAAAGAAGCAACTTGTCTGTCATCCTCTATCTCCTCAGACTGAGCCTGTGGGCTCCTGCCGTAGTGCTTCCCTCCCAGGTGGAGTGAGTCCTCCCTACCCCACCTTTAGCTTGGAGATGTTTTCCTGTCTCAGGATTCAGCTTGACAAGAACCATGAGAAATAAACAGAGAGCCCGCATAACCTTCTCTGAGTCTCTACTCTTCCCTCACGGATGGGATGCCATTAAGCTCTGCTCTGGAGCCTAATGCAGGGACCAGCAAGGGGGAACCAGGCCCACAGGGGCTTCCATCCACGGTGCTGGTGCATTGCGGCTGGACAGGGGACCGACGCACTTCCTCAGGCGACTGGTAATGGGGCCAAGCGTGCTTTCTGTCAGCCTCACGGCAGTGCTATCCAAAGGGACATTAGTCAAGTGCTTCGGAATCTTAGCAGAAAAGAGAAGCGTTGGGGGAACTTAAGGTGAGAATTATTGTTGTCAGTAGCCTAATATTGGAATCAACACTCCTGACAGCCAATGCTGCCTCTGGTGTTGCCGTGCATAAGTTTGTTTGATATGATGACAGCTGTGTGCCTTCAGTGATATCCAAAAGACAAAAGGAAGCCGGAGGGGTGGCTCTCTGTTTGTTGGGGAGTCCACTGCCCTTTTCCTGACTCCTATGACCCTGGTGATAGGATCGGGGACAACTCTGAAGGACAATTAGAGGCAATTTGCCAGCTTGTACATTTTCTTTCTTAGTAACCTTTGCATTGGGAAATGTGTCTTGCTGCTTCTCCGCGTGGATGCAGCAAAGATGGAGGCCTTGCATTTCCTGCCTTGGTCATGCCTCAGTTGCAAATACATGCTGCAAGGGTGCCAGCCCTTGGGTTGAGTTCTCACTTTGAAAATGGATGGCTGTGAGTTTGAGGCCAGCCTGGGGCTACAGAGTGAGTTCCAGGGTTCCAGATCAGCTAGGGCTAGAGCGAGACTGTACCTCCAAAAAAACTGGGGACAGGTGTGGTGGTGCACCCCTTTAATCCCAGCACTTGGGAGGCAGAGGTAGGAGGACCACTGTGAGTTCAAGGCCAGCCTGAGACTGCAGAGTGAGTTCTAGGTCAGCTTGGGCTAGAGTGAGACCCTACCTAGAAAATAAATAAAGGAAGGAAGGAAGGAAGGAAAGAAGGAAGGAAGGAAGGAAGGAAAGAAGGAAGGGAGGAAAGAAGGAAGGGAGGAAAGAAATGAGACTGTTTCCACAGAACAGACAGGACTAGAGCTGCATTCCATGTAGGAGATGCAGCCCCCCCCATTCCTCTCTTCTCTGAAGTCACCAGCAAGTCTAACTTCAGCCCCACTAAATTCTCCCCTTTCCTGTGTTTTGCCCAAATCCTGTGAAGAACACTCCCAGGGCCCACCTTGGAAAACTGCAGGCTCTGAGGAGGGTTTTTCAGAAACTAATGAGCACCGGAAGAGGAAAGCTGTAAAGGAGGTCTTTGGGTAGCCCTGGACACTGCTCGCCACGAGCAGCTTGCAGGAACCACCAGGCTGCGGAGGGAAGGAGGCGCACTGCCACTGTGGATGAGCGTCCACTCACTCCAGGTTCTCCGGGCGGCATTGTGTGGCCCATGGCCTGGCCGCATTCTTGTACTGATGCATGTCCCAAAGGTCCCTGGCTCCTGGCCAATGCCAAGCCACACTGGGAGGACCAGAGGGAAATTAGCATTACTCCTTCCTCACCATTATTTCCCTTCTAGCCAAGGGAGCACTGAGATGCCCTCAGGGTCTGGCACATCTTTTTTGAGCAGCCAAGATGGCCCAGGAAAGGTACTGGCCAGGACACCTCCTGCCACCTCCCTGGAAGCTGTGGTCATGACTCAGACATCAGCTGTGGCTTTGTTCTGTAGCACTTGAGGGTCGGAGCTGCCACACGGGTCCCCCTTCCCATCTCTGACCAGTCACTTTCTTCTCTTATGACTGGTCCTCATTCTCTTCCTTTTCCTTCCAAGCCAGCAGTGTTCCAGGCAGAGTCCCATAAGGGGCTGGCAATTGGAGGTCAAGCAGCCCAGAGCTTCTAGCAGCCAGAAGGAAAGATTTACTGTCCCTCCCTACCCCGCTTGATGGACAATTAAAGCTATGCTGGCTTGGAGGAGAGTGGGGTCGTTAAGAGTCAGGATGTTCGGAATAAATCAGTCACCTTCACTTAGCTGAGCCAGACTGCTTCCCCGGGGCTTTAAGCAGGAACCCCCCTTGGGTGTGGGTTAGAAGATTCCAGAATCGACCGTGCAGGCGTCTGATGTGCTTTGAACTCTACCAAAGTCATGGTCTGGAGACCCTGTGTCTCCTTACAAATGGGCTCATGTTGAAGGAGTTAGGGGGGAAATTCCTGGCAGTACGTTTGCAGGCATTTTATCTCCTTTGTGGCTGGCTACTGTGAGAGCTACAAACCCAAACGTTTAGGGGTCCCATCAGTGGCCTCAGTCAGCATGCAGGGTGCAATGTGCATGGCTCAGTGTGCACAGGCACACGCATACATGTGAGGTATGTGCCAATGTGTGAAAACACATCCTGCGCGTGTGTGGGCATTGCACACAAGCATGCTTACACACAACGTGTTTCTGCCTTTGCATGTGTGCCCACCATCGCCTCTGTGTGTGTGTGTGTGTGCACGCGTGCGTATACGTCCGTACACGCACATGCTGACTTCTTGCACTCTCGTGGGCCCCACTGCACAGCCTAACCTCGTGCCCCTCTGCCAGGCTCCGGGCTTCTGAGCAGCATCCAAGCCGTGTGGCTCCCTTCCCCTTTTTTTTCTGCGTGTTATTTCAGTACCTTGAAGACTCTGGCAGTTTCCTCAAGGAAACTTTATCTTGGTAGCAATAAGATGCCAGCACTCCCCGGGCCTCCCACTTGCTAATTGCTGATATGAACCCGCGTGGGAGACTTGTCATTCCTGGAAACGCTCTTTATTTCATGTGTTTCCCCTCCTCCTTCCCGCCCCTCCCACCTCCCCACTGTGGTCTGATTTCCACGCCAGTGATGGAGCTGCTCCCCGTGAGGCGCAGGCTACGGCATTAGCCGTTATTCAGCCAGCCAGCATGCCAGGCCTTTCATTAAGTCGGATACTACAATTATGTGCGCCGAAAGGCTGAAAGGCCATTTAGGATTTTTCTCCCTTAAAAAAAAAATCATTCCTGTTTTCACAGCTCTGCAGTCCCAGCCCCCCCCCCTCCCCGATAGCTGTGGCATGGGTCTCACTCACTGGCCCCCAGGGGCTTTCTCTCCGCCCTCCCCCCACCCTGACACAGACCCACAATAAACACGAGGTGGTCATTGCAGGCAGACAGGGAGGGCCAGGCTGCCTCAGGGGCTTCATGGCAGCCTAGGTGGCTGGATTTAGATGTGTCACCTGCCGCAGCAGCCTCGCCTAGGGACTGATGGCGGCGTGTGCACTTGCACACGTGTGCACGTGTGTGAGGTGAGCCGTCCACAGCTGTGAGGATGTCCATGCCATCCAGAGCTCCTGCTGTCCCCCTGCACAGAGGAGGTTGGCTCTAGGACAGTAGATTCCATTTGCATCCCCTGAGGCCACCAGGACCATTCGTGTGGCCTGGTGGGCAGTGGTATGTTGTCTTTTTGTGACATGCACAGGGCCCTCTGTGAGATTGGTCACACTCATGCAGGGGCCAGCCTAACTTGGGAGATCTCGGGGGGCGGGGAGGGGCTAGCACACATGGATGTCTGGGAAATGAATGGTACCCCCAGGGGCTGGATTGGAGAGTGTTCTGCGTCTACCAGCCCTTGACCCTATGGGTAGGAATGAGGCTGGGAGTAGCACTCCAACTGTTGTGAGTTCATTAGCTCAAGGTCACTCTGTGGGTGCTAACTGACCCAAGGGTTGTGACGCTAGGACTAATGTGAGTTGCTAAACAAAGGCAGTTGATGACCTGGAAGCAGTTCCTTGAACATGGCCCTCACAGAACTCATAAAAGTGTTATTTGCGATCTTTTAAATTCTATTTATTTATTTATTTATTTATTTATTTATTTATTTATGAGAGCGGAGTACGGGTGCCTCAGACTCTTACCACTGCCAATGAACTCCAGCTGCATGTACCACTTTGTGCGTCTGGCTTTATGTGGGTGCTGGGAAGTTGAACATGGATTCCCCAGGCGTTGCAAGCAGTCACCTTTAACCATTGAGCCATCTCCCCAGCCCAGGATCCATTAACTCAACCCAGCTAAACACCACATAACCCACAACTCACAAACTGATTATTTTAAACTTCTCTGAGTTGCCATGGTGACTTGTGAGGCATGTGTAGTAGTACCTGGCTCTCTTGCTTTAAGGGGGTCTGCTGAGAGTCAGAATGGAACCCTACGTCCCATGCCTGTGAGGGGCGCTCGCACAACTGAAGGGCCTGCAATGCCTCTGCACAGAGAGAAGGAGCTGGAGTCTGGGGATTTTCCAGGACTGGGGAGTGCAAGATTCGGAGTTGCTGGAGACAGAATTGGTCTCCCACGCTAAAATAATTATAGCCGGGAGAACAGAGAATACATCATTCTAAGTTAAGGTCCTTAACAACAAGGCAGGGATGTGCGTGCTTGTGGCTGCCTCTGTGCGCTCTGGCTTCATCTCCCTGTCCTCTTGGAGGCCTGGCCATACCTGTGGGGGCGTGGTACATCCCATACCTGTGGGCTGACTCCACACCTGCTGAGTGGTTGCTGCAGGGCGCTGCTCTCTGCTTTCCAGCAGGGGGACTTCAGGGAGATGGATGGGGGAGGGGTGGGTCCCCTTAGGTCTGGCTCCTACCTGCTTCTCAATGGGAAGCCCTCAGGAAGCATTGAAGCCTCATTCTCTATCTGACGGGGCTCTGTGGCAAGTTCATAGTACTTACATGAGTCCCAAAGAGGAGAAGTCACCTGTGGGCAGTGTTTGCCTACTGCTTCATTATGGAGTCTGCCTAACCCTCTCCCCTGGAGGAATGCAGTGGTTGACTATTTTTGCATTTGGGGTCCTGCAGCCCAAAGACATGTGTGTGTGGTGATGGTGGGGATGGTGATCTGCTCCTACAGCCCATGTGGGGGGGCACTTAGCAGGTGACAGTGAATGCAGGGGCTAGAACCAGGTGGCACATTCCAGATTTGGGGACATGAGTGACCCGTGTGAAGTTGTCTCTATTCCTCCTCCTTTCCCCACTCACCGGGGCATCCGTCCTCCCCACAGGTGAGCAAGCTCTCACTGGCTGCGTTGTGGGACCACCAGGCCGGGCAGCAGCAGTAGGCACTTCAGAAGGCTCGCTCGGCTGAGCTTGAGCAGGGCCTGGGACAGAAAGCCTTCTGCAAGTCCACAGCCTTTCTCTTACTGGCCAGACTCTGTTCACTCCAAATACAAGCACGACTTCCTCAGGCACAGCTGGGCTGGCAGGCTTCTGGCAGCACCAGGTTCCACTCACGGACTGGACTGGCTGGCTTTGCTAGAGCAGGGACATTTCAGCAGCTGGGTGAATAACAGACTCTCTTGTCACCTTTTGGGCAAATGCATGCACCCACGTCAGGGCAAGTGCTTCTTGAGCAAAGAATTAGGGGGACACATGTACCTCGGTGCAGGGTCTTCTCCTGGAGTGGCTGGCAAGAGAGAGGTTGAGGCCAGGGATGACTCTGTCTCTCCTGGAGCATCCTGGCTAAATCCATGGGGAAGGTGAATGGGAAGGTTCTGGACCCTTCTGCGACACTGGGCATAGGAAGGTCATGTGCCAGCCATGGCTGTGTGTGTGCAGGACAGTGGGGCTGCAGAAGGTTCGTGGGAAGGATTCACAGAGCCCTCTTGGAAGGCGCGCCCATCTCTCCCCGCACTTTTCTGGGAGCTGTAATCAGAATTGATGAGGAAGAACGGAGCACGACAAATCTGGGCGGGTGTTTGGGCGCCTGTCTCCCTCCGCGTCAGCTCGTTAGCGTTAGCACTTCCAAGGCAGGAGCCACGGCTCCCGTTTTCCCCTAGAGCCTCTAGGTGGGTTTTCTACTCCGAGTTCTTAGGGTTTGTGGAATTCTGGGAGCTAGTTGCAACGGGGTGGGGGTAAGGGACTTTGTGGCTCTTGAATTCTGTCCTGTCAGTGTGGTGAGTGGCCCTAAGGGCTGCCAGGCCCCCAGAGAAATTCCCACCTCTAGCAACTTGTTGGATCTGCTGGTGTGGGAGGTGGGGGGAGGAGGAGTCCTGATCCCCTGCTCAGTGCAGCAGACCACTGATCAGAGAGAGGCCCTGAGGACTGGAGAGATGGCTTAGTGGTTAAGGTGCCTGTTCAATTCTCCAGGTCCCACGTTTAGCCAGACGCCAAGTGATGCAAGGGCGCAATGCCGCACCTTCCCACAAGGGGGCGCACGGGTCTGGAGTGTGTTTACAGCGGCTGAGAGGCTGCTGGTGCACCCATCTCTATCTGTCTCTTTCTCTTTCCAAAAAAAAAAAAAAAAAAAAAAAGAGCGAGAGAGGGGCCCTGAGCCTGGGGGAGGAGCTTTCAGAAGGACATGACTCAGGTCAGTTTGCAGGAAAGCCACTGGGGGTTCTGGCCCAAAGAGGAGGTGGACCTTAGGTCTGCCTGTGGGGTTGACAGTGGTGGGCGTGTACCCTGAGTCTTTACCTGGCCTGGACAACCAGCAAAATCAGTTTTCTTTCCCTGATCCTTGGATGTGAACCTGGGAGTACAGGCTGTCTTTGAGCCATAGCTGGCTGCCAAACACCTCAATACCTACAAAGCGAAGGGCACACTCAGGTCTGTCTCCGAGCCACCCTCTTTGCTGAGCTTGGAGTAAGGAGCAGATGAAAGGCAGAGAAGACCGCTGGGTTCTGGATTGCTCTAGAAAACGCTGGATTGTTTTGGAAGCTTTCTGGAGGTTTCTGTGTGTGCATGCCGCCGGGGCTGGCCGGCGTGGAGGCCCTTTTCACGAAATCAACTTCTGATCATTGGTGCCGATGGAGAACCGGGTGGAATGGCAGATCCGAGACGGCAGGCGGATCAATGCTGTTTATATTTAGCCGTGCATGTGCTGCGGATGTCTCCGCTGCCAGGCTGCTCCTCACAATTGTGTTCTGCAGAATCCAAGGCCCAGCTGCCTGTGGGCCAAGGGCTGCCACCTTGCACTCCCCGCAGGAGGGTTTCTGGAATGCACAGAACCCCACGCGGCTTGGCAGCCTGTCTCTAGCGAGGTGCCAGCCCAACTCTTCTCCACTGCCCAGTTGGCACACCGTCTCCCGTAGTGACCCAGCTGCTAACGCACTCCGTGGCTGGGCAGGATTCAAATGGAGGAAAGCAGGCAGCCTCTTCTTTTGTGCGGTGGGCTTCCTGCAGCTGCCGTGGAGGGTGGAGAGGGGTGTCTGCAATAGGTTGCAGAGGCGGGGGAGAATACAGTACCGTCGTGGTGGGGTGACGTTCAGACCATAGCGAGACGTGCACGGCCTGCCCTTCATCTTGTATTCTGGTACTTAACTCAGAGCCTGGCACATGGAATATACTCAGTGCATAGTTGCCCAGTAGGCTGCTGGGCTCTGTGTTGGAGGTGCTCAGAGGCTGGGGCAGGGAGGGTCGTTGGGTCTGCGGAGTGGGCTTGGCTCCAGGACGCTGTGTCCGGGTGTTGGTGTCTTTCTGGTCAAGCTGATTTTGCCTCTCAGTGGCTCCATTGGACTCAGTTTCCCTCTCATCCATAGATGCTTCCAGACAGTAGGCAGGGTGTTGTTACTCCAGGGGTGGGCGTGGGGGGGCATCATTAACGCAGGCTTGGGGACACGTCCAATGCCAAGGCTCCTGGGACTTGGTCTCAGCCAGTGTTATGTTATGCAGCCTGGCATCCTCTTTAGGGATAGAGTGAGCACAGACCCCTGGCTTCCTGTGACAGCCACATGAATGAGTAGTGAGAAGGAATAATATTTGGATGATCCGTTGCTGGGTTCGGTTCTGAGGGCAGAGTGGTGGCATCTGGAACATTCTCACATAGGTCTTCCAGAAAAACCTGGTGCTGCCTGCCCCTCTGACTTTCTGACAGTGGAACCTGAGGCTGGATGCAGTGCTCTTTGGCATAAAGCTTGAACATGACCTTTCGTGTTAAAAGAGCCTGGCACTGGATACCAGCTTGATTTATGCTTTTATATTTAAAACATTGGCCCTGGTTATACCGCTTTCCCGGAAGAGCTCCAGCACTAGAGATGGGAGCAAGTCCCTGGAGGCATTGGCTCCCACGTCCTCAGGGGCTAAGCAGCCTGCAAGGTCTTTGGCTAGCCCAACACGAACACTTCTCAGGTTGACCCGTGGGAGAAGGGTGGAGGAACGGAACTGAGTGACACTGAGCACGGGGGACACTCAGTAAATGACGGGCCTCTGGGTAGGGGACGGCACAGGCTACTTCCCACATGGTCTTCCTGGGGCTGGCTGCTGCTTAAGTATGGGGGCCGTGTCTGCGAGAAGTGGTTCATCTCTGCTATGTCCTTGCCGCAGCTCCCATCTGGAACCTTCTGGAATGGAGGTCTTTCTTATTTCTA
Source organism: Orientallactaga sibirica (assembly GCA_036365145.1). NCBI lineage: Eukaryota > Metazoa > Chordata > Mammalia > Rodentia > Dipodidae > Orientallactaga > Orientallactaga sibirica. The sequence goes on from JAEOAD010000013.1 coordinate 3,910,589, forward strand.
GGCCCTTGCTCTCAGGCTCCAAGGTTTCCACAGGTTTTCCAGAACTTTCTGGCATGGTCTCAGCTCTTGGCTCAGAGATCTCTTCTATTCCAGGGACAAGCTCTTGGGGCTGGGGAGGGGTTTGACGCCTGATCTCTGATGGATAATAGGTGTTTTTATCCATCACGCTCCACTTTATTCACTGAGCGAGGATCTCTTGAACCCAGCACCTGCTGATTCAGCTAACATAGCCAGATGGCCCTAGGGCTTCCCCACCACTGCCTCCAAAGCACCCATCTCCCCTGGGGTTACAGCAGGCCACCATGCCAGCCCACTTGGCACGAGTGCATGTGAGTGCTGAAGGTACAAACTCAGGTCCTTACTCTCTCACAGAAAGCACTTTATCTGCTGCGCCATTTCCCCAACCCTACATAGTAGGTTCTTTATCTACATTGCAAGAATGCAGGAGGGGACTGGGCTTTGTTCCCAGAATGCAGAGACAGACTACCCCCTCCCCAGAACCTTGAAACCACTGACTCAGGAGGAAGGGGTTGATTGATGGATTCTGACCCGCCCCTGCTCCCTGCAGGGGGCAGGCTTTGGTTCCTGTCCTACAGCCTGCTGCTATGCTACCCTCTATCAATTTCCTCTCCTGGCCCTCAGGACCGGACCTGCAATGGGAGGACAGGTGCTGGGCCAGAATAGATGACCTTCTGTCCAAGGCTGGGACCTGAACTCCAGCCAGGTGTGTCTGGAGAGCTCTGAGCAGCCTCTTCCTCTTCATTTAAAAGCACAGCCCCAGAAAAGGAAGCACGTGTTTGCGGGAGCCAGAATCACATTGTGGAGTTATCCACAGCAATCAGGCCACACTTGTTCCCACAAATTAGATCATTCTAGAATTTCATCGAATTAAGGGAGGATTCCGAGCTCGGCTTTCCCAGCTCCCGCCCCTTCCCACAGTGCCTGTCTGTTCTCTGGATGGAAGATTTTCTGGCCCTGTCAGGGCAAAGTGACCTGGCCTGTAATAGAGAAGAGGCTTGTTAGAATTAAGGCCTAACAGCGTTAAAAAAGCAATCTTTGCAAGATTGAGGCCACTGGGGAATTGCAGATTCTTAGCCAAGACCTCATTTAAGGATTGGAATACAACTTGGCACGCATGTGCAAACATGCACACGTGAAGTGGTGCCCGAGAAACAATAGAGACTTAGTATGAACAAAAGAGCCACAGGGTTCCAGGGAGAGGCAGAGCCCCCCCCCCAGGTGGTGTTCATCCCAGGCTGATGTGGGGACCTCCTAGGGGCCAGTTGCCTGCTAACAGGGTGCTTTTGACATGAGAAACCTTCTCCCTCGAGGGTCCCCTCTCTGCACTTGGGCCCTCCCTCCCCTGTCACTCAAGAGCTAGCCATGTGGGCTCCGTGTGTGTGGGAACCACACACAGGGTTGGGGTGTGTTCTTCGTCCCCATCTCCAGGAGTTCCCTCCTCAGCAGGCGGGTGCTGTTGCAAGCAGGCTGTGGATGGCAGGGACCCGGAATGTGCCTTCTCCCCATGGGTGGGGGGATGAGGGCAGGAGGGGGCAAATGAGGGCAGAGGAGGTGAGAGCAGTAGGGGGTGAGGAGGTGAGGGAAAGGGAGGGGAGGGTAGGAGGAGGCGAGGGGCAGGGAGTGGTGAGGGCTGGCAGGGGGCTGGAATGATGGCTGTGGGAGTCTGTCTATGGTGCTGTCTTGGGACGGAGGCTTGGTGAATGTGCCAAGGCTGTGCATGCATTGCACTGGGCTGAACTCTTGAGTTAGAGACAGCTCCTGGGAAGGAGTGGGTGGTGACAAGGCTATGGCATGGCCACCTGCCTGCTGCCCCAGGACCTTCATGCCCTTGCTTTTTTTTTTTTTTTTTTTTTTTTTTTTTCCATGTCAGCCATGCTGGCACAGGGAAGGGTCTTGGTAAATCTTGTGCACAGAGAGTTTGGATGCTTGTGACTTCAGACAGCTCTTCTATCTGGTGCAGAGGCTGGTCATGGAGTCATCTGTTCCTGTCCCTAGAATGACAAGGTGGTTGGAACAGGTACATGCGAACAGAGGAAGCTCCTGAGCAGGTCTCTCACTGCAGCAGGGGTTCCTCACCCTCTGGCTCCTGGCTACACCTTCGTCTCCATGCGTTCATGTTGCTGGATGCCCAGCCAGGGTAACTCCCAGATCTGCAGTCGTGGGGCGGGGGGCTCATGTCTCTTTCTGGACCTTCTCTTGGACACCTTCCTTCTGGACTAGGGCATGAGCTGTGAAGGAAGGGGCAGAGGACACCTCCATGATTCTAGGGGGCTGCACAGTGTGGCAGACATTGGAAGAACACCATCCTGGATAGCAGAAGACACATGTCCCCTTGTGAGGGGACAGAGGCCATAGATAAGCTGCCTATAACCTATTTGTGCTGGTAAAAGGGTAGATACCAGGCCACAGTTAGCCATAGTCTTAAGGCCCCCAGATGCTCCTTGAAGATTACCTTGAGGTTTGGGGGGGCATCATGCCATCCTCAGCATTGAGTATTTTCCCAGGGAGGCACCAATGTTCCTGCTGTCCTGTGTCCTCTCTGGACCCCAGGAACCAGACAGGGAACATTGGAAGGACAGGAGGACAAAGCCGTACCCATGCAACTCACAGTGTGGAACCTTGGAAATGATGTTCGTGAGTGCCCTTGGCCTCCAGCCTTCTTGCCCTGTCAGAAAAGGGACTTGCCTCGTTTTCTGCCCTGGCAGACATGCGCTGTGAGGTGGGCTTCCCTGCATCATGCCGGCCTTCCGCTAGGAGATTGTCAGGGACAGCAATTTGCTTTCCCAGCCAAGGGCGTGGGGAGGGCTGCAACCCTCCAAAACTTGGCAACAGGCAGACTGCAATTTTTGGAAGCTTATTTGTGTGAAGAGCGAGTTCCCAGCACAGCAGGATTTATCTTTTGCCTCCTAGACAAAGAGCGTTTCTCAGAATCGTCCTCAACTCCTGTGGCCTCCTAGGGTGGACTCTCTAGTCTCTCCCTCTCCCCTGGACAGCACACACTTCCCCCAAATGCTCTCAACACACTCTCACATGATCCTTCATCTCCAGCTTGCTGTCTTGGAGAGGCTGTCCCCACTGGACTCCTCCCCTGCCCCTCCTGCCCCTACCTCCTGAGAGCTGGAATTACCAGTGTGTGCCACCTTGCTCTGTTTTCAGTCTAACTTACTGATGAGGCGTGGTCAGAGCTGCACAAGAATTCTAACAATACGCTGTCATCAGGTTGCCAGGACCACTACGCATGCTTTGGATATCAATGAAGTAAAGTGAGGCTTTCTTCTCCTTCTCCTCCTCCTTCTTTCTTCTTCTTTTCAGTAAATTTATTTATTTATTTGAGAGAGCTAGAGATGTAGAAGAGAAAGATAAAAAGTGAGGTGGGGTGCGCCAGGGCCTTCTGCCACTGCAAACAAACCTGTAGATGCATGTGCCTCTGGCTTTCACATGGGTACTGGGGAATCCAACTCAGCCTGTCAGGTTTTGCAAGCAAGTACCTTTAACCACTAAGCCATCTAAGCAAGGCTGAGCGAGCATTACTAGTGCTCGCTGTGGATCAGATAATTCAAGTGGCTGTGAAGTCATGGGTGGGTGGTGTACACAGTGTGGAAACTCTGTCCTGGGCAGGGTAGAGCTGGCCAGTATGGGGTTTCATCACAGCACTCAGACAGCATGCAAGTAAATAACTTATGCATCTTTTATTTCTAGAATTTTCCAGTTAGTACTTTTTTGGGCCATGGTTGACTTGGAGAGCTTGAGGACAAATTGGATGAAGGAGGATTATTTTATGGTTATTAGGTTTTCCTGGCTGGGGCAAGGACCTACGTTGGGCACCTCAGGTGGTTTGGGAAGGACTCCCTCCAACCAATTGTACTCCTTGTGACAGAATGGAGCCCAGAATGTCTCCCATGTTAAGGTTCCAAAGCATTTGTTTATGGACATTACTGTGAGCTCAAGGGTAGATTTGGATGGTCCCCTCTAAGATCTTCATACCTAGAAACTCCTACTCACGTTTCAAGACTCAACTCAAACATTCCCTCCTCCCATGAAAGGCCTTTGCCTGATTCTTCCAGGGGCTTTGTCATCTGTTCCCCCAGCCTTTTCCCTCCCTTCACAAGGACCTGGGTGGGGTCTTGTGACATATCACACCTCCTCAGCTTCCTGTGCACTTGCCAGGTCCCAGGCACACACCAGTGTTTGTAGGAGAGACTTCTGGACAGCCTGCTGCTCTGGGATGGGGACCTTGCATAACTGGGTAACTTTTGCAGCCTAGGGATGATTCAATCCTGTTGTTCAGAGCAGGCCTGACCCACCATTACAAAAGGTGGCCCCAACTTACACCAGGCAGCAGAAACTCCTTCTGCCCACCCAGGTGCTTCCTGTAACAAGCTCTGTTCTAAGAGTGAGGCCAAGCCAGAGTCAGGCCGCTGTGGATGTGGATGTTCTCACTGTGTCCTGGTTCCTTGGAGATCACCTGGGACAGACATTGCTCTGGCCCCGTGTACCCCCTCCGAAGGACACAAGACCCTGAATGACCCCGGCACCAGCGGCTCAGCACACAGCAGTGTGTGTTTTTGTTTTTGTCCTGGAGAGCAGGATTCTGGGAGTTCTGGGCTTTGCCCTCCTCTTTCGGCCTCCATGGAGTCCCATCTCAAGAGCATGGGGAGGTCGCTTGCTGCAGCTGTCTCAGACCACCCTGTCCTGTTTTACATTGTACCAGTGAAGGGTTCTTTTCTTTTCTTTTTTTCTTTTCCTCCGGCATGGAATTTTCCCAGTTATTTTTAAATAACTTCCATTTATTTGTGCTTGGAATTCAGATAAGAGCCACCAGCCTCGCACAGATGCGAAGCAGAGCCGTGAAAGGCACACACAGCAGTTGCTGCCACATCGCGTCTCTCCCACAGGCAACGCCCGGCTGCCGTTGGAGGAAAACATCGCGTTTTTCACATTTGAAAAGCTACATGAGGACACGATCTCCAACAGACAAGACGAGCCTCTCCAGAGAAACCCAGGCACGGGTGCTTCTGAGAACGTTGCAGGAGTGCTCTGAACTGCTTCTGCTCTTTCTGATTGCGAATATGTTAAAGAAGAAAAAAATTAAACGAAAGATCTTACCAAGTAACTCAATTTAAAAGCCCCAGAGAATGAAGGCAGACACATACTTCTGAGGGGTTCTCCTAATGCGACGAGCAGGATGAAGTTACAGATCCTCAGGCCTTAGGGGAGGGTGTATCAGTCAGCTACAGCTGTCTAACAAGCAGGCCCATAACCTCAGTAAGAGGGGACAACAGTTATTTATGTTTGTTTGTGAATCCCAAGGTCAACCTTGGGATTCTGGCCTAGGCTGTGCCCTTCTGGCCTAAGCTGGGCTTCGACATGGTGAGTTGGTGAAGGCTGGCTGGACTGGACAGCAGGTTGTTGCCTCACATGGTTTTTGTCTCTATCAGGCTTGCTCAGGCTGGCTCAAGTTGGCTCAGGCTGTCAGTAGCTGGGTCTCTACAGACAGTGTTGAAGGGAGCCAGAAGGCTTAAAGCTCTGGCTTGGAACTGGCCCTGATTCCAGGGATGAGAAAAGAGGCCCAGTCACTTTATGAGAAGCATCATAAAGTCACCTTATGAGCGACGTTACCTTAGCAATCAGCGCACATGGGAGCAGGGTGTATATGCTGGCTGTCAGTCCTGAAGACATGGCCTGGGATGGCCTGGGCAGAAGGCTGGTCTGCCTGCCAGTTCTAGGATTTGGTCTGGATCAGAGCCACCAAATACACAGTGAAAGGAGCGCTGGCCCAAACTCATCCATACCCCAGTGGGCTCCCTCCTCAGCCTGCTGTTGGTGCAACCCCCCACCATTCTCCCTTCTCTCCTGGCTTCTGTCCTTCAGTGTGGATTCTGCCTCGACTCCTGGCCTCGTCCTCCCTCTTGCCCTTCATGGGTGCGAGTTTTTGGTGGCTCTCTGCTCTCCCAGTACCTGCATCCTGGGCTGCCTGTGCATAGCTGTCCTTCCCCGGCCACCTCTTCTCCTCACGTCCAAAACCAGTCTAGGCCTGCCACCACGTCCGTTCTCCCCCAAAGCGACTTCCTTCCTGACCCATCTCCAGTGGAACCCGAGGCACACACCTTGTGGAAATGGCCTTTAGGACACTGTTCTCCCAGGGCCATTGTGGTGTGTTAGTGGGGGATGCAGTACCTCAACACAGCTGTGAAGCAGCCAGGGGCAGGAGGGGAATGAACAATGGGCTGATTGGCCAGAAGGGACTGGAGGGACAAAGAGCAGGGGTTGCAAAGGAGATGTGGGGGCATCCACTCAGCTCCACTGGGACGCTGCCCACCACCCACCCTCTGTGTTTCACAGAGACACTGCAGCCTGTGTAAGTGCCACTGTGTGCTTAGCCTGAGGGCCCTGAGCAGGAAGAATGCTGAGTTCTAGAATGATCTAGAAGGATGCCAAACCCGCACACCAGACAAGCCCTACCTCAGCTCCCCCACCTTTGGCTTTTTGGAAGAAGCTGCATGGGGTGTTAAGCTTTTATTTTTGTGTTTTATTTATGTTTTAAAGCCAAGCCAGGGAGCCCCCCTCTCTCACATCCTCCCGAGGATGTGGAAAAGCACTTCAAAGCGCAGGTCTGGGTCTGGAGGATGCCCAGGGTGGCCACAAGTCCTTCACCTGCGTGCCTTCTTCCACGGGGAGGCATGTGCCAAAGGGTGGTGCAGTGAGTCGTGTGCACAACACCCCCCTCAGCTGCGTCTCCTCGGAAGCCTGCCCCACTGTGGCTGCACAGCTCGCTATCATGCACCAATCCGTCTTGCATTTCCGCCTGACTGACTGTGAGTTACTTGGGGACGTAAGCGTCTTGGCTACCCCTTGAGCTGGGATTTTCACAAGGCCTCTAGTCTCCCTGGACTTTGCAGTTGCCTCTGGCAGCACCAAAAGCCCCAAACCATCAGTGTCCGTTCTTTGGGCAAGTTCGGGCTGCCATCACCCCAAGCCTGGCCCAGCCCTGCCTCCTGCCCATCTGTGAGGCCGGCCAGCCTGCAGTCTAAGGAAGTGAGGACACTCGGGCCAGGTGGAGGAACGGCAGGGCATTGAGGCGCCTATTTTTAGGAGCTTGTGGGCACTGCTACCCATGCTGGGAGGACAGTGGCTCCTGAACCACCCTTGTGCCAGAAGGCGTAGTCTGGTATTGGTCAGAGTTTTGACACAAAGCTGCCTCAACTGAATGCTGCTTGGTTCACCCCAGTCCTCCCCATTGCTGGCCCCGCCCTAGCCCCACTTCCCTTCTCTTCAGAGGAGGAGGTGGGACCATAGCCTACTCAAGGATCTACAGCCAGCTTCGTGACCAGATAGAAAAGAAGAGCCTGTGCGTGCAGCGGGTCCTTTAGTTGGCAAGGTGTGCCACCACCCCTAAGATGACTTGTTCTTGTGAGGGACGGGGCACTGTAAGCACAAATGCTTCTGCAGTCTCACATAATATCATCACAATGGCTTTTGAGTTCACATTTTCCAGTACGGGGTACATTTTTGTGTATATGCATGCACATGTGTACATGTGTGTACAAGTGCACGTGTGTACACGTGTGTGTGTGTGTTTGGGAGTGTGCAAGGGCATGTGTGTACACATGCATGTGGAGGCCAGAGGATAACCTCAGATGTCGTCTTCAGGAATACCATTCACCTTTTTTAATTTTTAATTTTTAATTTTTATTTTTGGAGAGAGACACAGAGAGAGACAGAGAGAGAGGGAGAGGAAGACAGACAGAGAAGGGCATGCCAGCAGTCTCTCAGCTGCTGCAAATGAAATCCAGATGTGTGCGCCCCCTTGTGGTCAAGTGTGGCATTGAGCCCTTGCGTCACTTTGCATCTGGCTAAACGTGGGACCTGGAGATTGGAACTGGGTTCTTAGGCTTAGGAGGCAGGAGCCTTAACCACTAAGCCATCTCTCCAGCCCCCATTCACCTTTTTTATTAAAACAATATTTTTACTTATTTGTAAGCAGAAAGAGAGAAGGCAGAGGAAGAGAACGGGTACACCAGGGCCTTAGGCCACTGCAAATGAACTCCAGAAGCATTTGCCCTTTTGTGCATCTGGCTTTATGTGGGTTCTGGGGAATTGAACCTGGATCCTTATGCTTTGCAAGCAAGCACCTTAACTGCTGAGCCATCTCTCCAGCCCACATTCACCTTGTTTATTTTATTTTATTTTTTTTGAGTTTGAGTGTCTCATTGATCTGGAGCTCACCAATTAGGCTAGACTGGCTGGCCAGCAAGCGCCAGGATCCTCTGTCTCTGTCTTCCCAGCACTGGGACTACTAGGGCATGCCACTGTGCCCATTTTGGGGGAGGAGAGAGACACAGAGAGAGACAGAGAGAGAGAGAGAGGGAGAGGGAGACAGATAGAGATGGGCGCACCAGCAGCCTCTCAGCTGCTGCAAACGAAATCCAGATGCATGCGCCCCCTTGTGGTCAAGTGAGGCATTGCGCCCTTGCGTCACTTTGCATCTGGCTAAACGTGGGACCTGGAGATTGGAACCGGCGTTCTTAGGCTTAGCAGGCAGGCGCCTTAGCCGCTAAGCCATCTCTCCAGCCCCCCATTTTTTAACATGAATTCTGGGGCTCTATCTCAGTTCTTCATACTTGCAAAGCAAGCACTTTACTCACTGAGCAATCTTGCCAATGGTACATTAGAAAAAGTTTTTATTTATTTATTTGCAAGCAATGAGAGAGAGAGAAGAGAGACACAGAGAATGGGTGTGCAAGGGCCTCCAGCTGCTGCAAACAAACTCCATATGAATGCACCACTTTGTGCATCTGCTTTACATGGCTACTGAGGGATTGAACCCAGGTTGTTAGGCTTTGCAGGCAAGTGCCTTAACTGCTGAGCCATCTGTCCAGCCTCAGTGTTCCGTACACAACCAAGACCAAGGCTCTTCACCACCATAGTCCCTGCCTCACTGAGTCTGCTGGTGGATGTGATGACCTCACCCTTTGTCTCCTTCCTCTGGGAGATGCAGCTTCCCAGGGGAGGGTGCCAAGCAGCACCTGTTCCGGGTGATGCCCAGCCCCAGCGTGGCTCACTCACAGCTTTTCCATGTTAGCCAGAGTCAGGCTGGGAAGCCCAATTCTTGGAAAGCTTCTTGTGGCCGTGGGAAGACAAACACACTTCCACTTTAGTTCTGCCTGCCCTTATCACAGCCATGGCCACTTCCTAGGTTTCCAGGAAGAGACTGAAGCTTGGACTCCACAGGCTTGGGTAATGTCTTCCTCCATCCTCTCCAGGCCTCGGGGTCTAGGCTGTCAGGAGCATCCTTTTTTTTTTTTTTTTAGACAAGCCCAACAGACTGCCTTTAAATTTTTTTTTCATTAAAAATTTTTTTGTTTTATTTTTATTTATTTATTTGAGAGCAACAGACAGAGACAGAAAGAGGTGCAGAGAGAGGGAGAGAGAAAGAGAGAGAGAGAGAATGGGCACACTAGGGCCTCCAGCCACTGCAAACAAACGCTAGATGCATGCGCCACCTTGTGTATCTGGCTTACGTGGGTACTGGGGAATCGAGCCTTGAACAGGGGTCCTTTGGCTTCGCAGGCAAGTGCTTAACCACTAAGCTATCTCTCCAGCCTGTTTTTCCCCATTTTTTAAATTTAATTTTAATTTAATTTAATTTTTAAGTTATTATTTTTTTATTGACAACTTCTATATTTACATACAAAAAACCCACCTGATATTTCCCTCCCCTCCCCCCATTCCACTTTAGAACTCCAATCTCCATCATATCCCCTCCCTCTCTCCATTAGTCTCTCTTTTAATTTGATGTCATCATCTTTTTCTTCTATTTTGAGGGTCTTGCGGAGGTATTGCTAGGCACTGCAAGGTCATGGATATCGAGGCCAATTTCTGTCTGGGCAGTTGCATTATAAGAAGGCATGCCCTTCCTTTGGCTCTTCCATTCTATCCGCCCCCTCTTCCGCCTTGGAGCCTTGGAGGGTGTGACAGAGGTGTTTCAGTGCTGGGCAGTCCTCCATCCCTTCTTCTCAGCACTATGTTGCCTTTTGGGTCATCACAGTGGTCATCGTCATCTGAAAAGAGAAGCTTCTCTAACCAAAAGTGAGAGTAGTGTTAATATGTGAATATGAACATTAAGTGTAGTGACCCCAGAGCAGCTTGGTGGGAATAATATATACATTTAGTCAGACAAGAGCAGGCTTTATACCCCTAAGGCTCATGACCTCACCTACCATAGACTTTTGCTTAGGTTTTTCAGTACCAGGCATCTATTCCCTCCCGTAGAGAGGGCCTTCAGTCTAATTATGGAGCAGTTGGTTATCCCAAGAGTAGACATGCCACTATTGCACCTGTTCAGTCATTGGGCCTGTATGGCCAAACTTGAATATTCAGTGTCCACTGTTTTCATTGCTGATGACTTCTGTCTCCCATAAGGCTGCATGCAGTGCAGCTTTTTCCAACTTTCAGTTGGCTGGTCTACAGGGAGAAGGTTTTCTGCTCAGCACCAGCTTGCTTTCTCAGTGACCTTGCCTCTCAGGCAAGAGATGTCTTCAGCAATAGGGTCTTACTGTCTGTTTTTCAAGGGAAACCAAGGGCTTTGGCAAAAGCCTTTAATGTTTTGGAGGCTACCGGAACCTCCTTGGCCAACAACTCACTGGAAAGCATCCCATCCCAGATACTGAAAATTTTCTAGTAACAGTCTACAGCTTCTAGATGTGCCATTATTCAAAAAAGTAATTTTACATAAGTCTTATTCACAATATCTTGAATTTACATTGACCCTCCCCCTGCCCTTCTTTTATGCATTCTCTTCCCATGGCCTCACTTAGGCCATTTTAGAGAAAGAGAAAGAGAAAGAGAAAGAGAAAGAGAAAGAGAAAGAGAAAGAGAAAGAGAGAGATCATTGGCAAGCCAGGGCCTCAGCCACTGCAATCAAACTCGACACTTGCGCCACCTAGTGGGCATGTGCAACCTTGTGCTTGCCTCACCTTTGTATGTCTCGCTTAGGTGGGATCTGGAGAGTCAAACATGACTCTTTGGCTTTGCAGGCAAGCTCCTTAACTGCTAAGCCATCTCTCCAGCCCAGGAACATCTTTTTAATAACAGGGGGTGGACAGGTGAGAAGAGATTACAGGGACCACAAGCTTCCATGCCAGATGGTTTTGCTCAAATCAGGGCCCAGCCCAGTGGGTGGTCACAGTTGGGGACCCATGAGCTCAGCACCGCACGGTCCTCTGACCAGCAGCATACTCTCTCTGATGAGCTGCATGGAGGCGGATGGAGAGCTACCCGCCCTGGTTGGGCAGCACAGGCCTTTTAATGAGGTCCCCTGTGTTTGAGGCACAGGATAGTCTGAGGCCTTAGCTGACCTGTCCTGGAGGTGGAGACCCTCTGTGTTGCTCCCTCCCCATTCTCTGTGCACGGAGGGCATTTTTAGATAGTCCCCGAATTCCTTTGAACCCGTTCCTTGTGCGCCTCTGCCTTGCTGGGTTGGCCCTTTCTGATTGGGTGGCACTCCTGGGTGGCTACATCCCCTTCCAACTTCCTGTCTTCTCTTCCATGGCCCGTGTCCCACCTCTGAGATTTGGTTGATCCCTGGAAGCAAGGAGGAGAAGGAGACACTGTCTCTCTAGAGTGGGAGTTCCTCTGGATTCTGACCCAGCAGATTTACTGGGGAAAACTCAAGAGTTCGGATAAGGGGGATCAGGGGATGGAGGGAGGGGAGGAAGGGCTATTCTGAGGGCAGATGGCAGGGGGCAGGAGTCATCACTTGCCTCATAGGGAGGTCTTCGAACACATCGTGGCCCAGATACATGCTAGAGAAGTCCAGATGAGGGTCTCAGCATGCCATTCATATCAAGTGGCCACAGCTGTGGGATGGAGGAGCCCATTAAAGGGATGGGTGCCCGAGGCGGGAGGGCACCATTAAAGGGATGGGTGCCCAAGGCGGGAGGGCACCATTAAAGGGATGGGTGCCCGAGGCGGAAGGGCACCATTAAAGGGATGGGTGCCCGAGGCGGGAGGGCACCTTGAAAGGGCCATTCTTTTTTGGCAGCCCAGCTTTGGCTCTGTTGTGGGACCTTCTGTGTTGCCTGTCCAGGGATGTTCTCTGTTTCCCGCATGACAAAAGAGGTGGCATCTCGAGCCTGACTCCACAGTTCCCTGATGGTGGCCCCGCTCTCTGGGAGCTCACGGGGGTTTGGGTCCCACACCCCTATCCAGAGCCCTCCACACAGTGATGTAATTATACCCCGTGCACAGGCTGAGGGGCTGGGGAGGTGGCTCAGTGGTTAGGAGTGCTTGTCCTGGCCAGGCAACAGTCCACTGAGGTCTGGAGCACTGGGTGTGTTGGGGGTGCTTTATTACACAGGCTGCTCGGGTGCCCGATCACAGTGCCCAGCCCCCCACCTGGGTGACCTTGGGCAACAAAATAACCTTTCCGTGTATTAGTTTCCTTAATAATAATAATTTGGGACTGCCAGGATGGCCGAGAGCTTTGAATGAGGAAATACTCGGTGCCTGTCCTCGGGCAGCATCCAGGGAGGGACAATCAGGAAATCTCATTCCCAAGAGGCCTGAAGCTCAGCCACACGTGAGTGGGCACGTGTGGGGAGAGCAGACCACCCTGCACAGTCCGAGGTCTGCATGCATTGCTGACCCACTCCTCTTGGTGGCTCACTCCAGTGCTCCCCTCCCCACCCCGCCACCTTTCTGTCATCACCGTGTCTTCTGAGCTCACACTCAGCAAGTTCATGTACCATCTGGCTGTAAGACACTCATCTCCCTGGCCCTGACAATGGTCAGCCCCTCAGGGAAACGACCCAGGAGGCTCAGGTGTCCCCTTGGCACCCTCAGTGCCCAGCTCCGGGTCGAGCGAGCCAGTGTTGAGCCCTGCTCCATGATGAGAGTCATGGTGGGCAAGGGCGGGTGCCCTCCAGCCCGCTTTGTCCTCAAGTGCTTCCTGGGGAGGAGCCTGGCAGGAAAGTGGGGTCCTCCCTCTACCTACATGGAGTCTTCAGGCACAGCTCGTGGTAGATGGCGAGTGTTTATCAGATGGTGGAGTTGTGGGTGCTGGGCGCTTACACATGGGCTCTGAGGAGTGGATGGTGGGGGACCTGTTCTCCCCAGGGTTCAAGGCCCTCCATTGGGAGGCAGGCTAGGGGCTTCCCACTCTCGCAGCTCCTGCAGGCTTCCCTCCTCCCGTGGTGACTGAAAGAAGGGCCCATCTTCAAAGTTTCCCGGGCTGACCTCTGCTCTAAGGAGTGGGAGGCGAGGGAGGCCGGATGCTGAGCAGAGAGTTCGCACAGACCCTTCCTTGGCCACATTTGCTGAGCCCTGGTGCCCGGCTCTTGCTCGACACGATCCAGAGAGATGCAGTGAGACATTTAATTAAAACTCGACATCACAGATGCAAGGCTCCAGGCTTAATGCAATCTGATAAAATTATCCGGATACACTTCAATTTCAGTCTCAGTTTCTGAGCTGGAGCGGGGAAGGGGGGGCCTGAGTGGTGATGAATAAGGCCTCGGGGGAGTGAGTATGTGCCGCCGTGTCTGACTCGGGAGGAAGACCCTGCTGGGGAGAAGGCCCAGGCAGGAGTGTCACACTGGATGTGGAATGTTCTCCCCACATGCATGGGCTTGAACCCTTCTTCCCCAGCTGGCGGTGCTGTTTCTTTTTCAAAGGAGCATCATGGGACCTTTGGGGTGGAGGATCTAGCTGGGGGAAATAGGTCAGTGGGGGCAGGCTTTTGAAGGTTGTACCCACTTCTGCTTCTAGTGTTGCTTTCTTTCCTGTCTGCCATGATGTGAGCCAGCAGCTGCCTCACTCTCCATGAACACTATGCCTGCCCCACTCTGATGCACCCCAATCCCCGTGAAGCCTTGAGCCCTTCCTCCCTTGAGTTGCTTCTGTCAGGTACTGGGCCGCAGCGATGGAAAAGTAGCTACTACAAGGAGGAAGCGAGGCCCTCAGCCTCGGCACAGGCACGTGGGAGGCGCTGGTTCCCAGCTCTCCTGGCAGGACCTGCTGGGAGCAAAGTTGGACCTTGGCTCTGAGTTCAGGTGTGCACCTTTGTTCTGAGGCCAGGGTCTGCTCGGCTCCTTCCCCGTTTGGAACACTTATTTAGAGACCGCAATGCTGCCTTCTCCCATGAGCCTAGAGGTGTGCAAGCCTTGGTATTTCTTCAGAGCCTTGGCTGCCTGATGCCACCAGCTCGCTTGACCTGAGAGTGAACGCAGAACGACAAACATAGATCTTTCTCAGCGAGCCAAAGGGATGTGGAGCTGGCCCAGCCATGGTGGTCCTGTAGACTTATCTTCACCGCTCACATGTTTCAGACAAAACCACCTCTCAGCACTCCCCCCCATGAAGTACAAGTCGGCCCCTCCCCAAGACATGGGGTCTCATCTAAGGACACAGCCCGTAGCTCTTGCATCCAGTTAAGTGAATGATCAGCCTCACTGTGGAAAGATGTGTGCCCTGCACCCAGCCTCCCCGTCCCAGAGAAGGCAAGGAAAAGACTGACCACACGTCCATCCTGGAGCACGGAGTAAGAGGCTGAGCCTTCGAAGGCAGGGCCTGCAAGTGCCCTCTTGGGACACAAAGCCCAGGAAGCCCAGGAGACCGATCGCAGTTATCCGCTTGGAGGGAAGCATCAGGCCAGTGAAGAAGGCTGGATGCCTTTGACATGAACGTTGCTAAGACAGTCAGTGGCGGAAAGAAGCAAGCAGGACAGGCAGGCTGTCTGTCCATTCTCCACCACAATCCATCCATTGTCTGTCTGTCTCTATTCATCTAAGCATGTGACTAGTCTCTAGTGTGTGTGTGTGTGTGTGTGTGTGTGTGTGTGTGTGGAGCCATTTGCAGCAGGCCTTCCTCAGTGACATCAAGGAGGGCCGAGGAGATTAAAAGATGGACACTGCAGGCATGTGTCCAGCAAAACTGTGAGCAAGGGCCCAGGAGTCCTGCCAGCGAGGAGTCATCCGACCCCAGAGCTAAGGGGCGGGCATACCCACGTGTCCGCAGGCGGTCACTGGATCAGTGGAAGGTGGCCTCCACATGATGGAACACTGTCCAGCCTGGCAGGGGAGGGAAGCTCTGCTACCTGCTACCATGGGGATGAACTTACAGACACCTCCAAGGGAAAGAAGCTCGGTGCAGAAGCTGTGTGACTTTGTGTGATGTAATATAATGGGAGGGTCAGGAGGGAGGGCGAGTGAGAGGGGTGGTGGACTCTGGTTGTCATGAGGGCCCTCAGGGAGGAAAAGAGGCCAAACCTGTGACGTGCTGAGGTCGGGCTGGGTGAAGGCTATTCTAGACACTGTCGCAGGGTGGCATCTTGGCGATTGTTGGGCTGTTGCTGACAGGTCAGCACTAGGTTTTTGGGGCAGCGTGGCTCCTGGTGACAGCAGATGCCTGTGTGGTGTTATGCGGCCACTACTTGAGGATAGGAGTGTCCTGGGCCTCCTGTAGCCTTCAGGGTTAAGCTTCTCTGTTGTTGATCTGGTCTGCCAATCTCTGAATGGAACTTGCTAGGTAAGGGTAAGGGTCAGGGTGCCTTGAGTGAGTTTCAAATACATTTTAAATTCCAAATTGGTCAAGCTGGAGAAGAAGAGAATTTTCTTGAAGGACTTGATAGGACTCTCAGGAAAGCCTGCCGCAAGCACCTGTGCCTGGTGAGGCAGATTCTGGCAAGTTTTCTGGGTGTGGACAGGATAGGGGCTGATCCACCAGGCACAGGCGCTAACCCCACTGTGAGCTGTGTGGTACAGGTGCCTTCCTGATGAGCCACATGTGCACAGGGCCATCAGAGGACTACTTGGAAAGAGGAGGGTGCCAATGGAATAGGAACTGTGGTGGGAGGGTGACAAAAGAGGGTAATAGGATGGAAAAATGATCTAATTACAGTATGATCATGGATTAAGATTCTCAATAAAAATATTAAACATACACACCCTTCTCCAAAACCAAACCAAAACAACAGAACAAGGAGTGCTCGCTCCTGCCTCTGGACTCCCAGCCATGGGCCAGCAAGCATCTTGACCGCAGCTCCTGGTTCCCTGAGTCCAGCCTGGCTTCTTCCTCCCTCCCCCCTCCCCTCCCGGCTGGTTCCATCCACCCAGAAGAGAGGCACCCAGCAGCATAGTGGTAACATCCTGGCCGCAAGCTGACAGGGAAGGTCTGGGGTTTGGAAGTTTGGCTTCAGGGTCTGCTGTGAGCCTCAGCCCCTCGCCTAGCTTACAGTGTGTGGAGGCTGAGCCCCCATTCTGGTCCTTCCGGCTCTCTGCACACCCTGGAGAGTTTTCTAGAGCTGCAGGCATGGAGGTGGGGGAGGGACTTGTGCATGGGCATAGGGAGCTCCATGAAAGGACCATGACAGCTTTCCAGAACATTCCGATGAGCTTGTGTATAACATGTAGAAGAAGGTCTCTGGGGATGGGCTGTGGGCTCTGTCACTGCCCTTGCTGCTCCTTGTGGTTGCTGATGGCTTGGATGGGGACCCAGGTGGCAGAGTGGCTAGATCTGAGGGTGATAGAAGCTGGGAGGAATGCATGGTGAGTGTCTTGGATGTGGGCTCTGCACATATCTCCACAGAGAAGCGGAATGGAGGGGATACAGTATCGTAGGAATAAATTTCAAGTGCGTTATTTGGGTCCAAATAAGCCAAACCTGTACCAGGTGATGAGATACGTAAGACTCAGCGGGCACACTGTGGACCAATAGCGTGACAGACAGAGCAGCAGGAGAACTCCAGAGCGGCCGCGGTTAAGGCGCTTGCCTGCACAGCCTAAGAACCTGAGTTCAAGTCCCCAGTACCCACATAGCACCGGACGTGCAAGGTGGCACATGCTTCTTGAGTTCATTTGCAGTGTCTAGAGGCCCTGCTGTGCCCATTCTCCAACTGCCCCTCTCTCAAATAAGTAAGTAAATAAAAAAAATAAAATTAAAAAATTTTTGAAATCCAGAGCAGCCTTAGGCCCCACTAGGAGGGTTATTGATCCCAGAACAAAGGAGAGACAGCTTTTTCCCATGTAGAACTCTGCCAGAGCCTTGTGCTTAACTTGTTTGTTTTTGGTGTGTGTTTGCATGCACACGGACATACACACACACATACACACACCCCATGGCACAGAGGTCAGAGGAGAACGTTGGACGTCCTCCTCTGTCACTTTTCTACCTTATTTTCTTGAGACAGAGTTCCTCACTGAACCTGGAGCTTCCTGGTTTTCAGCTAGAATAGCTGACCTGGGAACCCTGGTGATTTTCTTATGTCCACCCACCCTCAGAACTGGGGTTATAGGCAAATGTGGTCATGCCCAGCTTTTTGTGCTCCACTTTAAAAAGGACTTTGGGGCTGGAGAGGTGGCTTAGAGGTTAAGGTGCTTGCCTGCAAAGCCCAAGGATATAGGTTTGATTCTCTAGTACCCATGTCAGCCAGATGCACAAGGTGGCACATGTGCCTGGAGTTGGTTTGCAGTGGCTAAAGGCCCTGCCCACCCATTCTCATTTTCTTTCTCTTTCTCATTCTCTCAAATAAATAAATAAAATATAAAAAATAAATCAAAAGGACTTTGAATAGTCAAGCAAGCTTCCAAAATGAATTCTATAGCCAAAAGTGCTAAATTTATTCTTTTCTACTTATAGATGTTTGTGTGATTATAGTAAATATTTCATATTTCTAAAAAGTAGAGAAAGCACAGAAAAGTGTAAAAATAGGTACAAAACTCTCCCATAGCCTACATCTTTCCATCAGGAGATATCATTTTGGCATGTTTCCTGTGAGTCTTTTTAAGAAGAGTATATACTTTAAATAAACTTAAAATGATTCTTATATATAGTCTCTCTCTCTTTCTACATACATGTATGTTGTCCTCACTCAATAGCTCATATAGCATTCCGGTGCAGTTTTTAAGGATCCGCCCAGAACCGTTTCCAGGGACAAATGACTGGCCCACCCCTTTGTCTTGAAAATTCGTAATTTGTGTCCTACTTGTCCTAGTGGGGGTTATTTGGATATAAAGAACCCCGTGATTAACTCCATCATCTCGGATTGTTGGTCTGTGCCTGGGTTTTGCTGTCAGCTCTGTTCCTGGGACGGAAACCCCAGAAGCCTTGCTGGGGTGTCCTGGGAGAGCCTGCCTCCTCGGGCGTGTGTCGCCGCATGGGCCAGCCAGCCTGGCCAGTGCCACCACACTATTTTCAGACACGCTCTTTGTCAGTTGAGCAGGTGAAAATGTTATCAGGCTTGTCGCCAGTTGTGTCTCCCTGATTGTCACAGAACTCCCGGTCCTTGCTGGTTGCTTTGTTAACTCCGGGCGTTCTCTGCAGCAGTCCCAAAGTGGCTGTCTATACGGCATGGTGTTCCCATTGCTGCATTTGCTGAGAGCGGCCGTGGGTCTCTTTCCCCAGCCCAGGGTCTAGGGGAGTATGGCTCAGTGAATAAAGTCAAGGCCAGCTGGAGACCCCTCAGCAAAAGGCTGGGGCTGATATTAGAATGGCATCCAGAAGCCAATGTGCTGAATTTGAATGCTGTGTGACCTTGAGGAGCCCCGGATGCTCATCTGCTTTGGGGGAGGGGAGGCTCTGTGAAGGTGTGTGCCAGCCCTGGCAGAGAGAGAGCACAGCTTGGTTCCATGCTCTGCTCGGCCCTAGCACATGTGACAGTCCTGTGATGGAGAACATTCTTGACAAGCCGAAGCGAAAGACACAGGTCTCTGTCCAGAACAGCAGGCCGGCAGGAGCTAGACAAGCCCATAGAATGTGTCAGCGTGACTCCAGAGTTCGTGTGTGGAAGGTTGCTCTCACTAGTGATCACATCTGCAGCCATTTAAAGAATGCAACACCCTCTTTTCCGAAAGGCTAGCAGATGTCCTCAGGTCACGGTGATGCAGGCATGTCTTTGCATCCTGCCATGAACTTGTAGGTCCTGTGCATCAGTGGAGCAGCAGACCAGGCAGAAGCTGCCTTGCTGTGCAGCCTAAGAGGGACAGGACAGCAGTGGGCTGGGCAAAGTGGGGCTGGGATGGAGTGCTGGGGTGCTGGGGTAGTGGGGTGCTGGGCAGAACAGTGGTGGGCTTGGTTGGGGGTGTATGTGGAGCATTGGGGTGCTGGCACATGGCCTTTTCTCTGCAGGCCAAAGCAGGTGTTGCCTCTCCTGCTTGTCCGGGCTGCTCTGTGCAGGGCCAGTTTGCTTAAGCCAAGTCAGCCTCTGGCCGGTTCACCCTCTTCCTTCTCATTGAACATTCTTTGGAGGTTTTTGATTTTTTCCCCAGAACCCATTGACTATGTTGCCCACATTTTAAAGCATCTTTTCCAGCGGTGGTTTCTGTGCGTTATTGATCCAGTTGGCTTGTTCTCCGAGACTTGCTCCACATCCAGTGTTCCTAAAGGGAATCTCGGGGCAAGCAGGCCTGCCCACTCGGCCACCATTCTCTGCTGCCAGGCACAGGCCAGACAGAGGCCACGAGTGGGCGCTGGTTAGCATAGCATTCCAGCTTCAGATCCCAGTCTGAGCGGTGACTTCCAAAGGCAAGTGGGAGGATGGGGAGTCAGCAAAGCCCAGGCCTGTCTAGAGCCCAGCAGCAGCACAGGTCTATGAAGGTCCTTCTTGATGCTGGAGTGGGCCTCACCTGGGTCCTCACCTGGTGATTCACTGATCTCTCACCTGGTTTTTCACCTGGCCCCTCACATGATTCCTCACCTGGCCTCTCACCTGATCCTCACCTGGTCCCTCACCTGGTCCCTCACCTGGTCCCACACCTGGTCCCACACCTGATCCCTCTCCTGATCCCTCACCTGGCCCCACACCTGGCCCCCACCTGGTCCCTCACCTGATCCCTCCCCTGATCCCTCACCTGGTCCCTCACCTGATCCCTCCCCTGATCCCTCCCCTGATCCCTCTCCTTTCCTGATCCCTCATCTGGTCCCTCACCTGATCCCTCACCTGGTTCCATACCTAGTCCCTCTTCTGGTCCCTTACCTGATCCCTCACCTGGTCCCTTACCTGGTCCCTCACCTGGTCCCTCACCTGGTCCCTCACCTGATCCTTCACCTGGTCCCTCACCTGATCCCTCACCTGGTTCCATACCTAGTCCCTCTTCTGGTCCCTTACCTGATCCCTCACCTGGTCCCTCACCTGATCCCTCACCTGGTCCCTCACCTGGTCCCTCACCTGATCCCTCACCTGGTTCCATACCCAGTCCCTCTCCTGGTCCTTCACCTGGGTCCCTACCTAGGCATGCTCTGCCTGTCCATCACGTCTTTTGGGTTCCTGTTCCTTTGGGAGCTTCTGGGAGAATCGCTAGGAACCACCTGGCCCCATTGCCCCACCCCTTCTCTCCTACCTGTGGCTCCTCTGGACTGTCCTTGGAGTCCCCAGACTCCAGGGTAGCCTCCACAGCCCAGTGCTGCCTCTTTTGCATGTATATTTTCAGGAGCTGCGGGGGACGTCGTGTATGTAAAATTAGTCTTGCCTTGTTGGCCCTTTTCAGGCTAATTCAGAGTGAAATGTGGTAGCGATGGTGGGCTGATTCTACAGGAGAACAAGAACTAATTAAATTCCCCCTGACCATCGAGCAGTAACTTATTTATATCCAGACAGATGCAATCTAATCCCCAGCACCCAGCTCGGCCCAGCATGCTTCCCACTTGGCTTTTCAAGGGAAGAGAAAGAAAAAAG
Source organism: Orientallactaga sibirica (assembly GCA_036365145.1). Taxonomy (NCBI): domain Eukaryota; kingdom Metazoa; phylum Chordata; class Mammalia; order Rodentia; family Dipodidae; genus Orientallactaga; species Orientallactaga sibirica. The sequence continues at coordinate 3,931,278 of JAEOAD010000013.1, forward strand.
AGCAGAGTCAAGTGCTCAGGAGGAGGCCGGTGGGAGGAGAGTGGCACCCTGGCCTCCCTGTGGACAGGGCAAGTGAGGTCACAGCCAGGCTCAGGGCTCCCATGTCTGGGTCATAAAAGCCATGGCCTCCATGCTATTTTTGTAGACAGAATAAAAAGTGAAAAAAAATCATAAATAAAAGGAGTCAATAAGCCATCGGACAAGTCAGTTTAACACAATCTCAGCTGTTTCGGGATTAATCTCATTAATGAATTTGCTAATACACGTCAGAGACTTATTGGCCAGCTGCACAGTGGCCCTTGGTGGCCGCTGAATGGCTGCCAGCTTGCTTTCCGGGCTGCAGTGGTTAGCTGAACCCCATGCCATCCGCTGCTTGCCCGGCCCTGGGCTCCTGGGACCACGTGTGGAAAATCAGCCCCTGTCCCCAGGATCAGGGACAGACCTTTGCTGGCCTTATCATCTGCCACTCTGGGCACATGGTTGGGCAAGAGACTGGGCCTAGGAGGGTATGGGTACCCATTCTTTCCCTAGGATGGGCAGCACATTAAATGGACTCCTCCAGTTGGGGTGTGTGCTTGGGAGACTGTGTGCCATGAGGCACTCATCATAGGCCCAACCAGCCTTCAGCTGCAGGGGTTCGCTCCTGGTGACACTGACAGGGCTGGCCCAGTGCCCTCCAGATGCTGGCGTGTCTTTCTGGGTCTCTTGAGTTTGCCCAGCCTCCCTGTCTGTCTAGGAGTGAGGTCAACGAGGCAGGCCTGTCTGCTTTCTTCCTCCTCATCTCCTCAGGACCTCCTCATCTGGTTCTGCAAACCAAAACCCTCACACCCCCCGGGATGCTCTGAGAAGTATTGTGAGTCTAAGACCCACCAAGGTAGAGAGAAGTGATTTTTAAAAGATACTTTTAAATTTTATTTTATTTATTAGAGCGAGGAGAGAGAGAGAGAGAGAGAGAAAGAGAGAGAGAATGAATATGGGCATGCAAGGGCCTCCAGCCACTGCAAACAAGCTCCAGACACATGGGCCACCTGTGCAGCTGGCTTACGTGGGTCTTGGGGAATCGAACCTGGGTCCTTAGGCTTTGCAGGCAAGCACCTTAACTGCTAAGCCATCTCTCCAGCCCAAGAAGTGATTTTTTTTTTTAATGGCAAAAAGGCCCTTGTAGAAGTCGTTGCTGTAGGGAGTACTAGATATGTATCTCGGATCACTAAAGCATTTGGGAATATCTCTTCTAGAATTACTGCCACAGCCCAAAGAGTATAGGTGTATTTGTTTAAATTGCCAAGACACTCTCATTTGGGAGGTGGAAACACAGCCACATGCTGCCTGGCTCTGTCTGGTGGGGAACCCAGCCCAGAGTCAGCTGCCTGGCTCTGCCAAGTGGTGAGTCTAGCCCAGTCGTGGCTGCACCTCTAAGCAACTGTGCAGTCATGAATCGGTCCCTTCATCCCCGTATCCCTCACTTCTGCACCTGTGAAACAGCTCTATCCCGCCGCCCACTTTGCGAGACAATGAGATGACTCAGTGACACCCCAGGCAGTGTCCGCTGCAAGGCCCAAGCCTAGCAGGCACTCGCAGTCCTGGGTCCTGAGCGGGCAGTGCCATGATGGATGGTAGAACCATCTGAGTTACACCTGCATTGACCGTTGAGGGTCCTGGCCCGAGTGGGGCTGTGTGCCAGTGCTGGCATTGGGTACTGGTCTTAGATGTGGCTGGTGCTGAATTGTAAAGCTGTGGTGCCTCATGGTCACTGGACACAGCAGGACCAGGTGGGCAGTGGCCACTCATTAGCTACCTGATGTTTCAAGGCAACATGACAATGTCGTCACCATTTCTAGAGTGCCAGTTCTGGTTAGCCCTGGGGCCACTGCACAAGGTTTGTCACTCTCATGGGCTTAGCCTCTTGGCTGCAGTGTCCCAGTTCCAGAGGAAACTACTTTCCCTCGCACTGTCCTCCATCCGTGGCCCTTCTGGCCTCAGCCCCTCACCCTGCGCACTCTGCCCTCTCCCAGGTGGGTCTGTGCCACCTTTGCAGAGCATGGCTGGGGACGAGAATGTGGCCAGTGGGCACTGTCCTGGTCCCCCGGCCTGTGGGTGGCTGCTGCCACTCCAGTAGATTTCCAAATGTGCCTGTGTTCCTCCAGAGCAGGGAGCACTCCATCTGCACGCAGGGCTTCACTCTAGAGACCAGAGGCCAGGAAGCAATATTTACCTCCCGCGTGTGTTCCCCACACTTTGCCTTAGGAAGGCATTCCTGCTCTGGCCTCAGCTGCCCCTTCCTGTGTCTGTCCCCTCGGCCCTCCCATCCAACCAGCTTGCTCTGTGTTGGTCCCTGTTCCCCTGTAATTACATGTTCACGGGGGTTCTCCCATGCCCTTGACTCAATCAGTCTTTCTTTTACTCCTCAATTTGCCCACGTGTCCTGTGAGCATAGCTGCCCAGGTAGACATCTGGGCAGGGCTACATGGCCCTCCCCATCGTCACCCGGGCTGTCTGTCTCTGGTCAATAAAATGCACACGACTCTCCCTGCGTGACATCACAGAAGGCCTGTTCTGAAGACACACAATGTCTGGATCTTTCTCCATCTTGGACTTCCTCAGTCCAGAAAACCTGCTGCCTGGGGCTGCCTTTCCCCTCTCTCTCAGACTTGGCATTTGCACATTTTCTTCAAGCTGGATCTCAGCACACTTGGAGTGTTTATCTCCCCTCCAGCCATTTCTGTCCCTCCCTTGTCCTGACAAACAACAGCAGTGCCTGCCCACTGGCCCATGTCCTGTTCTCAGCGGATTCTGCTCAGGACCCATTTGTCTTGTCACCTTCCAGATCATTAGTTCGGGTGTTGAACAACACTGGGGCCTTGTGGGGATGGACTGGTGTCCCCGCCTCCCCGATACGCTGCCCTCGATCACTGCAGTCATCTCTTTCGTCCAAGACGCCACTGTAGGGCCGATCTCGTCTGATTTCAGGAGAGAAATCTCTTCAGAGCCCTCTTAGATGCTTCACCGATTGCTAATTAGATGGCTCAAGGAATGTGGGCTTGTGGGCTGCAGCCCTAATTTCTTACCTGCCTCCTTGCCACTTGGGTTTTCGAGGCTCCTCTGACATCAACTGTTCTGGAATGCTCAGCCATCCCAGGAGCTGTAGGCATGGGGTGGAGACATGCCACAGTCACACTTGCGTCTTCTCTGTGTTTAGAGAGGGCTCCCTCATTGCTGGGTAGGGGACAAGGAAGGGGCAGAGGTTAAGACTTCAGGCTGGGTCTTCCGGCCAGAGTTCGAGTCCCAGCCTCCATGCTTATTGTCGTGTCTGTTTCCTAGGAAGCCTTAGCTCAGCTGCTGGAGAGGAGGGCCTGGCTTCGTCCTTCCCCGCCATCCCCTCACTCCATAGGAAGGACCTGATCCTGCCATGGGGCCTTCGTTGCCTGGAGAAGTGCCCTCTCCCTTCAGGCATTGATTGATGTTCTGCTATATATATTTAAATTTTTATTTATTTATTCGATAGAGGGAAAGAGGCTGAGAGAGAGAAAGAGAGGGAGGAAGAGAGAGAGAATGGGCGCACCAGGGCTCATCTATCATCTATCTATCTATCTATCTATCTATCTATCTATCTATCTGTCATCTATATATATTTTTTGGTTTTTCAAGGTAGGGTCTCACTCTGGCCCAGGCTGACCTGGAATTAACTATGTAGTCTCAGGGTGGCCTTGAACTCATGGTGATCCTCCTACTTCTGCCTCCCGAGTGCTGGGATTAAAGGCGTGCGCCACCACGCCCGGCTATCTATATATTTTTATTTTGTCTTTTTATCAGTAAATATTTTGCCAGTCTTTTCTTTTTAGCTCATATTTTTTCATTATGTATGAAGATGTTAAATTAGGATGAATCTTTTAAGTAGCCATTAACTCAATATCATCCTAATTTGTGTACTTGATTTCTTTCTCTGCCCATCAGGACTGCTTCCCCGCATGTACGCTGTCACTCATTCATGTTAGCCGCCGTCCTCAGCCTGCGCGCTCCACCTCTCTGTGTCCCCACACCCCCCCCGCTCATCCCCTGTTCAGCACAGACTGTCCCCTCGGGCTGCTATACAGTGATTTGGGCCTGTAGGTGGCTCTTTCTTGCCTAGCAGAGTTAGTGCTGGGCTGATATTTGACGCCCCTTCTATGCTGAGTTCCCAAGCCAGGGCCCTGCAGTGATCCCCAGGGAAGTGTGGGGGTCAACTAGGACTGATCTGGCTTTGCCCTGGCTGGCTGCAGGTGTGAAACTTGGGGCAGCTGCTGCTCCCACGTCAGTCTCGGCTTCCTGTCTGTGGGGCATGACTAGGCGAGGGTCACGAGCATCCGGCTCTTCCCGAGGACGCTGTGCAAGTTCTGTTCCCGGTAGCTCTGTGGGCATTTGTTGATCCTCCTGATGGGGCATGCTTCACTGCGGTGTTAGATTCTGGCGACATTGTGTGGGTGGAGTTCTGGAAGAGTGTTGTTGTTGTTGTTTTTAATTTTTTTTCTAATTTCTTTTATTCATTTATTTGCGAGAGAGATACAGAAACAGGCAGGGAAGGAGAGAGACAGAGAGAGAGAGAGAGAGAGAGAGAGAGAGAGAGAATGGGCATGCCAGGGCCTCCAGCCACCGCAAATGAACTCCAGATGCACGTGCCACCTCATGCATCTAGCTTACGTGGGTCCTGGGGAATTGAGCCTTGGACCAGGGTCCTTAGGCTTCGCAGGCAAGCGCTTAACTGCTAAGCCATCTCTCCAGCCCAAGAGTGTCATTGTTGTGACCACTACCAACACCATCCTTCCACAATTGCTTTCTGTTAGCACCACCACTGTGATCACCACCACCGCCATCACCACCATTACCAGCAATATCACCACCATAACCATTACCACCATTGGCACCAATATCACCCCTCCGTCATCAATATCGCCATCATGATGACCACCACTACCATCACCACCACCACCACAATCACCACCTCCATCACCATGGTTACCACTACTGTAACGTCACCACTGCCACCATCGCCCCGAATGTCACCATCACCACCACTACTACAGGTCTCCCTGTGACCTAGGCAAGTCCAACAAAATCCATCTCACAGGTTGTTGTAGAATTTAAAACTTCTTGTGCTCATTTAGCACGTAGCGTGGCTCATGGGCTTAAGTCCTCTGCCCCTTCCTCGTAGCTATAATATTGGGTGGCAGCACACCACAGGCCAGTACAGTCGAGGTTAGAAGCTGTTACTTTTCTCATTGCTGTGATCAAACCCCTAATTAAAAGCCACTTAAGGGGGCTGGAGAGATGGCTTAGCGGTTAAGGCGCCTGCCTGCTAAGCCTAAGAACCCAGTTCAATCTCCAGGTCCCACATTTAGCCAGATGCAAAGTGACGCAAGGGCGCAATGCCACACTTGACCACAAGGGGGCGCACACATCTGGATTTCGTTCTCAGCAGCTGAGAGACTGCTGGCGCGCAGAGATAGAGATAGAGATAGAGATAGAGATAGAGATAGAGATAGAGATAGAGATAGAGATAGAGATAGAGATCTGTCTCCCTCTCCCTCTCTGTCTCTCTCTGTATCTCTCTCCAAAAAAAAAAAAAAAAAGCCACTTAAGGGAGGAAGGGTTGATTTTGGCTTGCAGTTTGAGGTTGCAGCTTGAAGGTATGGTGGTGGGAGCAGAGGGCAGCATAACACATGATATCCAGAGTCAGGAAGCAGAGAGCTATGAATGCTGGAGCTCAGCTCACTTTCTCTTTTTTCTTCAATCCAGAACGTCAGCCCATAGCATGCTGCCATCCACATTCATGAGGTCTTCCTTCCTCAGTTAAATCTCTCTGGAAATACCCTCACAGACATGTCAAGAGGTGTGCCTCATTAATGCTCTAGGGTTTTCTTTTTTCTTTTCTTTTCTTTTTTAGGAAAAGTGAGAGAGAGAGAGATAATTGGCATGTTAGGGCCTCAGCTACTGCAATTGAACTCCAGATGCTTGTGCCACCTAGTGTATCTGCCTTATGTGGGTCCTGGGGAATCAAACCTGGGTCCTTAGGCTTCACAGGCAAGTGCCTTAATTGCTAAGCCATCTCCCCAGCCCTAGACACCTTCTTAATAAGACTTACAACCACGACTCAGAGATGTGCTTTCTCTTAATGTGTGAACACTAAAATTAAGTATGAAGCAACCATGCCTGCTCTCTCTACTGTTTTGTTTTGGCTCCAAAACCTGAACTGATGCAGCGAAAAAGAAGTGAAGAGAGCTACTGAGATGAAGGAGGCAAGGGTATCACTCTTTGATAACTGAGGTAACTGTGTGCTTGGAACATTCCAGAAAATTGATGAGAAAATAAAAACCAGCAGGAAGAAATCTAGTCATCTATGGATCTGTGTGCTTATGTATATGTGCATGTGTGTATCTAAAGTCTATCATCTATATGTCTATCAATCATCTGTCTTCTATCTATCATCTACCCCTTCCTTCCTTCCTTCCTTCCTTCCTTCCTTCCTTCCTCCCTCCCTCCCTCCCTCCCTTCCTTCCTTCCTTCCTTCCTTCTTTCCTTTCTTTCATCTTTATCTTTTATCTCTTTATTATCTATACCTGTGGTGGTTTGAGTCAGGTATCCCCCATAAACTTATATGTTCGGAATGCTTAGGTCCCCAGCTGATGGCAATTTGGGAATTGAATCCTCCTGGAGGCAGTGTATTTTTTGGGGGTGGGCTTATGGGTGTTATAGCCAGTTTCCTCTTGCCAGTGTTTGGCACACTCTCCTGTTGCTGTTGTCCATCTGATGTTGTCCAGGGGGTGTTGTCCACCTTCTGCTCATGCCTTTGTTTCCCCTGCCATCATGGAGCTTCCCTTCCAGTCTGTAACCCAAAATAAACCCTTTCCTCCTACAAGCTGCTCTTGGTTGGGTGTTTTCTGCCAGCAATGCGAACCTGACCGCAACACTACCTATCTGTCATCTATATATCTAGCTGCCTGCCTGTCAGATCTGTCACTTATCTTTCAGTCTATCTATAGCTATCTATCATCTATCAGTCTATTTCTATCTGTTTATCTCTATCATCTCTCTATCTCTCTATCTCCTTATCTCTATATATCATCAATCCACCTCTCTATATCATATCATGTCAATCTATCTATCATCTATCTACCTCACAACACCATATAATGTTATCATATTTATAACAACAAAAATTAAATTAAATATCTAAGAATGAACTTAGCAGGAATGGAGTAAACACAGAACAGACAGCCCACAGCATTCACAAAAAACACTCCCTCCACCTGCATGAACTCCTGATGGAGCAAAGATTTAAAGTCATTCATGCAGAAAACATTTTTTTTTTAGCCTTTTCTATACACCAGCCCCTATTCAGGCCCTGGAGACACAGCAGTGAGAGAGAAACCCACAGAGAGAAAGCCTGCCCCTCACAGAGCTTGCACTCTAGGCGGAGGACGCATCACACAGACAAGTCTGTCTCTTACACTGCTGCCATTCTCGTGGCAAAGTGTGATGTGGGGTTTGCTGGAGGGGGGGGGCTGCAGTGGTAAGTGGCAGGGTAGGGGAGCGGCCATGTGAGCTGTTATTTAGGCTCTTTATTGTTTAACTTTTCACGAGCTTCCTTTGTGCCCTGAGCCACCTCTGAAGCAGCTATTCCTCACAGCACCCAGGCCTATCGTAAATGCTCTAAATTTTTGAGGATCTGAATCCAAATGCCAAAACCCCTGTCTGAACCTTGGTCTTGCTGGGTCTTTCACCTGTGAAACCTTGTTTATCGAGAGTGTGAAGCTCATGGCCTTATGATCTGGTCTCCTTCCAGAGAGCATGGTCAGCAGCAGCAAAGGGCTTGTTTATAGAAATATAGAAGGAGGGCTGGAGAGATGGCTTAGCAGTTAAGCCAAAGTACCCAGGTTCGATTCCCCAGGACCCACGTAAGCCAGATGCACAAGGTGGCACATGCATCTAGAGTTCATTTGCAGCAGCTGGAAGCCCTGGCAACCCTCTCTCTCTCTTTCTCTCTCTGCCTCTTTCTCTCTGTCAAATAAATAAATAAATTCCCCAATCTGCTGAACTCTAGGGTCTGTATTTCATTATGAGTTTGCTTTATAGGTTTTTATTTATTTAGCTGAGGAGAAAGAGAGAGAGAGGAAGGGAGAGAGAGAAGAGACAGAGAGAATGAATATGAACGGGTGCACCAGGGCCTCTTTGCCTCTGTAAATGAACTCCAGACGCATGCGCCACTCTGTGCATCTGGCTTTACCTTTGGGTACTGGAGAATCGAATCAGAGCCAACCCAAGCTGGCAAGCTTTGCAAGCAAGTGCCTTTAACTTCTGAGCCACCTCTCCAGCCTAAGGATCTGCATTTTAAATAATATTAAAAATAATATTTATGGGCTGGATGTGGTGGCATACACCTGTAATGTTAGCATTCAGGAGACTGAGGCAGGAGGATTGCTGAGGCTGAGGCCAACCTGGCCACATAGTGAGACCCTGTCTCACTAAGCAAAGAAACAAAAAGTTAAGACTGGCAGGTATTTAGTTATGGGCACAATGAAGTGCCCAGGCCTTGCCCTCTTGTAAGTTCCCTTCTTACCGGGCAGAGACCCAGGGCATCGGTTTCAAGGACATCTTTCCCAGCTGCCCTTTAATGTCCTCAATTCCAAACAGCAGCCAGAGAATTGAGGAGCTCTTGAACTGTGATGTCCTATAAGTGGTCGCTGAGGGCATGTTTGTGATTATTTACGGCTGGAATGCAGCTTGGGGTACAGTGTTTGCCTAGGCAGCACAAGTCCCTGGCTTCCAGCCCCAGCTCAGCAAAGTAAAAATGAACCCCAAACTAAAACTAAAACAAAACCCCTGTGCCTTGAAAAACAATGGCATATTCTGCTGTTTAGTCATAGTGATGTTATTCCAGTGCCCCACGGCCACGCGTGCTGGTGGATGCCATGTGGAGGAGGCAGAGTTAAGAGTGTTTATCCCTGCAGAGAGTTCTTTCAGGTAGCACCGACCTACCACATGCTGGGTACTAGATTTTAAGAACTTTTAATCCAATCACAAAGCCAGAGTTTCTGTGGTCTTGGCTCTGCTCTCCATTTGCTTCCTTTTATGTGAAATCACCCACCTGCATCTGTCTCACCCTACCTACCTCTCACCCAGCCATGCCCCCACCCTCCCACCCACCCACACCCCTACTCACCCACCCACTCACCCACCTACCTACCACCCATGCCCCTCTCACCCATCCACCAACCCACCTATCCACTCTTCCTACCACCCACCTGTGCCCCACTCACCCATCCACCCACCCACTCACCCATCCACCCTTCCTACCACCCACCCATGCCCCACTCACCCATCCACCCACCCACTCACCCATCCACCCTTCCTACCACCCACCTGTGCCCCACTCACCCACCCACCCACTCACCCACCTACCTACCACCCGTGCCCCACTCACCCATCCACCAACCCACCTATCCACTCTTCCTACCACCCACCCATGCCCCACTCACCCATCCACCCACCCACTCACCCATCCACCCTTCCTACCACCCACCCATGCCCCACTCACCTATCTAACCCACCCACCCACTTTTCCATCCATGCACCCATCCATCCAGAACCCACTCATGTGCCCACTCACCCACTTATTCATCCACCTGTTCACCCTTTCTCTCATCCACTCTCCATCCACTTACCCTCCACCCACCCATCCACATTCATCTACCTATCCATCTACTAACTTATTCTCCATCCATCCATCCATCCATCCATCCATCCATCCATCATCTACTACTCATCCATCCACTTACACATCTACCCATCTATCAACACACTTACCTTCCATCTATCTACTCACCCATGTATTCATCTATCCATCCACCCATCCACTCCAGCTACTCATCTTTCATTCACCTGCCCACCATCCATCTGCTTTAGTCATTGCATTATTCTCTACACAACTAAGGCACGTAGTGACCCTTCCATAAATATTTACTGAATCCGTCATGAAATGAAGGCTCTACCTGCCTCCAGTCCTGGACAAGCATGACCACACGTCCTCACCACAGCACAGGGACGTCCTACCCTGATGCCGCATCACTGTGTGGGTTTAGCTTCTCTCACCTTGTGTAAACCCCATTCCATTGCTCCTCCCACCACACTGTCTCCACAGAGCTGGCCCTGTCAAGCACGCGCCCTGCACAAGCTCTGGTGACGCTCTTGGGACGGGTGGCTCTGTCAAGCATTGCCCTGCACAAGCTCTGGTGATGCTCTTGGGATGGGTGGCTCTGTCAAGCACTCGCCCTGCACAAGCTCTGGTGACGCTCTTGGGACGGGTGGCTCTGTCAAGCACTTGCCCTGCACAAGCTCTGGTGATGCTCTTGGGACGGGTGGCTCTGTCAAGCACTCGCCCTGCACAAGCTCTGGTGATGCTCTTGGGACGGGTGGCTCTGTCAAGCACTCGCCCTGCACAAGCTCTGGTGATGCTCTTGGGACGGGTGGCCCCTAGGACCTTGGATCCAGTGCTGTTCATTCCCAGACCATGTCCTGCTTGCCCTGTCCTGTGTGTGACCATGTCCAGTTCATAGATGTGACAGGGCCCCTGGCAAGGGCAGCCTGTCTCTGGCCTGGTTCCTCAAGTAGCACTCTCCAGGTGTCCGCTGGAGAGACAGAGCCCTGAACATAGAGCTACTCAGGGGTGTGTGTGGGAGGGTGGTACCTGAGCACTCTCAGGGGTGCCCGGCAGAAATGGCCAGCCAGTCCATGTTCTGCCCTGGAAGCTGGGTTTCCTGCTTTTTGGCGCATGTGTGTGTGTGTGTGTGTGTGTGTGTGTGTGTGTGTGTGTGTCTGTGTGTGTCCCTCCCAGAGTGCTGGGCTTTTCAGGTGAACTGCTTGCTGAGCCCTGACTTGCCTCACTATCTCTTGTTTTCAAGCTGGCTCTGACCAAGCCCAATGGATGCTGGGCTTTCACTGTCAGGTGTGGTCATGTGATAAAGGACAGTTGCCACGTCCTCTCTGCTCTCAACCCTCTTCCCTGCCTCCTCCTGAGGTGATGGGTGTCAGGCTGACAGTGGCTCGAGGCTTCTGCTATCTCTTTTTCATCTGTCTCTCCTCCTTTGGGGCCCCTTGGCTGGTAGATCAGTTACTTTACCTTGCTGGCATAAGGTGCCTGGCCAGAAGCAGTGTAGGGAAGGAGAGGGTTCATTCTGGCTTACGGTTTCAAGGGGAAGTCTCTCATGATGGAGAACGCTGGCAGGAGCAGACAGCTGACACACCTTCACACCAGCAGGGAGGAAGTAGAAAGCTCAAGAGTAGGGCAGGACTGAAATATCTCAAGCCCCGCCCCCCCCACTTCTTCCACCAACCTTCACCTCCTAAAGATTCCACAAACTTCCCAAACAGTGCCACCGTGTGGGGACGAAGCATTCAGATCCAGGAGAGTCTATGGGGGATTTTCCATGTCCAAGCACCACAGTCAGGCACACACAGGAAAGCCCCAGACCTTTCTGCCTTGTCACCTTGGTGTCAAGGAGATGCTCCAGAGGCTGGGCTTGCCCGCCCCTGTTTCGGTGCAGGTACCACTAATTGTGGTCCTTAAACACGTGTCTGGGTCTTACCCTGTGTCTACAGAAACATGAGTCTAGGGTCCAGCCTCATCTGGTCCCCAGATCTAGTGGAAAAGCAAGGGCCAACTACTTGTTTGCAGTGATGGGGGGAGATGGAGGGGTGCACCAAGCTCCAGCAGCCTTAGGGCTGAGCTTTCTCATTGCTAGCCCCACCTGCAGATGGAGCCCCAGTTACCCTCCATCACCCCGGGGTTTGGCAATAAGGCAAAGTTATCACTGGCAGAACCTGGAGGTTCTGGTGCAAGTCCCAAGACTTGGGAATCTGTGTCTTGCTTCAAGCCTGTCTGTGGCCTTCATGGAAGGGCTGACGAAGGTGGTCCAGCTGGGACTGCCGTGTGCCTCACCTTGGAGACAATAGGCACACCTCATATCCCGAGCCCTGCCTTCTCCACCTGCGCAGTGGTGGTTGTGGTCGTGGCTCCTCAGGCCGATGCTCTGGGTCTGTCCCATGCTCTGGGCCTCTTTTTGGGGAGAGGCTGTGGTGAGCCCTTGCCTGCTGTGTCCTGTCTTTCCTTGGCCATCTTCTGGGCGAGGGACAAGGGGCAGCTGAGCTGAGTAGGCAGCTGTCATGTCCCGTCTCCCACTGAGTGGTGGTCTCTGAAACCAGTGCATGTTGCTGTCCAGGGTGCCTGCTTGGCCTGGTGAGAAGACCAGCCTTGAGTCCAAGCAGAATGGGGACACAAAGAGGAGACTTGGTTAGCTCTTGGGGCGGGGTGGGGTGGGATGGAGTCCGGGACCTGGTCTCTCCTTGGTCCTCCCGCGGGCAGCAGACTTGTACTGGAATGTGCAGAGTTGGGGTGCAGGTGGAGTGTTGACTTGAAATTCCTCTAAGTCGAGCTTGGGGCAGGGAGGGTGTGCTCTGTGGTTCTTTGTGTCCCTGTCATTGTCATATTCCCTGTGGCCTGTACTCACCTTCCATCTGCCAGATCACAATGCCTGCCAGCTTCTGGCTTGGTCTGTGTCCTGTGGGCCCTTCAGAGAGAGGAAGGGATGACCAGTAAGGGAGGGACAGACAGAGTGACACCTGTCTTTTGTGAACCTGGGCACAGTGGAAGTGGGCTCAGAGGAGATGATGGATACACCACCATTCACCAGTTGAGACGAAGCTCGCTCCTTGAGGGCCAAGCATCCAGGGCTTGGAGCAGCAGGGGCTTGATGTCCACCCTGTGTGCATCAGCTGCGATGGGGCCTCAGTGAGGGTGTGTCATCTGATGTAGCCATGGTTCCACTGCTTGCAGGGATGGGGGTACGTTGGTGTGGCTGCAACGGGAAATCATAACATGCAGCCCTGGGCCCAGGGACACGAACTTCCTAACGGGCAGGGGACAGGGTCCTCCGACGGTGGAAGGAGAGCAGCTTGGGGTTCGGCTGTGCTCTGATCTTCTGCATGGGTCTACCTTATTTTCACTGGGCATTGGTGACATGGAGATCCAGGGTGAACACACGCACACACATGCACACACACACTCACACAGACACACCAATGCAGCCCCAGCAGTCTCCTGGCTGTGGCTCACCCACAGGCACCCAGCTGTTTAACTCCACTAGAGCTTGTGGAGTATGTGGGTGTGAAGCCCACATGCCCAGAGTGCTGCAGAGTAGACTGTGCTGGGACCCCTGAAGGACAGAGAGAGTCAGGACTTAGGGCAACTCTAGCCGAGAACTGCCAGCCCCACTTAGAGGCTAGGCTGGATAACAGAGGCAGGTCGTGTGTGTGTGTGTGTGTGTGTGTGTGTGTGTGTGTGTGTGAGAGAGAGAGAGAGAGAGAGAGAGAGAAAGAAAGAGAGAGAGAGAGAGAAGAGGGTTTCCTCTGGCGTCCCAAAAGTGTGCTGAAAGAAAGGCAGGTATGGGGCTGGCTGGGAGGAAGGAGGACAAAAAGGATCTGACACGAGGCTGGGCTGCCCCAAGACCTCTATTGGGCTCTCAGGGCTGAGCGCTGCTAAGGGGGCTGGACTGGGGACAAGGGATATAGGATATACGGTTGTCTTAGAAGCTTCCACTCTGGCTACCTGCTGTGTTGTCCCAGTGAAAATAAGGTAGACCCATGCAGAGAAGATCAGAGCACAGCGGAACCCCAAGCTGCTCTCCTTCCACCTGTGGGGAGACTTCCCAAACAGGAGGCTGGTCAACCCCGGCAGGAACCCCTCCTTCTCTCCTGAGCTGGCTCTTGGAGGGAGAGAGAGAAGGAGGGAAGGAAGGAGGGAGGGGAAAGGCAGGAGCGGTCCTAACGGCGCCCCCTGGAGTCCAGTTCTGATCCCCATCTTCTTAAGAGCACAAGGCTGGGGTGGACTTCTCTCTTTCTGTTTTCAAACGAAGAAATATCAAAGATGCTTCCAGCGCAGAGATGAGAAGGCAGGGCAGCATTGGCCCGCTGCTTCCCTGTGCTCCTGCCCCCTAGGATTTGGTATTGTCTTTCTAGAACAAGAAGAAAAGAAAGCGTTTCACTTGTAGGAGCTTTCTCCCCTCTAATGAGGTGGTGGGTGGTGGTGTAGCATGTTTTTATTTTATGTTATTTTTTTTTATCCCTCATTGTTTTGGGGGAGGCTATAGTGGGGTGCGGTGTGTGGGGGAAGGTGCTCTCTTGAAGGAACAGCGTGAGCAGATGTTACACCCCCATGTCTAGAAGGTGGGGGTGAAGACAGGCCCGGTTATGTAAGCGGGGGGAGGAGACACAGATGGAACCTGAGGGTGTAGCCTGTGGCCCCAGGCCCAGCCCAAGAGGAAGGCGACCAGATGCAGCCTGCTGAGGGCTGGTGGCCCTGGCATGGCGGGCATGGTGGCACAGGTGGACCTGAGATGTTGGGATTGGCCGAGCAGGCAGAGGATGGAGGTGCCCATGGGAGGAGCAAGCCGTATCTAGCTTTACGAGAGGGCTCAGCATGCTCTGCTCTCGCCTCTCCTTCCCTCCCGCTTGTCTATTGATTCTCCAAATCAATTCCCCAGCAACCAGGGAGGCAGTTCCTCGATGCCGCCCTCCATGGTGATCACATGACCGAGAGGGTGATCACAGCACCCGGTGAGGGGCCGAGGCGCCAGATGTCCAAGCTTCGAGGCACACAAGGGGCTGGCTCTGGTACTTTTCCGTTGTCCAGATCTGGACATCTTGAGGTCTGTGAGCGACCTGACAGGTGACCAGCAGTGGGATCCGGGTACCTCCGCGGTGCCTGGCTTCCTCACCCACAGAGTCAAGCTCCTGTGGCTACCGCCAGGCCCCCGAGGGGGTGACAGCAGGAGCCCCACGGAGCTACGTGCCCACCTCACCGTGCAGTAGGGCTGCCCAGTCTGGTGCCGAGTGGGCATATTCAAGCTCCTCTGTCTGTTGATGTCGTCATTCCAGATGTTTGTCATTTGGCCCGGCGGGTTTCTTTCACAGTCTGCCTGGGATGCACCCCATCCAGGCTGGCTACCCGCACATCCTTCCTTGCTCTCTTCTGCCCATCTTGGCTGTGTCTTTCCAGGTCAACCACTGGCTCTGAACGTTTGCTGGGCAGTAGCCAAGAACCATCCTGTGTGGAGCCTCCAGCTCCATCTGTGCTAATGAGCTCACGGCTTTGGACCTGAGA
Organism: Orientallactaga sibirica; assembly: GCA_036365145.1. Classification (NCBI taxonomy): domain Eukaryota; kingdom Metazoa; phylum Chordata; class Mammalia; order Rodentia; family Dipodidae; genus Orientallactaga; species Orientallactaga sibirica. The sequence goes on from JAEOAD010000013.1 coordinate 3,946,465, forward strand.
CCGGGATGTTGGCCTACACTCACATCCTCCCGGCTCCATTTCTCTTCCTGAGCTAGATTTATTTATTTGCTTGTTTGTGTTTCTTCTAACCCCCACCCCCCAGGGCCTTGGAAAAGGGTGGGGGATGGTTGAAGCTGGCTCTGCTCTGCATTGGGTTGAGTAACCAGTAGTTGCCCACTTTGAGCTGTGGGGGCACACGGTACCTGCTGCATACTGGGGATTCGCTATGATCCCTCTGGTCTTGCTGGTCATGGGCCTGCCTTGTGATTCTGGGCCTCTCTGTTTGAGCCTCTACCAGTCCACAAGGTTAATGAAACTGCCTCTCAGAGCTGCTTTGAGGGTGCAGTACAGCACTTGTAACATCCTTAGGTCCCAGGGGAGAGAGTGTTAGGGCATGGAGGACGGGGTTCAGGATTTTTTTTTAAAGGAAATACTTAATTAGGTAGTTATGCCCGTTGTTGCACATGCGGCTGTCAGAGGACAGTGGATGGGTTTGAGGCAGGATCTTTTGTTGATGTTAATCACTCTGCAAGCTTCCTGTCTCCAGCTCCCTTCTTGCCACCACATCCGGCCAGCCTTTCCACAGAGCCTGGGGAATCTGAACTCAGGGGAGTTGCATGGCCATCCACAAGCCGTCTCCAGTGCCCTGGTTTGGGACTTTTGCACAGTGGTTTTGGAAAACCACTAACTGTGAAGGTGGAAGTCATGTCCTCTGTGTGGTCGTCATGGTTCCTTTACAGCCAGCTGCCCATGCTGCGTTCCTGTGGCAAGTTCTTATCTTTTAGGCTTGTGGCTCTTTTTGTGCTTGAAACCAGGGGACGCGAAGGAGTCTGCACATGCCTGGACTAGGGTGGTGGCCATCAGCCACGTGGGAGAACCTGCCTGGTCCGAGCAGGTAAATGGGAACATGGTTGCCCGTGGGTTTTGCACTCAGCACACGGTCACCGACATGTCAGGAACATGTCCTTACATGGGCTACATATGGCTGGGCTATAGTTTGAGGTTTCTGGGTTCAACGGAATGTATTATTAAGATTAAATTCAGAGAAGATGGCTTAGCAGTTAAGGCATTTGCCAGCAAAGCCAAAGGACCCTGGTTCCATTTTCTAGGACCCATGTAAGCCAGATGCACAATGAGGCACATGCGTCTGGAGTTCGTTTGCAATGGCTAGAGGCCCTGGCGTGCCCATTCTCTCTCATTCTCTCTCTCTACCTCTTTCTCTCTCAACCAAATAAATAAATAGATAAATAAATAAAATATATTTTAAAAAAGATTAAACTCACCTTATTGTTTATTTCTAACTTTTTAAATGGATTAAATTTTTTTTTTTTTTCGAGGTAGGGTCTCACTCTAGTCCAGGCTGACCTGGAATTAACTATGTAGTCTCAGGGTGGCCTCAAACTCTCAGCGATCCTCCTACCTCTGCCTCCCGAGTGCTGGGATTAAAGGCGTGCGCCACTACGCCCAGCTCTTGGATTAAATTTTTTTAAATTTATTTTTTGAGACTTTTTTTTTAAAGTTGTTTTTTTTTTAAATTTTTGTTTATTTTTATTTATTTATTAGCAACAGACAGAGAGAGAGAGAGAGAATGGGTGCACCAAGGCCTCCAGCCACTGCAAACGAATTCCAGATGCATGCGCCCCCTTGTGCATCTGGCTTACGTGGGTCCTGGGGAATCGAGCCTTGAACCAGGGTTCTTAGGCTTCATAGGCAAGCACTTAACCGCTAAGCCATCTCTCCAGCCCCATTTTTTGAGACTTTTAATAGGTTAACATAACGTAGGTGATGGCAATCCCCTTCTATTACTCTATCATTGTCCCCTCCATTGAGCCCCGTCATTTCACCAAGCAGCCGTTCTTCTGTTCTGATGTTTCATCCTTTCTTTTAATTTTTATTGACAACTTCTATACTTAGAAACAATAAATCATGATATTTCCCTTCCCTCCCCCATTTCCCCCTTCACAACACTCATATCTCACTCTTACTTAAATTTTAAAACATACTTATTTCTAAAGAAAGTGGGTACTCAGTGCTGGGCGCCCTGTAATCTCAGCACTTCAAAAGTGAAGGCAGGAGGATCAAAGTTCAAGGCCAGCCTTGGCTACATAATGAGTGAGAGGCCAACCTGGGTTATGTGAGAACATGTCTCAAACAACCAAAAATAAAATAAAAGTCCATTTAAAATTTCCAATGTTGCCGGGCGTGGTGGCGCATGCCTTTAATCCCAGCACTTGGGAGGCAGAGGTAGGAGGATCACCATGAGTTCGAGGCCACCCTGAGACTACATAGTGAATTCCAGGTCAGCCTGAGCTAGAGTGAGACCCTAACTCAAAAAAAAACCAAACAAACTTTCTTTTCAATGTGTAGGGCTGGAGAGATGGCTTAGCGATTAAGGCACTTGCCTGCAAAGCCAAAGGACCCAGGTTTGATTCCCCAGGACCCATGTAAGCCAGATGCACAAGGGGGCACATGCATCTGGAGTTCGTTTGCAGTGGCTGGAGGCCCTGGTGCACCCATTCTCTCTCTCTCTCATTCTCTCTCTCTCTACCTGCCTATTTCTATATCTCTCTCTCAAATAAATAAAAATAAATTTAAAATTTAAAAAGTACATTTAAAATTTCTAACGTGGCTGGCACAGTACTTTTCCTGGGCAGAGTGATCTGAGCCCAGATCCCTATCACGGAGCTGGGCCCTGGACTAATCTCCTTGAGCCTCAGTTTTCTCATGCAGGAAGTGGGGAACACCCCTGCAGAGCCCCATGACTCACACTCCACGATGTGGCAACCTTTTCTATTTATTTTTTTATGAGTGACAGACAGAGAAAGAGGCAGAGAGAGAGAGAGAGAGAGAGAGAGAGAGAGAGAGAATGGGCACACCAGGGCCTCCAGCCACTGCAAACGAACTCCAGATGCATGCGTCACCTTCTGCATCTGGCTTATGTGGGTCCTGGGGATTCGAGCCTCGAACCTGGGTCCTTAGGCTTCACAGGCAAACACTTGACCACTAAGCCATTCTTCGCCCCGTGGCAACCTTTTCTATAACTTCTCCTTATAGCATCAGAATGCCCCTTGGTATATCTGGCAAGGGTGACCCAGAAGTGAGACACTGGCCTCTGGAGGGGTCCTTGAACTGCCCATTCTGAGTGTGTCCCACTGCAGCACTACAGGAGTTTTCGGAAAAGACCTTCTAGCTATGCAAATATCCATTAGGAAACTAAAAATAAATCTATTACTGTGTCACCCTTCAAACGCCTCTCACAAAGAGGTTTTGGAGAAGAACATAATAAACAGCACATTAAAAACGAAATCCGTGCTCATGAAGAATTGAAGGCAGTGGGAAACATGGTTTTGTTTCTATAGAAGGAAGCACTGGGAGTTGAGGGGACAGTTCAGTGAGGAAAGTGCTTTCCTCGAAAGAGGCACAGAACCCGACTTCAATCCCCATAACCTTTATAAAATGCCAAGCGTGGTGCTACACACCTATCATCCCGGAACTGGGGAGTCTAAGACAAGATCCCTGGGGTTCGCTGGTCAGTCAATATAGCCCAGTTGGTAAGCTGCAGCCCACAGAAACCGTATCTCCAAAAGTGGACAGGGCAGAGGGGTGGCTCAGTGGTCAAAGGCCCTTGCTTGAAAAGCTTGATGGCCTGGGGTTCGAGTCCCCAGTGCCCACAGAAAGCCAGCTGCACAAAGTGGTGCATGCATCTGGAGTTTGTTTGCAATGGCAGGAGGCCCTGGCACACCCATACTAAGTCTTTGTCTGTCTCTCTTAAATTAAAAAAAAAAAAAAAGGTGGACAGCCTTTCTGAAGCTAACACTTGAGATCATAGCCCCCCTATGTGTGTGCGCACATGGAACTCTGGCCATCGAACGTCTGGTAGCAAAACAGACCAGAGAGGAGTTTCTGGAAGGTTCCAGTTGAGGAGTGTATACCTGGACAAGAGGCTTGGGGCCTGCGGCCTGGTTTTAGCCCCCACCCAGGGGGATATACAAAGCACCTTGGAGGCTTGGCCAATCACAGGATTCGTGTCCGAGGGTACCTGTGTCCCCTCTGCAGTTCTTGGCTTCAGGTCCCCCACTGGAGTGCTGAGGTCAGAGAATGGCTGCCTCAGGGGACAGGCCTCGTCAGTGCCACAGGCAGCTGGCTCCAATTGCCACAGGCGGTGTTCGTGCGGCGCGGGATGGCGTATCTCGGGCTCTTATTTTTATTTTTCCATTTTTGACATTGTCCTTTGGTTCCTCTTCCACGCTCCCCGTTAAGCTGTTAAATCACTCCATTTATTTAGCGCGAGTGTTTCTGAGAGCTCATTTTTATCTTGGTGAAAACCAGGCTTGCTCATGGGCACATAATGAAATTGCATAAATATACCCTGAGCTTGGAATCTAATTTATTTTTCCTGTTCATTATGGGGTAGAAGGCCATTATGAAATGTATAACTTTTTTTTCCAGTGCTGGAATTGAAAGGCTGGGGCTTGGGTTCTTTTTATTCTAATGATTTTGTCCTGATTCAATTTAAAGCTGGTTAGGGCTCAAATACTGGAGCGTAATTGACAAAGATCAGTGTGGGTTGTGATGCTAAGGTTGTGTCTGTAGCTTCCGCCACTAGGCTTGCATGTAGGTTAAGCAGTGATTCCAGGGGTGGTACCTGGGCCTGCAGAGTCTCTGGGCTCTGAGGAGAAGAACCTGGGGAATGTTCCTTTGTCAGCAACCACATGTCCCGCCAAAGTGAAGGGTGGACTTTCCGAAGTGAAGTTCAATATCCCACTCTGGGCAGAGACGGCTGTGGACACCATGGACCCAGAATGTACAGAAATGCTTAGAGATGCCTTTGAGGACACATTACCTGACTTCAGTGAGGCTCAGGAGTCTGAGTGGCCTATAAGCTGGCCAAGGTCTCCAGCCCCCACTAGTGTCCACCTTCCTCTGTCTGAGCCGGTGAGAGCACATCACGGCTGACCACGCAGGAGTGAGTGCCAGTACAGCCTCGTGGAGCAGCACTCTAGGCACTGTGGGAAGACCACACCTGGCAGCTGGGAGGTGCCAACCATAGCGGACAAGTGGGGGACACTGCCAAGCCCACTGAGGGGGCCAGCTTATGCCACGCCCTTAATGAGATGGTGCCATTGTCCCTCCAAGTGTTGCCTCTGGGCTTCCCTCAGTCCATCCCCTCGTGTTTGCTGCCCGCCTGCCTCGTGCCGGGCATACTCACGCTCCCACAGCGTCAGGAAGCTTCGCCTCTTACATCAGAACTGTGCTGGGCACGAGCGTGGCAGAATGCGCTGTCTGCTCGGGTCCACGGATGCCCACTTAGAGATGGTGGATGAGACAGATGAGTGTGCGCGTGTGAACACCAAGACAAAGGCAGGACGAGATGGTCACGCTGGTGCTTGTGAGGACGAGAGGAGGCAGCTGGGAACCAGCATTGTGGAGACCAAGGCCATCCCTGCCCTGTCACTGGAGTTGCCAGATAAAACCCACGAGGCCCAGTTACAGTTGAACTTCGGATGAATAAAACAAAGTTTTTTTTTTTTTTTAAATTTTTTCTTTTTATATTTATTTGAGAAAGAGAGAGAGAGAGAATGGGCATGCCAAGGCCTTCAGCTACTGCAAACGAACTCCAGACATGTGAGCCCCCTTGTGTGCATGTGCAACCTGTGTGCTTGCTTCACTGTGTGTCTGGCTTACGTGGGACCTGGGGATTTGAACACGAGTTCTTAGGCTTCACAGGCAAGCACCTGTGTATTTCTAGGGTGCCATTGGAACCAGGCATTCATTCAGTGTCTCTATTTGCTGACCCTGATAACCCTTCTGCCTGTGATGGTGATGGGAGAGGAGTTACTTTCTTAGTCATTGAAAAAACAATCCAGGGCTGGAGAGATGGCTCAGTGGTTAAGGTACTTGCTTGCAAAGCCTAAGGACCCAAGTTTGATTCCCTAGTAGCCATGTAAAGTCAGATGGAGGCCCTGGCATGATCATTCTTTCTGCCTGTTTCTCTTCTATATCTCTCTGCTTGCAAATAAAAAAAAAAAAATCCAAAGCCGGACATGGTGGCGCACGCCTTTAATCCCAGCACTCGGGAGGCAGAGGTTGGAGGACTGCCATGAGTTCGAGGCCACCCTGAGAATACAGAGTGAATTCCAGGTCAGCCTGGGCTAGAGTGAGACCCTACCTTGAAAAAAAAGAAATCCAGCTACACAAATATAAGAATACTCACTTCATGTATCTGAGGCTGGCCTTGAATGCCCTATGTAGCCAAGGATGACCTTGAACTTGTAATTCTCCTGCCTCCACTTTCCAGGTGCTGGGATTACAGGTGTGTGCCATGCTGTTCCCACCTTGTGCAATGCTGGAGATAGAACTCAGGGCCTCGAGAATGCCAGGCAAGCACGCTATCAGCTGAGCCACATCCTAGCCTCTCATTCTGTTAATGCTTACAACAAAGGGTTGTCAGTCGTTCAACCAAGAGTTTCTGTCTACCTTCCCAATGCAGCTTCCCACCAGTGGGCCTCTGACTGATAATGATGAGAAGTTTCCTGTCTAGAGCCAATGTATATCCATCATCACGCATTACGTATTTGTCTGGTACTCTAAGCGTCCTTGGAGAAAACTCCAAAAGTAAAATTACTGGATCAAAAGGTCTACATACTGTAAGGTTGCTTTTTGTAATTTTTTTACGAGAGAGAGAGAGAGAGAGAAAGAGAGAGAGAGAGAGTTGGCACACCAGGGCCTTCAGCCAGTGCAATTAAACTCCAGACGTGTGTGCCATCTTGTGTGCATGTGCGACTTTGCACATATGCCTTGTGCATCTGGCTTATGTGGGACTGGAGAGTTGAATGTGCATCCTCAGGCTTCTCAGGCAGGCACCTTAACTCCTAAGCCATCTCTCTAGCACATACCTCAAGTTTAAATTTACAAGGACGTAGGGATTATTTTACAAAAAGTGGACTGTATTTATAGCTCGAGCCCTACTATGGGATGCAGTTGATGGGCCCCCATCAGGCCATCCTGGACTGCCGGCATGAGCACAGCTTGCTTGAAGCATCGACTGCAAAGTCTGGTTTCCATTGGCTACAGTTAAAGCATGTCAGCAGATTCAAGGGTGGGGTGAGGGAGGTGGGCGCACTCTAGGATCATGAGGCCTGGATGGCAAGCCTCTACAGCCAAGACTTTACCCTGAGATCCTAGTGCTGTTCTCGCCAGGTCCAGCCTCCTGGGCACCTGTCAACTGATTCTGTATGGGCAGAAATCTCCAGTGCCATTCTTCTGTTCATGTCCAGTTGTCATTTGCCTAAGGGACCTTCCTGGAAGCACAGAGAGAAATACAGTCGAATAAACCAGAAAGGCACAGATGCCTGGCAGCAGTGACATTATACCAACACAGATTGCTCAGGGACAATGCCGTCAGGCCTCATGTGGTCAGGGGTCTGGCATGACTGATTGCTGCCCATCTTGGTCCTGCCCAGGACTCCCTTTCCCGGATTTCCCCAAAGCCCCCAGGGTTCTTAACCTTGGCGGTTCTTGACCCCTGCGGGCCACATGGTGTGTGCGTCAGACCCCACTGGAGCTTCCATTCCGTATTCGAGGGGTGTGCCTTGCTCTTTCTTGACAGAGTTGTAGGAGGCAGCGAGACCCCAGCGAGACCACTCACGTAGTCTCTCCAGCCTGGTGCCAGACCATGGCAGGCTGGAAGTCTCAGAAACACCTTGAACAACTTTGTCCTTTCAGGGAGGTCAGCTCCTCGGGACCTCGAGCCATTTAGTCAGAGGACATTTTTGGTTTTGTGAGATTTTAGGGTTTGGGCTAAAGAGAGAGAGAGAGAGAGAGAGAGAGAGAGTTTCCAAAGTGCATTTTCATATTTAATGCTTAATTACAATTTTCTGCATTATAAAATTGTCCCCGACCATCTTTTATTATCCTTTCACTAACTCGGCCATTGCAAAGGGACACTGTGGAGGAATACTTAATGACCTGGCATGGCATGTAGATGGAGACGAGTCACAAATGACATGTACAGTATGCACCCTCTTGTTACCAAAAATACACACTTGATGCCTAGGAAAGTCTGGGAGCGTATGTATGCCTAAAATGTTAACACCAGTTATTTCGGGTTAGTGGGAGGGTGGGTTATTTTTATTTTCTTTTTGCATATGTGTAGTTACTAAATTTTCTGTGGTGAATATGCATAACTATTATAATAAGGAAAAATTTGGAACCAGGTCTTGCCAAAGGCTGCACGGACTTCCTGACCAGAGATGGCCCAAGCCACCCTTCCTGTGCTACACAGCTCCTGCTTGGTCCCTGGAGTCCCCTGGCTGGGCGGGGGGCAGGGGGGGGAACGGGACATATTAATGTGTCTCCTTGTCACTGGACATCCATCTCCCTGGGCCTGGACACCCGGGGCTGAGGGACCAATGCTGGCTTAGTGTGTGAGATGGTTTTCTGAAGCTTTTTGCCCAGTGAGCGAGAAAGAAGCAGCCTCGCAGGAACCCAGAGGGCCTGCCCTGGCAGGTGTGGCTCGGATTGGATACCTCCACCCTGAACTCCAAAACTTCTACTCTGTTCAGCTGTCAGCCAGTGGGTGTGACCGGGGTGGCTGGGAGTGGTGCGACATGGCAGGGTATGGCTGAAGAGTGTATGGGCATGGATAGGTGTGGTCTTGGGAGGGTGCCTAAGAGCTGGACCAGATTCCCCAAGGAAGAAGGCAGAGCGTTGCATCCATTTCGGCTAACAAGGATGGACAGCGCAGCTTACGGGGCCTTGAGCTTGTCCTGTGAGGGAAGCACAGGGGGGAGGCTGCGTGTCCGAAAGGAAATAGCAACTACTCTCAGCCCCCACTTCCTTTCCTAGTGGCCATGCCATCTTCCTGTTGGAGGCATTTTGCCTATGGGTAGAAAGAGGGCAGGTGCTTCCTTCCCTGTTAAGGATGGGCACTCCAGCTGGAGCCCCTGCCCCCCCCCATCCCCGACTGCTGCCTGTCTCAACCACTCAGGCCCTGGGAAGAGCTTCCAGTAGCAGCTGGCATTCACCACCAGGTTGCCCGAGGCCATTTCAGCAGGAGCTGCCCCTTCCCAGCCCGCCCACCACAGCACACAGGTTTTTCATAGTCACAGCCTGTGTGCCAGGATTCTGCGCCTGTGACTCTGCCCCACTCCTGTTCCCAACACTGTCAAGAGGGGCCCAGATGCCAAGGCTCCAGCAGGCCTTTCTTGGAAAGCAGGCTCCGTGTGGCATCAGCACCTCCTGCCCAAAGGCCTGGGCCCTCATCACCGGCCTGTAGAATCTACCTCCCCCTCCCTCCCATCTGTGCTCCGCGGTCCTCTCCACCCCTGTATCCACTTCGCCAGCCGTCAGCTGGGCCTTTGGGCTATAAACTTCTTCCTTGCTTTTCGTCAGTGTGAGACCATCTTCCCGTGCTGCCCACCTTGCTCAGGTCTTACCCAGTCCACTCTGTGGCCCACAAGGCCTTGTCTGGCATCTCTGCCTCTAACATGGCTCCTTTGTGGGCTAACCCTTCTCTGTCTTTGGGACCCTTCTCAGAATAGACACAGGCCTTGCTTGTCCCTCTGCCTCCTCTTTTGTGATTGCAGGCTCAGATCCATCCCATGGGGTCTCTTGTGCTCTGAGGACCCTGTGCCTACTGGGGAGGTCAGGTGACAGGTACAAGGGCAGCTCTGGTGCCAAGCAATTAAACAGACAGATCAAAGAAGCCTCAGACCCGGCAGGGCCCATTTGTATTCAGTGCTGCACATCCTGGGAACCTGAGCCCAACACAGTGGCACCTGGGCTGAGTCCAGATCACCAAGGGCCCTGGGGTGCAGGACCATGCTCCCTCTTTCACGCATGAAGGGGTGGCCCTGGCCTCCCCTGGAATCTCTGCGGGCAGGTCACGCTGACATAGAGATGAGCTCTGAGGACAGGGTTGGATTCACAAAAAGCTGTTGGGACATAGATTTTTCAGGAAGCCATCTGGGCTGGATTGAGGTATGGCAGTTTCCTTTTCTAGGTTCTTAAGAAGCTTATGCTCTGGGGAGACTGGGTGGATGTATGCCAGGAAGGGCTTTATTTTTAGGCAAATGTGAGAAGGGGTAGGGTCCTCTTAGGGAACATGCTGGGCTGGTGCTCGTCCTGGGTGTCAAAGGCCCCATTGCCTGGTAACTCGGGTGCACTGCCTCCCAAGAGCAGCTCATGGACTGCGGGGTGATGGAGGGGAGGCTTGTAGATCCTCATATCGAGTGCACTCAGATGCATGCGGACGCGGACGGCAGCCAGCCATCACACATTCTAAATGTACAGGGTGCACGCCCTTCGTTGGCAGCTTAAGAGCGACGCTGCCTTAGATGCTGCGCAGGGCAGCCTCTCCTCCCAGGCTGCACCTGCTTCCCAAACTGCCTGTCTCCATGCCCACAGGTGGTCTTCTCGAGGCAGGGGGTGGGGGACAATTAGCACAGGATGGCTAGGAAGGGGCACACGCTCTGCAGATCTTTGTGGGTCTTCTTCATCCTATGGGCAAGCCCAGTCTGCTTGGGGTGCAGCTCTCTTCAGGTCCTTTCTGATGGCCAGGTACAGGCATCAATAGCTCTGATGGCAAGTCCAAGGCCTGAGGAAGGCGGACACCGAGAAGGACCTTAGGACAGGGGGTACCGGACTCCTTCTACTCCAACAACACAGGCCAGACCACCAAACCTGTATGCTGCTTAGGACCCATCTGTCACCAAACCACTGGCCTCATGGAAGCGATTCCCAAGGAGGCTCCAGCCTCTGGGCTCTCCCATAACTCACCAGAACTTGTGTGGTGGTGTCCTGGTTCCCCCAGCTCCGGGACACAGTCTCGTTTGTCTGTGTGGCCCCGGAGCTCACACAGGCTAACCGGGTCTAAACAACTCGCCAGGGCAGTCTATCTCCCACCTCTGCTTCCTGGCATATGGCTGGGTGGCCCCTCGATGCAGAGTTTCACAGATAGATCCCATCCCAACTGCCCCCCAGTGCTAGGGCAGTGTGTTCCAGGCCTAGCATGGAGGAGTCACAGTTCTGGCTCGTGCATATGTCTAACTTCCCAGCATGTCTGGGCACATCCATTGTGGCCAAGGGATGAGCGCCTGGGTATGTTTATTCACAGAGAGCACAGAGCAATGAGAGAAGCCAGGGGACATGGTGTCAGGAAAGCGGCCATTGGCTACATCAACCCCCGCTCCATCCACACACCCTCCACACGTAGAGCAATGTCTGGTCTCAGCTCTTCTTCTTAGGTAGGTAATCTGCCTTCCAGACCTGCCAGACTGGAGACCAGGGACACTCTGGGCTCTGACATGTGCTCAGGCAGGTGGCACAAGCACACAAGCTTTCAGGCCATGCCCTCTGAGCTGTGTAGACCTTTTCTTCCTCCCCAAATCCCACATCTCCAGGCCTGCCATCCAGGCTTCTTGCCTGTGAAAGCCGCACAGCTGAGTAGCGGTGACACAGTCAGCTGGGTCCATGATGCCTAAAAGATTTATTGCCCGGCCCTTTACAGGAGAGTCTGTGGATTCTCTGAGGCATTGCCTGGGAACTAGTCTGGCCTCGTAATCCAGAGCAAGCTGGCTGTAAGATATAGCACACTGTTGGGAGATGGTCTGGCACTGGGCTTTGCCCTGGCTGTGGCCGCTCACCTCTGTGTTAGAGCTTGTGATGGGCATGCTGCATGACCGCTCTCTGCAGAGAGGACAGGCCAGGAGGGGGAGTGTCAGCAGAGCCATGTTCCCTTTGAAATCTCAGGGCACACGTCACCTCTCCACTTCCAAGTTTCCTTGGCCACTGCCTCTGTCATCACTTAGCCTTCAATCCCGAGGGGGACTCTGTCCTCTCCTTGTAAGGACCCCGGTCATGTTGGTGAAGGACCCCTCCCAGTCCCCCCCCCCCACTCCAACACAACCTCATTTTTAATTCAATCTACAAACACCCCCATTTCCGAACAAGTCACGTTCAAAGCAACTAGAGGATAGGACTTCAGTCTAGCCATTTAGGGGACACAGTTCCACCCACAGCAAACGCTGCCTAGGCAGAGGGAGGAGGGACCGAACAGAGGCGAGGACCAGACCTGGTTGCCTCTCTTCGGGGACCCCAGCTGCCCTCCCTCAGCGGCTGTACCAGCCCCCCTCCCCGCTCAGCCACTTTAACGAGGCACCTGAGGCGGTAACAGGCGCACGCTCTTCTATTATCGTGGCTGCCAGCACTCCAGGACCAACTGGGTTTACAAAAATAAAGTCCCATCATCTGCTGCATTTACGGCATCCCCTAAAACAGGTTATTAAGGGGAAGTGGGGACTATGGGAAGCAGATGGAGGAGCCCTTGATCTGCATAAGGTGCCATTTCCAAGGCTCAGAAGCCTCCATGGAGGGAATGGGGTGGAGAAATACACACACGCAAGCTGCGCTTGGGAAACATAGGCACACCATACGCTGCTAAAATAGAACTGTGCGAGCACTGGGGTGGGTGGGGGTGGGCACAAGGCCCCGGCCCTCTGCACACGGAAGTGCCCAGTACAGCGAATTGCCCTGGGCAGCTGCGAAAGCCGGACACTTCTCCCATTCGCTCTTAGTGTGGTGTTTTCAGCACAGGCAGGCATTTCCCGAGGACCTGGCATTTGTTTTGTGGCATCGGGGCCCTTGGAACAAGGAAAGCAGGTGCAGTGAGCTGTCAGTGGTCCCTGGTGCAGACCGGGAACCTGGGAGGCACCGAGTCCCCGTGCTGGGTGACAAGGGGAGGGGAGGGAAAGTACAAGATCCCACAGGAGAAGAGGGGCTGTGTTTGGCCATCTAGGGATGGCCGCTGGTGAGCTTTGCCTCTGCCAGCCATGGGCTCCTCCTGTGCCTCCACGTCTCCAGCTGCCGGTGACAGTGCTAAGAGCAGGAAGGGGCTGGGCTGGGCTGGTGTCACATGGAATTTTGTCCCCAAGCCTTTCCCTAAGTCTGGTGCTCTTCCAGTGTGGGTGTCAAGAGGGAGGTAAAGCCGGGTCACAAGCCATGCACGGATTGTCTGTCCCATGGTTCTTTATGTGACATGCCAGGCAGAAGATTTGAGGGTGGCATTGAGTCTATGTCTCTGTCTTCTTTGTACATTTGCTAGCTCAGGTTCCTTTCATGTCAGGGGCTTTCTGCTTTCTGAGTTGACGGTGGAAGTGGGGCTGTGTTGACGGTGGAAGTGGGGCTGTGTCCCCCATGTTTCTGGGTCACTGTCTTGCCATCATTCTTTGCTAGTGACTATCAACAGGGCAGGTAGAGCCTTGTGGCAGCTCTCTAGGGTTCAGTGTCACACGGAAGGGGAGAAAATGTGTGGATGACAGTCCTGTGTCCTCCTCTCTTGGGAGGGAAGTCGCATGCTCACAGCCACAGTCCGATTTTGCAGACAGAGCTGGCTTCCTCACGGGCAGGGTGGGCACCATCCACTGCTGGGACTTCTATGAGGTGTTCGTGGGCCGCTCTGCTGTGTCTCGCTGGCTGGATGCCCGCCGGAGTCGTGATCGCCTCGTGGGACCTGCTTGCTGTCGGGAAGGATGGGCCCTGCTCTTCAGCCCCGCGGCCTCTAAGTGCGGTTCCAGAACCAGTTGTCTCCCGGATGGACCTGGAGCCAGAGTGATGGCTGGCACCTCTGTCCCATGGGGCTGTGGTTGAAGGACACCAGGACCACTGGAAACCTCAGGATGGTGGCACATACTTGGATGTAGCCTGGGACCCTGAGTCCCTGCATGAAGGTGCTCACTGGTCCCAGGCAGCAGTGAGGAAGGAGGGTACAGCTACGAGACTCTTGTCCTGTGACTCCCAGCACTTCCTCTGGGCTGTCCGTTAGGCTGTAGGTCAGTGTTTTCCCTCTTGGGTGGGTGAGATCCCGGAGCTCAGGAGGTTGAAGCAGGAGGATAGGAAGTTCAAGGTCATCATTGACTACATAGCAAATTTGAGGCTAAATTGGGCTACATGAGACCCCGTCTTAAACAACAAACATTGTGGTTATTTAATGATAAACACGCAGTGCTGACCTTGAACACTAGGCTTGGGCCCATCCAGGGTGCTGGGAGGCCACAGGGGCACTGGGTAAATTGGGATTCCTCCCATGCTTGCTTTTTTTTTTTTAATTTGAGAGAGAGAGAGAGAGAAAGAGAGAGAGAAAGAAAGAAAGAATAGGTGTGCCAGGGCCTTCAGCTACTGCAAATGAACTCCAGACACAGGCATCCCCTTGTTTGCATGCGTGACATTGCACACTTGCGTCACTGTGCATCTGGCTTATGTGGGACCTGGAGATGCAAACATGAGTTCTTAGGCTAGGCAAGTGTCTTAACTGCTAAGCCATCTCTCCAGCCCTATGCTTGCTTTTTAAGTGGGTGTGTTTGCTCTGGGTACAATGCCCCATGCACAAGGTCCTGCGCTTGTTCCAGACTCAGGGCTGCTGAGAGACGTGAGCTCCCCCTTCATGTTCTGCACCCCATGGGGGAGGGGCAGCTTCCACAGCTTGTGGTTGACATCCAAGGGGACAGGTGCTCTTGTCCATCTCAGGAAGTCATCTGGCAATGAGATCCTGGGGCTGGTAGAATGCTCAACCCAGAGCCCAATCGTGTCTTCGTTTCTCTCCTTAAAAGCATGGCAGGCTGCCGGGGAGTGGACTTTACTGGTTCCATTAAGAGGCCTCCATTAAAGGCCCTTGAAGCCATCTGCCTGTGTTAAGCACAGGTGGAGCGTAGAAAGGGGCCGGGAGGCCTGTCACCTGTCTCTCAGATGCTGTCTCCTGTAGACAGACTCATTTGTTTCTTACCCACACAAGAAACAAGCTGTTTTGTTAGCTCAGACCTATCTGGAATCCTGAGTTCTTCTTCCCAGAGAAAGCCTGGAAAGTTCTAGATCACAGAATGGGGACCTCAACTTTATCTCAAGGATCATTTAACCCAACTCCAGTTGTATGTGTGTGTGTGTGTGTGTGTGTGTGTGTTTGTTCGTTTGTTTGTTTTTCGAGGTAGGCTCTCACTCTGGCCCAGGCTGACCTGGAATTCACTCTGTATTCTCAGGGTGGCCTTGAACTCTCGGTGATCCTCCTACCTCTGCCTCCCGAATGCTGGGATTAAAGGTGTGCATCACCACACCTGGCTGACCTGGAATTCACTCTGTATTCTCAGGGTGGCCTTGAACTCTCGGTGATCCTCCTACCTCTGCCTCCCGAATGCTGGGATTAAAGGTGTGCATCACCACGCCTGGCTGTTGGTTGTGTTTTTATATATGCATTCACCCATGTAAAAGTATATAATTGGGTGGGTTTACATATATTCACAGAGTCGTACAACCACCACCCAGGGTCAATTTTAGAACATTTTTACTTAAAAGTGATGCTGTGTCCTTAGCTGTCATTAATGAACTCCTTTTGTCCCCAGCCCCTGACAACCAGTGGTCTGCTTCTGACCCCAATATTGATCCGTTCTGGTCCATTCGTGTCCACTGGATGACAATCTGGGGTTTTGTTACTGGCTTCTGCTTCTACAACATATGAAATTTTCAGTTTGCTTGTGGTTTAGCTACCACTAACATCCAACGTGTCACCAAGTATTTTTAGAAAATTTCTAAGTCCACACCAGTCCAGAAGAGCAGATCAGCTTCCTTAAGAAAGGAGAAGGAGGGCTGGAGAGATGGCTTAGTGGTTAAGGCGCCTGCCTCCTAAGCCTAAGAACGCTGGTTCCAATCTCCAGCTGTTCCAATCTCCAGGTCCCACGTTTAGCCAGATGCAGTGATGCAAGGGTGCAATGCCACACTTGACCACAAGGGGGCGCACACATCTGGATTTCATTCGCAGCAGCTGAGAGGCTGCTGGTGCACCCATCTCTGTCTCCCTCTCCCTCTCCGTCTATTTTTCTGTGTGTCTCTCTCCAAAAATAAATAAAAATAATTTAAACAATTTTAAAAAAAAGAAAGGAGAAGGAGGGCTGGAGAGGTGGCTCAGCAGTTAAGGTGCTTGTCTTCCAATCCTAATAACCTGGGTTCAATTCCCCACGTAAGCCAGATGCACAAAGTGACATGTGCGTCTGGAGTTCATTTGCAGTGGCTTCAGGCCCCAGTGGCCTATCTCTCTGACCACCCCGATGTGAGGTTTCCTACCATGCTGGCTCTCTGAAGCTTGGTGAGTCTGGGAAGAAAGGAGCTGGGCCCTTTCCACCACATTCTAGAACCACGCCTTCCCACCCCCACCAAGCCAGTGATGTGGGGAGAGCAAGACTGGCAGGAAGGCCTGGAAACCGTGCTTATGCAACCATGGTTAAGCCAGCCATCTGAGCAACTGTCCCCTTTCTTCCTAGAGCCCCAGTTCCCTGGTCCCTGAGCCAGAAAGTCTGTATCTTCCTGATGAGATCAGCCTCAGCTGCTCTCCTCCAAGCCAGCAAGGGTGATGGATTCCCAGGGGCCCTGGGTGTCTTTGTTGGGTACAGTCGGATGGCTGTGCTTCTTGCCTTCCTCCTGGGCCTTTTGTCCCCCCTCCCCTTGCAAGAGCCTGAGGTGAGCTCGGGGACACGTTCACCTGTCAGGTCTGCTCCTGACCATCAGAGAAGTTTGAATGTTGATCAGGTTCAGAGCTGAGGCACTTGAATCATCTGCCAGGGGCGTCACAGCTGCTCAGCAAAAGCTCAGGTTTTGAAAGCCATCTCTCGGAGCTGTGAGTCCCTGTGGACTGTCCTGTTTGCTGCACCCTGGGCCCAAGCAAGCTCTTGTGGACCCAATCCCTTTTGGGTTATTTGTATGGGAAAAAATATAAAGCTCTTATTTCTTTTTTTGGAGAGAGACACAGAGAGAGAGAGAGAGGGAGAGGGAGAGGAAGACAGATAGAGATGGGCGTGCCAGCAGCCTCTCAGCTGCTGCGAACGAAATCCAGATGCGTGCGCCCCCTTGTGGTCAAGTGCGGCACTGCGTCCTTTGCATCTGGCTAAATGTGGGATCTGTAGATTGGAACCAGCGTTCTTAGGCTTAGGAGACAGGCGCCTTAACCACTAAGCCATCTTTCCAGCCCATAAAGCTCTTATTTTATATATCACTTTTCCAGTTATAGAAAAATTAAAACTGGAGCTGAGGATATCGCTCAGTGAGTGCAAGCATTAGGACCTGAGTTTGGAGCTCCCTCACTCACATACGGTGCTGGGTGTGGTGGCACATGCCTGTAAACCTAGTGCTAGAGAGGCAGATGTAGGGAGTCCCTGGGGCTCACTGGCTGGCTCGTCTAGTAGCAATGGTGGCCTCTAGGACCAGAGAGAGACTATGTCTCAAAAAATAATAGGGTGGGGACCGGAGAGATGGCTTAGCAGTTAAGGCACTTGCCTGTGAAGCCTATGGACTCATGTTTGATCTCTCTCCAGGTCCCACTTCAGTCAGACACACAAAGGTGAGGCAAGTGCAAGGTCTCACATGGCCACTAGGTGGCGCAAGCGTTTGGAGTTCGATTGTAGTGGCTGAGGCCCTGATGCGCCCATTCTCTCTCTCTCCAAAATAAAAATAAATTTTTAAAAAGAATAGGGTGGAGCAAGGTTCTGATATCGACCAGATTACTGTAGGAAGAACGCATCTGTCCGCTGTCCTCCTGGCCTAGACCCCAGGTGTGTCATTCCGCAAGCACTCGCTGAGCACCACTGTGTCTCTGCTGCTCTTCCAGGAAAGAAGTACTGTGGGCGGAGGGCGAGCTGGCTGATGACCCTGTCCTGGGCTCTCGGGCTCTGCCAGGATCCCACAGGGGCAGCCTCCCCCACTCCCTCCACCAGGGTACTCCTGAACCTCCGGCTGTGGGTGAGCCCACTCCTGTGAGTCAATTGGGGGAGCCCTGGATCAGACACAACACTCCAAGCACCAACCTCCCGGCTTGAGTGAGGGGCTTTCCTGCGGGCCTCCGGAGGGACCAGCCTGTTCCCCTGCTCTCTGCACCTCCCAAAGCTCACCTGTGCATTGGCACAGTCCTCCCTTCATCCTGGAAGTTAAGGGTCATGGGCACATTAGCCATTCTTAACTGGGTGTCCCTGCAGGCAACCTCGTACTTCAATGACTTCATGAGATGATCCCCCGCACAGAGTTTCCACCGTAGTCAGAATGGCTGGAGGGCAGTGGTCTCTGCCGCACAAGGCCGGGGTGCACTATATTGGCCTGGGCTCTTGATTGAGGCCGGGCACTGCTCTGTTCCCCCACCCCTAGCTGCCTCCTCTTGGACCCACCACATCGCCCCTTGGAGACCTCTTGCAGGAAAAGGTGCCCCTGAGGCAGGACTCTGAGGACAGGACCCTCTGTGCCAAGGCAAGGCCTGCAGGAAGGGACTATACCTCAGGCTTGCCCTCCTCAGGAGGCTGTGTGGCCTCTCTTGCCCTTCAGGTTTCTCTGGTGCAGGGCCAGCCTCCTGGCCTCTTTCCACCTCCTGGCCTCCTGGCTTCCTTCCACCTCCTTCAGCCTCCTAGATTCCTCACGGCCTCTTCCTGCCTCCTCCCACCTGCCTTGCTCAGGTTTTTCTTCCCCACCTGAGAAGAGAGGCGAAGGGCCAGCTGCTCTCCCAGCGCCTTCTAGCTCTGGAACTCTGACTTCTTTTGGGGGAGTTGCTCAGGACAAGTATTCCCCAGGGTCACCTGGGCTGTCATTTTAGCTGCCTCTGACCAGAGCTCATGTTCTCCTAGGACTGTCAAATGGGGAGACTTTTGGGGTCAAAGCTTTGTGTGTGTGTGCGTGTGTGCACAATTGTATCTGCTTAAGTGTGGAAGTATCTGCATGAGCATGTATGCGTCTGTGCATGCAGGTGCGTTGCCAATGTGGGTACACAGTAGGTGGCTGTAATCCATGCAGGAGTAGGGACAACTGTGCTCTTTATGATTCTGCCCTTCGCCTCACATCTGGAACTTTCCCCAGAGCCCTTAAGGAGCTCTCAGGGCAAGCACGATCCTGTTGTGATGCTGCACAGGGAGACAGGCTCAGAGGGCACCTGCATGGCCAGGGTTGGCTGTGAAACTTGAAGGAGGGCCTCCCCTTCTCCTCCATCCTCAGCAGGTCCTGGTAGACCCCTGGCCACACAGGGAGAAGCTCCACTGGGGAGAGGCCCTGCCCAGGGAGGCAGCACAGGGTGCCTGGCCAGCATGGAGAGCTTACATGCCCCTCCCCTCATCCCTGAAGGGCAGCCTGGCATTAAGCCTGCCCTTCCTCTTGGCCAGTCTGGAGGGCCTGCATGTTCTTCCTCACAGCCCTGGAAGGCCCTCTGGCATTAAGCCCACCTCCTTCTTGGCCAACCCGCGTAGCAGGTGCTACCTCTTTGAGGCCTGGCACCGGCTGCCCAGCCCGAAGTGCCAGGCTCAAGTGCAGAGAACATGAATCACCCCAGTGTCTCTGAGCTTCGGGCAGGGCAGAAGGAGGCTGGTGGGTGGGATAGGGGCCGCTGGACAAGGGGCCTTGGAACGTGCGGCTGGGCAGGAGAGCTAACGTCCAAGCTTAGTTAACATTCTGTGTCCCTGACACCTGCCCTGGAGCCCCAGCACGTACACTTGATTGGCTATGGCTCCGGGCTGCTCCCTCCTTGGTCCAGTGCACCCCTTCCCACTCAGGCTGCCATTCCTGGAAACAGAAACGCCTGGCAGCTGCTCTGCTTCTCTAGCCATAGTGACGGGCACAGCCCCTGCCCTACCCCTGTCCCCGCTTGCTCAGTCTGTCACCCTGTCAGCTGCGCCAACCACCCTGCCAGCCAGCATGCTCCCCAGTGAAGCCCTTTCTAGAGAGGAGGTTGGGAGGGCCCAAGGCTCTCCCTGAGAAGGGGCCCTACCACTTTGCACCCTCCAACAATGCTGCAAGGCACCAGGAACTCCTTAACTGCCTCACTTTCCCTGATTGCACTTGGAGTTGTTGATTTCTTTTTTTAAAAATATATTTTATTTACTTATTTATTTAAGAGAGAGAAAGAAGGAGTGGGGGGAGAGAATGGGCGTGCCAGGGCCTTCAGCCACTGCAAACGAACTCCAGATGCATGCGTCCCTTTGTGCATCTGGCTTACATGGGTTCTGGGGAATCGAACCGGGGTCCTTAGGCTTCGCAGGCAAACGTCTTAACCACTTAGCCATCTCTCCAGGCCTGGAGTTGTTGACTACTAAGATCTTTTATGGACTATTGAGGTCTAGGGGTCCTCGAAGGTTACCCCAAGACCCAGTGACCTGCTTGAAGGACTCAGAAAGTCACATATGCTTCCATGGGGATGGTTTGTCACAGGACAAGGACAGGCAAGAATCAGATCTTCACGGATGAACTCAGCTGGGAGAGGAAGCTCTGGGTGGTGGTGGTTGGGGGTTCCAGAGGACCAACATGGAGTCCCTTGGGTACTACTCCTCCAGTGGCTGTGTGACAACAGCCCAGCTGAGTTAGCTGGGGTCCAGTGTTCAACTCTCCAGGTCCCACATAAGCCAGATGCACAAGGTCCAGTGTTTTTGTCCAGTGACATGGACATGGCTGGATTTAGTCTTGAACCCCTCCAAGAGCTGAACTGAGAGCAGGATCCACACCAAAGCAAAAGCCGTCTTGAGTGGCCTGAGCACTGACCAGTTTGAACATTCCACGTGCCCCAAGATGGCCTCCCAGGACCCAAGACACAGCCTGGCTAACCCCTTACTACACAGGGTCACAGGGATCCTGCCAGCGGGACAGGGAAGGAAAAGGAACATGTAGGGTGAGAGGCAGGGCTGCTAACTGTGAACCTCTCTGGGCTTGTATATGTCCAGCCTAGCAGAGGAACTTGGGCCAGCTTCCAGAGTGTGGGATGTGGGCTCACGTCTCTCTAGGGTGAAAGGGCCTTAGGACATTGCTGGCTCAGTGCTCCTTTACCCCGTTTGTCCCCAGGCACCTTGCTGGCGAGGTGGCAGCAGGTCCGTGCACAGCGTGTAGGCCTTGGGGGAGCAGTGTGGTGTGTGGATCCCTGGCCGCCCATCTGCTGTGATGCCCATTTGCCCTTCAGCAGCAGACTACGGTGGAAGCTGGCCTTTGTTCCTTCTTATTCCTATGGCCAGTTCAAAGCTCAGCTTCCTGGCTCCTCAGCTCCTCGGCTTACCCTCAAAGCATCTGTTTTGGGAGCCCAAGGTCCCCAGGCCTTTGGGTGACCCACCAGCCCTGGACTTCTCTTGGCATGTCCTGAACACAGGGTCCTGAAATCACGTCTCATGCTGTGAAGGGAGAACTCACTATCTACCTCAGGACATTGCTATCGTAGCCCAGCGCAGTGTGCTTGGTAGCCCCGCCCTCCCTTGGTTGGGAGGGAATGTTTCATTTCTGCCATGTCCGCCCTCCGACTGGAAACAACCTTTCAGACGGCTCCTCTTGTAGGCAGGAAGGTAGGATCAAGCCTTGCTGGGCTCCGTGCCAGACAGTCAGCTCCTTGGCCTGGTGCTTTTATTTCCCAAATACCTTCCCTCCTGCGCATGCACTCATCCAGCCTTCCCCCATGCTTGGGAAGGCAAGGCAGGGGCTCCATCCCAACTTACAACTGGGGAAACTGAGGCATGCCTTATTCCTCTAGATCATCCTCTTAGGCACTTTTCCTCCCAGCCTCCCATTCCGCCGTGGTGGGGTGGTGGGAGGGAGGATGCGTGAGGAGCAAGCAATGTACCCAGGAGCCCTCAGGGCCTTTGCGATGCCTTCCCACATCAACCCATCTGGAAGAACAGGGCTCGGACCACAAAGACCTCAGCCAGGCCCCCCGCTTTTCCTGGCCTCTGGCTTCTCCCACACAACGCGTCACCTCTAAATTGTGTAGCTCCCCTAATCGATGGTATATGGTTGCCGTGGACTTTAATGCATGATAGATCACTTTCATTGCTTTGCCTCGTGATTAATTTCCCATAATAGTCCTCTCTAACACCAGGGTGAAAAGAGGAGAGAGAGAGAGAAAGAGAAAAAAAAAAAACCCTACACTATCCACTTTGTGCTCAGAGTATAAATGAATTAGATTTAATTTCTGTTTAATTGTTTCCATAGCTCAACCTCTGCAGACTTCCCAGGATAATTTATTTTGCAGTCCTGGGGACAGGAGGCAGGCGGGCGGGGGAAACCGAGGCTGCAGCCAGTGGTCTGCCCGGTGCTGTTTAATTACACCTGATAGTCTTATCTCATGTAATTATGGAGTCTCACGGGCTCTCCACTGCCTTGCCTGCACTTGGTGGATCAATGTGGGGTCAGAGCTCAGACCAGCTGCTTTCAGGAAGGTGTGTGAGCTGCCGGGAGCCATGTGTAGTTGGGAATGGGAGGGTGTTCTTACAGCCAGAGGTGGGGAGGAAGGCGGAGGGGAAAGGATGGACGGGAAGAGGGCACTTCTTGCATTACCATTGCCTCTGCCAAAATGGGAAACTCCCCTTACCTTCCTCACCACTGCTTGCCCCAGGCAGTGTTTCTGGCCTCCCTTCCTGCTCTGAGGAGCGTGAGAGGCCATGGTGGGTTAGATGGGTTTCCTTACCGCCCGATCTGTCTTTAGAATTGTGTGTTCACAGATTCCCTGCTGAGTAATGGACAGGATTACGGGGCTCGACCAGCGGGAACAGGCCTCTGTGCCTCTCTGCCTGTCATCTTCCTTTTTCTCCTCCTTCTTTCCTTCCTCTGGTGTGTGTGTGTGTGTGTGTGTGTGTGTGTGTGTGTGCATGGTTGCAGAGCCAGAGAACAATGTTGGGTGTTGTTCAGGCAGACCATCTACCTTCTTTGAGGCAGAGTCTCTACTTGGCCTGGATGGAGGCTACTAAGTAGGCTGGCTGGGCTGGCCAGAGAGACCCAGGGATCTGCCTGAACCCACATCTTCTCTGCTGGGATTACAAACATGTGACACAAACAAACATGGATTCTGGGGATCTGAACTCAGGACCTCTTGCTTGTAAGGCAAACACTTTCCCCCCTAGGCCATCTCTCCAGGCCCTGGACTGCTTTTCCACTGTGGTAAAACAAACAGCACTTTGCCATGGTGGTCACTTTCCAGCATGGTCAGTGGCAGCTTGTGCAGCCCCATTGCCGTGCAGCTGTCACCACCATCACCTCCACAGCTTCCTTGTCCCCCACTGGATAGACCTTCTCCCTTCCTCCCTCCATGGCCCCTGGCAACCACCTGTCTTTCTGCCTCTCTGAACCTGCCTACAGTGGGACCTGTGTCACTGCAGTCTCTCAGCTGTGGGCCTTGGTGCCCAGCTTCTTGGCTCAGAACTGAGAGCTGCCCTTCTTAGGGCTCTGTAGGGTTCTGTTTGGTGGCCCCTACCTGCTACAGCCCTGTGGGTCCATCTGGTAAGCCCCAGGTCCCAACTAGCTCATAGCTTTCCATCCAAGTTTCCCAGGCCCTGACAGTGCTATGTATGGCAGGACGGTCCTAGCCAGGCCGGGGCACAACCTCTGATTTCATCAACTCTGGCTGAGATCTGGCTCTTTCCCATGCCTTTAGGCAGGCCACTCTGACCTGGGCATGATTTTCTTCTTTTTCTTTCTTTCTTTCTTTCTTTCTTTCTTTCTTTCTTTCTTTCTTTCTCTCTCTCTCTCTCTCTCTCTCTCTCATTTATTTATTTATTTATTTATTTATTTATTTATTTATATTTTGGCTTTTTGAGGCAGGGGCTTTCTCTAGCCCAGAGTGACCCGAGATTCACTCTGTAGTCTCACGGTGGCCTTGAACTCATGGCGATCCTCCTATCTCTGCCTCCCGAGGGCTGGGATAAAAGGCGTGCGCCACCACGCCCAGTCGGACTTGGGCATGAATAACCACCAAGCAGTGATTTCCAGCTAGCTCTTGTAACCTTCACACAGGGAAGAGCGTGTGCCTTTGTGTCCAGGGCAGAGCTTCCAGAGGCACGGAGGCCGGTGGGTAAGGTAGGAAGGGTGTGGGGAGGACTGGGGAGAGCTTGGTCTGTTGGCTTCTCCCCTGCAGTGACTGTCCCTTCCCACTATGCACCTTAAGCCCTGTGGGGACGGGAGTATTTTAGGCAATGGAAACAGTCCATTTTTCTTCATTTGTGCTGTTGAGCGTTTGTCATGCTCAGAGAACACACGCTGATGGAGCAGCAGCTGGTGTTCCTGACCAGCCGGCCCCTCCCTACCTCCTTATCTGCTCTCCTGGGGTTGCTCTTGGCTCTGGGCACATAGAACCTTCAGGCTCCAGGCTGGTTGGCTAGAGGAGACCTTGACTTAGGTCCTGGAGGTGAGAGTCTTAATTAAAAAGGTTTCTGGAAGGATGGAGATAAAGTGTGCATCTTGCCCGGGAAGGGCTGAGCTGAGCCACCCTGCAGTGACGAAAGCCTTCCGTGTACCAGGCAGTGTGCTGGGCTCAGTGCAGACAGAGAGGGCGGTGTCTGCTTCTGTGGTGGCCAAAGTCTGGACCAGGAGCCTCTGAATCTACCCACAGCGCCCTTATAGATGATCTCAGGGGACCCTTAGGAGGCCCACGAGAGTGCAATGTGGAAGTGGCATTAAGTTGGAACTGCAGAATAAGTAGGTTTTCTAGTGGAGAAAGGCAGAAAGAATATTCTAGCACGAAGGACAAGCAGAACAGACACACTGAGAAATGTAACTGAGGATGGGAAGGCTGGTGCTCATGGTGGGCGTGGCTCACATGGTCTCTGTGTTCTGGGAGCTCTGTAGGGCTTTGGTGAGCCTGGCGAGGCCTCCTGTGAGGCTCAGGGAGACGGACAGACGGACACAGGACAAGGCGGAACTGCAGTGATAAGCAGGTGACGCTGGGCAGGCTTCATGGGGTCCTAAGGGATGAATGTAGGGTGCTAGGCCCTGGGCTATGCACTGCGTTCTGCGCTTCCGGCTGCACATTGCACCTCTCCAGGGGTCCCACTCTACACTGGGCTGGGGAAGCCATGGCAGGGGAGCTTCGCCAGGGACAGATCACTGCTGATGTAGATGGGACACATGGCTACCTTCGAAATGATCTCCTCTTCCCACCGCCAGGTTCTTCCTTTGCTGGGGGCATGGGGATCCGGCAGAGGCCAGTCTGAGGACATGCAGAGACCATGGCAAGGCTAGGAAAGGGGCTGGCATTATCTGGTTTCTTTGAAAAGCCCTGTTTTCGTCTCCTTCCCGTCATGCCCCAACAGAACAGGGCCAGACGAGCCTCCGTGCTGTTGTAAAGTCCCACCTGGACGCTCTCACCTTCAGGGAGTTACTGCGTTGGGGGATAGCAGCCCTGTGATGTGCAGTTCCCCTTCCCAGGCCCTGCACTGCCCATGGCTGTGCAAGGTAGCTGCCTCTTCCCCGAAATGGATGGTTCTAGAACCCACAGTGGGCTGTGCGAGGACCGAGTGAGGTGACGGCAGTCCTCATGAGCTCCCTGCGTGACTGCTGAGCGTGTGCAAGTGTCCATGCATGTGGACAGGAGTCCATGGCGAGCTTTGGGCCCAGCACAGCCCCGAGAGGTCATGGGCCTGGAAGCCTGGCGTCCCCGAGGTGTGAGGTCTCGGCAAGACGAGCAGGCTGCCGGGGTGTAGGCTGTGTTCTCTCCTATGCCTGGTAGATGCCTCTGGCATTAGGGTCAGGTTGGAGACAAGACAGTTTGCCCAGGCAAGCCACCCCACTCGCAGGTCTCTCCTAGCCAATCTAGAGCAGTGGAGGTCTCAACACCCCTCCAGTAAGTAAAAATACCAGGGAAGGACACTGATTGGTGGACTGAGGTCACCTGCCACCCACAAACCAATCTCAATGGTCGGTGAGACTGGTCACATGCTCACAGTGAGTGAGGCGTTTTGACTGGCAGTCCTAAAATCCCAAGGTTAGTTACCCAAGGCGGGTCACTGTTTAACACGTGTGGCAGAGCTGTGGGTACCGGTGATGGTGCCACAGTTTACAGACACTCCAGACCGCCTCACTGACTAAGGCCCCACTCGTGTCCATCCACGGTTACCTTGTCCATCGCACACACGCTCCTCATTCTTTTCCCATCCCATGTGGGCTGACCTGACACTGCCCCACGCCTTCCCAGTGTCCTTACGTGTCCAGCCCTTGAACCTTTATGATCTGCCTATGCCGATTCTTCTGCAAGACCAGGAGCCTCGTGGGCAGTACAATTGTCCCTAAATTGTTTTTGTGTCCCTAGTCCACTGTCACTACCCCCCACACACGTACACACCCACACACCTCCGCGCACGCACACAAACGTGTCTGCAAGTGCCTCATTTGCTCCTGGGTCCCTTCTCCTTCCTCTACCCTCGGGAGGGTGCGGCCCTGCCCCAGGCTTCTGAACTCCCTCAGCTGGGAGAGCACTCCAGTTTGGATGCCAGCAGACCAGGCAGGAGACTCTAACAGTTAGCGCAGTCATCCCAGTAGTCTGGGGTGCGGGCAGGCCAGGGGAGCCACGGATTGCGTATCACTTGGGCAACGGGTGTGATGGTTGGGTACGGGTGCCTGGGGTGTACTTGGCCACAAGGGCTTTGTCTCTCTACAGCTTCCCTACTGGACATCTGCCACCCAAGAGTCCATCCTGTCCTGGGGAAGAAAGATGGGGGGCCACCTGGGCCTTCTAGGTACATGTCTCCAGTCCTGGCTGCCCCCCACCCCCCCGCCCCTTCCCTCCACCTGGCCAGCAAGGTGAGTGCCCCTGAGGCAAAGTTCAGTGATGGGGGCCAGGAGCCGCTTTCATCCACATCCCCTCCATTAATCACTGGCTGGTGGGGGCGCCGGGCCCTGTTTAAGATGCATCAGTGGTTCCGAGGTGAGCGCAGGCGTCCCCAAGCTCGGCTGTTAATCTGCTCCCTCGGAGACAGACTACCTCGGGCCTGTTAATCACCTGCTGTAATTACAGCCCCAACTTTACGTGGGGAATGTTAATGGATGCCTCTGATGGAGGGGCTACGAGCGTTATGCCCATCTCACCTCAGCCCCCAGCACCAAGGTTAGGGGATATCATGAGGCAGGTGGTACCTGGAAATAAGCATGTCCCCGAGAATGTGACGTCCCATCCCTACAGATGATGGAGAGAAAAGCAGGGGCCAGGCCCCGAGGTTCCTAGCTCTCCTGTGGGCAGCAGACTCTGCCTGGGAACTCATTGGTGTTAAGGAAGGAGGGGTGGGGCCCTGAGTCAGTGCAGAAACACGCTCTGAATCCTAGGGATGTTTTGGCTTTCTCTGAGCTGTATTCTCAGGTCTGCAGGAGGCCTAGAAAGGAACTTGGGGCAGAGCCATGGAGTTCTGTCCTCTCCGTCCCACAGTGCCGACCCCTGGGCTATCCCGTGCCATGTCCTGCCTCTGCAGGACTCTTGTCCAGACCCTGAGGCAGGGCTGTGGATGTGCCTGAAGGTCCAGATTGCAGAGTGAAGCCCCAGGGCCAGCCAGTTAAGTTCAGCCTGAGAACTTACATTATCTGTCCTGGACTCAGACCTGGGGTGGGGTGGGGGCTGGCCCAGGGGATTTCAACACTCCCCAGTGCTTCTGCCCTGTGACAAGGTTGAGGTGCTAATTGGACTGAGAAGGTGTGTCCGAGACTGCTGGGAAGGCTTAAGTTTGTGTCACAGCCACCCAGGCTGTGCTAGAGGGACGTGTGGCTCCATTGGCAGATGGGCAGGGTGAATAGGATGGTAGGGTTTCGGGGGAGGGGCAGATAGCTAGCTATTCTATTGGCTTGGGCAGCCTGGGGTTGGCTGTGTTGGGCCAGGGGATGACAGGCGTTGTGTGACTTCTCCTGGGGAGACATGAGCGAGCATCTTTTCACCTCAGATAAGGCGTCAACAAGCAACTAAAAAGTGATTCTTGCATCGCTCAGCTGCTGGTGAACCAGGGAGTGATTGAGCCTAATTACAGGAGCATGGGTGACCCCCACCCCAAATAACCATGTCACCAAAAAGCCCACCCCAGCATGGAAGGCAACCTCCCCAAGGCTGCATAGGTAGTTAATGTTCTACCTCCCATACATACTAGCACCTCCTGTGACCACATGCATTTGGGGTCAGAGTAAAGGTAACTGGGGGATGGGAAGGAGTAAGCAGCTGGGCCCTCAGGTGAAGTAGACCCCCTCACTCCTTCTGCAAGGGAGCGTTAGCAAGCCTAGCTGTGAGTGTGACAATCAGTGGCTCTCATTTCAAGATGACAGTGCACATACCGTGCCTGAAGGACGGTGTTCCCTAACAATGCGGTGAGGTGGCGGGGCAGGGCAGCCTTCTCCACCCTCAGGAAGAGACACCAGTGCACTCCCTCAGAACCTAAGGGGGGAGAGGAAGAGAGAGGGAGGGAGAGAGAAAGAGGGAGAGAGAGAGAGAGAGAGAGAGGGGAGAGAGAGAGGGAAAGAGAGGGAGAGAGAGAAGAAAAGAGAGGGAGAGAGAGAGAGGGAGAGAAGGGAAAAGAGAAAGAGGGAGACAGAGAGGGAGGGAGAGAGGGAAAGAGAGGGAGAGAGAGGCAGAGAGAGAGGGAAAGAGAGAGAAGAAGAAAGAGAAAGGGAGAGAGGGAAAGAGAGGGAGAGAGGGAAAGAGGGAGAGAGAGGGAGAGAAGAGGAAGAGGGAGAGAGAGGAGAGAGAGGAAGAGAGAGGAAAGAGAGGGAAGAGAGAGGGAAAGAGGAAGAGAGAGGGAAAGAGGGGGAGAGAGAGGCAGAGAGAGGGAGAGAGAGGAAGAGAGAGAGGGAGAGAGAGGGAAAGAGAGGGAGAGAGAGAGGGAAAGAGAGAGGCAGAGAGAGAGGGAGAGAGAGGAAAGAGAGGAGAGAGAGGGAAAGAGAGGGAGAGAGAGAGGAGAGAGAGGGAAAGAGAGGGAGAGAGAGAGGGAAAGAGAGGGAGAGAGAGAGGGAAAGAGAAGGGAGAGAGAGGGAAAAGAGGGAAAGAGAAGGAGAGAGAGAGGGAGAGAAAGAGAGGGAAAGAGAGAAAGAGGGAGACAGAGAGGGAGGGAGAGAGGGAAAGAGAGAGGGAGAGAGAGGGAAAGAGAGAGAAGAAGAAAGAGAAAGAGAAAGGGGGAGAGGGAGAGAGGGAGAGAGAGGGAAAGAGGGAGAGAGAGGGAGAGAGGGAAAGAGAAAAAGAGGGAGGGAGAGAGGGAGAGAGAGGGAGAGAGGGAGAGAGAGAGAAGTGCTGAGGGGAATAGCAACAAGGGAGGGAGAAGGGCGATGGAGGACAGGCATCTCCCAGTCTGTGGGACAGAGGAGACCAGGCCTGAGTGAGGAAACTCCAATGAGGAAGACAGTGACAAGCTGGTAGCACTGTCACACATTTGTGACCCTCATCTGCCCCAGCTAGGTGATCCCTCAGCTTTACCCAGAGTAAATCAGCCCCTGGGGCTCCTTGTCTCACCTTCCTCGAAGCTCAGGGACAGGGTTGGTCAGCTGGGACAGGAAGGGGCTTCATGCTGACACATGGGATGGACCAATAATGCAAAACGTATCCAACTCCAAAGGTTTCCAGGTCCCGGGGGAGCCCCCCACCTCGGGGAACAAAGCTGGCCTTATGGTGGCTGCTCCTGGGGGGGCCCTGCTTGGCTGGTCCTCCCAGTGCCCACGGGGGGTGGGGCTCCGAGGCCATCCGAGTTTTCTCCATCTGCCACCTTCTTGCCTTCAGATGCTTTGCTATGGCTTCTAAAGCCGGCTGGCCCATCTCAAATTACCAGGCAACTTACTAAGGCCTTGTAGAACTCCTGCCATTGGAATTCTGGATCCACAGACCCGTGATCCCCACTGATCCTGGAGCACCTGCCCAGCGTCCAGTTGGCCAGCTCTGGGTCATTGAACCTTTGGCAGAGGGATCTGGGCGAATCAAAATCAGAGGTTTGTCCAGTCATGTTTCATTCTGCTGCTGTCTCTGGTTTCCCATCTGCTAAAGGAAGAGGAGAGTCCTTCTGTTTAACGAGTATATGGAACCTTCTGGAAAGATCCCATTTCCATGGACGATGTCCCATGGACATGTTCTTCTGGGGCCACAGGCTGCAGTTGCCTTTCCCCAATAGCCTAAAGCTGGGCTTCGTGCTTCCTGTCCATGTGGTCATTGTCCTTTGAGGTTGAGAGTGGGGTGAAGGGATGACCCTGGGGGGAGCCCCAGAGGTGTCACACCACTGCCCAAGAAGCCTTCATTTAGAGCACACTGTGATTTCGTGTCACCTATGCAGGTGGCAGAGCCGGCAGAGGCGTGGATGTGGGGGAACTCCTTTTGGCTCAGGGTGGGGAGGCCTTCTGTTTTTCCTAAGTTCCTCTTGATGGCTATGATGGACTGGACAGCTAGGAGGTGGCCAGTAGGACTGTCCCTCAACCCCCTCTGCCCATCCCCAGGGCTGAGAACATAGGACCCTATTATGCCGGACTGAAGTCACAGTGGAATCATGACCCAAGAGATTGCAGGCAGAGGCTACCATGGTGGGAGCCCAAGTCTGTGAGGCTGAATGACAGGTAGCGAGGACACAGTGGAGCTGAGAGGGGCAGAGTGGGTGTCCCCAGCCACACCCAGGCAGGGTCACCTAGAGATAGTGACCACCATCGATAGCAAAACCTGCAATGCTGGCCACCTTGGTGTTTAAACCCAGAGTGGGCAAAGATGCCAGCAGGGTGAGGTGGCACCCGGGTGCTGGGAGGGCTTGCTCACTCATGCCCCTCCTCATAGTCTGAAAGGGAAGTGGCCACCTCTGGCAGCAGACAACGGAGCATCATGGTGCCAACCACCCCCCGGCCGCGCACCACAGGGGACGGAGATGCAGCCAGGCTCCTGCACTCCATCCACAGGGCCCCCGATGAGCAGCCACAGCAGATTCCTCCCGTGGACGCTTCCTAGGTGGAGCCTTTAATTTCTCCGGGCAGCAGCTCTAGCTTACCCCGGGCTGCACTTATGTTTAGACCTCCGTGTCCTCTCTAGCAAGGAGCAAGGAGCAGGGTCCCAGCCTCCTGCTGGCAGCACCCCGAGTCCGTCTTCCATGAGGAGCAGACGGCACTCCGTTCTGCTCCACTTCTCCTTCGCTGAGCCACAGCTTTGTTCTGTTTCTCACTGGGCTGTGGTTCCTGACCACCCCCCACCCCACCTTGCACCCCAACTTGATGGAGCAGAAGAGCGAGGCCAACTCAGTTCAGTCTGCATTGGCTTTCCCAAAGCCTCTGTCCCCATCTGCTCTTCGCTTCCCATGTGGGGCATGATCTTGGGGTGCTGAGCTGGGCTGCTTCGTGGCCTGTCCTTGGAGGGACAGTTGCCTGGGATCTGTGGGCGGGCCAGGAGAGAAGTCACATGGCCCAGCTCCCTGCTTGGTGACACCTGCTTTCCCAGCACCCTGCGCAGATGGCCACTTGGCAGCTCCTTGGGCATTCCCCTGATTGGTGATTGAGGGAGCTTTGAAGCCAAGGGACTGTCCCAGAGTCCTTGTAGCTTCTCTACTTCCTGTGAAGATTCTGTAATGCAGCCAGGTGGGAAACTGGCCCTAGCCTCACACCCATCCCTTCTAGTCCTCTGCCTGTGTTTCCCCTCCCTGTCTATTCAGTCTAAGCTCGGGCTCTCTCTGCCGGCAGCGTCTGTAGGGACACAAGTTTCATTCACTTGGATCAAGTACATTTCATCCCAGGGATGTAGGGGTGGTTCAACATACAGATACTGATAAACATAATTTATCACGTAAATAGATTTAAGGGCAGAAGTCACATGATCATTTCAATAGATGAAGAAAAGGCCGTGAACAACAACAACAAACCCTGAAGAGACTGGGGGTGGAGGGATCACATCTCAACAGAATAAGGGCTATAAAGCAGATCAAAGCCTCATGTCATACTAAGTGGGCAAAAATTGGAAACAAGATAAGGGTGTCCACTCTACCCACTGCTATTTAACAAAACACTTGAAGTCTTAGCTCGAGCAATAAGACAAGAGAAAGAAACAAAAGGGATTCAAATTGGAAAGGAAGAAGTCCAACTAGCCTTATTTGTAGATGATGTGATTCTATACTTAGGTGACCCGAGAGACTCCACCAGGATATAAAACCAACCCACAAAAATAAAGCCCTTAGGGCTGGGGAGATGGCTTAGTGCTTAAGGCATTTGCCTGAGAAGCCTGAGGACCCAGGTTTGATTCCCCAGTACCCACTTAAGCCAAATGCACAGGGTGGGGCATGCGTCTGGAGTTTGTTTGCAGTGGCTGGAGACCCTGGCACAGCCATGATCTCTATCTGCCTCTGCCTCTTCCTCATAAATAAATAAATAAACGAACAAATAAATAATGCCTTTGTGTATACCAGCATTTGCATACTGAGAAAGAAGTCAGGGAAGCAGTCGCATCTACAATAACCACAAAAACTTAAATGTGTTGGGAAGCCGGGTGTGGTGGCGCATGCTTTTAATCCCAGCACTCAGGAGGCAGAGATAGAAGGAGCACCATGAGTTCAAGGCCACCCTGAGAATGCAGAGTGAATTCCAGGTCAGCCTGGGCTAGAGTGAAACCCTACCTCGAAAACAAGAACAACAACAACAGAAAAAATTAAATGTGTTGGAGTATCCCTAACCCAGGACGCGAGAGGCTTCCACTGTCTCTGTTTCTGCAGGCCTCTTGCTTCTGGGTCCTTTCTCCTGCAAGTACCTGCTTGTCCTTGGCTAGTCTCCTTGCATAGCTAAGGACGTCAGAGTTTCCCATGGTGCTGATGAGTTCAGTATGAGTGGGGGCGAGGGGGCAGGGAGCATCCTTGGCTTGAATCAACCCTCTGCCATGTCCCAGGATGTAACCTGGGCAAGTTACCCTCTCGGCCACCCTATATGTAAAGGGTGGCCGTGACAGACATGCCTTACATAGACTCACCGCAGGCAAAGCGTTTAGTGTTCAAAGTGCCACTTAACAAACAACAGCAAGATCCAGTCATCTCCCCTTTGCTGTAGTTGCAGTTCCCACACTCAACCCTCATCTCAAAATACTAAATGGAAAGTTCCAGAAATTACAGATTTGTATTTTAAATCACACACTACTCTGAATAGAGCAAAATCTTGCTCTGTCCTGCTCCATCTTGCCCGAGGTGTGGATAAATCCCTTCGTCTGATGTATCCACCTGGTATGGTCATTTAGTAGCCATCATGGCCAGCAGGCAGCTGTCACAGTATTGCCATATTTGCGTTCAAATACCTGGATTCTACTTAATAATGGTCACAAATCACAAGAGAAGAGATGTCAGCAATTTTATTATGCTTTTATAATTGTTCGGTTTGCTGTTAGCTGTGGTTGTTGATTTCTTGCTGTGCTTAATTTCAAGTTAAATCTTCTCGACCTGCATGCACAGGAGAAAACCAACATATATAAGGTTTGGCATTGTGCACGCTCAGACGTGCCTTGATGGTTTTGGAACACACCCCCTGATTGACGTTCAATGTCAAACTGCACCTTGTAAATGCTCCTGGGAGGACACACAATGTGGCCGTCACCAGAGCAGTACACGTGCTGTCCACCGGCCACCTCCTTGCTTCCACACGGACCCCAATCTTGGACACCTCCAGGCTCACACCTCGGCTTCTGTCCCAGCTCTGACCCGGACAGTGCCTCCTCCTGGCGCTCCAGCAGGGACCATGGCTTCGTTAGGGTTATGCTGGTTCCTGGGCAGGCAGCTTTGATGACTGAAGGAAGCAGAAGGGGAGTAGAGAAGTGGAACGGTAGGGACGCAGCCCAGTGACTGCCATGTGCAGCTGGATCTGAGACTACCCACTGGATTCCCAAGAGTAAGTGCCGAGCATGGACCTCGGGGCTCCCCAGCCCGGGGAGGCAGAGCTGGACACTTACACACTAGCCTTGCATCTGTTGGTCGAGGATTCTCTCTTTCTGCCCTAGGCAGAAAGCCCTAGTGAGTGCTTGCTGGGCACAAGGAGGTAGATGTTGTGGTGAAGGTTGGGCCTGGACTACCTCTTCCCCAGATCCTCAACAGAAGCCATATGACATTGACATTGACAAGGAGGGTGCTGACTAAGCCTCTGTACCGCCTACTTGGGCAACTTGGGGGTGGCATCTTCCCAAGAGTCTCTCTGTCTCCTCTGACTCTCAGGGACCCAAGGTGGGGTGCTTTATCATGTGGAAGGCTGCCCTTCTAGGGTTCACAGGGTCACGTCCTCACTTTCCCAGGAACTTTCTCTTTATTATGGCACATGGCCAGGTTGATCAGCAGGAATTAATTAAATATGATCCGATCATGCACGTGCATGCACACACACGTGTCTTTTTAATTTTCATTTATTATTTATTTGAGAAAGAGAGAAGACAGGCAGTGACATACAGACAGACACACATGCACGCGCATGTGCGCACACACACACACACACACACACACACACACAGAGGGGGAGAGAGAATGGACATGCCAGGGCTTCCCACCAAACTCTAGATGCATGTGCATATGGGTTCCAGGGAATTAAACCCCGGCAGTGCATGCTTCGGCAGCACAAATACTAAACCTGGGCTGTCAGGCTTCGCAAGCAATGCCTTTAACCGCTGATTCATCTTCCCAGCCCCTCTATGTGTTTTTTATTTTTTATTTTTGGGGAGAGAGACAGACAGAGAGGGAGAGGAAGACAGATAGAGATGGCACACCAGCAGTCTCTCAGCTGCTGCAAATGAAATCCATGTGCGTGCGCCCCCTTGTGGTCATGTGCGGCACTGCCCCCTTGCGTCACTTTGCATCTGGCTAAATGTGGGACCTGGAGATTGGAACTGCTGGAGATTGGAACCAGCGTTTTTAGGCTTAGGAGGCAGGCGCCTTAACCACTAAGCCATCTCTCCAGCCCTCCCCTCTATGTGTTTTCATGTGTAACTGGCTGGTGGGATCCCGGCCCCAGAAAACACCCACACTCTAACCCTTAGTGTGCATGGATGTTACTGTGTGGGGTGAGAACACTGCCCAAGTGAGTCCCGGGCCAACCAGGTGAGCTGAGCGAGCTCAGTGTGTCCTCTAGAGAGAGGCAGAGGGAGACTTGATGGACACAAAAGAAACCTTGTGACCTGGGAGGCAGAGGTTGAAACAATGCAGCCACAGGCTGAGGGGTGCCTGGTGCCCCTAGAAATTCGAGGAGGCAGAAAAAACCCTCCTTTCCCTCCAGCCTGTGGATGGAGTGTGGCTCTCCCCACACCTTGCTGTGGACTTTTGCTTCAAGAGAGAACATTTCTTTTTCTTTCTTCTTATTTTATTTTTTTATTTTATTTTTTGTTGCTGCAGCAACAGTAGTGACTAGCTTGTGTCATAGAAAATGTCCCTTGTGTATGACCTGCAGGAGATACAAGGGAGCCCTCATAAATGGCTCTCTGCCAAGGGAGGAAAGATGACTTAAGAATATGCTGCAGGGCCTGGAAGGTGGCTCAGAGGGTAAAGTGTTTGCTGTGAAAGCACGAGGACCTGAGTTTGGATCCCCAGAACCCCTGTAAAAGTCCAGGAGTGGTGGAACATGCTCGCACTCCCAGCATGGGGTAGGCAGAGACAGGGAATCCCCGGGACTCTCTGGCTAGCAGGTCTAGCTGAATCTGGAAGCCCTGGGTTCAGTGAGAGAGCCTGTCTCAAAGCATAAGGTGGCCCCCTGAAACATCACTGCATGTGTATTCATGTAAACGTTAGCAAGTTTACTGTGACCAAAAATATAGAGACATGCAGTTTACCATCCTGATCATTAAAAGTGCACAGTGACATTGGGCGCAGCCGTTACCACCGTCTATCTCCAGAGCAATCTCATTTTATCTCCAACCGAAGCTCTGAGGCCTCTCCCCCATTCCACGTTTACTTTTATCACTTAGTCTGTTCATGGCCTCTCTTCACAATGGGACCATGCCGCATGTGGCGTTTTGTGACTGGCCAGCGTTCATTCACTGCAGGTTCACCCACGATGTAGTGTGTTGGAGTACGGTGTAAGGCTTTCTAGAGCATTTGATGCCACTAGACTCACTCCATACTCCCGAGGCCTATCCTCAGAGCCCCAGGGACCTGCTTTGTGGCCACCTGCCCTGTGAATTGGGCCATAACCCCAGGCTCTGCCCACTTCCCTTGGCTGGATTCTGTGGGCATTTCCACAGCCAGCATGCCTCACCCACTATTTTATTTTAAAAATATTCTTATTTATTTATTTTCAAGGAGAGAGAGAGAGAGAATGGGCATGCCAGGGCCTTTTACCACTGCAAATGAATTCCAGCTGCATGTGCCACTTTGTCCATCTGGCTTTACATGGGTACTGGGGAACTGAATCCCAGCTGGTAGGCTTTGCAAGCAAGTGCCATTAAGTGCTGAGTGGTCTCCCAGCCCCTCACCTGTTACTGTACTGAACGATTGTCAGATAATTTGCAAAGGGAGTGAGCTCTGGGAGACGGCTCTCCCTTCTCGCTTTGCTCTTCTTGCCTTGCCCTGTTGTCTTTCTCTGGGACAGAACAGGGCAGGTTCCAAGAGCAGCTCCGAGGTCCCCGTAAGTCAGTACACGTGTCAGTTGGGACTCTGGGTCCGATCTGAAGCCCGTAAGTCAGTACACGTGTCAGTTGGGACGCTAGGTCCGATCAGAAGCCTGTAAGTCAGTACACGTGTCAGTTGGGACTCTAGGTCTGATCCGAAGCCTGTAAGTCAGTACACGTGTCAGTTGGGACTCTAGGTCCGATCCGAAGCCTGTAAGTCAGTACACGTGTCAGTTGGGACGCTAGGTCCGATCCGAAGCCTGTAAGTCAGTACGCGTGTCAGTTGGGACTCGGTCCTATCTGAAGCCTGTGGGTGGGGAGGCTGAGAAGATGGGTTCCGGATGGGGCTTCTGCACACAGCATACTGGCCAGTGAGTCAGCAGGAGAAGGGTGCGTTTTATAAATCTAGGATTTTGGCACTGTGTCTGTAACAGTTATAAGGCGGGGATGCCTGCAGGCCACACTTAGCCCCTTAGCCCTTCCAGGCTCCAACTTGAATCTGTCAATAACAACAAGGAGAGGCTGGCTGGAAAAAGACCCAGAATAAGACGACCCCCCGCCCACCACAGTGACTGGTGTGGGGGAGGCCAGGAGACATCTCTGTCCTTTGTAGCTGCAAGGATTCCATAGTCAAGAAGGGACAAGGCTTCAGATGCCCATCTCTGTGTCCAGAGAGACTTTGGGGGCAGCAAGATGAACAGCGTGAGCCCTTCTGCTGGACAGGTGGAGGCGTGGCAGGGCGGCCTGTGCCACCCACTTACCTGGCCCATCTGTCTGCAGAGAGCTCACTGGGCACCAGGGTGGATTGCTTAACCAACCTCATTACTCCTGTGCATTTAGCAGCTTGGAGGGTGATAATACCTTTCAGGTTTGACCCAATTTTCGTTTTTGTTGTCATAACCATGGAAAATCGACCTCTGAGCCCCTCAGCAGCAGGCCTGAACGGGAAGTGATTGAAGGCAAACAGCCTGCGCAGAATCCCTAACGTTTCCACGGGGCAGGACACCGGGTGCCCCTGCGGCACCCTCTGCAGCAGCCTAATCTCCTCGTAGCAGCTCCCTCATCCCCCACATTCCACAGCCCACACCCTGAGCGGAGCTGATGACAGCTGGGTTCCCTTGAGTTGGAAGCTAAGGAGAGGTGAACAGGCTGTCCGCCCAGGAGCCTGTATGTCCAGCCCTCGTCAATCCTCCCTCCAGGACCGTTCGTCTTCGCAGGCTGCAATGCCACTTCCTGTTTCCATGGGCAGCCAGAGAGGGTGTCCGGGTGGCAGGCTGCCATGATCTGCTGGCAGAAGGCTTTCTAGGAGAGGCACAACCGAGTTACACAATGGATGCCTTTGATGGGGAAGGAAGGGGTACGGAGACCAGGGCAACAGGTACTGCCGCTTAGCAGGCGGCTGGAGTTTATCCAATCCAGTGTGTCAAAATATTATTACAGCATGCGATCCATTAAAATATTACTGGGGCATCTGACACCTTTAAGAAAAGCTTCATTAGTGTATGAAATAATGACGCCTTCACACATGTTTATTGTATCCTTTGATCATGGCCACCCCCATTATCCCCTCGTGTGCCCCCTCCCCCCTCCCGCGGGTTCCCTCCCCCGCACTAGCCCTCCTGTATCTTTTTAAATCTTCAAGTCCAGATTCCACACATGAGGGAAAACACAGTATTTGTCTTTCTGAATCTGTCTTGTTTGGTTTAAATATGATCTCCAGTTCCACACATTGTCCTGAAAGTTGTGTGTACTTTTGTTCTCTACAGATGAATAAAGCTGTTGGGTGTGCGAACCACCTTCTCTTTATCATTCCTCTGTTGATGGACAGCCAGGCTGACTCCTCACCTGGCCATAGTGAATAGTCCTGCAATCAGCATGGATGTGTGGGCACTTCTGTCGTATACTGACCTGGAGTCTGCTGGTATATGCCAAGGAGTGCCATCACTGCAGCATATGGTAGTTTTATTTTTAGCTGCTTGAGGAAATTCCGTTCTGATTCCCACAGTGGCTCCGACACTTTAGACTCCCATCCGCAGTAAATAGGGGTTCTTTCCCCCACGTCCTCACCAGCACTGTCCTTGCTGGTTTCTGCATGACAGCCACTCTGGCTGCGGTGAGGCGGAATTGCAGTATGGCTTTGATCTGTGTTTCCCTGATGAGTGATGTGTTGGTCGTGTGTACTGTTTTGGAGAACTATTTGTTCGATTAATTTGCTCATTTATTGATGAAGTAATTGTTTTGGGTGTTTCACTTTTTATTGACAACTTCCATAAATACAGACAATATACATGGTCATCACCTCTTACCACTCCCCTCCCCCTTAAACCCCTTCCACTGAAACCCTTCTTCCTTCCAATTAGTCTCTGTTCTATTTTGATGTCATCGTTTTTTCTCTCCTATCATATAGGACTTGAGTAGTCCTCAGCCACTGTGAGGTCAGGAATAGCAAGGCCACTTTGTGTTTGGATGACAGCATTGTAAGCAGTTCTCCCCATCCTTCGGTTCTTGGATTCTTTCTGCCACCTCTTCTGCAGTGGTCCCTGAGCCTTGGAGGGTGTGATAGAGATGTCTCATGTTGAAAACTCCGCTGTTACTTCTTCTCAGCACTTTGCAGTTTTTTTTTTTTAAGAGAAAGCGAGCAACAGAGAGAGGGAGAGAAAGAGAATTGGTACACCAGGACCTCAGCCATTGCAATCAAATTCCAAGCGCCACCTAGTGGGCGTGTGTAATCTTACATTTGCCTCACCTTTGTGTGTCTGGCTAACGTGGGATCTGGAGAAAGATCGAACATGTGTCCTTAGGCTTTGCAGGCAAGTGCCTTAACTGCTAAGCCATCTCTCCAGCCCTAAAAATATTTCATTTATTTATTTATTTATTTATTTATTTATTTATTTATTTATTTATTTATTTATGAATGAGAGAAACACACACAGAGAGTGAATGGGCATACCAGGGCCTCCAGCTTCTGCAAACAAACTCCAGACACATGCGCCACCTTGTGCATCTGGCTTATGTGGGTCCTGGGGAATCAAAGCTGGGTCCTTAGTCTTCTCAGGCCAGTGCCTTAACCACTGAGCAATCACTCCAGCCCCCACTGGTCAGTTTTGAGTCACCTCATTGGTCACCACCATCTGAAAAGAAAAGCTTCTTTAACCAAAAAGTGAGAGTAGCATTAATATATGGCATAAACCTAAGTGTTTGGGGGCAGTTTGGTGGGCAGAATATATCCATTGAGCCAGACAACAGTATTGGTTACCCTCCCCCCCCACGACTTAAAACTAAGTTTCCAGTACTAAGTATGAATTCCCTCCTTTGGAGCAAGCCTCAAATCCAATCAGAGAGCGGTTGGTTTTCCCCAAAACAGGCATGCCAACTGTTGCACTAGTTGGTAATTTGGTGTTCAACTTTTTAAAGTTCTTTATATATTCTTCTAGGTATTATTCTAGGTATTCTTCTAGGTATTCTCCACAACATCAGTTACTTAAAACAGCCAGCATTTCTTTAGGGTGATCACGGGTCTGTGGGTCAGTCAGGGCTCAGCTGGCCATGGCAGATTCTTTCTTGGTCTGTGAGTCAGTGCAGTGGCTCTGTGCTGAGCTAAGACTAGCTGGGGAAGCTGGGCTCCATGTATCTTTTAAAAGTCCCTGTACTAGAGATGAAGGGCTGCCCAGACTTGGAAACGTCTCCCCATCTCTTCTACCTCATTCTACTGATCAAAAACATCACATAGCTGAGCCCAGATTAATATAGGGTAGAAAAGAGGCTCAACTCTCTAGTGAGAAAGACTGCAATGTGGCATGTCAAAAAACATGAAGCACAGGAGGAGCCGTGTCCCATCCATGTGGATTCCCACACTCATGAGCAGCTGGTCTGATTCTGATGATGACGATGATGGAGATGCTGGCCTTCGTTGTATGTTGAATGCTCGCTGCGGACCAGTCACTAAAAAAAACATTCTAGTTACATGCTCTCAGTTCCTACAGTACCCCAAAGATTATGACCCCACTTACTAGGTGAGCAAACTGAAGCTGAGACAGACTAAGTAGCTTGTCCGGGGATAGTGAGAGTGGAGCCAAAATTTGGTCTAGGCTTATCCAACA
This sequence comes from Orientallactaga sibirica, assembly GCA_036365145.1. Classification (NCBI taxonomy): domain Eukaryota; kingdom Metazoa; phylum Chordata; class Mammalia; order Rodentia; family Dipodidae; genus Orientallactaga; species Orientallactaga sibirica. The sequence goes on from JAEOAD010000013.1 coordinate 3,986,845, forward strand.
CAAACTCAGATTTCTAGATCCCTCACCATTCAGTCTTTGTAGAACTGTCTTTAAGCCCTTGGTCTTTGTACTGGGGTGTCTGCTCCCCTGAAACTTTGTGGATGAGTAGATGGATGGAGGGTGGATGAATAGATAGATGAATGGCAGGTTGGCTGTGTAGGTAGGAAAGTAGATGGATGGAGGGTGGATGAATAGATGAATGGATAGGTAGGTAGATGAGTAGATAATATGGAAATGGATAAAATGGATAGATGACAGGGTGAACGGGACTAGAAGCTAGAGGTGTGATAGACGGGTGGACAGTGGTGAGTAGAGGGATAGATTGGTAGGCAGGTAGGTGAGTGGATGTGTGAGTGGACAGTCAAGTGAATGATAGATGAGTGGGAGGATGGCTGGACTGGCTGATGAATATAGATGAAGGTGTGTCTTTCTAGACATGTCCTCCCAGTGTCACTGAGCCATGCTTATCCTGAGAGCTCTTCCTCTGCTCATGGGACTTTCTGTGACCCAAAACTGAGCTTTCACATGGTAGAAAGGTGACCACCCAGTCACTCAGAAGGAAGCCAAATTTTTAGGAGGAGAGATGCTAAGGTCTGGGGGGTCTGGTTCTTCTAGACAGAGCAGATGGAAGACAATGCGAGCTAGGTGGCCTGAGCTCATACAGAGAGACCCCTCCCCACCAGTGGAGGACAGCACAGGCTGACATGACCTGGGCTCACACAGTGAGGTCCTTCCCCATCAGTCTTGTTCTGTGCTTCACACCAGAGGGTGAGGTGGACCAAGAGCACCCCCAAGGGGCAAATCCCCCCTCTTTGCCTCTCCTGGCTGCTCCACTGACTCCTCAGTTACCCTTAGCTGATGCAGACACAGCCTTTCTGAAGCTTTCTGCACATCTGCCAAAGCCCCACTGGTTCCACGAGCACCAAGCCAAGACCAAGGACTCCTCCCTGCCAGAGAAACCTCTGGAGGCCTGTATTCGCCTCCAGGGCCCTGGGGATGTCTTAGGCAGATGCCAGGTGTTTTTTTGGCTGCTGTTGGGGCTCTGGTGCTCCAGAGACACAGGGGAGGGAGCGGCATGGCTGCACATATCAGAGGCACTTCTTCTGTGCTCTCAGCCCAGGTGAGGGACTCTCCAGTGCAGACACTCTGATAGTACTCTGCTCAGAGGAAGTGGTTAGACCCTGGGCGTCCATTCCCCCGTGCTTCCACAGCCTCAGGGGCTTAAGCAAGTGAGTGTGACTTCAAATCTGTTTCTGGTACAGGAGGTGAATTCTTTAAAAAAATATTTATTTATTTATTTATTTATTTATTTATTTATTTATTTATGATAGGACGAAAGAGGGAAAGAGAGAGAGAGTGAGAGAGAATGGGTGCTCCAGGGCCTCCAACTGCTGCAGACAAACTCCAGACGCACACACCACCTTGTGCATCTGGATCCTGGGAAACTGAACCTGGGTCTTTTGGTTTTGCAGTCAAGCACCTTAACTGCTAAGCCATCCCTCTAGCCCCAAATTCTTTAAATTAAAAAAAAAAAAGGTAATTTACATATGATGAACATACAGTCCAATGTGTTTTAATGAACCTGTGCACCTCAGTCACCATTGCCTAAGTGGAGAGAAATATACAGAACTTCCTTGTCTCCCTGGAAAGTTTCTTGAGTGGGAGGCTGGGGAGAGGGGATGCGAAGGAACCTAGTGGGTGGCTGCAGGGCACGAGGGCTTGCAGAAGCTCAGCTTCATCTGAGCAGTCAACACTGGCCTTATCCCATGCTGGTCCATAACAGCCCAATTGTTCTGAGTGATGGGCTGCCTGGGAAGGGCAGTGTGCCAGGAGAGGAGTTCAAGTTCACCAGATCATCCCCTGCCTCCTTCAAGTCACCCAGGAAGTGTCTTTGCCCTTCTATGTGGTGGACACTAAGAGCTCCCGAACCCAGGGGAGACAGGCAGGCAGGCAGGCAGGCATTCAGCCCCCACATGCCAGTCGTGGGTGCTCGGGAAGCTGGCCGTGGGGACCGCTAAGTCCAGCTGTCAAGAACGGGGCTGTTTCCTGGGAGGGGTTTAACAAGGGGTGCTGCCCAGAGAGTCTTCTGCTGCTCGCTGTTTCCACCTTGAATGCTTCTCGCTGCAGCTGTCCTGTTTGCCCAAGGGAGCTGGGAGACCCTGTGCCTTCACCAAAACCTGAGCAACTTCCTTCTGGTGGCTGACGTTCTCCCCGAGCAGGGCCCTCTGGGAATTCTCTTGGAACATTTGTGTAATGCAAATGTTGTTACAGTTGCCTGCAATCATTTTTTAAAATTTTTAAAAATTATTTTATTTATTTTTGGAGAGAGACAGAGAGAGAGAGAGAGGGAGAGGAAGACAGAGATGGGCACGCCAGCAGTCTCTCAGCTGCTGTGAACGAACTCCAAATGTGTGCGCCCCCTTGTGGTCAAGTGCGGCATTGATCCCTTGTGTCACTTTGCATCTGGCTAAACGTGGGACTTGGAGATTGGAACCACTGGAGATTGGAACCAGCGTTCTTAGGCTTAGCAGGAGACGCCTTAACCGCTAAGCCATCTCTCCAGCCCACCTGCAATCATTTTTAAGAGGATATTTATTTATGAGAGAAAGAGAGAAAGGGAAAGAGAGAGAGAGAGAGGGGAAGAATGGGCAAGCTAGGGCCTCCAGCCTCTGCAAATGAACTCCAGATGCATGCGCCACCTTGTGCATCTGGCTTGGGTGGGTCCTGGGGAATTGAACCTGGTTGGTTAGGCTTTGCAGGCAAGCACCTTAACCACTAAGCCACCAAAGAATGCAACTGCCTGAGTTATTTCCTGAACGTGCAGGCTGGAAATGTGAGCTGCACCCACAGAGGGCTCCAGGGCTCTAGGTCAGGAGTGGTGGAGAAATTCCTCGGGCAGTGGGCAGAGATGGGGGACTTGGGGAGAGGTAGTCATTCCGTGGACCTCTCAGGGGAAGTCAGGAACGAATGATTCTGTGTCCAGGTCACTGGCTTTTATGACCCCACGTTGAATTCTCTGGGGCCCCTCTTGTCAGTCAGCCATCAGCCATAATGATGTCCTTGGGCCTCCATTTCTATCCATTTTCCAAACATTCAGAATCCTAGGGAGGTGGCGTCCCCTCCATTTGTGACATCTCATAGAATGTAAGCTGTCCAATCTCAAAATCCTATTACCAAATGCCAGGTTTCTGTTGCAGACAACTGCAGTCAGTGATAAGTAGAGACAAGCTCCCCCTTGATATGCCATGGGGGGGTCATCTGTCTCTCCCTGGGGGCCCTACCTTCCTTGACACCTGTAAGCTGGCACCTCACACACCTTGCTGTATGCCTCTTTCCTCAGCCCCTGGGCCAGGTCTCCAGGTTTTTCCACTGCCTGCCCCCGCCCCCCACCCCCATGTCTCGTTCCTCACCTCCCATGCATGTTCTGCTCTTCTTGCATCTGTTTCACTCCTCTGGCCCCTGTGTTTCCTTCCCTACCTCCTTGTGCCCATGATCTTTCCCCACACAACCTTGGCAAGGACCAGGAACCCCTCACTCATCTCCCCGAAGCCCCTTGCCCTCTACTCAGCCTCCCATGCTGCACCCCAGCTTCCCTCTGACTCTTTCCTGGCCTGCATCTGCTCCCTTCCCGTGATCCCTTCAAGAAGAAGAATGATGAGGAACTCTCTACTTCCAACCCCTCCCTGGGAGAGGGCAACCCACCAGCACAGCCTCCTTGGAGTTGGGGAGAGCCTGAATGGAGAGCCAGGCAGGTGTTGCAGCCCTTGACTCGGCATAGAGCAGGCATGGTGCCAGGGAACTGAGCATGAGCACACATGGAGTCCCATGCTCTCACTTGAAGCAGCCACTGCACTGAGAAGGGGTAGACCTAAGCCACTTCCAGCCTCTCCTCTGGGGCTTCTCTTCTAGTTCTGATAAAATTGCTACCCTCCCACTTGGCCAAGTCCCTATGTGTGTCTGATTGGCTTTCTGCAATGCTGCCCCAGCTGCCTATAGCTAATCCTGCTTCTGGCAAAGATGGCTCCCGTGCAGACAGAGCATGGCAGGGCTTGCTTCTGTGGGCCTGTGGAGCATTCAAGCTGTGGCTTTTCTAGTGATGTAGTCAGCTGCCCAGGGCTGGGGCCTCATTGTCTTAGAACAGGAGATTCACCTGGTTGAGCTCCCTCACACCTCTGCTACTCTTTCAAGTCCCCACGACTGCTATGTCTTTCAGCACACAGGTCACTCGTGCTCTTCCTGAGCCCGCCCTGCCTGGTGCCTTTCTCTGTAGCAGCCATCACTGTGTATTGCAATTACTTGCTTAGAGCTCAATGATTGGCGCCTATTGGAGCTGGATGGATGGCTTAGTGGTTAAGGCATTGGCCTGCAAAGCCTAAGGACCCAGGTTCGATTCCCTGGGACCCACGTAAGCCAGATGCAAATGGTAGTGCATGTGTCTGGAGTTCATGTGCAGTGACTTGAGGCCCTGGCATGCCCATTCTCTCTCTCTCCCCCTCTCTCCCTTCACTTCTCTCTCTGTCAGATAAATAAATAAAAATAAAATATTGAGAAAAGATTGTAGCTTGCCCAGACTGTGTGGTAGAAAGCCTCTACTCCTGGGTGTGTGCCATGCCCAGGGCTTTAGACGATGGGGACCAGCAGGGCGCTGGATGTTCTATAGCTCCTGTTGGCCACCTGCATCCTCACTAGCGTCTGAACTGCTGGCCACGCCTGGCACAGTCTGTGTGGTGGTTTGATTCAGGTGTCCCCCATAAACTTCAAGTGTTCTGAATGCTAGGTTCCCAGCTGATGGCAACTTGGGAATTAACACCTCCTGGAGGCAGAGTATTGTTGGGGGCGGGCTTATGGGTATTATAGCCAGCTTCCCCTTGCCAGTGTTTGGCACACTCTCCTGTTGCTGTTGTCCACCTTATGTTGACCAGAGAGTGATGTCCACCCTCTGCTCATGCCATCATTTTTCCTGCCATCATGGAGCTTCCCCCTCGAGCCTGTAAGCCAAAATAAACCTCTTTTTTCCTACAAGCTGCTTTCAGTCGGGTGATTTCTGTCAGCAATGCGAACCTGACTGCAACAGTAAAGTGGTACCGAGGAGTGGGATTGCTGCTAGACACCTGACTGTGTGGCTTTGGCCTTTTGGAGCTGATTTTCAAGAGGAATGTGGAAGGATTTGAAATCTTGGCCTAAGACATGCCTTGTAGTGCTGTAAGTACAGCTTAATGGACTATTCTGGTCAGAGCTGAAAGGCCTGAATGCAGTAAGAACTATGAACTGTGAGGTTTGACTTATGAGGGTGAGAAAGAGCTTTACTTGGACTGGGCTAGCAGTTTGTGTGAGAAGCGTCCTGTCCCGAGAAGATGTGCAGGGTTGCTTTGCGTAAAAATGAACTGGTGTGAGCAGAGGGATAAGGCACAGAAAAAAATGAAATCTTTGGGTGAACTCTGCCCATTCAGCTGCAATTGAGAGATTACAACCTTTGAGATTGGGCCAGCTGACCTGCACTGGGGCAACAGGAAGAATGCAGACTCTTTTGAAGGGGCCTGAATGCTGAAGGAGTGTCCTGTTCTTCAAAGTCTGATTTATTCCCCCCTGGATTAACAAATTGGCACCCTACCTGGTATTATGGAGTATAACAAATGCAGGAAAGAGAGGGTCATTGAGTTTTTAATGCAGTCTTGTGTTTTGGAAATGGCCATGGGCAGTGTGAAGCAGGTTTGCTGGATGCCTGCATGGAGATCCCATGGGGCCATGAAGATGGACCGTGGGTTGCAGTGGAGATCCAGTGGAGATGCCGGGACTATGAGATGGCTGCCAAGGAGAGCTGCTGGCCCTGGATGAAGTTTTCCAGGACTGTGAGTAGCCTAGCTGGAGGGGCGGAATTGGAACTCCAGAGACTTGTTGCTGCTCAGAAGTATCGGACTTGGGGATTTGTCACTGACTAGTTGTTGGATTGGAATTACAGAGTTTGACGTTTGCCCTGGTTGTTTAAAATCTTGTATTGGTTAAGTATTTCTTTGTTTTGCCCAATGCCATCCTTTGCAGTGTGAATGTTTTATTCTGTGCCATTATGGGTTTTTTGGGGGATATTTTTGGTATTATGGCTCAGTTAAAAGACCTTGGATCATGGGGATGTATGAACATCATTGGAATTGATAAAAACTATGGGGACTTTTAAATTTGCATGAATGCATTACATTTTACATCAAACGGTTATCAGTTTATGGGGGCCAGGGGTGGAATGTGGTGGTTTGATTCAGGTGTCCCCATAAACTTCAAGTGTTCTGAATGCTAGGTTCCCAGCTGATGGCAACTTGGGAATTAACACCTCCTGGAGGCAGAGTATTGTTGGGGGGGCTTATGGGTATTATAGCCAGCTTCCCTTGCCAGTGTTTGGCACACTCTCCTGTTGCTGTTGTCCACCTTATGTTGACCAGAGAGTGATGTCCACCCTCTGCTCATGCCATCATTTTTCCTGCCATCATGGAGCTTAATAAACCTCTTTTTTCCCACAAGCTGCTTTCAGTCGGGTGATTTCTGCCAGCAATGCGAACCTGACTGCAACAGTAAAGTGGTACCGAGGAGTGGGATTGCTGCTAGACACCTGACTGTGTGGCTTTGGCCTTTTGGAGCTGATTTTCAAGAGGAATGTGGAAGGATTTGAAATCTTGGCCTAAGACATGCCTTGCAGTGCTGTAAGTACAGCTTAATGGACTATTCTGGTCAGAGCTGAAAGGCCTGAATGCAGTAAGAACTATGAACTGTGAGGTTTGGCTTATGAGGGTGAGAAAGAGCTTTACTTGGACTGGGCTAGCAGTTTGTGTGAGAAGCGTCCTGTCCTGAGAAGATGTGCAGGGTTGCTTTGCGTAAAAATGAACTGGTGTGAGCAGAGGGATAAGGCACAGAAAAAAATGAAATCTTTGGGTGAACTCTGCCCATTCAGCTGCAATTGAGAGATTACAACCTTTGAGATTGGGCCAGCTAACCTGCACTGGGGCAACAGGAAGAATGCAGACTCTTTTGAAGGGGCCTGAATGCTGAAGGAGTGTCCTGTTCTTCAAAGTCTGATTTATTCCCCCCTGGATTAACAAATTGGCACCCTACCTGGTATTATGGAGTATAACAAATGCAGGAAAGAGAGGGTCATTGAATTTTTAATGCGGTCTTGTGTTTTGGAAATGGCCATGGGCAGTGTGAAGCAGGTTTGCTGGATGCCTGCATGGAGATCCCATGGGGGGAGGATGAGGATGGACCGTGGGTTGCAGTGGAGACCCAGTGGAGATGCCGGGATTATGAGATGGCTGCCAAGGAGAGCTGCTGGCCCTGGATGAAGTTTTCCAGGACTGTGAGTAGCCTAGCTGGAGGGGTGGAATTGAACTCCAGAGACTTGTTGCTGCTCAGAAGTATCGGACTTGGAGATTTGTCACTGACTAGTTGTTGGATTGGAATTACAGAGTTTGACGTTTGCCCTGGTTGTTTAAAATCTTGTATTGGTTAAGTATTTCTTTGTTTTGCCCAATGCCATCCTTTGCAGTGTGAATGTTTTATTCTGTGCCATTATGGGTTTTTGGGGATATTTTTGGTATTATGGCTCAGTTAAAAGACCTTGGATTATGGGGATGTATGAACATCATTGGAATTGATAAAAACTATGGGGACTTTTAAATTTGCATGAATGCATTACATTTTACATCATGTACGGTTATCAGTTTATGGGGGCCAGGGGCGGAATGTGGTGGTTTGATTCAGGTGTCCCCCATAAACTTCAAGTGTTCTGAATGCTAGGTTCCCAGCTGATGGCAACTTGGGAATTAACACCTCCTGGAGGCAGAGTATTGTTGGGGGCGGGCTTATGGGTATTATAGCCAGCTTCCCCTTGCCAGTGTTTGGCACACTCTCCTGTTGCTGTTGTCCACCTTATGTTGACCAGAGTGATGTCCACCCTCTGCTCATGCCATCATTTTTCCTGCCATCTGTAAGCCAAAATAAACCTCTTTTTTCCCACAAGCTGCTTTCAGTCGGGTGATTTCTGCCAGCAATGCGAACCTGACTGCAACAGTCTGCCTCAGGCTGTTTATGTTTGCTGAATTTCTAAGGGAAGTACAGTGTTGCTCACCTTCTCAAATACTCTTGCCCACTTATAGAAGAGTGGAAAAGCATGCCAGGGCCATCCCCAGGGTCTTCTCCCCTCCCCCTCCTATCCCAGCTGTGTTTCCCTCCACAGCCAAGGGGCCCCACAGCCTGGAATGTGTGTGTGTGTGTGTGTGTGTGTGGTGTTCCAGGAGGGAAACGTTTTATCACAAGTTGTCCTTGGCTACTAGATGAAACTTGGTTTCGGTCTTTCCAACCACCCAACCATCCGTCCTCACTTGATCCATCTGTCCTCACTTGATCCATCCATCCCTCAATTGATCCATCTGTCCCTCAATTGATCCATCCGATCCTCAATTTATCCATCCTTCAATTGATCCATCCATCCATCAATTGATCCATCCTTCTATTGATCCATCCCTCAATTGATCCATCCATCCCTCAATTGATCCATCCAACTCTCAATTGATCCATCCATCCCTCAATTGATACATCCATCCCTCCATTGATCCATCCATCCCTCAATTGATCCATCTGACCCTCAATTTATCCATCCTTCAATTGATCCATCCATCCCTCAATTGATCCATCCAACTCTCAATTGATCCATCCATCCCTCAATTGATCCATCTGACCCTCAATTTATCCATCCTTCAATTGATCCATCCATCCCTCACTTGATACATCCAACTCTCAATTGATCCATCTGACTCTCAATTGATCCATCCGTCCCTCAATTGATCCATCCATCTCTCAATTGATCCATCCATCCCTCAATTGATCCATCCAACTCTCAATTGATCCATCCATCCCTCAATTGATACATCCATCCCTCCATTGATCCATCCATCCCTCAATTGATCCATCTGACCCTCAATTTATCCATCCTTCAATTGATCCATCCATCCCTCAAGTGATCCATCCAACTCTCAATTGATCCATCTGACTCTCAATTGATCCATCTGTCCCTCAATTGATCCATCCAACCCTCAATTGATCCATCCTTCAATTGATCCATCCTTCAATTGATCCATCCATCCCTCAATTGATCCATCCGTCCCTCAATTGATCCATCCATCTCTCAATTGATCCATCCATCCCTCAATTGATCCATCCAACTCTCAATTGATCCATCCATCCCTCAATTGATACATCCATCCCTCCATTGATCCATCCATCCCTCAATTGATCCATCTGACCCTCAATTGATCCATCCTTCAATTGATCCATCCATCCCTCAATTGATCCATCCAACTCTCAATTGATCCATCTGACTCTCAATTGATCCATCTGTCCCTCAATTGATCCATCCAACCCTCAATTGATCCATCCTTCAATTGATCCATCCTTCAATTGATCCATCCATCCCTCAATTGATCCATCCTTCCCTCAATTGATCCATCCATCTCTCAATTGATCCATCCATCCCTCAATTGATCCATCCTTCAATTGATCCATCCATCCCTCAATTGATCCATCCGTCCCTCAATTGATCCATCCGTCTCTCAATTGATCCATCCATCCCTCAGTTGATCCATCCTTCAATTGATCCATCCATCCCTCAATTGATCCATCTGTCCCTCAATTGATTCATCCATCCATGTATCTGTTGATCCATTTAGCCATGCATGCATTGATTGATCCATCAATCCACTCATATATCCATCCATCCATCCACCCCCACCCTCCCACCCATCCATCCTGCTGTCCATCATCTATCCATTGATCCATCCATCATCAGTCCATCAATGAATTAATCCATTGATCCATCCATCCCTCCTTCAATCTATCAGTAAATTGATCCATCGATTGATCATCCATCATTCAATTTGTCAGTGAATTAATCCATTCATGCATCCATCCACCCATATATCCCTGCATTAATTTATCCATTGATCCATCCATCAATCTGCATCCACCTTTTTTGAACCATCCATTAGTCAATCCATCCATCGATCCAGTAATCATCCATTCATTATTCATCCATCCTTCTATTCATTCCAGAGACATTGAGAAGCTAGGATACATTGGGCACTGGCTTTCCAGTACTGAACACGCACATTTCCTTTCCCTTGGTGGCCTTTACAAACTGTACTTGAATAATACAGCACGTGGAAATACAGTGACAGTAACCGGAGAACTTGGATAGGGCTGTTTTAGCTCTTCACAGGAGGCTTCTCTCAAAGAGGTGTTTTCCACTTGAGATTTGAGAGGTCAGGAGATGACAACCAAACAAGGAGGGGCAGGGTGAGTGGGTGCTGAGGTGAGTGGGTGCTGTTGTGCCTTTCCAGCAGTTGTGCCCTTTGCTGGAAATGCTCTGGTCCTGGGATTCTGAGGTGTTCCCGCGCCTTGGTTTCCTTCTTGTGGGATCCTTGTATCTCTGAGCGGGTCTTTCTTTCCCATGCACCAGTTTCTGGAGTGTCCCAGGTGTGACCTTGCATCACCTCTGCAGTGTGTGCGCCTCTAGCATCTGCTCCTCTTGCCTTCTCGCATGCTGCTCTCCTGTGGCATCAGTTAGCATTAATGTGTGTGTGTGAGTGTGTGTGTGTGTGTGTGTGTGTAAGGCTTCAAACAACAGCCATGTATTGGTTCTCAGTGGCTGGGGTTCAGGACCCTGGGAGCAGCTTAGCAGGCGCTTTGGGCTCAGGGTCTGTAATGAAGCTCAGTCTGGGGGCCGAGCCTGAGTGGCGGGTGTTGGTGGCTCAGGACCTGCATTCAAGATGGCTCCGCCAGTGGACTGCCAGCCTCCTCCTGCCTGCAGGGTTTCTTGCTAGGGCTGCTGGGAAGCCCCATGACATTGTGAGAGAAAGATGGGCATCTTGATGGGCTTTTTTTATTTTTTAATATTTGATTTATTTATTTGAGAGAGAGAAAGAGTCAGAGAGAGAGAGACACACACACACACACAGGGAAAGAGAGAGAGAGAGAGAGGGAGAGAGAATGGGTGTGCCAGGGCCTCTAGCTGCTGTAAACGAACTCCAGACACATGTGCCACCTTGTGCATCTGGCTTTAAGTGGGTCCTGGGGAATCAAACCTAGGTTCTTTGGCTTTTCTGGCAAGCACCTTAACCACTGAGCCATCTCTCCAGCTCATGATGTCTTTTATAACCTACTCTCGGAATGGATGCTATTCCCTTGCTGTATCCAATGTTCACATAGAATTGACCCATTGAGCCCTCCATCCATCCACCCTTCTGTGTGTGTGTGTGTGTGTGTGTGTGTGTGTGTGTGTGTGTGTGTTGGGGTGCAGGACACAAGGAGACAAGAGATGGGAACATGGGGACCATCTTGAAGGCTGGTAGCCATGGTCCCCAAAGTAGACACAGATTCTTTCCTAAATCTTATAACCCAGCATGCAACTGCCTACCTTCAGGGTCACTCTAGGGTCTTTTCCAACCCCTCATATTAAGTCTGAACACAGCCTCATGATTTTTATTTTTATTTATTTTTATTTTTTTTAATGTTTTTGGTTTTTCGAGGTAGGGTCTCACTCTGGCTCAGGCTGACCTGGAATTCACTATGTAGTCTCAGGGTGGCCTCGAACTCTCGGCGATCCTCCTACCTCTGCCTCCCAAGTGCTGGGATTAAAGGCGTGCGCCACCACACCCAGCTTCGATTTTTAAATATAATTAAATTAAGTGTAAATATTTAAGTATATAATAAATATATTTCAAATATGTCTTTGAAAAAAATTAGCTAGGCATGGTGCTGCATGGCTTTAATCTCAGCACTAGGGAGGTTGAGGCAGGGGGGTACTGGTGAGTTCAAGGGCAGCCTGGGACAATAAAGTGAGTTCCACATCAGTGTGGGCTAGAGTGAGACCCTGCCTCAAAAAAATTATTCATTTATTTATTTGCATTGTGTGTGTATGGGCATCCCAGGGTCTCTTGCTGCTGCAAAAGAATGCCTGTCCAGCTTTTTGTGGGCAGCTGAGAAATTGAACTCAGGCCAGCAGGCTTCACTAACAAGCACCTTTAACCACTGACCATTTCCCAGCTGAGACTTGAACCCAGGACCTTGTCCATATTAGGCAAGCATTCTACCACTGAACCGCATCCCCAGCTTGCCTTTTCATTTTGACAGGGTCTCTCTGCCATCCAGACTGGCTTGGAGTTCACCATCCTCTGGCTTTGGCCCCCTGCGTGCTGGATATTAGGTCATTTTTAATGTAGGAAAAGGTGTCAGAGTGGCAATGGTCACACATAATAATGGCTCGCATCATCAGTCCCCTCACACCCTCCCGCGGCAATCTTCCCTGATGTCCTGAGCCCTTCACAGTCTCCCCCCTCCCTTGTTAAAAACCAGTGCATTTATCTAACGGAAACCTGGGGAGTGGTTCCTGCATGGCATCTGACTCTTCACTCACTCTGCTGGCCACACTCGCTGTCTCTATCTTGCTCTTCCACAGGCCCTCATGTCTCCTGTGATCACCTGAAGCATTCCATTGAGATTCCTCCTGTGTTTTTACCCCGTCCCTCTGGTCCTCACAGGCAACAGAGCACGCTTTCTGAGGTACAAATCTACACAGTCTCCTGCTTGAAATTCTCCAGTGGCTTTATAAAGTCCTTGGTGTGGCGTTCAAGGTGCTTCATGATCAGGCTCCTGACGCAAGACCAGTCGCATCTCTGACCTGCCCAACCCTGCACCATCCTTTGTACCCCCCAAATACATCTCCCTCATACTTCCTTACTCAGCCCTACACTATCTTTGCACCCCAGAAAGACATCTCCCTCATACTTCCTTGACTCAGCACCCACTGCCTGCTTTCCTCTTCTTCCTCTGCCCCATGTCCTTCTCCTGTCTCTCATATACTCCAGGGTCTGTCACCTGCTCCATCTAGGAAGCCATGGCACAGTCTCCTGTAAATATGATGGCTCCTCTGGCATTTCATTCATTCAGTTGTTCAAACATCGTAAGCACTTGCTGTGTGCTGTGGCAAAACAAGGGGTTTGTCATCTGTGGGAGCCCTTGTCCCACCTCCACTGTCTTTCATATCTCCACGTGATGTCCCTTGGGGCCCTGTCCCTGTGGTGATCCTGTCTGTGTCCCCAGATCTAGCCAAGGGGGTGGGGGAGCTCACGGATGCAGTGTTTCTTCTTTTTCTAGAAGGAATAGAACATGGGCATTATATTAGAGTTCCCTGACTGTGCCCAAGGCAGACCTGGCCAGTGTGCCATGCCAGGCTAGCTGTGATGGCAGAAGTGGGGACCTGGCTGGTTTGGTGACAGGAGGTAAGGAAATGAGGAGGGAAGCCCCACAGGGCTTTGGCCATGCACATAGCAGCCCCTCGTCATTAAAGCTGCTGAACCCCAGGAAGCCTGATGAGCCAGCACAGCTGAGATGCAGTGCTGTGTCTCAGGAGCCATTTCTGATCCGGGGTCCGGCATGGCCCTGGTGCTGGTCTCAGCATCATGGCTGCGGGACTCTGGGCCCCCAGGCTGAGCTCGGGCCAGACAAGCACCATCATCCTTTCCTCCAGAAACTGTTCCCCTGACCTTGGGGAGCATTGCTTCCCAAATCACAGCCCTCCACCTCGGGAGCTTTAAACACAGCGCGGAGGACGCGTAAATTACATAAGGCCCTTCCTCTTGCCGCTGGATGCCTTGAATAATGTCACATTTCAACAGAACCAAAAGGTACACTGTGTTATTAAAACAGGAGTGCGGCTGCAGTGACACTGTCGCAGACTCCCACCAGATGCCAGAATAATAAAGCCCAAATTATTTTCGCAGGAGACAGGATTCATAAGGCACAAGGGGAGCAAAGGCTGAAGCTGATTTAGAAAGGGCGGGGGGCTCATTTACCCAGAATATTGTGCTTCCCCTGTAATCTTTACTACAAAAATGCATTGTGTTACATCTTGTTTTCCTCTTGTTTCAAGGCATAGTCTCTTGGGTTTTCCGAGGCTGACTCTCATTTTAAACTCTACTGTTGGCTCTTAACCAATATTGTGTGTGTAGCTCAAGCTGGCCTCGAACTCACTATGTAGTTGAAGATGACCTTGAACCCCTGATCCTCCTCTGTCCATCTGTGGAGTAGAATTACTGGGGGGTAGTGCAATACCATGCCTGGCCTTGGCCTATGTTTTGAGGAAGAACTGGGGTGATGGTAAAGCCAGCACCCCTGAAAAGTGTCACAGAAGGACTGATGAGAGAAGACGGGGGAGGAGGGGACAGTGGCACGTCAGAAGAAGGCAGCACAGGAACGCGCAGAGCATTCCACACATCGCGACCTGGGCCCGGGAGCCAGGGTTCTGTGTCCTGAGAAGCAGTTATGGCCAGGGCTGTGAAGAGCTCTGTGCACTGAGGGAGCCAGGTAGTTTTCCTAAAGAAAATGAATTCCAAAGCCTTGCCCGGATTCTTACCTCTCTGCAGGTAAATCAGGCGGAACCAGGAGGCTAAAGCTTTTGTCCGCAGCAGCAACGCACTGGAAAATGCTAGGTTGGGGTGGGGGTGCGCCCTGAGATGCACACTGTGAGCTCCCTGGGAGTTAGTGGCACACTGCCTTAAACCCTTTGGGAGGTCACATGAGAAGATGAGCCCCTTTCTGGTGATCTTCCTGTCTTTGTTAGAAACCAATGAACAAAATGCAACGACAAGCTCAGGTTTATGGAGACGCCTTTGTGATACGCAGGCGAAGTCCCAGGCCCTTCCTGCCATCCTCTGAGCCACACAGCTGCTCTGCACAGAGGCCTGGTTTTCGCGCAGCCTGCGGAGGCGGCTGACTGCTCCACTGGGGGGTGGTCAGCGCTGCTCTGACTCGGCGCAAAGCTGGCTTTCTCCATGCATTGGCTCCGTCCCTCTTGCAGGAGCAGGTGAGGTAACACCCCGTCACTGTGGACCGGGCCTAGGTAGCCATTGTGCTTGTCAAATGCCTGGCTCTGGTGTGCATAGGCACATGGTAGGCATCTTGTGAATTGATGGGGAAGAGGTCAGGAGATGGTCAGCTTGCCAAGGTCACAGACCCTGTAAGTGGTGGCTGGGAGGACATCCAGGGCCTGTGAACCCCCTTCAAACTCCTCCTCCACTGCCCCACATCGTCCAAGGACTGTCACCCAGGCCTGACCCAAAATACGTGAATCCAGGGGTGGATGACTGCTGAATTCATCATATACATGCTCCTGGCATCCAGGAAGGGAGGGTGCTATTGAGGGGTGGGTACCAGGGTAGAGTCTGAGCCTGGCCATTCTTCAAACCTATAACAGCTGGGATTGCTGGGGTGTGGGGGGTGGCAGGGGCTGTGGGCCATTGGCTGGAGTTCTATGCTGTCCTGCTTGGTAGGGGATGAGCGGTGCTTCCTTCCGCTGAGTGGACAGTGGAGGACAGGCTGCCCAACTGTCTTCCTCTGGCTCCACCTCTGTGCAGCCCATGGCAGGAGGGGAATCAGGGCACATGGGCAACCACTGGGACCCAGCGACTCACCAGCCGTAGCCCAAGTGACACCAGGTGGTGGTGGTGACCCTGGGGTGCCCACTCTGGACTCAGCCGCTGGGTGGTAGATATCCTCTGAACTGGCAGCCACAATCAGGGCCAAGCACCACCCATTCAAATGAGGGAAGTTCTCAGGGAGCTTCCGAGGTGCATTGTGGAGAAGCATGGGGTGCCAGAGACTCCGTCCTCTAGCTGAGCAGGCGGGCCTTGGGTGGGGAACCGAGGAGCCTTTTCTGGAGAAGGTTGCTGAGTCTGGAGGAGGCCTGGGTGCACACTGGTTGTCCTGCGTGGGGGCGGGGCTTCTTTACAGCCCCTCCCGTTCTGCCTTTGCCTGCTCTTCTTCACTTCCTTCCAAGCCCAGGGTCTATGGCCAGGAAGCCTGGCTGGGGACACCTACACAACCACATCACTCGTCCCCAAGCCATGCAATTCTGGGCTCCTGGGAAATCCTTCTGTTTCCGTTTTCCTTGTGGAACGGCTCAGCTGTTCTGGGTACCTTGCTATGGGGGGCGGGGCTGCCCTGCTGTCCTGGGAGGCAGCTCTGTGTACCTTGGAGGCCAGGGAACCCACAGATCAGGGAATGGGATGACCAACTGCCAGCCAGCCTTGGTTCCATCCCAATCATGCCCAGGGCCCCTCTGTGCTGGAAGTGGTGGGTAGGAGCAGAGAGGAAGAGCAAGAGGGATCTCTCCAGGGGCCACCCCTCCCTGTAGCCTCCGGGAGCCTTGTCTGCAGAGAAGGTGGTGCTGAGCAGAGGCCATCCTGTGATCTCACGGGAGCTTTTGAAGGCAGCTGGAGTCTAAAGTGGCTCGGAATGCATGTGTGGCTCCCCTGCCCATTGGGCTCCTGGAGCCTGGGTGGCGTGGGGGAACCCTAGGCTCAGATGCCTGCTCTTCAACTCCAGAGGTCTTGATGTTGTAAAGGGATGTCCAGCTGAGGTTCTGAGCAGCTTGCCTACCTGCTTTTGTGGCCTGGCAGCATGGGCCTGTCCCAGTCCTCGTCGCACTTAACCTAGTCCCTCCCCTCCACTGAAGCCCCCTCTCAGATCCTCTGCCAGCTCTCCCCTTAGTCTCCTCCCTCACTGCATTTAGCCCCCAGGTTGAGGTCCGTGAGGGAGCTCGGTCTCTGGGTGGTAGGTGTTTCAGTTCCACTTATGCCTGGCAGGGGGCACTGTGCCTGGTTAGCTGACTGGAGCCTTTGGGTGGGGGCTCTCTGTGAGCTTGGACCCTCTATTTTGAATGTGGTACTTCTTAAGTAACTGGACTTTAGAAAAAGAAATTAATTGACATTTTTATTATGTATACATCGTGTGTGTGTGTGTGTGTGTGCCTGTGTGTGTGTAAGAGTGTGTAAGCATGCCTATTGTATATAGGGACCAGAGGCCAAAATTGGCTGTCTCCCTCTATTGCATCTTGAGACAGGGTCTGTTACTGGACCCACAGCCCATCCATTTGGCTAGTCGAGCTAACCAGCTTGTTCCAGGGACTCACCTGTCTCCACCTCCCAAGTGCTGGGAGGACAAACCACCAAGACCAGCATTTTATGTGGGTTCCAGGGATCCAAACCCAGGTCTTCACACTTCCCCAGGCCATGGGTAGCATTTTTTTGAGAGAGAGAGACAGAAAGAAACAGAAAGAGAGAGAGAGGAAGAGGCAGAGAGAGAGTGAGAGAGAATGGGCACACCAGCAGCCTCTCAGCCCCTGTGAACAAATTCCATATGTGTGCGCCCCCTTGTGGGCAAGAGCGGCATTGCGACCTTGTGTCACTTCTGTGTCTGGCTAAATGTGGGACCTGGAGAATTGAACAGGTGTTCTTAGGCTTGGCAGGCAGGTGCCTTAACCACTCACTAAGCCATCTCTCCAGCCCTGGTAGCATTTTTTTATCCAAAGACCTGTTGTGGCATCTTTAGGGATGAGCCAGGAAGAACTTTCTGTGGGTGGAGGTGGGGTGGGGACTCCCCAGAACTGGTCACATCTGCCTGCCGTGGCAGACATAGTGGGTTGAAATCTCTTGAACAAGCCAATGTGTTTCCATAGCCCAGGTGCCCAAACCATCAGCCCACTGACTTCCTGGGAATCCCGAGTCTAGAGAATGGGACCCTGATGCAATGACTCTCAGAGGGCTGGTGGGGGGGGTGAAATGAAGAGTCCCCTCGTGCACCCCTCCACTCTGTAACACGCGCTCGTGCATCCCTCCACTCCGTAACACGCGCTCGTGCATCCCTCCACTCCGTAACACGCGCTCGTGCACCCCTCCACTCCGTAACACGCGCTCGTGCATCCCTCCACTCCGTAACACGCGCTCGTGCACCCCTCCACTCCATAACACGCGCTCCTCCACCCCGTGCTAGGCTTGCTCTGGGCTCTGTGGATTTGGTGCTGAAAGCTTTGCTGGGAGAACAATGGGTGATAAGAACATGCTGATAATATCAGATGCGGTCAACCCCAGGGGTGGGGTGCGATGGAGGTGAATTGTGAGTGTCCCTGGATGACCTCAGTGGAAAAGTACTACGTCCGCAGACTCTCTAGGGAGTGGTGGAGAGAGAGTGCGTTGTCATTATGTCAGGAGGAGCATACAGCAAGACACCAAGCTCAAGGTGTGTGGAGCAAACAGCTTCAGGTTCACTGAGATGAACTTCCAT